>JAGQAX010000015.1:11911232-14311232 GCA_019142605.1 Cephalopholis sonnerati | reverse complement strand
CCAGGGTGAGCACCGGGGCCTCCTCGTACACAGACAGCCCCCCGCATCCCGTCCTCACTATATCCTCTCCTATTTCCACCACAACTTGGTTTGATTTCCTGCTCGCTTTCGTCAAGCCCAATTTCAGAACTTTGGACAGCGGCCGCTTGTAGAAGAAGGGGAGCTGTCCATCAGCAGACGCGTTCCTCAGTGCAGAGTCCGCAGCAGACTTGGGGTCCACGAAAGTAGCTATGGTTTTCTGCAAAGGTATGCAGTGCATTTTCAAGTTTGCGCGCACCATGTAACATCCGCTAAAAGTCTGGCAGTCGCCGTTCAGGGGTCTCTTTATGAACTCCGCCAGGTAATAGCGCAACAGAGAAGGGACCGCAAAATCCACAGCCAGGGTTTTCCTCTTGAGCCTGGAGTTTATGGTTTGGTTCGAGTCTCTTTTGCCGCCGGTTTCCCCGCTGCTGCCACCGCTGGTGCCGCCGCCGCCACCGCTGCTATTGATGTTGCTGAAGCCGGCGGTGGGGAGATCCATCCCCGCTGTGGTCCTCGGCGAGGCGCACTGCAGCCCAGCGAAAAATGCCGCAGAACAAACAAGCAAAAACAATATCCTGGCGTTCATGGTTAAATAATTTGAGTCTTTCGTTTAGGAGAAGCGCCCCTTAATCCCACCGTTCGCCGCTTCCTCTCTCTGCTCTTGTCACATACGCAGCGCAAGATCACAAAGTGCGAATCGATGATCCTGCGGGTCCTGCGCCTCTTCGCCGGTGCGCACCCGTGGCAAGACGGAGGGAACTGGCTTTTTTTTTTTTTTTTTTTTTTTTTTTTTACATTTGTTTCCCGCTGACTGTTGCTGTCCTCCCCTCTTCAAACGGAAAAAGTGCCATGTCCCCCCCCCTGTGTTCCCCACACGCGCACACACGCAGACACACACACGCACCTTTAAGACAATGCCTTTTATCGCCGGTGCGAACCAAGCGAGTGGCTCCTCGGGACGCTGATTGATATGCCGGTCGGGTCCGCTCCGGTGGCTTTGAAAGACTCCCTGTCTCTTGGCACAGTTGTGACGGCGGTACAAGTGGTCTCTCTGTCAGCAGCGGGATGCAGCGTCGCGCTCTCTCCCCTCACAACTAAATCAGGAATTCACAGCGAGTTTGGAGACGCCGAGCATCAATAAAAGTTTAAAATAAAATCTTACAGTGTGGGCTAATTGAAAAGCCCGACGGCAGTCTCTCGGGTTAATTATCTGCTGAGGATTTCGGTGCTCTCATGGTCAGAAGTGGCAGCTCCGATCTCCTGTGTCATGCCAGCACATGCGGTAAAGTCACTCACACATCCATTTGACGTCAATATAAGCCGTTTTTCTCTGACTCCCCTGCGAAAAAGCCCCTCAGCAGTCAGCGCAGGAGCCTCCGCCGTTCTGGACGCGTCTGAAGCGCCCTCAGCGCAGCCGTAATGGTGCCTGTGTCTTTATTGAAATTAGAAATGCCAGGAGGTACAGCAGCGCAGCTTCACAGTTTGTCTCTCGTGATTTTTTTTCAATGAATCACCGAGCCTTTGTGTGTCCGGAAATTGGATTGGATTAGCCGCACTCTCCCGGTTGTGTGCAAATCAAATAGTTTCAGAGGGAGGCCGTTTGGGTTGGAGCCCATTTGGTTTTTTTTTTATGTGTTATGTGCAGAGGCCAATATGTCCTTAAAAACATCAAGGAGCTCTCGTGCCATCTTGCCAGTTCATTTACCACACGTACTACTTCCTTAATTGGGAATCAAGGGGTCAGTGTTTGGGGCAGGAGGGGAAACATGCCAGAAAATGCTCCTTTATGCCCCCCTCCCTCACCCAGACATACACTTCATCTCTCCCTCCTTCTCTCTCTCTCTCCAAAAGTTGTGCGGATAAGACCCCCGCTAGATGGCGTCAGCACATTCTTATGGTAATTCACACTCTTCAGTTTCACTGACAAATCCATTAATGCTTTAATTGCTCTGGAATTTCTACACTGTCTCATTAGAGTCTTATCTATACAGGAGGATAAGGGCCTTATGTGGATATTCTATATGAGTAGAGAACTCATAGAATCCAAAGAGTAAAGTCAGAACTTTGAGACTGAAGTCAGATTGCAGAGAACAAAATCAAATCTCTGGGTTTACTGTTTGGGGCAGCAAAGTTGGAGATAAGGTCATAACATTTACTAACTCACTATTTTGGTTGAACCCAGGTGTGGATATACAGACTTATATTTGGAAATATGATTCTTCCGCTCCAGTATGCTTGATACTGTGGTGTGTATTGCCTTATATAATCATGTATTTTGGCACCGTGTAAAGAAAGTGGTCACCACACATGCCACAGGACCATCACTGATCTCATTAATGAGATCAGCAATTACTTGACCGACACATCAACTACAGTTTCTTTGTCAGTGTTACAGTATTATGAAATTTCATGTTTCAGTAACATTCAATCGGTCAAAGTGGGCTGCTGACTCAGATTTAGCAGTTCTTGGCCTCATGTTATGCAACATAAAAATGAGTTTCAGGCAGTGAGAGTTACAGTTTTGACATTTCAGAAAAAAATCGGTACTCACTGTCAGCAGATATCCTGAGTTATAGGATATCAGAATCAGCAGAGGAAAAGTTGGATCACTGCAACACTAAATGTCACCATCAAGTTTGCTTAAAGATGCTTCTATTATTCTATGCTAAGTATTTACATTAAAATAGACATTATTACTGACTTTCTGTATGACATCGATTGCACATCTGTCCGTCCTGGATGAGGGATCCCTCCTCAGTTGCTCTTCCTGAGGTTTCCTGAGGACAGAGGGATGTCATATGCTGTAAAGCCCTCTGAGGCAAATTGTAGGATTTGTGATATTTGGCTATATAAATAAAATTGATTGAAAATTGAATTGTGTCTCAAAGAAATATTTAAAACGATCCTTTCTATTGGCCTATCAATTACTCATCCCCTGTTGAATTTGTGAAGACAGCGCTGTTTTTCTCACATGCCTCTGGTCAACAAAGCATCCAGAATCTTTATGACTAACCAGAGTTAAAGGGGACCACATTAAACAACAGTAAAACTATATAAAAAAATCGTTTTACAAACTGACACAACACTTGCAGTATGATCCAAGTCTCATTTATCCAGTTTGTATGCTCAGTACTTCCCAAACACATGCACTGAGCCCAAACACATGGGCTTGCCCAGGTCTGCTTGTCATCCATGTGTGAAACTGTTTATGCAGAAGTATTTTAAATAGTAAGGTTTTAGCAAAAATGCATGTGTTTGGGAAGTACTGAGTGTACGACTGGATGAATGAGACCTGGTAAATACAGCACAAGCTGTGTGAGAGTTTTTAAAAGGATATTCTGATGTAGTTATGCTGTTGTTAAGAGTGCCCCCCCTTTACTTCAGAATTGTGTCTGTTTTTGGATTTATCATTCAGCGTGGAGGCATAGGGTGACTTCTGCTGGCATGTAAGGAGGACACCAACCTCTGCCATGCGCCATTCTCTTCAAATTAAGATTCCCTTTCAGCCGAAAGTTCTCTTTAGCAAAATATCTTCTGGACATTTCTAACACTCTTATGCTGCCCAAATTATGCAGCACGAGCAGCAGTGCAGTGGATCCTGAATCTCTTGGCAAAACGATCAGAGAAATCATCCGACAGAAGATCTCATCTGTACTCGACAGCAAACTCAAGCCCATCCATGAGGAACTAGAAAAGCTTGAAGTGACTACTAAACCGTGTAGTTCATAAGTGGAGGATTTAGAAGCTGCTGCGAATGATATAGAAAAACGAGGGTCTCCAGTGGAGAAACAAAACAAGAACCTGCTGGCCATGAATGAACACTTAAGAGAGAAGACTGAATTACTTGAAATCACAGCAGGAAATTCAATTTGCCCATACTTGGATTACAGCAAGGAATCGAGGCAGATAATCCCACAGCGTTTGTTAATAAACTTTTCCATGAACTGTTTGTGGAAGACCCTGGGGCCACCTCCCATAGTTAGTACCGCTCATCGCACAGGCCCCATGGTCAAAGACGGAGCCGCTACATGATTACTCGGCTGCACAGCTTTAAGGTAAAATGCACCATTCAGTGCCTGGTCGGAGCAAAATGAAGTAAACCGCACTTTTGAGGACAAAGAATAAGCATCTACCCCCACGCGACCATTGAGTTGCGGAAACAGCAGGCTGAATTCAGTGAGGTTAAAGTGCTCCTTCGTGAAGCTAATCTGAGACACGGCATCATTCACCCTGCTAAGATGCTGGTCACCTTTAACAACAGAACTTTTTCTTTCACTCGTGCAACAGAGGCGATTTCTATGAGCCTATCCCAGCTGACATTAGGCGAGAGGCGGGGTACACCCTGGACAGGTCACCAGACTATCACAGGACTGACACATACAGACAGACAAACATCCATGCTCACATTCACACCTACGGCCAATTTAGAGTCACCAATGGCCCTGACATGCATGTCTTTGGACTGCGGGAGGAAGCCGGAGTACCCCGAGAAAACCCATGCTGACACGGGGCAAACTCCACACAGGAGGGCTTCCCCACCCTAGGATCTAACCCTCTTGCTGTGAGGACCAAAAAATATAGAGCGTGGACTGGTGGCTGGAGAGGTGCTAGTTCATCTCCTGGGCACTGCTGAGGTGCCATTGAGCAGGGCACCGAACCCCACCCAACCGCTCAGGGCGCCTGTCCATGGGCAGCCCCCTCACTCTGACATCTCTCCATTTGATGCATGTACAGTATAGGCCCTGTTTGTGCATGTGTGTGGGTATTTCAGGCCTGTGTGTGTATTTATATGACAACAATGGAGTGAAAACTTGTAATTAATAAAGTATATAAAATTAAAAAATAAATAAATTAATTAAGCACTGCACCACTATGCCACCATTAGGTGATGATTAAATAGTTTAAACAATAAAAATTAATAATTATTAATTTAAAAAATCATTCTGAAAAAACAACAACAACATAGAAAACAAATACCTGTTGAACCACAGTGGCTGTAACTGTATATGCTGACCAGCCACTTCTTCCTGCATTCATCCCAGCTGCTTTTATAAATGTTAAAGTGTTCTGCACAATGTACTATTATTGTGTGACGTAATCCCATATTTATTGTTATTGCTATTTTTACTGCTTACAGCATCCTGTGCAGCCTGCTGATTGCACAACATTACTCCTGGTTTAAGCTACAAGAAATATACAGGTGATTGTGATTAATTATTAACATGAACAACTCAATTGTTATAGCTCTGCACAATACGGCCCCGTTCTTCCTCGCTAATCAAGCACCATTAATTTGCTTTTTCTTCACAAATGCATTACCTATACTCACTTTCTTCCTCCCTGATTGGGAAACAACCTGGTCTGTTTTTAATGCTTAATTGAGATGCACTGGTAGTGAGTGAATTATTAATATATTTATCATTGATTGATCACTGCCTTGTGCTTGTATAATTACTTCCCAATAATGGAACTGTCCTTCTGAGGGGCTATTCTTCGTCTCCATTCTTCTTTTTGCTTGCTTCCTTAATTTGTGCTCTACTGCCATGATTGGACAAGGCAGTATTGGATTATTTGTGATGGGGTTCTATATATACACACACACAGGTGCATTTCTGCTCAACAGTGCTGAAGTGCTTCACATTCAAGGTTTGTGAGTCAAACCTCAAGCTGCAACTGCATTATCATTAATCCCTTGTCTTGTTTTCTCCATTTTCATTTTCCCCTGACGCACATGTCTGTCCCTCATGCAAATCCATTTTCCTTTACTGTAGGCATAAGATGAAAAACAGTCCAACAGATGAGTGTGATCTTGCGTCGGTCTGCACTCTCTGCCCTAACCTGTGTTGGAACAGCAGCAGAGGGCAGAAAATTCGACCCAGAAGCACATCAGTGAAAAACTTTTTTTTCTTTTTTCATCATGCATGCTACCCAATATCTCAACACATTATTCAGAACAAGTTGTTTTATTCATCGTCAGAGAAGGTGAGGAATCATAAAATGGTGTGGGAGGGACTGAACAGGGCCGGTATGGAGCTGGAGAGGGAGGGAGAAACAGTGACACAGACACTCTGAACTCCATTCAATATCTAATCTGCAATGCTGTACTCAAGAGTGCCGAGCCGTCGCTACTGTGCTACATGGTCTGCTCCTTTTCTATGCATGATATTGTACATCAATACTGCAGGTTCTACCAGGCGATTGCTTGAGTCGAGGTGAGCCAGGAGTTTCCAGCTAGCTTGTGGCCAAATGCAGGTTTGATTATTTGGGTGAGGAGGCAAATGAACTGTGGAAATGGTGTAACCATTCACTGAAACAAGACAATATCTGGAGTTATTAATAATAGATTATACACATCGGTAATGTCGGCCAAATTGATTTTTAACTAGCAGAAGCCAAAGTAAAGCATTATAGCTTGGGTTCCATTTTTCACACTAAATTGATTTTGATGAACAGATATTTATGTGCATAATTGTGACCCAGATGAATTCATTTAGAGCGCTCCAGGCTAAAGAGAAAGCGATGGCTGGGGTATGTATGGGCTGAGATGAACGGCACTTTGTTAACAGCTATTGCTGTATTCTTGGTAATAGGCATGCACTTTGAAAGCCATTTACCAGACCGCCAAGGCAAACTTAATTACTTTATGATTGATCACTCATTTCCACTTTTCAGTCCTTATGCAGTAAAATGAACCAAAGCCTGGATATCCATTACCCAAAATGCCGCTGGCTTCGAACACACTTACCAGCTATAGTGTCCATTTCATGTGAACCATGTTTGGTATCCAGCTCACAGGTCAGCGAGCGTAAAAAAGGTCGGTGGGGGAGTGGTGGCGTGATAAATTACAGACAGATAAGTTCTTACAAAGACCCTTCCCCCCTCGAGCACCACTTTCATGGCGCGCGGTAAACCTCATAAATCAGCAGCTGAGTCCCCACAACTAGCGACCCTTTCAGCCAGCATCATCGTACTTCATGGCCTGGTCCATCCACCTGCATGTCTCATCAGTGTTGCCACTGAAGGAGCAAAGATGGATGCTTTATAACAAAAAAGCATTCCTCCAGAGGTGTCAATCTGTTCCTCTTCCTCTTTTCTCACAGCTTCAGAGCCATTTTTATCTTCTGTCTGTTTTTGCTTTCGTGCATGCACAACACGCGTCTGCAATGATTGAGGAAGGAGCCGCTGAGTCTCACGCACCCGAGCCATGCATTTTACAACGGCGAGGCGACAGTCCCGCTTCCTTTAGCATTCCCCACCTCATGACATTTTTCTCTTAGTTCCATAAATCAAACCCCAAGACCTGCCGAGTTGAAGAAAAGAAATAAGGCTTTTGAAGAAAATAGGGGGAAAAATGAGGCTTTTGCACTGGTGTTCAAGATTTGGAGAGTTTCCTGTTGACAGCTGTAATAAGAGTTTGGGGCGGTCATCTCTTAACGGTGCACGCTCACAGGTGCAGGGGGTAAACTTTTGATAAGTGGCAATTCCCTAGGGTAGTGGACTTGAAAAATGTCAGCCTTTTAGCTCCGGTCCACTGAGCCTTCTGCATGACCAGCCCTCGCATTAATCATCGCACTGCGAGGGTTGAGCTTGACTTTAGCCAGGTAGTTAGCATGTCACTAGCAATGCTGATTTACAGAGGTGCTGCCCCAAAGCATAACTTTTGATTCTCTCTGATTTAGTAGACAAAAAAATAATCAGGAAACCACATCTAGAACATTTTAGGACAACAGTATTAGACTTGTGTCTACCTGGCTTTTTAGCCCCTCAGTGTGAACAGTTTGACCTGCCAAATGTCAGATTATAACTTCAACATTTCCCCGCATAACAGAAAATTTGATTCAGACAGCTGTGAAAAGTGGCTACAGTTAGTTAGACTAATGGCACACATTAGTCTTTATAAAGGTTGAGCTCGTATGCCAGCTGCTCCTCAGAAAGGTGTGAAAAAGCGCCATGAATTTTTAGATTCATGCAAAGTGGATAATCCATAAAGGGGTTGCAGGAGTATGTACAAGTTCTGCTCCAAGACTTTTTCTGAACCGACTCAGCCCTTTGAAAATTCTCTTTCACTCTTGCACAGCGTGCTCATGTTTGCCAAACTTCATCTTCTAAACCACACAGAAGACAGGCCGCTCCTCTGTCTGCCTCTAACCATATGGTAATGCATACCTGCTGGTCCCCCGGTTATTTCTAAATACAGCTCATAAAATGGAAATACAGTGTTTCAAACTTGAATTGAATAAATGGGGAAAAGTACTTTACATGTCAAAGTCAATTTACAAGTTATTGGGAGTACTATGAAGCATGTGTAAACAGCTGAGTGAATCTTCAGTGTCTCTGTAGGATTTTTGTCAAGTCTGATAGAATTACTCGACTGACATCACTTGTATAACCTTGATTTGGGATTGGAGACTACAGTTAATTTAGCAGGAGTTATGAATATGTTGAATAGGTACACCTAGGTAAAAGTTATGTAGTCTAATGTAACAATCCTGCAATAAATCCTACCTTCACAAAGCTTATAATGTTCAGTCTGTGTTGAGTGTGATCATTTTGGAGGATGTAGTTAGTGGTTTTGTCCACCCCATTTATATCAATGATGGTAGGTAAAACAATAAACACAATACAAACACTTTACTTTTCTCCCTTTGCATTTATCTTATACCTCTGTCTTATTTAGTTGTTCAGGTAAGGCCCATACATTTCTTAGAACAGCTAAATGTAGGCAGGCCCATTTGTCCATGTCCGTGTAGCTCCAAACTTTTACAGTAGAAGACCCTTTTTAAAGGAACACTTCACCCCTAAATGACCATTTGTATATCAGTTACTCACCCTGTGTTGCATTGAATTCCTGAAGAAAATGTTGTTTTACACACATGCCTCCACAGTCAATGAATAATCCAAAAACTGAAGAAATTCTTGAGTAACTCCATTTATAAGTGAATGTGTTTAACAACTCATGCAGTAGTCTCATTTATACACTTGTATGCTCACTACTTCCCACACAATGCATTTTCAGATAAAACCTTATAATCTAAAAGTGAACCGACAGCCAAACTCCAGTGACAAAAACAGTAATTTTATTTCACTGAACACAGAAGATGCTGGTGTAACGCTGCCTCGATCAGTAGTTTGTTTGCATTATTGTGTGACTTTGGTGTTTTAAAAGGCTAGTTTGGATACACCAACGGCACACAATAAGACAAACCAGCTACTGTTCCAAGCAGCGTCAGACCAGCAGCTCCTTTGTTCAGTGAGGTAAAATTGCAGTTTTTCTCAATGGAGTCTGGTTTTAAAGAGAGCATAGATAAGTTTTACTTTAACTTCACTTTTTAAATTGTAATTGTTTTTAAATAGTGTTTCTTTAAAAAGTTTTGTTATGGTGAACAACACAGTCCAAGAGGAAGGTTAGGTTTGATCTCTGCTGTTTGCAAAATGCATAACGTATAACATCTAAATATGAAATTTAAAATGTGTTGCCAAACCATAGGTGGATGGTATGGTAAACTAAAATATACACTTACTTATAGGAGTAACATTTGCATTCATTTGTAGTCATGTTTGTGTTAACCTGATGAATGTCAAGTATTTACTCTCTTTTAGCTCTGTGCTTTCGGCCAACGCCTGAGGAAACAACTAACTAACTCTGAAGTCATTGAAAGCCGGCGCTTAGGCAGTAACTTGCGGCGTGAGACCCAGATGAAGCTGTTGTTTAATGTTGACATTATACACGACCGGTCGCCGTTATAGTTTAATGGCACTAGGCAGCATTGGGGGAAATGCAGTGGGACAGGGACTTAAGTTAAGGCGGCAATACTCCAAGCTGGTTGGGTCGGGGTGGGGATGGGAGTGGTGGTGGATGGGTCCAACAAACACCAACTTTCACCTGGGAGAGCGGTGTTCCCATCCCTTAAGATTATAAAGCCAAACCCTGTTCTTTTTTCCTAAACCTAACCACCTCCTTCTGATGCCTAAAACTAACCAAATGTGTCTGTTGTTGAAGGAAAGAAAATGTGAATTTGCAGTGTCATACTGACATAGAGCATTTATTTTTAAAGAGACTGTATGTAAACGGTACATTTTCTGTGAAAACAGAGGTGTACTTTCAAAGACGACAATGCATGTAACAACAAGAACTTCCAGAACGTCATCAACCAACGCACTCAGAGCACCTTGCACGTCATATCTGGATGTGGCAAGTTCTAAATATTCCACTGTGTTCAACAGCCAGTCATAAACTGTGT
Organism: Cephalopholis sonnerati; assembly: GCA_019142605.1. Lineage (NCBI taxonomy): Eukaryota > Metazoa > Chordata > Actinopteri > Perciformes > Serranidae > Cephalopholis > Cephalopholis sonnerati. Next base: position 14,300,970 of record JAGQAX010000015.1, on the reverse strand, counting down.
TTACCATTTGGTGCTGGGCAGGTAGTGTACAGTTGGTGTGAGCTTTTATGCTAAAAACAGCTACCTGCTGTGACTGGAAGTGAAGTTGATCAGAGTCATTTGCTCCATTGTCAATGTAAATATGTTCATTAGTGCAGCTATGCATAAATAAAGGCTTCAGCATTGGCTGCACTTAGTGAGGGTGGTGGAAGATACATTGGGAAGATCCTCTTGAAAGTCATGAGTCTTTACCAGGCAGGTAAATAAGGCAGGGGTCAAATAATGGGTGAATTTTGAGACAGAAATGCAGAGGGCCCCACTGCCTCTCTCATATAAGAGGAAGACACACAGACTTTAAAGTTGTTTAGCTTCTGTTTGCTGCTGTTTCGCATCTCTTTGTAGTCAGTTTTGTGTCTCTTTGTGGTCATTCTATGTCTTCTTATAGTTGTTTCATGTGGTTGTTTTGCCTTGTTTTGTAGTCATACAGTGTCTCTTTGGAATTTTTTAATGTCTTCTGTGATCTTTTTGTTTCTTTGTAGTTGCTGTGCATCTCTTTGTGGTCATTTTGTGTCTCTGTGGTCATTTTGTGTGTCTTTATGGTTGTTTACCCTCTTTTCACAGTTGAAGTACCTTCATGTCTCTTTGTAGCTGTTTTGCGTTTATTTCTTTGTGTCTCTTTGTGGTCATTTTGTGTCATTTGTAGTCATTTTGTGTCCCTTCGTGGTCTTTTTGTGTCATTTGTAGTCATTTTGTGTCTCTTTGTGGTCTTTTTGTGCCCTTTTGTAGTTGTTTTATGTTTATTTGTGGTCATTTTGACTCTGGTCATTACATATCTCTTTGAGTGACATTTTGCAGGTGAAGGCCAGGGGGGCCTCTGACACGTTGGGCCCCTAGGCCAAGGCATGGTAGGTCCGTTCATTAATGCATCCATGCATCAAATGAACATAATCCAGTTGCATTTCGAAGGTGTAGGATTCATGATTCTTGGAGCAAACTGGGGACAGAAAGTTGGGATATCTGAGCCTGTGCTGCATCAATTTTAACCTTTTCTGTTTTTAATTGTCTGCAAGCTTTATGGAAGTGCAGTACTTAATTGCTGGATTCCCATGATACTTCCATCTTATAGCGTAGAGTGGCTCGTGACCCATGCTTACAGACATGCATTTAATCAAATGTATTACGCTTCCCGAGATAATTTCATTTAAACATGAAATTTTTAATCAGAAGTTTGGTGGAGTCGCTCTACTTCTGCGGCATCACAATTCCATTAATCTCCGTCATTGCAAATTAGGAGATTATTCAGTAAATTGATTGGAAATGATATGGTGGAGTTTTTCATCATTTCAGCTTCATCCCCCATTTCTTCACACAACCCATCTTCCCCCTTAAGGCTCAGACGGAGGGGAAGAAGCTGGAATACGTTTGTGTTTTCCTTATCACTTTATCCTGTTGGCTGGGCACCTCATAATGAATTCATTGCCTCCGTTCGTTCCACTACTTTCGGGCTTTATAGAAAATGTTTAAAAATTGACAAGCTGACCACTTCCATAGAAATCCATCTTTCCTCCGAAAATGAATTTCTACAACCACAGGCTTCCAAAATAATGAAAAGGATGTAGGTTAAAATGGGAAGCAGTCCGGGCACTCGGAGGTTCTTACAAAAGGGAACTCACACACACACACACACACACACACACACATGCACACACACAAACAATACCTTGGGTACTTATCACCAGCCATGGGATTAGATCTCTACGGTTTTATATGCTTAAAGCTTCCAAATGCAGCTTTCTTCGTGTCAAGGCTTATCCCTCCATCTCCAAAAACACATTTTTTAAAGGCGTGCTGGCGTTTCCTATATTCCTATATCAATAAGTGCAGTCCTGCCTTTGTATGCTGGAATGCGTTTAGCTGGAGGATCATTCATCACCCGTCTGGAAACACACTGCTGATCTGAGGCAGTGCACGCCTGGAGCTCACCTGAGATCCTCTGAGTTATATCACAAGACAAGTGTTTCCTTTACTCATCCTTATCCTGCATTAATGAATATGCAAAGACGTATCCCAGTGATTCATTACATCAGCATCAGATCCAGTAAATGCATCAGTCATCCAGGCCAATCAAAAGAGCTCTACCAGACTCTGGGATTCTGGCTGGTCATTCAATCACGGTGGATTGGATGGATGGGGAAAGAAGTCACTGTTAGAGCTCTCCTCAATTAGTTAACCATCGACCTGCCGGAACCTAATGGGTCATCGGCGGTCGTCCTTGGCACCGCGTCTGATGAATTCCCACTCTGGAATCAGAGACGGAGCAATTGGGCGGGTGGATGGTGAGCACCAATTCAATCTCCTTCACGGATCAGGCTGCCCAGGAAAAGGATTGGAGAGGAGAGGGCGCCACTGGGGCCGCAGGGCGATTTTTCACCGGCCCCTTGTCAATAGGATCCGGCGCTGTGCTCCAGGACGTCAGGGTTGAAAATGATGTATAGGCTGAACAGAGCATGATACAGGGCACGCCCGGCATTTGACTCTGTGACATACATCACCGGGGGAGAGGTTAGAGGTGAATTAATAGTGAATTATCTAGTGTCAAGGGAGCGATGGGAGGGTCAGTGTGCAGGATGGATACAGTAAGGAGGAGGTGAGCGCAGGACACAATCTGCACATTTGTTATGCCTTTGCAAAGAGCAAACCTTATATCAATGACTCGAGTTGTAAAAAAAGAAAATCTCAGTGCAGGGTGGCATTTGGGGTGCAGCGTGGGGGAAAGCAAGTGCCAAAAATAGACTGCAGCAACGCTACTCGACTGTGTATCTTCAATGCACATTCTTCTTTCTCTTCTTAGAGAAGCATCAGTTTATTTTCCCTCACTCCCCTTCTTTCCGTCTCGCCCCTGTTTCCTGGTAACAGACGTGCGTGTTTGATGCGCCCCATTCGTCCATAGGAATATAAATCACAGCGTTTGTTTAGTATTCATATCTGAGAGTTTTCATTACTCCCTCCTCCCCCCCAAAAAAAACAACTGCAGAAGCACAGCTGCAGGAATATACCTCCAATAAGCAGCATATTCCAAATGCAGTTGCAGTTACTCTCATGCAGAAAAAAGGAGGGACAGACAGGCCGGTGTGAGAGTTACAGCATGTGTTGACCATCCAAAGCTGGCAGAAAAGAAATTGCCCTCATTTCAGTATCTTGTTTTCTCCAAATTGCTACTAGTAAAAGCAGATGTGGCCCCCAAATCAACTGGCCTTGTGTCCCAATGTTTCAATTTCTTATAGGGTGTTTATTGCCGTCTTGGCTCCTGCAACTTTCTCTGCCTCCCTGCTTTTCTCGCTGAGTGTGTGAGTCTGTTCTGTACAGTATGCATTCAGCTTACTGTTCAAACTCTGACCTACATGCAGGAGCTGTGCCCAGATGAGCACAACATGTTGACAGTATCACTTTATGCTCTCATATATTTAGAAGGAAACAATGTAGGAGCCACAAGCCGTCTCATTTTTATACTATATTATCCACCTTTTCCACACAAGATTAGACTACTATATAAACATCAATTCAGTGTTAAACTGCCTGCTCAGATATCTGTATATTAAAAGAGTATTAGTGTTCTAAAACAAGTCACAAGCCAAACAGTTCTCCACAGATTGTCATCTGAGAATAAACTCCATAGATTGTTATCTGAGAATAAACAGTTGCAGTCAGGCACAGCTGCAGGATTTGTAATTGAAAGCCATTTAAATGTGCTTCTGCCTGAAGTCTGGACGAGGGATTGTTCTGACAGGGAGAACCTTTTCCTCAACTTTGCCTGAAGCTGACCACCTGGCTGGCATTTAGCATTACTTGTCAGTCCTTTCACTTGTGTGTGCATACTTGTGTGTGCATATGTGTGCGTGTGGGTGTACCCTTGCAAAAATGTCCTGTGCAAATCCAAGACATTGTGGCTGTCATGTGAATAATAACTGTTATCCATCAAGAGCAAAGGTGGGAGTAATCATTGTCATTATGCTGCAGAAAGAGGTCTTGGTGGATGGCAGGGTCAATAAAGTGTGTGAGTGACATTTTTCTGAGACCTTAAAGTGGCTATAATCAATATTTTTAAATTGACAGTGGATCACAAGGCTACTTCCATGTTGTTTGTAGTGGTGAACCCACAAAGAATTTTTACTTGACTCTGCAGTTTTTGCCAGCTCGACAGAACTTCATCAACCTTGAGTGGCCCGTCCCTTTCAGTGTTGTATCATTTCCTGTTGTGTTTCTTTGCTTCCAGTTGCTGTTACTGGTTATATTTATTACGGGTAAAAAGTCACAGCACTGTTGGGCTCACACTTCCTGCTATAGTAGAATGAAAAGACAATCTTTGGCAGCAGTTACGTTCAGCGTTAACTAGCTAACAACAAGTTTAACCAGCTTACTTCATGTTGTATTGCACTGGCTCAATGTTTCTGTCATGAAAAGTATAAAAAGCTCTATTGACTTATCAGTACCAAAATACAGATAATAAAGTCAATGGGCTTTATTCTGATAATGATGAATCCCATTGTCTGCATAAGTTGACAGCTTGTGCCATTCCTAATAAGCATTGGTAAACGCCCGCAAATGCTTATAAAAGAGCATGAGACTACAGGGCCATGTGCTCACAGGGAGAGTGAAAAAGAGGAAAAAGTTGAGAGCAACTGAAAGTCTAAAGAGGGTGGAGAACCAGACGCCAAACATAAAAAAACCTTCTGTTTTGAAGTGCAGGTGCTTCTGCAGAACGCTAAACAAGCCGTCATATTTAGTAGCTTCAGGAGTGGATATAAAATAAGACAAACAGATGCATGGTATGCAAAAAATACGTGTTACTCAAGCACCCGACCTGCAAACTTTTTGGATAATAGTAGCACAACTGTCAGGACTGAGGACAAACACCAGCGCCACAGGGCTGTTCAAGCTGTGCATATGTGTGTTAAGAGAGAGACAGACAGAGGGACATAAAGACAGAGAGAGGGGAGAGAAGGTGAAGGTAGACTCATGCAAGGTTTCTCTAAGTTAGCCTATTAGTTGAGCATAGCATTAGTTAAGGCAGGACACAATGTCAAGCTCAGCTCACATCCCAGCTACATCAGCTGATCTCAAGCAGTCCAATCAAGTGATGGAGCAGCTGATTGATGGAAGGGAGTCAGCTGATAGATCACATGATTTCTTTCTTTGCAATCAATTTTCAAATTTTATTCACGGCTGCCTATTTAAACTGCTTTGGCCTGCCTGCTGTCACTCTGTTTGTCATTGATGCTGGTTCTGTTCTGTTCCCGGGGTCGGGGGGGGGGGTCTTTGCTGCTGCTGTGCGCATGGAAGGGCAGAGAAGTTTGCTCTCTCTGCCTTAAGGCTTTTCACGTAGGCGTGTGGAAGGGCAGAGAGGTGTGCTCTCTTCACCTTAGACTTTCTGCGTTGGCCTAGGAAAGGCAAAGAGGCCCCAGAACAGAGCCATACTGCCAAATATAATAGTGCAAATGGAAATAAAACTTTGTAAGTTTTCTTTTTAAAGTGGTCCTAACTGAAATATAATTACTTACACAGAACGCAGCTTCGTCACTTTTTGCTTTTACGAAGAAATCTGTTCTTAAGAAGGGTTGGTGAATGAGGCCCATTATTATTATTATTTGCATTCCTTAGTTATCACTAAAGCTATAGACTGTATAAAAGAGGTCAATGTAGCAAACATGACATCACCCAGTTGTTTGTGGACTACCTTTTGAAGCCTTGAGTTTGGCATTTTGGCTGTCACCATCTTGTTTTTGGAGCCAAAGGTGACCATATTTGGATGAGAGGGTGGAGCTATAGAGGACTGGCTGAGAACTTGCAAACGTTTAGTGAAGTAATAAATCAAGTGAGACAAGGGTCATTGTCTCATAGACTTGTATACAACTGGATTTCTTTTTGCAGTTAACAGTGCTGGCCTGCTGGCCATTAGAAAGAATTCAAAATTAAGGCATTTCCACACTGGCTTCACTTTTCAGACCCCCAGATAACCCCATGACTAAACCAGATCATTGTTACTTTCTTGGTATGGAATTTAATTTATCAACATAAATTGAAACACATCTTTTCACCCAACTATGGAATATAATATATTCTAATAATTTAATATAATTTAGAAGAATTGTATTGTGTGTAATAGTGTAACTAAAGCCTAATGAGTCTCACTATGACGGTGTTGTGGATGAAGAAATATTTTATTTACTCAGGCTGTGAACAACCTCTGTAATGATATCATGTTGTTATAATCACATAATACAACACAAATACCAACACATTCTGACCAGCCAACATGACTATTATATTAGTCACATGACCAGCTGAGCCCTGAGGTGTGTGGGAGAACTGATCTAATCACGACGCTAAGTAAAAAGTGGTTGATGATCGTGAGACTGCTGTAGAGGAAAGTCTCTCTTTTTTCAGCTCTGCTAGGCTTTCATGCTGTATGTTACAAAACTAGACACATATTTACTAAAATGTGGACACCTGCTGAGCAGCAAACAGCAGACAGACAGGGTACGAGATGAGCTGGCTAACAAAGTGGAGCATTCGCTGCTGAAGAGCCAGATATTTCCCTCAGGAGTTGGTGGAGGTATCGGACTTACATTAATCAAGTGGCCAGAAACCGACACCAAATAAATAAAGGTATCTGCTGGATGTGTAAATAGGCAATTGTTTGCTAACTGTTTTGCTATATCAACTAAAAAGGTGATATACTGTATGTCAGTGTTCACACAGCTTGTTTCCACCTGCCCTGTGTGGCCGAAAAAATCAGTGATTGGGGGTTTAAGGACTTCTCCTTCATGCTGGCTTGAAAGTTACGTTGATGATGTTCATTCTTGGCTTTGGAAACATCGGGTAGAAAACAATCTTAACACTACCAACAAGTGGTACCACAGTGATGGCAATGACAGACAACCTATTTATAAACAAGCAACACAAGACATAGCAAAAGAAAGAATGCACATAGATGCAAAAGATACTTCCTAGTCACTCCCTACAATCTAAAGTCTGCACTATACCTGCTGTCTATACATACATATAGATATTTATGTGCATGTACATACATACAGAAAGGTCTGTAACTTTTCTCAAGGGGCATGCTATTATTTTTCCGCCTCTTTAGACAAAATTTCCACACTTCCTGCCTTCACCCCATGTTCTCTGGCACCATGCTGTCCGGCTGTCATTTGTTCTGAATAAATAATAGCTATCCAACCAGGAAAGTACCCAGTGTCTTTGAGCTAACACATGAGTGCTCTTCCAGCAAACAGTAGAGCAGGTTTTTGCTGCTGTCAGGCCTGTAAGATACACTCTTAGTTAGCACCATGATATATTAAGCAGACAATGTACTTTGTTTGTTTGGGTTGGAGGACCTGTGGTCAGAAGGGAAAAACTGTGTAGCAGTTATACCATCACAAGATAATAAACCTCTACACTGGAACTACTGGGCAGAAGTAACAGCAACTGTAATAGGTCAAGGCTTTTCTGTAGAAAACTTGTGTAGTATCATCCATCCATCCGTCCATCCATCCACCCACCTTCCACTATATAGTAATGTGTTAAGGTACACTGGATATCGACACGCTGTGGTCAGTGGCCTTTCACAGGGACATAACTCATAGACACTCAGTCCACCTACTGTACAGGCAGTTTAAACAGTCCTTACTACTGCATCACCATTCTGCCCACATGGTATTTATCATCTGTAAAGTATATACTCAAATGTACTTTAAAATATACCCTACATCCTGGACACACTACTTGTGATACTGTGCTTTTAGCAAAAGAGAGGCATTTCTGTGCATAAACAGCAGATTGTTCTGTATTAGTATTTATGAATAAGCTTAGGAGGATGTTAGCCCAGTCTGAGTGAAGAACAATTGTGACAGCAGCCAACAAGGAAGCCTGTATTCATCTAAGACTGCTCTTTTGTTGGCACCTGAATGGAAGTTGTCCTCATTCAGCGTGTGATAAAACAATGGGTTAGTATTGTGTCTGCAAATACAACAGCTGCAGTGCTGGAAAGTACAAGTGTATTTAACTCAGCACAAGAACTGTACTCTGAGGTACTTCTACTTTCGCACTTCTACTCCAGTACATTTCAGAGGGATCTACTGTACTTGTTACTACTCATTCATTCGTTCATTCATTCATATTCCGCTTATGGAGCCTATCCCTGCTGACACTGGGCGAGAGGAGGGGTACACCCTGGACAGGTCTCCAGACTATCACAGGGCTAATACATAGAGACAGACAATCATTCATGCTCACATTCACACCTACGGCCAGTTTAGGGTCATCAATTAACCTAACCTGCATGTCTTTGTAATGTGGGAGGAAGCCGGAGTACCCGGAGAAAACCCACGCTGACACAGGGAGAACATGCAAACTCCGCACAGAAGGGCTTATCACTAAACTATCCTAACTAGATAGGTATAGTTACTTTTAAAGATTTTAAATACAAAAATATGTTCAGTTTATACCATGGTGCATTGTTAGAGATTAAACTACCCAACAGTAACCTAAATGAAGTAGAAAAAGCACTGTGAGGAGGAGGAGGAACACGATTTTTTTTTTCACAGACTGTCTGTCTAATGTACTTATGTATGAATGTTGTGACAGTTTCAGCAAATATGACAAAACCTTATTTTTATAAAGTTACCAGCCTGTAGCTTTAACACCATAGTTCCCTCCAGGCTTTTCACAAAGCTCAAGGAGCTAGGATTAAACACCTCACTGTGCATGTGGATCCTTGATTTCCTGACAGGCAGACCCCAGGTGGTGAGAGTGGGCGGACACACCACTTCCGTCACCAGCCTCAACACCGGAGCACCCCAGGGCTGCATTTTGAGCTCCCTGCTGTTCTTCCTGTACACACGTGACAGTTAAGCCACTTTTGAGCTGATCACTGATAACAATGGAAAGGCTTACCTGAAAGAAGCAAAGGACCTGACCTGCTGGTGTCAGGAAATCAACCTTTACCTGAACGTCAGCAAGACTAGGGAGATGATAATGGACTTTGGGATGTAGTAGCACAGAAACTACACCCCCCTTAATATCAGTGGGTCCTCGGTGGAAAAGGTGAACAGCTTCAAGTACCTTGGTTTCCTCATCATCGAGGGCCTGACCTAGCATTTGGGTACCATTCTCATTTGAGACGATACCAGTTCTGGTACCCAGCAGTACCTTTTATTGGTACTTTACTTTCTCTGTAATAACAAACATTAAATTTGTCAACAAGCTGCAGGGCTGCCAGTGAAGTACTGATTAAATTTGGTCAGTACAAGGTACAGAGTTTGGTACTCAACCCTAGCCTGAGAAAGGAAGAGCAGTGACTGTTTTACCTCAGACACTTGAGGAAATTCTGGGTATCCCCTCAGATACAGAGGAATAAATATTCCTGCACCATCAAGAGAATCCTGACAGGAACATGACTGCCTGTACGCAAACAGCACCAAACAGGACCACGAAGCCCTGCAACAAGCGGTTTCATCAGCTGAACATACAATGGGCGGTGCTCTACCCTGCCTACACCAGGCACTGAAAGAAAAAGGCCAGGAGAATCATTAAGGATCCCAACCACCTCGGATAACAGCCTTTTCTCCCTGCTGAGGTCAGGAAAAGGTACCAGATACACTAGACCAGCACTGAGAGGTTCAGGAAGAGCTGATAGATTGATTAATTGATCAATTGAAGTACACCAGAAAATGTGTTGAAGACAATATAATACAACTATGTCAATATCTCTGCAGTATATGCAGCATACAGAATAGCAGGAGAGTAAGATGCAGTGACTCTGACAGTGCTGCATCTTCCCTCCTATCTGAGTAAAGAGCAAAATAAGCGTGGACTTTGGCAGCTCCACTTTTGGAATTAGTTTCGCTGTTACTTGATCTCTTGACAGTGAAGTGAGAAGGATGGAATGCAACGGAGGTCCAAGGCCAGATTCAAGGGCATTGTGCTTACATGGCATATATACAGTATCCACCCCGGACACAACGCTCCCATCCCACCCCACCCACCCTCACACCCACACTGCTCACACATCCAGAGAAAAATTGCCTCATAAAACTGCCACGACACGTACCAAAGCAAAACTGCAGCACAAATACTACTGCAGGAATGTACAACAGTGCAGGAACGTGTAGCTCTACATCTGGATTGTTTGTGAGCTTACCAAAGAAGCACCCTGGCTGGGTTTACTAATCGCCCTCTTCTCCTCGTCTGTCCCTCCAGTCCTTTTTCTCCCCCTTCCTGTCCTCAACTCACCTCGCCTGGTCAACCTAATGAAGCTATCCAGTCGGGAGATAAAGTGGTTAAAGTGTGCTGCGCTCCTTGTTAGCTCCTGTGAAACAGATACTCACACATCAGGTGGGGAGTAAATGGGAGAAACACTACCCTCCTTAACCCTCTCCCGCTGCCTCCTCCCTTTGTACACTTGGAAGTCGCCAACAGAAGTAAATCACGAGGGCGGCCGGCATGAGATTTAAATGAGCCGATTAATCCCTGTGCTAATAATCACTCTATTAAGAATGGTGGCGCAATGATTAAAGCTCATGGAGGGCACTCTGCAACATGTTTTTACCATGCTGGGTTTCACTTTAGATAAAACACCCATGGGAGCACATGGTATACATTGAAGGAGTGACTATCTAAGAAGAAATGTGAGGACCTTTTTACCTTGGAAGCTAAAGAAACAGTGCAGAGAATATGATGGCCATTTTTTATGACATAAAAAAGTAAGTAAGGAGATTTTGTTCCTTGTTGTTCTTGGTTGTGGGACAAGTTTTTCACCCAGAGGGAGTTGATTCATCTTTGTTGGCAGTGATATACCTCTCAATGATATTCATTTGCCTGAGGGTTTGTTTCATAATCCTGTTTACTTGTGTTCCCCTCTCAGCACCCCATCTTTCTCCCACTAATGTGACTCATGGTTTTATTTGTTCCGTGTTACTCTCACTCTGCCTCTCTCTGTGCTCCTGTCCCACCACTGTCATACTCACTTTGTCTAGCCCAGCATGGAAAATCAGCTCATTCATACAGTCAGGTTTTATTTCCTTTAATACTCCCTTAAACCAAGTCAGGGAAGGTCAGAGCTCCCCATAATATCGCATTTATTCCTGCTCCCTCCCCATTAATTCTGCTGTTCAGTTGTGGTCCACTTCTTCCAAAGCTGTCTGACACAACAATGTTCATGTGGAGAACTGAAAGAGGTTACAGACTCCATTAGAGGCTCTTACATAATTTGGTTATGTCATCATTTAATTATATTTACATGCTACTTTGCAAAGTGACGGCAGAGCATTTGGCAGACATCTCGCCCGTGTCGTTCATTATAAATCGCAAATGTGGAAAGTTGCCACCGCAAGTAGCGTTCGGCCGCACTCTGCAGCGCTGCTGTGTTGTTCGCTTTATAATTGGAATGATTCATACACACAGAAGCGGAGCAGACTGGGCGGAGGCCGTTGCGTGCCTCTTGCCGTATGTCGTAGATTTATTGGGGCTTTAAATCTCTTCTAGTGACTTAGAGCATGTCCTTGGATGCACATTGAATTCTAGTGAATTATTAATGGCTTGCTAATAAATATGTTCACCTCTTCCTTAAAACTGTCTTGTGTATTAGGCTTGAGTGAGGGCAGATGAGGGGTAAAGAGTGAGCCAGCACAAAGGGAGTTTATCCAGCAGTAGTTAGGAGTTCACCCGGGTCAAGTGGACGGTGCTTAATGGAGCATCGAGGCTCTGACACTGTTTGTAATTTACAGTGGTGGGAGAATTATTTAGATGCTTTAATTAAAGGGGCACTCACCAGATTTTACACATGAGTTTATTTGTCTCGAGGAGAACTACTCAGCCTGTAAAATGTCCTCTGTGGCTTTAGAGGAGAAGAAAATAATCTTGATGATGTAATCAGGTGAAGATGTGATTGACTGATAGGGTCCTGTGTTTTGGGGGACTGACTCACAGGCCTGTTGGAACCTAAAACCCATTACACCCTCTGCTGCACCAACCATAACCATTTTTGGGATGCAGTGTCGGTTGGATGTCAATCAGCTGTTCCATCATTTTGGTCCAGACTATTGGATGAACTGCCCTGACATTTTGTACAGACATTGATGTTCTCCAGAGGATGGACCCGAATGACTTTCGTAATCCCTTGACATTTCCTCTAATGCCACCATGAGGTTGAAGTTTGTTCGTTCAGAGTGAAATGGCCATGATATCTGAGTTCAGATCCTCTTAAGTTTTCATCTGGCACCATCATGAAGCTCAAAATTTCAATTTGTCCAATACTCATGCCAATCCCATCAGCCTTTGGTAATTTGCAAATGTTAGCATGCTAACAAACTAAACTAAAAGAGTGAACATAGTAGACACTATACCTCCTAAACATTACCATGTCATCAACATTGTCATTGCATGCTGATATTTGCATTAGCTCAAACATTAGCCATTGACATGCCTGTAAACTCCAAAACATGTCTACACAATGAATGTATAAAGAGAACTGGATACAGAGTTGGAGTCTGGGCCCCAGTCATTCTTATGAAAGCTGCTCAGTGCTGCAAGAGGCCGAAAAGTTTGACTTTGATATGTAAAATTACATGGATCTCCCACTCTGCTTCTGCTGTTGTTGGGACCACTAAAGACTTTTCGTTCGATTTAGCTGTCCGCTAACTTGAATGGAGATAAAATGATGTAATTGTGTGGCTCTTCTAGACTTTTGAAACATTATTGACTGAATGGATCATCATGACATAGCATACTTCCAGGTCACCTCTCTGTCAGCTCTGCTAAATTTGTGCTGAATTTATACTAAATCTATGTTTATTTATGGTGCTTTCTGTGGTTGGCTTTAGACAGTGGTGGCATGTGGCTCCTTAAGATGTGGAAATCAGCTTACCAGCTTGTAAACTCCTCCTGCTGCCTCTGCTAGCTAGCTGGATCAAGTTTGTTTTTTTACATGTAACATCAGTAAACATCAAGGAAAAGATGGAGAAGAATGGGCGCCAGCTGAACTAGCAGCTTGCCAGCAGGCATTTGGAAATTAACTGGACCTCTGACCTCTGCTGCATCAGTTTCCAAATGAAAATCAGGAACTGTAATATCCTTTGTTTCTCCAAACCTGGCTAAATCTGGACAGTGCTATTCAATCAAGAGGTGCTTTCTGTATACGCCAATCTGGCAGAGCAGAGGACTTTGGCAAGAGAAGGACGGGGAGGCGTGTGCTTTATGGTGAATAATGACCAGTGTGTCAGTAGGAATGTGAGATAAGGTTCAGTTCCTGCTGTGGATCACTGCTATATGCTGTTCAGAGGCAGCTGCAGAGTGGCACTGCCTGTGTTTGCGAGCAGCAACCACATGGCTGTCTTGTTGGGGTTGGGGTGTGTGGACAGTGAAATTACTCCACAACCAGAAACCACAGATTACCAGAACCATCATGAAACATGAACAATTATAAAGTGGCAGCCAACAATGTAAGAGGACACAAGAAAGGACTAAATTACAGTGCACACATTGAAGATGGTGGTGGGATCACATTTCACTGGAGATGTACCTTGTATAATTCAATGTGACTAATAAATGATTGATTGATTCATAAAATGGCATTAGTGAAATGAGTCATTTCGTGCTTCCACGTGCCTTCACTTATTTACAGATGCGTCTTTCCAAACATAAGTCCGTGGGAAACCGTCATTTCAGACCCCAAGGCATCACATGACAGACCCAGAAGTATTCCACACTTGGGCTGCTTTGTCAAATTGGCTTCAAACGCCAAGACTTGGTCTACACAGTAGGCGTAAAGTGAGCAACATGTAAGCAAAGCAGCAGCTTCAATGCTTTGCTTAATGCATTCAGGCACAGTTTGCAGTGTAGGTCACCTGAGTTTTGGCAGCACTCAGAAGCCAATACACAATCACTGTAGTTGCACACGTACAATAGAAGAAAATAGATTTAAAGCATAAAAATATGGGTCGTGTTTAAGTGTGTATAATGTGAGTAAAATGCAAGCCACTACGCTGCCTGTGTAGACACCTGAATCAATATAATGGAAGTGTATCTGTTCCAGAAAAGCTGAAAGTGAAGGATTTCACCTTGCACTTAAACAGCGCTCGAATATCACAGAATATCACATCATTTTCACGTCCGGATGCATATGCATCTGCCAGCTTTCCTGTCATAAGTAATAGTTGTGTTCACAAATATCTGTGTTCTCTTGTGTATTGAGAATGCAGAAATAATGTGGCTCCGATTTCTGAAGCAATTACCAGAAGCCCAGCTAATGTAAATGGGTTTAATATTTAGGGGAGCAATGTTTTTAACAACCGCCATTACAGAATGCCATTTGTCGGTTTGATTAATTGCTTAAACAGAGCCAAAGCAGACGCTCCCACGCCAGTGAAGCTGCAGATCCTGAGTGCCCCTCTGCACGCAGTACAGGAATTTGTGTCGTATATATTTTCCCCTGTTGACAGTGGGCGTCATACATTCAGAACATTAAGCTGTCCTTTGTATAAGTATGAAAAAACTTTAATAAAAGTAAAATATGTCTATCAAAAACACAAGGTTACCTGGTAAATGCTTCCGTGGGACAAAACTGCTACACAGTAACTTGAGGAGGTTTAAAAGCTTTTGTGTGGAAGTGTGAGGTCAGGGCGACACATTTTCTTTCAAGCTGCACCAAATGTACACTCAGACACTGAATGTTAACATTTCTACGTGTCCTGGATTATCCCTGGTGCATTCAGTATAGCTGTCATACTTGCTTTCTCTATTTGATTGCATTTATTTTTATAATGCAGGGCCACTCTCTTCCTTTTAAAACCCTCATCACAAAGGCTTTGAAAACGTCACAGAACAATATACAGTGTTTACAGAAAAAAAGAAAAGAAATCAAAAACATTCTGGTCTTATACTCTCTGTTTTTTCTGTATATGCTTCATATGACAATGCATTTGTGTCATACTGCTGCAGGACATCTTCAAAGACATTTGTGGTCTGCCATGAAAAAAAAATGCCCTCAGTTTGTACCTCTGGAGATCTGCTTCTTAAAGAAAGAATGAATGAGTGTCTAGACTTAATTTGACCCTTCTCCTTCCTCCTGTCCTCTGACTTCCTCTCAGTGGCTGCCTTCCAGGGCTAAAGAGGTTTTATGGCTGGACAGAAAGGAGATCTTTTCATGTTAACCGACTCCGATGGAGGTCGACTGCAACAATGTCATTAATGCACAATGAAGTCAGATTGCAGGCGGGTCGTTTTCACTGGATACAGTAACTCACTTGGCTGTAAACCTTTTGTTGTCCCCTCAGGAGCCTCCACTTAAGCTTTTACCAGGGTTGCATTAGGCTTCCGTGTTCCTACAAGCAGAGTTTGCATTGCAAGAGCGAGACCTGCAGACTTTACAAGGCTGACTCTGCACTTCTCCCCCGGGATTTAAGGGTTTTAAACTACAGCGCAGTCACATTCAAGCGTGATCCCTCCTTAGCCCCTGTAACAACTCAGCCGCCTCTTATTTCACATCACGTTCCCCCCACGGGGCAACTGTAAACAAGCCTTCGGCGTCACTCCACCCAACACGAGCTTCCTGACAGAGAGGAAGACAGCCGCTAGACAGACGGCGTTCCTCCGCTGGGGGAAAAGGGAAAACAGCAGAGACCCGGGAAATACACCACCACCAGCATCCCTTCAGAAGCAGCCCTTTGTGCACGGATGATAAGAGGTTTTTCATGCACGGGGTTGACACACGCATGGAACCTACACCGAGGCAATGAAGGCATGCCTCTTGCGGTTTGAAGATGCAACGGAAAACAGAAGACTCGTTTGATCCAATTCATTTAACATCCCCATTTTGAAGACAGTCTCTCACATGTTTGCAGAGGAGTCTGTGTTCAAAGTGTCAAGTTGTCCTATTCCCACAGAGTATGTGTATAAAAATGGAAAAAAATAAAATAAAAAAAAGTCAGTGGCCACGCCAGAATTCCTTTAAATCTGCCTCCAAAACAGGTTCTTACCCAAAGTTTACACTTTTACAGCTTTTGAGACAAAATGATGGAGGACTCGTACTTTTGGGAGTATTTTGACTTGAGCCATGTAATCTCAGTCTCTCTCCATCTCTCCCGCATAAACTCCTTTAAAACTGCCTTTCACCTCCAACACCAGTCCATTCAGACCACTCTGCCTGAGCTACATCAACTTTCTCTCCATTACTTGCTCTAAATCTTGTATTTTATAAAGTGTGAGACACTCTAAAAGCTAGGCTCTGCTGTTCCTCAAGAAGTCCAGAGAGCATTTTTGGCACATTTTCAGTCTCCTTTCTTTTTCTGCATTTTTCTGCTCAATCACACCAGTGGGCTATTTTTCTTGTTTACTTTGAGATATTGCTGTCACCGTTTCAAATGAGCTATGTTTTTATATCAACAAATCATTACCACATAAAAAACCTGTGACAAAAGCTCATTTAGGTTCACATTCAGCCTTTTAAGACTTAGTTTAACAAAAACACAGTGAGATGATTCCACTTGTTTTTGGTGCAGTTTCTCTTGTGTCTGGGTTGTTTTAGAAATGACAATCAAAATCTTGAAACAAGATAGATCACTGCACCAGTATGAAGAAAAAAAAGACTCGATTAAAAAAAAAAGTAATTAAACTAATTTATTCTAAAATACAGATGAAGTTATTTCAGTCTCTCTGCAGTCATTTTGCATTTGTTTTAAGTACGAGAACTCAATAGATAAAACTGTTTGCATTGAAGTTGACACTCTTGTGTGCTGCACGTCATTTTTGATATTTCATAAACAAAGCAACACTTTGTATGATAATGTCGGCCCAGCCTTCTTTCTGAGGAACCCTTTATACATTTCTGATGGAGCTGAAATGTTTACATTCATCCATTCAGACAGATGCACAGGAAGCGGACAGAAAAACATGAATAATTACCCAGTCTGATCCAATAGTCCTGCAGTCAGTTGGAGTGTGTAGTTGTTGCATTGGGTTGCATTTTACTGAAAACTGTTTTTTTTTTTTTTGGTCCATCACTGTCTATCATGCGCTATTGTTTAAAATAACAAAATAAAATGCACAGTTTTGTCTCAGCAAGGCTTAAAGTTGTCCTGTGAATCTGAAATGATTACTGTGTGGCAGTTTATCACGCTTGTCTCAGGATTCCTGGGATTTCTCGCCTTAAGTAGCTTTTTATTAAACAGAACTGCAGATGGGTAATCATAAAATGACATTTATTTTATTTTATTTCTGAATTATTCTTTCATATTTGTTGGATTACTTTGTAATGCTTTTATTAAAACAACACTTCTGCACTTCACTCTTTGATGTGGAAGCAAACCTTACAGAGGAACCATTTTATTCTCTGTTTTTCAGCTTTTTTATTTTTTTATTTTTTATGTCTGACTACACTTATAGTGCTGACGTGAGATTATCACTGCTGTAGTAGCATCAACAGCATCCATTTAGACATGATTTTATTCTTTTACTGTAAGTAATGCTTCATCTGTTGAGGTGGCTGTCTGAATATCTGATTAAGCCATAACCTTCTGCATAGTTTTTGTTGACAGTGTTTGCACCCCACTACATTTATTTATAGTAATCTAAAAAAAAAAAACCTTTCCCACTCAGCCAAACTGTAAACTGACATTTTACATGAAAAAAAGTGCTGCATGGAAGCGTTAATGAGGTTTTGGAAACAGCATCTGTGTTTCAGTACATACAATATTCTTAACCCCCTTAAATCACAGGCGGATTATGACACAATGGGCCCCTGGGCTCAGATGTTTAAACCCCTTCCTGAGAGCAGGTAGAACATGCCATTGTTTCTCCCTACAAAATTGAAGGGCCCAAACTGTATAGAGTACTCTACATCTAACGTTCTGTAGATAAACTGAGGGGACAGGAAGACTCACTTAAATTGTAGTATGATGGTGTCTTTCTTGTGACATCTTCAAAGTGCATGCTGCAGCTATTCCTTGAGTTTTTAGTTTTTAGGACTTTTGGAGCTCTGTTCCTGGACCCAGTAGGCCCGCTCGGTAATACAGCTGTGCCCAAAACACAGACACAAGCACAAACATGTCAAAAAATCCTGCGATCTTCGAGGTCTTTTTCCGGGAAAGCAGAAACACTTTTTGGCAGAAATTACTGTTATTTCAATTTCCATCATTCTACCACAGTCTACTTACACATGTCCTTGATTTTCAGTCTGACACATTGAAACCTATGAAACTTGAAGTGGGTAAATTGGTCTGAAAGATGCAGCATTGGAAACTGTAAATGCTCCTGGTTAAGTTTATTTGTGATCTCTTTGACTGCTTCTGGTTTACACCAACGCACCTGGCTCTTCTCATACTTCCACATGGACTCACAGTTTATTATATTACAACAACTTGAATAAATGATTGTAGATCCATAACCAATGCTGATGTTTCCATAGGGTTACAGATGAAATGCATGATACAATTTAACAATTAACATCCCATCATGCTCTGTGACACATCTATAAAGGCTGAGCAGACCCAACTCACCTCAATTTTCTTTCAAGGTGGCAAGGGAAAGGGTCGCTGAAAGGTAAGACGAGTGTGAAAATGAAGTGACTCATATGCTATGGCCTTTACAGTCATCAGATGTCAACCTCGCTGAATTCCTTTTGGAGTTTTCAAGGTGCTTTAACACCTTCATCAACCTCTTTGGTGCAGGCTCCATTTCCAGATACTTGTAACCTATGACAAGATACTATGAAGTTGTTCCATAGGCTCATGGTGGTTCAAGACTTTTCATGCGATTTTACTGTTGTAGACAAATTTCCAGTGTCGGAATAAACTCATGAGTTTTGCTACAGCTGTGGTGTGTTCCTGTGACCTTGATCATGAGGTGATCATCTTCCTTAGGTCTGTCTTTTTCACGTCTTGAAGTTCCAGTACAATCAAACATGTCTTGACTCATGCAAATGTAAAGGTCAATGACAAGAACTTTGTCAACGATAGATATGCGCTGTCTCTTGAGCGCAAAAACAGGAACAAGTCTTGGTTCTCTTGGACTGTGGAAAAGGAGGAGAAACCAGTGGCATTGCGGGGTGAGCAAGAGTCCGCTGTTAATATGTCCTCTCAACGTTATAGGATCAACACTAGCAGTCTTCAACTGGGCAGTGACTTGCGGCATCAGACACTAATGGAAAAACCATCTTTTATCGTCAGTATGATACGCAGCCAATCGGCGTTATAGTTTAACAGCGGTCAGCGGCATCACAGGGGAATGTAGCTGGACAAGAATGAAAGTTAATGGGGCGAAATTCCGAGTAGGGTGGGTGGGAAGGGTGGTCGATGGGTCCAACAAACAGTGACTTTCAGCTGGGAGAGCGGTGTTCGTGTCCTATAAAATTGTAAAGCCAAACCCTGTTCTTTTTCACTAAACCTAGCCGTGTGCTTTTGTTGCATAAACCTAACCAGGTGCATTAGTTGTTTAAGGAGAAAAACACCAATTTGCGTTGTTTTAGCGACGTAGTGTGTTTATTTTTAAAGAGACTGTATGTGAAAGGTAAATTTCCCGTGAAAACGGAGATGTATTTTGAAATAGACAATGCATGTAACAGGCACAACTTGACACAGCATCCCAGAACGCCAACAACCAACGCACCAAGGGTACCTTTCACGTTGATATGTGACGAGGTCGGAATGAGAATGTGTTGGAAACGTAGTTTGTGCTCTAAAAGCTTATGTTAGCTGCCTCATTTGGGAATTTTTTTTTGTCCTAGGGTGGCAAAGGCATGACCCACCCTACTCCCCCTCTGGTTAGCTATCACTTGTTGCTTGAACTGGTTAGGTTTAGGCTCCGGGAGTGAAATTGGTCAGGCTTAGATTAAGAATATCAGAGTAAGCCAATCAGAGGCAGAGTAAGGGAGAGTAAGGCGGGTCATGCCTTTGCTATCGCATGGAAAAAAAAAAATTGTGTTTGGGACAATGGTTAACGAGCGAATGGTGTGATTCTGCCAATTAGGACATGTTCCTAGATCAACATCCCAAATTGTGTACCTAGACCAACATTACAATCAACCAATCACAGTCCTCTGACTCATCAGTGTGCTGCTCCAGGGTTAGTGAGTTAGCTTGCTAATTAGGTAGGCTATGCTAACGAGTAAGCTTGCCAATCGGCTGCAATATTGTTCACTAACATTAAAAGTTAGAGTAGTCATTTTGCAGTTGCAAAGACCTGTGATGGACACGCTTTCCCTCCATTTTCAAAGCCCATTCAAAACTCTTTTTTTTTTTTCAAGACTGCAGTGCTAGTGTTGATCCAAAACCATCACTGCCGTGTTGATCCAGAATAATTTGTTTGTTAACCCAGGACCATCATCATCATCTTCATCCTGTATAATTCTTTTAAGGTTGATCCAGGAACATACTACATACCTACTTCGCAAACTAACTCTCTAATACTATACTCTATTGGCAAGCTTACTTGTTAGCATAGCCTGCCCACTTAGCAAGCTAACTCACTATCATTTAGGATAATGTTTGATTTAATCGACTTCAATTTGGAAAAACTAGCTTAGTAGAAGAAGCACAAAATAATTTTGAAAGAAGCACAGGAGCAGCACACTGATGATGTCAGAGGACTGTGATTGGTTGATCATAATGTTGGTCCAAGAACGCAATGCGGCATGTTGAACCAGGAGCATGTCCTACTTCGCAAAAATCACATTGTGCATTAACTAGCGCTATAGCATACTATGGCATACTCCAAGGCTGCAGCCATTTTCTGTCCTTTTTGTTTCCCTTCGCCACTTTTTCATGGTACAAGTAGGACACATCTAAGAAGTACTCTTATTAACTCCACAGCTCCTCTAGTTTCATTTCCACAGTCCAAGAAAACTGAGATCCCCATGATTTGTAAAGTCTCATAGTCTGAGACACTAACACTCAACGACATAAGACTATTACTGCAAATATGACAGTATTTTTGATGTGGGTCATGTAAACAGCGTATTCCGTTTTCCGAATCGGGCCTTTAGGCATGTAAAGATAGTCACTGTCTTTAGAAGTGAGAAGGTGTCAGACTTCTTCCCAAAGTCTTTTCAAAGTCTTCTGGTGTATGGTAAGCATTACACTTAATGTTGCTTTGTCCTCTAAACTGTCATTCATCTGTACATTCTAGGTCTGTTGCACATAATTAACCTGTCTGTCGACTGTTTTATACAGCTGATTATCCCCACAAGTGTCTCATTGGGAGACAGGTATTAGTGTCTGTGGGACGAGGTCTGAGAATATGCATCATCATCATCAACGTTTCTGTCCTGTGCTAACTCTGTGAAACAGCAGCTGCTCTATGTTGTTTGACAGGCAGAGCGCTGATTAGCATTCACATCAGCTGTTTATTGCTAGAACAGCTAGATGATAGCTATTTAACTCCGATCTGTTTCTCTACCTTTGTTGTGCCACAGCTGCTGGAGTTCACTGGCTGAGGGATGGGAGGAGAATGTGTAGTTGGAGTTTTATTTAGACATTTTTATTACTATCCGTAGTTTTCTTTTTGGGTTGTAGTCACTTAACTTTCAATTAGCACCTTAAATATTACTTTTACTGTCTCTTCAACTATCTTGTTCAATCTGTAAACAGCAACAGTAATGTTGTGTATCTGGCCAAAAAATGTTCCTGGTCAGATGGCAAAAATTGAGAATTCAAAAAATGAAATCTTGAAAATTTTGAAAATGCACTTTAATTGATGTGTGTGAATTTTTGGAAGATTTGTCCCTGTAATGAATTATGGTTTTGAAATGATTGTTTAATATACAACAGTTTCACATACATGTAGTACACATACTGTAATAAACATACAGGCAGACATTACCACATATTTATTCATTTTCAAATTTGTAACACTTTTATTTTATTTATCTGGTTAGTTTGTGGGAAACTTAAAAGCATTTAGGTTTTTGCAGTTTTACATTGATGTGAGCTTTAAATGGGTCAATAAGAGATACAAAGGCTTGAATCTTATAACTGGACTCCTTTATTATTTTCTCTCATTGATGTTGACATCTTTCACAATAATATGCTGCCAGGAGAGGAGAGCTGCGCCTGCATACAGTTGCATCAGCATCGAATTTGAAATGGGCAAGAAATAATACTGTTTGGTGAGTTTGTTTTTATGTTAGAATGTATTCTGTGATTGAGTAATTTTAGAGCCTCTGTTTTCCCAACAGAGTTACAACGAAGATAGTCAGCGGCTGTTTGCTCCAGTTTCCACTGAGTCTCTGTAGCAACTGCAGCATGGTAAAGTACATCAGATTTAATTACACGGGTTGAGATTTACAGGAATTTTATTGTCTTGTTGGAATATCTAAAAAGGAGTTGTATCTTTTTTTTTTTTTTAAATAATCTTTTATATCAAAATAAAATATTTCAATAGCTGTGTGTTTCTGTAAGGATGATAGTGTATGTCTTATATTACTAGGAATCATATGGGTATGTACAGGGGTCAGTCTTCAACTATGGTCCTTTTTTGTTTGGAAACTTTAAGGAAATCTAACACACATTGAAAGAAATGTATTGACACAATATTTTTAGGCATGTAACACTGGCATTGTTATATCCATTACGATATATCTTTCCATCACAATGAACAATGTGAAAAAAAAAAAAAAAACACTGTACAAAACCCTAACCCTAACGCTAACCCTAAAAATCTCATAAGTTAGCTTGCTATGTCCATTTTATTTTGTAAATTTTTTAACAAAACACAATATCAAATATTATTTTTCTTGTTATTTGTATAATCTAAATATGAAATAAAATATGAACTAATATAAATATGAGCTGTTTGTTAAATCAAGAATACGTTTATTGGCTGTCATTTCAAAGAATTACCATGAGTTTTTCTTACAGTATTTCAGTTCCCTCTATGGAACTCTAACTGTGCCCCAGCCATGTGCTCTCCTTTTACATGATTGTTGCTGTGGTCACTAAGTATATAAACTCTTAAAAACAAACAAACAAACAAAAAAAAAGCTATCCCTGAATTTACATTTTGTACAGTGTGGTTGAAATGACAGTAACACCAAGTGACAGGTGTTCCTTTTATTTAGAATAGAAAAATAAAATTATAATATATCATACAACACATGATACATTTCATTAAAATGGGTATTTATGTGCCATTTGAATTCAAAAATAATGTTAGATCAATATTAAATTCAAAATTAAGTAGGGCTGAATGTCCAAAATCTGGCTCAGGGACAAAGAAATATAGCAAAAAATAAAATAAATAAATAAATGGCCACTTTTTATATAATAAAAATGGTGACTGAACTATCATTAGTTTTTTGTGTGTTCCTTTCAATGTCAAGTAGGAGTGGCAAAAATAAAAAATAAACACAGACACAAAAATCATGATAGTTAAAGAACCAGCTATACACAATTTATTGAGTTTCTTACCAGGCCATATTGTTTAAACACCTTACAGATGTATGGGGTCAGACTGCTCGGATGATTAAAGAACATATAGCATCTTAAGTTTTTTAATAGAATATTTATAATATTACAAAGTTTTCAACCCATTCATAATGGTGCACTCCTGTAGTTTCAGTGTTGCACTGTATTGTTGCCTCATCTCTTGCTCCTTACCTGGATACAGTGTTTGTGGCAGGAAAGAGATACAGGCAGCAGCTGAACGGTGTCTCTCAAGGTTTTCTATCTCACTGCCACTTTAACACCTCCTCTATATAGCTCTCTCTGCTTGTCAAGACAGTCATGTAAACATGTAAACAGTCTTATTGCCAAGGCTGCTATAAGTGCAGTTTTATCTTCTAACACAGCAGACTGGTATGGGCACGCGCAAAGTAAAGGGAGGTTGAAAAAAAAGTTAATGTTAAGATGCCATTTCCTGATTGAACACACCAGCAAGCCGTCTATTGTTTTCATGCACAAAGGAGAGAACAAACGTCTATCAATGCACCTAGGTGCTGCATATGCATTACATGCCTTAACACTGGCTCCCATTATTTATACATTTCTTTTACATGTATGCTGGATTACCATAGCTGAGATATACTCCATTAAACAGGGTAAGCTAACGATCCAGAGCCCACCTGTAATTCCCAAAGGCTGATACCTGCAATTGCAGGTTGAATCCCTGATCCTTCACTCTTACTCGTACAGAGGCGTTCAGAGTTCAGCACTGCTTTGCCTGCACTACCCAAGCTGTAAATTGTTTGCACTTTCTACTTCCATTAATCGATGCCTCCATCTCCACAGACTGACATGCCCACCCACGAGAGCCCCACTGTCAGGATTCCACCACTCCTCTGTAGTACCATACACTGGATATGAAAAATTCATTACCTCCTGGCAACCAGCAAGGTGAGCCTATAGTGCGTCTTGTTACCAAGACAGACAGAAAAGTGAGGAGTGGGAGTGAAAGATGACAAAAGGGAGATCTAGATTATTGGAGATGTGTAGCTGACACAAATTCACAGTGAACCGTCTCATTATGTTTTCCTATCCACTCTTGTTGAACTAAATACACCAAGATTTGCCAAGATTAGAGATTGGTAATGACTGTCTGACAGAAAAACTTACAGGACCACAGGGACTATCCTTTCTCTGTTTCCATAACAAGTGAACATAGTGGGCCTTGGGAGGCTGTGTACGGCTATAAATCACTGCAAACTGGACCAATGCACAGTTTCTCAGCTAGAATGACTCCAAAAGAAACCAGATCTGCCTGTAAAATCTACTTTGACTTTATTATGTCGTTTTTAAAGCTGTGAATTAATGAAAAACACTGTAATGAGTTGCTGTAAAAATCACATCATGATTTTACAGTGAGCTGGCTGCTTCTCAGAACTACAGTAGATTGTTCTGGGCAGCAATGCATTCTGGGGACAATAATACTAATACTATTTTGGCAATGTCCAAGGCATATAAAACTAAACAGAAATGTGCCATGTGCTACTTTTAAGTGTGGAATGGCCTGCTGCAGTATGGTGTCCAAAAATTGTAATGCTTTTAAGTCACACTCATACAGATTTTAATGAGACAATGTGTAACTTTGCTACAACTCTGCAGTGCTGATTTGACTGTACCATACAGAAAAGACTGAGCATAGTTTAATTGTTCTGGGGAAAGAGAGACTCAAGGTGGCACTCTGGAGGCTATGGTTCTTTATGTTGAAGACAGGTGTATGGCTGCCGCCTCAAGTGAAATGAATATGCGTACACAGACATGTTCCCTGAAAATGCAGATGAAGATGTGTACTCAAAAAATCTGGCCTCGTTTTATCTTAAAATAGCAGGCAAAGTTGTTTCTTCCTTCATCTGTTGTTCAAGCTGTCATTGAAGGATTCCAGGAAAAACATGACATCAGCCAGTCGAATTTGCTCAGTGAAGTAAATGAAAAATTGATCTTAGTTGGGATTCCAGAGACAGACGTAAAAACAGTGATAGATGGGATTAAAATGGATGGACCTTTGTGGGATTTGCAACACCCATATATTAAAAATGGATGAGAGAAGAAAAACTGTGTTCAAAAAGAGCTTCAACTACATTGAGACAGTTCCCATCTGTTCAGATTACACTGAAACAGGAAAGGAGTGCTTTGCCCATTTCATTCATTCCAGTGTTGATGAGGGAGCATGACAAATGCACCCATTTGGAAGTCCATGACACAGACATAATGAGGGATATTTGGGATGACAAAGTTAAGCGGAAAATGCTTCGTTTCAGTCGGATCTCATCACTGGGCTTGATTCCCTATCAGAACTCATCTAAAGTTGTCAGTCCACTGAGTTCAGTGACGACAAAATAAAGCGCTGACAGTCTACTTTACTTTAGAAGAAATTTTTAGAATCGATCAGTAAAAGACTGACCATGTGCAAGATTTTCAGTACTTTGTTCAAAACCTGTGCCAAATCCCAGAACACCCCTGGCCTCCACCACTTAGGCCTTTCTTTTTTTGCGTATTCATGTTGAAGTGTAAAGAGTCCCAATCCTCGTTGGGATAGAGGGATAGGATGAGGTGTAAGGGAATCATGGAGGTTTTTCAGAGGCACACTTCAAACTGAGTGTCATGAGAAATCACTGGCAAGATGGCTGCACAAGCAACAGAAGAAATTACAATAGCCATTGTATTATCTTAAGCCCTTTTTAAACAGGAATTGTGCAAATTTGCAGGAAAGCCCAATCAGTCCTTGTTCAGCATTGGCAGTATAAAAATAAAATCGGGGAGTGCAGCGAAATGCCGCCTGGCTAATTTTGTTCATACACAATGTGCCTTTTTTGGGGCAGTGGGGGGCGTGAGCAAGTAACAAAACGTGTAGCTCAGCGTTTGACGTAAACAGTGACGTCTTACGCCTTGCTCCGAGGGAAGCCGCGGCTGGTCAGTCCTTCGGCGATTCTCTCATAAGTTGGCCCGTCCTTCACCGTTCCCGTCATTTGACGGTTAATGGCCATTTCATTTGCAAGGGCAAGGAGGGCGCGCAATTCCTTGTCTCCCTAGTTGCTCATCTTTACAGTTTCTTTCGGGTTGGTGTCGACGTTGTTTGCGTTTCCCTCTTGCTACTAGCTGCTCATTCCTGCTATCAGCTGTTTCCTGTTTTTAAGTCCACCACCAGTGGGTCGCACATGCGGCATCATCAACAGCTCCTCCCACAAGTCATCAACAGCCCCTCCCATGGCGGAAGGGCGCCTCGCTCTTTATAAACCGAAAAGGTTCTGCCAAAACATTTACCCCTACGCGGCGGAAAATTGGGCACCTCAGATCAACTCACCAATCCGGCTCTGTGTGTCTAAACGCTCGCAGCTTGCCTGCAAAACGGCAACATTCGCCGAAAATCTGGCAGTGTAAAAGGGGTTTTAATTTAATGTTGTTTCAATGTATTGCGGCCTTTTTCTTTATGACAAGTATAAGAAAAGAAATCGCTGGTATGCCAATGTCTCAGTAACTAACATTGTTATTGCTGATTTGTGCAGTCATGCATTATTACATAATTCCATGTTGCATTTCTCTGCTTTGATGGCATATAATGCCTGAAATTCAATTTAAGTCCAACAGTTAAGTTGCTGTATTTTTTAACAGTTCTCTAATATCAGTGCAAAATGGCAGGGAAGGAGCACAGGTTGCTAACGCTAGCTTACAGAGCACTGCTAATTGCCTGGTAATGCAATATTCTTTTATATTTGATGACTTAAAAACTGAGTGATTTATAGTGTGAAATTTAAGTTGTGAACAAATCATGAGTGTCCTGACATCCACAAAAGGTTGTCTGTAGCCCACGCAAGAGAAATCGCTGCAGAAAATGGCATATTCCCAATATAACACTCGTTCCATCTGTTTACATAAATGCCAGCATACTGGTGTTCAGTCACTCCCCCTTGTAATTCTGTTCAAAGGGCAAGGTGGCACTTGAAAAATGAGGGGCAGGGGTAAAAGTATTAAATAGGATTGGGCCTTGATAACGGGACAACTAGTCAAGGATCCCAAAAACTTTGAGATCAGTGGCATCCAGGTTCCCAGTGATCAGTTTTGGAAAGGGATGTATGTGTCATTGCAGGAGATAATCTAGGCTTTATGTCATTGGGGGTATTTCTTTTGCAGATTCTTTAAAAACTGTGGACTCACATTTGCAGCTGACCTGCCTTCAAAGGACCCAACAGAACTGATCAGTCATACAAAGGTAATGTCCAGGACGATGAGGTGCACCAGAGCATAGAGGGCAAATTTGAATTTCTGATTCAGTGAGCTGTCTCACTACCATGTCTGCCAGTCTGGCTTACCTCCATGCATTTGGGCATAATCTCTTTAAAGGTATTAAAGTGCCCTATGATTGGCTTCATACACAAGACATCTAGTCACAGTTGAGAAACAATTCACATACGTTGAGCTGCATGAGAAGGATAAATCAATTAAAGTACCATGGCAATGATGCGTATGATAAGCCATGTGAGAAATCTCCTGGGAATGACACGCTGTACAGAACTAGTGTTTCCAGAGACTGCTGCCAATTGGAAACAAGATTAGGAACCCAGCTGATACCGATGTGCAGCAACTTGTCTTGCAGCTCCGACAGATGGTAGACTACATTTATGCACCTGCCAATTCTTCTTGACAGATCTGGACAGATCACATACTTAAAGGTAATGATAGAGGTCTGCTTGTATTCTTAAAAGAAACTATTTTCTGCTCCTCCTCTGAGGCCAAAGCACCATGACATCACTCATAACCCAGAACAAACAGTCCAGTTTGGTTAGTTTATTTGTCTGTGGACACTCAGGTTAGAGAGCAAACACACATTATTAAACAGTGATCAAGGAAACCGCACAAGAATTTATGCTCTGCTCTTGCTGAAAGGCATCAGCTTCTTTAACCTCACTTAAGTGCTTGCTGTCTGGTGTGATTCTTTAAAAGAGATTACAAAATCAAAGAAGCTGTGGCATACCTTAGCTGTCATTCAAACACTTCATGAGCATCAGTGAGAGAAACTTAACCACAGCGATAAGTGGGTCACATTCAACAAAATCAAAACCATTATCTTCTAAGAAGATTCAGTCAGCTTCATGGCAGAGAGTTCTCTATCGCTTAATCTTACTGACCATGACCATCATGACCTTTTCTAGGGCACCTGCAAAGAAAAAGTTGTGTTTCATTATCAGGAAAACCTACTGAAAAACTAGCCCCTGCATGAGCACAAGCTGACTGGCTGTCAGCATTTGCTCTTTACCACTTTTTTCCTTCTCTTGAATGATGTAAACAACACTGGGGGAAGAAGTTAGGGAGATAATTTCCAAAGCATTGCCTAGTCTTCTTGGGGTAAAGATGGACTGGTTGCTGTGGGGTCTTTGCTTGAATGTGGACAGTGCAGATCATCTTAAGCACGTGGAGGGAGCTCCTGCAGTGGACCTAGAGGCAAGCTTACCCCTGCCGAGTCAGATTCACAAGCTGCTTGACAGTTTTAGGACAGGATATTAATGACTTTCCATAAATCTATGAAGATTGAGTTTTCATGAGGTGTTTTTATTATTATAGCTTTTTAAATAAGCATTTTTCTGAGGACAGCTTCAATTATTAGCAACGTCACATAAGGCAGACCATACCTATTACTTATTTCCTCTCTCTTGGCTGAGGAAAAAAGGTGACTTGGTGATATTGTGCCACAAATGCCATTCTTCTCTTCATTCTCTGTCAGTTTGGACACCATGAGCCCACCAAGTCTTTCTTCACCTACAGCAATTACTTGGCCTGAGACTTTCCATGTTTCCTAGGACCGAATGCCAAATGAATTACGCAGTGCAGTAGCGAGTGGAAAAAGACAACTTCCCTCTGATTGCTGCAAAACAATTTTCATCCTTGTTGATGAAATGAGGAAACATGAAAAGAATACAAGTAAAGCACAGTGGCCTCACAGGTTGCTGTCAAAATTGTCAAACACTACCCAAAGAGCTTTTCCAATTACAATCATCCTAAGGAAAAAAAATGAATGAAATCAGGTACTACCCCCTCTTGCAACAACCAAAATCTTATGTTTAGCAATGAGCATTTTTACAGAGACAACACCACTGTGCAGGTGACAGGCCAATGGAGCAACGGACACATCTGAGAGCACATGACGCAAAGGAACCGTGGTACAGAATAGCATCCTGAACCTCCGCTTGGAGAAAGCGATGATCTACTTGAAGAGCAAACACAAACTTTAGAGAATCTTTACCAGTGGCATGGTACAAGTGGAGCTGACAGGGTCGATATTTGCCTGTTCACCATTTGCAAAGTAAACAATTCAAGGACACATGCCACTGCTCTTCAGAGACCATAAAAGCAAATTGCTTGTTTGTGGTACTACTACCACAAGTTGAGGAGCTTTACAATCATCGCTCTATACAAAGCACTCAACCAGTGCAGGAGCGCAGCAGAGAGCAAACCCATAAATGAAGATGTCATAATAATTCTGTCACTTGAGTGACCAGAAAATGAGAAACACTTGTATGGTGTAATGCTACTTCAACAGTGCGCAGTAAATCCTAATATGAAAATAATAATATTTCATTTTTTGCAAGATACAAGTTGATTGCACTCATTTTTTAAGGCTGGGGTTTATGGTTGTGTTGGCATTATATATACTAATGGTGGTTCTAATATTGTCGTCCTCCACATATGAAAGTGGTGGTTGACTAAAAATTACAGACACCCCCAAATATAATGCAGTTACCAGCCTTGAAAAGGAATTGGATCAACAACTCACAATGAAACCTAAACACAACCTTCATAAAGTGTCCTCAGATGGATCATATTTAAGTATACTGAGGTTTCTGACTAGCAGGCACTGGATGATGAGCATTGAAGGTGAAGGTGTGTATGAGGGCACCCAGCCCACCCTTTTGTCTGGCCTTGCTATGCTTTTTGCAGCCCACTCCACATTCAACCTTGAACACCAGGAGGAAGCAGCGTGCACGCTGGAGTTCATTCAAAGGTAAGTGTTGAACTCTTATACACTGCTCCCTCTTCATAACCAACCTTTATCTTTTATAGATGTGGATGTTGAGGTCAGAACTGCACACATTCTCTGTACTGTGAACTTTTGCAAACCCCCTGATCAATATTACGGCACAACCTGCACAAAACCCTTTATGTACAATTTTTGTTTTCATTCTGAAACAGTTGTATATTGTAAAAATCTGTATTTATTTTCTTGACTTTGGTGCATTTCTCTCCTTTCTCTCTGTATCTTTTATCTCCCTCTGTACTTATTCTCTGTATTTTCATCTCTATCATCTCTGCCTTTATCACTCAAGAATCTCTCTTCATATTTCTCTATTACTTCAATTCAATTCAAATTTCAATTGAAATATTGGCATGATCAGTTCACAAAAAGTCATATTTTACACATATTACATACATTCATTCCTTGCATATGCATATTATATATAGAGGTGTTGCATATGTGCTCTACATTATTCTGCTGCAGTCCATTTTTAATTTTCGTACAATATAGCACACTGCAATTTTATGCATTTTAATGCATTATATAATAACTGGAAGTCCCTAATTTTTGAGATATAATATTAGTTGTTGGTCCTTCAGGCTGTAGCAAGCAGATACATATTCAGCTGCCAAAGGAGCTGTTGTCCCTTCACCCAGGAGAACTGCCAGTTTCTCTTGTGGGTTTAATGTGATGAAGTTTGGGATTGTCTTGGCTATTTCTCTAAAATGGAAATCTCTGACTCAGGAGAACTGAGGAGGAAGTGCATATTCTGTTTCTACCTCTCCTGTTGAGCAGTGACTACATGCACACTCCTCTCTGGGCAGCCACGTCTGTCTGTGTCTCCCTGTTTCTGCTGCCAGATGATGGTCACTCAGCCTGTATTTGGTGAGGATCAGTCTCTGTTTCCTGCCTCCAACAGAGTGCAGATATTCAGCCAAGTTATATTCTCTGTTTAGGTTCAAATAGCAATTTAGTCTACTTTGTGTTTTTGTTTTGTTTCTCCGGTATTGTGAATATAGATCTTTTGATTGATTTATAATTTGTTTGATTCAGTTGTTTTGGCTCAGTGCTAATGGAAGTCTGGTGGGTTTCTCTCATCATCAGCTGACTGAGAAGGCTATTTTAAGGGTTTTGCTCCTGGATTTGTAGTGATTTGAATTGACGTGTGTCTTTTGGGCTCATATTTAGATGTGTCCAAAATAGTAAGGCTTATATTTGGATGTTTAATAGAAATAGAAAGCGTCCCAGTTCTGCTAGGCAGGTGTTATTTGGAGTTTCCCTCTGAACGTTTAGAGGTCTTTGGCAGAATTCAGTGTGGAGGGCCTCTGTAGGGTTTTCCTCCCATGAGTCATGCTCCAATCCACTGAGCAACCCCAAATCTCACTTCCAAATAATACTGTTGGTAAAATTACATTGTCAAATATTTTTGTTTGAATTCTGATTGGAATATAAAAGTTGAGTAATTTGGTTTTTAATGCATACGTTGCCCTACATGCAATAATGACATTTCCTGATGCAGATAGGGTCGTGTGTTTAGTCAGGGTTTTATTCAAAGTAAAATTGTATTTGTTTAGACATCTTTTCTTGAAATTTACCCCAAGGCCCAATTTTGGCAGTGTTGTTCCAAGATGGTCAGGTTGCGATACGATACGATACAATATGATATGATACGATATGATACGATACGATGCCATATGATGCGTACAATACAATACGATACAATACAATATACTTAATTGTCCCCATAGGGAAATTTGTCTTGGACTCAGGAGCTGCACAAGTACTGCTGCCTTACAATAATGGTCCAAAATAAGTGAAGGTTATGTTGAAGACAACAGAATAATAATAATAAATAATAATGCATTTTATTTGTTAGGGCGCCGTTAAGGTCATCTGCATAAAGTAGCTATTTGATTTTTGTATCCAAGAGCATGAGGCCTGGAGTGGCTGAACCGCCAAACTGGTCTGCACGTTCATTTACAAGTTGAATAATGTAGGGCTTAAACAGCATCTTTGCTTCACACCACGTCCTTGAGTGAAATAATCAGTGCTCTCTCTTTCTGTATCTCTCATCAGCTCTCTCTGTATTTCTCTATCATTTCTTTCTTTGTATATCTCTATCATCTCTCTTCATGTATTTCTCTATCATATCTTGCTCTGTATTTCTGTATTATAACTTCTCTGTGTATCTCCCCATCATTACCTTTCTCTTTATTTCTATGTAGCATTATACTGGCAAATGTGCCTCAGGTGAATTACAGTAGCAACCCTATTTTGTTGAAAATGTTAGTTTTATCTCTCTTACTGTGTATAACAACAACTCTGACAGCTTTTTATTTATTAAAAGTCAGTTTTCATTTGATAAAACAATCATCTAAATTAATGTATTCTAAACTGATAGCCTGGGGCATTTGATCAAAGGATCTAATGGGGATATGAATAATACTGATGTCTGGGTTCTCATCTCCTGTGTAAACCCAGCAACAGGTCAGTCCTTTATATAAGTGCACTAAATCTTTATATTTAATTGTGACCAAGTACTATTCAGATACCAGAGACCCAGATACAGGTCCAACAAAGATATTGTAGAATGCGTTAAATGAAAGATACATTTCTCTTTAGATTAAATAGCACCAAGAAGGCTCAATAGAAGGATTAAATGCAGATCAAAGAAAGATGAATCAATTAAACAAGTAACATAAATGCGTAATTAAAAAGATAAAACACTTGACTGAAGCATCAGGGAAGTCCCTATACACAGCATTCAGTTTGAATCACACCACTCCACACTTACCCACACACAGCGAGCGAGGGTGACTCAAACCACACAGTAAGGCAAGCATTCAAAATGGCTGCTCTGCTCCTCAGCCCCCCTTTGGCAGATAGCCCTACAGAAAACAATGAAATGAACAAAAAAATGGCCCACACAATTGAATTTGTGAAAGGTTCACCACAAACTAATGATAAATATGGGAATAACAGGGGTGGCTTTTCTAGCACTTTGTCTGTTTTGAACACTAAATTAATTCAATAAAAACTGTTCTCCTGGGTCAGGGACATGCAGCGGCCTAGAATTTTGCCAGCAGAGTGCAGCCATCTTTCAACAAGCTAGCTGGTGATGTCACTGGGATGGTTCGTCTCTGTTGTCTGCTTGTTCATCAGTAGGAGATGTTGAAGTAGGTTTGCTAATCTTGGTACTATGAAGCATATTTGTCTTTCAATGGCTGTTTTGTCTTCTGACAGTATTTTTTTCCAGCCAGTGTATGAGATGTTTAGAGTAGATTAGTGTACGAATGTACACGTTATAGCGCCCGACAGGTGAGCTGCACGTTGCATCACTGGTGTTCCCCGTTGGTGGTGCAGGCATAGAGTGCAGGCCCACCTTATTTGCTGTTTTGACAGAGGAATTGGAGTTTTGGATTACTTGTATGGGTATACAATACTGTGAGATGAGCCATTATGAAAGCAGTCAGGAATAAACAGAGTGAAACTTTTGGTTTATGATCTAAGCCGAAGCTAACATCATCAACCTGACTTTATGAGCTGATTCTGTCACTGGAGAGGAAGCTCTTTGTTTGTTTGTCCAAAATTTTACCAAAGAGCCAGCAAGATCGTGGTGGTGTCTCCATGTCAGGGTAACAGTCTATCATGTGCACAGAGAAGAGGATGGGCACATGAACACTTTACTGAACTGACACCACCAGCTATCTAAAAATGTATTCCATTTCCACACACAGGTAAATAGAATAATGATGCCCAGTCGACAGTTCCTCTGATGGTGATTCATACAGTTTATTTTCTGTAGTCTGTATGCTTTGTGATGCAGAAAATGTCAACATGTGACTCAGCTTCTATAGATGGGAATGACGTTGATCATGACATAAGGTGGCTTGTGAACTTGACTGCTGAGTTAGGCTAATGTTGGCTATGTTAGCTGTGACATAATGACATTAATGCAACATTATAGGCATCTCACATTGTCATTGTTGTTTGACAGCTTGATGGAGACAGTTGTGGCAGAGCACATATTTGGTGTGGAGAAGTGTTTTGTGGTTCGTCAGCTGCAGCATCCTGACACTGTATTGTTAGACAAGTTATTGGAGCTCTTTACTCTCACTTTCACTGTTGTTGTCGAACTGCATGGGAGCAAGACTTTCTTCATCAAAAACAACCCAGGGATGGGGCTCAAAGTGCGAAAATACTGGACTTCTCCTTTAATATATATGGTCTTATTGGCTCAAAAGCACAGGCAACTGGTTTTTTAATCTTGTCTGTGGTTCTTTGTATCTTCATAAAACTCTAAAACTCCATGGTATCAACACTTAAGTTAAAAACTAGTTCAAGTAGTCTGAAGTACAGTGTTGTACTTAGTGCTCATAGTAAACAGCTTGTTGTAACATGGCTGCACCCTGCTCATGAAATGGTGAAATACAATCCAGTTTTCTAGTAAATCTGGGTGGATATCAAGTTTGATTGGAGTTACCTATCTTGCCTAAGATAAAAATCAAACAAACCACAGTCACATTGTTTAGTGTTCCATCTCCACTTTACCACTAAAGATTAAGTGCATGCATTTGGTTCTATGAAGTCTTAAAATCATAATTATAAACATATTTAAAAGAACCTACCAAAGCAAACACCAAACAAAGGCTGGCCTCAGCTGCTGTCTCTCAGGTGTGTCACAGTAGACCTTTTTCACGGCATTTTGACTTGTCATAGTAGGGAAACGACAGGTGTATTTCCTCACATCAATGACAGCTGCATTCCACTTATGGGAGGCTTCCACATTGTGCATGCTGGCTCACTGGACTAGCTTACTGGGACACTAATTGGAACTCAGCCATTGTTAATGTCATCAGCTTCACCTGTGCTTTTCCTACTATGACCAGTCAAAATGTCTGCTGTGAAAAAGGTCTATGCAGGAAGAAGATCCCAGGTGGGACCCTCCCTCCTCTTATAGACTCCGCCCATTGCCTGGGTCCTAATGTCAGTCTAAGTTCCGCCCCCTTCAATAAAGGACAGTTTCACCTAAATTAAAAGTATATACTTTCTATTTCTTTGTGGTGTCAAGCTATGCAGATGCCTTTGGTTATATTCATGCAGATTCTGAGGTACTTGTCTCTCTCTTTGAATTGCTGCCCCAGGCAAATGGAATGTTGTTTGTGGTGCTGAAAAATAAATTAAAGCATTCGACAGCAATGTGTCTTTTCAGAAACAGTGTCCCCATAGAGTGGGGCAGGGATGATATATTTTTAGTAGGCCAACCTGGAAGTTAACATCACACTGGTTCCCTCAACAAAAAGCTGATGTGATTTTGGATTACTGCAGAAACTAATCTTTGTGACAAAGCAAGGTTTCTGATACGTACACATCTTTTTCAGCAAGATAATCTTCACAAATTACACCGTTTTATAATTTTTAAAGCGTAAATACAACAGAGGTGAAAGGCTAACACAACAAGTAATGAATAATGACGGAGATCATAGTCAGAATAACTAAGTAGTTAAGCGCACCTGTTGCTTAAAATATAAGATGTTTGTTTTGCAAGAAAATGAGAAGAGAAGTGAACTTGAGAAAACAAGAACTGTAAGAATAAAACAGCTGTCACATTTTTATTAATTATTTGTATTAGCATGTATGTGGTGTCCTCATGGTGACTGTCTTCTAGCAGTTAGCGAGAGTGATCATCGAGGTGTCATTCTTTGTGTTGATTTCATTTTCTTATCTTCTCCAGGTCACCTGTGAGTGTGTATGTGATGTTCCAGACAACACCTGCTCCTGGCCAAAAGATACATAAGGAAATGCATGAGTAATGGAAGACTTGTTAGTTGAAAGCACTCTGCTATACCATAAAAATAGCAAACACTTCCTTGTTAGTTAGAGACTCTTCTGTACTGCTGTGAGCATGCCACAATAGAATACTCTCGCACAGGCCTGCTCAATAAAGAAGTGCTTGATTGAAGCATCAGTCTGTGCTCCCTGATCCCTTCATTTCACCACAGTAAACACTCTACCTAACTTAAACAGCAGGAAGATTGTCCACGACTCCAATATCACCACCACAATGAGGATATAAAGCCATGTTCAGCGTGATGACGTTGTGTTGTCTCATAGCACTTCTTTAACAACAGGCTTTTTTTTCAGACATGTAAGAGCTTCATAACGGGCTAGTAACTGACATATTTTATGTTGCAGAACAAAACGTGAACATCTCTTAAACTTGACCACAGACCTTATTTCAGGCCTCTAACCAAAAACCCATAAAAAATGACTTTGAGACAATGAAACAAAAATTGCAAAAATGCAAACTGATTTCCAGATTTTGGGACTCCTCGGACTCTGTATACTGGTGCTGCAAAAAAAGTAGTTCCAGTGCCAACTGTAGCAGAACATCTTTTCTTACAAGACATATTGCTGCCGAATTCTGTAAATGTAGTTTCTCAATTCTATAAGCCTCAGAAATTAAATTCCATTTGCAGGAAGTGTATCAGAGAGAGCAGCAGAAATTTGAAAGACAGATATCTCAAAATTACATGCTATCTGCATGAGAAGATAACAAGCTGGAAGACACTAAATCGCTTGCTAAAGCTGAGGGAACTGCAAAATGGTTTTGTAAACTGAAAGCGACCTCTGTCACATGGAGTGATTTGACTCTTTGTTATATATATATATATGAAAAAAGATTATAACAGCTTTGAGCTGGGATGGACGATGACACAGTATTTTCAATGGGTTTAGGAAATCTGGTGGTTAATAGGTTTTAAATGCTTAAAATTGTGCTGAAGTAACCCATCACTCTATAGCAACAGCGTAGAACATGGTTGCAGCATTGTCATAGTGACCTGCAGTCACATTTTGGCAAAAAAAAACCCAACAAAAAACCTAATGCTTCATACATAAATATTCACATAATGACATTAATTCTGTGGTCTTAAAATGCAGGCTAAGTGAATGGATACCCCTCTGCAGGCCATTTATGTATTTACCAGGACATCCTCTCCTGTCTTGATACAGAGAGGAGACAAAGAATGCTGTAAAGAATTTCTCTGTCATGGCATCAAATCCAGCCTGACAGCACCCAAATTTGTAAAACAAATACTTTAAACTGATTTTTTTAAGCGTGGACTGTTGATTCAACCCATTCTCATTCTCAATGCTTTGTCACGGCCCTCATGTACCCACCTATGCAGTGCACAACTGA
Organism: Cephalopholis sonnerati; assembly: GCA_019142605.1. NCBI lineage: Eukaryota > Metazoa > Chordata > Actinopteri > Perciformes > Serranidae > Cephalopholis > Cephalopholis sonnerati. The sequence continues at coordinate 14,263,298 of JAGQAX010000015.1, read as the reverse complement.
AACACATTATAACAAATATTTAATTTTATGAAACAGTCACAGTTAGGTTTAGGCAACAAAATTATTTGGTTAGGTTTAGAAAAAAGACAGTGTTTTGGGTCAAGTACGTAAGAAGGTTATGTAGCATAATGTGATATGATGTGACGTGAAATGCGTCATGTGAGTGACGTCAGTATGTAATTTGAGTAACTTTAGGGTTAAAGCAACAATGACTTCTGGTGTCACAAGGGACATGAGATATAGTTTCCCACATTAAATTCTGGTTTTGTTTAACCCATCTACCTCACCTCCCTCCTGCCCTTTCTTGGTCTCCATACTACATCAGCTGCTCTCAGTGTCAAATTTAGCTGCAGGTTTACATTGGAGTTACTTGAAAGCCTGATGGGTCTCATAAAGACGTTAAAGGGCGCTGTTGGCATCTATATCACACGCTGTTTGGTGTGACAAAGCCACAGTATTTGACACCCTGGGAATGAGAATAAGCTGGTAAACTTTAATTCCAAACACCATGTCAAGACTGAACAAAGAGCAGCTTCGTTATATTTCATTTCACATTTCATAGTTGAGATCTACTTGAGGACGTTTGGAGAGAAAATATTTGTACTGATAATATATGGCTGTTATTCGTGACAATGAGAAGGTCAATTCTCAAGAGCATGAACTAACTTTAAAACAAGCTGAGAGTATTGTTCACAGAAAGAGACAACAGTTGATATGGCAACAAGATATCACTGGGTGGCATTGCACGATGAAACTCAGTTGCAAATGCCAAGTGAGACATCTACTTTGGCTTTGACACTAAACTCACCCGCTCACTTGGGTTTATGTCACAAACAATGCCAAAATCTACATCTGCATTACTCTCTGTGGTTTCATATCACTTGTATTCATGTTGTGGCCTTATTCTATCAAAATATATAGAACTTAGATCACAGAGCAACCTCCTGACCTCCTCCATATTTGATCTCTGTTAGAGTCCATCCAAATCTGTCACCTAATGTGAGTAGATGAGAAGGGCAGCACTGGAGTTGTGACCGCAGCATGTGAATCAGTCCTCTAAAGGGCTTTTCTCTCTTGAGAAACCTGAACAATTGAGGTTGATCTCTAGTGTAGCATATAGCATGAACAACCTATTATGTGGTAGGTCAAGCTCACATATTACCTGTTCCCTTGAAAATACTATCCCTTTGAGCATGCAGCTGCGGGAGCTTTAAGTGGACTTGGAGAATGTGCAGTTCATCATGGTGACGCAGCTCTGAGCCTTATTAGATGGCTGTGCTGTAGTTGTCATGTCTATTAGTGCATTGCAATTAGTTTTTGTATTTTTTTATCCATTTTTTGTAAATACTTGTGATATTGCTGTCTTATCAAGGCTATGCAATTCGTTGGATGCCTTTATTATGGGTATTTTTAGTGCAAAGCAGTAGGTATGACGCAGGACACAAGATTCACTTTGTGTGTTGATGTGTTTGAGGGTCAGGGGCATCGTCATAGAAACAGTTTGCTCTAGTGTCTTACCTACCAAGTGCTTTGAATGGAATAATAAAATGGTCCCAGCAACAAATACTAATAAAAACAGGCAAAGGTCAGTGTAGAAACACCAACATTTGAAGACATGATTAAATTTCTCAAGGTAAAATTTTTAAAACATGCTACTAAGAAGGTCTTTGCAATATCCTCCAGTAATAACCAGAATTCTTAGCTGCTTACAGTTACTTCCATGAGAAAATAAATGTTCAACTCCTTGAAACAGATAAGTAAGTAAATATGGCTTAAAATTTAAAATTGTGTTACCTTCATTCAAACCACTTGTAGTGGCTAATGTTAGCTAATTTTAGCAAACTTTATGTTTCGCTGACAGCACAGAGTTAGCATGCTAACGTAATGACCAGGGGGTCTGCAACCTTTACTATCAAAAGAGACATTTTTGGCCAAAGCAAAAAGAAAAATAAAATGCCTGGAGCCGCAAAAAAACATATGAGAGCCTTATAATGAAGGTAACACCTATTAAATCTAAATTAGCCAAGAGCCAGCCATTCCTGTTGAGGTGTGGCAAAATTTAGAGGAAAAGGCACCAAGCCGAAGAAAGATGAAGCCTATTTTAGTTGATGAGTTGATGTGTTTAGGCGACACACTTCTACAGCTGGAGGATTTAAGAATCACATTTGGCCTGCAACAGTATTGAATGAAAATTAAAATCTTAAAAAATAAGGTTACTCATTTCCATATAGCTTTTTGAAGTCACAGGAAGTCACTGGGAAAGGGGCCAAAGAGCCACATGTAATGGCTCTTCTTACATGTGCTAGTATTTTAGTATGTCATAAAATGAGCATTTCAGTATCACAATTGTGAAATGAGTAGCTAGTAAATACGGCACAGCACCTCACAGGAGACTTGTGTTTAAGTTGCCTGTGCAGGGTTGCCAACTTTGGGCACCTCCAGTGAAATTTGGATGCAATGGGCTTAACCTGTATGCGCAAGCTCACTCAGTCACGTGCACATATTTAGAATGAGTTTACTGTCAGGGTTTAAAAAACTGTACAGCTTCCAATTTGGTGATAGCTTTAGTAGGGGCCAGTGGCGTGAGGTATTTACAATGGGTTCCAGTGCATGCTGTTATTTTGGGCCAGATAGTGTGTGCAAGTGTGCACATATCATCTCGTCACATGATCAGACCCTTGACATTGGATAACATTAACATACATATTACCCAGCAATCATCATTACATATCTGTATATCACAAAAAATACCAAAGAACATGAAAACATGTTAATTTAATTCAACAATATTAATAGTGTATTATAGTTTATTTGGAATAGCATATAATTTTGTTGCTATTGAGTATTTTGCAAAAAAAGAAAAAAAAACATGGGATGGTTTGCCTTTTTAAGGGCATACTGTGTATAGCAAATGACACTGTTTTTAATTCAATGAGTTCTTTGAACACAGGCATATTTCCAAGGTGGCAATCACTCAAAAGATCCCATTCTCCACCTGACACATTATTGGAGGACCCACTCTCTCCACTGTTACTTCAAGAAAGTGTGTTTGCGCATACAGTCTGTGGTTTACACATAGCGTTTTCACCTGTAGTAAAACGATGTCATTATTTACTGTTTTAGTTCATGCTAAAACACTTGATCTGATATGTACAAGTACAATCTAGAGAGTACAGCAGGGCCATTCAAATTCAGGAGGGGAGGATTTTAGAACCAGAACATGTTGATAGGCCAGACATTTTCAGCAGTATTAGGCCTATTCAGAAGCTTTTTTCTTTTAGGTTCTAGTAATCACACACCTGACCCAGGCACATCACATAATGCAGAAACAGAATAACAGAACAAAAAAGGCAATAACACTAACACACACTATCTCTTTCTACCACTATCTCCCTCCCTTTCCCACACAAACATGTGCACACACCTCACCTCATGATGTTTTTCAAGTCAAGTGTTAAGGAAAATACATAGGGTGTGTTTTTATACAGTCTATGGCAGCAACAGTCATGTTTACAATGGCAAAGTCACTACATGAACTCAATAATATCTCACAGAAAACAACTCTAAAATGTCAAAACAAATCATATCGCTGACATCACAGTACTGAGTGAAGTAATTGTTTAACGTTACTAAAGAATGAAGAACACAGACATCAGTCAGTATCAGTCATTCCTCCTGTCCTCTGCACTCTCCCTCTGCTGATGTGAGTCATTGTCTGCAGGTAAGCGACCTCTGGCAACCTAAGCTCTACAGTTAGACTGCATACAGATGGCTTTTATTTTTCATAAATTTGCTATTAGCAAGGCTAGCGTGCTGTGCTTGTGTAAACATACCAGCGGTAGATGACAGACTGTGGACAGAGCACACTGAAATATAACAGCTTTCTACATGCTGAACATGTGCGTTGATAAAGTATCAGCTTTTTACTGACATGGCTTTTGAATTCACTTACTTAAAAAAGCGCAGTTGGCCACTTGAAGGTTGCGTCTGGGCCAGATGTGGCCCACGGACCACCAACTAAACAGGCCTGGAGTACAGTAACCCCAAAACACTCCTGATGGGTTTTGTTAGTTGTTGAGTTAAAACGTAAACTTTGTAAAACACTGTCTTGTACTTCCATGTCTTTTCCTGTAAACCTTCTCTGATTGTTCACGTTGCATCCGCTCTATTCACTGAAGATACAAAATTACAAGACTGTCGTCTTCTTTAGTGACACTTAACAGCTCTGTGTTGAGAATTATTTGGGGCTAAAAGAAATCTTTAGGGCGACTGTTCCAAATGCCCAGGCCAGGTGACGCCTATGTAAAAAGCTTGTTGCTGTCCCAGGTTTTAGCGTGAGATGTACCGGCAGGGTTAGAATATGACACTGAAGGTAAAAGTGCTGTCACATGCCATAAGTTTGAGAGATGGCAACCCTGCTCATGACAGCTTATTGATAAGAATTGATATATTATTGCCTTATAAAGTTGCTCTGGCTGACAGTGTGTGAGCTAAAAGTTGGCTATTTACATGCAGCAGACACAAAGCAGCATTAGCATTCATCTGGAGTTGTGTTTTTGGCCACCTGACAAATCTAAGTCCAATATTCACTCTACTTACCTCTGCTTTTGTTTCCACAAACTCCTGAGAGATATCTGGCTCAGCTGCTAAATACTCCACTGTGTCCATTAGCTGGTTGCTAACTTTGTGGGCTGATTGGTTCTGAACATGTAGTGTACGGATATGCACTTTTAATATAGGTTAAAATCAGGGATGACAGTAGATTGAAGTTAGTGAATTCAGTGCTGGTAGTACTACTCCAACCTTCAGCACTTCATATCATTCTCCTGCCGCCCCCAGCTTCATGCATCTCTGAACACATGTATACAATTTTTGATGCCTGTATGGTGCAGAAAGAAATTACAGGTAGAGATGCTATCATGTATAGCAAATGCTTTATTTAAATGGTGTAAGTGCCACAGAATAATTTGTGAATGTTGACAAAACTTTCAAAATGATCATTTGTTTTGTGTTTAATTAGCAGAAAATTACAAATGAATTCATCTACAACAGTTGAACAGTTTTTAAATCTCTGTCTTTGAATGTTGTAACTAACTAACAGCAGACCATCGATGTGTGAAGTGATTTTGAGACACTACACTTTATAAGAGTGAAGTCATTGAATGTTTTTCTAGTATCTCTTTTGGTGGTTCCTGCAGCCAAGCTGAGCATAGTGAACAGTACTATTTGGCCAGCTCTGAGGACAGCTTGTTTTAACAAAAATGATGTAGCACGTTGTCTCCCTTACTACGACTGGCCATACAAAATTTGGCTTCTGAGATATTGGTGAGAGAAATACAAATCTGTGAATATTTAATCCCACTTTCCCCTTTCTCTCTGATTGTCCCCTCTTCCTGGAACTACCTACCCGCAGTGGATCTTTAAATGGGACGCTACAGAGTACCAGACCATACCAGCCTAATTTCACCACTTGTTAAAATTAAAAAAGGGATTAAGTCGCATATACACTTCTGCGTCGCATTGATGCCATGCTTACAGTGTGGGTTCTGTGTCGATGTAGAGCGTATGCCATAGCCTACCCCTTAGCCTCACCTCCCCAGATATGTAACTACACGTCCTGACGACGCAAAACTCCTGTTTATTTTTCAAACATTTCCCTCAGTGGAAGGGGAGCTTTTATTTACTTTCATTTCACAGATAAGAAACAATAAATTATGAAGACAATAAAGCAAAATAGCATTATAGGTCTTGTGTTTGATATGTCCTGGCTTCATATGAAATCTCCGCTAGTCGCTAGACTAATTTTTACAATGTAAAATGCTGTAGGCTTGTGCTAATAACATTAGCATGTTGTATTTGTTTGGAAAACGTGTCAAGTTAAGACAGTTGTTTTGTCGGTGAACACTATAAGCTTTAATGGAGCCGAACTTTGTAACATTGCCTTTGTGAGATGTTGATGTTTACCTTGGCCTTACATGAGTAGAGAAAAAAGTCAGCTACTAGCCGCTAGGCTAATTTATACAATGTAAAATGCCTTAGGCTTGTGCTTAAAACCTTGGCATGTTGTATTTGTGGGGAAAATGTGTCAAGCAAAAGACAAGTACTTTGTCAGTGAATCCTGTGAGTTATAATGAAGCTAATTTGTGCACTTGTGTTTGAAATGGTCTCTACTAAGACATGTTTAATGTGTGTTTTGAATCAACTACACTTTACAGTGCTTCACAGAAATGCCACTGCAAACTAGTGTTTTGACATTACAATACCAGGCTACCACAGCAGTGTTGCATTGCCCGGGAATCGAACCATTGCTGCGGAAGCATGGAGGCCTCAGCAACAACTGAGATCTCCTCATTAGTATTAGTAAGACTAGAGTTCTGTTCCCTAATGGAGTGTGCAAGTGTTTTTTTGTTTCCAGTAATGCTGTCCATGACAATTTCTTAATTATTCTTGCCTAAGTGGAAATTTGGCATTAAATGTAATTCGTTCAAGTTATGTCTTTTCTTGTGTAAAGAAAAACACTGTGTCAGTCTGACCCCATGTATTGCTATACTGCCAATGGACAACTAACACATACGTTTTGCACCTGCGTGAGAGGAAATAGCTCTCAATAGCAGCAGGCGGTATTAGTCTGTACTTGTGATTCAAAAAGGGAGACCAGAAATTCGACAGGACAGACTCAAGATGACAGTTTGTCAGTGCCTCGACCTTACGACCTTCAGACTGACACACTGCCTACTGCGCCTACAAGGCACAAAATGCTGCGAAATTGCACGAGTCAAATCTACAGCGTCCTTTATCTCACATGAAGAGAAACAGTATTGCATTGGCCAGGAATTGGACCCGGGTCTCCCAACAGCTTGTCCTTCGCACAAATATCCCTTTGATGGGGGAGGCCCAATTCAAGACAGCAGCTAAAGCTAGCTGCATTGGTCGGGAATTGGACCCGGGTCTCCCGCGTGGCAGGCGAGAATTCTACCACTGAACCACCAATGCTTACATGAGCAGCCACGGAATCACTGAAGCGTGGGTTCGAGTCGTATAGTTTTCTGCAGATAATTCCAGACAGGGACAAAAAAACTTGCACCGTGGGAGGCTCGACCTCTCGCCCTTCAGATTATGAGACCGACGCACTTCCAACTGCGCCTACCAGGGACAAATAGCTGCCAAATTGCAAGAGTCAAATCTACAGCGTCTTTTATCTCACATGAAGAGAAACAACAGCTTGTCCTTCGCACAAATATCCCTTTGATGGGGGAGGCCCGATTCAAGACAGCAGCTAAAGCTAGCTGCATTGGCCGGGAATCGGACCCGGGTCTCCTGCGTGGCAGGCGAGAATTCTACCACTGAACCACCAATGCTGACATGAGGAGCAATGGTATCACTTAAGGGCATATTCGAGTCGTATAGTTTTCTGCAGATAATTCCAGACAGGGACAAAAAAACTTGCACCGTGGGAGGCTCGACCTCTTGCCCTTCAGATTATGAGACCGGCGCACTTCCAACTGCGCCTACCAGGCACAAAAAGCTGCCAAATTGCAAGAGTCAAATCTACAGCGTCTTTTATCTCACATGAAGAGAAACGACAGCTTGTCCTTCGCACAAATATCCCTTTGATGGGGAAGGCCTGATTCAAGACAGCAGCTAAAGCTAGCTGCATTGGCCGGGAATCGGATCCAGGTCTCCCGCGTGGCAGGCGAGAATTCTACCACTGAACCACCAATGCTGACATGAGGAGCAATGGAATCGCTGAAGGGCGGATTCGAGTCGTATAGTTTTCTGCAGATAATTCCAGACAGGGACAAAAAAACTTAAACCGTGGGAGGCTCGACCTCTCGCCCTTCAGATTATGAGACCGACGCACTTCCAACTGTGCCTACCAGGCACAAAAAGCTGCCAAATTGCAAGAGTCAAATGTACAGCGTCTTTTATCTCACATGAAGAGAAACAACAGCTTGTCCTTCGCACAAATATCCCTTTGATGGGGAAGGCCTGCTTCAAGACAGCAGCTAAAGCTAGTTGCATTGGCCGGGAATCGGACCCGGGTCTCCCGCGTGGGAAGCGAGAATTCTACCACTGAACCACCAATGCTTACATGAGCAGCCACGGAATCACTGAAGCGTGGGTTCGAGTCGTATAGTTTTCTGCAGATAATTCCAGACAGGGACAAAAAAACTTGCACCGTGGGAGGCTCGACCTCTCGCCCTTCAGATTATGAGACCGACGCACTTCCAACTGCGCCTACCAGGGACAAATAGCTGCCAAATTGCAAGAGTCAAATCTACAGCGTCTTTTATCTCACATGAAGAGAAACAACAGCTTGTCCTTCGCACAAATATCCCTTTGATGGGGAAGGCCCATTCAAGACAGCAGCTAAAGCTAGCTGCATTGGCCGGGAATCGGACCCGGGTCTCCCGCGTGGCAGGCAAGAATTCTACCACTGAACCACCAACGCTGACATGAGGAGCAATGGAATCGCTGAAGGGCGGATTCGAGTCGTATAGTTTTCTGCAGATAATTCCAGACAGGGACAAAAAAACTTGCACCGTGGGAGGCTCGACCTCTCGCCCTTCAGATTATGAGACCAACGCACTTCCAACTGCGCTTACCAGGCACAAAAAGCTGCCAAATTGCAAGAGTCAAATCTACAGCGTCTTTTATCTCACATGAAGAGAAACAACAGCTTGTCCTTCGCACAAATATCCCTTTGATGGGGAAGGCCTGATTCAAGACAGCAGCTAAAGCTAGCTGCATTGGCCGGGAATTGGACCCGGGTCTCCCGCGTGGCAGGCGAGAATTCTACCACTGAACCACCAATGCTTACATGAGCAGCCACGGAATCACTGAAGCGTGGGTTCGAGTCGTGTAGTTTTCTGCAGATAATTCCAGACAGGGACAAAAAAACTTGCACCGTGGGAGGCTCGACCTCTCGCCCTTCAGATTATGAGACCGACGCACTTCCAACTGCGCCTACCAGGGACAAATAGCTGCCAAATTGCAAGAGTCAAATCTACAGCGTCTTTTATCTCACATGAAGAGAAACAACAGCTTGTCCTTCGCACAAATATCCCTTTGATGGGGGAGGCCCGATTCAAGACAGCAGCTAAAGCTAGCTGCATTGGCCGGGAATCGGACCCGGGTCTCCCGCGTGGCAGGCGAGAATTCTACCACTGAACCACCAATGCTGACATGAGGAGCAATGGAATCGCTGAAGGGCGGATTCGAGTCGTATAGTTTTCTGCAGATAATTCCAGACAGGGACAAAAAAACTTGCACCGTGGGAGGCTCGACCTCTTGCCCTTCAGATTATGAGACCGGCGCACTTCCAACTGCGCTTACCAGGCACAAAAAGCTGCCAAATTGCAAGAGTCAAATCTACAGCGTCTTTTATCTCACATGAAGAGAAACAACAGCTTGTCCTTCGCACAAATATCCCTTTGATGGGGAAGGCCCGATTCAAGACAGCAGCTAAAGCTAGTTGCATTGGCCGGGAATCGGACCCGGGTCTCCCGCGTGGGAAGGGAGAATTCTACCACTGAACCACCAATGCTGACATGAGGAGCAATGGTATCACTGAAGGGCATATTCGAGTAGTATAGTTTTCTGCAGATAATTCCAGACAGGGACAAAAAAACTTGCACCGTGGGAGGCTCGACCTCTCGCCCTTCAGATTATGAGACCGACGCACTTCCAACTGCGCCTACCAGGCACAAAAAGCTGCCAAATTGCAAGAGTCAAATGTACAGCATTTTTTATCTCACATGAAGAGAAACAACAGCTTGTCCTTCGCACAAATATCCCTTTGATGGGGAAGACCCAATTCAAGACAGCAGCTAAAGCTAGTTGCATTGGCCGGGAATCGGACCCGGGTCTCCCGCGCGGCAGCCGGGGATTCTTTAGCTAAATCGCCCTAATCCGTTTCCCATTCATTTTCTATGGTACTCCTAAACCAGTACGGATGCAATAACTTTTTCGGCCACAACATGGAGGTCAACGAGTTTTGGCGCTGTTTCGTGTTTTGCTTGTGAGTGTTGGGGGGGATAAAGGAGCAGTCTGTAAACCATCCGTCATTTTAAATTGCGACCGTTACTGAGACCCTCTAAGCTTTTAGCCTGTTCTGTGAGAAAAGTAACTTAAAGTGAGAAAAGTAAATTAGTGTAAAAGCTTGCCGTTTTTTTCCCTCACGGTTTGGCTCATATTTGTTTCAGTCCAAATAAACCGTAACGAAGATATCTTCAGCACCGACGCCGGCCGGCTTTACTACTACGTTACAAAGGATTACAGTCGAACGGTAAGAGCTAATATTCTTTGTCACAACAGCGATTTGGTTGTATCTCTGTTTTGTGCATTTTACAATACATCTGGGTAAATTATTGAAATGGCTGCGTGATTTAGATTTATATCATGGCCGCTCTCGTTCTTGTAGCGTCCATGTAACGGACGTTACTTTAGGCCCTACGGTTATATTACTCCACCAAACTGTGTCCATTTAAAGTAACTGTAAAGATTAGTTCGATATATGTATGAAAAGTGCAGAGACAGACAGGTGCTGTGTAAAGATTTATGCCCCATATAGATAAACAAGCATCATTAATGTAGGCATATCACAGAGCCTGGCTTGTGAATATAGAAAGTGGTCACCCTGATACAGTTTCTGCCCATATGTCAAAGAGGGCATGACTATGTGTTGGATAACCTCTAAAATGTACTGTAGTGTAGTGCAGTGTAGTACAGGACTGTATAATACAGTTTTTTCTTTGTGATTATTTTGAAGCCGTGAAGGGAATTTGTTACCAGTCTATCATTAGTACAAATTTGGGGGTAGTACAGCTTGCAGCTCAAAAATGTTGGATTCATGTTTGTAAACTTGATAATGATTTAAGTACCACTTTTCAGCATTAGGCTGGACATTGTTTGGGCTTGTACAGGAAAACTGAGATAGACTACACTGTTTTCTTTATGTTCTTGCCATGGTGATATATCCACAACCTAAATGTACAAGTAGAAACACTACACTATATGGCCTTTACAGTATGCTTTACCTTATATGTGTTTTTTGTTCTTTTATGACTGACCCACCTCAAATACCTAGCCCACTCACCCTTTGCAACGTTGTCATTAGAGAAAAGAAGAGTCAGTCATTTAAGATTGTTATTAAAACAACATAAGGGCAGACATATAAAACATTATGTGCTCACATGGGCAGGATCTCTCTCACTCACTCACGCACTCACTCTCACATACATACACACACACACACGCACATGCACACAACCTCCCACTTATGCATAGCTAAATCTTACTGGTAGTGTTGTACTTTGTTTTTTAATCAACTTCTCAAGTATTTATTTATATAATTTTACAGATAGACAGCATGAAGAAGACAGGGTTCCATTTCTTCCCTGGGACGGTAAAAGTCACCTTTAGGAAAGGTCACAGGTTCGGACAGAACCATCACTCGGTCCGGCCTGCTCTAGGTTTTTTTTTAAGCAGCAGGAGCAGGACATCATCCTAAATACGACCTGCATGCTGTGCTGCGCCCGACGTCTGCACAGAGACAGTGAGACCGAGAGATCCGGAGTGACGACGTCATAGAAAACCAGTCGATGGTATGTTGTGCATGCCGACGTATTTACGTCATCGACGTCGTCGACTACGTCGAATAGTCGGGACAGCCCTATATAATACAGTGTTTTGCTATTTTATCTGTGCGTGAGTGTGCGTGAGTGTGCGTGAGTGTGTTTTGTTTAAAATAAAGACTTTATATCGTTACACTTAGCCTGAGGTTCAAGATTCTTTATTGTTTCATCGCACATATACGTATACGTATGTGCATTGTAAAATTCTTCTTCTTTATATTCTACAGCAGTAGAGAAGCCGAAGAGAAGAGAGGAATATTCACATTATATACATCAGCACATACATAATCTTACACACAAATTTACATTTACTGTTCTGTCCACCTTTAATCCTGATGATTGAAAACTGTTGAAAATACAGAACATTGGTTTGTTCTAATGTTACTTATATGTTGTTGTTTGACAGTAGGCTATGTTATTTTGTATCAAGTTTATCTTGGATCCAAACTGAAGCCTGTTTAACAACATTTGAGGTTAAAGATAAGCATTAACCTTTTACCATTAGGAAGAATAATAAATTACTTATTGACTAAATCTGAATCAGAACAAATTACAATTAAGATTTCTAAAATGTATAAAAGGTCATTTGCAATAGAGCAGATAGCAATTAATAAGGGAAAAAAAACAATCATGATTGATTTTTTTTTTTTTATCTTCAAATAAAGCAGGGGGCTTTATATAAAGTTAAGTATAAATAATATAAGTACAACAGCTGCAGGTGTGCATGAAATGACGTAAAGTGACTACAGATATAGAAATATTGCAAAGTAAGTGAATGATATAATGTAGTTATGAAATGTAAATATACTAATACAGTGCAAGTGAACATCGAGGGGAAACTGCATGAGCGACTAGTACAGGGGAAATGCAGTGTGATGTGTTCCTTCATCTGCAATACATTCATGTTAATCTATTCAATTATTCATCTATTACAATCAGTTACACTCCAATCATTCAAATTCCACACGAAGAACAGGTCAAATATGTTACTTTTTCCTTTCATTTTATGCATTTTTGAATGCAACAGAGCAGTCTTGATTCTAAATGACTTTTGCAGTGTTATATTACACATTAGACTGATATTGCATACTACTCTATACAAAAAATTCCATATACATGTCAGACTGAGCTGCTGTTGATTTTAGCCTGCCTCACATGAAAATTTGAATTTGAAAAGTGATGCTGCATTTCAGTACCATTGTCTGGAGAGTCGAATTCAGCACCACGGACAGCGGACAAAAATTAACCACTTCGCCTTTACTTGATTGAGGTGTGTCCTTTTCAAAATCTTGTCGAACTTTGTCCAGAGTCCCAGAGGTCAGTACTGTATCATATAAACAGATGTGAATATATAATATAATTTGTCCAAGGACCAGGTTGCACATTTTTAACAATCTAATCCAATCTACATGTCAGATCTTGTATGTGAGACCTTGCACTTGGGCTCTGTGTGTTTGTTGAATATTTAAACCATCAATGCATTAGAATTTCATTCATTTATATCTGCATATGTCATTTACAACTTTAAATGTTTAGTGATCAGTAAAAAGTCAATACGTGAATGCATTAGTTAGAGGCAACTGCAATGTCAAAACATTACAGTGAGTAAGGAAAGTCTCTAATATCACTGGTGAATAGCCATGAGTAAGTTAGGTATTTCCTTACATATTTAGTTAATTTCTTGATTCAAAATAGCAGTTTATTGTTGATATCTCAGTTTACCTTTGAATTAAAGGCTTTGTTTCAACTGGGATTCGAACCAGCATTTGCTGGGTGAGGAACTGGTTCAGCATAAAAATTAAGTGCAATCTGATTGGCTGTCAGTGAATGCCAACAATTCACGGCTGGCCCCCGCGTGGCAGGCGAGAATTCTACCACTGAACCACCAATGCTGACATGAGGAGCAATGGAATCGCTGAAGGGCGGATTCGAGTCGTATAGTTTTCTGCAGATAATTCCAGACAGGGACAAAAAAACTTGCACCGTGGGAGGCTCGACCTCTCGCCCTTCAGATTATGAGACCGACGCACTTCCAACTGCACCTACCAGGCACAAAAAGCTGCCAAATTGCAAGAGTCAAATGTACAGCGTCTTTTATCTCACATGAAGAGAAACAACAGCTTGTCCTTCGCACAAATATCCCTTTGATGGGGAAGGCCCGATTCAAGACAGCAGCTAAAGCTAGTTGCATTGGCCGGGAATCGGACCCGGGTCTCCCGCGTGGGAAGCGAGAATTCTACCACTGAACCACCAATGCTTACATGAGCAGCCAAGCAATCACTGAAGCGTGGGTTCGAGTCGTATAGTTTTCTGCAGATAATTCCAGACAGGGAGAAAAAAACTTACACCGTGGGAGGCTCGACCTCTCGCCCTTCAGATTATGAGACCGACGCAGTTCCAACTGGGCCTACCAGACACAAATAGCTGCCAAATTGCAAGAGTCAAATCTACAGGGTCTTTTATGTCACATGAAGAGAAACAACAGCTTGTCCTTCGCACAAATATCCCTTTGATGGGGGAGGCCCGATTCAAGACAGCAGCTAAAGCTAGCTGCATTGGCCGGGAATCGGACCCGGGTCTCCCGCGTGGCAGGCGAGAATTCTACCACTGAACCACCAACGCTGACATGAGGAGCAATGGAATCGCTGAAGGGCGGATTCGAGTCGTATAGTTTTCTGCAGGTAATTCCAGACAGGGACAAAAAAACTTGCACCGTGGGAGGCTCGACCTCTCGCCCTTCAGATTATGAGACCGACGCACTTCCAACTGGGCCTACCAGACACAAATAGCTGCCAAATTGCAAGAGTCAAATCTACAGGGTCTTTTATGTCACATGAAGAGAAACAACAGCTTGTCCTTCGCACAAATATCCCTTTGATGGGGGAGGCCCGATTCAAGACAGCAGCTAAAGCTAGCGGCATTGGCCGGGAATCGGACCCGGGTCTCCCGCGTGGCAGGCGAGAATTCTACCACTGAACCACCAATGCTTACATGAGCAGCCACGGAATCACTGAAGCGTGGGTTCGAGTCGTATAGTTTTCTGCAGATAATTCCAGACAGGGACAAAAAAAACTTGCACCGTGGGAGGCTCGACCTCTCGCCCTTCAGATTATGAGACCGACGCACTTCCAACTGCGCCTACCAGGGACAAATAGCTGCCAAATTGCAAGAGTCAAATCTACAGCGTCTTTTATCTCACATGAAGAGAAACAACAGCTTGTCCTTCGCACAAATATCCCTTTGATGGGGAAGGCCTGATTCAAGACAGCAGCTAAAGCTAGCTCCATTGGCCGGGAATCGGACCCAGGTGTCCCGCGTGGCAGGCGAGAATTCTAACACTGAACCACCAATGCTGACATGAGGAGCAATGGTATCACTGAAGGGCGGATTCGAGTCATATAGTTTTCTGCAGATAATTCCAGACAGGGACAAAAAACCTTGCACCGTGGGAGGCTCGACCTCTCGCCCTTCAGATTATGAGACCGACGCACTTCCAACTGCACCTACCAGGCACAAAAAGCTGCCAAATTGCAAGAGTCAAATCTACAGCGTCTTTTATCTCACATGAAGAGAAACAACAGCTTGTCCTTCGCACAAATATCCCTTTGATGGGGAAGGCCTGATTCAAGACAGCAGCTAAAGCTAGTTGCATTGGCCGGGAATCGGACCCGGGTCTCCCGCGTGGGAAGCAAGAATTCTACCACTGAACCACCAATGCTTACATGAGCAGCCAAGCAATCACTGAAGCGTGGGTTCGAGTCGTATAGTTTTCTGCAGATAATTCCAGACAGGGACAAAATAACTTACACCGTGGGAGGCTCGACCTTTCGCCCTTCAGATTATGAGACCGACGCACTTCCAACTGGGCCTACCAGACACAAAAAGCTGCCAAATTGCAAGAGTCAAATCTACAGCGTCTTTTATCTCACATGAAGAGAAACAACAGCTTGTCCTTCGCACAAATATCCCTTTGATGGGGAAGGCCTGATTCAAGACAGCAGCTAAAGCTAGTTGCATTGGCCGGGAATCGGACCCGGGTCTCCCGCGTGGGAAGCAAGAATTCTACCACTGAACCACCAATGCTTACATGAGCAGCCAAGCAATCACTGAAGTGTGGGTTCGAGTCGTATAGTTTTCTGCAGATAATTCCAGACAGGGACAAAATAACTTACACCGTGGGAGGCTCGACCTTTCGCCCTTCAGATTATGAGACCGACGCACTTCCAACTGGGCCTACCAGACACAAAAAGCTGCCAAATTGCAAGAGTCAAATCTACAGCGTCTTTTATCTCACATGAAGAGAAACAACAGCTTGTCCTTCGCACAAATATCCCTTTGATGGGGAAGGCCTGATTCAAGACAGCAGCTAAAGCTAGTTGCATTGGCCGGGAATCGGACCCGGGTCTCCCGCGTGGGAAGCGAGAATTCTACCACTGAACCACCAATGCTTACATGTGCAGCCAAGCAATCACTGAAGCGTGGGTTCGAGTCGTATAGTTTTCTGCAGATAATTCCAGACAGGGAGAAAAAAACTTACACCGTGGGAGGCTCGACCTCTCGCCCTTCAGATTATGAGACCGACGCAGTTCCAACTGGGCCTACCAGACACAAATAGCTGCCAAATTGCAAGAGTCAAATCTGCAGGGTCTTTTATGTCACATGAAGAGAAACAACAGCTTGTCCTTCGCACAAATATCCCTTTGATGGGGGAGGCCCGATTCAAGACAGCAGCTAAAGCTAGCTGCATTGGCCGGGAATCGGACCCGGGTCTCCCGCGTGGCAGGCGAGAATTCTACCACTGAACCACCAACGCTGACATGAGGAGCAATGGAATCGCTGAAGGGCGGATTCGAGTCGTATAGTTTTCTGCAGGTAATTCCAGACAGGGACAAAAAAACTTGCACCGTGGGAGGCTCGACCTCTCGCCCTTCAGATTATGAGACCGACGCACTTCCAACTGGGCCTACCAGACACAAATAGCTGCCAAATTGCAAGAGTCAAATCTACAGGGTCTTTTATGTCACATGAAGAGAAACAACAGCTTGTCCTTCGCACAAATATCCCTTTGATGGGGGAGGCCCGATTCAAGACAGCAGCTAAAGCTAGCGGCATTGGCCGGGAATCGGACCCGGGTCTCCCGCGTGGCAGGCGAGAATTCTACCACTGAACCACCAATGCTTACATGAGCAGCCAAGGAATCACTGAAGCGTGGGTTCGAGTCGTATAGTTTTCTGCAGATAATTCCAGACAGGGACAAAAAAAACTTGCACCGTGGGAGGCTCGACCTCTCGCCCTTCAGATTATGAGACCGACGCACTTCCAACTGCGCCTACCAGGGACAAATAGCTGCCAAATTGCAAGAGTCAAATCTACAGCGTCTTTTATCTCACATGAAGAGAAACAACAGCTTGTCCTTCGCACAAATATCCCTTTGATGGGGGAGGCCCGATTCAAGACAGCAGCTAAAGCTAGCTGCATTGGCCGGGAATCGGACCCGGGTCTCCCGCGTGGCAGGCGAGAATTCTACCACTGAACCACCAACGCTGACATGGGGAGCAATGGAATCGCTGAAGGGCGGATTCGAGTCGTATAGTTTTCTGCAGGTAATTCCAGACAGGGACAAAAAAACTTGCACCGTGGGAGGCTCGACCTCTCGCCCTTCAGATTATGAGACCGACGCACTTCCAACTGCGCCTACCAGACACAAAAAGCTGCCAAATTGCAAGAGTCAAATCTACAGCGTCTTTTATCTCACATGAAGAGAAACAACAGCTTGTCCTTCGCACAAATATCCCTTTGATGGGGAAGGCCTGATTCAAGACAGCAGCTAAAGCTAGCTCCATTGGCCGGGAATCGGACCCAGGTGTCCCGCGTGGCAGGCGAGAATTCTAACACTGAACCACCAATGCTGACATGAGGAGCAATGGTATCACTGAAGGGCGGATTCGAGTCATATAGTTTTCTGCAGATAATTCCAGACAGGGACAAAAAACCTTGCACCGTGGGAGGCTCGACCTCTCGCCCTTCAGATTATGAGACCGACGCACTTCCAACTGGGCCTACCAGGCACAAAAAGCTGCCAAATTGCAAGAGTCAAATCTACAGCGTCTTTTATCTCACATGAAGAGAAACAACAGCTTGTCCTTCGCACAAATATCCCTTTGATGGGGAAGGCCTGATTCAAGACAGCAGCTAAAGCTAGTTGCATTGGCCGGGAATCGGACCCGGGTCTCCCGCGTGGGAAGCAAGAATTCTACCACTGAACCACCAATGCTTACATGAGCAGCCAAGCAATCACTGAAGCATGGGTTCGAGTCATATAGTTTTCTGCAGATAATTCCAGACAGGGACAAAATAACTTACACCGTGGGAGGCTCGACCTTTCGCCCTTCAGATTATGAGACCGACGCACTTCCAACTGGGCCTACCAGACACAAAAAGCTGCCAAATTGCAAGAGTCAAATCTACAGCGTCTTTTATCTCACATGAAGAGAAACAACAGCTTGTCCTTCGCACAAATATCCCTTTGATGGGGAAGGCCTGATTCAAGACAGCAGCTAAAGCTAGTTGCATTGGCCGGGAATCGGACCCGGGTCTCCCGCGTGGGAAGCAAGAATTCTACCACTGAACCACCAATGCTTACATGAGCAGCCAAGCAATCACTGAAGCGTGGGTTCGAGTCGTATAGTTTTCTGCAGATAATTCCAGACAGGGACAAAATAACTTACACCGTGGGAGGCTCGACCTTTCGCCCTTCAGATTATGAGACCGACGCACTTCCAACTGGGCCTACCAGACACAAAAAGCTGCCAAATTGCAAGAGTCAAATCTACAGCGTCTTTTATCTCACATGAAGAGAAACAACAGCTTGTCCTTCGCACAAATATCCCTTTGATGGGGGAGGCCCGATTCAAGACAGCAGCTAAAGCTAGTTGCATTAGCCGGGAATCGGACCCGGGTCTCCCGCGTGGCAGGCGAGAATTCTACCACTGAACCACCAATGCTGACATGAGTAGCAATGGAATAGCTGAAGGGCGGATTCGAGTCGTGTAGTTTTCTGCAGATAATTCCAGACAGGGACAAAAAAACTTGCACCGTGGGAGGCTCAACCTCTCGCCCTTCAGATTATGAGACCGACGCACTTCCAACTGCACCTACCAGGCACAAAAAGCTGCCAAATTGCAAGAGTCAAATCTACAGCGTCTTTTATCTCACATGAAGAGAAACAACAGCTTGTCCGTCGCACAAATATCCCTTTGATGGGGAAGACCCAATTCAAGACAGCAGCTAAAGCTAGCTGCATTGGCCGGGAATCGGACCCGGGTCTCCCGCGTGGCAGGCGAGAATTCTACCACTGAACCACCAATGCTCACATAATGTTGTCACCCACTACACCGATGACCCCCACACCACAGACAGCCAGGTTTAAAGACAGATAGCTTCATAGGATGGCAAAGCTTTGGCTTCAGACTCAACATACCTTCCTCACCAGCTAATCTTGCTTATTGGTACACCCCTCTAGTATTAACTGCCAGAAGATGAAGAAGCTGTGCAAGTGGCTGATTCCTTACAGCAGTAAAAATGTATTTCACTGGCCGGGAATCAGACCCGGGTCTCCTGCATGGTAGGTGAGACAGACAGTTGTTTTGTCGGTGAACAGTGTGAGCTGCAATGGAACCAAAGTTCGTAATGTTACCTTTGTGAAATGTTGCTGTTGTTCTTGGCTCCATATGAGTAGAGAAATAGGCAGCTACTAGCCGCTAGGCTAATTTACAAATTACAAGGTTACAGGTTACAGGTTTGTGCTAAAAACATTAGCATGTTGTTTTTATGGGGAAAATGTGTCCAGCAAAAGACAAGTGCAAGTCTGTGAATGCTGTGAGTTATAATGAAGCTGATTTGTGTACTTGTGTTTGAAATTGTCACTATTAAGCCATGTTTGGTGTGTGTTTTGAATCAGTTCAACTTGATAGCTCTAGCAGAAATCCTGCCGCCAACTGGTGTTTTGGCAGAGTGACACAGACACACCACCGCACAAGTGCAAATGCTCATGACAGCGTTGGCCATGTGTGTAAGCAACAGCGTAGGCTCTTCATAGAGCTGAAGCACAACTACAAATCTTGCTTTAGAGAGCAGCTGCTTGCTGTGGTTGATAACACGGTTGATGTGAGCAGTAAGTGAAGTTCCAGGCTGTAAAACCAAATCAACAACGTGAAAGATGCTATAATGCTCTGTAGAGCTAAGAGGAACAGTGCCGACTCACATTGCATATTGTAGACTGATCTATTGTTAAAATAAATTAAAAAAAAAAAAGACTTTTGCAGCTTTAAAGAAACTTAAAGCAAATCTTGGGAAATGAAGGGAAATTCAATGTGGTATTATCCTATAGTTGCCACTTGTGGCCACAATGGCTGCTGTTCAGCAAAAGTCAGTCTCACTTCTGCTTGTCACGACATAGAAAGCAACAATGAGGTGAGTTAGTGAACATCATTTATCTGACGTTGCCATTTATAATGTTCCTCTCAATGCTCTTAAATCACATTGTGCTGCAGAGCTTGTTACATCACTATCCTGAATCTAAAGAAAGAGCTTTGGAATCATCTCTCCCTCGCAATCAGGGAAGCAAACTCTGTTGCAGTCCTCAAATCAACACTCAAAGCCTCTAGCTTGGGAACATTTTGGTCTCGTTTCCCAGCACTGATATAGAAATCCACATTTGGGACCCCGATGGAAACTCATTTTCTGTTTGCTGTGAGATCACACTAATCCAACGTCTGCTATCTGTGTCAGCGTGTGTGTATGTGTGAGTCGTGATTTACACAGTCACCTGTCCGACTGTCTTTTGCTCTGCCCAGACTCAGGACGAATGCTACTATATGGCTGTGCGTGGGGGTGCTGCCTCCTACTTAGCAGTTGATATGAATGCTGCCTGTGATTCTGTGTGTTGAATCCCATCTCCAACACAGTGCCTCCTCTTGACAGTTACATTCGGAGAAGCTGGCACTGGCCAATGTCCCATCTGTCCCATTTGAAGCATATGAGACTAGAAAAACATGTCTAACTATGTTTTTTTCTGCCTTATGTGCTTAAACTGACTGTCAGTTTACATGCTTTTCTGCTCATTTTGCTTTTCTGCTCTATTGTACTCTCAGTTATCATGGTCAAGCTCCTTTGTCCTAGTACATTATTCTTTATGTCTTTTTGTATGCTGTACACCCAAGGCTGGTACTTCAGGGTTTCATGTTGTTTGATTTAAAAGATTTTCTTATAGCTTCTTTTTCATTCCATTATTGGCATCCTGGTACTTGCTTGTGATAAAAGGCTATATAAATAATTGAACTTCAATTTCTGTAAACTTGGCACCTTTGTGAAGTACACAAATTCAAGCAGAGCAGGTGGTTAGAAAACCATTTCACAGCTACACCTCCACATAAACTGGAGCAGGTCCTGGAGAAACTCAAGCTGAGAGAACCAAGAAGTTGACACCAAAAAGTTTGATTTATTAGACCAGAATGAATCGTGCTCTTTGGAGATTCTTGTATTGACGTGTATCGTATAAGCTTGAACACACATTGTACATGTTGCTGACGTCAGTTGATTATTGCCGGTGCTTGCCTGCAATTAATAAACAGCAGGAGTCACACTTCCCACCTCATCCTTCCTTTTGAATGAGAGTTGATGAGGACTTCCTCTGCTACACATGTGCAACTCCACTCTGCATGCTCCCTGCTCTTGTTGCAGATAATGGCATAGCGACTTGTTAGCTGCATGGCTGCTAACGCTGCGCTTATTCTGCCTGACCTAATTTAGCATTGTTATTTGTCAGCTGCAGCTTGTGTTTTAATTATTATTCTTCTGAATCTTTGCAATGAAAGGTAGCAGTTTGAGCTGTGAATAACAAGGGTCAGGTGATTATTTAATCCAGCTGGTTTGTCTTACTAATGACCGCAGCTCGTTACATGAAATTACAGCAACTAGCTGACATGGTCTCTGGCAGCAATTGGCAGTAATGGGTCATTGCAGATGTTGCAGTTCTTGAGTTCAGCCATTATTAGGCTGGAATAGTATAACAACCATAGCATACTGTATGCTTACTCACATTTTTAGCCATGCTAGCGGCGTGTCTGTAGAGTTGGCAATGTCAGCCTGTCCATCAGTCCACCGCTTTGGTTCATTATTAGATATCTCGACAACTATTCAATAAAACCCTGGCCCATTAGATTTTGTACAGATAGTAATTGTCCCCTGTGGATGAATCCTAATCACTTCACAGCTGGCACAAGACATCAATATGACTTAAGGAAGGCGTTGGGCTCTTACCTTGGATTGCCCTTAAATTTTGGTTGCAACAAAAATTGGGTTGTCAATATTTTAAATGTCAAAGGACATAGAAGTTCACATTGTGTAAATGTTGAGATTATGTTGCTTTGCAGATGTTGGGTTTGTTCTCATTCTACATGAAGATGACGTCGGCATGAGATGTTTGGAAGACATTAAATATTGGTTACCTAACAACACAACTTAAAACCAACAAAATATCAATGTCATCTGTTGTCAGTATGTTATGTCAAATTGAAGTTGGCATAAGATGTTGTACTAACATTGAATATTGCTCACCCAATGTCACAACCTAAATTCAACCAAATATCAACATCTAATGTTGGTGGCCAGCTGGGTTTAGTGATGCCCTGACTTTTCCTTCAGTGCCATCCATAGGTTGACATTTGTGGCTTTAAGCAAAATGTATAAATAGCTGTTGAATGGTTTGCCATGATTTTGTTCACGTCCCCTTCAGGTTGAGCTGTTTTAACTTTTGTTATCCTCTATAGAACAATCACGACGCCAAAATGCAAAACTTATTGCTTCAGCTGTGGCCCTACTTTGTTAAAGAAATGGTAGCATGCTGATACACGAAACTAAGGGTGTGTTCAAAAAAACTGACTCCTGGTTTCAAAGCGCACTCTAACGCAAACGAGACCATTGTAAATTTTGAACACTTGGAATGTCCCATTAAGTTATTCAGAGCACCACATTCTTGGAGCAGCAGAGCGTACTCTGGGTACTTTGTCTGGGGAGGCAGATCAGTAGAGTGCCAAGCAGGGTGAAAGTGATAGAAATGGATCCTTCTGTTTCTTCAAACAACAGCATCCTCATTTTAGATATTTCAATATAGAGCATCAGATTGGATTTATGAATACACCCCAAGACACTGACCATGGAGATAGCCGTTAGCATAGCTGTCTCTTCATCTTGTTTTCTTGTGGATCAACAAAACAGCAAGTTAGCTGACTGTATTTTTTCTAGCTTGAAACAACTGATCACTCCACTATTTCGGGACTGTTTATTGTTACTGATTTTTGATTAAGTAGTAGACAAAGAGTCAGACCTGTGCCAGTCACACTAAGTTAGTTTTTGCCTCCAAATTATGTCTTATATTCTGCAAAACCAGTTAGTACACAGGCTATGATTTTCTGCTGGACTGTACCGCTGAGTTAAACATATCAATTTATCTGTTATCTCAATAACTGATACAATATCTAACATTAGACTGACAACATGGCTTAATGCCTCTCATCCATCCATCCATTTTCAACCTCTTATCCAAAGCCGGGTCGTGGGGCCATCAGGCTGAGCAAAGTATTTCAGACATCCCTCTCCCCAGCAACTCTTTCCAGCCCCTCCTGTGGGACCCTAAGGCGCTCTCAGGCCAGACGAGATATGTTACCCCTCCAGTGTGTTCTGGGTCTGTCCAGGGCCTCCTACCACTGGGACATGCCCAGAACACCACGAATGGGGGGCGGCCAGGAGGCATCCCGATCAGATGCTCGAACCACCGCAACTGACCCCTTTCAACATAAAGGAGCAGCGGCTCTACTCTGAGCTTCCTCAGGAGCTCCCAGCTCCTTACCCTATCTCTAAAGCTGAACCCAGCCACCCCACAGAGGAAACTTATTTCAGCTGCTTGTATCCACGATCTCATTCTTTCAGTCACTACCCAGAGCTCATGACCATAGGTGAGGGCTGGGACGTAGATGGACCAGTAAATCGAAAGCTTTGCCCTCCAGCTCAGCTATCTTTTCACCCCAATAGTACGACACAGCGCCCGCATCACTGTAAACGCCGTGCCAAACCGCCGACCCATCTCACACTCCACTCTACCCTCACTTGTGAACAAGACCCCGAGATACTTGAACTCCCTCGCTTGGGGCAGTAACTCACTCCCAACCTGAAGTAAGGCTGAATGTATCAATAAATATTCTATGGATACTTAAATAATTCAATAAATGGTATGGATATGTTACAGAACAGTTATAGTAGGTCTCTACCTATCTACTTGCCTACCTACAAATCCACTCACCCACCTACCTAGCTCAGGTAATTTAATACTGCCATTACGTAACAGTGCAGACATATGAAGCTGTATCGTCTGTGGAGACAGTTTAGTCATAAGATAATGAGACAATCCTGATTAATGCTTTTAAAAAACAGTACTTTGTCAACCAGTGCTCCATTTAAAACACCCTCGCATCAGAGTGAGAAGGAGCTTGGACTTATCGTAATGAATAAGAAAAAAAAAACCTCTGGTAATCTCTCACCCCTGATGGATTTTAAGTACTGAAACAGAACCAGAGCAGCACATCTAAATGTGTTATGATAAAATCCCAACCCAGTGTGAACTGCTTTATTGTGTTTCGTACAAGCCCTGAGTGCTGATAAAATATGCAGGCGCTGTCTATTGTCCTTCTGCAAAAGATTTATTAACTCCAACTCTTTATGTAGACTACAACGGCTGCATACAATATACCGAACCTATGGATTTTTCACTCTGCCCTTTTCCTTTCCCAGCATCACTGTGCAGCAGTCCTCTGCATTATTAAAACTTACTGCAGATGATAAAAGAATAGCCACATCAAATGATCACTAATAAAGCTCGGAGCTGTAAATGGCACATAATTTGAGTAGGCAGCAGTTTGTTCTTGTAAGCTGTATTAGTGTGTTTCTGCAAACAATGGGAGCTTGAGACTCACAGGAGGGAAACCTGCAGGAAAACACACACTCCGAGTGTGAGATGAGACTTTTCAAGGGCGATAATGGTGAGAAGAATAAAGTAACATTTTACTGGTGCAGAGCAGGAGATGACTGCAGCTCATGATGCTTCAGAGTAAGGACAGGACCAGAGGGGCCAAAGATAACACACTTTCCTGTGTCTACTAACTTAAAATGGAAACCAAAGCACCTTATCAGCCCATCCCTTTTGTCCTGAATGGGCCTAGAGCCACACAACAACATTCTTTATTCAGGTTTCTCTCCCCCTTTGGCCCACTTGTTATATATTTAGATATTATTTGCAAATCTCCAGTGGACCTCCACGATGACACCAGCAGCAATGGCCAGGAGACTCATGACGCAAGCACCAAGCTTCTATTGGTGATGAATGTGGCAGGAGATGCTACTTTATGTCTTCCAGCCCACTTCTGGCTCTCTGGCGACATAAACGCTTAAAAGATGATGGATACATCTTTGTGTTCGGCGTTTTACTGAGCATTTACTGCTGGGATTTTTTTTAACGACATAGTTTAGTCTAAAATAAAAAGTCGGAATGGTTATATCATGCCTCTAAAACGGCTGTCGCTCAGGCAATATTGCAGTTCGAAGCGTAATATTTCTTCATTTATCACGCTGAGTACTCCTCTCTATGGGCAAATCAATGAAGACCTCGCTGTATGCTGATCATCTTTTATTTTTGCTAATAATGTTCCCCAGGAAGTCCTTACATGACAGAGGGATGCTATTCTATTGACAGCATGACCCAAATACCTCCATTATTTCAGAAGAGTGAAATCGAAGGAGAGAGAGAGAGACAGAGAGAGGTGTTAAAATAGAAACAATATTGAGAAACGTCGATTTGACACATTTGGAAAGTCTGGCAAATAACATCCATGGCACCAGATCAGAGAATTTTTCAGATGAATCAAGCATTAGATAGACAATCACATTACGCTGTACAGCCGTGACATATTTCAGGCTATAATCTATATGCAAATATTCTACATCTTTTTTTCACAGCGCCCTTTATGGGTCAGTGTGAATGTTAGCAAAGGACAGTTCTAACATTTTCCACAGAGGTGAGTATGCTGACCTTCATGCCTTTAATACCAGTCTCCTTTCCACTATTGACAATGTTGGCCAGGTTTCTGTCTGCTGAATCATCACTGCTGCAGTGTGTATTTTCATCAATTATATATCATTTTATCTCTGCACTTCTGCACGCCCACCGTAATAAATGTAAATGTCAGACCACATGAATAGCGGGCTTTCTTCTTCTGAAAAGTTGCTCTATGAAGCATTAATCCTGCGATGACAAAGACTGAATCGATGTGTCAAACAAAGTTGCCCCGTTGCAGCGTCAGGGACGACGCTATCAGAGTCACATCGAGAATCTCACTGTCGCTAATCCTCTCTTGCAAATGTAAATGTTTGATGAGAGCCACTTCGGGGGGTTTTCATTTTCACAGCAATTGCACATTAAACATCCAACTGTTTCCCAGGGTGTTCACAGTCTAACTTTGTGTGTGTGTGTGTCGCTGTGGGTGTATGGAAAGCCAGCCTGTGAGCGAGTGTTGCTCACACTGGCAAGATTCTCCTCTTTTGTACGGAATATAGCAGCGTTAATGATTCATGGTTTACAAGTTGGGCTCTTCACAGATACTCTTATCCAAAATGATGATTTTGTACAGTAAGTGCAGCCATGAAACGAGTCAACACGTGTGACTCTTATTCAAAAACAAAGCAAGCTGCAATAAAACTACTACTGATGGAAGGGGATTTTCCACTGTCTCTGTAAATTTGGGTTCTGTGGAGCATTGAGTTTGAACGTAGCCTGAGGAGATGTCTGTTTATTCTAATATGCATTTCAAGCACAGTATATTTTCTGCGAAACTCCAACATCATTGGTCCTGTCTTCAGAAAAGCATGGAGGTAGCATCTGTGACATGGCAACCGAATCACCAGAGTAAATGTACATGTACATTTTCTTGGATAACATTTGTACATTTTAAGTGTCAGATATGTTCAAACTTTACATTTATTTATGTTTCAGCAACCCTGTTATGTTAGAGGCAAAATCCAATTGGTTAGAGTTGAGAAAAGGTCATGTTCTGGCTTAAAATACCCGTTTTTATTGGCACAATTATGGCTAAAAATACTGGTTTTGCTGTGGTCTGCAGTTGTCTGGTGCTTGGCAGCCATCTTACCTAGCTGTTGCATGATTCGCCATCCCTTCCACCTCCCAATGACAAAGTCATATACATGTAATCTGAATTATGTCACTTCAGAAACGTTGATACGATACATTTGAAAAGTACAAATTTAATGTATCTGAAGAAGAAATGTACAACTCTAGCTAACATTCTTCTGATGACTGGACTGGACATAAGATACAAGTTTCTGTAGGCCATATACTGTACTACTGTAGATATACACAATGTGGTGTGAGCATTGTCATGGTTTAACATTTTTACACGTAGTTGGCAAGAAAAAAATCTACATTACCAATTTGTAGCATCAGGAAATGATGCGTTACCCACACCATTATCCAAAGCTACTTAAAGTTTTTACCCCACACACATTAGGACCACTGAGGTGTTCAGTGTCTTGTTCAAAGACACTTTAATACATATACAGAATGAGCCAGGGATCGAACCACAAACCCCATAATTAATGAGCAACCTGCTCTGCCATGGTGCCACTGCCAATAAGATGCTCCTGGATGTTCCCAGATCTAGACACAAAAACAGTAGCAACTGAGCCTTTGCAGCGGCTGCCTCTTATCTGTGGAACAGTCAAACTATTCTATAAACACTGCTCAGAGTCTAGAAACCTGCAAGTCGCTGCTTAAGACCGACCTCTTCTCGCTGATGTTCAATTTGAGTTGAGCTTGACACCCTGACTCTATCTTCTTTTGTACCTTAACACAAAAAACATTTGTCTTGACTAAGATGAATAAAACAAAAAAGTACATTTTTTCCTAAGATAATCCGCCCACCGCCATAAGACCAAAGTGTTTTCATGTTTTGCATCTCGAGTGTGTCGTCCTCTCCTTTTATGCATTACACTGTTGTTATTGAATCGGTCATAGGAGTAGGTATGCCTACATTCTTCTAAGTTTCTGGGTCTGTCCTGATTTCTACACATACAAGGCCGTGGTATTAGTGGAAGAAGATAAGTGTGTCCCATAGCTGAAACATGCCAACACACAGTCCACTTAACCTGCTCTTGACTTTTCCTAATATTCAAAGCCAACTGGATCCCACACTCTTAACACCGCTTACAGCTCTACACCAGCATTGCTGTTGGCAGTGGTGAGCGTATAAATGTGTTCTTTTTTTTTTTAGAGTGGAAAGAATATATGGCACTGCCACTTAAATATCGTGCTTTTATCAGTAGTTTCGAGAATAGATTCCTTCCCCAAAACTTTTATCAGACAGAACCATTCAAAACAATGTGACCTTATGTCCCCGTTGATGAAACATAGGTGTAGTGAAACCTAAGCGCTTGTTTGTTTATGTTTATGTTTATGTTTATATAGACTAGAATAAAGAACAACTTTATTGGCCAAAAGTGTAGAAGAGTTGTCTTTGGTAGCATAAAAGCAGCACAAGAACATGTAACATATGGAACCATTGTTAAGGCAAGATACCACTGAGAAAAGTATACTGTACACCAGAAAAAAAAATACCGATGAAATATGTAAAATGAAGCTTTAAACTTAAAAGCAAAACAAACTATTGAGGATCAAATCATTTGTGGTCGACTGAGTCTTTTATCATGACCCACAAAATGCCCTCATTAATCAAGGGTGTCCCAGTGAGCTTTGATAAACCTCCACACACTCACAGTCTTATCCGGCACTTGAGCTCCATGGCGGAAATGCGTCTCACAAGTAGGCACTTGACTGCTCACAAATACCACAAGTATGGATGTGGGTGGACCTGGAAAATGAAAAGGGAGGATAGAGCCAGTGTAGCGCTGTGGATAGAGGAAGTGTAGAGCTGAAGTGAGATGAGCAAGAGTCGGCCATCACCGCCGGATGTTGTAGCCTGACACACCTGCAATCAATTATCTCGCTTTAAGCCTTAATATCCTCTCAATGAAACCATCAATTTAGGAACGCAGACAAAGTGAAGTTAGCTTCAGACCATATGTTTTTGTCAGATCATTGACTTTGTGTAGCAAACTCAATATGGTCTGGATCCAGCATCTTGCGATCATTAAAGAAGACTACAGCTTAAGGCATTTTCATATTGTCTTCAACATCCTGCTGTTCGAGTTACTGCTTGAATGGAGAAATATCAGTATTACCTCATATTTTGTTTCCGCACTCAGGAACCGACTGTCCAATCAAATCCAAATAACAATCGCTTTCTGTAACTTGCTTAAGGATTCCCTTGCTAGAATGGAAATGCGTTTCTCATTGGAACCCGAGGCAAAGTGATGATAATAGTGAGTCAGGGCTCATTGGAAAAGTAGAAATACAATATAATTTCCTGTGCTGCGCAGAACATGGTGACGTATCGCAGCCATCTAATTACCTTCTGTACAATTAGGCCTCAACACTTACAAACAGTCCTCACTTTTTCATCTTTTAGCTTCTGTAATTGCGTCCTGTGTTGGCTCTCGACGTCATTTATTTGCCTTATGCTTCCCGTCTCTGTGGCCATGGGAGACTTGAATGAAAGCTAACTGAAGATTAATTGTCACAATGTGTTCATTAGTTCCTTAATGATTTTCCAATCATCGCTACGGTGTAGTTTTACGAGACTCAAGGCAATCGTGGCAGGATATTAACGTGGCGATGACTCAAATCGGGAGAAGTTAAGTCCTTACTTTATAAAACAAGAACTGAGTTGAGCTGCGTGAATAAAGAGGAGGAAAAGGAAGCACAAAGGCCATTTGTGTATTTAAACCTCAAAGGTTTTCGTACCTTGCCTCGAGTAATGTCTGAAATAAGATCTTCTCTTACACGTAGCACCAACCTGTCACCCCTGGCTGGATGTGACACAGTGTCGGTCCAAACTGTGTCGTCCTTGACTAGAGACAAGTCCATCATGCAGTACGTGAGGAGAGCAACATATTCTGCATTAGTCCCCTGTCCTGTCTGTGTCTCCACGGTGCCGCTTGTTCTGATTCCCCTCCTTCATCAAGCCTCTGCTTTCAGCTGTCACTCTCTCACTAAAAGCAGAAATGGGGGAGCTAAGTTGGACCAATCATGGCAGATAATGCGCTTAAATCAGCCAGTGGGTGTGAAAGCCGACCACTTGGGTTTCAGCTCCTCACTTCAAAGCCTCCAAATTTGCCCGACTCTCCTCATTAGCTCTGAAGTATATACTACAAATACTGCTTTCAGTGCTTAATCAATCGCATAATGAAAGTCTTAATGCCTTCTTGTGCCTTTCGGCAGTCTAGTGCTTGTTTGTTGTAGGTGCTGGAAAAAAGAGGACCAAAACTTCAGTCTTTGTGCAAAATGCACTGATGCACTCTCCATTCAGTCTGAAATCAGATAATGGAGTGTCTTCACCACAAATGTATTCATCTTTTCATCAACTGACGTGGCTGTATAATCATACATTTGTAACAGTTTTACATAACTAAACTGTCTTCTTTGTGGTTATTGGAGGCAACAGTGGGAGTCATAAATACATGCCAGGCTGCCATAAGCTATTATTTTAAATGTTAAAGGTATGCTATGTTGTATTTTCCCAAAAAACACTGTATAGACTCCCATATAAGTAACACCTCTCAATCATCACCAGTGTGTTTATCTGCAGAGACTCTGCCCTCTGCCTGAATTTTCTTATTTTCTTCTTATTTTGCTATGGTCAGGGTGTTCCTGGACACAACATGCAGCTGAAGTCAGGACTTAATAAAAATATAGCGACCAGGTACCAGACTGTAAGCAGCACATACCAAACAGGAAGCTACGAAAATCTCAGACATAACGAGGAAAGAATGCAAATATAGCGAGGTGAAACGCCAAGAGGAGTGAATCCAGGGTTTTCTTTCACTTTTGCTGGTGAGACTGTTAGTTAGTTTTACAGTAGTGTTGTATTATTTAGAATGTAATATTGTCTACAGTGCCACCCAGGAGAATTTCGCCTTTGGGAGATGATTAGTAACTTTCACCACTTTACGATTTAAAAAGGTCACACGGGTTCAAAAGTACTGGCAGAGATGTGATTCCAAAAGTAGCTGCACACTTTTGTTTCATCACATTCTCTTTTTTCTTCTCCTTAAAGTAACACATGGTCATCCACACCCACACACTCACCCACACGCACACACACACACACACGCAGTCAATTAAACAGAAAAAAACAGAACAAAGTCGACAAAGCCAAACATGTGAAACACAAGACACACAAAAAGGAGGAAGTTTTGCAAATAAACAAACTGAAAAGAAACTCATTACAACCACTTAAACCAACCTCACAAAAACAAAAAGAAACAAACACATACTGCTTGTATTCTCTCAGGAAAACTCCCAGCATTCCCAGTGTCTTACCAATCCTGACCAAAGCAAGTGCACATAGAGCTGTGAAGCCGAAACAGTCATAAAACCTAAAACAAAGAAAAGAAACAATTAAAGCAAAACCAATCAGCGGGGCGTAGGGATGCAGAGGCAAAAACACGTTGAGGTGTAGCAACACAGAGACCAAACTTTGCAAAAACAACACCTTGTAGAAACAAAACAGCAGTTGCACCAGAGAATAGGGACCAGGAATTTGAAACAGGCCTCCACTGTGATGCACCGTCTGGTCCAAAAGTAACTGCAAAGTGCACAGAAACACTAAAATTGAAAATCTGAAATTACACTCATATATACATATCAGCTTCCTCCCACAGTCCAAAGACATGCAGGTTAATTGGTGACTCTAAATTGGCCGTAGGTGTGAATGTGAGTGTGAATGGTTGTCTGTCTCTGTGTGTCAGCCCTGTGATAGTCTGGCGACCTGTCCAGGGTGTACCCTGCCTCTCGCCCAATGTCAGCTGGGATAGGCTCCAGCCCCCCTGCGACCCTCAAGAGGATAAGCGGTTAGAAAATGGATGGATGGAAGAGAAAAGGTGTCAGCCATGCCAAACTCTGGACCATGCCCCTTCAGGAAGCCAGGTAGGAAATGCAAACCCAAACAGCAATCAATTGACCATATATAGTGCTCTGAGGCACTACCCCCGTAGCCTGGGTACCAGTGAGTCATTGAACACAGCCATGTGCCAATTAATCGGCTGAAAACCCTCAAAAAAGACACATTTAGTATAAATAATATCACGACATGTAAAGGTGTCGTTCATAATGATCACAGTTCTCCGTAGCTCTACACAATGTTTTTAAAACATTTAAGTCATTATTTTGGCTATGCACCCCACTAATTTAATTTAATCTTGCCATTCTCAAGTGCTATTTTCAGTAGCAGCAGGCATCTGTGTTTTAGAGCACTGTGTGCAGCACTAAACAGCAGCAGTTGGTGAACACAGTGGAGCATATTGCAGCAAAAGAGCCAGACATTTATCTCAGGAGTTGGTGAAGACCAAAAACAGAGTTAAAAGGAGAGTGAATATTAGACTTGCACTTGTCAAATATCCACAAACACAACTTCAGATAAAAGCCAATGGTGTTGCACATGTCTGCTGGAGGTGTAAATAGGCCACTGTTTTCTAATATGTTAGCCATAGCAACTTTAAATGGTGATACAATGTCAGTGTTACAGCTTGTTGACGCCCAGAGTGTTTAAAGAATCACTTGACATCTGTTTAAATATAGATGAGGAAATTTTTCATTGCCTCAGCTGGTTGTAGTGAAACCACCCCCAAAACTGTGAAACATCTCTAAAGTCCTTCAACCCTTTTTGCCTTTCGCTAGAATTACTGTGGGAATGACTCATCACTTTTACCACTCTGTATTTGGCATGCATTTTACCTGGTCTGAAAATAACACTGAGTCAGTATGTAATGTTGTTCATGCACATGCTGCCAAGTCTAAACCCAAAAACACTTTTCACCCATTGTGACAGCATAACTGTCATGTTTTGGCTGCATGTTCTATAGAAAGGGGACTGGGGGGGCTGTGGGAGCGTTTTAGAAAAAGCAAATCATTCAGCTGCAACGATAACAACAACTGTGTCTAGTAAGTGTCATCAATTGTGGACTAGATGAAGAACAAATCAAGCCATGTGGCCTCGGTGAGTGGATGATGAGGACACTCAGTGGCTATCATGGACATAGAGTGGCACCTGGACGTTTGACTGCACGATTGTGGTGTGGGAGGTGGAGTAGTGGCCTACTGTACGTGCATGATTGTGTGTGTGTGGGTGTGTGTGTGTCTGACTGCGTGGGTGGCTAGTAAGGGTTGATGAAAATCTCTCTTTAATAGATGGCAAAGACATTTATCACTCTAAGCTTGGTCTCCAAGGCCACAAAGTAAGGAAGTAACTTGGTGCTATGAGCCAAAGAGTGTGTGTGTGCATTCATGCGTGTATGTGTTGTACTCTTGGGTATATTATTTCCATGCTGGGCTTTCAAAATACTGTATGTGAGGGGACATGAAGTATTGAGTGACTTTGGGTTTTTTAATAATTACAAGGAATGTGCTGGAGTTTATGGTTACACTCGTACATATTGTATATTGCGGTTTTCATCAGTCAAACATTTCAGAACTGTTGTCAGTTGCTCTTATCATCTGTTCCAGTTGGATCCAATATCTACTCACCCTGGTTAAGTTAAGCCTATATATCAATTTGGAGTATACCACATTCTCCAGTTACCTCCAATAAAATTAAACAGCGACTCATCTAAGAACTAATTGGCTTTAATATTTGTGTTTTATATTTTAAGGAACCACCAACCAGGACATTTAGGGGAATATTATAAAATATATGTTGAAAAATGTCAAATATTTTGTTTGCCTGCATTTTTAGATCAGGCCCTCACACTAAACTGGGATAGAAAAAGGTTACAGCTCTGAAACCGAACTCCTGCAGGGCTGCCTGAAGGCATATTTCTTGCCACTTTTTCTTCCGTGACCACTCCACTTCAAAATTGCTGCCTGTGAAACTCCATCCTTTTAGTGCAGCACACATTGACTGCTCAGAGCACACACAAGACACACCATACAGACAGAACTCCTCAAGGTACAGTAGCCAAGATGTGCCAATCCAAGGAGCAGATCTGATGCCAAGATACCACCAGTGTGCATGCATGTAGGAGCATATTTTCACTTTAGGGCATGGTATAAATGTGCCCACGACTACGCATCTACAGGAGCTACAGGAAAACTGCTCAGATGTGTTACATTGGTGGCTCCATCAGCCGTTAGTTCAAACAATGTTCACTCCCTCACTTCAGACACATTTTCTCTCTGGACTTCATGTGCCAAAATGTCTAATATTTCATTTTGAATCATGTCGGACATCCAGTTGTCTCTTCACTGAAACCACTCACGTCCCCTGGGCAAATCATGCGTCTGCTTGTCGTCCACTCCATTATTATGCCCCCGCAGTGGAAGTCTCTCGCGTCCAAGGAATTTTATGGATCTAAAAAGCAGCTCCAAAAGTGTCCTGGCAATTTTCTGGTCTTTTTCAGCCTGTCTGCACCATTGCTTAGCTCCCATTACTGCAAATCTCTGCCAAAATGTAGCTAGGATGACCCCAAGCCTTGCATCGTGACCCAACGTGATGATGTTGTCACATCAGATCGGAAGAATTGTTTCACTCCTTGTCAATAGGGGATACCGCAGACCCTCTGCATCCACCTTTCTGCACCCATGCTAGTGCGTGGGATTTAACAAAAAAATCAAAAGTGCTCATCATGCTGAGTCTTCGCCTTGAGCAAACAAAGCTAAAGCTAGCGCTCTTCAGTCTTCCTTTGACTTGGATAAGATAACATTACCACAGCTTTGTTTTAAGGCAGCATTTTAAGTGGGAGCAAACTGAAAACAACATGGCCCTACCCCAATTATGACTAGCACAACTAGCCTAGCATCCAAAACATGTAGTTTACAAAGACCCTGGGTAAAGTAAAGGTGTGCCTCTGTTTTGCAGAGACAAAGAATGAAGGAAGATGAGCAAAACTTAACATTCAGCCAGAACATCATGCAGAGAATTTGTTTTTTATGTTATCAAAACTTAACTTTGCCAGTTGGCAGAAGGTGACATCTAATTACTGTCTAGTTTGAGACCTGGCAAACTAGTTTACTGCTGTGAAAAGCTGTGATTGAACCAATGAGATCATCTGTGCCTCCAGAACAAATCTGCCTCTGAAAATTGTTTGTATAACAAAAACTCCAATCTGCTGACACACTGGCATCGCTCCAAATCATTTTAGGACAACACAACTCTACATAATGGCAAATACACATTCAGTATTAAAAGTTATTTTCAAAAATGCCATTTATATCATTATTGTAACACATGTTGGAAGAGGGTTATTTTGAGTGCATTTAGATTCTTTTAAATAATAAAGAGAAAACAGTTTGTGGCGTTGAGTAGGGCATGTCTTTTCATGGATATTTCATTTGTTAACTGGGCTCAGTGTGACCTAAGGTGTAAAATAAAGAGCAGGATGGTGCAATTGCTCTCTTCCTTTTTATTAGATCTGCAATTGTTTTCCTTTTTATGTGCAGCACCAAGGGGATTCCCTACTGTTATACAGTAGCCCAATTTGTTAACATTAAGGATTGTCATTTAAAATGTAAATTGGGATCACAGCTAAGGTTACGCCGCTGTGGGGAATGAATTAAAGATGAGTTTGCATGTTAAAGACGATTCTTAGAGCTTGTACAGAATGTAGTGCGGGAGGCTGTGATATTTTATTACTATAACAACTGTCTCCTTTGAAACCCGTTTTACTGAAAGGGGAGTTTTACCTTCTTTTTTGTTCAATTCATGAAATTTTCATGAATAGCAGCAAAATTGAGCTCCTTGCCAACGGAGGAAACATTTTGGCCCGGAATCAAAAGGTGCCATCTGCCCGAGAGCCTTGTGTCAGCAGTTTAGCCGTATCACACTATCTAGCGCATCTCTGTGATCAAGACATGGCTGCAGCTGAAACGCTCGCCCAGAATGACGGCTGGGGACAGAAACAGTGGGTGGAGAGAGATGCAATCTCAGCTCGGCAAGAGCTTTGATGTGAGCCAAGGCGTCCGTCGATTACAGCAGCCCCGTCTTTTGTGGTCGGGGCTGTTTTGTCCCTTTAGGGATACACCCTGCAGAAACCAGCTGCTGAAGAAAAATATGCCTTTTTTTGTGGCACAGTAAGGCTGGAAATCTTGCTACTGATGTATTTGATGGGATGTTTGCAGAAGGGGGAGTCTAAATGCAGAATGTACACCGAAGCTGCCAGTGTCAATGCATGCTGTCTGATGCTGTAGGCTGTCTGCCATTCTCACTGCCAGTATCATTGCTTTGAGTGGGCGTAATGAGAAATTAGCATATGAACACAGACATACACATGATCATTATTTATCATATAAGGAAATGATGCCTTTATTTTTAGCTATTTCTCTCGAGATGCTTCTCTGTCACTTCATCATAGGACCCCCGCTGACAGATATGAAGGAGATGGCTTCAAAAGGAAACCATGTTACAGGCAGACTTCATATTTACCACCAACAGTGACAGCACCGCCCGGGGAAGTATTTGTCCCCGGCCCAAATAGTGTTAGTCGCCTGGAAAAACAACAGCAACACAGAGCATGTTATTACATTTTCGTTCGGGGCCAACACACAATGCTGACAGAGACAGTACCGTTTTGGCCCGGAGCTAGCAGCACACTCATAAATAACACTTCTGAATCAGTGACTTGCTGCTGTGCGTTCTCTGGCTTTCACCACCACAACCAAAGCAATTGCGGTCCAATAGTAAAGGGCGTGTGTATATGTGTGTGTATGTGTCTGTGTGTGTGTGTGTGTGTGTGTGTGTGTGTGAGGTGGTGGGGTTCGTGCTGAACTCCCTGGGGAAAAACCTTAAATCGTTGCGGTTAATCCTGTCTGAGGCATTTAGGATAAGCACATTATATTTCATTTCAATATGTGAAAAGAGATGCCACACTGCCTTCGCATCTTCATATCTGCTTCAGCTCATGTTCAATTCAATTCAATTCAACTTTATTAATCCCCATGGAGGAAATTGATTTAAAGGCAAGAAGAGTGCCTCAGACAACAAGATAAGGGACATAAAAACTGAGTCATGGTGGGAGAGAGGGGGGGAGAGGCGTAGCGAGAGCATTTTACTAAACTAACTTTGTGTGAAGACCAGGGTGAAGTCTTCATTGTGTGGATTCTGTCTTCAAGGATGTTAAAAATTGTTTTTATTTCCTGGCCAGCTGCTAAAAATAGTGTGTTTGAGTCATGCTGGGGCATACGCAGATAGTACATATGCATGTGTTTGCAAGTGTGTTTGTATCAGTAAAACATGGTGAATTCAGGGTATTTGGAAAAACAGCACGCAAAAAGCCTGCTATTAAAGTGGATTTTTTTTACCTCCTGGTAAGTAATCACAGACAGTCTTTGAAATTTCCTGTGAGAGACAGTGATTTAGTTTTTCCTGCCCGGCCATCATAGCTGTTAGGAAAGATTGGCTTTAGTGAAAGACATTTTTCTTTTCATGCCACCTCTTTGTGTATACCAGAAACAAAGACATGGACTGTCAGAGAATGCTGCTGTGGAAGTGAGGCGTGCTCGTGCTCAATGTATGCTCTGACAGAACACAAAGAAGAGTCCAGTGAGAAAGCCAGTGGCACTTTTTTGAAATCAATAACACTCCACTTTACCTTAAGCTTTATGTATTCTTTACTATACGATGAATGTGCTTACTGTAATATGAGAGGATTGTTCCGGGCATTGAGCAGCAGTCAGAATTGGTACCTTTTGTGAAATCCCCATCTCAATCGTATCAAAGCTTAAAATCCTTCTGGAACTCACTGATTCTTTTAATTATTTACATCTCGTTTGAGGTTCACTTAACAAGAGAAATCAATAAAAGATAATGGCCCATATAAGTACACTGTATATAAACACGTTTTAAGATCTGATAAACAAAAACTAAACAAACATATTAAGCAGATAGTGGAGTTTTATTTGCCCAGGTCTATGGATTAAATGTTACAGATATGTATCTCAAAACCTAAACAAATACAATCAAAACAACATGCATAGCACCATGTGCTGTATTTTATCAGTCAAATGACACTCTCGTGTAGCTGATGTGGTGAACCCTTAACAAGAATTATTGCCCAGTTAGCTTCCTCCTAGCTTTACAGAGCATTTTAGCTTATTTTGGTTTACAGCCTGATACTTTACTGTTTTGATTCACTCTCACCGCTCTCATCCACGTTTTTCTCCAGCAGCAGCAGCAGGCAGCTTTTTTCAGCCAAAGAGTTCTGATCAGGCATGAGTGCCTCAGTGGCGCCCCCAGGAGGAGGCCAGGGGAGGCCATGGCCACCCTAATACAATTGCTGGTCCCCCAACTGGTCTCCCCCTTGGTGAAAAATGATTGGACGCCAACATTACTGCCTTTAGGGAGACTGTGGTAGTCTCAATATTTTAAGCTATCGCAAAGGTTAGTATCTTGTGAAACTAGTCACCCTAAAGGTCAAAACACACCAGCGGCAAACACCACATGTCAAAAAACACGACCTTGTGATTTTCAATGTACAACCCCTGCAACGGTGGTGGTCAGACGCGCGTCTGCACTCCTGGATGTGCACTTCACGCCACTGTCCTATTTTCAGCTGTGTTGCCCCGTGAATTAAATGCATTTTCCCCCCCACAGCAGCTCTTTTTCTCTGCTCCTATGGCTATCGCTATTTGTCGTGCCACCTCAAGATTTTCCATGACCCCATCTGGCCACCCCTTTGAAAACTGCAGGGGACGTCACTGAAGTAACCACTCAGCACCAAAGAGCAGACAGAACATTTTTGTGGCTAGCTAGTGTAAACACAGTGGAGCAGTTAGCAGCTAAAGAGATGGATATTTCCCTCAGGAGTTGGTGGGGACCAAAACTGAGCTAAAAGGAAAGTGAATATTAGACTTACATGCGTCAGGCAGCCACATGCAAGACTTTTAAGTGAATGCTATGGCTTTGTGTTTGCTGGATGTGTCAGTAGGCAACTAATGCTAACACAGTCACTGATAATTTAAATGCTGATGTGTTGGCAGCTTGTTGAGAAGCCCCCAACCTGCCCAAAAATACGAATAAATGAAGCTTTAAATTTGGTTATTAAAAGCGCATCCACTATCACTATGGTGACATTGTTTATATCCAACATATATCTGGCATATCTGCACCAACCTTTCTTGTTACTCATTTGCTGATATGATAAAGCTAACATTGGTCAATAAAACTGGTCTCTTCTTTTCCACTGGTTTCTCATATTTTCACTGTTTTCAGTTTCAGGCGAGTGTAAAGGCCACAACTGTGAAAACACAAGCTCATGCAACAGATGTCACCATGTCAACATGTATGACTACATACATCACTGCCTGCTGTGCCTGAACTTTTCTTCTGAACGACCACCCACGTATGATCTCAAGCTGTGAAGTCCCAACACCGTCATTAATATTTATGAACATGTCAGTGTACTTTATGTAGACCTCACTTCCAATCCACCTGGACCCAACTTTAAATAGAGTATGTGATTCATCCACTGACAGTAGCAATAACATGATGCCATGATATATGGTTTAAATATAATGTAAAGGGAAAATTTGAACATGTGCAGTGAATGAGAGAAAAAGTAAAAGACAGAAGGTGTATGTCCATTTGGCTAATTTTACAGAAGAGCAAAAGAATGTGTCGCTTCAGCCTTTGGCATTTTATTTCTTTTGATCATAATTACAAACAGCTTTCATAAAAAAAAACACCTGGCTTTAATCAATGTGTAACAGTGTGTTTTCCTCATACAACACACAGTATACATCACTGTACATGACTGTTGTGGCCACCCACCAACACAGTTTTAACATCCAAATTAGACGCTTTTCTATATAGGTCACAGAGCTCCTGGGAGCTTTGCTCAACCAGGCGCTACTTGCATCGTGACATTTTTTCCCAGCCACAAGGGAGCTCCACTGAAGAAAATGGGCTTCATCTCAACGAGTGTTGGGCCACAAGGTAACATTAGAATTTTCAACAAGGACCATCATGAGATCAATGATTCATCACAGTTTATTTCCACTATGCATAACACATGACCCAGGGGCTTCATTAGGCCCTTAGAAAGTTTTACATTGTGTGCATAGATGTTCCACAAATAGTTCCTCTTAAGAGCGTTAAGGGATGTCAACTGTGAATAATCTATTCTAGTCCTTACACTTTAATTCACTGTTTGTTTTAGGCTGACACATTTACTCATTTATTGTAGTGAGGTGGTACTGTGATGATTAAGTGTACACTACATGAGAAAAGCATTTATTTACCATTGATAAGCAATATGTAAACATTTAATAATTTATTTATATCACACTGTAATGTAGTTTTAAGGAGGTATAAGGACATTCGTACTTATTAAAGTACAGTAGTTGCTTAAAAACTGAGTGAAATAAGTTGACAAATGCATAAACACTTGTATCTGTTTACAACTACATTATACTGGCAGCTGTAATCTACTGACGTGTGGAACTAAATAACACGTCAAAATCACCATGGAATTCAGTAACGTTCATTATTGTGTTAATTATGTAAGTGAAAGTTGTTGACAAAGAATAGTTACACATCTAATTGTGAACTCTAAGTGAAGTAAGTAAAGTAATGCTAATGTCAAGGGCCAACTGTGATATCAGCATGAAAAAAAAACATACAGGCAAAGAAAGAAAGAAAAAGAAGCTTCAAGAGAGAAACAGAATCAGATAAGTGCTGTAACTGACACAGTGAAGACTTGATTCAGCCATCGCTGTGTTTTGGAAAAATGCCTTTCTGATAAACTGGCAGCTTCAGTTAAAAAAAAAAAAAGCTCTGCCAAGACCCATGGTACATTACCTGCCCAGCACCAAACAGCAGACGGACACAGTTAGAGACTAGCTGGTGAACATAGCGGAGTATTTAGCAGCTAAAGAGCAAGAGACTTCCCTCAGGGGTTGATGGACAGCAAAAGAAAGACTGAATGTTGGACTTGAATCTGTAACATGGCCAAAGAATATTCATGGAGATCAATTGTAATAAACTACAATTTTCTTTTAAGGGTATCATTAACTATGTTTGAGTGAGATGAATGCTTTCTTTATGCTTCAAACTTAAGTGACATGTCAGGCTGTTCTCATGCATCGATCTCATACGAACACCTGCGAAAAGTAATGCACCACAATTTGTATAAAGCACAAGCAATCATGAGCCAGTAATTCATCTATAACCCATGTCATCAGGAAGGGTGCTATCATTTGACCAGTGTGCTGATGGGAAGTTTTATTTATTTTATTTTTATTTAACCTTTATTTAACCAGGAAGTCCCATTGAGATTGAAAATCTCTATTACAAGAGAGACATGGCCGAGGTAGCAGCCAATGAAAACACATTCAAAATGCAACAAATATAACAACATATAATACAAAAATCCACAATAAAACAACAACTATTCAAACATAGTGGCCTCTCAAGACAAACAAGCACATGTCTGTCACCACATTCTTTATGATGGCCCTTAAATTAATTCATTAACAGATATAAGTGTTTCTAATTTTAGATCTTTTTGAAGACTATTCCATGTCCATGGTGCAGAGTAGGAGAATGCAGTTTTCCCCAGATCTGTTAAAACCTGGGGTACATTAAAAAGCAAACACCTCAAAGAAGGAAGTAATATAAAATCCTAGAGTCCACATAACAAGGCAGGTTGGGGTGGTGGATGGGTCAAACAAAACAGGACTTTCACCCAGGAGACCGGTGTTAATGTCATGCCATCACCATGTTTCTTTTCCTAAACCTAACCTATATAACTTTACAGTAAATACCTAACTTTACCTAATTAAGAATGTAAAGTCGTTTGTGGGACTCTAATTCGTTAGATATCACATGAACTTTTGTATGAAGATACATTTGACATGTCGATGAGATTTTGAACATTAGCTCTAGGACTGCCAGCATTTCAATACCCCCTAGAACCACATGGGGAGGGATTATTTTTACCTCCCGCCACAACAGCTTAGCAGAAGTAGATAAGTTGTTCATTTTCTTTTTTTTTTTTTTTAGATAATGAGTAATACTTGACAAAATAACTTTTGAAAATTAGTTTGGGGGGGGGTGTTAATAACTTAACAATTCATTTATATCATTACAGATTGAAATAAGGTGCATTTGAAAAAACATTTCAAAATTCATTCAAAACAAACAACATTTTTATGCAATTATTGTAGAAGAACATTAACGACAAATTAAAAATGAATTTAATGATATGTTATTGGCAATAAACAGACAAAAGAAACAGAGCGCTCGCTTTTTTTTTCTCTCCTTTTTCTCTCTCTCTCTCACACACACACACACACACAGAAACATATCTTGTAAATATATACATACATTGATGATTTTTGTCTCTGGGCAACATTTTATACAGTCTATTCCTTTCATTCAGTAGTTTGGTGCTGACGCAGCTGTTCATGGTGCTAACAGGGCAGGGTCAAAAGGTCAGAATAATTTACATCTAATAGTTATAACAAGAATTTACAACAATTTTACACCAAAACAGACCAGTAACTTGAACATCAATATGTAAATCAAAGCTGCCACAACAACTAAACTGTCCCGAACACTGAAGTCAAAATATTTTGTGACTGCACTCTCCCAGTGCGCAGTCCCAGCTGTACAGGTCTCCATACAGTTTCATCCTCGCCAGTCTCGTGAGGCTCACAAGAATCAGGTAGTTGAGCTGACACTAAAGAATATAAATATTTATAGTTAGCCTAGTTTTCTAAATGTGCTGGGTTTCGCTAGCCTGTAGGCTCACCTGTCATGTCTCCCACAGTGTCCAGGCGCTGCTGCGATGATGTAGGCAATATAGTGGGTGAATCCTCTGAGAGTAGGTAGTCTGATAGGGTGCATTAGCATGTGTTACGTTGTCTTATATATGAATCATAGATTTGCTCTTTGAGGTTGAGTCGTAGATATTTGAAGTTGAGATGTGGGACTAGCTACCTGCCATCAGAACCCTGGGCTTTTTTCAGGGCCGTCGGCTCCTCGTTCTTAGATGAGGATTCCTCCTCAGGTGAAAATGACAGGTAATTCATCTCCCTCTCATCAATTCTTCCTCTGTTATGTTTCCCATCTTCCTCACCTATGGCCTGTAGCTTTGCCAGAGCTTCCTCTACATCCATCCGTCTGTACCCAGTCTACAGTATGTTTACAAACAAAACCTCTGACCTCTAGTCTGTAGCTAGCCTTTAATATGACAAACTTCTTATCAAAAGTCTAAGCAACTGCACTGACTGGGTATTTGCATCACAGGTCCGGTTGCTTAGCAACGGCAGCAGTCAGTGATAGCGACTCATCAGAGGTGTTTCTGTAGGGGGTCAAAATGACTCAACAACTATTTGCTTTATAATAGCTGAGTATTATCATCTTGAGCAGAGAAGGAAGTCACGCTACTAGTGTATGTGCTATAATCTGAGCTTCTTTGTTCTTTGTTTTGGTAGCCCGGCTGGTCACATCTGTGTTTTAGTGTTATAAGTAAAAAAAAAAAAAATACTAATAGCCTGTTCATAAAAGGCCAAGGAAGTAGTTTTTGCGTTTCTGCGCTCTAAGTGCCTGGCATCTCGAGTTAAAAAAACTTCAACTCAGAGTGGAAAAATGCTCCACGTCATCGAGGCGAAGCTCCTGGACCAACTGGTGGTACTCCACTTGATCCATCCTCTTTTTAGGGTCTCATGTACCCACACAGATCTCCATTTCTCTGTGCCTAACAAAGTATTTACTGACAGCCTCACCCTCAACCAAAGCTACTGCAAGCACCTTCTGCCTGAACGTTTTAGGAACTAGGTACTA
Organism: Cephalopholis sonnerati; assembly: GCA_019142605.1. NCBI lineage: Eukaryota > Metazoa > Chordata > Actinopteri > Perciformes > Serranidae > Cephalopholis > Cephalopholis sonnerati. The sequence continues at coordinate 14,219,647 of JAGQAX010000015.1, read as the reverse complement.
ATTACTGTCAAATAAACAAAATAAACAGTACATTGATTACACAAGAAGATTAGGGGGTGATGGGGAGGTTGCCTGGCAACAATAAAAAGGTGCAGCAGGCTATTTTTTTCCTAGTTATGGTGTGGCGCGCCTAGGGCCTAAAATGATAAAAATGGGTAAAATAATTAAAATCAGTGAGATGGTTAAAGTGATTAAAATGATTATATTACATCTTCTACTTTACTCTTCATTGATTGAAATAAGATTTAACAGTGTTTTTTCTGTGCTCTACAAGATAGTCTTGGTCTAAGATCCTGAGATCACCTGCTTCTGTTTCCACCCACATACCACTGAAACTCCTTGCCTTGAGGAAACATCACTTTGGCTCTTGTGATTATTATTCCCCCTTTTCACAGGCCTAACACGAGTCCCTCCTTTCATGTCTCACTGGCGAGCTAATTGCCCTCGCTCTGCACTACACTCATACAGCATCTTTGTTTTAAGCGTACTGCCCACCTCCCCATGTTAACAATGTTAGCTCTGTTGCTATTGTTAGTACTGTTTGCACCGTTGGCATGGCTAGCACTGATAACCGCCGTCATTTCAGCTCAGCTCCATACATGTTTCTTTGTGACATCAGAGGTGAGAGCTGTGTGCGGGCAACCCCGGCCCAGACTCAGAATGTCGTCTAGCACCTCCAACAGATTTATTAAATGCCTTGACTAAATGTCTAGCCTGTGTCAGACGCCTCTGTATGACGCACCAGTGGCTGCGTGGTATTTAGACACAGTCCTGTGGAGATCTCTGACCTATGCGCTCCCTCTGGACAGCTGCTGTCTCTCCTTTTATGTGACTTCATCAATCCTTGCACTTAAGTCCTGAGCTGTGGCCACTCTCACGACAAAGGGGAGGTTTTTGTCTGCCCGCCTGGACCTGCAGGATGATTTGTTGATCGTCATCACGGAGAGCATTTGTTCACTCAGAAGGGTACTTCTGAATGTGCTCAGCACAAGATGGACCCGTGGCATCGTGTCTAGGATTAAATGGGCCAACTTGACCCACTCCGGCTCTGCTGCACTGTGACTCACAGGTTTCTCTGTCTGTCGTCAGCTGCAAATGAAGGGTTTCATACTCAGACTCTGTGTGTCCATTTTGGAGAAACAAAATTGCCACCTGTTGTTTATTGCCATAGATATAAAGCACACAACACAATTCAGTGACTAACCCTGGTTCAGTGTAGCAACTGTAAAAGCTGCTATACACCTCCTGGGTGGATATATAAACTGTAGCTGTGTCCAATTGCAGGAAGCTCCTCATTAGACAGACTGACAGTCTGTGGGCTGAACCAGCACTTTGTCCCCAAATTAGGCAGTCTACAGTTTTAAGTGAGTCAGCAACTAAATGAATGTTCAGGATGATTCTCTGTGTTTAAAATACTAATTCTTTATTTGTTGTGAATTATTTCCATTTTGTACAAATAAGAAAAAAAAAAACAACCTCCGAAGAACCTTAGTAATTGATAATAACTTGTATCTTAATGCCAGGAGTCATTTTGCAGAGGCAGCCGCCACGGTTTCCCCTGCTGATACCTCAGAATGGAACCTACCTACCACTTAAAATGGATTTGTGATCATTTCATACTGAATTTCAGAGCCTTCAGGTCAGTTAAAGCTGCACACACAAAATAACTACTCTGTGTTCAATTTGTGCATACACAGTACCTAATTCTGCTTTTGGGAAAATAGTGGTGGGTGGATTTGGCTGCATCATGCATATTCAAGAGCACCTGTTTGCATTGCAGCAATACACATTGAGAAAAGTGAGATGATCTGTTATGCCACACTAAAAAGCCAAAAAATGGAGTATAACCGCCTATCAAATTGATAACATTTTTCCCCTTGAAGGCCATGAAAGTGAAGATTTCTTCATGCATTTGGTAGAACTTGCACAGAGCTTCTATTCAACATTGCACAAAGAGATACACTTTTCTTTTCATTTATAAACCCTTTAACAAGCATGTACTGAATATAGGCATGGAGGTTTATCATCTTATTCGATGGCATCAGATAGATTCCTCACTCAACCTTGACAAACCATATATCATTTTAAAGCACAAAGCTTCAAAACTCTCTGAAGTAGACTGCTAATGAAACTGTGACTATGTGGGCAAGGCCACCTCTAATATTTCTACCCATGCTTGTTGTTTCTTTAGTAAGCACCATCTTAATGTATAGGTAGTCAGGTTTCTTTGTGCTTTGCATCGATCTGATGGCACAATTTATAAAAAAAAAAACTGTTTTAGCCTTTAAATCTCTGGCTTAGCTTTCACACAGAAACTAAACACGTCTCTCGAATATTCCTAATTAAAAGCCTAGCAGAAAGGGAAAGGCTTGACCTCTTAACACGGCATTACATGGTGGTGGTATGTACTGTGTTAAAATCATAGACTGTAAAGTAAAGATGGACGACATGACAGCTCCCCAAAAGTGGAGCCAAAACATTTTGATCGCCCCCTGGTGGCTGGCTTCTGTATGGCTCATTAACCCCGAACTAAAAGATCACATAAACTATATTTTTTCCCCTGGTTTCTGTTATCTTAGGCCCTCTGATGTTTGTTCAATTGTTTGTTTTCTGATAAGTTATAACTACTTATCTAATGCTATAAAAAGGTGGTTTGACATCATTATTTTGCTGCCTAAACGTTTCCCGCCATTAAAATATACTGATATTAAAGGACGCCTTTCTTAGTTGGCTTAGTGCTCCCACGTACAGAGAAGGTCGTGGGGTGGATAGGTCAAACAAACTCAGCACGTTCACCTAGGAGACCGCAGTTTGTGACCCAGGTGTTATTTTACCTTCACCTACTTACGTCACATTGCATAATCTGCCTGCATCCAGTACGCAACAAACGTAGTTAAGTTATATGAAACCATGACCTTTTTCTCAACCTAACAGCTAAATGAAAGCATCTGGAAATAATCAGGGAATGAAAGTGAAGAGTGTTTACTTTGACATGACTCTTATCCCAAATCTATCAAGACAGCAGCTTTTAGCCTGGTTGTCTCTGCAGTCAAAGGCCCTGCCAACGATCTCATAATACGAAGAGTAGGGGAGAAAACTGCTTACCATGTTTGTGCTGCTGTAAACTTGCCTCAGTATCACTTCATCATCACTAATTCTGATGTTTTAATAGTCAACTCTGTGAGTTATGTTTCAGAAGAGACCAAAATTATGACCGTTACCAAACAGGTTCAAGAACAGTGACCATTTTATGGGCTGTGCACACAAACTGCTTGTTGAGAGGTTTTTTTTTAAGTGTGTTTGTCCTGATTCACATCCCATTTTGAATTTTTGGAGATTCTGTAACAAGTGGGCCCTTGGACCAGATTACATTAATGAAAGGCTTAATTTAACAAATGGGTTTTGAGCCCTGAAGTATGTAGGAGTTTATGGCCAGTCATCTTCCATGTGGTAAGTACTTACATATGCTGTTTATCTTGGAGCACTAGAACACACATTTGGAGTGTCATGTCTTCAATGCATCCAAGTCAGTTTTCAGAGTTAGAGATACATTTATTGATTCCAAACTTCTAGTGCTGTGATTGCTGATATTAGATGAAGCTCACCCTGAGTATACACAGTCTGCGTCCCTGTCACTGTCAGTTTAGGTTTTGTCTCCTGACACAGCTGTCTGCTTCATGCCATCCTGAGAGACTTGTTCATGTTTTAGAAATACTGACAAATAGTGACAACACTTTAAAAGACATTAGAAATAGTATCCTGCAGTTCGGCTTCCATGAGGATTTTCCCCTTCAAAGTAAGAAATTTGTACCGACCTCCGCAAATGCAGAGCAGTAGATGTGGGTTACCCACCGCTTAACCTCCCTGGGAGCTGATCTCCATATCAGCTCCTTCATGTTGTACTTGCTGTTGTTGTGATCCAGAAGGTTCCAGGCAGTAAAGGAGGGATGAGCAGTGAGAGACTTATTCCCGCTCCTGCTGCTCTACATGGGGGCTTGTCAAACTTAGTTTACAGGCTCGGTGCTGACTGAGGTCTAGCCTAAAGCCAATAAAGTAGCTACAAAACCTTCATGAATATATAATTCACCTCCTGACTCCCAGTGCCTAAACCCATCTACGTATTGTGGTTAAATGAGAGCTTCTTTCATTGTGCAACAGAGTTTTATTTAATAGTCTCACTTCGCCTGAACTTGAATTAAACATGGCAGTGCTGAGCTGCTCGTTGTCAGGCAAATATGACTTAATTCTGACCCAAAGGTCGGTGCCATCGTATTGAAACGTGATGCTTTTTCAACATGTCCCTGACTGTTTATCTCTTGTTTAAATACAAGAATATCTCATCACTCAGTCCTCTCTGTGCTTTCAGGCTCGCCTCGTACTCTATGCATCCCAAATACATTAAACTGTAATTAAATGATTGGATGGCTCAGCTACTAATCCCAGCTAAATGGTAATTTTTATCTTGGACCTGATGTTAAATGGGATAGAGACTCTCATCCTTATGCAACGTACACTTGCTGTCCTGTGAAAAGCTTGTATCTCCAAAATCTCAGCTGTTCCTAAAGTAAGAGCCTTGTTTTAAAGGGGCACTCCACCAACAACACACATGAAGGTCAGTTCAATTGTCATGAGCAGTTTTACACAACCTGTAAAAACAGAACATTGGGCCTCATTCACCAACTGTTCTTAAAGGGTCAGTATGTGGGATTCAGGGGATATGTTGGCATATAATAAGTATTATTTCTTAAGTGTATAATCACCTGGAAAAAAAGGAGTCTTTGTGTTTTTGTTAGCTTAGAATGAGCCATTTATAACTACATACGTTCACGGATTCTGTCATGTTGCACCATCATGTAGCCCAGAATGGACAAACCAAACACTGGCTCTAGTTAGGTCCATTTGCATTTTGGCATTGGCCCGTCAGCGACAAGAGTGACAGAAAAAAAAACACAGTGAAAATGTTTTATTCAGTGTTTTTACCAGTTTAAAACACAGGGTCAGTTTGTTTTGTAAAGGAAGTTTCTTCTCCAGATGACTTGGCTCATGGTAAAAACCTCCTGAATGACTGGATAAGAAAACAGGTGAGTACACACTAGCAGATATTGGGCAAGCAGCTTATCTGTGAAGTGCCAAACAGGGCAGGAGAGATAATGATTTGTAACGTCAAACTGTTTAATTCAGTGTTTTTACCTGTTTCGATCACCTGGTCTGTTTGTTTTGGAGCATTTGAGATCTCCGTGGATAATTCAGCTCTGGTGAAAACCTCCTGAACAATGAACACTAAGGGAATTCTAATCAGGAGAAGTTTCAGCTGGTTGCAATGTGCGATCCTCACCACTAGATGCCACTAAATCTCCCTTAATCTTAGACAGTGGACCTTTAAGAAAAAGTTCCCTCTTAAAACTCTTCCCACTTGCAAAGTTTTCATGAGGATTCTGACATTCACCAATGTTTTCTTCTTATTACTTCTTAGGTAAGAACAAAATCTATGCACATTCAAGAGCACATTTTCACACAACTGTGAGCTGACATGTTTGTGAATTTTTTTTTTTTTACTCTGCAGTTTTATACACATATATATATAAAATCATTTTTAATTAATTTACAAAATGCATTATGGTGTTTTAAAATAATAAACAATACACAGACACTGCAATTCACATCAGTTATGTTACTGGGAACAACGTCAGATCCTTTGTGATTGATTATGCTAGAAAATATCACGGGCGGTTCAGGTGGGCGGGACAAAAAGTGACAGAGCAGCATTCAGAATAAGTTATTATTAACTTACAGAAACAAAGCTTGAAATAGTCCACCTACCACTTTCCCTCAGCCTCTCTCTGTCACTCTTTCTCAAACACACACACACACACACACACACACACACACACACACACATGCACACACACATGCACACACACACACAGTGACCCACACAGCTTGGAGAGCACTGAAGTGTTCGTTTCTCTCCTCAGTCCTAACAATTGTGCTACTATAATGCATTAGTCGTTTGCAGGTATATGTGACCACTTGTTCTGCATTCATTTCCTGCAGAAGCACCTCAATTTTAGAACTACTGAAGTTTTTTTTCTCTGTTGACTTTCATTTGGGCATTCTTGACTTAATTCTCTCTACTTTTCCTCTTCTTCAGTGCACATGGCTCTGCGGTCTCATGGCCTTTTATAGAGATTTGAGGGGGGTTCACCTATGCTAATTAGGATCAACTGGCACACACTTTCAGTTTAAGAGGACCATGGTATTCATCATGATAAAAGCACTGGTGTGAACAATTCTGCTGCTTAAGGACACATCATGAATTTCATGTAGACTTCTCTTAGGAGCAAAAAACCCAATGTCTTCTGAGAAAATAACCCATGATGATGTCATGGGGTTTTTTTTTTTGGAGTGGGTTCCAGACTAAAGCTGGAAAACTGGACACTGCAAAAACCACAGCATGAGATTCACGTCTCATTCTCATCTAACCATTCAGTCACCTCTTGTGCCCTGTATGGAAGTATCCAGTCGTATTTTTTATCACTTAAATCTTCAATAACTATCAATCCCAGTCTGAATCCCTCCTGACCTTCATCAATCATCTGGCACATTTAGACAGGCGAGATTGAATGGCGACTTTTGTTTGCTCTTAGCCAATAATGAAAAAGATCATAATTATGTCAAACCAGGAGACTACTACCTTTATGCAATTCATCCATTCATCTCTCACCCCTCTATACGAGCGGAGCATGATAGCTGCAAGCAGCTCTCCTCAGAAGTAATTTTGTTTGAACTAATGAGCGGAGAGAGAGGAGACGCCTCGGCGTCTGCTTTTAAACGCCTTTGATGAATGACTCCTGTCCCAGTGGCTCGTGCTGTCATTAGCTTGACACCAGATAGAAGTGAAGTCCTAAAAGAAAATGGAAAATTGATTTACCTCAATTTTCATCCGGAGCAAATAGTTCATCCCCGTAATCCCACGCGACGGTGCACAGAGCGATTAGAAAACTGCCAGCGTGTGCTTCCTGTCGCGCTCATGTGGAAAGACACCATTCTAATCAGCAGTTATGCCATCGTTTCACCGTGCTGCACCACTATTAATGTGATATGAAAGACAGTCACCAAAGCTGGAGTCTAATTTGGGCTACGTTTCAATGGGACTTATTTGGAAAGCGAGTTCTGTTCTAATTGTATTAGATTTGAGCATATGTTCTGAGCCCATGTGAAAGGAGCTGTTGGGGATTCAGGAAAAACCTGAATATTTGATTTCCTGAGCCTGGACAAAGTGCTTGTATGACTACATGGATATATTTATCATCTATAGAAAGTCATGTATGCAGAGAAAGAAAACATCTGTGTTCCTTTCCTGGGCCTGTATGTATACAGCTGCTAAGAGTCAAATTTGGTCTCACATGCATCAAAATGCTAAAACGGACACAGTGAGCGTTGCTCTTATTCTTACAATTAATAGGCATAATGTATAAATGTATAAATAAAAGTGTTGAGACTTGCTCCAAAAGTCTCCTCAGTCATTTAAAAGTGACCAGAGCAGACGCTTACTATACTGTGGATATGTCTGATGACAAGCTAGTAAAAGGTAAAAGGTCTATCTCAATGCCACACTACTTTTATGACATGAAAAGGCTCATGGCATGATGGACTCTTCATGATTGTAATCAAATGTTCATATGTCAGTATGATTCTTCCTAATCTTCACTTTAACCACATCAATATTGGTTATAAAATGCTCTGTTATAAAAATGTACAGGTATTGCATTAGCTGAGATATGAAATACAAGAACTTTGGTTTGAGTTTGAGACAATGAAAAACAAAAAACAGACATAACTTTTGAAAATTATTCTAAATATATATATTTTCCAGTTGATTTTCTTAAGTTAACCCACCTTTCTCTGTCTTGGAAAAACAGACTCAGTTGCTTTACATACAAACCTTTTGTAGGACTTGACAGAAGTGGTTGCTTTATTTAGCTTTAAAGGGATACTTTGTCAATTTCCAACCAGCTTTGTGTCATAACCATGTGTGTAGTATGTGTCACTGCTGGCTGCTATACGAGAGTTTGTGAGCAGCAAAAGGATGCTGTGCTCTTTCCTGTATTGTTAAGATGGAGGTTAAAAAACTCAGATCAAACCTGTAAAAGTAAGCAGTGCTCGTCAAATATAAACCAAGAAACATATTTTAGCTCACTGTTTTAAGGGTAATACAAGACTGTTTGTTCCCAGCCAGGCTGCCATACTGCTTTCTGTGTTCATCATGCAATACACCACCCGACCAGCAGGAGCATGTATTAGACTGGAGTGGTGCAGTGGATTCTGGTAGTTGTAGGCTTTCTACCTCTTGAGCAAGGGGAATGCCAGCAGCCCTTTTTTTCTGTTTTCTCTGGTCAAGTAGCACCAGCTTCAACTTCAACTACTATATAGACAGCTGTGTTTTATTGAACAGCCATCTTTACGGTGGCAAAATACTTCCTTCAAGGTACTCTCTAGCATTGCTATGGAGCAATGCTTTTTTGAGTGGCTCCTCATTTTTTTTGCATCATGCCCACACACAAGGATGCATTTACAAGGGAAGCAACACACATTCCTGGCAACTGTTGCACGCCAGGGGTGTAAATATAGACAGTGCAGCCAGTGTGGTTGCACTGGGGCCCATGGGGTGGGGGGGCCAGCTCTCTCTAAAGCAAAGCGAAGAATGAGATTCAACTTGCCACCTCAAAAATATGCATGTGTTTAAAATAAAAATGCTGTTATCTGTTATTTATGCCTTGAAAAGGCAAACCCATCTCAGTTCAATTCAATAAATAATTTCTTATTTCATTGGGTATTTTTACAGATTTACAGTGACGATTGGTAACATGTCTGTTGATGTTGAAGTCTGTATTTGATCCTGTGATGGTACTATAAAATATACAGGAGCTGTTTCAACGCAAAATCTGGCACAATGGCCCGTAATAATAGTGCGCAGTGGGACCCACCACTGTTGCACGCCATTCAGCTGATATACAGTTGGAGGTTTCATGTTCAAAATGTGAATACATCAAACATCCTAAACATCAACTGAAGGGGAAATTATATAACCTGAAATAAGCTTTCTGCTTGAGTGTTTCAGTATACTGGAGCATGTAGGTGTTGGATAGAATAAATGATATGATACAGCCCTGACACATTACCTCTGAAGGCCAGCTATTGGTTGAGCCAGTGCTTGTGGGTAGACCTGATTATTGTCCTTTTTTTTTTTTAGAAAGCTTTAAAGGCCAACATTTAGGCTATTAAGAAATGCTTAACTCCTAACCATTTTATACACACCGGCCTTGATCTTTAATTGCCCTGTAAAGGTCTAAAAGCATTTACACTATTACAAGTGTTTGCAGCAGAATGTATTGATGATGTACTAGATCTGAAAGGAAATAAGTTCACTGCTCGAGTCAACAACCCAATTCATTATGTATAACTCTAAATGAAACCTTTTACTACAGACAAAAGTTGGTCACAGATTTAAAGTGTTCACACATATTCCTTAGGTCTGTCATGTTGGAAAGGTGTGGGCTGTAAACCGGTTGACGTGGGCGTCAGTAGTGATGAGCTGGGTTGTATGAGGACATCAGATCAACAGCAAAAGAGAAAAGCAGTGGCAACAAAAAGAAGAGTGAGGCTAAATGAGCTGAGGATAACATCTACCAAAATACGACAAACACCACAATTGTTTTTTATTGCACATTGGCTGTATTCACCATCTGTTTCTTCTTCTCTGTTTTGACTTTATGGATTCCGGATATCTCAGCCTGAGGCGGGATGCCATTTCAGTGCAGACAGCTCATCAAGACAAGTGACAAGTGTTGAGGTGTGAATGTGACCAACGCAGATAGTGGGACTAAAAATACACTCCAGTGTTATGATGTGAAGTTGCACTTTTGCTTTGAAGAGCAGACCAGCACCTATATAGCATTTGTAGCTCGAAAGCAATAACGTGGCTTTCAATATCATGTAGATCTACAAATTTCCACATTTTCATAAAGTGCAGACTCCTCTGTCTGCCTGCAGCGGTGGAAAATCATTTTTGAAGTCTTCTCATTGGGCTAAATCTACCACCTGTGTTGCAACCTCAATTAGTGATGTCGAGACAGGTGGTTCACTTTGGCAGCTTGAAAAGCTTTCCAACAAAACACTGTCAAGAACAAAATGTCTGATCCATTAGCTAAGTCCAGTGCATTTAGTGTTCACACTCTATATGAAGTCTGTGTCTGTCTCGTTACAGAAATAGTCATAGTCTCAAGTTCTCTAATGGAGCCTATGGCTGAAGTTTATCTTCTCACCTTCTACTTTTTCACTTCTTATTATTGTCTCTTCAAGCTCTTTTTCTTCTTCCTGTTTTCTTCTATTATCCAATTAGTCAAATTCATATTATCCTAAGCTTTCTCTTATGTATAAAGGAAGCAATAACTAAGCTGTGTGTTCTTTGTTATAATACATCAGCTGTTCCCAAATCCTGCTGCCTCCAGCACACATTGTTCTTATACTTGTCAATCAGTTATGTTTTTAGTCATGCTTGCCTCAGGACTCCAGAGATGGCACTGTCAATCTGTCAATTAGTCCAACACTATCAGAACATAAACAATTGACCTGCCATAGATTCAGTTTAAGCTGATATTATTTTTAATGCACATGGAAATTACTTAACGAATCCACGTAAATACAAATGTAACAATGTGGGAGACATGAGTCCATATTTTTAAGATGATGGATTGAGTGTTTGAAATTTCATAGATTTCAAATGAAGTTCTGTAAAACTGTGAAGAGGTTCACATTAATAGATGATTTGGCTCATAATGGAACATTTTCCACACAGGCAATTATTTTTAATTAGCCCCAACCTTTCAGTCGTGGTACTGCCAGCTTAGTTAGTGCTGTGCACCTGCTGTGAAACTGGTCTTGTTCTGTGTTATAATCATTAATTAACCTTTAAAAAGCCACAACTGTACAGTTTCTCTTGATTTTGCTAGGTAAAAGTACCCTAACCTAGCTAAACCTGTCCACAGAGGTAAACTAGCTCTTAGCATAGCCTGGTTCCAGACATCGCAGCTCGTATCTGAAGCCAGCTGAAGCTGCCACATCAGTGCAAACCCAATGGTAGACAGGGAGAGGCTTGTCAGTAGCGATGAGTGAACCTGCGGCACACACACAAAGGCAGAATGTGCAGACACACGGCGAGGCAATCCACAGCACAAAAGTCCACAGGTGGATGAACAGGTAAACTCACTATGGAGAGCTTGGTGACGATCACTTCAAACAGCCACAGGGAATAGATGAACAGAGACCAGGAAGGCAGAAGCAAAGCTCTCGGTCAGGGACAGAGGGCTGAGTGGTTTACCAGGGAGCAGATGAAGCAGGAGAGTCAGGGGTAGGCGGGGTCAGCAACGAGGAAGCAGCCTGGGAACAAATGTTGGGAAGTCTCACATCAGAATGGTGGAGAACAATCTGGCAAGGAGAGTCTATGAAGCAGGGGTCTTCATAGTGACAGGGGGTAATGATCCACAGGTGAGAGGCGTTAGCTTGATGAGGTGGGTGTGGTGGACTGGCAGGAGCGGGAAAGGTGTGGACAGGTGATAGGCCGGCAGGTAGGTGTGGTGGCGAGGCGGGGAGAGTGGAAAATTACTGAGTGAGCTGAGAAGTAGTATGAATACAAACTTGACTGATTGCAGTTTTGTGGTATAAAAAATTATTTCAACAGTATCACATGTTTAAATTTTAAAATGTTAAATAATATTCTGTTTAAAGTCAGTTCAAGAGAACACATTTGGAAGATGACAGGTGGTGTCGATGATGATATGGCTGTGTGGGTGCGTCTGACAGAACATGTTGGAAACCACACAGCTAGCCTACTAAGACTGTGGAAGGCTCTGGATGAATGAAAATAAAACGTCACTTGTATCTTTTCTGTTTTAGTGTTTCTTTGACATCCTAACTGGCAGACTTAAAAACTGGTTCTCTGCCCAGCGAGGTTTAACTGAACCAATTTCTGACACCCCACAGCTCTGCCTCTGAGAAATGTTTCTATAAGTAAAAATCCAATTTTCTGTTTTCCTGGATGACAACATCTGCCCATCCTGTCTGTCTGAGAGAGAATTGAGATGACAGTTCTAAATGGTATTTTCATAACTCAAGTTCAGCAAACAAAACTCACTGGTACACCACCTATCTAAATAATCTACATCTATATACGAGTGTCTGCGTGATTTATTTACACTTCACCTCCTCCTCGTCTCCTCCCTCCTCTGTCTTCTGTCTCATCTCCTGTGGGAGAGTGAAAGGAACATCAAGCGGGCCAGACTGAGATGGCAGATCTCAGAGGATTACAGAGTTCTGCAACCTGCCCACCCCTCCATCTGCTTCCTTAGTCTTTCATAAATGATCAGACTAATTTCTTGTTAAGGCCTGGTTTGTACTCATGCATTTGACACAAACCCAGATGATGACTGACACTGTTGTCACTGAGAGTTCCATTTTTTATTTTGTACAAAAAGGTTTGCTAAGCCCTGTCCCCCGTAGTTACTGTTGCTATGCCTATCAAGCAGCCCTGTCTTTTCACTGCATATGCAGTTTATAATAATAATAATGGTGATAGATTTAACAATCAAAATTCCACCACCACTCACAACGCATTCAAACAATTGATTTCAGATGTTAGAGACAGACAAAAGCAGGCTTTTCTAGCCAGGGGCTGTCAATTTGTCTGTCGTAGCACACCCAGCAGCATAGACGGGCTTTGGGTGTCTGGGCCCACCCACTGAGTGACTGTGGCTGCCCTGGAGGAGCCTTCATTCCCAAAGTCAGACAGGCTTATTGTTATGGATCTCATCATGTTTTTATTGTGGGAAAAAAGTCTGGAATAATTGGCTCTGTTTCCAATAATATGGTGTATGGTGACATACATGAGTGATGTCAACTTCCTGAGAGTTTTGGAGGTTCTTTTTTTTTTTTGGCACATCAAAACGAAAAGCCACAACTGAATTTCCTTTATGCTGTTGAAGTACATAGACTATTTAAAAACTGTTAATATTGAGAGGTAAGGAATCGCATAGTGACATACTTTGGTTTCTTATTTTACATTTAATGTTGCTAGTTATCTGATGTGCTGTAGACTAATACTGGTAAAGGTAACATTTTGAGATCCACAACAATTCTGTTTTAATGTGTTATGTATCTATACGCGATTCATTGTTCTGTAAATAGCCTGGTTGTCCTTTCCTTAAAAAGACAAATATACAATATGAAGAAGTACATTGATAGTAAGGAACAAAACATTTACTGGGAAGAAGCCCTCTAAAGTTTGGGGGAGACTCATGGGCACCCATTGAAACACTTTCATTCAAATATCTTGAGGTGAGAGTTCAGAGGACTCCTTTCAGTTCCCTCGCCAAAATGTAACCAACTTTGGAGCGGGTATTTATTTAGCCCCCTTTTCAACAAGCTATGCCAACATGGTAGGCACCAATGGATGCCTTAGGTTGTCAAGTTTCACAAGGTACCACTACCTTCACTGGCTTAAACACAAAAACACATAGCCTCTTAAAGACAGTAATGCTGGGCTCTGTTATTTTTGCCAGTGGGGTCCAGTGGAGGCAGAGGCAAGTGTATCAGGGGGGCCACTAGGGGCACCACTCACTTCAGCCAGCATCTGGCTGGCTTGGTTTTTGTACTAGCAATCATATTAGCAGATATAGCAGATGTAGCCATGTCACAATAATCAGTTACCCGTTTTATAGATGTTAGTAATGAAACGGGAACTAGCAACCGCAGCAGGGACAAGTGGAGCCACCACTGTGCCATCTCTCCTGCTATCTTATATCCCCTCTCCTCCTCTACCTCCTCTGCCTGGGTAACCATTTTCACCACCAGCAGCCAACAAGTTACCTCAGACCAGATGGCACTTAGAAAATTAGCCAGTGAAATCCCAGATGGCCTCAGGATGGATAAACCTAAACAGGTACTTCTGGATAGTTTTTCAGTTTGGCTCTTTTCAGAGAAAAAACACACTTTTGCCAGTGCATGAAAGAGGTCATCACAGATCTACCTGGACCCTGGGACCCAAACCACGACCTGCATGCCTAACTTTGGAGTGAGTATTTATTTAGTCCCCTTCCCAACAAGCTATGGTACCAATGGATGCCTTAGGCTGTCGAGTTTCACAAGATACCACTACCTTTGCTAGCTTAAAAATGAGTGCACCACAGCCTCTTAAAGACAGTAACAGAAGGGTCCAGTTGGAGTGGGGTGCAGCAAGTGTATCAGTTGTGCCACTCACTTCAGCCAGCATCTGGCTAACTTGGTTTAGACATAAGAAAGTTTACCAACAAGAAAGCTCTCCTATGAGGATGATCACTCAGCAGGTGTAGCCATGCAACAGTTTTGTAGATTCCAGTCATGAAACAGGAACTAGCGTTGGTGTTACCACCAAGCTAGCAACCACGGCAAGGACAAGTGAAGCCACCACCGTGACATCTCTCCTCCTCTACCTCCTCTACCTCCTCTGCCTGGATCACCAGCTAGGAGGTTAACTCAGAACCAGATGGCAGTTGCTCATCTGTAAGCAGCAGTTCTCCGAACCCTTCAATCCTTATCTTGGAAAATTAGGCATTCCAGATGGCCTCAGGGTGAATAAACCTAAACAGATACTCCTGGATAGTTTTCCTATTTGTTTCTTCTCAGAGAAGAAACACACTTTTCTCAGTGCATGGTAGAGGTCATCATGGGTCTACCTGGACCCTAGGACCCAACACAGGACCCATGAGGGACCAGGTTGGGACTCGAAATCCCAGTCCTGAACAAGTCATAATACCACTTCACCCAATGTAGTACAATTTTACCCACAGAATAATAATATATCAAATTCACATTAATTTTGTATATTTCTGTCCTGTCTTGTAGTCAGTTCAGCTCATATTTGAAAAATCTCTATAACTTTCTCTTCCCAAAATGGATTGGTGGAAGTATTTTCCAAGTCAAAAGGCTCAAGTCCAATTGAAGTCACAAGTTACTGGTGTTAAAGTCCAAGTCCAGTTGTAAGTCTTTTTTTTTAATTCTGTGATCAAGTCTGAAGTCATCAAATTCATGACTGGAGTCTGACTCGAGGGGAGGAGTTTATTGAATGGTCAGCTGATCTGTCTTAAAATGTGGGAAAACCACACTGAAAATACCACATGGCTAAATATAGGCATCATGGAATTAATCTAATAGTAAATGAAATATAATGTAAAGTGTAACAAAAAAATCTTGAACCCAGATGTCGTGTCACTTCAACCTTCTGCGCTCATGGTACAGACATTATTTTTTCATTAGTCTGACAAAGTGATGGAAATGAAATCTTTCATTCCCCCCCAACAAGGAGCACAGGTTTATCACCTCCATCTGTCTGGCTGTGTGTATTTCACCTAAACATCTGCTCTGATTAGAATAAGAATTGACATGACACTGTAGATTACCATTTGAAATACAGTAAATTTGTTGAGTGGTGACCCTGTGACCTATTACTGAGCTGGCCAAATGAGCATACCTCACACCTTATCCATATGTATTCATCACTTATCCTGTAATTGTAAATGGACAAAATTCTGTGCACATTCATGGCCCCAACTAGAAGATACTGCGACCTCTCCTTTAGTGCCACCATCAGGCCAAACTTTAGCTATCCTTGTATAAATATTGTCCTCTGCTGAGCATAATGTTGTCTGTGATAGTAACAACCAACTGAGATGATTAGACCTTGGTGGAGGTCTGCATTCTATTGAGTGCTTTCTTGCTTAGCTTGTAAATTTCTATCATGCTTCAGTGGTTTATGCTAAAAATGGAGGCAATTGAGGCTTGGTAAAAGTGGTTTCAATCAGCATTACTGCAAGGCACTGATGATCAGAATCAAATTCATGCAGTGATAACCATAGACCTTGTCTCTGGGTGATGAGCAGGACCAATAGAAAGCCACAGCAAGAGCTCGCAAGGTTATTGAACCCTCCCTAACACACACACACACGCACTTGCTCGCACACTGTCAGGCACACTCACACACCCACATGCACATCAAAAGAGCGACATGTTGTTGGAGCTGTCCTCGGGCAGCTTGAGGAGAGAGTCTTTTCATTCTGGTCACTGTGTAACTTGACCTTCTGCATTGTGGCAGCTGGTCTTATTTGGAGGGAATGGCCTTGGGTACTGTGGTGTGACTGTCACATAATGTTGCGCACAACTCAAATTAATTGTAAGACAATATTTATTTAAACTCTGATTTGTCCCAATGCCAGAGAAATTTTGCACATTTAAAACCTGAACAATATGGACATGTTGTGGTTTGTAATTACATAATACACAATTGAATACTATTCAGACAAGATATTACAGTAGCCTGTTTCATATTTAAAAATCCAATTAGAACTGAAAGTTTGGTAAGCATGTAATCACACAAAAATAGGGAAAAAAACAACAACTAAATGACCACATTAGATTCTTTAATTAAAAATTGATTAGTTTGTTCCTGATAAGTATTACTGTTAACAATTATTATGGCCAAATAGTATGAAGTCTATAATGAAGCCTGTAATGTAATGAACTGTATACAATGTTTTGAAAGTAAAAGCAAACTCAAGTGATTGGAATGGAGACTGCAGTTCTTCCAGTGACCCAGACAATATCATTATCAAAATCATTACTTGTGGCACATTGAAACATACTATTACCAGACATAAACGACACTAAGAATCTCAAGCCACGCTAGAGATTCTGTAAGGCTGTATTAAAGCAGCTACAAAAAGTTTTTAACTAGTTATAAAGGCAGCAGGAAGAGATATTCCTTTAGAAAATGTTATATTTTGTGGCTATGGCTGATACTGGGGCAGAATCTAAAGCTACCTAGATATGATCTGTATGACATGAGGCATTGGTGCTCAGGGGACATGCAGTCTTCATCCTGGGAAACACGACCACTATTGTCTACAGGGGCCGTCAAAATCAACACCTACTGAGGGTTGCTTGTAGTCGCTACAAGGAACGTTGGCACTTTGAGCAGCTAATGTCAGCATGCTAATATGCTCACAATGACAGTGCTAACATTCTATGTTGTTTACTTTGTTCACAATTTTTGTTTTTTATGTTAGCATGCTAACCATTGTCGCTCCAAGAAATTTTTCATAGAGGTGATCAGCAGGGGTCACTTGAAACACTTGAAAACTTGGGGTGGTGCATCAAAACCAAAAGCTATAACTGTATTTCAGGGATTCGCGAAAGCTATTGAAGCATATAAAGTAGCTGAAAACTGTCAATATGAAGAGTTAAGGGATTGCATACTGATATACTCTGGTTTCTTATTTTGCCATTTTAACATTTTGAGTTCAACGGCAATCCTGTTTTTATGTGTTATGAATCTATACATGTTTGATGATTTATTGATCTTTAAATGGCTGGTCCTTTTCCTCAAAAAGACAAATATAAAGCTTTAATTTGAAGGAGAGTTGTGGGTGTCCACCTAACCCATTTCCATTAAGATGCCAGTTGTTCCCTCACTAAAATTTTACCTAAATGTGGAGCGTTATTTAGCCCCATTTTTGACCAGCTATGCTGGCATGGTTGGTTCTAATGGATCCTTTAGGTCAGTGGTTCCCAACTGGTGAGTCATGGATCCATTCTGAATGGTGACTCATGAACATGTCAAGTTTGTAAAAAACACAATATATTTTGAAGTAATGTGAATTTCCAGCACAGAGCTTTTATTTTAAAATGCAGTTTCCTGCTGTAGAGAAGGCAAACTAGCTTGACGACTTAGCCAAACGCAAGTACTGTGTGGGCTTTTAACTAATGACTAGGGAGAAATCTGGACCCAGTGGCTGGACCAGTTTGGAACTATTGCCTTAGGTCATCTTTTTTCCATAAGATACCACGACCTTTGTGCTAGCTTAAAAAACAAGTGTACCACAGCCTCTTACAGACAGTAGGCTGAACTTGACCTTGGGGGGTAGCAGTAAACACAAAGTCCTACTCAGGCTGATGGGAATGTCATTAGTTTCGCAGGTATTTGCTCATAAAGTACTGGACAAATTCAACCTACAGTACTGACTGACTGACACCATTAGCATAGCTAAAAATGTCTAAAAAAAGGAAGAAATTTCAATCATTTCCTGACACATTGATTATGGCTGTTGTAATTATTGCTGTATAAAATTTACAGGTCAGAGCTGAAATTTCAACGTGAGTATTTAAGTCATGGATTCTGTTTTATGGTGTGACTCACTTTTTAAATAACCCCATCGCTAATCAAATCTATTTATGTCAGTCTGTGCGACCACCCCATCTAATAAGCAACCAAGGCAAAGAGAGCCACTGATTGCAGTCTGACAAGCTCGGTGTTTTAATGAAATAAAGTGGACTAAGTGATGAGAGCGATGAGTGTATTATATATTATCAAGAGGAGGTTTCAAAATGAGATGTCAGCAGCGTAGAAGAATATAATCTAACACCTCACACATGTGTTAAATAGTATCATAAGTAATGGTCACATTTTAGATCAAAGTGAAAGTTGAATTTAACAGTAGGAGTAGTGGGTATCAGCTAACATTCTCTTTTCATTAATGAAACTTTTCCGATATTTTCTCAGCACTTCCAGGCGCATGTGGCGGTGTCAAATGCTGAAAGGGAGTGCGTGGTCACACTGAGGGTTGGAGTGTAAAATCAATGTAATTTTTGTGTCACCAAGATGGTCCAACTTCAGATGTCAAGGGCCATCACTAAAGATTTCATTTTAACATGGACAAACCCACTGCAGGCATGTGTGTGTGTGTGTGTGTGTGTGTGTGTGTGTGTGTGTTTGTGTGTGTGTGTGTGTGTGCTAGCAATAAACACTTTTGGAAGTTTCTGAAAGTGTTTGCAGTTGTAGGAAATTACTTTTGGCAACATTTTAGCAGATACAGAAAAAAATGAAATAAATTGGGTTCTGTATTGGACAGTTTTGAGTGAAAAGTGTGAGTGTATATGTAGGAACTGAAATGTTGAATTAAATAAGAAAAAGTGTTCACCTCTCTGCTGATGTAGTGTGATATATATAATGACATAAATAATCAGCTTTCAGACTGTAGGTAAATAATGTCAAACCTTTCCTATTTATGACTTAACGGTGGTACTGCACTGCATTACCAGAGAAATGTGATCAAATATGTAAGATACTCTTGTCAAAATGTCTTAGAGCACTAGATGAGATAAATTTCCCAGGTAGCGAGGAGACTGTTCTTTCTCATGTCATGCATAATTCTCTGTGGATGGCGGGTGGAGTAAGTTTGCTGCAGCCACCATCGCTTGTCAAGACACTCAAGAGGCTATTTGTTATTCCTCGTCTGTGAGAGGGACTGACATTTCCCATTGGCAGTTGAAGCACATCTAGCGGTGCCCTCTGCCCCCTTCATCTCCTGTGGTTTGCTCAGCTGAAATGGGACAAAGCTCGCGGGGGCTTATAGAAATTCACGGGGGAACTCTGGCAGAGCCACATCCAGGGGTTTTCTGACAGATGTGCCATGCTATTGTAGGACTGGGATCGCCTCCGGAGACTGGTGGATCACCTTATTACATACATTTACACAAGAAATGTAAGTGTGAAGATAATAATATTTGAAGCCAGCGGGCTAGTTAAAACTTTTCCATGCTTCCATTCGGTGCATGGATAGAGGTTGAAGACATCAAATATTATAGCCGCATATGTAAGGATTTACGGTTCTATAGGCTTTACCATTGAATAGGATGAAAGTTTTCCCATGACATGATCTGGGTATTAATGTTGATTTTATGTAATACCCATTTTTATATCCACCCTGCTTAGTTGACATATAACATATAGCACATACAACGCATAGTTCACTGACTGAAAGCATTTCTGCTGCCTGTAATGCTGCAACTCACCTGGAAAGTGAGGTATGATGCTAATCATGTCTGGGAAAAGACAACTGATTCTGTCATTATCATTTAAATTAAAGTACAATACTATTGCTTATAATTATTTTTGCTTTTGAGGAATCCAAATATAACAATATGAAGCTAAACTATAATAAAATATTCAGTAAAAGGTACATAAAGGGGTTTGCACACACCAAAAATGTTCCTTTCTGTGTCTTAAGGCACAGATGTTTCAGCTATGCCTTCTCCAGTGTGCATGCCACTTTTTGTATTTTTTGGACCGAGACTGTGTATCTTTCTCTACATCCATTTTATTAATTGTATTACCTGCTGCCAACAAAAGAAGATGACATTTAAAAGCAAAGGCAAATTAACGAAGGCTATACATTCACCTAGAGCACAAGGGCAGTAAAATGCAAGGTACAATCAGGTTTTCAGAAGAGGTCCACTTAAAGGAAATGGAGGAAAGACTACTGAAGGTGAAACTGGAAGAAATACGGCTGGAACTTCATGCAGCCACTCTCTGTGAGTAGGCTTACCCAATGACCAGCAGAATCCTTTGAGGTCTGAGGACCCATGAGGAGCCCTACACTGGAGGAAATGGCACTGAATTCTAAGCCATTGTTAAATGGATCTAATGCTTCCTGTAATGGAAAACACAACCATAAAAGAGTCCATCATGAGTAAAGAGACTGTCGAACTCAAAAAGACACAGAGTGCCATTTTAGTAACACAAGACCACATGAACTAAAGAATTGTACTCATTGCACAAAGAGGGTGAGAAACTAGGTATAATAGGTGCCCAGCAGCTTATTTTTCCCCGGAGTCCTTTAGCAGGTAAATCTGGCCAAGTGTATCAGTGTATTCATTGATAGATTTAAGTGTCCTGCACCAAATGGTGCCCAGGCTTTATTGTCCCTCAAGACATTTTACAACACCAATAACAAATATGATCACACAACAAATTACCATGAACAGATCCACGAAATTCAAAGAGAAAACATTTCAATTTACATAACAGAAATGTCCTTTAGTGAAGGATATGGGGGTACTCTCTCTGCCAAACATTTACTCACAAAGACAAAAATCTCATTAAATACGTGAGTCACTAAAATTCTTTTGGTTTGTCCATTCAGGGTGTTCAGCTTCATTTCATACTCCTAGCTTTCTTCTCTTTTATCTACAGAGCCTCTGAATACCCAGAAGGTGATATTTTTTATAAATATTTTTTCTGACATTTTTGAGATAATTATGTTGTGCGAACAAGATAATAACTTGTGCCAACAAGACAATTTGTGCACACAGGATATTAACTTGTTTCCAAAAACTACTAATTAGTTCACACAAGTTAACTTTTTTCCAACACGCTAATAAATTGAGCATAGCGTTAGTTCAAGCAGGACACGATGTCAAGCTCAGCTCACATCCCAGCTACATCAGTTGATCTCAAACAGCCAATCAAATGATGGAGCAGCTGATTGATGGAAGGCAGTCAGCTCATAGATCACATGATTCCTTTCTATGCAACCACCTGGCAGATCTCATTCAGGGCACCCTATTTAAACTGCTCTGGCCTGCCTACTGTTGCTGCTTCCTCTGCAAGCCACTTTAAAACCCGCCTTCACCCCAGCTCCTCCTTTTCATGCTGTGTCTGACTTATCGGTGTCATTTCTGTTTGTCATTAGCCCCTTTTTCACTGCCAGATTTTCCACGAATGTTGGGCCGTTTTGCCGGCAAGCTACGAGCGTTTAGACACACAGAGCCTGGACTGGCGAGTTGATCCGAGGTGCCCAATTTTCCGCCTCGTAGGGTAGTCATGTTGGCGGAACGTTTTTGGTTTAAAAAGAGTGAAGTGCCCTTCCGCCACGGGAGGGGCTGTGATGACTTGTGGGAGGGGCTGTTGATGACGCCGCACATTCGACCCACAGGTGTGGACTTCAAAACAGGAAACAGCTGATAGCAGGAATGAGTATCTAGCAGCACTAAGGAGACGCAAAGCAGAAGATGAGCAACTGGGGAGATAAAGAATTGCATGCCCTCCTTGCCCTCGCTAACGAGGAGGCCACGAGAACCGTGAAGGACGGGCCGATGTAGGAGCGAATCGCCGAAGGACTGACCAGCCCCCCATTGCCCCGAAAAAGGCACATTCTGTATAAACAAAAGTAGGCAGGCGGCATTTTGCTGCTCTCCCTGCATTAGGCTTTCCATGTAGGCGCATGGAAGGGCAGGGAGGTTTGCTCTCTCTGCCTTAAGGCTTTCCATGTAGGCGCGTGGAAGAGGCTTTCTGTGTAGGCCTGACAAAGAGGCAGAGGGGCCCCAGAACAGAGCCTTACCACCAAATATAATACAGCAAATGGAAATAGTGTTTTCTTTGACTAAAGTTCCTGAGTAAACTTGGGATAACAAGGTAAACTGTCGGAAAGATCCTAACTTATGCGTGCAAAACAATGGGGTTACTTGTTTGCACAAGAGAATCACTTGTATGAACAAGATAACTTGTGCACACATAACAATAACTTGTTTCCACTAGATAGTAACTATAGAGATAATACCAAGGTAAAAAAATAAATCACCATGTGGGACTTTATTTTTTCAGTTTTATTCAATATTATAGTTTCACTCCACATTCTCAAACATTCCCTCCATACCTGCATGAATCAGCCCAAGTTTTTGATTAACCTCTCAGATTGTTGGTGATGTAACTCATCTAGATGCACCACAGTGGTTGGACTGATACCGTTCCTCTTTGATTGGACTTTCTGCATAACATCAGCATCATGTCAAGAGGTCTAGGTCACCTCTGTGACAGCCAGACAAAATGTGATAAAACACAGCCTGCTTTAAAATGTTGTACTGTAAAAAAAGTTTGAACTATTGTAGCTGTGCATTGAATTATGCATGCTGTTCATTATTCATGCACACTCATAAATGCATTATTCAATGTGCAAAAAGTCTGGTGTTCATTCACACAATTATAGCTTTAGTGGAACACTGAAATTTTATATAAGAGTTCATGAATGGTTAACCACTGAATCTGGTGGCTGCGGGTAACCAGTCATCACCAATCATTTGAAAAGCGACATGGTTTTCTCTTCCCTCGGCTGAACCCGTCTAACCTCGGTTCAACCAGGAGCTCAGTTAATGGGCCAACATTTCTCCTCTCCATCATCTACACTCTTACGGGCCAAGAGGTGGTCAATAGTGTGACAGGAAGACGTCTATCTTGGGGGCTTTAATCAATACATTGGACAGCTCTCCCTCATCTTAGAGACCCTCGGGGCAAATCCAAGGTCAAAAAGAATGTAGCTACTACCCCGTAAATCTGACAACAGACAAGCCCGATGGTGATTTGCACCAAGATGAACTTATTTATCCAAAGCAGGCTTGACTAAAGTGAGTCGAGGGTTAATAGATGGATGTTGACCAGAAGGATGTTTCATAAAGGAGGAAACACAGAACTAAAGTGCAGGTCACGTCAATTCACAGTGATAAAAACAGACAAAACTGTAATGTTAAGGGCCACAGAGCAGCGTGTGGTAAACAACATGTATTCTGGAGAATATTATAATAAAAACTACCAAAATCACTGCAATTAATGAGGCAGAGTAGAACCGTGGGCAGCGGGACCAGCAGTGTGCTTGCACTCTGACACGAGTAGAGGTGAACTCAGCCCTCCTCTGTTTGCTCAGTTTGTTGCAGACTCTACTTGTAATCATGCCAAGCCCTATATTAGTAATGTGAATTCTCTTTGTAAGAGCTGAAAATGAACGTACAAAATGTGTAAGACACAGCATGACATTACACGACTTTGAAATATCAAATAGGACCCCAGCCAGGTTATTTATTTCATAGCAAAGACATAATTAACACTTTCTAGACACTAAACAGCCTCCATATGGTGGAAATAATGTTTGATTACCTTCATGTTGGCTGACTGCCCTTCTTGTATTTTTTCTTTTTAGCTCTGGGTGTCTGTTTCTGTAGTTTTATTTGAGTGGCATTTATAAAGACAGAACACATTGTGAAAATGCTACAGCCATGGGTCAAAATTGTTTTTATATTTTAGTTTTATTTTAATTGCAGTGTTTTCAAAGGCACTCATTACATGTACACTCCTAGCCACTTTATTAGGTACACCTGTTCAACTGCTCGTTCACGCACATAGCTAATCAGCCAGTCATGTGGCTGCAACTCACTGAATTTACCAGAACCTGCTGAAGTTCAAAACCAACCAAAGGATGGTTCGAAAAAGAGAAAATATCCAGTGAGCTGCAGTTCTCTGGGTGAAAATGTTTTGTTGATGTCAGAGGTCAGAGGAGAATGGTCAGACTGGTTCAAGATGATAGAAAGGCAACAGTAACTCAAACAACCAGTCATTACAACCAAGGTCTGCAGAAGACCATCTCTGAGCGAACAACACGTTGAACCTTGAAGCAGATGAGCTACAGCAGCAGAAGACCACACCAGGTGCCACTCCTGTCAGCTAAGAACAGAGCTGAACTGAGGCTACAGTTTGCACAGGCTCACCAAAATTGGACAATAGAAGATTGGAAAAATGTTGCCTGGTCTGATGAGTCTTGATTTCTGCTGTGGTCAGAATTTGGCATAAACAACATGAAAGTATGGATCCATCCTGCCTTGTATCAATGGTTCAGGCTGGTGGTGGTGGTGTAATGGTGTGGGGGATATTTTCTTAGCACACTTTGGGGCCTCTAAGTACAGACTGAGCATTGTTTAAACACCACAGCCTACCTGAGTATTGTTGCTGACCGTGTCCATCCCCTTATGACCACAGTGTACCCATCTTCTGATGGCTACTTCCCGCAGAATAACGCACCATGTCACAAAGATCAACTGGTTTCTTGAACATGACAATGAGTTCACTGTACTCCAATGGCCTCCACAGTCACCAGATCTCAATCCAATAGAGCACCTTTGGGATGTGGTGGAACGGGAGATTGGCATCAAGCATGTAGGCCAACAAATCTGCAGCAACTGTGTGATGCTATCATGTCTAAATGGACCAAAATCTACAATATTGAAAAAAAAAGCAACTAGACGGAGAATCTCCCCTTTATTTCAGTTAATTTCAAAAGGGAGACTTTTTACACACACTTTCATTAACAAAATGGTTTCGAGTTTCAGTTATGGTTATAAAATGTTTGTTCAACCAACAATAACCCTTCTGTTTTCATTCCTTTTAGGGTCATTCTGACTGATAATAGAAATTGATAATGACCCTTTTCTTTATGCATATTGAGGCTATTAAATTGAGATGGCATCATAATCACTTAAAAACTCATTGTTGCTGCTTTAAACCTCCTTTGTAAAATATAATCTCCTCAAACTAAGCCAGACTTATTGAAGTAAGCCTGGTCTAACTGGTGATCTTGCTTTATAAAACACCTTTCAGGCCCAGGTTAAGGCTGATTATTACATACATCTTTCACAGCTTCAGTGAAGTACCTGGGGTCATGGGGGTTTCGGGTCTTTCAACTTCAGACCCCCTCACTCAGGCGACCTGACTGGGAGTGATCAATTTCCAGCCTGTGTCCAAGTGGCATTAACCCACTCCTTGTCCTTACTAATCCACAGCCATCTTGAGGCCTTTTCTGCGGCTTCTGAGGCTCTGCCAATGACTTTTCTTTTCTGCACTCCAGTGATGCCCAGGAAACTGTAGGCCTTGCATAGTGATCTTCCTGCAAAGCCCCTGCTGCCCACTTCAATAGGCAGGCACCACGTGCCCCTTCCCCCCCGTCTGCAGCAATCCTCTGCCAGCTCTGCATATTTCCCTGCATTCCTTTCGCAGGCCTCCTCCATTCTCTCTTCCCAGGGCGCTGTTAGCTCTAGCACGACCACCTGCTTGGATTTGTCAGAGAACACCACAATGTCTGGTCTGAGGCGTGTCTTCATGATGACTTCCAGGAACCTTAGTTGTTTCCCCAGGTCCACCCTCATCTGCCAGTCATTTGCATACAAAAATAGATACGCTTTTTCAAGCATAAAATTTGTCCTTTATAATGGCATAGATACAGCTAATAGATGGCACTAGAGGGCAGAATCAAAAGTTTCACACAACAAATGAGGCAATGGTGAAGGAGGCTGTAATATCGTACCTTTAAACTAAGGCAGCATTGTAGATGGTGGCGGTCTGTGCGGCCATTATATTAATTTTGAGGATGGATGGAGAATTATTTTCACTATATTAGCCCACTATGTATTATTACATTTTAACGATTCGTTCTGTAAAACCATTACTTAGATTTCTTTGTCATTTCCTACAGTTATATCTTGCTTGAAATATGCTACACTACCCCCTCGATCTCCAGTGGTACTGCTGCGTTTTGTCTGTATCCGTAAGCTTACAGAAAACCTGTAAAAGAAATGGATGAAATGAGCACAGAGTACGGACAGAAGGCTTCATCCATCTCTGTATCTAATGTTGAGCATAAATGAGCCCTTAAACTGGAATGATGAGTACAATCAGGATGTAAACCTCCTTTATGAAACTGAATTTCTTGAACATAACCCTGATTTACCGAAGTAATACGGGCTTAACTAGTGATCTGGCCCTGTGTTTGCTATCGTTGTTTGTTAGAAGTGAGAAGATCATCATTAACTGGTTGAGCCATAGCTGCAGACCTCTACCAGGGGAGTAAGAACTCATGCTCCATCACCTCTATCATGGCTGACTTACTTAGCTGAGTGCACTAAGAGTGTAGAAAGCCTCGATGTGAGCTACAGTGCTGCCGCACTTCCCCATATTCTCTGTTGCACTCATGACATGAGACGGTTGGTGCGCAGAGCCCAGGCTCCTTCAGAGAAGAACAAAGATCACCAGGTGAATGCATGATGGATAGTCGTCCTATACTGTATAAAATGACCAAGATCAAATAGGCACTTTGCTTGGCATTCAAACCTCCCACCTATCTTGTCAGCCTAAATCACAAAGCGGTGCTGCATCACTGGAGAACATCCTCTTCCCCTCCTATTCATAAATTCACTCCATTTTCCAAATTAAACTCTGATATTGTATATGACCACTGGCAGGAAGATACACTTGAAAATAATAATGAGATAAAATTTAGGAGCAAACATGAACACTAACAGCAAAACAAGGCCAACAACAACAAAAACACATTACTTCAAGGTACTAACTCTTATTTATGTTCTTCTCCCTCTGCATCTTTAAAGTCACACTGAAACATTTACTTTCACGTCACTAAACCACATACTGTTATTTCCTGTAAAACCTTTGTTTATAATTCTGGTTGTTACTGTAAAGTTCAACCAATAATAGACTGTTTTCACAGCAGATATTTCTACTTGTCATCGCTGGGAACTAATAACAAGTGGAACTAATAGCACTAATGATGACTGCACAAAATACACTATACAGTGGAATGCAGCAATTACATCCAGTTGTGTCTCTCCTGAAATAACATGTCAAAATGTCTCCTGTTAAAAATGTTCGACACCATCTCCAGTATGTGCCAAATAAAACTGCCTGAAGTTCTTGATGCGTTTGAACTTGTATCTTGTTCCAGTCTTGTGTTCTAACGGGAGATATTACCTTGATTTAAAGGCTTTGCCATGTATCATTTTGGGTCTACAGAAACATTAAAAACTGACAACTTTAGATGTAGGAAAATGCATGAATTACACATATCAGATCTTTAGCTACTCTCCGTTGCCTGTCTCATTCACTGTTTGGGATACAGTCTGGGATGGTTACCATTGAAAAGCTCAGGAAAGTGGCTGTGTGCTGCTCTATATCGAAGGTGTCGAAGCTAACTGGATGTATATCTACCAAACTGACTGGTTAGTCTTTATCCTTGCATTGGTTCTCAGAAACCTCCCAGGCTAAAAAACTGAAGCCAATGCCACAGTGCCAAAAACTGCAGTTCATCTAATGGCCACTTTAGGCCCTGATCACATAGAAAGTGTTTTAGCAGCTAAAGGTGCCATTTTGTAATTGTTTTTAATGAGAATGAAGCTTTTTGATCAGTTTTTGTGTTCCTGCGCTCTTGGCACCTGGCACGCTCTGAACTCGAGTTGAAAAAAACTTCAACTCAGCACTGAAAAGTGCCCCAAGTCATCCCTTTTTTGGTCATCTTTCTTTCAAACGTTTAACTCCACCCACATTGAGCTCCGCCTTTGCTGTTTGACTTACTCAACAGCACCATCTGATGGTGGACATCAATACTGCATGAACTATGAAGTAACATAAAACCTGCATGAAGTACTAAGTTATGAACGCTGAAGCCTTGAAAACATATTACACTGGTACACTTGTAATAAAATCATTGCCTGTATATAAAGAAATAAAGATACAACTTTAGATTGACCTCTTGGTCCTCTGGTGGAGGAGCAGAGCACAGCCTGGGTCAGAGGGGCTGCTGTAGGACAGAGCCACGCTGAGTGTCAACGCAGGGCCCCTTAAGCATATTAGAGGCTTTACCAGAGCTGGAGAGGCAGTCATAGTGAGTAAGAGGAGAGCTAGGGCCCACAGAGCACGTTGGAGGCTCCATATCCAGGGCTGTGTACACACAAGGACAGCCGACAGCAGGCACTCGGCCGTGGGCACAGACCCCGCTGACCTCCCACACTCCCTCTGGTTCTCTGGTGAGGGAATGGAGCACAACATGGGTCAGTGGGCCTTGCTGGAGGCTGCTTAGGGGCTGTTGGATAGAGCCAGGTGGCTGAGAGTCAAGCTGGGGCCCACGGAGCATGCTGGAGGCTTTACTTGGGCTAGAGAGGCAGGCATGTTGGAGAACCTGAGGGAAGGAAGGTCTGCGGGCCCAGGGCCCTCTGTTGGCTTTCTTCCACTGTCTACATATCTCTGAAAGTGGGGCTTTGGGCTTTGTCTTTGTTCGGGGGTGAGGGTTCATTAGGTGAGACTTGGCGAGAAAAACAGTGGGATCCATTATATAATCATCAAATTCAATGTCCCTTCCTGGTATTTTCTAAGCTACTAGAGCTGAAATATTTTGCTGAGACGGACCTTACTACACCCGTGATCCCTCCGCCTCGCTCCTGCTGATGAGACTACTTTGCTGGAAGGAGAGCAGACATCAGCTCTGGAGAGTGACCTTCAGTTAGTGGCTATAGCCACTTTAATTCAGCCTGTGCAAACCTTGGTGCCTCACCAAATCAGTAAACTTTATGTTGCTGCTGTTACATATGTTGGGGCCAGCACTGCTGCTGCCAACCAGTCTGCTGTGACCCCTTGTGCTCAGTTAGCACTGGTTGAATTTGAGCTGGTACGGCAGGTCCATATTCTGAGGTGCTGTCTGCATGCCCACATTGCCACCAGCAACAGGCTTCTCAACCACAGATGAATAAAGAGAGCTGGATAAAGCATTGGAGGTGAAGCCCAATTCATTCCTATTAAAGTTGCTTGGTGGAGCATGAAGCCAAAATGGTTCAACTGCCAGGAATACAATTACCTGGATGATGCGGCCCATAGAGCAAGCGCACTAGAGATTTCCGCCAACTGAGCCAGCCACTTCTGGTTTATCTCTCTGATAACTTGAACTGGGATAGAGTGATCAAATTGGTCAACTCTTCTAGACTTTCCAAATGTTAAAAGACCAAATGGATGACATCCTGATAGTGAAGCGAGTCATTTCGTGGGAGCTCAAAAAAAATTAAATAAAGATGTACAGACGTCTCTTTTCCCATGTAAGTCTATGAGAAAAAGTTTTTGGGCCGCATTGCATCACCTTACAGTGTAATTATACAACTGGACCCCTACGAAAATTGCCTCAAAACCCATCATACTTAATGGGAGCCTGTTCTGAACAAGTACGGCACATTTTTCACTTCACTATGGTGCGCCACAGCTGTACTGGGGTCTGTGCTGCCCCTCAAGGTTGCACACACCTGCTGGTACTTGACAATTGGTAAATCACATCATTCATAGTTGGTGTTTTCCCCCACCAGCCACAAGGGGCAACAGTTAGCCCATTAAACACAAGGTGAGATTTATGCTTTATCGGGAGTGTTTTAAAGCTGTAGCTTTTCTATTTCACAAGCAAAGATACTTCAGCTGATTAGTCCCAAACATGGCTAGTCTTTATCTAGTGACTGCATGGATAGATTTTAATCTTTTAGTAGTCTGAGCAAGCTTTAACAGGATCATATACTGTATGGTGCGATACAACATGAATATGTCCGCCATTAGGAGATTCTGCCACATCAGTTATGCTGTAGATATGTAATATCTCTGGTTACATTAGGCCTTTGTGCAGTGTGTGGCAGATCGACCTGCTTTATGGCAATATTGGATTTTTGTATGCTTTTTTTCCCCAATGCAATGAAGTACCTCTGTCAAGTATTTACTGGATTAGCCCCAAAACACATTCTTCTCTGGTAGTTTAATTGATTTTTCAGAAAATATACCATCTCAATATTTATCAAAATCACAATAAAAATAAAAAACTATTCTAGAGACTTGTATCCCTATCACCCTCACCAACTGCATGAGAAACTTGAAATATGTGCATGACCTCAACAAATTTCACTTTGGTTATTGCTATGCCTGTAACGGACAGATTTTAAAAAGCCTCGGTATATTGGCCCCTTAGAGAGTCTTATTACTTATTCAGTAAGGACTTCTACTTCTCAACCCTGCCTCCCCCCACCCCCATCAGACACAGCAAGAAATTTTGAAAACCCATTTATTCACCTATTTGAGCAAAGTTCACATTTTCTTTTTCTCAGTTGCCCCTGTGACTATGGGTTCAAGGCAGTGGACATCAGGGCATGCCCAGAAATTAAACACACAAAAAGAACACAGTTAAAACAAGACGGCTGAAACAAATCTGGAAACAATAAAAAAAAAAAAAAACAGCATTCAAGAGACTTTACAGGAGTTCATTTAATCCCAAGCATTTCTGGGGGGTAGCTGTAGAGGGAAGAGCTCATACAAACACTTCACTGTACATACAGATTTACATTGTGTGGAGACATGATGTATGGTCTCGGCTGGCAAGCCCACCTCTGATCGAGCAGTATTCTGTACAACAAACAGTCGGAGGCCCTGCATCCCAACTCCACACCTGCACTGTGTTTGCATCTGTGGGCTCCCTTTACAGCCAGGTGTGTTCCAGATGGCCTACAGAGTTGTGTTAGAATAAACCGATCACAGAGTGCTGTCTCATCTACTGTTAAGCTGGTCATACAATATACTCTATTACTATTTATTACACAATAACATAAAATTTGGAATGCAGATTGCAGTGTAGGCAAACTGGAACATCACCAAATGATCTTTTCAGTCATTTTAAATGCAAACTCATCAGGTTATAGAGCTGGGATGCACACTGAACTGACAGCAGAAAGGGAACTTGGATCAATTGTATTTTGCAGAATGTTTTCCTCAAAATGTGCCATCTGTTCCTCAGACGGGGAAAAGACGGGGAGCATGACATCGCCACCCTTGTGGCTGAACTGGGTTTTGTGGCGAGGCAGGGGGCCAAGCTGCCCACATTTTGACACCAAGTGTCCTTTGATTTTGTAAAACCAAACTTTGTTCTGATAATAAAATCAAAAGCATGAAAATAAAATGAAAGTATATATATAACTCTTTCAGGTCCATTTTATGTATGATTGGTGTTTTTCCTCATTCGCTCTCACTCCTCTTCGCTCTCGTTTCCATGATCCATGTCTTCCTCTCCATTTGCTTTGGAATCTGTTCTGTTGTCTGGATCATCCTCCTCTTCGTCTGCTTGTTCCTCTTTGTCTTCTTCCATCGCCTCCTCCTCTTCCCAGTGCTGACAAGGACCAAAAACATTTCAGTGATCAACTTAAAAATGGACAGCCTACTAAAATATCTGTTTGTGAACATGCTCTCATTTACAGTGGGACCATTACTGGCTGGCCAGTTCCTCCAACTGCTGCAGCTTTAGTTTTAGCAGACACTTGTAGGATCTGTCCTACTGTACATTTTTTAAAACTTACGTCAGAGTCAGCATCGTCAGGAAGACCTTCGTCACCAGAGGCCTCATCTTCATCAGATGATTCTGTAAAGGGCACACAGAGGAAAACAAATCCATCAGCGGATACTGCACAACTGTTTCAGCTACATTAATGCTGGTCTGACCCATCCCAAAGGAAGAGAACATAGTGAGGAAAAAGAGAAACAAAAAGGCTTCCATGCTTTCAATTGTGTATAAATATCATGCAAGACAGTAGGTATTTGCATTTAAATGCCATAGCAGAGCCATTTGGTTATGACAACACTACTGACTGTGTGTGGTGCAGGAGGAGGAATGTCAATATGATTTGCTCAGGCTATCGGCCCCATTAGGTCAGCCAGGCATCATCTGCTGCAACAGTGACTTTAATACAGATAATGCTAAACATTCTATTGTATGTCATGACTGTAAATGTTAGAACACAACCAG
Organism: Cephalopholis sonnerati; assembly: GCA_019142605.1. Lineage (NCBI taxonomy): Eukaryota > Metazoa > Chordata > Actinopteri > Perciformes > Serranidae > Cephalopholis > Cephalopholis sonnerati. The sequence goes on along the minus strand of JAGQAX010000015.1, from coordinate 14,187,305 downwards.
GAAAACAAGGCGGAGATCATTATCAAGTACAGAAAGACTAAGAAGTGGACCATGTCATGTTTTTGGTATTTCGAACAGCCTCGGGGGAAGGGACACTGTTTATTCCTAAGCCACAATGAGAGATTACACGATGCAGGCTAATTGACATGAAAAGGGCATTTTACCCACAATACATGCTGAGTAACATGATTAGTTTGCACACATTTTCACTGAAAAGAGAAGTACCAGGAATACAGCAGAGGATAAAACAGGCCGCTTGAGAGCCTATTACCTTTATTGTGACATGTGCCCATCAATTCAATGATCAACATCATTTGGAGTTGGGGGCAAAAAATGGGGGTGTGAAAAATCTGCTTTTCTACAACAACATGTAATAATTTCTGTGTGGCAGCCCTATTATCTGGATCACCCTCTGGGTCACTGCTATTCATATACAGAGGCCGACATCTAGTGCTGTACTCTGACTAAGGCTGTTGCGATAACTGGGTTTTGCAATGCTGAACTATTGACAAGCCAACCACAGGGGATGGAAAGCAACTGCAACAACCATACGTTCATCTTTTTCATGGGAGCACCACATATTTACACCATGCTACAAACGCCAGCAGCATGATGATGTCTACTCTGCGCTGCACGTTTACCACATTGTTCGGATAAAATGCTGCAGCTGCTCATCACTGTCACTTTTTACACAGCTGTCCAATCACAGAGGAGGAAGGACAGGACAAAGTCCAACTGTCACATCGCTGAGCAATAACAACAGTGGAGGAGAAATAAATACTGAATCCACACAGACCAGTGGATCTGTCCTCTCCCCCTCTGGCTTTAGCATTCCCTTCAGCCCAAGCAAGTTCGTCACTTTTACTTGTGGATATTCCGTATCACTACAACCAGACCAACCAAAGCATCTCAGCTGAAAAAATGCTGCACCACTTACTGCCTTTCTATGTTCTGCATTTTTACAATCAAATATTTAGTTTGTTTCAAAACTAAGTCATCTTTGTCATTTCAAAAGCAACAATATGTCTAATAATACTCTCACAATAAAGCTCATTTACATCCATTTACACTCATATGTAAGTAACCACATATGACGCTGTTGATCCACCAATCCAGCTCACCATGAAAAGTACTAATTCTGAGAGGCCAGCTACTCTTTGTACCTGCTCATGCTACAGCCTTTACCTTGCACAGCAAGTGGATTCCTGCGACATCACAAGTTCATCCAAAAAGCCATCTTGTCATGCTTCAAGAAATGCATTTGTGTCAGCACCCCCAGTGGTTCAGATCGCTGCATCCTGTGAGGAGCTACTGGCTGCAACAAGTGTGATTTAGGTGTGTCCGATGTCACCAAGAGGAGCCCGTTCCTTTAAAGCAACAACTGCTGCTCCTAAAGAGGGTAGCGCAGATGCTGGCATAGCATCAGTTATATAAGAACTGAAGAGTAGTTCTTCATTGAAAGAAGAGCAAAGAACAGCACTGAAGGCTTTCTCAATGGAAAAGATGTTTCGCTCTTCTCCCGACTGTTCTGTGACAGACAGAATGTTTATCCAATCACCTGATAAGTATTTTCTGAAAGTGCCGGTGCTTTTCCAAACAGTTTCTAATGACAGCTTATCAGGTGGTTCTTTGTTACAAACATGTGGTGTGTCAGGTTACTACACAACGGTTAATCAGAGTATAATTAAGCTAATTACCTATATAGGCAAAAACCAGTACAAGTACAGATCACAATATTTGCAAGTGAAAACATCAATTAATCACACCCGTTCTGACTGTACATGCTGTCCACACAACATGACTCACTAACTATTCTGAAGCTTCCTGTCAGATTCCCATGCTGAAACCATAATAAGCCCAGAGCACAGCAGCATCCACACAGGACTGTAACAACCTCCTGTTCATCAACTCCCTTTATGAACTTTTTTTTTAAACGAACCTTCACACCCTGGACCACTGACAGGGGTATTGGAACTCAAAGCGCAGCTTAATTATTTCATGAAAGCCAATTTTCTACGTGGTTCAATAAAGCGTCTTATACAGTACGGTAATGAGAAATGAGAGTGAACAGAGCGGGGCCTTGTTGTTCCGCTCAAAGGGGAGGATCTGAACGCTGCCGGTCAGGTTGCCAGGCAACAGGAGTCATGTTTGCGTGCGGTGCATCGCCAAGAGTGGCTGCATGATGGGCAACATTGGCTTCATAAATCTTAACCAATTCAGTGCGGTCTTCATGAGGACTCCTGAATGACTCAAAGGTGAATTGACAAGATAATGAATGCCAGTCAGAATCACCAGAAAACAGTCAGGCAGGGCGCTGATTTTAACACAGCATCAGTATGACCTGTTGCACTGCAATGGGCTTAAGGGGTCGCTCCAGTCAATCACGCATCTGAAATGTACAACTGAGCTCAAGATCGGAATAAGATTATCATTTCATTTCAGTCAGCTGCCACTCACAGTCCACTCCGAATCATCACTTGGACTGATAAGACTGACCAAGGCTGTGATTCTACTTGAAATTCGAAGGGCCTGAGAAACTGTGATGCCACCACGGAAAAGGGTTTTGAAGAACAAGAGCAGCTGGAAAACAGATGTGTAAGACTGCACATAAAGACAGAAACAAGAAGAACAAACACTTACCTTCTTCATAGACCAGCTTAGCTGTGTGGTCAACATCTGTAATTGTGTTGCTGTTGTCACTTGTCGCCACCTAGTGGTAAAAGGGAAGATGGGCGTTAGAGATTCAATACAGGGTTTGAGCAGACTGAATCTTTTTCTCTCTTCAGTTTTTATCCACAAGTTACTTTTTAATTAAATGCATCTTCACATAAAAAAGGGGCACATAATACAATAGAAATCTGTGTTTATTTTTTTACAAAAGGACATCACCTTGAAATCTTGCATCGCTGAATGTCGTACCATTTAAATGCTTGGCAGCAAGATAAAAACTTGTCTGCCTACGTGTTTGTTCATCAGCCCAGTCCTCAAAGCCCACAGGCTCTCCTCAGTCCTGTTGTTGCACACCTGATCCAATTAAGAGCTCTATGTTTTCATGACACCTTTATTTCATTACGTGTGTGAGAGCAGAAGAGGAACAAAAGCACTGATGTGATTTCTTTGTGGAAAAAAAAGAATAGATTAAGATATGTGAAGTCACTATATGCCAGAGATGCCTCAGGTGGTGACTTCATTGGCGCAAATAGCAATTTCCAAAATTTGTTCTCCGAATCACGCATCACATTGACAGAGTGCTGCACTTTTATGCAGCAATTGGGGATTCTGTATTTGCACTGGGACAATATACATCTGTGCCTGAATTCATTGTGTGGATGATGTCAAGCTAACAGCCAATCCAAACCTACAAGGAAGCATATCTGTTCACGAGCAGATCGACCGCTGACTACCTTTTCCACAAGGTCAGAAGCTGTCAACTTTGCATTTTCTGAACTGATAATCGTCCCCGTAGGTCCTTGTCCTTGTAAAATCTGCAGATGCATCTTTGTCTGAATTTATTGTGATGCTAATGTCAGGCCGGGGACATAGCTGAAACCTGTTTGAGAGAATCTCTGTCCACTTTCATAAACGGATCGCTTCATCCGAGACGACGTGGGAAGAACTTTTCTCCACAAGGTCACGAGTATCAGCTTTGCATTTTTTGGGGAACAGACAATTGCCCTTGTGGGACAGGTGTGCCTGAGGACTGGGTTGGAAAGCACAAGTCTAAACTCAAGGTTAAAAATAAAAACTAGTAGAGTGCCAGATTTATTCAGTTTTTCAAAGCTGAATTAACAAGAACACCTTGTGCAGCTAGTCAAGAAAGTTGAAAAAGGTGCCAAAGATACTGTCATGTGTACCATCATGTTTTTTTAGTCATGCATAATACATGGGACAAGAACTCTGTATTTTCCTTTCTGGATCTATAGTCGTGCAAAAACAAAATTTACTGCTCAATTTTCAAACCCTTCTCACGTTTGTCAGCATTTTATGACTGAAATACTCCGGCTGCAGCAGAATAGCACAGAACAGTGCAGCAGCAGTACTCACTGAGCTCTGTACTGTGCCAGTGAATGTATACTCAACAAAACTGTACAAGGGGAAAGGCATTAACCTCTATCACCACAAGGCAAAGATTGTTTTGATACCACTGTCTCTGATCTGAGTGCCCCAAATGCAGCGATCCTCCCAGCACACAGGTGATGTTTTAGAGCTCAGTGTCCACAGTCAAGTTTCAACAGTGAGCTGGGAGGACATTTTGCACTTGCATGGCGCTACTGGGAGCTACATCATAATCAAGGAGGGAATTTAAGCCATCCCTACCACCCAATTCATTCCTATAACATCACAGAGTCAGTCATTCAAAAACACTTGGAGGCAAAGACACTGTGCTTACTTCTGTACGTGGTGACACCTACCTGTGTCATCAGGAGATACAGTTTCCCGTGAAGCTTTGTGAGCTTGTGAAACATCTTCACTCGGCTCTCAATCATGTGATAAAGCACTCCCAGCTGGGTAACCAGGTCTGGCAGCTGTTGGGGTACACAGATGGATCAGTTTGAGGTAAAAACATTTCAGCAGCAGAAAATACACAAATCAGACAGCACACGATGATGAGAAGATCTGTTCTCATCTCCCCTTTGACTACTGCGTTCCTACAATGCATAAATAAGGCCAGCCAGTAGACTTTACTTCACATGTATATTGTATTGCCTGATATCAGAATGAATTCAACTTTTTACACTTCCATCTTCAGTCTGACAGTGCGTCCACTCTGGCTGATTTCTATGGTGGAGGGTGATTCATTTTATAATTCTGTCCAATCACTAGAGCCCAATGTATGTGCCTGGATCTAACGTCATTTTAGGTCCAAACTGATGCGTAACAATACCAACAAATTGGTTTTGCCTGGGTTTTCAGAGTGGAGCAGAGCAAAGTAAAAATAAACATTGACGTCAGGCGATATTGAAAAGACATGTCGATTTAGAACAGCCTCGTACGTCTTTCATGGTATAGTGGTCACCATTGTTGTTATTACTCCTCATTGATTTCACTGGACAACAGTTTGACATCAGCATTAGTTCCTCCTATGGCATTAAATGGATCAATTTTCTCAATCTAGAATCCATTTTTTTTATGTCATGATGCCAGACTAATCAGTCAACACCTTGGAGGGCTGATTTCTGGTAGCCTGGTAAGACCATCCAGATGACATGAAGCTTAATGTTCTGTTGTTATCAGTCTGGACTTGTCACCCCAAACATTTTCAGTGGGCGGGAGTTTTCACCTTGACAGACAAACTCTTTTAGCCAGTTGATAAATCAAGCTTTTGCCAAATCCAGTCGGAAGAATGGCGAATAAGTCTTTTCATCCCAGATGCTCCATGAGTGCATACTCTTGTTCAATTGTTATTGTCTCTACTTCTGCAATAACTTGACTTACTGCCTTGTTTACTCTACTAATGTTAGAGTTAGCGCGTTGCTTCGGGAGCCGCCATTGCTGACTTGCAAGCGGCAGCCTGTATTTCATGTCATCAACTACAACAAAGTCCCTAAATGGCTGATAACGCTGTCAACAATGATGAGGATCCCCTGTTTGGTCCCGATCGGATTTTAATTTCTGGAAGCGCTTGGGGCAGCAGCGAGTCCGGACTGATACAAAGAGTGATGGTCATCAGGATGGTCTTGCCAGGCTTGACTTCTGGATCTGATATGAAGGGAGCGACTCCACTAGTTGCAAAAAGAAGTCTGATTACATACAAGTCTATGAGAAAATGACCTTACTTCTCACTTGATTTATTACCCCATGTAAACATTTTCCTAATGAGTTTATGGTCTTCAAATACAGTGTAATGTTTATTTTGTAAATTATGGTCTCATTTAGCGTAAAATGGACGATAAAGCAGGGTATTCTTTGAGGCAAAGCTACCTAACTGATTGACAAGTCACTACCAGAGACCTGTCAGTCAGGAGAGAGGTGTAGCGATGCATCAGTCAGATGAACACTCTCATCTAAATAAAACCACTTCTGGCTCCAAAAACAAAACAGCATGGGAACAGCAAAAATTGCAAACTCTAGGCTTCAAAACCACGTGTGATTTCATGGTGGCTATGTCCACTTTTTTCAATCTAAGGTCAGGACCCAGGCAAATAACTGTAGCGAGTGGAAGACAATAGTTCATAGAGGGCTGAGGTGAAATGTGCTGGTGGCCAAACAGTTAAGTTTTTCTCTTGTTAAGATCAACCTGAACTACAAATGTTCCTTCTGTATGACCTTAAAGGTCAGGGGATATCTCATTTGAAAAATAAAAATGTTCGCCAGCTAACAGTGCCACGATAAAGGTCACAGGGTGCCCAGAAATCAATAGATTTCCTTGCCTTTCCAGCATCAGTGTACATAGTAAATAGATACTCAGCTGCTGGTTATGGAGATATTTTGGTCATAGTCACACAAACGCACAGACGGTCGCAGGCAATCGCATAATCTCTGCTGTGTGGCAGAGGCAATGGCTCTAGATCTAAATATGATTAAACATGAATGTCGACAAAGGGAGGAGATATGCACAGAAGGATGCTGTGCGTTTGTTTGTATGCTTGTGTTATTTAAACTGCCGTGTGCAGTGCTTAGGGGAATCACATTATGCACTGTTTAGACCGTGGAGAGCTTTAAGTGTGTCTGTGCAGAAGGCATTACAGTGCACGTCAAACAAGCACCAACAAACTGGAGTCTGGTGGCTTCATATCAGCATTACAGGCAGAATGGGATGCTGGAAAAGAGGACTCACCGATGCCAGGTATGATGTGTGGTGCATGAGTACAGCCTTGAGCCACCGTACCATTAAAACTGCCCTGTAGAAAGAACAAATGAATTTGCTGTCAATTCGGAACCAGAACTGCCTAATTGTATAGATCAACATGATGGGGCTTATTGTTTTTATGATGGAATCGAAACCAGCAGCATAAACACCAGTGACTGCATTAGTGACTTCTGTCTTACATGCACAAATAACTGTCAACTGAAGCCAATTAACTGCGTACAGCTGATATGTCAAGCTTCCACTTACGTAAAAGGATGCCCTTGGAGCCTCTTTGTGATCTACAGGAAAGAAGATAAAGGCTGATTAAAAACTGCAGAATATCATTAGACAGAGTTAACATGACTTCACTTAGAAATCCTGACAGTGACAGAGGATCTGGGCAGGTTAATGAAGCTCAGAAAGGGCTGGTATCTCGAAGATAAACAGAAAAAATGAACTCGACATGTGTTAAAGGAATATGCAGTGGTTTGTCCATTGCATGGAAAATTGACCCACCTCTTCCACCAAAGGTAAAACAGCAGGGAGGGGTAACCGAGCAACTGTTTTCTTTATCACCATCTCTTTACGAGTCTGAAAAACTTTCTGTGGGAGAGAAAGGGGAAAAAAAGTCACAAAGATTTAACATTTTTAATTGTAAAAGCCTCTACAAGTTTAAGCTTATGGAAGCCTAAACATTCAGACTTGGTGAGGAAGATGTCTTGGGGATTGAGATTAAAAATTTCACACCCAAATCACTTTAACTTTTGGCTGGCAGCACATGTCTTTTTAACCTTCTGAATGGCAAATGAGCAGAGAAAACACGAAGTATTCACCTGGGTTTTTCAATCTATCAAAGCTGAATGTTTTATTTCGCTGCTTAGACTCCGGGAAGAAGACTTACATTTAGGATGTTGGCGTCGTTGCTCTCCAGGCCCTGCACCAGCAGCACTGCAAAATTGTCTGTCTGTAAAGAGGCCGTCCCTTTAGGAGCCCCCTTCTCGCTGGAGACTGTAGATAGATCGATTTCACCAAGTCGCTCCGCTATTGACATCTACAGGAGAGCAGGGGTATTTTATGTAAACAGGAATTGGCTGGTATCTATTCACACACTAAATGTATCCATCTCGGCCAGATTTAACACCTATACCACATCACAGGGAACTAGCCTGAAAGCATGAAAAGAACATACTAAAACAAGTCAATTTTTATTCAGTCTACCCAGAATGTGAAAAGGATTTCAGGGAGGATATAAGGTTTTCTCCAGTGCATTGTCACTGTAAACTGGCAATTAAGTAAATGAATGAACAACTATTGCAAAACCAAAGAGTTTAACTGATACAGCCATATATTTTCACCAAGCTCACTGCTCTTATGGTTAAAACAGTGTCCTCCTGATCACATATCTATTAGGAACTCCTACCAGCTTAGTACAATTGGTGTGTGACTAATCCCTGCATATTCTGAGTTAATTGAACTTCTGGATTCCACTGGGTGTGGCTGCGTAGTTGCATGGCTACGAGGCTGAGGAGCTGGTCGCGGCCACTCTAGACAATACTTGTGATTCCACCAGAAGTGCTGCAGAGTGTTCCAGAAGCATACCATAAGTGGCTATCCAGTCTGCTATGCTAAAAAAAATGTATCTAGTCCATCTCTGACAGAGTTGCGAGGCAGTTGCACTGAACAAACTGAGACAGGAAAGAAGAAGAACGGCCGCATGTGGTCAATTTTCGAAACAAAGACCCTATAAATATTAATATTAATGTAAAAAAAAGGTACAAAATATTTCTGAGGATGAATGTATTTTTAACTAAAACACAGCCACAAATCTTTGATCCCTACTGTCTCTAACTAGACTTACAGTCTTAACTTTGTCTGCTGGCTACAGCACAACAAATGAGGAAATAATAATGCTAAAACAGACCCACAAAGTAAGCATTTAACATGTAGCCTGCTGGCTTACTTGTAACAGAAGCACAAAAAGGAAAAATCACCAAATAACATTAGCTGCAAGCCTACAACATTGGACAGGCAAAACTGCCTGCTTTAGAAATGCTCTGGTATGACACACAGTGTAGGACGAACAAAATCGAGTCACAGCCGCACTGTACTGCAGCGGCGCCCAGTGGGATCCAGATACAAGTTGTTTGGAGTCTGAGCCAAAAAGCCATCACAGATGCAGCTAGCTACCATTTGGTGCATCATCGTCAACATTGAACCCACCTCTTTGGTGTCTGTGTCTTTTTTCCTCTTCTCTGATCCCTGTGTGGTTCCTTTGATTGGGGCTTGGTGACCAGGAAGCCCCTGGTACCAACACTTTGCTCTTGGCATTGACAATAGGGGTTTTCACCTGAAATGCAAAACACCATGTCAGGTTTTCATCTTCAGTCACAGTTATATTTCCATTTTATCTACTGTGCCCACGGATTGGAAAATAAGACCAAATCGGGTGTGGAGACCATGCTCAGGCTACATCTGTCTTCCTGACTCATATTAAAGAAAGTAACACTTGATTGTTACCTTGGAAACGGTGGTCTCCATGGAAAGGGATAAGCTGGTCTGAACATCCCGGGTCAAACAGACGTGTCTCTCTGCTGTGTTGATCTCCTGGACAGATAGGAGGAAGGGGCATAGCAGGTAAATCAAGAGTCTGGAGAGCACAGTGTTTGAAGGCTGATAACAGAATACCAACATTATTTCTCTCAAACTACAAAAGCTGACGAACATCTTCAAATGTAACAATTTACCAATACAGACTGAAAGCAAGAATCAGGAATGTATTATCCAACACATGGAATACAAGTGACAGTAATGTTTTATAATTCCTGGAAAATGTAAGATGATTTTTTGTCCTGTATCTTACACAGTACAGTAACACACCGGAATTATCAACTAATCTTTATACAAGATACGGAGAAGCTGTACAAAACAAATTTATCTGTGCAAATCTTCATATTGGTCTAATACTAGTATCCTTACCACTTTCTCCATCACAGGCTGAAGGTGGTTGCCGTAGGCCAGCTGCACAGTTCGTGTATCAGCTGTGAGGGCCGCAGCCAGCAGTGGGATCGGCACGGGGGAGTCCTTTGTGTCGGACATCTGCACCGTACACGAGGGGGACAACGGCTTCTTACAGGCCCTGTGGGGACATGTATTTAGACAGGCCATGAGGACAGCTGGTATACTACACTGAATAAAATGTGTTAGATGACTTTAATTATTCAAAGCAAAACATTTAGAACTACTGCAGATCAGGCTCATCTGGTGGCAGTGCAGTGTCCCCTAACAGCCATTAGGGGGCAAACACACCAACTGTGAACAATGAAAATTACTTTGAGCCTCCATGGAGTTGCGCTGCATATTAAATACACCTGTTTTAACTGCAATTTAAAGATGGGCTGTAACAGGAGAGCAGCCCACACTTTCAGGTAAGGTGCTGCTGGTTTGCTTTGAATCAAATGTTTGGTTTTAGGTATGATGTACAAACTTGGGAGTGGAATACAAAATGTCTCCTATAGAGGTATTTCACTGCTGGACAGGTAGTCTTAGAATAAAACTAGGCTGTCTATAGATGCAAATAATGAAATAATGAAATCAGTGCTTAACACAGAAAACACAGAAAAGGGATTGTGGCATTTGCTTCTAAGGTAGAATACCTGCATCTACCAGAATGCACTGCTTCACACCAGACCAATAAACACTCCTGCTGGCAGTTAACATAATACAAACTCATCTATTTGACACAATGGAGGCTGACCGGTAACAAATGATCTCATATTACAGTTAAACAGTTAAAACATGTTTCTGAAAACATTTGAGGTGAGGCAGCAATGAGGCAACGCAACAACAGAATCATGCTTTATATTGATCAGTGCTGCTTAGTTGAACTGTTTGATCTCAGTTTTTTTGCCTCTGCTTTCACTGTGCAGCAAACAGTGTGGCGCCCACATCCTGTTCACAAACCCTTGCAATTACAGTTAAAAAGGGCACAAAAATGTTTCTGAAAGCATTTTGGTGAGAAATAGGGAATGTAATAACGCCATCTTGATCTATTTTCGATCAGCACTGCCATGTTTTAACGTTTGATTGGATTATGATCTGAGAGACGAGGTGTCCGTCTCTTGATGTGCTTCTATACTTTTTGTATCCGTAGTGGCGGCATGAGTGGCGGGCAATACGAAAATGCAGAAGTACAGCCGTGGTTCCAGCAACAGCTCAGGAGAGCCAATGAACCTCCACTAGATGGCCCGTTTTGTGTCATCCAAGGGAGGGGGGTAAATCTAGGCACTGGTTTGATGGAGGGAAGTTTACCGTAGTTCATTTACACACACTACCCAAATCTGTGAAGTACCCCTTTAAGCCATAGAGTGCAACTGCTTTTCCAAAGCACAAAAATGCTTCATACAGTAACTTTACACTGCCATATGTCACACCCAGTACAACATAGTCGTTTAAGGACTTACCCATTTAAAAAGTGCTCAAAGAGATGCAGCTGCCCATCTTTACACACCACTGCCAGCCTCACCGCCTGTGCAAAACAAATAACACACAAACATTTGCATAAGGTAAACAGGTTACATAAAACAGCCAATATGTCTGTGTAGCTCCAACATAATTACACCACAGGGAGGAACATTTTATCAAGGCTTGAGGCTTGTGCTTAAATTTTAACACTCTACAAATAAATATAATCGTTACACTCCTACTGTTGCATTATTAAGATGACTGTCACATTAATTTAACATAAGACATCAGTCCACCCTGACCTCTTCCTTGCTGTTGGACGTGACAAGATCAATGTGTTGTGGCTCGTCCGTCAGTGTGAAGGACACCACTGAATTCTTGTCCTTCCCGTCTTCTCGTACTTGCCTGCAGTGAGACAGCTTCATGTCAGTTCCATAAAAAAAAGCATGGCAATCAAAGCCGCACATTTTAAATGAAGTCTTACGACACAGCATCACCAACACCCAGAATGGCCTCTGGCTGTTATGTGTGTACTTACCAAACACTGAGCAGTCGATCATGCGCAGCACCAGACAGGAAATAAAGACCATTGCTGTCAGGAGGTCGTGTGGTGGCAAAGCACAGGGTCGTCACAGCCGTGGAGTGGCCTGTGAACTTCTGTAGAGGGAACAATGACAACGAGCAGGAGAGTTAAATCAATTCTGCTGAAAACATCAGACCAATGTTTCACTTGATTATAACCTTTACTGTTTCACCTCTACTAAACTGGGACTGGAATTTCACAAGCGTAAGAGTGTGGCTTCTTGCAGGTTTACCTGAAAATCGCTATTACATCAATATTTAATTTCAATATTGAGGTGTTGGTATTTCATTTCTCCATATCCCCCTGACCTAAGTTGACCCTGGTCTAATACATCAACAGATATGAAAGTACATCAGCTGTCACTCACCCTGTAAACCTCCTTGGTTTCCAAGTCCCACATCTTGATGACATGTCCAGCTGAGAGCAGCAGTTTGCCGTCAGGGCTCACACTTAAACTGGTCACTGCTGCACGGTCCGCCTTCCACTTACTGTGGAAATAAAAGACAACTGTTGGTGTATGTGTGTTTACACATTTTGAAGAAGGCTTATCGTCTAACTGCATTTATACAGGACTCAATTTCTTCTATTGTCGACATTAAAAAAAAACCAGGAGCATCAGAAGCACCTGTTCTGTCCTCCACGGTCAGATCCAAGTAGCACTTTCACTGCTGAGTTTTCTATCAAAGCAGGGTTTTTTAGATTTAGGTGAAGAGCCTGAAACTTTACAGCTACATTCAACAGCATACTATTTACTATTGCACTCCACCTGACAACAGTAACAAACATACAGAACACTCTCACCACTCTTCAAACCATTTTGTGGACCACAAATAGTCTTTAGTAAGCATTGAGTGAGGATTCATGGTGACATTACAACTCATGAGTGTACCTTCCGACTGTGCTGCTACTAAATCACTGGAGAAAAGGCGTTTATGATGAAATACAGTGATACTAAAGGCATGATGGTAAAGCCTTCAATGTTATGGCTTGTTGGTGTATTTCAGTGTTAGCGAGTGAAGTGTCAGCTGCTGACGTCTGTGGTGGACCTGGCATTAGGTTGCACTCACATTCTGAGCTTTCAAACTATTTGTGTCTTTTCTAAGGAGAAGCAGAGACATTAAGTAAGCAAACATGTCATTTAAAGGTTACAAACGTTCAATTTTTAAGACAGGTGCTCTTAAAAAATACAGCACTATCTTTCTGAGTCAGCTACAAGCACTTTTTGTTAGAGAGGTGATGGTTTGACAGCATCAAAGTCACTGAAAGTTCACAGCAATGACAAAGAAAACAGATGGAGCACCAAGAGAAAAGTTGGTAGTTATTCAGTCAAGACACCCTTTGTTTTTGATCAAACCAGATATCACTGTGAAAAAGAATAAGTTAACTCAATCAATAACTTATGGTGCGCCATTCTGCTGAACTGACTTAATGAGAATGTCTCCCACAGCCAGTCTGTTCTTTTCTTTGAAGGATTTTCACCCACTGTCCCTTCTACAAACTTTACAAACCCTGTGATGTTGTTCCCCTGCACTTCAAATAGGTTTAAGATTACAACATTTCTCAACAGTGAACCTCTGCTCAAGCAATCTCTGGTAGGTTTGCTTAGAAGTATCCAATATTGAATACACGCTCATTAATAAGTAGTCCTGGACCAAAAGAAGCAAAAGAGTCTATGAAAGGAAGCTCGCATTACTAAAGGAATGATGGTTTCATGTTGGTGTTTGCAGACAGCACACGTAGAGCCTTGATTCTCTGCCCGAGCCCAACTGGGCCCAACCTGATGAGTTCGGGGCGGGCCGAAATTTTGTACTGCGACTGAGAGAGAGGGAAAGTAACAAAATAACAGAGCAATATAGTGGAGAACCACTGGAGATAAATGAGCAAGTGTGAGAGAGGGGGACAGAAAACGAGAGAGAGAAACAGAGAGAGTGAGAGGGGCTGCAAGGTGACTTGGTTGGCACTTTGTGCTTCTGCCTCTCTAGCAGTGGGAGGGATGTGCGTAACATGCAGCTAAGAGCACTGATCGTCATCTGCATGCCTCATCACCATGGCCCGCTGCAACACTCAAAGACAGAGATGCACTGAGGGGTGCAGCCCACTCTGCCAAACCTGTCATGCACGACACAACAGACTACTGAAAGTAGGAAAAGAGAAACAACAGCCGCCAGGAAAAAAGTCATGTTTTAATATTGAAATGATATATATACTTTTTACAGTTGAAATTTGGGTTTTTAAATCAAGCTTGGGCCCCACACTGCCTTTGTTTAAGCTTGCGCAGTTGGGCTTGATTTTTGGGCCTAAACGAAGCTCTAAGCACATTACATACCTGGCTTTGCTTGAACAAATGCCATTACTGTTAGACAGATTAACTATGGCATTAGATTCTGTTACTTCATTTTTTAGGAAACTTGCCAGCTCAACTATACAGGTATTGACAGACTTCTTATTAAAAACACTGGAAGTTAAATGTTACAAATCAGTGAACTGCAGATAAGCAGGAATTTTAAAAAACGCAGCCAGTATTTCCAATTATTGTTCATGTTAACAGAGCATAAAGTTAGCAATGGTGCTTTGAGTTGAAATAGGCTGATAACACCCCCTAAGTCCTGCTATTGATTGAGAACTGCACTTTGTTGCTGGTCCATGAGTGAGATGAACAGAGGTAATCCTGTTCTGAAACTTTCTCCAACAACAGCACCAGATCAACATCCCTCTCTTCACAGGTATATCAAACACACGTCTGTGATTGGTAGAGGCGCTTAGGGTTTCTCCACTATTATAGTAGAGGTGTCTGCGCCTCCACTAATGTCTTCAAAAAATTATTAAACGTACTAGTTTTGAGACAAACAAGTGGAGCAACAAAGGCCACACATATAAGGAGTAACAAGTGTCTTAAGAACAGCTTTAATGCACCTTGGCATTGATTCTACAAGTCTGTGAGCCGTTCTTCCAAAGATATTCCCTCGTGATGGTGGTGGAGAGAGCTGTCTAATCTCCCATAGGTGTTCAATGGGGTTGGGATCAGAGACATTTTCATATGGATTTTAATCGCTTAAAGTCTGGGTAAAGCAAAATAAATGTGTGAGTTTGTCACACCACAGAAAAAAGTGTCATTAACCACCCAGCCAAATTGGAATGATTAAAAATAAGGATGCGCAATAATATCAGCACGTACTCTGTATCGGTATGTGCCAATTTCGGCTTTAAATTGAGCTATCAGAATAAGCCAACAGGCTTTTCCTTATTTTGCACGACGGGTGAATTTAATATACATTGGAAAGTACTGTGTTTCATGTCTCCATCTGCTGGTGGGCCATCACGATTAAAGTATGCATGCATAATATGATGTCAATTACACTACAGAAAAGACTTGATAACTGAAATTAGGTGTGGGGAAAAAGTGGATATATCGGTATCAGTAGCGGTCAAATGAGTTGATACATATCGGCATATTGGATATCGACAAAATAATCCAATATCATGCATCCGTAATTGAAAAAATAAAATAAAAATTTGCCATGTATATAAAATTAGGTTTCAAAATCATGAAAAACAATAAGCCGTGTTCTCTGCTCTGAAACGCTGGGGCTATGTCTGCTACAGGCACTGACATGAAGAACAAGCCACCGCACAGCTACAGACTCTTGTTAGCAGTAAATCCAGTAGCTCAGTCACATACAAGCTCTCTAAGCCGAAGAATGAGTCGCCGATGGAACACAGAGAACTCACTGCTCACACACAGGGGAGGAGCAAAACAACACTGATGCCATGCACTCTAATGTTGGTAGTTAGGTAGTTTTAATATAGTGGTGAGGTTATGTTAAGGTTGGCTCCAGTGTGTCACTGAGGCATGATTTCAGGCCCGCCCCAAAATTCTGGACACAAAATTACAATTTAGATTGGATTACAATTCACAATTTAGAACTACACAGTTCCCAGGCTTTTCATGTTTTAAACACGTATTTTCTAACATGTATAATGTGTTTAGAAAGATGTTAATGAAGATTTTCAGCCATCCAGGTCATGGTAATCTTGAGTGCTATACCTCAGTGCACTTAAGATTACCATGTGCTATATCTTCAGTTCTGAACTGAAGAAGCCTCTTGAATGAGAAGTGAAAGGTCTTCAAGAAACTTAAGCAAGTCCAGTTGCCTACTATACAACACATATGATGTGTTCATCACTGATTTTGCTTTACCCATACTTAAACCATACCATACTGTAAACCTGTGTGGAAGCCTCTGCATTCATCATTTTTCTCCGCTCTTTTATTCAGAGTTTTCCTTTAATTTGTCACCTGTCTGTACATGGCTCATGGGATTGAATGCACCAGGATCGGTCTGATTCTGCTCAGCAGGTGACTGATACATCAGTCACATCATATGTTCGCTATGCTGTTATTTAGAGCAGCATGTCACAATGTTGGGTAAAAAATAAAGTTTGTTGCGAGTTTTGACAAGTGGGGAAAAGTTTATGCTAATGACTCAGGCAGTCAATATGAAGTTGGAAGAGAGGAAAAAATAGTTTGCTAGCAAAAGGCAATGAAAGACACATTGAGGTTGCAGGCTTCTCATTTTGAGCTGGCCCTGACTGTTGCTATCACCTGTTACAATGACGAGTGTCACTGGCAGAGGGTCATGTCATCTGTTGCTAATTGATGTTAATTCTATTAACAGCCAAAGGACACGTAGCTGTTGCCTGGTTGATTTGCTCTCTACAGGACTGTGTCTGTACTTGTCAAAGATCATTTGTGATTAAAAAGACACACTCTGTTACACCAGCGCATGACTGTGATCAAACTATGTGTGAGAACACATCATCATGGCCTCGGACACAAGAAACTTCTAGTGGTTTCAAGTGTGATAAACTGAAAATTTTTGTTCCATTTTATCTGGAACCATACTACAAACTGCAGGTCTCTCTGTATGTGATATGTTTTCTCTCTTTATCAATCCAACAACATCCCATTTAGATTTGAAACACCATAATAATGTTTAACAATGTAACTCAACATATTGAATGTGTTCTGCTTTACACAACTCTGGACAGACCAGGAGGAACTCCTAAATTCAATCCTGTATTGTTTTTCTTTTTTTTTTTTTTAAACATACTGCATATCTAACAGTAAACTAAATAACTGACCTTCGCGTCTTGCCTGTCTGCAGGTCCCACTCTATGATGTTTGTATCATCTGAGCCGCTGTATAATAAACTGTCTTCAGGGTGCCACTGGACACAATTCACTCCTCCACTATGGCCTCCATCCTGGCAGAGACAGAAAATAACAGTTAGCAGTGGTAACTAAATTAACCTGTTATTCAAAGCTGAACACAAATGCAGCACTAATGCTTAAAACAATGTCACTTTCACAAAAGCATATTCTTTTTACATACAAATTCATTTCCAAGTTCCACATGCCATGGTATCATATTAGGAACTACATAGAAAAACTTTTCCCTGTTAGAAAAATTGCATCTTAAGCAGCATGTTACATTTTATCTCCCTTTAATAGGATGTAGTACACAAGCCAGAATGTAAGAATGTTATGTCTCAACTCACCAGGGTACAATGCAGAGCTCCCTTTACTGTACTGTAGATAAGGACACTGCCCGCTGCTGTGCCCATCGCCAACAGGTCTGCCTTCTCCTCCACCTGCCCTGCCTCTGATTTCCTCTTCTTCCTCTGAGGCCCCTCCTGAAACACAGCATATTTGTGATGTTAACCTACTTAACCATCATAAATAATGACACATAGGTATAAGGCATGCTTGGTTCAACTACAGGCCGTCTCAATCAATTTATTCATAGCATGACATAATATAAAATGTAGTCCAGTGAAATGTTAACTTATAAATCTGTGACACCACTGACCAGTTGGACATTATACAGCTAATGAAAACAATGGCTGAGTTTGGCTCATTGCTACTAACTAACTAACATTTAAAAAAATAGCTTGCTCAACAACCTCATGTTAAGTAATGGGAACTAACACACTGATTTAACATATCACGGACACATTAAACACATTGCAGGCAGCACATTAACTGCATACTTTTGACTCAATGTTTAATTTTCTGTCATAAACTAAACAGA
Source organism: Cephalopholis sonnerati (assembly GCA_019142605.1). Lineage (NCBI taxonomy): Eukaryota > Metazoa > Chordata > Actinopteri > Perciformes > Serranidae > Cephalopholis > Cephalopholis sonnerati. The sequence continues at coordinate 14,169,380 of JAGQAX010000015.1, read as the reverse complement.
CACATGTAAAACGGTTAACACATTGGCAGTGGATACACTGGGGTAAAACTTTTTGAACCTCTCCACCATCAAGTGTCACGATGGCACACGCTTCTGAAGCTCTGGTGGGCTAATGCTAAGTTGAATAACGAGTTTATTCGCTGTTCTAACTGTCTCAACAATGCCAGAAATAACTGGTTGCATTAATGTAGCTGTGATATTTATTCTTTGGAGTTACTTCGCCCTGTAATACCAAATTTTAACATTGTCCATGTTTTCCTGACCACCATGTGGGGCTAACATGTGCGTCCTGCGCAGCTGTTGGAAGCTAGCTAAGTGCTAACGTGGCTACCCTCCTAACCAACTCCGTGTCCGACACATGAAGGCATTAACACACAGCTGAAGGTTAGCAGCTTTCAGTAGACTTTCCTTAAATGACAGCGAGACTTTTCTGGGTTTACTGTGCGCACTTCTACAGGAAACTCCATCCCAGACAGCTTGCTCGGGCCTCACTAGCTAGCGTTACTGAAGCTAATACCAAAGCAGGCTCACGTACCTTGACTGTCCGGCATGGTCCCCAGGCTATGCAGATACAAGTGGCACTCAAATGAGCTGAAGGCACATATTCTTGGTGAAGTGTTTTACTGTCTGTGTTCCAAATGCGCAGTCTGCCGTCCTGGGCACACAGCGCTAAGTACTGTCGGGATTTTGGTGAAAAAACGCAGGGTAGCTGCAGCGAAGAGCTGCCACCATCGGCCGCCATTTCTGAGCCGCTGCTTGCGTCTGCGCGCGTGCGTGCGTGCGTGGTTTACACAAACCACGTGTGGATCTCTGAGGACATGCGCGGTAGGACGTCAGGAGCACCGCCCTCCCATTGGCTGCTGCCAGACAACAAGCAAGTTGACTAATGCTGCCTTCAAGTCTCCTCGTAATCAGTCACAATCAAAATGTAGATACGTTACAGAAGTAGAAATATGAAGTATAAAATACAAAGTATGTAAAAATATAAAAATAAAAGTATATGCATATGCTACAGTTAACACTTGTATTTAAAATCTTAAAAAATACATAGCTGTGTCCTTTGCTACATTATAATGTATGAGACTAGTGTGCAAGTTAGAAATATAAAAATGTGTGTATAACACAACAATGTACAACACAATACATACATAAGTGCACATATAAATAAAAAAAACATGCAGCATGTGCAACATATTTTTAAGTATGCATTCAAGTGTGGTGTTGGTGAGAATAAATTAGGATACTGAAAAGAATATTGCACAGATGAATAACTGCACATAGTATTGCTCCAGCTGAATTATCGCACCAATTATTTGCACAGTTAGGTCAGTCTTACAAAGAATTATTGCACCTATAAATCTCTAGTTCACAATGCACTATACTAAATAAATTATGGAATTATTAACTGCTGACCGGTGAATTAAATCCAAGTGCCAGACTATTGACCCCGAGTGTCTGACTCTTTTAGGGAGGAGTTGTAAAGTTTGACGGCCACAGGCAGGAGTGACCTCCTGTGACGCTCTGTGGTGCATCTCTGGATCTATCACTGAATTTATAATGGAGTGGGAGGGAGAGATTGTCCAAGATGACACGAAACTTAGACAGCATCCTCCTCTCTGACATTGCCACCGGAGGGGCCAGCTCCACCCCCGCAACGTTACCGGCCTTGCAAATCAGTTTGTTGAGTCTGTGGGTGTATGCTACCCTCGACCTGGTACTACCCCAGCACACAGCGGCTAACAGGACAGCACAGGCCACCACAGACTCATAAATCCTTAGCATCGTCTGGCAGATGTTGAAGGACCACAGCCTCCTCAGAAAATAGAGTGTTAGTCAGTGTTTAACCCAGTCCCATTTTTTTTTGTCTATAAACACTTCCAGGTACATGTAGTCCTTCACAAATTCTACACTGACCCTGTAACAACTAAAGCTCCTGCTTCTGTGAGATTTTATGGCATCCTTAACACTGCATTACTGCTTCTTTCTCCAATAATAATTATCACTTCTTTCAAGCACACTGGGAGTCTTCCTTTACCATACTATATTAAAGAACAGAAACATCTTCCTTAGGCCAGCATGATGAAGCACCCCTGAATAGTATCACTACATTAGGCCATTTACAGCTGCTGTAAATATCACAGTTTATGCTTTTATGTACTTTCAATAAAAAAACAACAGCAAAACTGCCAAAAGAACTGACACAGTTACTCCAATTTGTTTTATAGCAACAAATAAAGGCTTTACATGTGTTTATCTTAACGTCACATTGTTGGAAATCCCACTTGACATATTTACGACTTTTGACAGCACTTGTACGCACCAGCAACACATTAAATCAACTATAAATCTGTTTTTTTGTCGCCAAATTCATGTTTGCATTTCATATAAACAAAGCCAATTAATCAATGTAATGAATCTGCATATTTTATGAATTTGAAAATACAGTAATTTAAAAAGAACTACACAATTCACATTTTAATGTTATGCTGCCATCACCTTGACATTTTTACTGTGCAAACCTAACTCTAAAACTGTGCAGTTTTAATAAAGCATGTCACAATGTTGTTTTGTGGCTTCAGTATTACAAACAGTGTGCAATGTATTCCGGTTATTGGACAGAAAACGTAATAATAAAAGCAATATGAGAGATAAGAGCTGAATTTCAGTGTCAAGTCTATTTGAGGCGGATATATCTTTCATTAAGTATAGCTACGATAGCGCCCTCTGCTGGTGGACTTTAATTACTACACTTGTCGCTCAGTTATGACGTAGCTCGCATGTGTTTATCCAGCATGGTGACCTCCTCTGTGTGTGAATACAGCCGGGCTTCCAGGAAACGAAGACGAGCGAGCCAGAGTAAGTGAACTTGGAGCCAGGTTTATTTTTATAGTCCATTTGAGTAGTTTATTTCGCAGGAATCCATCGTTTAACAACTACAGCTGTCATTTATAAGGTTTCCTCTGCTCTCTATATACTGGATATAGCCTTCAGTTTATGTGTCAGTTTATATATCATGTTATAAAGTGAAAGAATGGCTGTGCAGATGCCCTTTGCTGGACTCCTGTTCATGCACAGACTTGTAAGAATTAGCACATCCACTCAGAGACATCTCAGCAGCAGGGACATACTTGTAAAGCTCCACAAATGTAGCAGGGAGATCAGACACTTTTCAACTGCTTCTGTGAGATGCAACGAGAATGAGGGAGACACCAAGCTGACCTCCAGGCAAGCACTGCTGTCAAGAAGGAAACGACCCCTGTCCCCCCTGGAGAGGATCAGCAGCCTGCTGCCTGAGGATGCCCTGAGCCCTGAGGTGATGCAGCTGAGGGAGCAGAACCAGCAAGATCCAGAAGGAGATGCAAACATCCAGGTATCTGGCACACACAGCACACAAGAGGAAGGTGGACATGATGGAATCCCAAAAGATGACTCAGAGACCCATCATGCATCACATGCAGCTATGGGGACAAACCCTTCAGAGACTGAGATGAGTGAAACAGGTGTGAAAGAAGGTGTGACATCACCCACACTTCCTGGGGAGAGCCTGCTTGTGTTCGGGGAGCTGCTTGTTGCTGAGCATCGCAGGAAAAAGTGGGTGGAGTACAGGAAGATGTTCGAACTTAAGATGGGGACACTTTTGCAGAGCAGCTGGGGGACGATCCGGCATGAGGACATAGCTGGGCAGCCAGCAGGTTGCTTCCTGAAGACAAGCAGAAGGGTTCCCATCCTCATACGACGGGCCAGTCTGGAGGATTATGCGCTGTATATGAAGAGGGGGCCAGCCATTTCCTACCCTAAGGTACGGTGTTTGTTTGTGTGCCACATGCATTCCTGTTACAGAGGCTCTTCTCCTCACAGATACTGTGTCTTTGTTTGTCTCTCTCTTTTTCTAGGATGCAGCTACTATGCTTATGATGATGGATGTCACAGAGGGAGACTGTGTGTTGGAGTCAGGGTCGGGGTCCGGGGCCATGTCTCTGTTCCTGTCCAGAGCAGGTCTGCATCCATCATACTGTCATTGCCCCACCTCCATCTGAAGGTAACTGAGATGACATCAACAGTGTGTTTGTGGTTTTCCCAGTTGGCTGTAAAGGCAGCGTGCTGAGTGTGGAGGTCAGGGAGGACCACCACAGGAGAGCAGTGAAGAACTACGAGTCCTGGAGGACGTCCTGGAATCTGCGACGTGGGGAAGAGTGGCCCGATAACGTCCAGTTTCACAACGCCGACCTCCGCACGGCTTCCTCCTCCTCGCTGCTCAGGGATTCCATGCGGTCGGTGTCTGGTTTAAAGGCCCAATTTGATTTTGAATGAGAGAATTAGATTTTGTGTCACCTGCTCATTCGTCGGATGGATTCTGTCTGTTGCAGGTTGCTCTTGACATGACCCACCCTCACCTGGTTTTACCCACTGTGACTCCACATCTGCACCCTGGAGCTGTCTGTGCTGTCTACCTCGCCAAGTGTGTATCTCCGGTGATTCACCGTCACCTTTCAAACCAGACCAAAGATGCGAGGCTAACTGGAGTTGCATGTATTGAGCTTTGAAAAAGTGCAGTGGCTTCATACTGTTTTGGAATAGTGTGACATGTAGGGAAATAGGCTTAATCGCTTTCTTCTTGACAGACGATTCATACCTCTCTCATCCATTAAGTATGACTCCACAGCTAGCAGCCAGTTAGCTTAGCTTACCATAAAGACTGAGAACAGGTGGAAGCAGTTAGCCTGGCTTTGCACAAAGCTCACTAATTACATGTTTTATTTAATTTGACTGAAGTGTAAAAACTGAAACAACACATTGTAAAAACAAGGTTGCAACAAAGGAAGTACTTATCCTGGTACATCTAGTACGCCTGTAAAACTACAACCAGTCATATTTAAATTTAAATTTTTAAAGGGATTAAACAAACAATTATTAGTGAGTACAGTATTTTTTTTATGCTAAACAAAGCTAACTGGCTATTTACTGTACGTCCACTCAATATAACGCTACAGCCAGCAGATGTTAGCTTAGCTTAGCTTAGCACAAAGACTACAAATGGAGAAACAATAAGCGTCTTTCCAAAACCTGTTTACCAGCAACTCTAAAATTTACTAACTTGTTGTATCATTTATTTAATTTCAGTTTTGAAATGACCAGTTGTAGTCTGTGCTGGTTGCCTGGCAGCCATTACATATTATTTGCCAGTTGTAACCATGAATGCAATTAGCTAATGTTACTAAGATTACTTAACAGTTAGCTACCACAGATTAAGGAAGCTAACTTTGTTAGCAGAGACTTTGCATGGTGGAGCCGGGAGCCTTTTTTCTACATATTAAACAAGATATAATGTGCTTCATATTTATGGTGCGAGGTACGTTTTGCACTGGGAAGTCTGAATTTTCCAGTTCTTAGTCGGAAATTTCAACTGGACTAACTCAGAAAGTCGGAGGAACCTCACCAACACTGACCTCAAAATCCAAAATGGCTGCTCCGAGCATCAACAGTAGTCAAAGCTGTAGTAATATACTGCACTCCTGTCTTTTTTGTGTCTTGTTTAAACTGTCGGACACACAGTCTAAGTATTCAGATCATTAAGATAGGTAAAAGTAGCACTACCTCACTCTAAAAATACTCCATTACAAGTTAAAGTCCAAAATTTAGTTTCATATTGGTTTATAATGCTTCAGCTGATCATACGCAACTGCTCTAACTGTCCCTCTGTACCACAGTATAACACAGGTCATTGACCTGCTGGAAGGGATTCGATGTTCGGCCCTCCCTTTGCTGTGTGAGCGCATCATCGAGGTTCCAAACAGACATTGGTTGGTGGCTCCGGCCCTCCAGAAAGATGGAAAACACTGCGTCAGGAAAGCTCCGATCCTGGACGGAGACCAGGAGAAGGAGGAGGGGGAAACATCAAATGAGACTGATGAAGGTGATTTAAAGTCACACAAGCGACTGATGCGCTTGTGTTTGTCATACATTATATTCTGAGTATTTCCTTTATACGTTTTACTTTTACATTTCAGAAGAGACGACCACAGAGGAACACCCAGCCTTCGGGAGTATTCCCTACATCGCCAGACCTCATCCTGAACAGATGAGCCACACAGGTCAGATAATACCACATTTCTAGTCCCAGTCTAACAGTGTGTATATGATGTTGTAAATAAATGCTCATTGTCTTCTTTTCTGTTTTCAGCATTCCTGGTGAAACTGAGGAAGTTTGTGCGGTAGCTTTTCTGCCTGTGACAAAAATATTTGTGACATGTCAGTGTATTTATCTCCTTACTGTAAATAATTTGGAAAATAAACAAAGCTAAAATGTTCACTGTGTGTACTTGAAGTAAAAGTCTGCCATGTAAATGCAAAGTCAAAAATCCCAGACAATAAATTATCAGTAAATTTAGTAAACAAAGGTCAGTACGATGCACTGTAAACTTACATAGAGGCCTGCATGTAAAGAGCAACATATTAGCAAAATAAGGGTTAACAGTTAGGACTGAAATATGCAGGTGTATCTACCTCATTCCTGTAATGAAACTAAGTTAAGTCCATAAAACCATGATGCAGTAAAGACTCAAAAACACAAACTTAGTTCAAGCCTTTATTCAGAACTTCATGAGGCAGTGTTCGACCATTAAACAGGCACATTGGCAACAATCCTAAAAACACACCCTGTTGAATCCCAGTACATTAAGGGCACTTGTCGCAGGCTGAACTTTGATTTAGCCAAGTTGTCGAACTAATTCATCTGTGAATAAATAAGTGTTTGTCAAAGAAAAAACAAGTGCTTCAGTACATAAATATCATAAATAAATAAATACTTAAATAAATACCAAGAACCCAGTGCAGGCAAAACAGATCTTTACAATACTCTTTGGTGTTCAATCCTTATATATTTTCATTACAGAATAATGTACGAAATGACAATGGCTCATGTTCAGTCACTTAAATGGTTAACTTTGTTCTGACAGTTACGTTGAATCAGCACCGTGTTCACATTAAACACAAACTAGTGAGTTAGACTTGTGATTCAGACCTTTTCTTCAGAGTAAATGTGTTAAAGAGGTGAGACAGCAACACATAACACAGCTCAGTCAGCGCTGCTGAGGTGTTGTGACGCTCTACTCCTCACTGATCCAGTCCATGGAGGTGTCGTATGTCGACCCACAAGAGACTCATTCCCTAACAAAGTATGGAGGATAAAAAAGTAGTTTAGTGCAACTAAAACATGAAATATGAATAATATAATGAAATTATATTAATAGGAGTCAACACACTGGATTGAATCCTATTACTTAATGTAATACTCAAGCCCCCGTTTACATTAAAGTTGGTTTCACAGGGTACGTACAGCAGCATCTTTTCCTGTTTCACTCTCTAATCCTGCTTTGTGAAATACCTCCCAGGTGTAATCCAACTAAATCACATCTACACACAATCCAGACACAGAGTAAATTTAACAAAGTGAGCTATCATTAATAAAGCTGCTGCTCGAGGCAGATGCTACTATTATTAGCCTAAAAATCCAGCAGTGATGATTTATTGAACGTGAATTTGTTCTGCTTTTATTGCTGCCCTTGTCTGTGTTTTACTTTTATCATAACTGATATGCTTTACATTATTATTACTGTTCTTAAACTTGTTTCTTGATTTTAAGATTAGAATAAGAAATTCACACTCGGCCAGGGACCACAGCTGAAGACTAGCCTCCTGGATAATTCTGGCATATTTTCAGTAATGCTTATTAATATGAACTGTCCCTGAGAGAGAAATAAAACAAAATAAAATGTCATGAATGTGGACAATGCATCATTATGGCTTTTAGACCAGCTGTATATAAGTGTGTGGCAACCAACCTATGTACCATAAATGTATACATGTATTTACATATGTACAATTTATATACAGTTTTTTTATATTGATCAAAAGGCTTGGGACAGAATAATTCCTGTGCTTATGTTGTTTAATAATTCACTTATAGTGATCAAGTAGTCTGCTTACAGTTTTTATTTAGGGTGTTTTCATACAGGACAATGTTTAGGAAAACAATTAAAAACTACAGTAATTCTATATTATTTATTTTTTTACTTTACTCTCATACCCCTGATGGAAACTTGTCTGCTTCCACCTGACTACCTGAGGCTGGTGCTGCGCATGTTACGGGAAAAAGAAAGCTATTTTCTCCCAATGTAAAACTTAGTCTCCTTTAAGTTTATAGCTGTTACAGATGGAAAGAGAAAACAACTGCGCACAGGAAAAGCACTTGTGGTTGAATCTGCCCTTGTCAAGTGGATCGATAAATCGTTTATAAAAATAAATAAATAATTTATAATATTCCCCTGACAGATATGATCACGATAAATATTTTTTTTAAAAGGATCAAACATAAAAAACATATAGTTTGTGGTTCCTCCTGCAGGTACCAGAGCCTCTTAAAGCAGCCTCAAGTGCGTAGGAGGTACTTAAATGCAATAATTTCTATTTTTAAATAAGAATACTTTTTGGAAACACCGCTTAAGTTTATGAAAGTTCTTGAGTTTTTATAATCACCTCAGCCTTTTGCTTTAAGTGAAACATGATACCTACCAGGAACCTCCTCAGCACAGCAGTAGAGGGAATGCTGCGCCTGGCTTTTAGTCTCCACCGCCTTCCTGCGAGAGGTTGCAGCCCTGGGTGGGGTGAACTCCAAACTCAGTGCATAGGTGAATGGATGTGGGCGGGCAGGGTTTGGGCTCTGCGCAGAAGAGCCTCTGGAGACAGAAGAGGAGCCGGGACCCTTATCTAACCCAGAGCCACGGTTACACAGGGTGCAGGAGACTGGAGAGGCCGAGGGCCCGCGGGGAATTTGAGTGAAGTCTCGGTCCCCGTACTGCCGCTGAGCGCCGCTGTGGTGCTCTGACCGCTCTCGCTGCCACACAAAGTGAGAGGACACAATGGCCATCACCTGGGGGACAGAGACACAGAGACACAGACTGAGAAATGCATACATACAGCTCCATCAGAAAAAAAAAAACAACAGAGATGGCACTTTTGGCATTAAGCCAGCGCAATAAAAACTGCAGTGTGCAGCACAAACAAGACTGTTAAGACTCCCAGAGAAACACCATTTATCAGTCTCCTCAGGCAATTATACGTGTGTGTACCTCTTCACAGCAGCGCCTGCTGACAGCAGCTCTGTACTCAACTCGTGCCCACAGCTTGTCCCGCTGCTTGAGAAAGCGAGGAAACTGCTTCCTCCAGTTCTTGCCCAGCGCCCATGGAAAGATCTCATACTTGCTCTCTTCGTCATCCTCCTCCATGGTGTTGGCAAGATAGCTAGAGATTGAGCACATGAGCCAAATTTGGGGTTACATTTTTTTCCCAGCTGTGGCAGTAAAGGCAGCAGCACATAAGGTTCCTTTTTTGTTTGAGGAACAAAATAAAAAAGCAGAGTTCTTCTTTTTCTTTTGAAACTTACAGTGCAATGAAAAAATTCTTCCTGGTGTATTCAGCGATGGCAAAGCGGGCCCTTATGAAGTACACAAAAGTCATGGCTAGAAGGTACTAATGAAATAGGGAGAAAAGTTGGAGTGAGTTAACCTAAGCATCTCAAAGCTTAAGAGAGATTCTGTCACTTTCACCAAATCAGTTACCTTGTCTGTCATTTTACAGCAACAGTCCATCCACAGAAAGTCATGGATCAGGTCATCATCTGTAACCAAACAGAATTATTTCATATCAAATGCCAAACATTTTCATTCTTTCAATATCAAAAGAAAGATTGATCCCTTTGATTCCACTGAATTAAAACATGCTTATTATTGAGACTATTCGTTTACCAAAAAGCTTGAAGAATGACGCCATTTCCTGCCGCTGGATGCCGATCGTTGGGGACGCGCTCATCTTAACATTGCACATCTCACCCCGACGCTGGCTCGGCTGGCTCTTCCCTGGCAGGCCCTGGGTGTCTCTGCTGTTGGCTCTTTTGAGCCGGTGACCTCTTCTGATTGGGAGCAAGTTTGAACTGCTGGGCTTGACTCCAGCAGATCTTGAGGGGGAAGCCTGGCAACAGCTGTGTGTGTGCTTCATCATGCTTTAGCTTAGATCATCTGTGGTGGAAAGGTCTATGATTCTAAAAACGAAATGGAGAAGAGGTATGAGGTTGAAAATACCAACAATTTTTGTCATTTGTATTGTATATACTGTAATTTCATTGTGCACACAGCATCTATTGTTCCTGAGCTTTCTTCTGTTTTATTTATGAATTTATTTATTCATTTAGTTTGCAGAGGCAGATCCTTATCTAAAGAGAGGGTAAAAGGACAGAGGGTGCCATATGCTGTACACTTAGTCATGTGGTGTCGCAATGATCGAAAAAATTAGTTTCCAACAGGGAAAAGAACGCCCCACAAGTTGCAAAGCTGTCGTCATATACACAGACACATAGCAGACAAAAGTAAATGTTCGTCTGATGGTAATAAACTTTAATCTTTATATTGCATGTCAATGTTTTGCTCACATGTAATTTGTGATACAGTATTTGATTGTAACTGTTAGTTGCTGACCTACATTAGTTAGAAAAGTTACTTATTTGCATTAATCAGGTAAAGAAGTACTTGTAGTGATTTTAGGGGATGTACTGGCGCAGTAAAGAGTCTGGGACAAAAACAGTTTGTACTATAAAGCTTCATACTGTTGTCAACGCATTGTTGAAATGCTCTAAGCTTCTTTGCAGGCGTCCATGTTGTTTCCATATTACTACTTCAAAGCGTCATGAACACACCAAAGTCGAGAAGATTGACTTGTGCCAGGAGCACTTGAATGCAGCATGACTGTGAAGCCCCTTGAGGCAAATTTGTGATATTGGTCTATATAAAAAAAATAACTTAGCTTGCTTTGACTACAAACCCAGAGTAAGGTTTATTCATATTGCTTGTTTAATGAGAAATCATTAGGGAAGTTCAACCTCGTAAATGACGTGTACTTAGCGCATCTCAATGACAGCTTAATATTAAGCTAACTCTCAGCCACCAGCAAGAAAGCTGACAGCTGACAACAGCTTGTAGAAAGATTTCAGTACTGTTATCTTAGTAATAAACTTGACAAACAAACAACCCTTAACACTTAGACAGTCTCCAACCCAGTCCTTACTTCCGCGGCTCTTGCTTTTAGTTTCAGTGAATAAAGAAGTATTTAGCAATTAGCTAACATTAGCTAGCTTACCTTTAAAAAAAACGATGAAAAGTCGACAGTTTAGTGTTACAAACAAGTGTATCAGCGACACAACGGGGCAAAACCTAACGGAGCTAAGAGCTGAGGTAAACAATGACCTTGAGAGCAGGAGAGAATGCTAACTTTACAACGTTTACAAAAGCTAAAACGTTATAAATTATCAGTACTTGCCCATATTTACGAGCACTGGACGGAGATGAAGCTAGTTTGGGAACGCGCTTCAGGATGCGCGCCAATCACTCAGCAGTTCACGTGCACGCGAGGAGGACCAATCTTCTTCTTCTGATGTTTAATGGCGGTTGGCAACCAGCTTTTAGGTTCTTCTTCTTCTTCTTCTTCTTCCAGTCTGTATTTCTAAACATCAAACATGTTCAAATACACATTAACCAACTAGATTGACACATTCAGATAAAGACAGACACTAATATGGAATAAATTACTTGTGGGAAAAGTTTTTGAAATCATCATTAAAACAAAGGTAGTGGGCTGCTGGTAAAATTATATTATTTATTTCACTGGGTGTAGTTAAGATTGTGAAAAGTGATTTTAGTAAGCCACAGGGCAAATGGTTGCGCTGCAGAGACCAAATAAGTGTTTATTGTCTAGTATTACCACAATTTAAGTAGTAGAAAATTCACACTCAAAAATCATCTCTTCCCTTTCAACTCTCCATATAACTTAAAAAAGCAAGGGATTTGTAGGGGCCCAAGCTTAATGTAATTAATATCAGTGTAATGAATCCTTTCAATACAAAAATGTCATGTTTGATTGTATACATTGTTGAGTCATTTCTAATAAATAGGGCCTAACAAATAAAAGAGTGTACTTAAAACTTGATTGGATGTCTTTGTTATTTTCAGTAACTTGTAAGACTATTATATTCCATGGAACAATGTGCCAGACAGTCCAGGGACTAGTACAAATTTGATCTGCGTATTGAGTGTAATTTGATAGACTACAGAAGGTAAAGTTATTGAGGAGCGAGCAGCTGTACTTATGTGAAAATGGGAGCCTAAACTGCCTGGTTCTTTTTATTATTATTGCAAAACAATAATGCATCAAATCTCTTGTCAGAGATTACAAAGACAGAGGTAAATAAAAAAAAAAGAGAGAGAGATGCAAAGCAATTACAGGAGTTTAAACGATTGCATCACAAGAACATGTTGAGGCAAATGGATAATACATAAGACATGGATGGGGTAAAATGGTCACCCTTCTGTAATGCTGTTTGTAATTCTGCTTTTTATGATCATGATCTGACTCCTTGAGTAAGGCAAGAAGTCAGTGGCACACATAGTGATTGCAGTGCTAAGCCACTGCCAAACTTAAAGGCTAAGTTTGTACCAGTTTATACAATATTTAGAGCAGACACATGAATACACATCTAACCAGAAATAAGTGTTAAAGAGAAGCCAAATGGGAGGATTCAAAGGATTCACATACAATTCTACTTTGTTATCATATATACACAAAATATAATGTTGCAAGTTATGTGCAAAAAAAATTTTTTTTTGTCAGAAGTCTTCATCACATCATGGTAGAGTGTACATGTTGTCATTCTAATCTACACTATAGGGCCCTCTAAATATGTAATATATATGTGTTTATTTTATCTTGGTTTTTCCTGTTCTGTTAAATTAATTTGTGCTATTTTCTTGAAATAATTCAAAAGAAAAACCTAAGAGGAAAGATAAGCTACTATAATCTTTGATCTGTTTTTATTTCATTGTCTACTACTGAGAAGCAGAGGTAGTTCAAGTTATTTTAAAGATTGGCTCACTGTTCCAGTGCACTGAAGCTAGATATAGACGTTGAAAGAGGATCAGCAAATCACCAAAATAACTTACTGAACAACTGTATGACAAAGGTATTAAAGCCTGTTTTTAGACAGCATGTCAAATGGAAACATTATCAATGTTTATTAAAACATCAGTGATATTGTTTTTCTATATTTTCTTATATAATATCACTACTGATAGGATATAACTATTAGTGCCTGTTATCTGAACATAATTGCAACTGCATGCAATGCAGTTGACAAGAAATGCATTTTCATTTATTTTTTCTTTTCTTTCTGCAATGGAAATGGCTGCTAATTGAGGAGATATTGTTTTGCATGCTATAAAAAGCCACCTGAGGCCAGCTCTCATTACGCAAATGAGCTTATAGTCTTACAAGTAGGTGAGTTTTATATGGTTTAACGTGACATATGTGCACGCTGAGGAGTTCACTGAAAGCCTCACTAATCCTTTCAGCTGCTTGTCCCTTGTAAGGTAGACGAGGATGGGTTTCAGAGCACGCAACAAGGATTTTTTTTATATAAACATGACCATCGATCTGTGGATTTTTTTTCTATGACAGGTGGGAGAGATCTGTAAAATGGATGTGTCAATGTTTTGTTTTGGTAGCATCCTTGTGAGGGGGGATCTTATCAGTCTCGACAACCTCAGCCTTCTGAAAATGACAGATACAGCAGGTGGCTAAGGACCTTGGCTATTCTTTGCATCATTTACTGCATTGCAGTGTTGGAGTCTTAAAGAAGACACAAAAATCAGCTTGTATTTGAGAACGTCCAAAATGGGCTGCTCACCATCCAAAGGTAACCATTTTGGGGTTCTCGGCCCCACGAGGAAGGGGAGAATGCTTCCTCCTGCACCTCAAGAAAGCCCAAGAGATTCCCACTTTGAAGATGGAGAGAATCGTAATTCAACTGAATCAACAGATGGAGATACAAAGGAGAGGAAGGCAGCCGGACAAACCCAGGTGTTTCAAAAAGAGGCTCAAATGACACCACAGAAAAAGAGACATGTGACTGACGTTGCCCCTGAAGCAGTAAACATGGATAAACTGGTGAGTCAAGGAACGGACAACAACACAGTTTCACATAGAAAAGACAAAAATGTTGACAAGCAGGATGTGACAGAAAAAAAGCCTGTCAGAAAACCTAAAAAAAATACCAGAGGTGTTAAGGGGCTGAAGAAGAAAGACAAGGACAAAGACAAACCACCTACAGAACAGAAAGTGGACTTTCCAGAACCTTTGGTAAAAGCTCACCAAGCTGCTTATGCCTTTTTAAATCCCAGCATAAACAAATATGACGCTTTACTAGGACTTCTGGAAGAAGCAACTCAAACACAGGTTTCTGTGCAGACTATGGTTGCTTTTATGGCTCTACGCTATGAGGAAATAATTCAGGGACTGGAAGAGATGGCAGACGAGGGAGAAAAAGTTTTAAAAGAAAATGGAGAACATCTTGCTTGGCCAAGTCAAATGAAAAACCTCTCATCTTCTCCACCTTTGAAGTCTGGCTCTGCTAATATTGAGCCCCCACCGGATTTGTTGCAGCAGCTGCTTCAGTACACCACACAGAGAATGCGAAATGTGAGCCAGACTGTTGGCGGAATTGGGGACTCTGCTTTAGAGGAGGCAGTGGAGTACTTTGCCTCTGTCTCTGAGCTTTTAGAGGAGAAACTGAAAGTCAAACGTGCAGTAGAGACTAGGCTAATGCAACTCTTATCTCGCATTGAAATGGCCTCTCTGCGCAAGCCTGGGCCAGAGGACTCTGCTCTGTTTAGTGAAGACAGTGGTATTGGAGCCGAGAGTGAATCCCTTGCTGGATCTGAAAGACGCCATAGACGAGAGAGTTGTGCGTCTACTGGGACACATAGAACTACTTCTTTCAGTCCTTTGGGATACACCTCCATGGACATTAGGCAAGGAATATCAAGGCAAAAGCTTGCAAGTCAAATAAGTCCAAGTGTTTCCCTCACCTCACTCAACTCATTAGGTTCTACGTGTACTATAATGGCTAATTACCATAGAGACTCATTGCTAGGATCAGTCTCTTTAGATTATGGTGAGGAAGATGACAATGATGATGAGGAGGATATGGACAGAGGCGTGAAAGATGTGCAAGTAGGGTTTAGAAAGCGATCAAATTCTTCACCCGTAGACCACGAACAACAACAACCACGCCGCTTACCCCCAAAGCGAATAGAGAATCCTCAAAATGTTGAAATGACTCTCAAAATGAAAAATGCTATAAGTGGTAGGATACAGTTTGTTCCATCACAGAACGCTAGTGCCAAAACAAAGGCAGCTGGCAGCCCAAAAACCAGTAGACGCCAGTGGACAGAGGAAGAGGGACGATCTCCAAGGAGGCCTCAAACAACGGCACCTACTCGGAAGACAGTGGTAAAAAAGACCGCAGTGACTAGAGAGCGACGTTCCCAGTCAGCAGAATCCCTGCGGAGCAAAGGAGAAGATCCAACTCTGCTTGAACTAGAAAGGACCCAGAAAGATTTAAACCAGAGGTTGCAGAGGATGAGTAAAAGCAAGGCAGGTGGAAGCATTAAGAATCCTCCATCAAAACAAATTCAAGGAACCTCACCAGCACAGTCTCCAGCAAGAAATCGCAAACAACCCTTATCTCAGAAGAACAGCAATCCCCAACCACCTGATGACAAAGCAGGCCTTACAGTGCGCAACACTAAAAAACAAGAGGTAGTCAGTGATGTGGAAGAGGATAAACTGAAGGACAAGAAAATATTAAAGGGTCCTATAAAAGCCACCCCACCCCCTAGCCCTCCTTCATCACCACGGCCATCGTCGGGCCTTTACAGAGGCAGGAACTCAGTTAAAAGACTTATTGATACCTTCAGTCAAGGAATAGAGGATCTAGATGGTCCTAAAGTTCTGGGGCCTCTCAGAGGAGTACGGAAGTGTGGTGTTCCAGTGTTACCTGGTTTAGGCAATGTGGAAGCTGTGCTTAGCACTGGGATAACCAGTTGTAGACCTGAATCCACTGTTTCGGAGAAGACCAATGACTTAGATCTGGATAGTCTTCCTCCGCCTCCACTGGAAGTATTAATGGACAATTCCTTCGAAAGTGCCCAGAGTCTTTCAACTGGTGTAGCTGATGAAGGGGCTACCAAAGTCAGAAAATCACCTGTGTTAAAGAGGGCCTTAGTATCGCAGCGATTAAAGGCCTCAGTTCAGTCAGTTACAGTGCTGCCAAGTAAAGGAGGCCCTGCCACAAGTTTCCAAGATTTCCTCCCTTGCTAGAGCAGATCAACAAGACACATCTGCTCCGTCAAAGGTCAGCCAACCAAATGTCCAACTGGAGGCAGACCCAAGTGGAAAGGAAAAGGATCCCTTGTACCAGCAAGACAGAAAGATGATGCACCTAAGACACTCTTCAGACTCACAGAGATTGCCAACAAATTCTATAGTAACAAATCCATCTGCGAGTCAAGAAGAATCAGCAGACATACAAGATGGTGGCAACCTTTCAGTGCCTGGATCTAACACTACAGCGTCTACAGTGCCTCCTTCTTCAGTGGTTAGGAGCCAGCCACCTGCCACGCCACCCATGCATAAGGGGCGCATGTTACCATCCACACCTCCTGCACCAAGCAGTCTACATCGAAGACTTCCCAGTCCCCACAACTTCAAAAGGCAACCTACTCCACCCTCTTCTGCTAGCCCTCCTGTTAACAGGAAGCTCCCTACACCACCCACAGTTCAAGGGAGACTCCCCAGCCCACCTGTTGCAAAGCAGAACTCTATTTTAAACTCAAATTCACCCTCCTCCTACCCTTTCAAAGCACCATCTCCACCAGCTTCACCAAAAGTACAAAGATGGTCAAGGGAGAACAGCAGCGAAGACTTATCTAGTGCTCGGAAGATCAATAATGCACGTTCGGTCTTCTGCCCTGTGTCCTCATCCCTGTTTGAGGCCCAGCCTTGTCCAGTTCCCCGACCCCCTCAAGCATGGACCTCTACTGGGGTCTCTTTTCTCCCACGTTCTTGGGGGAGTCGTGGGAGGTTTCCTGTATCTATTCAAGGACCTCGACCCTTCATCCGACGTAGCCATTCAGAACGAAGGCCAAGTCTAAGTCTGCCACCAAGAGCACCAGGCATCTCAGTGGCTGAGACCTGTGGGAGTGAGCCAGCAATATACTCACAGGGGTGAGTGTTTATCATGTTTTATGTTACACATCCTAAATTCTTAAATATGGCTTTTCATTCAATCTTTTATGATGCCATATTTTATAAGTACCCTAATTTCATAGTTCCTGTACATTTTTGGAGTAATTTGCTGGTATGAAGTGGACACTTTTTCGGAAATTTACCACAGTGGGCAATGTAATTTGGTACTAATTTAGGCAAAATGGAGAACACGTATAGTTTTTCTGAAAGAATTAGGAAAACTATGATAGTTATATAGCAAGTAGAAAACAGTATTGAAGTTGTTTATAAGAAGCCGTTAATATGCCAAAAACAATAACAAAAGACATAATAACTGAGATTCTTAACAAGTCTTTAACTGACAAAGATTCACTTGGTAACCAAGTGAATGTTTATGAATGTTCACAGTTGTTCAATGTATGTTTATCGGCATTTTCTAACCGCATTGGTAGTGTTTTAGTTTTGTTTATAAAACGGCATAATTGTAGTTCAGGTTAAAAAGAGCAATTTGCTGACAATTGTAGCACCTGGCCATTTCCCCCAGCCCCCAGTAAACTACCAAATTACACAACCATTCCAGGAAATATCCAGCTCCTTTCTTGGAAATCGGCAATTTCTGAAATTTAGTAGGAAAGTAAGGGACCTATAAAACAAAGTGTTACAGTCTAGCTCACTGTTAAGTTTATGATTTCTCTCAAAAATTGCTGACACATACACAGCTTGGTTTTTAGACCTGTATTTATGTAAGAATTACCAAGAAAGACATGTTTAACTCTTACTTAACATCAGTATCAATGCTGCTGCAATTAGCTTTGAGGGTGACGGAAGTGCTGCAAGGCCAAGAAGCCATGTGACAAATACGATTTCCCATATAATGCATGTTATGTTAACAATCTCTTAAATTAGTATCATAACTATGTCTACTGAGATATGACTGGGTCAAATTTAATTGCAGTATCTTGTTAAATATCAAACTCATCAGCTACATCAGTAGAGTATCACATACAGTATAAGAGATAAAAGGCCAGTCTTTTGAATCTCTCTGCACTTAGTCTCTGCATTTTTTTGGTTGAATAGTGAATTAATTTTACATGTTGAGAATATCAAGGGCTATTTGTCAAAATAGTCTGTATTAACACTCTAGATGTTAAAATTGAATGTCTAATTTTAGGGGGGTTTGTGCCTATGTGGCCTGACATGACTTCTTCCAGAGTTAACCGAATAAACTTACTTCATTAACTAATCTCAGTGATGCACCCTCCTGTTTATAATTGAAACAAACCCACCTGGTCCACTTCCCCTATTGCTAATGACAACATTCTCCATTCACTTCTTATAGGCTGGATGATGAACCAACCAGGGAAGAAGAACTATGGGAGAGCCAATCGAACCTCAGACCTACACTACGTTCTGCGTCACACCCTGACCTGTGTGTTGTTGGACAAGCCTTGCACAGAGACTGAAGGGGCCAATGAAGGGCCAGTGGGATTATGGATTAGCAGGCCTTACTGAGGATTTAAGAGGACGGTGTTTATTCCCCTGCAAAGAGAGGGAGAGCTAATTCTATCAACTTCACTCTTGTAACACACTTCCACAGTTTTTATAGTAAAGTGTGAGGAAAAGTGCACATGCACCGTCTGTGCATAATTACGCTCTTGAATTTATCTGTGTATAATATGTATTTATGAGATTCATACATATTATACACATTTTCATGTTTACAGATTATGGAACTCATTACCTGGCATTGTAATGGTACTACAGATACAGGTGTTTTGAATCACGCTTCACAAGCTTGTACAATACTGAAAGTTTACTACTATTCAGTTCAGAGGTTACATCTTCAAAATTCAAAATACAACCATATGTAGTGTCTCAGTCCATAAATATTAAAATGTGTTCAAAAATAGTTGAGTAGGCTGTTGCTCCATTATTGGCAAAGTAATTATTGAATGAACTGAAAGTAACCTCATCACATCAGTGCCATGAACCATTCAAGGATTTGAATCTTATTGTATATCATTCTGTTTTTGGAAACTATTAATCCAAGCAATAATGTTATCATCTGTAATTAAATACATGACTGTTATTGACTAGGTTTTCATTATTTTAGTCAGATGTCATCTCTCCCAATTGTCATATGCTACAAGGTAAAATGAGACCACTCTCAACCAGTATTTTCAAGGGTTTTCAAATTTTTTTTAATCAATTGTTATTTTTCTGTCTTTCATGTTTCATTTTTACAACTTGTTTATTAATAAAAAAAAAAAGCATATACAATTATCCAAGCCTTTGCATCTCACTTTTTTAAAATCACTTTATTAGTCTCAACTGTGCTCTTTATTAGTAAATTAGAAAAATAGTTAATTAAAGGTTGAGTGTGTAGGATATAGGGGCATGTATAGGCAGGAATGTTATGTAATATGCATAACTGTTGTCATATGTATGAAACTAACTTTTTTTAATCCTTTGAGCCATTTATATCTCCCAAAGAAGTGGGTCCTCTTCAACAGAGTCTGATGTTGTTCTACAGTAGCCCAGAATGGACAAACCAAACATTAGCTCTCTCCTCTCTCCCACACGCAGTCTACAACCTCACTAGATTCCACTAAATCATACACACTGAACCCTAAACAAACACCCAGTGCTTTCCTTCCCCCTGGTATGGGGGGATGGCTCCAAAAACACTGGATCCTACAATACCCATAATGCAACTCAGAAGCACCATTAGACCCTGCCTAGTAAATGCTAATAAATTCTACCCCACTGGTCCACCTCTCAGACTTTTCGAAGCTTACTAAAGGGCATCAAAAGGCAGCATATAAGTTAAGTAGTACTCTTGTGGCTTTAAGAGGCGAGGAAAATTTGATGCGACAATGCCACCTTGGGAATTTCACCCAAGGAAATTATTAAGAATGCTTTGAGCTAATGAGGTCACTAAGGTTCGAATGAATCCACGGGGTCAGAGACTGTAAAAAGAAGAAATCAATTTAACAGAAATGAATCTGTAATACAATGTAAAGCTATAATGTCATAATCACCAGGATTATCCATAGCACCTCATGGTAGTCTTTCAATCGCCCTCTTTTCCTCCTCTGACAGGTGCTGCAGGCATTGAACGGCAATCCAATCACCTGGTAGTGGTGTTTTTCCATGATTCCTTTTTTTCCTTAGAGTGCAGTGTCATGGGTGGATAGTTTGTGGACCTCTCTCCCCTTTTTAATTTCCGACCGCCATGGCAAGCCCCATCCCTAAATTACCCTGCCTGAGTGCTAGTTATTAGTAGTTTCTTATGATGATTAGTCCTTATTTAATTCCTGGTGTTCATGACATTTTAGCTTTAAGTTCTATATTTGTGGGTTATTTTTTTTGTTAAATAAATTCCTTGTTTTTGTGGTAACACGTCTCAGACCCTATGGATTCATTCGAACCTGTGTGACCTCATTAGCTTAAAGCAGATTTTATAATTTCCTTGGGTGAAATTTCCAAGGCGGTGTTGTCGCAACCAACTTTACTTTCCTGCTCATGCCACTCTCTGTTACAAAATCTTTTTTGGGGGGAAACAAAAACACACACAAAAAGTCTTTATTTGCTAACACTTGCTAAGCAAAGGAAGGTGGCGATTTCTAAAACTGATTTATTCCTAATTTTATAAATTCTAATTAGGAGATTTGTTAGGAAATTGTTTCCTCATGCTGCAGTAAACGTTAGCCCCTAGTTCAAACATATCAAAGCGTATTAATTCTGCCTGTGTTTCATCCGTCGTGTTTGCAAATGAGTATTTGTGGTCAGCAAAGGCTTATAGTGGCTGAGGCCTTCAAGCAGAACAAATCCATGTAGAGACACAGCTGAGCTCCCTTTAACAACAACCAGTTAAATTACTGTCACTGTTCCAGAGAAAAGGTGAACACAAAGGTCACCTTATTGTACAGGGAGAAGCGATAATTGTGATCTAGAAGTCCACTGGGCAGTGGTAATTGCAGCACAGACCTTTAGCCCACTAAGAAAATCCTCAGTTGAAATACTGGACGTGTGTTGGCAAGAGTCTGTGAAGCTGGAGATGGCTTGTTCTAAAATGTCTCTTGAGATCTTTGGTGGAATAGTGTCCAACATTAGAGTATCCAACCGACTCACAATCTCTAGTCAGATGACCTTAAAACCAGAAGATCCGCAATCATGCAAAGTGGTTCTCATGACTGTTAAATAATTGAAAGTGGATTACAATAATGTCGGCAGCTTGTTTCAGGCTGATGAAGAGCCTGGAGGTGGAATTATTTCCGGTCCAGCACCTGTGACTGAGTGCTGGGCATATTTTCTGTTTTTGGCTTTTGGTAGAAGATTCATGCATTATAATGAGGCTGCACTGAAGATTGTTTTTTCCTGTATTGAATAAATCATCTATTTTCTTCCAACAATTTAAATCAATAATGAAATAATACAACAATAGAATAACGTTGGCAACCAAAGGCTGAACGTGATTGCGTAACACGTTTGATGTGAGGATTAAAGGAAAGAATATATGATAAGCTTACGCCTGTTTACCACCAGGCTCAAAAAGGGTTTCTTTCAGAATATTTAAATAGCATCAGAATTGAACTTGTAGCCTACAGTACTGCTTTACTTGACTGCCAGTGTCATTAATATCATCAGACTTTAAAGGCTATAGAGGCAAATATGGTTATCAATTTTAGATTATAGTGCTAACAGATGGAAAGCCCATAAACATAATTATCACAGCAGACACTTCTATACTTAAAATAATGAGTAAATTCCAAATATGTATAGGTAGAATGGAGTGTTATACTTTTACTAACTCATATTTTCAAGGGTCAAGATTTCTGAGAGTACTTTCATTTCACAGTTTTTAGGCAAATAACATTATCCTTTCATTTTATCTCTTGGAGACACTTCCCATTCATTTGCATTTTGCATTTGAAGCACTGTCGTGTGTGTTTGAGCTCTGACAGTTTTTGAAGGAAGCTGCAAAGATGATCAGCTCAAAACAATCCTGTTGATAAGTTCCCATCATGGGAAATAAAGCTGCCAGATGATGAATACTGAGATGAATACAAACTTCTAGCCTGTGCACTGACTTGACCCTGGCAGGCACTCAGTCATCTCTCATGCCTCCATACGTCAGTCAGTGGAGCTGTTCCAAGGTGGCTTCTCTTTACAAAAAAGACTCGCTAATGGAGCAAAGAGATGTGCTGCACTCCTCTCTGTGGAACAAACAATATGTTATGGTATGCTCAGTCTCTGTGTTTATACTGATAATCAAATGCAGTGTGATTCATGTAAAAACAAACAAACTACCTGCGTCATTGGAACATACATTCTTCCTCACATTTTTTTAGAGTCAGTGTTTTCTGTTAATAAATTACGTAAATAGTATCTTCATAATTTTGCTCAAAATAATACTTTGAATTCCACACTACAATTAAAGGTCTAGCGTGTAGGATTTAGTGACATCTGGTGGTGATGTGGTAACTGAAACGTCTCACTTGTGCCAAGCACAAAAACACAAATGGCCCTTTCTAGAGCCAGTGTTAAATTTCCCAATTCTAGGTTACTGTAAAAACAGCGTGACAGACTCTGCCGAAGGGGACCCAAATACCAAATAATGAAAACACAACAATTCTTATGCCCAGTCCAGACCGAAGATTCGTGACAAGACGAGTTGAAACAGGCAACTAATTACAATGTGCCACCCTGTACTTCTGCTCCAATTTCCAGCTTTTCGGGCTTATTTTGTGGCTGAATATAATTTGTAGCTTCTTAAAATATGAATGAGGATAGTGATAGTGAGATACTGGCTACAGTTGTATTTGTACTAGTGATGAAACGGCAAAACATAAACAAAGTGATCATCAGATGGACTGTATTCATGATAAGTACGTCACAATAATATAAGTAAGCAGCACCAATAAATCAGTCAGTGAGAACGTGTGTGTGTGAGGGGGCATAAGCACGTACAGCGAGTAGTAGCAACCCACCGACCTACACTGTCACACAGGTGGACAGAAACAGAGGGCTCGGCAGGGACGTAGCACCTGTCGCAACAAGCAATCATGCCATCTAGGGTCATTTTGTCTTGACCATTGGACTTCACTACAAGCCGACTGGCTGTTGATTACGTTCCAAAATCAGCTACTGCCGATTTGACCAGCTGAGTTGCAGGTGACACCATCAGCCGACTTGAGTCAAAACAGTTCACATCGCTGCAACTTTCCTCTGCAACATTCTTAAACAGTTTTGTCTTGTCGTGAATTATTGGTCTGAACTAGGCTTTAGTTTCAAGTGATAATACACTACTGAAAACCTAGTAATGAATATTAAATTCCATTTCTGCCAATATATCCCTCTAGATCCTACACACTGGACCTTTAATTGCACTACACAACATTATAAAGCAGCAAGAAACAATTATATATATTCCAATAATCGTATCATTGAAGTCAGTGTTCTTTTCAAAGTTTCACTGAATTCCCTAAAAGTGTTTTATAACCTTGTTTTATCATGGAATATTCCCTTTGAGATTCAAAATCTTGCATTTTTCTCGCATTAAATATTCTTAACTTTTATTTAGGTGTGGCTCATATAAATACTGTAGATACCTAACACAAAGAAGTATTAAAGATGAAAGACCCTTGTAAATTTCCTTAGAAAATCCATATGACCTTTTTTTGAGCTGATGATTTACATCACTTATAAAAATAAAATAAATTAAACAAACAAGCATATTGTTAAAATGACAGACCAGCCATTCCAGACACTTTTAACCCACCAATTCATCTGAGGGCTATAAGACACTCAAGAGTAGATATGCAATGCATTATTAAAACATTTAATCTGCATTTAAATGATGATAAAATACACAGGAGAAAAGATTAGTCAGTGCAGCAGACAGATGACTACAATAAAAATACCATTACCATAACATTAACAACACATAGTCAATGTAATTGTTTTCCTTTTTACTACAAATACATTGTCCACTAAATAAGAAATGAACTTTTGCACAAAAACTTCTTTTAACTAAAGCAACCCTAAAAGAACTGCAGCATTAGTACCTGTCTGTCCTCAGGTTAACTCATCAGGCATCAGTGTAGGCTGCATGAAGCCGTGCCTGCAATGAAGCCTGTTCTCCACCAGAGGAGTATCTCACCCCACAATCCATCTCCCATCACCCCTCTGCAGTCATATGAGACCTGGTTAGGATGCACAGACACATATGGAATGCAAATGCAATGCAGCATAATCCCACTTTTTTTTATATTTAGATTATGTGACAAACATGCACCATCATCTGTAAATTATCTAATGTGTCAGATGCTGAATGAGGAATGAGATATGCTGCTTCTGAAGCACAATTCTCAAATGAAAGGATGATGTGGTGGAATAAATCTGCCGGATCTCAATCCTCTCCTGAGGGACAGGAATACAAACGTGTGGATTACACCAAAGGAATCACAATGAATACAGTAATCCTCACATTGACGAGGGGATGTTGACATAAGAATTTATTAATGGTGCTGGTTATATTCTTTGTCTTCATTTTCCAACTCTGTACCTTTCAGTATTCCCTCAGAGAGTCAGAGAGAAGGCTGCTAGATTTGTGCATTGCATTTTAATGGAAAATTATACTCTTGTTTGAAAATATTTGAAACATCCACACTAAGCTTTCCTTATTATATTTGTTAATGAAGGCATAGTGGCCCTGTATTTTACCACTGTCTGACAGCTAAGTAGGTTAATATATGTTTGCCTAGGTTATATTCTCACCTTCCAAATGTCACCAGAGACATTTCTCTTGAGGACTGATGAGACATTAAATTCACATTTACATTTATAGAAATACATTTTTGCTTGGTATGACCTTATTTTTTGAAATAAAACAATCCATCCACAAGCCTCATAAATAAATTATGAATGTGCACACAAAGATCATAATTTCTCGCGAAAGCATTAGGGATTTATGTAAAGCATTTTATTTTCATGCATCTACTTTTGACTCTGTGTGAATATGGTCTGCCAGAGTCTCTGGTCCATCTTACATTTATAGTTTCTTGGCTTGCAGTCTCAGTGGTGCTGTGATAAAAGCACCCCACTGGTCTTCGTTTATTGCCTATGAAAAAATCTAACGCAGAAGGCAGATAAAATAACAAGTGGTGGGAGACTAACAGCTGCTTTATGTGTTTCTAATTCAACCTTTTCTGAAGTTGTCTTTATTATGTAAAGGCTGCCACTGGGATCACTTGTTGGTCCTTGTTGGGTGGAAGAAATGGAAAAACTACAGTTCAGAGTGCAACAAAGATACACTCCTACATGTAAGAATGACCTTTCTATTTGTGTGATCTCAATTTGTTTTTTTGCAGGCTATTTTTTCTCATATGCACTGTGGCTGGACTGAGAGTTGACAGCTTTATGAAACATGGCTTTGAGCTTGACGCTAACATTAGCATGCTAAGATAATGTTTGTCATTTGGTGTGTCTAATAGTGTGTTAGTGTTAGCATGCTAATTAGCAAATTAGTGCTAAACACAAAGCACAGCCGAGGCTAATGGGAATTTTTTTAGCAGGTATCTGATTTTATTATGTGTTATTTTTTAAGTTTTGGACAGTGAAATTTTGATGATGATGGAGATAGATATGACAGTTCATCCTGAGGGCCCGTTACCATGTGTTGTATTGTTGAGACATAGTGAAAAATCATATATCTTATACCCTCAACTTTTTTTCTTTCTTTTAATCTAAGAACCTGATATTTTCCAACACAGTTGTTTTTTGTATGTTACGAACAATTAACCCAGGAGAGTTTCATGCCCATCCAAGCTGTAGAAGAGCTCCACCTGTCAGTCATATAACACTGTTTATGGGATAATTGAATGTGAATTTAGCTATCCATATAATGTGTCACCAGACTAAAATAGAGACATGAGCTACTAAGAAGAATTATGGCACCAAGCATTCCATTTTTATCGGACTTTTTGGGATGGTGCATCAATAATACAAGAAAGATCTTGAAATTACAGGTCAAAGAAAAATGTCACAAGTTTCCTGAAAATGGTTTTGGAGCAATACATTATAATAATTAAAAAAAGCAAGTGACCTGAGTTGTATTTGTTGTAGTATTTAATATTTATTTCAACACCAGAAAAGAGTATTAGTTTTTGTTATCACTAATTAGTCCAGGAAATGTGTGGTCTTATTCCTGGTGCCTTGGGATGCTGGAGGTACACTGCAAAATATGATTGCTATTCTGTAGGGAAAACTTGTCAACAGCTTCTGGAGTATAGCAAAACTGCTGGGAAAACTGCACGGTATGAGAAGTACAACTGTCCCCTCCTGGGAGACATCAATATTGTTTAAGCCCTCTGCATGCATAGCTGAATGGAAACAGTTTTCACTCCATCCAATAAAAAATGTGAAATGTGTTACGTTGCCACTGGAGGTAAATGATGAGTTAAATGATGTATAAATGTTGTTCATTATTTTGGTTTATTTCTCTGTTAATGAAATGGAGCTAAAGTGATATTTACTGAATGAGTTCCTCTCATAATTGCCTACTCCACATTGTTATTGCATGTTTGCACAGCCTGTCAGGAGGTGAAATCAACATTTGCCTTGCTCTCCAGCTCTTCAATGGATGTCACGGTTCCAACATTTGCATTTATTGTCTGGATCTGACTGGCTCACATCAGTTCACATAGGACAGCACCCACACTGGAAAAACAAACACAGCAGATGCAGAGACAGGAACTAGACACACAGGAAAACAAATTAATAATGGCATATAACAAGAAAATTAATTATGCTTCATGTGAAAATTAAGCCATTCTTCTCTCTGTCTGTCTCTGAAAGTTAAATACAGTTCATGCTAAATTCATGGAGGATCTATTAATGTTAATGGTCAATGGTTAATGGTCAATAACATATGCTTTTATAGTCAGTTTTCTAGTCTTATCAAGGCAACATACAACAACAAAACATTTCATTTCATTTAGATGAAACTGTCAGTCAATGCTTTACGAAAATTGTCCATACTGTTAGTAGGAGACAGGATGCAAACAGTAGTCTCTGGTGTGAACGTTGGAAGCTTTGCATGCAGTGTTGCCAGGTTTGACTGACACAAAATGGCCCAATCAGAGCCTAGAACCCACCCATCATCCAAACCATTTTTATTTGCCAAATCAAAGAAAAAGTAGCAGAACAAATCTGGCATCATTTTTTGTATGCCCAACCATCCACCCCAACCTTGTCTCTAAGATGCTTTGAGGTGTAGTGCTCTACTTCTGCTTTCTGGCCACAAGCAGTTATTCTTTAGGAAAAGGAAAACGCACTGTAGGTTGATTTAAGTGTGACTAAACAACCAAAGGTTATTCTGGCTATAGTCTTATAATGTAGCCTACACAAGACTGACCTTGTTTTTAGATATTAGCTTGATAGAAGCAAAGACCCCAGGAACAGTGACAGGCTTTGAAGCCAGTTTGACAAAGGTGCCCAAACTGTGAAATTGCAACTTCCAGGTCCATCAAATGATGTTGTTAGGCCCCAAAGACTTTTTCCCATTGACTTTCATTGTGAAAGAGATGTCTGTAAATCAGTGGATACATATTTCTGAGCATGGGGCGCCCAGTAGGCCACTGGTTAGAGCGGGCATTCCATGTTTAAAGGCACTGTCGTTAACACAGCAGCCATGGGTTTGACTCCAGCCTGCGGCCATTTGCTACATGTCATCCCCATTGATACATATATATATATATTTTTTTTTTTGTGTGTTTTGAGCGTTATAAACATTGCATAATGACTTGTTTCACATCGTGATTTCATCTATTTGGTCTGATAAGATTTCAAAAGTCTAGAACCAGATTATTCACTTGCTGGTGAACATAGTGAAGCATTTAGCAGCTAAAGAGCCAGATATTTCCCTGCAGGACCAGAAACATGACTCCAAATGAATGCTTATATTGCTTTGTGTCTGCTAGATGTAAAAAAAAAAAAAATCAATTTATTTTAATAACCTTACAGTTAAGAAGTGTATTTGTTTTACTGTATGCAACAGCACAGTTTCACCAAGCTCCTCTTGGTTCAGACCATTAGCTGAGTGAGTCATCATTTGGCTGGAAGGTGTGTTACTATATCCAACAGACAAATTAAAATTTTCAGACCATTTACCTGGATGTTCACGAACAACTGTATCTGTTTCAGATTGGTCTTTTTAATTTTAATGTGGTTTTAATGTAGCATTTAACAGTGGAAAGCAACTCACTCACACACTCATGCTCCAACGCGTCCTCCAAAATGGCACCATCTATCACTGCAGAAGATCTGTGACGCAATAGCAAACCAAAGTAGCCTCTCCATCTTGCTGAGCTGGCCCAGATTCCATTCATTACACGAAATCCGAGACCAAAGCAAATACATAAGTCGACAGTGTCTCTCTTTATCCCATTTACACAGCCTGACTCCTCCGGCTGGCTTACAGCTACTGAACTCTCTGGTCCAGTGGGGCCGAGGAAAAACATGACCCACCAGCTGCCATGGATGCCTCTTATCAGGCCCTGTGTGTGCCCAGTGCTGGTCCGAACATGGCAGCTCCCAGATAATACTATCTGATAACCGTCTGTGTCAAATGGCCTTAACCTGAAGGTGAGCTCCATCTGGGCTGCTCTGATGCTGATGCAGAGATGCAGAAAAACATGGCCTGATGGGAGGGAGGGGTGAACATGGCGAGCAGTCAGTAATTTTTGGCAAAAGGGCTTGCTCAGACATCTCATCTGCATGCCTGCATCACTGATTCATATCAGGTGACATAATTTTTGTCCTATGCATCTACTTTGTGCAAGATAAATACATTTTTGACATTTTAGACAAATTGACGCCATTACATATGCTGCAAAAATGCTGCTACAGCTATATGTAAACACATGGTCACATATTGGCAGGAAGTCTCCTGTATAAACTTGAGTACCTGCGGTGCCTGTGTGAGATTGTTGACAAGCAATTTACAGATTCAGCTGTTTATCTGTCAGCATATCAAGATCTCCCAAAGTGGAAAAGACCAATTAAGTTACATTTTTTGCTCTATTGAAACTGTTTCACTTTTGCAAACAAAAACTTATGCCTACAAGTATAACAAGGTGAGCCAAGGTAACTTAAACCACTGTTATGGGTGTGGTTGTAGGAAGCGCTGACAGACCAAGCTGACGGTTAGCTGTCGGTAAATGTCAGGCTGTGGGTGAGCATTTGTTGCCCTAGTTTATGCAGTGTCCCGCACCATTGCCACTAGTTGGCCCTTTGCAGGCACTTGCCAGCTGTCTTTCGGCCGATTCAGCTTGTCGAATTGGGGTTGGGGCTGGCGGAGGCTGTCGTGAGTGAAATCACTCTCATTAGCAGTTCAGCTCAGTGCACCAAATGACTACAGTCAAGAGGTCATGAGATCACAACAAACTAGGATTATATATATGTATATTTTTATTAATTTTTAGCAGAAACAGTTTGCAGCCTTTAGTGTTACTGTTCGCTAGGACACAGTAAATATCATTTGTTCTTTCAACACTGGGTTGTGTTAGTAATGTGCTAACTGGCTAACTAGCATCTTGAATCCGTCCTGTCATCTTCCAGTTTCCCTCTTTGAACACAGAATACCGCCACCTGCTGGTATGGCGAGTTATTTCCTCTCACGCAGATGTAGAACATACGGGCTAGTCGGCCGTTGGTGTAATCTCTGCAGTGTGTTCAATTGCAACTTTCTGGCCGAGACACAGGCGATGTGAGGTGACACAACAGTTGGCCTTCGTCGCCAGTAGTTCATTGTTGTTGGTTTGGTGTGTCTGGGCCTTAACATTAATTTTACCCTTCATCAGCTAACTTTTGTGTTGATATCAGAAGTACTGAGAAAGTTCCAGGATTAATGCCGACAGTCAACCATCTTAAGCCAGATTTCTGCTTGGTGCAGTCACAAGGATTGTGGATGTCTGCACGGCCAAAATGACGTCACACCATCAGACACACCACTTTACAGAGGTCCCAACAAAGGTTTTACCCTGTACCTATCCCACCTTACTCTGCCTCTGATTAGCTTACCTTGATATTTCAACCCTTATCCTAACCAACCCTACTTCACACGCCTAAACCCAACAAACGAAGGCAAGAAGTACTAGTCAGTCGTAGAAGAGTAGGGTGGGTCATACCTTCACCATCCTGGGAAGAGAAATTTAGCGTCCCATGTGGTGGGTTTTTGCCAACATTTTATAACTATGCTGAAGGAGATGGGTGGAGAAAATTAAAAAAAAAAAAATGTGAGTTTTGATACACTGCCCCCCACAGTTTGGGAGAATAACAGTTTGCCATGAGGACAATCCTTCATAAAAGATCCAAACATTACCTCATCACGATTTTGTGTCAGCTCATGTCCACGCTAAAAAGACAACTGAGGCTGAAGTCTTCCTCTAGATGTTTTCTAAAGAAATATCCCGTTATCTGATGTTAGCTTCTCCTTTCAAGCTAAACTCAGTGAAATTCAGAACATGTTTGAACCTTGGGATGAGAAATGAGAATGGTTAGAAACCTTCATGAATAGTTAAAACCCAAAAATCACATTAGCAATATTTATTTCCTCAATCAAGCAATAATGGTTGAAATATAAGCAGCAGTAGTTGTTAACGTAATAGTGATCCATGAGGCTTTTTCATTCATGAATATGAGTGAATGGGGAGGAAGTGAGATGTTGCAACATCTTTGAAATAATGATTCTATTATGCAAACCATATAAAAAAAGAACAACAAAGGCTTTTAAAATCAAAATACATGTCTGTGCTTTTCAAAGTATGTCAGGCTTGAGCATTCATTATATTAATATGCCATATGCGAAAGTATTCGCAAGAGGAATCCTCATACTACTTGCATATACCGCTGTCTTTCATCTACT
The DNA here is from genome assembly GCA_019142605.1 of Cephalopholis sonnerati. NCBI lineage: Eukaryota > Metazoa > Chordata > Actinopteri > Perciformes > Serranidae > Cephalopholis > Cephalopholis sonnerati. The sequence continues at coordinate 14,138,284 of JAGQAX010000015.1, read as the reverse complement.
GTAGATCAGCTGCTTCTTGTTTTGTTATCTGCTTGCCCTCAGGCTCTGACACTCTTTCATCTCGTAACAATGTGGCGCACACTGAGTCCCATGATGTTAATTTTTGCTGATTGCTTGCTTGGGAACATTCAAACTGGTTTGCCCCATGTGTTGATAGTCATGGAAATGACTTGATTATTAGATTATTTTCATGAAAGTATCAGGTAGACAGATGAGTTTTAGAGGTGTCAGGGACTGTACAAAAATTATTAGGGTTGGAGTGGAAGTAAAAAGAAAAGAAGAAAAATTTATTTTTTTAGCTGAATAAAGAGTAGTCTGTCTTTTTGAGAGAACAGAGAAGGGTCATTTAAAATTTGTATTTCAGCCTTGCCTTGATAAGATCAAATAGTTACAACTGATGATCGTTGTGTGGCCTTTATTGTTTTTCATTAGTCAACTAGCTAGTTTGCATGTTCTCCCCGTGTCAGCATGGGTTTTCTCCAGGTACTCCGGCTTCCTCCCACAGTCCAAAAACATGCAGATTGGGGATAGGTTAAGTTGACTCTAAGTTGACCATAGGTGTGAATGTGAGTGTGAATGGTTGTCTGTCTCTATGTGTCAGCCCTGCAATAGTCTGGCGACCTGCCCAGGGTGTACCCTGCCTTTTGCCCAGTGTCAGCTGGGATAGACTCCAGCCCTCTGTGACCCTAGAAAATGGATGGATGGATGTTTACGTCTTTTTTTTAAGGAAGTTTTAAGTCAATTTAAGGATTTTAAGTCTGTTTAAGGTTGCAAGTTTTTTTCAAAGTCAAATGATATCAGATATAATACATTTAAAGAGGTCAGACTAAATGATGTCAATGTCAATGATGTCTATGAAAAACTCTTTTAAGTCAAGACTGCTTCAGAGGTAGAGAGTCACCACTTTTTCTCGCCTCTCCTCAGTATGCTTATAAATCTGAATGATACAACATACTTTGGTGCTCATGGTTTCTGTCTATTGAACCAAGTGATTGAATTTAAACTGAGCTAACGATGTGTAGCATGTTAACATTGACAAAAGGTTAAACACTTAACATTTTGTGATGCATGATGCTAAGTTACTTAGAACTAGCTCAAGCAGGTTGCCAGTGGATGTTTTGTACTTAAAGGCAAGACTGTGTTTTGTTGCCATTGTCCTGGACCCTGCCTTGTTACCATAAAGTGTTTGCAAGTTGTTATCAAGCTTCAATACCGTCTTTATCTTCTAAATTTTGAAGTTTCTGATTCTGAAAGTGAAGACTTTGTTTACATAAAAACAAATAAAAGATGTTGTCATGAATATACTTCAGAAAATTATATAATTACTACTGGCTCTGTTATGGTGCATATCAGTTCTGCCCGCAGTGTGTACAAGTGGTGTTGCCGTACCCCAGCGGAAGCTTTTGCTTGACTGCTGTGGAGAGATACAATCAGTGTCAAAACCTGTACTGTCTCTATTTCTCTACTTTTAACTAGGCTATCTTAGGCTAAACAAATTGGAAACTAGAATGTAATATGAGTGTTATGTGAGTAATTTCACCGCCAGTATGTCATAAAAAAGTCATAAAAAGGCAGAATATAGTATCTTAAAAAATGTCATAGTATAATATAATATATACAATATGCTGGCTCCCTAAAATGGCGGCTTTTTCGTTTTAAAATGCTCTATGATGGTCAGTGTAATTGTTAAGTTTCTAAAAATTTCTCCCAGGAGAAAATCCCCCTTCATAGACAGTTGGGTCACAGAAGATGTCGATGAAACGGCCCCCTCCAATGCTGAATAGGTGATTATGGCCTTGCAACATCTCAAAGATGGTTTGGGATATTAGTTCCAGACAACAGGATACAGAGGGACACTGGTTGTTCTTCCTTTTTACTACAGGCTGTATTATCTTTTTTTCCTATTTTTAAATATGTCTGAATTTACACTAGATGACTACAGCATGTCCAGTATGGCAAATAAAAATAATGACAAAACACTGTGGATTCTCTTGCTTTTTAAAAAAATGAAGCATAAGATTCAGCCTCTGTCCGCACACCAATAATTTTTGTACAGTCCCTTAATCATTCTAAACTGTTTTTAATTGAACACTGGAAAGCTTACACTTTTTTTTTTTTATCATCATATGTGTGAGCGTTAAACTTATTTTATTCCTCTGCAGTTGTATAAGTTACATATAAGGTCCTATAATTGCTGAATGCTTTAAGCTGGAATACTAAATTGCATTAAATTGGATTTCTATGTAAATGATACTCATCTCCTTGTGTGAGAGCCAATCGCATGTCACCATCATGTGGGAGATTTGCATGCTGTGCTTCAGTATGTACTGCACATGCACTTAGATAGCACTGAATCATATAGCTTCTAGTCGAGAAAGCAAGGCTGGGCACATTCAGCTGGCAGGCAACTGTGAACACACACACACACACACACACACACACACACACACACACACACACACGCACACACTGTGTTGACTAGATTGTGGCTGAATATTGTTATTACAGTTATGCGAGGCTGCTGCAAATAAATGAAAATCTGACCTCAGAAAGCTTCTTTCTAACTTATGGAATATGTGACTTGTTTTTTTAATAGATGCTGCTGAGTTGCACAGGTTTGTTGGTACAGTGTTCCCAACAAAAGCCTGCTATATACTGAGGCAGTGTTGAATTTCACGGGTCATTTGCATATAGATAGCACAATCAAAGATCTACAATGACATGAGAATTTGAATTTTTAGATTGCTTAAGTGTCAAAGTGATGATTGGATGAAAACTGATGATTAGCAGGAACAGGTTCAGTCACTTGGCTGTATGATAACAGGCAATAATGAACACAAATACCAGGGAAGGGAAAGGGAAGGGCAAACAGGTCAGCTTTATTGGTATTCAGAGCAGGGTGACCGAGGAATCGGCACATAAGGAATAGATCTCTAAGCTTAAAGATGCCCTAACATCCTTAAAGACAAATTGTGTGTGTGTGTGTATGTTGTATAGGCTATTAGTTCAGAGCGTGTGCATACATCTGTGGGCTTTGTACTCACTCACTGCATGAAGGCTGGGGTCCCAGCACAGCACTGACATGCTCTGCATCTCAATAATACCATTAGCATTCAAGGTCTGTAAACTCTGCTGGACTAAAAATACTGGCAGACGAAGAGTGCGTTCGATTAGATTAATGCAGTTCAAACAGTTTACTTGCATGCTTCTTTCTTTATTATAATAGCATCTGTAGGTACTTATCTGTATAGAAGGAAAAATGCGACTTAGCTTTGGCATTGTGGAGGAGCTGCATTGTGCTTATTTTACCACTGTGGTACTCAAAGTGGTATTACCTTGCAGGGAAATGGGTGTAGTAACTTTCCTGTGCACCGGGTGGCAGTGTTAGCAAAGGGATTCTTGTCATGGTATCTCACACTTCTTTAATGTTGATGATTATTTCCAGGAAATATTTTTCTTCTCACTCCTTTTTGCTGCATCTAGAGGCACATATTAACCTGTCCGTTATAGGGATATGATAAGCAAACCCAAGATGGAAGTTTTGCAGGTTTATATCAAGATTTTATCATTAAACATTCTTCATAACGCCTTCACTCATCCATCTAGCGCATGTTATTTTTAGAAATGATGTGCAAGACAGTCAGCAGGTGGTAAACAAAAGAAGCTTGCATGAGCAACATCATTACTCCTTTGCTCGAGAGCACAAATTGAGTTCTTGTTAGAGATTGCGTTGTCGACAAATGCAGTCAAGAGCAAATCTGCAGTTCTTCCGATGCAGTGTTGCAGGAGCCTTTGTGAAAGGTCAGGTAAGCAGCTGTGACATTGTTCTACTCACCAAATGTCACGATGTCCCAGGGGTCGATGTGACTGACAGGGGACCTTATCTGGTGGGATAACACCACTACTGGTGGAGGACCATGCAAGGGTCGCTGGTGGTGAAGCGGGAGATAACAGGTGCTGTGTGAGTGGTTAGGACTAATCATGGCCCCAGTTTTATGGTGCAGTATCGTTAGACCACTATTTTTGTTTACCAGTATGATCAGTATAGGCTGATGTTGGCTTTATGACATTAAAGTCAAAATGAAATTTGTGTTCTCATTGCTCCCTCATCACCAAGGTAACAACACCTGAACTTAAGGCTTCTGTGTTCCCATTTGACTAACAACATATGTCATAGTTCCACTACTATAGTATAGCACCACTTAATTTGAATCACTCTTTTTTGGTTTTTCATTAGCAAAATTTGAGATAGTACTTGGCACCTTGCACTTTTTTTGGTACCTCCTCAGTCTAAGTTCCAAGTAAGCTGAGGCAATACTACAAGGTGAGCCTGAACTGTTGATACAAGGGCTCTACCATCGAAATGTCATGGCAGAAATCAAGACTCATCAGACCAGGCAACATTTTCAAATCTTCTATTGTCCAATTTTGGTGAGCCTGTGTGATCAGCAGTTTTTGAAATCCTCAGACCAGCCGTCTGGCACCATCAAACCATGCAACGTTCAAATAACATTTCTTCCCCATTCTGATGCTTGTTTTGAATTTCAGCAGATCATCTTGACCATGTCTACATGCCTAAATGCATCGAGTTGCTGCCACGTGATTGGCGGATTAGCTGCCTGCGTAAATGAGCAGTTGAACAGGTGTACCTAATAAAGTGGCCGGTGAATGAGTTCATATTGGACAGTCACAGTTATGCACCATTAAAATGAAATTCTCCAGCTATGTGGTAACAAGCTCTAAAAGCTGCAATAGAATTTAATTTTGCTCAGACATTAACTTCTTATTCAGTGTAATGTAACCCAAAGAGTTAGTCCCTGAGGAACTGCTGCAAGGATTTTATTATTTTGGCCTTGAATTGAGTGTTTTAATGGACTTTGGTATAAGAATTTTCATTCCTAGAAAGTACAGTTCTGGGGGTACGCCGTATCCTTGGAAGTTTTTGTGCACAAAAATACCAAAATATAAAATAGTATGAAAATATAAGAACTACTGGCAACGTCAATACAAGATTAACAGTAAAGGTACAAGCCCTAAAGGTCCTCGATTGAACCCAGTAACACATTAATGAACAGTGATTCATGCAGAGCTGGATCACCAGCTTGTCCTCCACCACCTCCTCCTCCTCCTCCTCCTCCTCCTCCTCCTCCCTGAGCTCGTCTCTTCAGCCTTACAGTAGCTGTCAACCCTTTGTGCTTCTTCTGTTTCCGCTCACCTGTAGTGTCACTATTAAAACAATGTTCTAGTACATGTGACTTCCCTTCACTGCTCTGCTCTGTGCACTCTCACAACACATTCAGTAGTTTGCATTTGAATCATGTCTCACAACTGAATACCTCACGAGGAGGTAAAAGAGGAAACAGAAAACTCAAAAGAAATAATGCTCTGGTGGTTTAAAACAAATGATGTGAAGTTCTTCATCCATTTTGTCTTCTTCAAATAATCCGTCGTCAGTTTGAGGCTGTTATCCAACCTTTAGCTGCATGGCTCACCTCTACCCTCAGGGCATTTAATTGATATCAAGCTGTTGGGAGGTACACAGCATTTTATTGTCATGTGTCCCCTGTGGATACCTGCAAGACATACAGCACTTTCAGTTTCTTTGACTCCATCCTGTAAATCTGGACGATAAATACTGTCTGTCAGTCCTAGCCAAGAATGTGGACTGTTTCTCTGTAACTTGTCTAACATGTTCAAATATTAGATGTTCAGGTCTTATTATCATAGATTTGAAGCTTCATTATTGGATTTATTTTGTCCTTAGGGAAAGCAGAACAAGTGATTTGGCTGGTAATTCTCTATGGGGTTGTCACAACGAGCAAACCTTTAAACATTACAGTTATTTGACCTATTGTTGCTATAAAAGGTTTAATTGGCGCAGCTTTGGTTTTCTTATTTTTATAAAATAACATTAACCTAATACCCTAACAGTGTCATTCATGGCACGTCTGATTTGGTGTTGTGATACCACTCTTCGAGATCAAGCGATCAGAAAGATGCTCATTTGAGGATAGGAGGAAGAAGTTCATGAATACACAGCTGGTGCTTAGTGAAATGAGTTTCAGTTAATTATGCCTCGGATCCAAATATAAGCTAAAACAAACTAGAAAAAAAAGAGGAGCAACTGCCACACATGCTTTTCTCATTTCAGGTTTGTGTCCTGATCTGAAATGTTATTGACTATTCAGGTCCTGTTAGTGATGATATCTGCCCCTACAAACCTTAAAGAGAAACAGACAGCTTTTTGCTTTAACTTATCATTATATTGCACCATGTAATGGCTATAAAATAATGAAACAATTGGCGTTTAAGTTGGTTATTCATAAGCCTCACTTTGACTTTGCAGTTGACCCCTCACTAAGTCCCACCCCAGACATAGACTGGTCGATCATGATGTAGCATCTGGCTGTTTCAGACCAGGGGCCAACAACAACACAGCTGTGCTCCATTGACTCTAACACAACCGTTTCAGATTTCCTTCATTTTCAGGCTGGTTTTGTGAATTTGGAGCTAAATGTTGTGCCTGTGGCACGTCGTGTATTAATGGAAATAGATATACATTTCTTCCCTGCTCCAAAACCAAAATGAAACCCTGGAAAGTGTAGGGTTAGCTAGCTAGCTACTGAAGATATAGCCTACTGAATGTATACACATGCTGCTTTTGCTTTTTAATGATTATAACAGTGAAACAAAGACCGACCCTGCTGTACAGGAACCAGTGAAGGGAAGCAGGGAAACTTTGCTGATATTCAACCAGCTGTGTCACTGCATTGTGCGCAGATGAACATTGTTTGACTTCCCCCAGAGATTCCTGCCTGTCTGGCGGCAGAGATCTAGGCGATGGCAGCGGCATGGGGGGCGAAGCAAAACACCGTTCATCTGCACACACTGCAATACCACACAGCTGGTTAAATATCGGCAAAGTTTCCCTTTATATTCATAGCCTTATGTCACAATCACCAGTAATGTGGTGGTTCACTTTTACACTGTGATCTGTAGCCTTCTAACTGTCTTTATCTTTTTAACCTGTTGTTGCTGCTGAGTCAGTTTGACATCCTGGATATATCCTTCAAGTACATTTTGTAGACCCCTCTGTCTGCTTCTCTTTGAAATCACTATTTCATTTTACCAAAAATATGATATTTCTTCAGGGAGTGCAGTTACTGTGTGGGCTCCATGCTTACTCCGACAGCTTGACGGACCATCACAAAAGGGTGGGGCTTAGCGAAAGGTCAATTCTCTCTGCCACCAGGTATGATCTCCCGGGAAAAAGGAAGGCTTGATTTATGGCACAAAGAAAGTGTGCCAACCACTGTGCAAGCAAAACAGGAAGAGGACAGCACTTTTGTTTTCCCTGGTAACTATCAGTAGCTATTCCCAGTTACCAACGAGTATCAATGTAAGTTCTTTGCAGTTACTTTCCACAGGAGTGGAAATGGTAGACAGTCAAACAACCAAAGTAACTATGAAAACTGTAGCTGCCAGGCTGTGTTGTCTGTTTCCACTTCAAATGCATCAACCGGCTCGGCACAAACTTTTAATTAGAATTGACTTACTGTGTAACACAATTCTCACCATTCAGCAGTATGGAAAACTGCACCTTAACCATTTCCCATGGAAATTGCTTTTCATCTCCCTTTATTTCTCATCAATTATTGTGGAACAGTGCCATTTCTCCTGAGTGTGATACTTGCTTGAAGAGTGGCCATTTCTTGGTGCTTCAATGAAGCTGAAACAGCCAATACCTGTGAGATCTACGACATAAAGGAAAGATGGCACGATAATACCTATTTGCAGATGGGCAGACATGAATAAGCGAAGCAATTTCTATGATATGCTCTTCTATTGTTTGCAGGCTAAACACCCCCCTGTAGACCAGCCGGTGGGGATTTTTCAATCAGAGTCAGGTAATATCATAGAAGCAAACATCAAATATTATTGAATTACAACAAGGATAAATAGCAAAGATCTAAATTAATTAGAATCATCAGATTAGTAGTAATGCTTCATCAAAGCCCTTTAGAGTTAAAGAACTAAGTGTTTGATAATGATTCACATAAAGCTCAGCAGTGCATGACTACACTTGAACTAGCGTGTGAAAGTAAAATATTTCATGTGGACCATGGGAAATACATCAGTGAACAGAATACATGTCTGTTTGTGAAGACTCAGATCGTGTTTGAACCCCAAAAACTCTGAGGCCAGGCTGTTGAAATAAAAAGTTGAGGTTTACTCGAGGTCGAAAACAGGCAAAAGTCAAAAGGCAGGCAGGGGAGGTGAAGCGAACTTATCCAATAGGGATCAGGTTAGAGAGCAGGAGTCCAGAAGGCAAGCAGGGGGTCTTAACAGGCAAGACTCAGGCAGCCAGAGGAAATGGCTGGACCACTAAGGCAGAAGCACAATGGACAATCTGGCAGGAAATGAATGGAAATGGGCCAGTATGTATGCTACTGGGCTGAACGGGTTGGCAGGTGGGCGGGGGAGGTTAGCAGATGAGGAATGGTGAAAACACAAGGGGTAAGTGCAGAGCAGGAGGGAGTGGCTGGATCTGAATTGACAGGAGAGTTAGCACATGGCAGGGGGAAAAACAGGGGGAAATGTGAGACGAGGAATTGGCTGACATTGTGACAGTGTTCAACAAACAAAATCGTTCCAGAAAACAGGAAAAGACAACCATAATAAATTTCTCTTATGACATTTCAAACCCTCCCCTCTGTTTAATGTCAACACACTTAAAACATTCCTCAATCACACATTAACCTCATCAAAGATGATTAGATGAGATGAGTTGTGGTTCCTGTTCTTCCTGTGCCCTCTGATCCACCTGTAATCCCTCAGCTTGAGACACTCTCCCCAGGCAGTATCTCTAGACACCTTCCACAAATTACTACTTGCCACTAAACTAACATCCTGGCTATTCTACACGCTCAATGCCAAGCTCATTATGGTCCTCCTCTGTTCACTCTCATTAATACTTCTCCTTCCTCTGGTATTGTGCCCTCAGCCTTTTAAAGGAGCAAAGATTAAAACCCTACTTATCCTTGTTCCTGAAATCCTTAACAATCACCATCTCAAATCTCCCTTCATCTCTAAAGTCCTATGAAGACACTCACTTAACTGATGACCTAAAGAGAGTTTTCTACAGATAAGATCTCGTGTGCAGTCTCCGATTACCCCACAAAATTTGCAAGTTTCAAATTGAGGTTATCTGTAGTCAAAAATCGGATATTGCAGAGGAAAGTAAAAGCAGTTGTGAGGAAAAAGCACAGCTGCAGCTTATCAGAACACAGAGAACGTGACAGAAGGGCAGAGTTCAGATTCTCCCACGATGGGCAGTTTTAAAACAAAAAGGATAAAATCGAAGCAGCAGAACAAGCCTTTTTTTTGTTCCATGAATTACTCTTCCTTGTCAAAACTCAGCGCCTACATTACCCATGATTGCTGACAGTTTAGTCTGAGATTTGGATGTGTTATGCTAGTTGTTGTGGCTACTGTAGTTTCAAGCCGCTAGCCTCAAGCTAGATGAGGAGCGGGCTACAGAGGTCTAGAAAGCTCACTTCTCTCACAATCAAACACCACCAGATTTTCAGATTTTTTATTTTCAAACTTGTAGTTTTCAACCCAACTGAAGCTGAACCTAACCTGAAGTGACATCACTTGAGGCAGTTTATCAGATTTCACACAGCTTTTCACAGCAGTAGTAGTGCTCACCACCTGTAAACAGACTTTGGTGTTTAAAATCACTGCACCCGTTTTGAATGTGGCCATTATCAACTGTTACAGTGAATGGACTGTACTTGTATAGCACTGTTCTCGTCTTCCGACAAGTCAAAGTGTTTTTATACTACATGTCACATTCACACATTCACACACTGCTGGCCGAGGCTGCAATACAATATGCCTCCTGCTACTCAGTAACCACTGACTTGCTCTTGCGCATTTGGTGTTCAATTTGATGTTCGGTATCTTGCCCAAGGATACTTTGAGGAGGAGCCGGTGACTGAACTGCCGATGTTCCGATTAATGGATGACCATCTCTACCTCTAAGCCACAGCTCACAGCTATTATTATCCTTCAGATGGGGAAAACTTCACCTGCAAGTAGGCCATGAGGTGCATATCAAATGTCGTGAAACAGTCACAGTTTTGCCAGATTTAGGCACCAAAACTACTTCGTTATGTAGGAAAGGATCATGGTTTGGGTTAAAATAGCATGTTTGTTACATTACCTGTGATACATCCATTAAAATAAGTTGACACTGACTTTTGGTTTCACACAGAACATGACCTTCTGGGTGAAAGTCCTTTGTTTGTTTGACCCGTCCACCACATGGAATGCCGAAAGAGAAATAAACACAGTGTTGGAGGCGGATCCCCATTTATTCCTATGAAAGTTAGTCACTGGCGCATGAGGCTGAAAAAATCGCAATTTCCTCTGTGTCAAATTACCCAGATCTTCCTCATCGTAGGGTCCATAGAGAAACTGCGCTTGAGACTTACAGTGGCCAAGCGCTACCATCTGGTTTAGCCCCCGCTAACTTTGATGGAGAAATTTTTCTTTTGTTGTACAGCTCTTCCAGACTTCAGAAATGTTATTGGACCAAATAGATCATATCCCAATACTGAAATGAGTCATCAAAAAAATGTGACAACTGGTAACGGCCATTTAATGGGCTGCTAACATCAAAGTGGTTGAATCAGTTCAGTTTTGGAACAAATGTGTTTGAATGAGTGCTGTTTGCATGAGGCCTAATGTTACAGAGTAGGAAGCAGAACTGACATCACCCCACTTCACTGATGCTACTAAATTAAATCAGTTTTCCTAGATTGTGGTGCATTCATGTCAGGATGCCATTAAGTCATTAACGCAATCAATACAACACCAAATACCGTGTTGTAATTATTAGTAATGGACCTATTTCTGAGACTGAGCTGTTGATTACACTTTCCTCAGGAGTCAAACTGAAGCTGTTTTCTTTCACAGTCCTGAGCTGGAGAAAATTTAAAGCATAAGCCTGTGGAAGTTATGAACTTGACCACATTTAGTGTGTTTTCACCAGCGTGTCCTCAGCCCTGGAACAGCAGAGAACAATCAGGAATAACAGAGGATGGCGTAGCCTTCCCCAGGGCACCGCTCTTTACAACACACACAGAAACAAACTGTAAGTTTGGACGCTCCATTTGACTCCAAGCTTAAACTTAGATGTGTTTTGTAAATAAATTGACACCCACTGATCTGCAGTTTTGTCAACTGCATGCCTGTAAGACATGACTGTTCGCTGTTTGTTTTCTGTCTATGGAGATATCGCCTGTGTTGGTGCTGCTGACTCTGAGAAAGTGGTGACTTGCGGACAAAAGAATGCTTCAAATCTGCCATGAAAAGATGAATTAATTCATGAGTGAGCCTCCGGAGAATTTTGCTTTATATCAAAGAGTAAATGAGAACAAATGTGATTAACATTTCATTTAATCTACAGTATAAACATCAACATGTTAAGTTTGCAGCTCAGTAGAATGAGATTAGGTCACACTATTAAATGCATACTGTCAGAGGCATCCCTCTTTCATTTTTCAACATAAATACCAAACTGGATATTCAGTGGTATCTCTAACTGAGACTGCAGGCAGTTCAACATTTCTTGCTTCTCACCAACAAGCTTAGTGTATTGCAATGCCATGCCCTAATCTGTTTATTAAAATATCAGAGAGGTTTACAGCTGCTCTGACTTCAGCTGGTTGATCTTTCAGGTAGATCAGCAACATTTCACACAGTGGAAAGCAAAGAGCCCAGTCTGAGATGTCAGATAATCCCACAGCAGAGATGGACTGTATTAGTTACAGATAACATGCTTCATTTCTCTGTTTGGCACCGTGTCCCAATGGCTGTGAAAAGGACTGGCAAGCTCTGATGGCAGGTGCTGCCAAAACGACTCCCCATGTGACCTCACTATGTGAGACAGACAACTGCTGCCAAACCCAGAGGTAGGGTCCTCAAGAAGATGAAAGGAGGCAGCAATAGAGGCATCAGTATGTATAGACAAATAACAGGCTTTCAGATATTCTTTGGATACTGAGTGTATTTTAGAGACATGCAAACATTTGTGATAGCAATAACAAACAAGACTAAGAGTCGACAGCCATGACATGAATGATGACTCCTGTCCATCGAGAGCACAGAACAAAGTTGGATGACGTTATTGTAGAGCAATAAAGTCCACAGAGCGAGGAAGTCAGGGTGGATGGATAATTTAAAATAACAAGGGACTTTGTCTCTCGGCACCACTGTCCATCCACGATTGTTCCCTAACTTTAATCCAGTTATTATTATTGTAAAAACAATGGCAAATCATCATTTTCATTTTCACTCAAAACAAGATATTTGCAATCTTTACAAAGCACTTATTTTAACCCAAACCCTGCTCTTCCCCTAAACGTAACCAAGTTGTTTTTGTTCTTAAACCTAAGCAAACATCAACCATGGTGTTGTCACAACATAAAAAATGTATTTTTCAACAGTGAAGTTTTGATCAACCCAGACAAATGATGTCCTGCCTTAGGCTGTTCTCATTCATTGTTTGTACTTATACCTATTACAAGTACTACACTACAATTCATATATACACCATGTAATTGTGAGCCAAGAGGCTGTGATCATGCAATCTCATTCAGGGTGCCCTATTCAAACTGCTCTGGCCTGCCTGCTGTGCTACTTCCTTTGAAAGCCGCTTTGCAACCTGCCTCCACCTAACTGTCTTAACAATGTCATTTCTATTTGTAATTAATGCTGCTCTGTTCTGTTCCTTGGGGGTCTTTGCTGCTGTCCTCTTTCCATGTAGATGCATGAAAGGGCAGAAAGGTTTGCCCTCTCTGCCTCAGGCTTTCCTTGTTTGCGCATGGAAGGGCAGAGAGGTGTGCTCTTTCTGTCTTAAGGCTTTCCATGTAGGCACGTGGACGGGCAGGGAGGTTTTCTCTCTTTGCCTCAGGCATTCCTCATTTGTGCATGGAAGGGTAGAGAGGTGTTCTCTCTCTGCCTTCGGCTTTCCAACGTGGGCACGTGGAAGGGCAGAAAGGTGTGCTCTCTCTGCCTTAGGCGTTCTGCTTAGACCTAGAACCTCCAAAACAGAGCCATACTGCCAATTATGATACTGCAAATGGAAATAAAGTTTTCTTTGATTTAAGTGGTCCTGAATGAAATGGAGAAAAGTCTTCATTTATCTAGTCATATGCTCAATACTTCCCAAACACACAGCCCTTTCCAACCGGGAAGTAAACGGAAAGTGAAACTTATCTATGCTATCCTCAAAGCCAGACTCCATTGACAAACACCATCATTCTTTTGGGCCAGCATTCGTCATGTGAACCTGCAGTACTGACTGAGGCCAATACTGCCTCACAGTCCAACACTGTTTCTGGGAGCTTGGTCTCTCACAATAAACCAAAACATTGGACCAACTTTAACCAGCTGATGGCATTAGATGATAAATCAGATGATCACCAAAGTCATTAGAATAAGTATTGTGAGATTTGTAATGAGAGTGCATGAATATCTGTACCACATGTCATGGCAATCCATCTAACAGTTATCAGGAAAACCCCAAAGTGTCAGCCTTATGGTATAGCACTAGAGGGAGAGTTAGGAGATCACTGAAATCAGTAAGATTCATTCTCTGGGGACCATGAATGTCAATGAATGTACAAAATTTCATAACAGGTCCCTATTGTGATAAATCGGTTTGGACCAAAGCCACACCATAACTTCACCATCATCTTTCATATGTACTTACAGTATACTTTATCTTTAATATCAAATACCATATGCACTCCTGTAGTGGATAAATATAAATACAAAACATACCCACTCAAATCATATAAAGTATATGAAACATATCTATTATATCTTCCCCTCTTTCAAAGAGCGTGATTTTGTTGAGGATCTGTGAACCATAAGCATTTGAGGTAAGTGTGTTCTCTCCTGCGTCTCTGCTTCAGCTATGTACACACATTGGTACACACAATGAAAGCCTGAAGAGAATTTGCAGGTGGCCCCAGGAGTTAAAAAAAAGAAAGCTCTGGCTTCTCTTCAGTGCAGCTCATGCAGCATGGCGATATACCGCCGGAAGTAGTGATTTCATATACAGTGCAGTAGATGATGAGAATGCAGATATTATAGCAGAGCTCCAGTCTGTGTCTCTCGGTGCTACCATAGCAGTCTCAGCTGTCAAGAGAGTGTCTCCCTCCCCCTGCATCTACGCAGCTACAGCTCATGGCCAGCAGCAGCAGACTAATGAACAGGACGACACAGGACAGGAGCCCAGAAATTCTCAACGGCCTGACAAGTCATGGCAACTTTGCAGCTGCATCATAAATGTCCAAGACCCCGACTTGGCACCATCGTTGAGGTCCAGGGGAGAAGTGTTCGTGCTTAAATCAAGATTAAATATATCAACATAGCCAGTTCTACATGAGATACATAATGTTCTGACCTGCAGCTTTTCAGCCCAGTATCCACTGTAATTATGTCCATTTTGGATCACTCCACACATTACAATTAAGTCCAGTGCCAATGTTCGGTGCCAATGCAAAAATCAGAAAACGAGGATGAGACTAGAGGTGTTCTCCTTCTGTCACAGACCTGAAATTAATGTTTGGTTTTTCAATAACTGTAACCATGATCTTTTTCCTGATCTCAACTAGTGCTGTTGTTGCCTTACCCTCATTACACCAAACTATAACCAAGAGCTGTAGCTTCTCTAATGTCAAACATATCTTAGCCGTAGTTTATTTGCCATGACCAAGATCTCTACCTAACTTTAACCACATCATAGATGCCATATGAAAATGATACAGAATAGTTTCACAATAAAAGCCTGTTTAGAAAATGAAGGGATTCTTTTAACCAAACTTATAAGGGGCTTTTAATTTTTAACAGCTACAGGAAGTGTTGACTTTGAAATGACAGCTCAATGCATTAACTTCAATAAGGCAAAAGGGGGGCGGCTTAAAAGTAAAAATAGAGAGGGAATAACAAATGAAAGCCCGTTTCCAATGTAGCCTGTTTCAAATGAAGCTGGTACCCTCTGTAGTTGTGAAAAGTAAAAACCTGCCACTATTTTTTTTTTAATTGTATTACTCAATATCCACCTCCATTATGAAGAAATAAGACTCTTTGCAAGTCTTATGCTAATGGCAGTACTCGCCGGGTTGCGTAAGTGCCTCTGCTGTTTCACTCCATCATTTTCCCCTTTTTAGTCTGTCCTGATGTGACGGGATAAGTCATGATCGACAAAAAGAAAATCAAACATGCTACACTGTCTGTCAGTAAAAAGACTAAAACTAGCGCATGCACCCAGGTGTTGTATTTCCATCACTACCGATGCAGGAACCGATAAATACAATGACCACTGCAGAGTCATTTGAGCCGGGAGTGAATGCTGATTGTAACCCTTCCCATTAAATACAAAAGCCAGATGGTAGCAGGTGTTAGTGTGGTTTTGTCCAGTGGGAAAGGGGCTTTAGTAAAGTTTGTGTTAATGTTGCTACAGTTGGGAAGCAACTACTAGCCAGTATTTCATGGATGACGCAATTACTTTTTGAGGTTTTTATATCATTCTGTAGCTAATATTTCCCACGTGACCTGACATAGCTTTCTGCATGATAATGTTGCTACATATTACCACCCTAGCTTAAACCCAGAAATAAGTTAGCATTTAGCACTCCTGGTTCCTGTGTCTTGAAGTCAGTGGGTTTATGGAATGGTGAATTGGTTTTTGGTTAGATACCTGGAATAAGGTCTGTGGTTTACACAAGCTTAAGAGATTTTCCTGTTTGGTTCAATAATATAAAATACATCAGCTTTTTGGTGTCTTAAAAATGGCAGATACTAACAAGTGGCCAGATGAGACCAGAGAATGCTATCATGCCAGGCATGGCAGAACACAGTTACCACTTTTCCACCAACATGGAACTGGTTCAATTCTTGTTCCAGCACCTAATTTTGAACTATTCAGAGCATTTTGACAAAAAATGGTTCAGAACCTGAAAAGTTGGTTCTCAGCTGGAACCAAAAAAATAGCTGGTCTTCCTTGACCTGATGAGCAAACCGTGATGACGCAGTGGAGGTGCCATATTCTACAGGTTGCAAAGAGAGGATGGAGAAGGCAACAATGGAGAATCAATGTGAGTATGTTTTCAGAAAAAAAAGAGCATGCCAGTGGTCTCAGCAATAGTTTGTTAATGCTTGTTTTGGGGGTAAAAACAAAAATCTGTAGTAGCCGAACAAAAGTTTGCAGGGAATTATTGTAATATACGATTTAGCTACTCGTGTTTACTTCTATTGTGCAGTGTACAACCTTTTCTATTGATAACACATCTTTAGCTACAGTGGTTCCACACAAAACAAGTGGAAATGCGGGCTGGTTCACTGGATAGCAAAAGGTTTCAAGAACCCTGAATGCAATCGGTTCAAGAACCAGAACTAATTTGATGGAAAGGGGTAAGCCTGAAGCAAGTTTCAACCCTCACCTGTGCTTACAAGCTCTGGGTACTGACTTAAAGAGTGGGATCACAGATCACAGTAGCCAAAATGAATTCTATCATAAGGAAGCCCGTAGTAGAACCACAGTTCCTTTTTAATCGAGACAGTTGAGGTGGTTCTTGCACCTGCAGGTATTCTGAACATGTCTTACTGGCAGGGGAACCAGGGCAAATCCAGACCCTGGAGAGATCACATATCCCATCTGGCCTGGGACTACTTTCGGATCCCTCAGGAGGGGCATTAGAATGTGGGTGGGTAGAGGGACATCTGGCCGACGTTTTTTCCTGCTGCCACAGTGACCTTATCCCTCAGCTGGGAAAAAAGGATTCAAAACAGAGTCAAAATTTCAGCCACTTTTGCCTGAAGAGTTGGACCTCCCACATGATGGCCAGGGAGTGTATTACTTCACTTGAATAAGCCTTCTATATCTTTTACTTATGCGCTGTTGCACTCAGCAGGTTCAGGGATTGAGCCAATGACCTGCCACAGGCCAGGACAGTATCACCACTGACCTGAAAAGCATCCCCTTACACTCTGCTAGCACATGAGAATCAGAGTGATGAAAACATATGATGAAACAGACATTTTATTAAACTGGTGAATGGGTATTTTTTATCATAGTTGATTTTGTGCTTTGATATATTTCCTCATATTCACATAAACCAGACACATTTTCTCTTATCTCTCTTTTCTGCTCAAACACAGGCACATTGCTGATGCATTGTTTGCTTCCAACGACAACTTGATTGCACTGACTTATTGTGTGTGTGTGCATGTGTATGGCATTCTATTTTAGTATGCGTGTAAGTCACTACCTCAGTGTTGTCAGGGTTTTGCAAGCATGCCATTTTCGCTGTGCTTATCCCTTGCCTCGTTCGCAGTAAATCAATAAATCCACTCCTATTGTTTGTACAAGTGACCAGATAAATGCGCACCTCAAATGTGGCTAGCTGCTTGGCTGGCTGGTGTGTTTATCAGTGTACAAAAAGAAAGCAGCCCTATTGGACTCTTTTCAGTGGCCTGTAATAAAGCTGTTCCAAGAATATGCCAAAATCGTTATAGTGATTGAAGCTTCTGTTAGCTTGAGTGTCCATTCATTCCGGTCTAAATGTGTATTAAGAAAATTTACTTCAATATAGTGACCATGCTGCATATATTACAGAGAATATTTGTCAGGAAATTGACATTCTCAGGAGAAAATATATCAGTTCTGTTGAAAAAATTGTAGTTAAAATACTAGAGACTAAATGTCCTGACATTTTGAAGTCTCCAAGATTTTAAAGTATGTACCTAAAATTCAGCTCTTAAAGGAGCTGTATACGGCATTGAAAGCATATCTATAATTCGGAGTCTGATTCAAGTTGCACATGCATCTCATAATGGAGTTGGCTGAGCCAGCAGCTTATGGTGATAACAGCACCAACAGCACCAACATTGGCAACAGTGCTAACAGAGCTAACAGTGGTAACCTGGGCAAGTAGTTATTCCTGCAGCTGGAGCAGCTGGTTGACACATCCACCATACCAACACAATCCCTTTGCCCCTTGGTCCAGAACCAAAAACCCTTAAGAATATGTGAAGTTAGCATTTAGCTAGCTATGAAATGTTATGTTAAAAGAGAAGCAGTTAAGCTTAGGGCTATATCTCGTACTTTTAGCTAATTACGCCCTCATGTGAAATGAATCAAGTCAATGAATAACATGGCTTATTGCTACGTTTAGCCTTATTTATTCACTACAACGTGAAGTTGTAGTTGGGTTGACATAACATTTGTCTTGTAGTGGTGGTGGGCATGGTTTGTAGGGGCGTATCATGTAGGCTTCAAACAGTATATGACTGCAACTATACATGTCTCAACCTAAGGGGGGAAACAGAAGGTGGGTACTAAGCTTCCACAAGATGCCATGGGTGTCACGAGCTGTAACGATATGAGTGCATTGCAGAGTGGTGGCGACTCACAGGGACTCACGTGCACCAATATGCACGTATTGCCAGACACATCATCAGACAGAGTGACACACACAGTGCTAGCATGACTTAATTCTCTGCTCAGGATGCCATTACTCCGCTGTATCTTGATATAGCAAATAGATGTTTGCTGCTATTAATGTTCTGGATGTCGTATATGGCTCCTTGAAAGGAAGAAAAGTTGTATATGATGTTCAGTATTGAGTAGTTGAAGTAGCAACTGCTACAGAGTCAATGATAAAAGTTTAAGCAGAGAAGGACAAAGTGCAGTTGAAAAGAGTATAAGCATTTTGAAGGAGGGTTAAGTATAAGTTTACATAAGCACAGCTAAGTTTAAGTGTTGGCTGAAGTGGCAGCTGAGAGATAAGCACTTCAATTAGTTCGATGGCAGTCTGTCTTGGTATAAAAGGGACACACAAAGACTGTGACTACAAACACTAAGTTCATCTGTCGACTACTGAGGACTATACTGAAAGCTTAGGGTTAAAACAAGGGTAAAAAAATATGAGCACTAATTGTAGAGAAAATGTCATAATTGTTTTCCATTCACCTCCCAGAGTCAATGGATCATACGTAGGTGAAATCTACTTGCTACACTCCCAGCCTAGTTAGTCAGATAGTGGAGTCTTTGACACTTCTCACCTCTAGCTCTCCTTCTATAAATGTATGCTCTCTCAGTCTGAGGTGCCAGCCTCTTGAAGTTTAATTAATTAAGCTAATTCTAAAAGCAGTGAAAACAGTGACATTCTGTACAAAGTATGTGTGTATGAGAGAGCAAGAGATTCGGGTGAATGTGAAGGAGACTATTACAGGGGTGAACAAGAATGATGGGTGTAAAGTAAAGCATCTTTGAGCGTGTAATAGAGAAGCACACATAGGCGTTCAATACAATGGAAGTGTGTGTGTGCATGTGTACATAAAGTAGAGGATCCCTCCATCTTTACTCCTGCTAGGTACAATTGCACTTGGAATCACACCTACCCAGCGAGACTTGACTTCCAGCTATGCGGGATACTTAATTGCCACCTGGATTTATCGGCCTGTCACTTGGTGTGGACCCTTAAAGAAAGCTGGAAGCATCTTAATCATTGGTAGACAAACTGGAGGTTAAGATGCCCTATAGGGTCACAAGATAAGCCAGAGAGGTCATGAGATGAGTAATAGTAGAAGAGGAAAGAAAGATCATATTTCTCCTACACTAAATTATCTGGTATCAGCTTTTGCTTTTTCCTGGTAAAGTAGTGAATCATTTTCAGCCTGCGGGTCTCTGATAATTAATCAAATGAAACATCCTTAAGAGGGTGAATCATTGCTCACCTCTCGTGGGTGTATTAAGCCTGTCATGCGAGGTCGCGAGTGGAGATTGCTTCGTTTTAAGAAGCCAAAAAGGTTGACAACCACTGTTAAATAACTGTACAAAGACACAGCTCATCCAGCCTCAGCAGAGAGACGGGTTTTGCCGCAGGAAGTTGCAGCTGTGTTGTTACATACGAACCCAGTAACCTCACTTTTTGATTATTTTTATTTTATAACACAGCTGAAGTCATAGCTTCATAGAGTTTACGCTTCTCTGTGATTTCTGAACGTTCTCTGATCCCTTGTGCTTTTGAAAAGCTTTCAAAAACCAAGTCAACCCTTTCAAAACTCAGGATAACTAGAGAAAAAAAGGCTTTGTGTCTTTTTTGTTTTTGTTTTGATTCTTTCAAAAATAGTTTTGGTGAACAGACTCAAAGTTACATTGAGCTCAGTGATAGAACATTTACATATGTTTTCTTTTTAAACCAAGGAATACATAGGCCTCATAATCACATCCCCTCAAGACCTCCATATACACTGCTGTCTGTTACTATTGACACAGTACATAAATAATTGGTGATAGCTCTTTAAAAAATGTAGTGAAGCAGTTATGAGGGAAACATGCTTGAAATTTGTTATTATACCAACATATATCTATTTGCAACTATGAAATTAGTAGTATTACCATTACAGTCAAAACATTTGAAAAAATGGTGAAAAAAAAATCATATTGGTAATTTAAAAAAAATCAAATATAATGGAATAACATTCAGTTTATGGTATTAACAACAGTGAATATTCATTCATTCATTTTTTTTTTAGTTCATAAAAATTGTGAATTTATTATATTACCATCACTACTTTTACCATAAAAGGCCTATTCAACCATTTGGCTGAGCATGGCTTTTGACAGTAAAAAAAAAAATCACATATAAAATCATTTCATAGCATAGAAATAAATCTATTATTTCACAACAATGAATAATGTATTTCTTAGCCAACAGTCAACTTTAATTACATTAGCTTACCTTCAATGTCTTCACCATAAAAGGTCAAATTAACCATTTGGTAGAGCATGTTTTTTTTTTGTCTTTTTTAAAATTTGATCCTTATTAGATTTTTATTCTTTTTCTTGGAGGAGGGGAACTAAAAAGCCATAATACTATTTAAAGACACAGCAACATCTAGTTTATTTTTTTTTGGCAAAACATACCTAAACAAGAAGGTAAAGATGCCTCAGTCAGGTTGGGTTAAATTCAACACATTTTTCATGAAGATATTGTGACTCAAAATGTGGTCTTTCAAACAGTTGAGCAGGACATTAAAGGACTATACTATACTATACTATACTATACTATACTATACTATACTATACACTATGCTATGAAAGTATTAGACTATAGGACCCAAAGTAGAATGAAACTGTGCACAAACTCTTAGTTTTATACCTTGACCTTGTTGCTAGGTGTGATGCTTTCTTTTAACAGATGTGATTGGTTGTCAGAGACACGCCCTTTTGTGAGCCTGTAAAGTGTGGACACCCAGTGGAAATTAAATGAACTGCATCACAATATGAGTGATGTCATTGTTAGTATTAAGTTTGATCATTCTGCTGATCTAAGGTTGAGACAAACAAAAGTCACCTCTGCTGCACTCTTGCATTTTTCCAGTTTTTCAAATATCTTAGTATTGTGATCATTTTATTTCTGGCGTTAAAGCGTTTTTTTGTTGGGTCGGAAATGTGTGCGTATCCCAAATGAGATCGACCACAAATATTGTCCCTGCACAATCTTATCTGTAGCCTTTCATTTGCTCACTGTCATTTTGTGTTTAGAGAACATTTCTCCTCCGTCTTTGTCTTTCCACCATTTTCTCCTCTCTTTAAGAAACTCTTAAGCCTCTTTAAAGTCCACCTCCCTGCTCCTAACATTGTTTCACCTTAAGAGCTCTTTTAAGGTCTAAGATGCTCTGTGAATAACTTTTATCTTTCCAAGGACCTAGTCTTAACTTTGAGGGGAAATTCTAAGAAAACGTCACAACTCTAAGAATTTTCTTAGAATTTCGTCATTAGGAGCAACTCTTAGTAGGAAGCTTCATTTTTAAAAAAATTTTTTTAATAGAATTCTTCGGATGTAAACAAACAATTGTATTTCCCATATATGCTGATTAACAGTTCTGTGTGAAAAGAAGAACCTGGCCTGTGCCAAATAGACACCTGTCCTGATTATATCCCTGTTGATTTCAGGGATTTAAGCAAATATTAATTGAAGTTTTACGGTATCTTGGATAGTAATTTTCAGTTTGATAAATGTATTCTTCTTGCCAATAATGATGCAAACTCTGTATAACATTCTTTAATTTAATGTCCAGTGGTTGTGGTGTAATAGCTGTTACAACACCTGTACAAAGTAGGTCGAGCAGCAGGGCAGGTCCACAACATGTGAGTCAAATCAGTGTAGAATCTTTACATGTTTCAGAAACTGCAGATGGGATCACTGTGACTTGAGAGGCTTTTCATTATTTGTGAAATACTGCATGTTGGTGGGCAGATTTTCTTAGTTAGTGAGTTAGTGAGCCAGTAATTGACTAACTTTCCCCCCATGTTCATAAACAGATCCACTTTCATCATATTCATCACTGTGTTCTCCTGTTGTACCCAAAGGTGCGACCTCTCTTTATACAGCTCAGGAGATGGTGGCTAATAAACTGATCCGTCTCTTCCTTTCATCATCATTGAGCAAAAAGAATTCACCTCTCACAACAGTCTTTTAAGTTTTCCATAGTAAAGATGGGAATAACTGGACCAATGAGTCCTTTAACATCCCATGTCTGAAACCATACTTTTGAAGCTCCTGTGTGTATTCCACTACAAGACATGTTTACCATACTGTAGCTGAGAGGGAAAATGAGAGAAGAGAAGAGAAGCACAAGACAGAAAGGCGGCAGTGCAGTCCCAGAGGCCTGAATTCCAATGAAGAACCCCAAAAACAAGAACAGAAATTTCTACACCGACATGTATGTAAAATAATCCTTCTGTCCTCTGACTGGATACAGAGCTCCAAATGCTTTGTCATTCTGTCAGCACAAACCTTTATACATGAGTGTGCAGTATCAAACTTTGTAAAAAAGAAAAGGAGGAATACCTACAACACAAATAGACAATAATATCTGAAAAACAAAAAAAGATGTGTAAGAGCAGCAGGTGCTACAGGTCAAATTTGCTCTCTTACTCTAATGCTGTGTTGGAAATCTATTATTAGCGGAAGATGTGCCAGGTGCAGCATAGGGAACTGTATTTCTTTCTTGTAGAGCAGTTATTTGATATCATATCAAGGAGTGACATATCTGGGTACACGCTATAGTATAGTGTAGTACCGTAATGCTTGATATCATGTTGTCTGATTCATCTCAGAGCTCTCTCTTCTCCTGAAACTGACAAAACCATACCACAGAGTCTCCTGACTAAGGAGAGAACCTCTGCTCAGATTTGGGGCTAAATTTCCTGAGGTTAAGCAAACATGGTTGGATCCATAATTTACATCAACATCTAACACACAAATTTTTACCAGAGCCTGACCGATGTCTGAGTGTCTGAGCCTTTGCATTTCTGAGCTTCTCAAAACCACACATTCATTGTCCCCAGAGGATGAAGCCTACTGCCATGACCTGTCCGGTGATCCCCTGAGTTTTTTAATTCTTCAGCAACTATTAGATCAATTGACATCACATTTGGCAGTACTCATGGTACCCAGATAATGAATCCTAATGGCTTTGGGAAACCCTTGACTTTTCATGTAGCACCAACTGTAGGTCAATAATGTTCTACTCTAAAAAAATCTTCTAATCTATACTATGGCTTGCCACAATTTTTGGTACAAACATCATGGTTCTCAGAGGATGAATCCTAATGACAAGTGATCCGCTGACTTTGCTAATAGGGCAACCAGTAGGTTGATAACGCTTTGATGAATTGCCCTAACACTTCATTTTCCAACAGGATGAACTGTAATAACTACGGTAATGTCCTGACTTTACATCCAGCACCATCATTAGGTCAAACTTTCACTTTGTCTAGAGCCTTGTTCTGACCGAATACCAGCAAAAGCATCAGGCTTAGCTGTGTTTAGTTCTCATGAGTATATGTTATCATGCTAACACAGCTTGCATGCCCATAGACTCTTAGTCTTGTTGAATTAATGTTGCAATAGTTATATGTCATAATATTTCAGGTCACAAGAGAGTCATGTCAGTCCAATTATATAAAAGTTGTTAATATTAATTTTAATCTACATGCCAAAGAGTGTTAAAACTCGTGTTCATTTCACAGTACACAGAGGCAAATGTTATAACAGTTATGAGTCACAAATCACAAAGAGCTCTTCAGCTTGTGGCGGCTGTTGACAGAGTGTTAACTGGGCATGTTGTGAAAGCTTGCAACAAGTACTGTGTTTCTTTTGGCTTCACTTAAAAATGCAGCGAGAATCCTGACAGCAGTATCTCTTTGGAGACTCATTGTAAGTTTTTAACTGAGTTGCCATTGTAGCTGTCTACAGTTAAAGGTAATAGAATGTGAAACAGGGGGTGTAAAGTCATCAGAGTTGAAAAGTGTGACAAAGATGTGTGTGTGGGGTGGGGTAGCTAATAAAAGTCTATGAGCTTTTTGCTCTTTGCAGCTATTGCAGCTCCTGTTTGGTCAATTAAAATGGATGGATATGACATTTATAAACTGATTTAACAACCACTACAACTAAAAGAAAAACTGTAACGAGATAATTTCAATTCAGCTTCTGTCATTTTCAGTGAGCTTGGCATTTGCCCCCTTCTCAAGGGACATAATCAGGCTACTGTCACAAGTGTTCCATTTAACGACATCAGAAGTAGCACAAGTCCATTTTACATCGAAGTCCTATTAATTAGTCTCAAATCCAAAAGCCAACAGCAGAAAGAAAATGGAACCATCAGGGACTAACATTAAGTTAGTTGGCACTTTGGCTTTGAGCTCAACATATGTTGTAATTGCCAGCAAAATGGTGACATCTGTTACTTCCAGAGTCCAGAGCGCTGATGTCAATAACATTATACAAGTGGAATTTTGACTAACAAGTAGCCTACGCTAGCTAAAGTTAAACTGTGGAAATAACGTTAACATCTAACTCAAATTGTGAGGCTAGCATCTGCTAAATTAAACCGACTCAACCTCATCAGGCTTATTAACAGTCCCAAGCTGGACGTGTCATCATTTAGGCCAGTTAGGATTATCGTAATGCTACAGTAAGAGATTCTTACCTTCAAGCATGTAGACAGTCAAAAACTGACCTCTTTATATTTCCCTTGAGTCTATCCTTGCAGACCCAGACGCCCCATTTCAAAAACTCATCGAATCTGCACGATTCACACAAGTGATCTATTTTGGATTCAAAATGGCGAAAGGTGACAAGTTTGCACCTCTAATGAATGATGGCCGCAGGCAAATGTCTCCAAATCAAGTGTGAAGTCTTGCCAAAAACTTTAAAAAGTGTCTGACTTTGTTAACTTCCAACAGAAGGTAAGAAGAACAGGAGGCACTTCTATGACTCACCAGCAGCTACTTCATTATTTTGGAATATTTTTAGAAATAACAAAGCTTGTATTCTCTTCTTACTTTCATTCGCCAGTGGCTCAGGTCCTAACTTGACTACATGCGAGGTCTGTGTGCAAGACTATTTTTGCCTCGCTTCTAGTTTCTAAAAGTCATTTTACATTTTTCTCAGGTATTTCAGGAATGGACGTCTGATGTCGCACCGTCTTCTTTTATTCCTGTGCCATCAAAACACAGCTCGCTTCTCACGGTTTTGCCTCACAGAAAGGCTCATAGGAAAAAAAATTATAATTCAGATCCTGGTCCAAAAAGTGGAAAACAGTTGTTTTATCTTAAACTGCTTTGAATGCTGTGAAGCTTATGACTCGTCCTCCTCACTATGTCTGTCTGCTGTTATGTGGGAGGAGTACTCTCCCACTTCACAGATTTTAAAACACAGCTTGTTGGTTTTCTTTGTTTTACCTCAAATAATGTTGGAAACACAGCACCTGTCAGCTAGTTAATAATGTCTGTCTGGCTAAGTGGATGATAGAACCCACATGCATTGTTAATTGCTGTTTATATAGATACCATAATGGACTTCTGAGGCTGCTTAAATGCATGGTATAGGAAATGTGTTGAGCCATTAAATGAGCTATGTCATATGCCATTAAAAATATGTTTTTGGCGTATTATGCAGACGTTCAGTGTGTCCTGGAATTCTGTAAAATCCATTAATCTTATCATGGTTGCCTTCAAAAGTGTTTCTCCTTGCCTGATACATGTACAAACTCAAGATTTTAAGTATACTATCTACAATCCACAACAAACAATGGCTTCAGGGGCTAGTCACACAAAACACCTTAAATCCTAAGTGAAAGCTTCCCAATCCTTTTTTTCAGTGGTCACTACAGTGGACAACTATTTAAAAGCCATTTTCTTTTATATGCAGAGGATTTGGTGCTATACTTGTATATAATGTGCTTTCGGACCTGTAGTTCGCTTGCTTTGGTCCGAGTCAGGGACTAATTCCGTTACAAAGCTCCATAATGGCCTATAGTTGGTTCGTGTTCTCACAGCAGCATTTACAAGCAGACCAGATCAAATGGCTTGCGTGAGAAAGCTGCTAGAATTTCCAAGCGGGAAAAAATCCAGGAAGGAAACAAAACATTTTAGAAAAGTACACTTGCAAGATAAATGCGACACTTTCTAATGTCACAATGGAGGGACCACTACACAGGTTCATTTTAGCGCTGCTCATCGTGGACTATATTGCTGTCATTGTTCATTTTAGGCAAACCATACAGTTTGAAAATGAGGTGTGGCTCCAACTAGAAAACAATGTTTTGATGCATTGAACGTGCTGAACGTGCATATTAAGGCAGTACATTAATAATCCTCCAGGACTGTGACACGCGAACGAACCACACCCGAGATTGCTTCTAACTGGACCTAGATGACCTCTTCAAGAAGGTCTTGGTCTGGTTGTTTTGATACGCACCCAAGTGTGATTGCTGTATTTACACGTGCCCAAATGAACCGCATTTAGGGGGAAAATGAACTTGACTTCGATTGAACCGAACCAAACAGGGCAGGTGTGAAAGCACCCTAAGCCTCTTTAGTGGACCCTGGTGCGTCACGCAATACACTGCCACCCACTGGCCAGGCATTGTAAGTTTAACACAGATCTCCTGAAAATCTATTGGCTGACAGAATGCAAGAAATGTTGTGCAGCTCAGGAATATTCTGCTGATCCTTTTATAATAAGAGACCCTTGCTGGGGGCAAAAAGTAACATCAAGAAACATCTAATCAGTGATACAGTTGTTCAAATTTCCAAGTATTGATTTTACATTGGGAAGAAATTTTGATTCATCATTTGCCCACTAATCTGGACGTAATGCAGTTTTTTCCTTAATGTTTCCTTAAAATTTTCACTTGAGCATTTAAGGTTTTTTAATCTTGGGCTCATGCTTAAGAAATTCCTTAAAGTTAGTTAAGCAGCTGCACGAAAGACCTTAGGTATGAGAATCACAAGTGCAAACAAACGGGGCATAAGGAAACTGTAAAATTGCTCTCAATGCAGTTAATGCTTTCATGTTTTTCCTAAACTATGAAAACCTTTTAACTCCATGAAGTAAGTCCCTTAAGCCTCCAGTGTTATTATTAGGGAGAAAACTTAAGTTGTTTTGTGCAACCTGCCAGTATTGCTAATGATACTGTTTGCGGCATTGCTTGACCTTAACTACAGAAATAGTTATCATGGTCTTTACTTACCATGCCAGTATGGTAATTTAGGTGCCATGTGAGGATATTATTGCAGTATCCAACTAAAAAATAATGGCAGTGAACATTCAGGTGGTGGATGATGCAAAAATATTTGCATAAGAACATAATTTGCTAGATTTAGGCCAGTGCTCACTCTGCTGCCACTGACTGTTTCTATTGAATTTGATGACATTTTTAAGCCTCCTGGTGTCACACAAGATAGCACTTACTCTGTGCCGGTGTCTGCTACAGAACCCAGAGCAGCCCACGCTATAAAACTCTCTGCCACAGAGTGACTTGGTTTCTGTTTCTGTCAGGTAGCATCTGGCTGTTCTGTGCTTCTGCCCGGCCAAACCAGCCAGTGCATCTGCCTCCCTTTGTTGCATTTCCTCAGCGGTGCACTCTGGCTCATAAAAACGTGCTTTGACTCTGACAACATGTAATAAAATGTGAAATAATTCATAATGTCCTCTGAGCACATATACTAGAAAGTCACTTTAGGTGCCCAGAACGCCCCTCTAAACCTTCACAGTGAAGTCAGTAATAACAACGCCCTCTTGCATCACTCTCCCTGCAATTTCTGCCATCCACTGACATCAAAATTCATCACAGAAGTTAACTGAAATTCACATCATATTTTCTCTAGTGAAAAACAATATGTTTGTGTGTAGCTTTTTAAGAAACTCTGATCCTTATTTAAATTCTGCTTTTACTCTTTGCTGGCCCTTGTGTAACACAGAGCATCAGCTTGTCAGTTGGAGTTTACCACTTAAAAACACTGATGACTGTAAATATAGAATGCTGGGAGCTCTGCCAGCTCCCAGCAGGGATTTCAGCTTATTGCGGTGTTGCTAGAAGCCCCTAGCTATGTAGGTACTGCATACCAGAGTAGATGTACCGTCTTTATGAAGTCTGCTGGGTGGGTTTGGTCAGTTAGAGTGAAATATTGATGACTGATATTTCTCTCTTAACTGACAACAATTTATGTAACCTTGAGCTTTTTTGTATTATGTTCAACACACTAGGTGGGATTCAGAAATAATAAAAAAGTGCAACAAAATATGCAGAAGGCAGAGAGTAAGATGATATACGGCTCCTCCCTGGGACTTGAATGAATGTAATTAACTTTTCCTCCAGCCTTCTGTGACACACAAGTGACAAGATTTATTAAAAGTTGGGTTTTTCTTTTCTTGCTTACTTATCCATGTCACCTCTTGTTATTGGAATGATGCATACTGAATGATGCATGGCAGGCCTGACAACTAATCGCTCCTCATGTTAAACCAGTGGAGCTGTAGTTGGAACATTATTTAGCAAGTTTGGAGGCCTTTGTCTTTTCTATTACCTTCTCAAAATAGACACACATAATAAATAGAGGAGCTATAGTGTGTAGAATGGACTACACAGTATGTTTGTCTGCTCTAACATGAGCTGTAAATGTTACCTCGCCTAGCTAACTGACTCTACAGTAGTGTAGTCTAGCATTAGAGCACATCTAGCAAGTGTTAGCATATCATTAGCAGGCAACATTTGTTGAGTTACATCTTACATTAAAACAGGGGTCAGGGTTAGGGTTAGTCCTATGCTCACATATTGTTAAAAAATCCATCCATTATCATCCATTTATCAGGGGGTGGGTCATGGGGGCAGCAGGCTGAGCAAGGTATTCCAGACATCCCTCTCCCCAGCAACATTTGCCAGTTTCTCCTGGATCCTGAGGTGTTCCCAGGCCAGATGAGGTATGTAATCCCTCGAGTGCATTCTCTGTCTACCCTGGGGCCCCCCACCAGTTGGGGAGGGGCCAGACTAGGAGTGATTTAATAGACCCTAAGGATTTGGCAAAAAAGGAGCTGCAGCACCTCAACTGGAACAGGGGAACCAAGCTCCCCCTCTGGAGCCAGACCTGGGACTGGAGCTGGTTAGTCAGCATCTGGTGGCTGGGCTTTGGGCCATGGGGCCAGGTCAGGCAGAGCGCAAAGGCACAACATGGACCCATCACCCTGTGAGCCCACCACCTGCAGGGACAGGCATTAGGGTTGAGTGCATTGTGAGTAAGGGTGGGGATCTAGGTGTGCTGACCCATGGAGTTATTCATTGCTTGAGAACTCTTCATAAATCATACATCTAACCCAGTGATACTCAACTTACAGGTCCCACATGTTCCACCAACCATTTTCTAATTCACAGTGAAAATAAAAAGATTCACACTGGGAATTCATTTTTGTACTTTGAATGTAAGCACGGTGCAAGAGTGCTTAAAAAAAGCATCAAAATAGAGCTTGTTTTGAAAAAAAAAAAAAAGCCCCAAACAGAGGTCCAGAATATTTACTTATATATCAATTATTAATACTTGTTTATTAACCGGCCCCTGGTCTCCTGTCATCTTGCAAAGCTGCCCTCCAGGCAAAGTGAGGTGAGTATCCCTGATCTTACCTTTGTGCGTAAATAACTCATTATCATATTTCTAGAGTAAACATTTGAACAAGGTTGTGTTAGAAAGACATAGCAGTCTGATATTACCTTATTATTATTTTTTTTATCATTATTCATTATTTATGTATATTATATTGTACTACGATGCAATGGATAACTAGCTTCATACTGCAAGAATAATGCAGGTTCTTTTCCATGTTTTCTAGCCTACATGTAAGTTATCCAGTGAGGATTCTGACTTTTTGCTTAGAACCCATCCATCCATCCATCCATCCATCCATCCATCCATCCATCCATCCATCCATCCCAGCTGACATTGGGCGAGAGGCAGGGTACACCCCGGACAGGTTGCCAGACCATCGCAGGGTCAACACATAGAGACAGACAACCATTCACACTCACATTCACACCTACGGGCAATTTAGAGTCACCAATTAACCTATCCTCAACCTGCATGTCTTTGGACTGTGAGATGAAGCCGGAGTACCCATGCTGACACGGGGAGAACATGCAAACTCCGCACAGAAGGTCTCCCTCCTGGGATTGAACCAGGAACCCTCTTGCTATGAAGCGTGTCCACTACACCACCATGCCGCCCTGCTTAGAGCCTGTTGGCTTTAATCTTTTCTGCATCTTTACATAGCACCAAATTAGTCTGTCTAACGTAGAGATCCAGTGCTTCAAAAATTAGCACACATTTCAAGTGGTAAATCTGTGTCAGTTATCACTGAAAACTGTGATAGTGCAAGAGGCTGCAAACTTGCTAGAAGAACATTAATTTCATAATCACAGAGGCCCTGCTCATCACAGCTTTACCTCATTGCTGCTCCATCCTCAAAAGGAACTGTTGGCTGACCAGTTTCTGTGAAAGCTGCACAGGCTCTCTATCATCTAAATGTCATTTGCTGCTGGTATTGGGATCATAAACCTTTAACCCCCAATCAGACTCTTCAGTCAACTCCATCAATGTCATTATTTTTTTTCCAACATAAATGAGATTTGAACCCTATAGTTCCCCAGAGAGGACGAGCCCTTGCAGCAGCCATTTGCTCCATTGCTCCACCCGTGTCCTCCACTGCAAAGATATCATACTCTGTGTGACAACCACAGCAGCAAGCCATTAAAGACACATACGTTCATAACTGCAAAGAACTGCAAAGCTCCAAGTCATGGTGCCCTTACAATTTTCTGTGAGCACTGAACTGCTGTATAAGTGAAAAAAGTACCAGGAAAAGAAAATAAGCAACAAGGAGAACAGGAAGAGAGTTTTTGAGAGGGATTAGAGTGAGCAGAGGTGAAAGGAGGTGACTCAGTGAGACTGACGTATGATACTTGTTGAAAAAAAGGAATCCTTAACCTGCAATGTATGAGGGGTACAGAGACTATACTGTTCTGACTGAAGAGGGAAAGGTCAATCCATCATTGAGGAGCCATTATGGTGCAGAGTGGAGACCATGAAGGAGGGAAAGAGGATCTAGGAGTGGCAGAACTTGTGCAGACTGCAGCACCAGTTCATTTTTGTTTAAATGTAGTGTTGGAGTTATGTTATAACTTACTTACCCTGTTACGCAGGGTGGGAATCATTTTTGAGTCACTATTGCTCTGTTCTGTAGCCTTTTGAATGGCCTCATTAATCTCATATTTACAATTTTTACTTGGAAAATAATAACTGTTGTACAGTACAGTTACCATTATGTTAAAGACCCCCTCCATTCAAAAGTGTGTTTTTCTTAGGTTTATGTCCCCCAAAATGAATGGCCGTGACTATACTGACTTGTATCTTTGCAAAATTTGTGACCAGAGTGGTGTATTCACAGTCCTCTACTGAGACGGGCAATATCTGTCCCGTTCAGTCCCATCGAAGATGCTGAGTGGGTGCTGACTGGCACTGCTTCTGCTATGGCGTCACAACTGTGCAGTCAATAGGGCAGGCACACAACATACTTCCACCAGACGAGCTGGCTACTCCAAATTTAGCACTCTGTCAACAGGAATAGGGGATAAAATGATTTAATCTCGCGGCACCTCTAGACTTTCCAATTGTTATCGGACCACATTCAACCTCGATAGTGAAAGGAGGCATTTTGTGGGGGTTGTGACTCTCAAAAAAATGTATCCACTGATTTACAGACATCTCTTTTGCCATGTAAGACAATGGGAAAGTCTTTTGGGCCGCAGGGCATCACGTGACGGTGTTTTTCCACTGTTCAGGCCATTACGAAAATTGGCTTCAAATCCCAACACACTTTTCTGTGGACCTGGGCAAAACAGAATAGTGATGTCACCAATATGAAAGCCAATCTCTGTCTAACACGAGTAACACATACTGAAGGGGAAAGAGACTTTAACACAACACCGGTAAAGCAACTTGTAACCTAAACTGCACAACAGACTTAGCAGAAAGCAAACTTAGCATTAGCATAGTGAAAGTTTTGACAACATGGTGTGCAGTTTTTGGATGTAACCCAGACCCTGGAGATTCCCTCCACTACCAAAAAACCCATTGTAGCAGATATTGTATGTTTCACAAACACTAACATGGTGTTAGCCAACCCATTCTCAGCCACTGCCTTGCAAGCAAAAATGCTAACTACACTTAGCATCCTGATACATCTGCTAGTCACTGTTTTTGGTGCACAGCTGACTTCTTATTGAGTCTGGGTTTGACTGAGGCTCAAACATGTATGGCTATCTCTCCGATGTTTCCTCTAATGCTAATGCTAGCCATCTTAATGCGCAGTGCTCTACCCTGGACAACCTATTTTGAGTCATGCTGGAGAAAATGAAAACTAAACTTAACACAAGAAAATTTCTCAGTGAGGGAGATAAAGTAGATCTGCTGCTAGCCCCTTTTCAGAGTTTTTAAAAGACGTTGGAAAACCATGTTAAGCAAAATATCACTATAAGTATTACTTTAAAACATGTAAGGAGAGAGAATTAAAAAAGCATTAATTAAAGCATTAAAAAATGAAAGCATAAGGGTTAAAGCATTAATAATGCAATTAATTTTAGTGGCCTTTTCCTCAAATTGTACCGTTATGATTTGTGAGATGATATTTCACAAAGTTGTTTCATATTTTCTTTACTTTATATGCTGTTTAAATTGGGTGTTTCACAATGAGGTAACATCTGAACTAAGTGGCACGTTTAGTGTGAAACCTGTGTGGTACAACAGTGTTGACTTACCTAAACTTCTAATCAGACTCAGCTGTCTAAGTTCAGGCTCTACCGTCACTTCCCTCCAGGCTCACAGCTGACAGACAGAGATGTGACGGTGCAAATCCTTTTGCAGCCCTGTACAACAGCACAGGGGTTTAGAATTGAGCAGCCACAGGCCATCACTGGGGGGAGTATGAGAGGAGAGTGAGATAAGATAATCTGTGGAGGAAGAAGGGAAGGTGGTCTGCAAAGGTCTCAATGAGCCGTGGGTCAGTGTTTCAGGGGGCAGTTGCACTTTAGATTAAGGATGGCTAAAGCTTGAGGTGCAGCGCAAAGTGTCTGATGATTAGATTTTAGCTGCACTTTAAGCTCTGTGTGGCGGCTCTAAGTCACACCATGAAAAACAGAAAGGAGTGTTGAGCATTGTTGGTGTAACTGTAGTATGAAAAATCTGGGGATGACACTGGATGGGGATAAATATTGTGAATGCAGGATCCAATTAAATGGAAGCAGGGAGGGGGTTTAGCCAGGTGGGTCTCCAGTGAAACAGATGTGAAGACATTTACCACAGCATTTGATGCCACGATGCTTCCTACCATAAGCTTGGTGAGGACTCACACAGAAGCCCAATTCAGGTGTCAATAGGATAATTTACTGAGCCACAGTGGTGACAATAGAGAACATCAGGGTTTGCCATCATCAATCTGCAGGCCCATTAAACAGGCAGCACCATTCAGCAGTCACCTAATGTAAATGTTACTAGGTTGAGTGTGTGAATGTGGGTATCACAGATGTTTTATTAAATTAGACCCATGACACCTCCACTATAGGCTCAGCAGTGATTTCTGGCACTACAGAAAGTCAGTGACAGCACAGAGGCTGCTGTGACACTGGCAGAGCTGATCAAATGGGGGGGTTTGTTTTTAAGAGAAAGGAAAGGAATGATTTGATAAGCCAGGCTGTGAACGGATCGGGGGTTGAAAATGCTGTTCTTCACAGGAGGAGTAGCTGATCTAAAGCTGAATATATAGTGCTCTCTGTCTTAGGAGTCAGGTGGTTGAGCAGATCAACAGCACTGGTGTGCAGAAGGACAGTGCAGATGGGCCTGCTGGTTTAAGGAACTGACATATTTAATCCCTTAAACCTGCATTAATAGATTTATTTGGTCACGTAGGGGCAGCAGATGAAGCTGTAAACACAACACTGGCATATTCATAAATTACTATTGCTAATGTTTTAGCAAACAGTTGCCTTTTTAAACATCCAGCAGTCACAGAGCAACATTATCATTTATTTGGAGTCATATTTGTGTCCGTCAGGTGAATATTAATTCAATACTTATTCTCTTTTAGCTCTTTTTGCTCTCAACCAACTCCCGAGGGAAATACCTGGCTCGTTAGCTCCTAAATGCTTCTTGATGCTAATTGCCAACTTTGTCTGCTTTCTGTGTTGGACTGGTAGTGTGCAGTCGGTTTGTCAGAGCTTTTGGAATATGAACAGCTTCCTGCTGTGGCTAGAAACAAGTCAGAGGGTACCAAACATTAAAATTGTGGGCAGATGTACTGCAAAGTCAGTTGTTCATCTCTGTGGGTTTGTTGTTAAAAGTGACCTCTTTCAAAGGGGTACAAAGAGTTAGCTTACAAAGAGTCATTGTCTCTATTGTCAGAACAAAAGATTTGAATATGGCAGCTTTGAGTCATAGTTGTACTTACTTGCCCTTGCCTTAATCCCTCATTCATTTCAATTAATAAACATGCCAGCACGTAGTCAAATACAGACACTTGATTAGTAGCGTCAGTTTTGGAAGGTCAAGGGTGGCGTGTCACTTTCCGCTTGTTAAATGCATACTATCTTTTCAAAATAAACTTCTGGTTTTGCTTGAAATGTAATTTCAGCTTGTCTCTTTCCAAAATAAACTTCAACCAATATACGTTTAGTTAATTTTTAGGTTTGTACAACAAAAGTACTCGGTTAGGTTTAGAATACATATCATGGTTTAGCTGAAAACAAGTGCATTTGTTACTAATAATGTGATGTACATTACGTGATGAGACAGTGCAAGTAAGCTTATAGCCGCAAACTGTTGCAACACAACAGAAATCACTGAAATTACTGAAGATTTTTTTTATATTTGGACAACTTTTCTTCTAACTGTCCTCATAAGTTGCTACTGCTGTAACTCCAGGTATTCAGATACCGTCATTATTAGCTCCTCCATCTTGACTTTTTCTGCTATCCCGATGCCTGCTATTTGATCAGCCAAAGCCAGGCGGCAACCACCAGACGTTCAACATGGTGAACCCCTACCGCAGTTTCCTCTCTGCTGCCTTCCCTTCAAAGAAATGACTCGAGGTGGCGAGTTATGGTGTGACAGTGTAAAAACAGCTAAACAGTGGGTAAAAGTGCTGTGCTTGTTTGACCAACCCACCACCCCTCCATCTAACCCAGTGCGGACCTCCCCGCTCTTTATACTGCACCTTTATACTACTTTATACTACCTCAGAGCATTGAATAACAAAAGTGGCCAAGTGCATCTTATTAGGATAATAAAGAGTCCCTTACTGTGTCAGTGTCAGAAGCAGAAGGCCACTGACCAAGCATTAGTATTTGACAAGTTGGGACATCCTGCACATTTGAGTTCCAGTGCAAAGGCCCCCACAAAACAACACAGTTCTCTGTAAAAAAAAAAAAAAAGCTGAACTTAGTTCACCTTTTGCAGCAATCCAATGCAACACCATCCAACTGTGCTGGTTAGTCAAAAACAAGTGTAACTCTTTGTGGATTTATTTCATCCTCTAACTGGTGCCCGTAGCAACACGCGCACACTGACACAGCCTCTTGCATTTTTGAACATCTGCTAAAAATGATTTCATCTCAGCTATTGAAGCAATGTAACATGAAGGAGAAGCTATGCAGTTAGAATTGTAAAAATACTTTCATATTGGACAGTTCCTATAATGTATTCTGCAGTATGTACGTAAATTAAATGTGGAGGCCAGTGGACGTAGCCAGTCTATTTGTATTCATAATTAAACACAAGATAAAATGTGGTAATGATCACTGATGTTGAAATGCTGAATGCAGCAGCTTTACGTGAGGTTAGATTTTAAAAAAAAAGGCAGGACAGTGGCAGAGCTAGACGGGTAGCTGGGAGAAGCACCTTCGAATGCCATCAACCTTCTCAAAGTAAGTGATAAAGACAAAGTGACAAAGAGGGTAGAAGAGTCAGATGCAGAAGATCGAGTGGGAAAAGACTGATAGCAGGAGAAAAAGAAGCAGAGTCTGACAACAGGGGAGACTAAAAGAGAGAGAGGTCAGCTGACGAGCCGGGGCTTCTGCCACTTTCTTTCAACTGTTTGCAGCGCTGTGAGTTCAGTTCACAAAGCTTCAGACTCGCGGGGCAGGTGGGGACAGATGGAAAGGTCTAAAGGAACAGACGGAGGAGAGGTAGAAAAGACAGAGACCAAATGTTATGCCCCATGGTGATGGCATGAAGGTAGACAGTCAAAAAGGGTTATTAGCGATGGGATTGGGAAAGGAAATCAGTTGCTGGTGAGAACCCTGAAGGCTTAAAGCTGTAACACCAAGAGGTAACACCACTGTTACACACATTTTTACACTGAGACGTGCTCCATTAGAAGAGATTACTGCATGCCCACTGCCGAGCACATTTATTATTTTGCTTATTTTGGATTTTATGATAGCTGTGTTTTCAGACATGACATAAATTGGTTTTGCTCACAAACAAAATAATGTGGTCATTATTAGTTTTTTGATTGCTCCCATCCCAGAGAGGAAAAAAAAAATCACATCTATTTGCGAGTTGCTTCTTGATTGTTTTGGGAATTGCTTTATTTGTGCGAGGAATCTGATTTGATAATGCTTTTTTTCGCTTCATCTTTCATGTTGACAATGTAAATTAAGTCTCAAAGTAACAAGATAACATAATGCTGTAAGGAATTATGCCTTTAACATCAATACAGATTTGGGCATGTATTTATCAAGCCTCTCAGAATCCAATTAAACCAGGACTTAAAAAAAAAACTGCTAATCGAGCTTCTTACCCATCTTACCGTAGCTTCTCAGACTTTCAGAAAGGTGACGATGTATAGCAGTTTTCTGAGAGAAATGTCAGAACGTGGTAAAATTAGAAATGCATACAATTGTATGCGTAGGCTTTGTGTGCATATTATCGGGCTTATATATGAAAAATATATATGATGGAACATGGAACATCTTCACAAGTGTCACTCTATAATGGAAAATACACTGCAGTAATAAATCCACAGTATAACTTAAATATAGCTCTGCAATCTGTAATTATAAGTAAGTAAATAATGAATGAATCAATTAACCCGTGATTTGCATGAACACAGCTTGGTTTTCTGTAACTTCACATTTGCGTGTTGAGGAAATGAAGGGCTGTATGCATCATCCGAGGAGCTGCATGAGAGAGTTTAAATTATTAAAGCAGAGATTGTTGGCTGTAAAAAAAGCTAGTGTACATTTTTTTCTTGTTGCTGCAGGGCTGCGAGGAACAGCCTATGATGAGAGATCATGTGCTCTCTATAGGTCAGTCAAAAATTCATTCATTTTTGCTGAAATGCTATCTTTTAATAATCTCAGTCTCATGAATGAATATATCATATTCTACTGAATGAATGTTACGAGGTTTGATAAAATGCTTTTAAAATGCCAAGTTGAATTCCTGTAAAATGGCAATTCATTTATTCATTGAAAAAATGATGGTATAGCACTAAACTGTGATGTTTAGTACTGCTAATTATCAAGTGTTAGCTAAAATGATAATGGTAAACATAAACTATACTAAACATGAGCATGTCTGTATTGGACATTGGATATGTTAGAATTTGATGTTGGACTGTAATAAGCTGTCACCATAACTTGTGAGGACCAGTTTATGTGGTGAGATCAAGTGGTCTCAAAAAATGTGTGACCTTTTACTAAAACTTTGTCATTAACTCAGTTAATTGTCAGCATCAATAAATGTCTGTCCACCCACTGAATGTGTGCATGTGCAGGGGCGGACAAAGTACACAACTCTATTACTTGAGTCAAAGTAGAGATACTCCTGGTCAAATATTACTCCAATTGAAGTGAAAGACGCTAAGTCAAATTGTTATATAAATGTAGTTGCTTAAAAATACCTTTTTCTTTAATGTATTGTTGTACACACACACACACACACACACACACACACACACACACACACACACACACACACAATAAATAAATAAACAAATACATAAATACAAATTCAGGGCCCCCATAGGTCTCTATGGGGATATGATGAGAAAAAGCAGGAGGGAATTAATTACAACTTGATAAGTGCTTCTACAGTGTTTGACTTGGTAGGACATGGGCACTGTCCCCACAAGTCAGTGATGTAGTACAAGTTAGTACATGTGCGAGGTAGAGGTACAGGAACACTTCGACAAACAAACTAAACGCAAAACTGCATGATCACAGCTTATGGACTTTTACATTTTAGACAAGTGAAAAAAAAAATCATACGCTGGCTATAAAGCAAATGTAACAAGTAACAAGAGCTTTCATAGAAATGTAAGTGTACAATATTTGTAAAAGTAAAATATTTGACTTTCAAATGTAGCGAAGTCAAAGTAATGCGTAAAAAAAGCAAACATTTGTTGGTGTAGCAGCTGTCACCCCTCCCTGCCCCCCATCAGACGCACTCCAAGAAAATGAATGGACGCGCACTGGTCTCATCTGTTCAGTCTTGACTCTGTCTCACCCTGCCTTGGTTTCGGTCTTGAGTTCATCTAAACCACTGAAGGTCTAGGTCTTGTCTTGGTCTCAATAAACCGTGGTCTTGGTCATGACTTATTTTGGAGTTAGGTGGCCTTGAGTACAACACAGGATCACTGCCTGAACACCATCTTCAAACAGGTTAGGACACCTCAGGAGCCCTAAATATCAGCAGGTAATTTCCTAAGTCAGGAAACTTGACAAAACACTTCAAGCCCCAGTCCTCAAAGTAAGACCAAAATGAGACACTAATAGGACTGATTTTCTACTCTGAGAAACTTGCAAAATATGGGCCGACTAAATATATAGTTTTAATGAGAGTGGTTGATCCAAATCTACTTTTGTTGTGGCTGTATAGCTGAAAACTGATATTTCATCTGGTGACATATACCCAAGTAACACATTCAGTATATGTGATATACAGGCAAGGCAACTATACATCTAAGAACCTTCTTCAATCACAGCTGAAGTCTCTGTACATTCAATTTTCAACCAGGGAATATTCAGCTGCTACCTTTCTTTCTGCTGGAGCGCTTCCTTGTGACGGAAAGTTTTAATAAAAGCACTGGAGAGATTTCAAGGCATTGGGACTGAATCACCACCATGACAAGATAAAGAAATCCCACTACAAAAGTGCTGAATTATGTACATTCTCAGATTTTCAATGCCGCTCTTCATAACTCTTGAGCTCCACCGCAGCACATCTGTGACAGACTCACCCGCGATGCGACAGGCCCCTCGGGTGGGGGTTTAGGGGGGGATGAAAGGGGGGATCTTACAGGGACAGTTGAGTCATGAGGGACAGCCAATGGGGCGACACACCTGTCTTCCTACAACTATTAGTGTGCAGATAGATTGCCGAGTTGGGGCAAGGGTGCGTGGGTGATATGAGATGATGTGTGAGGGGATGACAAGGTGTTTAACCCTTTGCCTCAGAAGGATCTTTTCTTTTCCCAACCCGCTGGGTAAATAGGAGGACGTATACATCACAATGTTGCTCTTGGCCCTGTAGGGAATACACGCTCTTGAAATACTGGCTCACAGCCTGAGACTGTGTGTGTAT
Organism: Cephalopholis sonnerati; assembly: GCA_019142605.1. NCBI lineage: Eukaryota > Metazoa > Chordata > Actinopteri > Perciformes > Serranidae > Cephalopholis > Cephalopholis sonnerati. The sequence goes on along the minus strand of JAGQAX010000015.1, from coordinate 14,098,221 downwards.
TACCGGGTGGGTGATTTCTTGTGTCTCTGTGTGCTTGTCCTTTGGTGTGAGTCTATAGCAGCATCATGGAATACAAATGGCAGTTATTATTTCAACCTACTTCAGAGCCCCCCTGCCAACACAAACACACACAGACACACAAACTGGGATTAACCAACACTTCCCTTTACCCTGGGGGCCTGAAGAAGTCACCTGGGGTAAACTGTGAGCTCAGTCCCCACTTTTCTTTTTTGCAACAGATGCCACGTTCTTCCTGTACTAAATGTCCAAGAAAGGTCTTGAGGAATGAACTGGAGAAAAAATAAACCTCTTGGTCTCATTCCCGATCCTGCTTTTTCTCACATGTGCATACCTGAGCTTGGACAAATTTTGTCACATGCGCAGCCATCTCTCTTTATCTCTTAGTGTCCTCAAGTGTCTCTGTCTGTGAGTGTTAGCTCAGTAACAAAGGCAAAATAAACACCTAAGGTTTGCTGAACTGTTTGTTGTGTGGCTGCTTGCAGGTGGTGGGAGTCACAGGGGGCTGCAGAGATGGATGGATGCACAGGTGCAAGACTGGCTTCTGTGAGCTTGGGTGGAGACCACAGCTTTTTATTATTTTTCTTTACCAAACCTTCTGTCATCAAGTATGAAGGATTAGAGCTGTGTAAATGATGCAGAAAAGTTGTGGAGAAATAGGCAGGCGGGGTATTAGAAAGAAGAAAATCTGTCAGCACATTATATTTTAGCTTTTGGTTTTATTTTGAAGAGACAAAACCAAGTACTTTAATTTATATCCAATGCAGCTTTTTTTAACCATGCCAACGGTATGACTGTAGGAATGGCAGTCAGTTGTTCGGTTTATCACTCTGATCCAGACTGAAATGTCTTAATAATGATATGATGGAGTGCCATGATTTTTTAAACTTTTTTTTTTTTTTTTTTACAGATATTCATGGCCACCAGAAGATGATCTCTAGGCTTTTCTTCTAGCATTACCAGCAGTAGGGGTTTTTAGGCAATTTATGTTAATGATGTTGGTGATTACATGACTTTTTCTTTGGTGCCATGTGGCATTGACAGATATGTGGATTTAAGTTAAATGTCTTGAGTATTGGGTGAATTGCTCTTAAATTTGGTTTAGACTTTCATGTCCACCTCAGGATGCATTGTAATAACGCTGTTGATTTTCTGATTCTTCATTTAGTGACGGCATCAGGTCGAAATTTTCATTTGTTCATTTATAACTGAATACCTGCAAAATAAATTACAATCCTCAGTTCTGCGCTAAGTACCAAATATAACAGCACGCTAAACTAACAGAGTGGACAAAGTAAATATTTTACCTGCTAAACATAAGCATGATAGCAATTTTATTGTGAGCATGTTAGCATTAGGGCTTTTCACTCGAATGGACCCAGAAAATTTGTTCTTGGATTCTTGGATTTCAACATTTTTTAAAAATATAAATGCCGACCCATTTTTTTCCTGAAGATATTACAGACCTGACTCAGTATGTGTCCTAATTCATGGACCCAACAAAGCTTGTAATTAAAATAGCCACTAAAAATGCTATTCTAAAAAACGTTTATCATGTTGGATACAACATAATGTTCTTACAAATCTTACTGTGTACAATGTTTATTAATATTTTAGATGTCTTTTTTATGTTAATTTTATTACTATTTTTTTATTTATTAATTCAATTCAATTCAGTTTTATTTATTAAGCCCAGTATCACAAATCACAATTTGTGTCAGAGGGCTTGTTGTGATGTGAGCTGCAACATTGCTTTAAATTAACAAGCTTCGGAATAAAACAAACATCTTCAAGGTTTAACCTCTTTATATTCATTTCCTTTTAGCTTCTTTGTCATAAGTGAAGAAGATAGGCTATACATCTTTCCTTTACAGTGCCTCCAATTCACTGACCCTGCTGCTCAAGGTTTTTCTACATCTACTTTCATTCTTGTAATCTGATCCTTAGTCAACCTAATCATAACGCCAGTTGTACACAGAGCGCTAACTGAATTTCCCCTCATGATCAAGGCTGATTCACTTTTCTTCAAGGATCCACTAAGGTATAACACATTATGATAAACAGACTGTGAGCTGTGGTAATAGGGTAGGACCTGGCCTGGACCTTATTGACTATAATGCAGGTCCAGGGTCCAGGTAAACATGTGAAGATCTGCTGATGTTAGTATTTGTAGATCCCATTTAAGTCACTTCATGCAAGTTAGATGAATGGTAGCTGGGCTCATTTACATCCTTTGTCTCAGTAAATACCACACTGAATCAAAAGAACTGTGCAAAGGACTGTAATTAGCAATATGCTTAATAAATACCCCCCTTCATCTTAATACAAAATGAACATCTTGAAAATGACCATCTTTCAGTCCTGTTTTTAGTTAACTTTACATATGAAAATTTCAAAGTAGCCTGTAGTATACTACAATTGTTAAATTAAAGGATAGCACAGAATACACGTTTACCTCCCCAATTCTTGATAAACTTTTGTGACTCCGAAATATAAGCAAAACTAAAGTCCTTGCTTCACAAAGCTCATTGCTGATCTGATTTTATTCAGGCAGAATGTAAAAGAAAAAAAGTCCATAATCAGATGCAGACTCACTGTGTTAACAAAGGACCCCAGCAGGTCCTGTATTGAGGAGTCGATTAAATTAGTAACAATTTCAGTGCAGGGGGACTTTCTTGGGTATCCACAGGGGAAATTTACTTTCACCACCTCACCTGGTTGATCTGTGCACACCTTACTGTATCATAAATGATTCCACATTGATTATACGTTCATGAACAGTGTGTTCACAAGTGAGAGGAAATTCTTCATGGCCCAGACCTGGAGTGTCTGCAAAAAATGTAAATGTATAAAATGTAAAATTTAGTGGCATTATTTCATTAAAATATTTTATTAGTTTGAGGCTGAAGAACTATTGTTATAGAAATGACTTACTCTACCATTTGCATTATACAAAAGTATTAACATATGAAGACATATGAATCGGTGAACAACACTATACATAACATATACAAACTAATTCTCACCTCAGCCATAATGATCAGAAAGAGATAACACTTTCTGCCATTCTGGGCATTATTGATGAAGTTAAGATTTCACCTTGGGCTTGAGTGTTTTTTTCTTCATCAATAACAAGCAGTGTAAATTATAGCCTAAAGGTTGTTGCTATAGTGATAAAGGAGTCTGTCATTGTCATGCTCTGCTAAGCCATAGAAATCACTACCAGATATAACTCTGGACCAAAGAGAGTGGGTCCATACATTTACCTTAAAAAAGCTTGATCATTTATCTAAATGCTGCATGAGATAGATTCTTTTTTTGGTCATAGCTGCAGGGATAATCCTTAAAAAGAACATGAGGATTTAAAACCCTGTAAATGTCTCAGGGGAAATAAGGTTCCCTCTCAGAAAAAGACTGTAAGATTTAGATTGTAGATTGGTATACTATGTAATGTAATTTCTTTTGATTTGGTCCAGATGATTGCCTCTTAGAAATTGGGAAAATTATTGGCTGGAGGAATGTCCGTTTGATTAAATTATTTATTCTAAAACAACTTGCATAACCTTTGCTAAGCTGCCAACCTATATAAAATGAGAACTATAGCAGCCAAAATGAGACCAGAGTAGAATCCCCAGATGGAGAGAAGATAAACAGCCCTCGCAGAAGACTGAAGGCCATTGAGATCATTATTTCTTTTAAGGACAACAAGTTGTCTCATCAAAGGCATTTTCAATCTGAAAGTGATGAAAAAGCTGGTAATTACAATTATGCCATCCTCAGAGAGACTTCTGAGACTAATCAGACTGAGAGGAGCCCTGAGTGGACTCCTCAAGTCCATCAACAACAGCAGCTTAATGAGCCAGAGGTTCCTCTGCAGAAGCACATCTGCTTGCTTGTTTTGGATGTCGTAATGGTAGAGGAGAGAGGAGCTGGCACAGGGGGGACTGCAGACGGGAGTTTTAGTTTAACACAGTTCTCACATGCAGCTGATGCACATGCTGAAATAACGTCGTTGGTTGTGTTAAATAAACAGGCAGGGCCAGAAACAGACGAAGAAAAGAGAATGATTTGTCATAAGTCAAGGACTCATCTGGGGAAGGGTTGTTGATAAGGTAAAGGGAAATAAGCATCACAGAGACCATGGTGTATTTGAGGAACAAGTTCACCTTGGTGAAGCACTGCAAAGCTCCAACACCAAATATTATTTATTTTTTATAAAATTAAATTTATAATTTAGGAATGCTAGAATTCTTGTCCATGCATATTGGTAGGCCTCACTGTGCAGTAAGGCAGAAACTAGCCAATGGCTGTCAACATAAATGTAAACCTCATGGTGGTGCTAAAAGTCAGGGGTTCACCAAAGCCACTGGGATATAACTCCTAAGCATCTTGGATATCTGTTCAAAGAGCCAAGGGGGTTCAACGGGGATACTCTGTGACATCTACAGCTGAACCATTGACAGAATCCTGACTGGCTACATACCTGGTATGGCAGTTGCACCACCCTCAACAGTAATGCTCTACAGAGGGTGGTCAAAACTGTATGGCACTTTACCAGGACATACCTCCCATCTACGGAGGACCTCGACACTCAGTGAGGAAGAAGGAAGAAGGCCAACAGGGTTATCAGAGACTCCAACCACCCCACGGATCTATAAAGAGAACTGAATAAAGCATTGGAGGTGGGAACCTGTTCATTCCTATGTAATTTTCTGAGTCGTGCATAAAGCCAGCTACTTCCAGTTAGCTACTCCACTCTGCAAACTTGAATAGGGATAAAATGATTTAATTGTGCAGCTCCTCTAAAATGACCAAATGTTCATGGACCTAATGGATCAAATTCTGATTGTAAAACACATTATTACACGGGGGTTGTGACGATAAAAAAAATGTATCCACTGATTTACAAACATCCTTTCACAGTACAACTTTATAGGAAAAAGTCTTTTTAGGGCCCAGTGGCATCACGTGATGGATATAGAAGTTGTACTTTCACCATTTGGCTACTATAAAATATTAGCTTTAAAGCCCGGCACACTTCAAATTGCTGCAGCATCTGGTCCCATACCACCAGGCTTAGGAACAGCTTCACCCCAGAGGTCATAAGAATGCTGAACTCCTGAAGTCATCATTATTGTCAATTTACCTCACCATGATACTTTACACTTACTGTTGATTGTTATATCTCAAGACACACACACACATACACACACATGTACACACACACACATATATATATTACTATCAATTAGTTATCTATCTATTAGTTGAGATATTTGAGTTTACCACCTGTAAAGCCATACCCCAGTGTGGCTAAACACATGAGGTTCTCTCTGTTAGTTTAATTAGGAAAAGCCTGGGTAGAGCAGTGGAAGGGGAGAAACGATAAAGCTGCAAAAAATGAAGACGTTGCCCAGAAACTGCTGAGGCACACTGCAAGACTGCAAAAATGTTCTTCGGCACAGCACGGGCTGCATAAAGCTGGAAGGATGACACACGTCAGAGTAAGTTCTTTGTCACTGACTGAAATAGAATATGTGGCTGTTCTTTGTTACATGTGACTTTGTTCAATACAATTCCCAACTCCTTAATTGATTTGCCCATTGTGTTATGCTTTGTTCCTAACATCTGCTTGTTTGCTGCAGTGGGCAAATCAATTCTATTCCATGCTCTGTAATGTATTTATAATTGTATGAAGGATGTAAGTTTCTGTCTTCCAATTCTGTCCCCCCAAAATAGTTGTAGGGATAGGTAGGCCCTTGGATTTAACAATATTTTCCATTGATTCTGAAACTAGAAAAGATTAAATTTTAGAAAATAAAATTTGAACGTGCTGGCTTTAGCTGAAACTGCATATCAAGTAGCCAAGAAATCTCAAAAGAGCCAGCTGTTTTGGACGGTGCACTGATAAAAACAAGCGTATTGGGTGTAGTAGGATTTGAACTGGATTGCAAGGCAAAAGGTCTGCCATGTTAGCAACAGAGTCAGCCAGGGATATCGCTCAGCACAAGCCAAACACTATATCCAACAACCATACACCTATGTGAGCTGGAAAGTCTTGTGACATTGGAAATGAGTGGCAGGATTAATGAAGAGTGGCAGCCTTGATTCTGATAATAACTGCTTAAAACGTATAGTATGTAGCCCCTACACCTTTCAGCTGTGTGTACACATAGAGCATTGTGCTAAGGTACACCTACTGTAACTGCTGCTCTCAACTGAGGGAGAAATTGTAAGATGCAAAAAAGGAAATTGTAGAAAAATTTAGCCTTTCATGTCAGGGCACCAGCTGTCTGTAAGTTCAAACTCAGTAGGAAGCTTCTGAAATTTAAGCTGTGGGTGGAAGAGGTCTGAAACTAGGTTGGCATTTAAAGTCGCCTCATTATTTTACAATATAGAAGCCAATTGATTTAGGCTACATCATGAGATCAGTTGCACTGCATCAACAGGGTAATGCTCTGTGAAGCTGGATATAGCACACATACTGATTGTGTTGAACATACAAGCAGCTGCACTCTTCTCATTAATGCCTAAGAAAGGGCAAAATGTACAATCCTGCTGCAGGATATTATAGCATCGGCATACTGTACAGTACAATACAGTGACAGCTACCACCACTACACTATATAAAGAGAGCTATCTTGAGGAGCTGGATAAAGGAACAGACACTTCAAGGATGACATGAATGCTGAAATACCTGAATATAAAAATATTTCCCCTTCCTTTTCCCACAATGAGAAAAGAAAACATGAAAATATCCAGGAGGAACCCATTTTTAGGAAGGGTTTGTGATCTGACCCTGAAAAAAGTCCATTCCTTACAGAGCAGACAAGCCACAGATGCTGTTTTCTGAACAGTGCCCACAACATAAGGCCAGCAGTGATTGATCTAGCCATAGTGTGGACAGGAAGTAGCCTGGTGAGCACAGCTAGAAGAGCCAAATGCCACCACACAGTGACTGAGGAGAGAAGAAGAGAGGTTTAAGAGCAAAAATATTTGTTCTGTGCAGATGATTTACCTCTGAACTACTTCTGAGCTGGAGTGCAGCATGACATTCATCAAAAGTGCGATCCCTGCCATGATAAAAGTGAAGGGTTAGAGCCTCTGCTATTGTGGAGCTGTTACATCCTGCTTGAGGAGGCAGACTTCACTGTACATTCTTTTTTTAGCCACACCGTTCGGTGCATTTATTGGCCAGTCCACCACTTACATATCCCAGCAACTATTGAATCAGGCAGTTCTCATGCACTGTTTGTATGTATACCTACCACCATATAATAATGAGCCAGATATTTGTATGTAATCCATGCCAATGAGAAGGCTACAATCACAGGACTAATGTCCTGATGACAGTAAAAATGGAAGTGGTACTAAGAGCGAAAGTACATGTGAAGAGGCAGGTCAGGGTGGTGGATGGGTCAAACAAACATAGGACTTTCGCGCGGTAGATCAGTATTCGGGGCCATGTGAAATCAAGTGAAATTTAACTAATTTTACAGTATGTTGAAACCATTTATTTTCTTGAACCTAACCTATGTAACGTTACTTGCCTAAATCTAAGTAACATCAGCCTCAGCTGCACTTTGTGTTTAATGCTAATTAGTAAATGTTGGCATGCTAACTTGCTAAATTAAGGTGGTGAACATGATAACCTTTACCTCTTAAACATCAGCATGATAACGTTGTCATTGTAAGCATACACAGCATAATGATGTTAGCATTTAGCTCAAAGAGCCACTGTGCCAAATCTTCTTTTAGACATTATTGTACCACTTTCCACCATAAAGGTATCACCACACGTTAGCATAATTAACACAGGCAAATATTCGCCTCTCATTTACTTCCAATCAGTACAAGCAGAGGTGCTGGTAAAACATTTGCTTCCACTGGCAAAGCAAAGTTTCTTCTTTGCATCTCATGGAGTTCAACTTTGGTGAACTTTGACCAGTGAAGTCACACCCTCAACCAACATTAAAGAGGTATGGTGTGGAGAGGACATTGAAAATCATGCAAGAAACATTATACAAACACATTTTCTTTCATTTTTGTTGTTATCCACAACTTGTTCTCATTTTGCTACTACCCATTGATTTTTGGGATTCACCGGTGTTTTCTTATTTTTGCTCCTCTCTTAGGTAAGAGAACATTTTACAAGCTGCTGAAAGCAGTCTTACCAAGATAAGAGAAAAACATTTCATTCGTACAGTCCAGAAACTGTTGTCCAACGCAAGGAAAAATAAGTTTTATATTTAGGAACATAAAAAAAAATGCATGAATATCATTTAATCAAAATTAGATTATGTTTTTTAAGCAATTATAATGATTGGATTATTACATTTCAGGGCTAAATAAACACCAGCTGATCCATTGGTCCCAATTACTGTTATTTCAGTTACTGTGCGTCTCCCTGCTGACCAGTGCTAGAATGTAATTATGTTCATTTACTTGAGTACCGTCCTTAAGTACAAGTTTGAGAAGTTTTTCTTTTCTTGAGTATTTTAAACTCTTACCATGTCAGAGGGAAATACTGCACTTTTTACCCCACTCAATTTATTTGATAACTTAAGTCACTAATTACTTCTCAAATTAAGATTTTTGTGCACAAACAATATGATAATATACAAGTGCGGCTGTAATAATTAGTACACTGATTGAAAATTAATTGGCAACTTTTTTTTTTGTTTTTTTTTTTTACAATCATTTATTTCATTTTTCATGCAAAAACACATCATGGTACCAGCTTCTCATATATATATATATATATACACTTTTCCTTTTGATTGTTTTAATTATTTTGATTTATTAAATTTATTCAAACTTCTGCATGAGTACATTTATTATTTCGAAACTTTTCCTTGATTGGGCTTACATACTTTTTCTTAAGTCACATTTTCAATGCAGAGCTTTTACTGGTACAGTATTTTTGCAGTGTTGTAATAGTGCTTTTACTTGAGTAGAGAATCTTAGCATGTCCACCACTGCTGCTGACACAACATTTACAGCATCACAAATGTTTTGTCATTGACCGATGCGCTGGAAATCACATTTACTTTGTTTAAGTTTATTTGACAGCATGTCAATTTCCCCACTGCAGAACATATTTCTCTTCTTACAGCTTTTTTTGGTGGCATCTCTCACTCTTGGGCATGTGTCAGAGTATTCATACATGGCACACCACCAGCCCTTATACAGTGTTTAGGGGGCATTATGCTAATATGTAACTTATAATCAAGTGGGATTCATCATCGAGCACAGCTGGGTAAGAGCAGATTTGGATGGTTAGGAACGTTTGGTGCATCTGGAGTTGGCTTTTATATTTTTTCTTACCAGAAAATTAAGAGAAATTATAAAAGAAATTTCAGAGAATGTTGCTGCTGGAGGTCCATTAATTGTTGTCTAACCAGCCAATATTTATATTAGCCATGAAAAATACAAAGTGCCCCACATGAGAGATGCTGCCTGGCTGGCAGTGAGTCAGGAGACAGGAATGGAATGCAAGAAAATGGAAAATGTAACAATATTGTATTTTGTGGTATTTATTACCAAGCTAGCTAACATTAGCCAGCAAGTTAGAATTCTGTGTCTGTTACATTAGGCACTGCCCACATTCATTGTTGCATTTGCTCATGTGTGACCATGCCTAAACAGAAAAGAAGTATACATTGCAGATTAAATAAATAATAACATGAATAATACATATGCTATTCAAACAGCACTATAACTTGTGGAAATAAAAGGAGGCACTGCTTGCCATGTTGTATTGCAGCGAACTGTGAGGCTGCTCTCTGCTGTTGCCATGTTATCACTGGTTACCATACTGTATATTGACTTCAGAGGGGATTTGGCTTCAGTTTTGACCTTGGCAATTCCGCTCCACTTCTCAGTTGTTAAAAATGAGTGCAAAACTCTAAAGACAGCGCTGTGCACTGGAAATTATGGCTTTTCAAAATTGCCCTTATGAATGGCCATAAACATAACCTTCGTCTGAACAAATAAGCCTTGCTGGGGGCTGCAGCAGAGCAGCCATTAAACAGTAGTCTCCTTTAGCTCACATCAGTTTTTTTTTTTTTTTTTGAGTGGTCAGTCTGCCAAGAATAAAACCCAGCAGTCCATATAGCAGAGGGCTATAACAACCCTGAACTGAACGACTCCCCTCAGTCTTTAATGGAGGCCTCTGTGAATGGAGTATGAATCAGGAGACTAACATGCAAGTCAGGAGGAGCGGTGCGGACAGGGATATCACAAGGCCCAGCTCAGACAGCAGCAATAATGCAGCCCTCCAAATCCTATTATCATTGTAATGGAACGGATGGCGTGGGAGGAGAGAAGATGGGTGTGTGGGAAGGGGGGGTGGGGGTGGGGGGGCAGAGATGAGGTGGAAGGGTGCTCCTTTTTTCTGACTCCCTCCCTTTGTCTCAGGAAAAAAATATGTGTGCACACATGCACATATATATTTCTCTATCTTATTGCCAACGTAACAGAAAGCTCTGAGTTGACTCCCCCATGTCAAATAAATGCCTTACTAAAGATGAAAAATGCCAGGAGAAGTGGTGATTTCTGATGTAACTCTAAACTTTAACTGAAAACATCTTTCAAGAGCCAGATAGGAGCAAGTCAGCAAAAACCCGAAAGCAGACAAGAAATGTATAATACCAAAAAGGCATGCGAGATATGGAAGTAATATCTTGAGATTCAGGAAAAACTGTTGTGGAAATGAAACTGTAATGCAAAACTGATGTAAATATAATGTCATAGCAGAATCAGACAGACAAAACACAGCAAATGCGACTTCAAATTCATCAGAAGAACAAAGCCTACTGCACAGAATAGGATGACGAACCAGAAAGAATCTGCAAACAATCCAGCCCTTGGAGACTTGACTGAATGGATAACAGGAAGCAATGATCCTCTTCTGCCTCTCTTCCTCATTAAGTCTTCAAATGAAAGCATTACACTTTTCAAAAGTAATTGAGCTGGTCAAGGGGGCAATAAATGACTTGTAGGCATCAGGATCTTTTGGATCCTTTAACAAGAGTTAAGAGGTAAATCCATATCAGTTTAAGTTCCTGTAAGTGGCATGCTATCCCCCCTCTAGTAATAACTACTCAATCTAATATCACTGTTCTTATCATATTTATTATTATTATTATTATTATTATTATTATTATTATTATCATCATATCAAATAACCCATCACTTCTTTCAATTTTTTGCAAGAAGGCATGCCAGATAATAAACATAAAAGCCTCCATGATGGGTAAAGGGGGAAAATCAGTATGAATGAATTACTATTTTGTTTCACCTCATTAATTCTGTGACAGTGTGTTCACATTAACCAATTTCCTGTTTGGACAGTGGCTTATTTAGTTTTGCTTTAGATTTATAATATGACAGAGTAAAAATATTTTGTTATAATACTTAAATATTTTTTGGGAGTATCTGTACCTTACTTGAGTTTTTCTATCATGTCAACTTTTACTTGAACTCCAATTCCTTTCCTAAAAAATAAAGGTACTTTCACTCCATTTTGTTTCTATGTATACAAGTCCGGAAACACATGAAATGCACTTAAAAAAAAATAAAATCAGGTCCAAACCACATCCGGAGGTGGTTTGAATCGCAATGTCAATCGGATTTTACAGATCCATCTCAGTCCAAACACTCTGCCTGCTTAAACTGGATTTTAACTGTCTGAACACAATACGGACCTCCTACATCAATTCCAGAGCAACAGAAGTGCTAAGCAGATCTGTGCTGCTACTAGCAGAGCGCTAAAGAGGACAACATGAGGAACAACAGTCCGTGGACAAATGGGAAAAAAAAAAATGTTTAGAAGGCAAAATGATAGACCTCCATCTCTCATTTTTACATGATGGAGAGCCATGTCCCCAGCATTGCTGTGCAATTACTGACACCTACATCATTGTCAGAGTTACCCATGCAGATAGGCTGGTGATGTCTGGACACAAACATTTGATCTGGTTACTTGCAAATAACAGTGTGGACAGTCTGTCCTCAAGATATTATTTTAGAAACAAATCTGATTTGCCTGCAGTCTGAATGTAGCCTAAAGGCCCTGACACACCAGGCCAACGGTGGGTAAATGTTTGGCCATTGGTTAACATCTGCTGCCCTAGTTGCCCCGGTCGGTCCTGCACCGTTGGCTCTTGTTCGCCCTTGTCGGCTTTTTTTCAGCCGATTCTGGTGACAGCAGAGCCCATCAGTGAATGAAATCACTCTAATTGGCAGTTCAGCTCAGCGCATAAGAGAAAGAAGTGAGGAAAGCAAACAATCAGCTAAGTCGAGAAGGAGTGAAAACAAAACAAACTTGTTATATAAGGTAAGATTATTTTTCTTTAGCCATTGAGCTCTTTAGCAGGAACATCTTGTGATGGCTTGTGTTATTGTTCACTGGCGCTTGGTAAATATGCTCTGTTTTTTCAGCATTGGATTGTGGGGTTAATGTGCTAACTGGCTAACTAGCATCGAGACGGTCTTTCAGTTTGCCTATTTTGAATGAAGAAAACAGACTACTGCAGACTGCTGACGTGGAGTTATTTCCTCCTAACGTGTGCAGAGCACATGCTGGTTGGCCAATGGCTATAGTCTTTGCGGTGTGATCAACATTTTAAAAAATGACTTGGTAGCTTTAGAGGAAGAAACATGGGATCACCACAGTTAAATCTATTATGAAGGGTGCACAGATGTCTATACCAACATTTCTGGGAATCCCATATAAAGGTGTTGTTGAGATATTTTAATCAAAACCACAAATGTAGACTTGATGGCATTAGAGAAAATGCCAGGGGACCATCAAAGTCATGTAGAAACATCATCATGTCATCTCAGTCCATCCCCCAAAGCAGTAGAGTGACCCACCATCAATACCATTCTTAGGCCCATACAATTAGTATAAAAATGAATCATCATAATTGTTACAGCAGAGGTTGAGATATTTAACTATTAAGTCACTTCTATAATGCAGCTTGATAGTGTCTATAAAGCACACACTCTTTAGTAAACATCTTCGCTCAGGTTGTAACACAGGCTTTCTGTTAAGAGCGTGTAGTCTCCAAGTTTACATTACTTACTTACATGAAGTGCATGATAATTAAACTGTTCTTAATGTGTAGAAACAGTGGAATGCACCTTTAACCTGCAATCATTCATTTGTTTGTTGTTAGTTTGTTTCTCAGGTGTGTAGGTGGCATTGACTGTATCTTGAAGTGCCTTGTTTGTTTTTCTGACCTTCATTATTCTTGTTGTCTATAATGATTTGCAGCTGAAGCAGAGCGGGGAGGAACAGGAAAGTTAAGTACCTATAGTTTTTCTCAGCTGTTTACAGATGTTTTCTAACAGCATTCTTCATATTCTCAGAACTCTATACATAAATTCTAAAACACATACAGGAGGTGAATGTCCTGCAGAATAAAATAGTGTTCTTCACAAAATGCTATTTTATGTTCAAAGGACACACACACACATGTTTGTACTTCTGTCTTTGTGAGGACCCTCATTGTCATAATATATTTCTTAGCCCCTTACCCTAACCTTAACCATCTCAACTAAATGCCTAACCCTAACCCTTACCAAAACCTAATTCTAACCTGAACCCTAGAATCAAGTCCTAACCCTCAAACAGGCCTATGAAAAAGTGAGGACCGACCAAAATGTCCTCAATTTCCAAAAATGTCCTCACTTTGTTGCTAAAATTCAGTTTTTGGTCCTCACTATGTAGCATGTACAAGAACACAAACATACACACACACACATCACCATCATATGAGTAGAATAGACATTTTTAAGAACCAATTGATGTGCTCAAATTGAAACACTGCTATGAATGGAATCACCTTAAATCATGTTTGGACAGTCTTAATAAAAGTTGATTTCTCACCTCAAGAGTCAGTCTCCAGAGCTATGACTTACCAGGCACTATCTCTTTGGCTGTGGTCTTCATAATGATGGCATTGTGGGTTGTTTTGCTTGAGGTGTTTCTCGACCTCAACAACGAGTCTCTCCTTACCCATTCTTTGTCACACACCAGACACAGCAACAGTTACAGAATTCTCTTTGCATCAGTGGTGAGGAGAAGGGTTGAGCTGCCATGGGAGCAGAGGAAAAGAGCTGCTACAGGAGCTGGTATGTATAAGCAGAGAACAAGTTGGGGAAAAATGTATGTAATTCCGGGGGCAGCAAGGCTGGAAATAGGGCAGTAATGTGAAGTGCTGCAGGGTGGTGCATCCACTGCTGGTGTGGTGTAGTACATTGAAAATAATAAGGGCATATTTTTTGACCAGCGGTGTTTGCTGTTGGTGTGTTTTGGTCTTTATTCCTTTTACATGTTTGGTGTTACACTTACTTTGCGTGTACAGTAGTCTGTTGTAAAATATTTTGGTATAATGTTTTCACTACTCAAATATACTGTCATAAAAAAAAATGTTTTTATTGTTTTCCCATAATTCTATATACATCCCAGCAAACATAAAGCTGGATGAGTTAAGTGTCACACATATAGAACAAATAATGGGAAAATGCATTCTGTGTTCTATTTCGATCTGGCCACAGCGCCTCATCAGCATCACAGACAGTGGTCTCTGTGGCCAAGCAGTGGGGGAAGTTTTGCCCAGCATGGTATACCCAGCCCTGAATAGGTTCTACAGCTACATCTGCACATGCTGTCATGCATCTATAACTTGCAGAAAAGGTATACACAGATGGGGATAGCGATCACAGATAGTTAATCTCTAGACAGAAAAAAATTGTAAGACAGTTGTTGACCACATAGTCAAAGAAAGTTGCCTGAATCTCATCAGAGATTATGGCTGTCCTTGGTCTTTGTCGTCGTCCTTTTAAAGCTGCTTTCACACTCTCACTCCTTTTGTTGCGCCTCTTTCCTCCATGTTGGCATTTATTGCTCCAAAACAAAAGAACTCACCTGTGGCCCTTTGATTGGACCTGCAGGCGTGCTTTTGCACTACATGTCACATTCACCCATTCCCACACTGGTGGCCGAGGCTACCAGCTACTCACCTGCTACTCAGTTAACTGTTCATACACAATCACACAAAGATGAAAAAAAAAAAAACGGAGTCAAACGTGAAAAACTATAGTGAGAACATGTTTAGGCTATCACCTGGAGCCGTAATGAGGAAATCAGTTCAGAAATGACCGTAGAAACGTTAGCAGGGCATTCTTCTTCTTCTTCTTTTTATGTTCTGACACATGATTGGGGTGTTTTACCAGCTGGGTTTGAATAGGTGAGATGTAAGTGAAACCAATTGGTGACTAGGATGTGGAATTTTGAAGGCCAGTGTTTTCCAGGTGAACAAAGTGTGCTAAGTGAGGCAGTTTGTGCTTAGAGCCTTGCTGTTGATCCATGAGCTTCAAGTTTTCAGAACTGTGTGTATAGTTTTATTTTTTGTGTGTATACAAAATAGAAAACTGTCATAGCTTACTCAGAATGCTACTTTGTTAGTTTTCTCAGCAACTTACAGTTCATCTAGTAGATAAATTAGAATTGTTTCTTTTCAAGCATACAATGAATGCCATGGTATGTATGTGCGTGGGGGCATGGCATTGTCCATCTGCCCAACCCTAGTAGGTAATTTAAGTTTATCAGTTTGAATGGCAGTGTGTTCCATGTGATCCCAAGAGATTTTATTCACAAAGATTGCCAAATGTAGAGAGTTGTGTACTCTGGAAAAAAATGTGTGGTTTAGAGCTGCAGTCTGAGTGTAAAGCAGGTAATGTGCTTGTATATTGCAGAATTAGTTGAGGGGGGGTTGCATGAGTTACAGTGTTGGTCATTGTGTCTCAAGTGCCAGTAATAGTGTGTAAACAATTGAGAAAAACTGTAACACGACCAGCCAAGTGCCCTTAAAATGGCCTTGAATACTAAAGTGATCTAAACTGGCTCTCCGAATACTCGTTCAATCAATTCAATTCTCCCTCAGAGCAGACAACAATGGACAATTCTTCCTCTCTGCCTACCTGTGAGGGAATATTCAAGTAAGCCCTAATGTGGCACTTGGTGAAGCTTCTCCTAACAGTTCCAGGAAAAAATAAAAGGCATCGAATGTGGCACCAAAAAGAGGAAGAAGCAAATAGCTTAACTCCCAAGAGGCAACATCCTGTTTCCTCTACTAACATGCTGCTAAAAAATAAACTGTTTCCAGTAAAGTGGCGCCGCTTTGTGCTGTAACATTCTCGCTGAAAATGATGGCCATCACAGCAGTGCCTATTTCCTTTTTGATAATGGTGATGCTGACATATTTTTTACTCATAAACCTGTAAAATGCTCTTCTCGCATTATAAAACACGTTCTGGGAATACTGAATTTTTAAACCCAAATTTAATGTAGTTAAACTTTCATGTAAGTCAAGGATGCATCCATAATGATGGATCATAAAGCTCTGCCTCGAGATTTAAGATTCCAGTGGAAGATGCCTCCATTATGTGGTCTTACCTCAGCACATACAGTATTTTCTCACAGATGAAATACAGTATATATAGTGTCTTGGAAACCTTTGCAGCACTTCGTCAGTTCAGCAGTACAGTGAAACGATGTGAAACAAGTGGGTCTGATTGTTAGGACAAACGAGGGATAGAAAAGGGCAAGAACAGAGGGTAATGAAGAGTGGTGGGCTGGAGAGTGTTACCCCTCAGGTGAGTGTAAAAATAAAAGACAGGGCAGAGAGCCTATGGTGGCAAAGGTTGAAGACAGAGACTGATTAGTTTCATTTGGCAAAGGACACATAGTTGTAACAGATGAGATTGGAAACGACAGGATGCAACAGAATAGTGCAAGAAAGGCAAAAAAATGTAATCTGCTATTGTTATCTAAAAGATGGCAAAAGTAATAATGATATCTAATCCAGTACCATCAAATTCCACATTGACAGATCTCACTGGAAAGTAGTTTGCACATTACCCCTTTCATTCCTGATTTGTGAGCCACCATTTGGACATTAAAGTGCTTAATGAACTTTCATGTCATTATCAATGTTAAGATTAGCATGCTAGCCAGTTTAGCTTTGGATATGAACAAACTATTCCTTTTACCCACTCAGCGGCATGAACTCAAGGTTATGAGACAGAACCTTGTAAGGTGAAAGACAATGTAACAGCATCATGCGTCCTCCCAGAGCTCTCATTAAAGCCTGAGCCTGGGATTACAGCAGACATAGGCTGTCTTCTCTGTCTCCTCTCACAGTCCTATCACCTCGTGCAGAATAAAGAATCCCCCTGAGAATGTCAAGCCATGTCCTAGCCATTAAATACAGTATCACGGAAGTGATTGAAGCGAGCCAGAGTGGGATGCACATAAATGATTAAGAGTGGATCCTGAGAAAGAGGAGTCTCCCATAGGATACACAATGCAGAAGAGTGGTCGCCTTTTCTCTATAACCAGACAACACTTTCTGTATGTCGACAACCTTCTGTGTCCAAGATAGTTTAAACTTGTTACAGTTAAACTAAGAAAAATGTACTCATTTAAAAAGTAAATCGATTCTGAAGAGCTGTGTAGCTCTGCTGAAGTAGCTACAATAATCATGACTCAAAAGAGCTCATTTTCTAAAAGCACATTTTTATTGATACATGATTTCTATCCAGTTCTCCAATATGATCAAACAAGAATGTCATTTTATTACCTCTTAGACCACAGAACAGAACATGTTGTAAATACCCCATGTTATACTTACCCTACCTACAATTTTGACAGTATCATCCTGCTTACTATACAATGACCCTTGCCAGATTGTCCATATTCTGCTGACCCATTTATGAGATCTCCTTCTTGTTTTGAATATCTTTAAATATAGTTGTACCCCTGAATTCATGCTGCTCCTGTTGCGAGGTATTGTTCGTACTTCCAGTCTGACACTCTACACCAAAACGAGAGCTAAGTGGCTCCAAGAAATATAGTTTTCTATTTCTCTATGAGTTAGTGAATGATTAAGTTCATCACACATTCACTGCACTTAGCGCTCTGCTGATCACTTTTCTCAGACAGAGTAACCAGTGTTCACACAGCTGTTCTGAGAGTAAGGTGCTCTGAATGTATATTCCAACAGTGCTCCAAACAAATGAAAGGTCCAGTTTGTGCCAAAGTGTCTTCTGCCATTCAGACTATCTACAAATGCTCCCAAGAACAAGTATGTTTTACAAGGCTGAGCTGGAAGTTTTAAATTTCTCACACATCTTGTAATCGGAAGAGAAAGAAGGTTTTAAGTGCTCTCAATAGATAGAGTTGCACTGCATCCAGCTATAAATGACATTATCAAAGCTATCTTTTCAGGTGGAGATAACATTATGTAGCACTTCCTCTCCCTGTGTCACACACAGACACATTAACTCTTTATCACTGTCCCTCTGTCCTCCTCATACTTTTACCCACAAGTAGCCTGCAGCTGTCCCTCAGACTTACAGGCTACTTGCTTCACCATAACGTAAAAGTTCAATGATTTTTGGTTACATTGTAACAGTTAGCTAGAATTCAATAGTTAGCTTATTTTAGTGCTACATTGTTAGACTCCGCCCTCTACCGGACTCTGTGGGTAACACTCTGCACCAATCACTAGCACGCATTCACCCACTGAAACATAGCCAATCAGGATGTGCCTTCCCAAATACGTGCAGATCACCCAGTACATAAAGGAGCACTACAACACTGTCTGTCACCCTTTTTCTCATCAATGATGATGATTGGCCCCACTGTCTATTACTTGTCTTTCGATCCCTCATTCATCGAGCTAAACCGACTGTACCCGCAAAGTTCAGTAGAGGAGCAGAAGTGTAAAATAGAATAAAGGCTACGATATTGTAACCCTAGTTCTATTAATGCCGGCGAAGCCCTCTACCTAGAGGTCCTGTTGCTCCTACGTCGCTTGCTGAAGAGGGTGCAGGATGACGGACACTGTAGTGGTACTCCCCCTATATACCATGTGGTCCACAGGTATTTGGGAAGGCACATCTTGATTGGCTGGCCAGGTCTATGAAAGTACCAGTGGGTGAATGCGTGTGTGAGTCCAGTAATTTTTTTTTTTTTTTTTACATTTTTTTATTCCATTGTCAAAAACACACAGTTGTCATATACACACAGGTCCGAATACACTCACATGCAAGAGATGTCATTGTGCGGGGGTTGCCCGTGAACAGGTGCCCTGAGCAGCTGGGGGGGTTTGGTGCTTTGCTCAAGGGCATCTCGGCAGTGCCCAGGAGGTGAACTGGCACCTCTCCAGCTACCTGTGTCAAAGGTGTCCAGTTATACTGCCTGCTTACAACAAGTTAATTCAGTGTTGACAATACTTTCCAATGAAAGTTGGCCTCATACACAAATTTGTATACTGGTGACATCATAGATCACTGAATACGGCTTAGTGATTGTGTCGGTTTCAGTGGGGGAGAGATGATCTAAAGCCATATAAAAGGATCCACAACATTATAATGCAAACACTGACAGTCATTTTTAATGTGCCTGTATATTTCTGCTTAATTTATACAGTGGTAAACTGACATATGTAATTCCAGTATGCTGTTTATTATGCACACTGTACAACTAATGAATGACATATTTACAAGGCTTTCAAAGACCTGCGTTCCATCGACTCTAAAGCAATTAGAGGTTGAGATTGGCAAACCGTTTATTTAAGGTATGTAATTAGCTGCATACTTTTTTATTGCTGATAAATTACATGCACAAGAAAGCATTTTGATAAGGCTACGTTTGCTCCTACATTCCAACGATTAATGAGGAGCGCAGCACCCAGCAGCTCCGCCAACGTGTTGTTCCTCATTATGTCATCCAAGCAAAACATCTCTCCCATTTGCCTGAATATCTTGTCAAAGCAGTTCAGAAAAGCTAAAACATTTCAGGAGGGAATTTCCATCAGCTCAGAACAGTAGGCCAAAGGGTCACAATCAAGGACAAATGCAGCAGTGCATGAAATTGCAGTAATACACACTGCTAAATTAAAAACGTCTGTTGTCACAATGACAGGTTTAAAGTAAGTCGAGTACATTTTATTGAACTGTAAATCAAGCAATGGTGCATTCATTTTGATATCGGAGATGACAGGAAATTAGCTTGTTGATGCAGGTGTTACATTTCATGGCTTACATGTTATCATGACATTTTAAGTAAATGACACATAAGTATATGAAAAATTAGCCATGTAATACAATAAATATTTATTCATGCATAGGTGGCTTGACTGTCATCCATATCATAGGTAGTCCACATAGGTACATCATTTATATATTGTGAATAAAATCCGCATCAAGCTCACTTAACTTTGAATATCGCCCATTCTTGTATTTCCTATGAGGCAGTTGTCTTTATCTGTAAATTAACGGTCCATATCAAGAGGTGCAACTCAAAGGTAGTTAAAGGATTTCAGCCTTCTTACTCCTGCCTCGAAATCTACAATCTTAAGCCTGTCCATTTTGAGAGGTTGTCTATTGATCACTGCTCTCCTTGTCGAGTGTGGAGCTGTGCTGCCGATGCAATCAGTTCTGATATAATGGGCCCATGCATTTAATTGGGCCTGGCCTCAGTGTTCTCCTCTATTGATTAAAATCCATGGACTAAACCTCTAATCAAGCTTCAGCATTGGTTAGACTATTACTTCCTTACAATACCTCTTGAGACAGTCTTTTGAAAAATCCTGTCATGTTACGGTGGCAAATTATGGTCTTTAATGGCGTCTTAATTCCTTGGAACTGTATATTGTTCAAGTTTTTATATTGGTGTATGTGGTTAGACATCCTTGGTTTGGGTGTGATCTGATATCCCAGCATACTTGAATGCTGGGGCTCAGTGATGTAGTGACAAAGCTACTCACAGGTCTAGTTGGTGAACTGCTGTAGCTGGAAAGCTAACCTTTCAGTCACAATAGTTTGTTTTTATTTCACATTTTGCTAAATAAAGTTACTGTACAGGGGAACTCTCCAGGCTAACAAGCTTGCTGATGTTCAGTTAACAAACTCTTTAGCTTAGCTCAGTTGCTAATAGGACAGCATCAACTCTTGTCTGTTGATTGTCTGCAAACCATTGGTCTTTTGTGAACCAGTTTCTACTTTGACAGGGTACCATGAAGCTAGTAAGCTACAGTAGGTTCTCTTTCCCCTCAAAGGTCAGCACTTTCAAGACAGTAAGCTGTGTGTCAAGGTTCACCAAAGTTACGCTCCAGGGGGAACATTTGCACAGATTAAATTTGCCTTTTAGATCCTGGCAAGTCCATTGGAATGAAGTGATTTCACTGCCAAATTTTGCCATCCTAACTTCTGGTGTGTCCAGGCCGTAGGGCCAAACAAAGCAAAACTAGTAAAAGCAGCATAAGGTAAAATTAGTCAGAACAATGGAATAAATAAAATACAGGAAAGCTGACCATGGTAAAACAGCAGTGGGTATAGCAGATGATAATATTGTTCTTCACCAGTATACATAAAACAAATCACCAGGGGGGCTTACACATCAGGGACTCTGGCCCTGATTACACTTGACCCCAGGTTCATTTGATTAGTGTGAGCACTGTGTATGCTACTGTACCCATGCATGGTGCACCAATCTGTACTCAAGTCCACTTGAAAAAGGTGGTCTCAAGTATGGTTCATGTGTACTCCAGTAGGATACACATCATGTGTGAACACCAACTGTACCAAAACATGGAGATGGACTGCTATTTAGGGTAACTACAAGAAATTTTCAACTGAAGCCTCTATATCAGACGGCAGCCCAGCCCGTCGCAGACGGACCTAGAACCAGCTTCGCTGCTACCTTCATCTTGCAATTGGAGCTCCAGCAGGAGACGGAGATCTCCGCACCTGATGACAGTTGCTCCTCCTCCACTCAGCAGCAGAGCTTTGTTGTTGCACAACAAAAATATCATGTAGATGCTGACGCAAGTGTACTCACATCAAACACCTCCTGCATTCTGTTGAAATTTTATGCAACAGTGTGTGCCTTTTGTGCATCCGTTTATGATGGAAATGTCATGGTACTTCCTGCTTCAATTTTACATAGTTGCCTCATCTTTTTTCCATTTTATGGCAGATTGCAACCATTGCTTTTGAGGTTGCATGCTATCACCACCTATTTCACCTGAGACATTGTTGCATCTATTAGTTGCCTTTCATCAGTTTGTCAAAATGACAGTACTACTACTTTCATGTTTTTACTGGGGGGTACAAATGCTAGGTTCTTAACAGTAAGGGGGGCATGTCCCCTGCATTGCCCCCAAAATCTACACATATGCTTATGATTCTTACCCACATTGGGCTCAGTTCTGTAGTGAAATCCTGAAACTGCCTCAGTAACCCTTGGGGTGTCATCGGACCCCTGGTTGAGAGCCACCGACTTGTTAACAGGGCAGGACTTTGTTCAAGAGCAGTATTCAAGTCCATAAGAGATGGTTGCCTACCACATAAAAAAACAAACAAACAAACAAACAAAAAACAATAAAGGCATATGCTGAGAGCTAACAATAAAACTTACACAAGTCACATTTAACATGTCTAAACTGTAAAGCGAGGCTGAGTAGCCTTACCTACTTCACAGAAGTGCCATACATTCAATTAATCAGGTTTACACCTGCTGACGTAAGGCATCATTCAGTAACGTCAGTACTAATTGGCTGACATACGAAATTGTGGTCATCCATGAAAGTGCGCTTTAGCAAAGAAACATCAGGCAGACACTTTGTCAGTTTTGCTGGCTACAGCAATCTCTTCCATCTTCCATCAGATATAATAACACGTATATATGATTATTGATCCTTTCCCCTCCCCTGAGATCTAGCTGGACAGTTGATAAAATCAAAAACAATTTAGCTGCAGCCATTTCCAAAGCCTTTATCTTGATTGTTTTTAAGAACTCGGTTTAGTACCACATCTCATCCTCCAGGGAGGCATCATTGTCCAGCGTGGACCTCTGAAGAGCAGGGCAGATACAACATAATTGCTTGCAGTGAACATAATGTGCACTTTAACCAAAAAAAAAAGCCAGGTAGTTTATTGAGCATGGAAAACAATTACAGCACCCTTTGCCGCTAGGTTACCATGTGTGCGGAATATGCTTTGTATTCACAGAAAGTGTATCTATTTTTCATTAAGTACAGGCTTTCACTAGTTTATATAGTCATTACTCTGCATAAGCTCTTTTTGCTTGGAGTACACTAATGGAACATTTTAATGGTCTTAGTAAATCACAATGAAATTCTTCTAAATGTACTGTTTGTTTACTACTGTATTTGCAGTGAATACAGAGTGAACAGGCCTGCTGCCAGGGAAACATCAACAACAAGTAATATGAAGAAATATTAAACAGCCTGCATGATTTCAACTCAGAATAAACAAGCATAAATATTATTTTATTCCACTCTGGACACACAACGGATGAAAAAACAGTTACATCAATTATTCATCAGAACATTGAAGTAAATAATCCTAAATGACTTCTTTGAAGTGGGATTTGAAGAACATTACGTTTATATGCTTGATGAGACTCATCATCAAGCTCAGTGGCAGCATAGGCAGCAGCCTAGGACACCCCCCACCCCCTTCCCCAAAAAACAAATAAATAAAAATAAATAAATAAATTCTTAAAAAAAAAAAAAAGTCAAACATAAGAGAACAATTATTCAAAGTTTATTGCTAACAGTCAGCCAGCAGTCTGTAGTAGGGGTACCCCCTCTTATCCTGCCCATGCACTTCACCCATGGATGGATTACTGAATAGGCCAACCGGTCACAAGCCTAAGGGGGCCCAAAGTGTTTTGGGAGAGACAGACACGTACTGGAGACATGTGCTGACAAGACAGAGAGTCAAAATGACCACAAAGAGATGCAAAACAACCACAAAGAGTCAAAAAATGGCTGCAAAGAGACACGAAATCAACTATAAAAAGACAAAAAAACTACAAAAGGGGACAAAACAACACACAACTTCAAAGAAACACAAAATTACAAAGAGAAAAAAAATCAAAGAGAGAAGCATATTGACTACAAAGAGACGCAAAGCAACTACAAAGAGTCACAAAATGACCACAAACAGACACAAATTCACTACAAAAAGATGCATAGCAACTATAAAAAACCAACAGACACAACGTCAAAGAAACACAAAATTACAGGGAGAAAGAAATTGCAGAGAGAAGCGTACCGACTACAAAGAGATGCAAAACAACACCAACAAGACTAAACATTTATAAAGTCTTGTGTCTTGTTGCTGTGTAGAACAGGTGGTGGGGTCTTCTGTGCCCAGAGGCCCAATGTCACATAATATGCCAATGACTTCACCTTTATGTGTTTATCAGCGAGTGATCATCACAGTCAGAACATCCAAGAGCATTTATGGGTATGGTGGAGCAGAGTGTATGTGGAGATCTTGAGAGTAAGAGAAAGTAAAAAGCCAAAAGCCCTGCAGGGTGCAGTGTGACAAAACAAAAAAAACAAGAAGACAAAATCTGCACATTCCACATTGTTGGAGGCGCTTGCCTCGGGCACCAAATCTGCTGGGTCTGGCACTGAGAAAGCTATACCATAACTTGATCTGGGTACTGCGGAAGACTTAGCATGATAAATGAGTGCTGCGTAGCAATCTGATGACCACACACTGCATGCCTCACCTCTTCCTCATATTGGCTTCACACAACACTGATGCAATGAGTAAATCTCGGTTTCTGCTGGTACGTCTGTTTTTATAACATTTATCTTTCATCTGCTGCCCCATATGTCACCACGACCCCATTTTAAAACTGAGTAACAAAATCAATACTTCAATAAATCAAGAGATATTGCTTGGCGCACCTGGTGATTATTTCTTTCATGCAGGTCTCAGGTCAGCGTTTTACGGTCCATCACAGACTCCGAGGACGGGCTGCGGCGAATCATCCGTTATCAGGGTTGCATCTCAAAAATGCATTAAGGCCGGCATTCTTTCCTCATTAACCATGTTGACACTTTCCATTAGTCATCTTCAGATAAATTGATTTGGGAAACTGTCATAACTTGTCAAACTGCAACATTCTGTGTTTCTGCAAGGCCCAAAATACTGAAGTATAGGAAGCTAAAAGCAGCACATTTCTTTCTTTCCTCTTGTTTTTTTAACCTCAGCACACAACTTATAAAACCCAGATAAATTAGAAGCCTCAGTGTCCAATCACATGTAAAGCAATAGTGGCATGAGAGCAAAAAATTGAAATTCAGAAGGCAATTGTGCGGAGTACTGAAAATGCAGGGAAGTCCAATTTCATCAAAGTGTGAGAAACATTACTTTGAAGTCACCCTTGAACTTTTTTTAAGGACCTTACTTCTCAGCGCAGACCAGTTCTTTGGTGTTTGCCGGCAAATGTTCCTGTCAAATCCAATAGGAGCGCGAAGGACAAAAAAAGCTTTTGGTCAAGGCGGGTTTTCTGTTTGCAGGGACTAAAGTGATCTCCTGAGTCTTCACATAGCATCTCTTTTACTGTGGTGGTGAAGGCAGTGGAGATTTGTGATATTCTTGCTGTGGTGAAGAATCTAAGACTAAAGGCATGTCAGTCGACCCCTATAGCTTCTTGATTTGCCTTTTTATGTGCATATAATTTGTTTTGTGTGCATTAACAGTGCTTATTTCTAACATATGTGTCATAAATTGACATCTTGCTGTATACTAAACCATTTGCCCAGTGTCCCCTAACCTTGGAGGAGTACCTCTGACCTCATGTTTTCACTGACTTGATCATGCCTCCAGCATTCCTGTCTCCTCTGTTGAGATATCGAGTCCAGATCTACACAAAGTGTGCCAGCTCACAAAAGCTGCTCTTGTAACTGATGCATTTGAAACCGGAGATGGAGGTCAGATCAACAGCAGCTCGGTGTGCCACAGTTCAGTTACATGGCAGCCTCTGATCTTGAGAACCTCACACTGACCTGAATCATTTATAAATGACCTGAACTGTTTTCTTATTCAGCAAACAGACTACTTAACACAAAGATACTGGAGACAGGACTATCATCTCAAATGCAAAACCCTGGGTGCAGGGTACCAGATGATGGGATCAACATCTCAAACAAGATCTATCAATCAAATTAATTAACAAAAACAACATTTTAACATCTTAGCAGTATAATATATAATGCAGCAGAGACCCAGACTTGAATCTTGGACCTCTGTGAGGGTCTCTGTTTACCACTCGCAGTAACTCAGATGTCTCTTTTGCGGTCACTTTTCAGTGCAAAAAAAATCCCACTTACATTTAGACACTCAAATAAAATGACGGACAGTAAATGCAGTGCACTATATAGTAATAGAGATTGATTTTGGACAAGCCAGAGGAAGCACAAGCGCACATTTCTGTCTTAAGAATCTCCTGCATGTCCTCCGTGAAAGGCACAGTGAGCAAGTCTCTTTCAAAGGTTAAATATCTGTTACTTAAACTGAAATAACTCAGCCAGATTCTTTCTGACAGATTCTTGGCACGATGTGTTCAGAATGCAAAGAGGGACCCTTCAGTGAAATGCAGTTCTGCAAAGATTGACCTCTCATTGCAACTTTCAATGCGGTGATGAATTTATCTTTCATTTAGCCACTCGCATTTAGGTAGAAAGTCATTTTAAAAGTAAAACTGTGGTGCAGAAAGAAGTGGCCGCGTCCAGGGCTGAAACAGGAAGCCAAGTTCCAAAAAACAGCAAGTCCTTGGCTGACCACTTGAGGCTGGCTCCAAAAGTGACTCAGTCCCCACAGATATAAAAGATAAAATGCTCAACTTTACAGCAGAAATAAACATGTTTTCACAAAAAAAAAACAGTTTTAGGTCTTTGTAGCAGGAGTGTAGTGCTTTTATTTAAGTATCACAGTGCACCTATGATGAACATGTATGTCTGCATGTGCAAGGTTAATTTGAAAAAAAAAACAAAAAAAACAATGACATTCACAGGCTACTGCTAGCAGGTACCAGCAACTTTTTTTTTTCTTTTTAAGATTATAATTTTTGGGCATTTTTGCCTTTAATGGATAAGACAGCTGTAGTGTGAAGGGGGGAGAGAGAGAGGGGGGATGACGCACAGCAAAGGGCTGCAGGCGGACTTGAACCCTGGCTGCTACATCAAGGACAGAGCCTTTGAACATGGGGTGCCTGCTTTATCTACTAAGCCACCGACGCCCCAACTAGCAACGTTCAAAGTGGCATGTTTTCCTTCATGTTAATCAGTACATTAACATTGACCTTGTAAATCAATCAATTCACCTTAAATATCAATATGACAACTCTGACCTTTGCTTTTGTTTTTATGTTCTCTCTTGCATGGCCTATGCTTTAGTAATGATTGGATCTTCGACCTCCCCACAAAACGTACCCAAGTCTCAACTGTATTATCCAAACTGCAAATATTCTATCACCTAACTTAGAGAAAGAAAGGGACGGCACGTTGTTCTGCTGCGCCCCTGCAGCACTACACGCCAACCTTTATTCATTCATGATAACTGTACGAGGGTTAATTTTTATATAATTTACCTATTAATATTTTGTGTGGCTGCTTTGATTGACAGGCTGTCTGTCAGGCGTCACCACACAGATTAAAGATCCACCTTTTGCTCATCCACAGCTCCACCCTCTCGTCCAAATATGGTCTACTCGGTCAATTCTGGCTCCTAAAATCCAAGATGGAGACAGCAAATGCCAAACTCAAGGCTTCAAAACGGGAGTCCAAAAACCAACGTTCGATGTTTCAGTGGCTATGTCCATCAGTTTTATACAGTCTATGTCTAAAAAGAGAAAAATAACAAGGAAGTAAACACAAGGAATGAGTGCAAAGTCAGTTGTTATTAACAGTTTAGTGGAATGGCTGAAGTAGAATTGAAAAGACCAGTGAAGAGCATCAGGTTTATATATTTTACCTGCTCGTGGCCCATGATCACACCTGATATTCCACTTTAAATGGTCCGTCCCATAACTCTGATTGGCAGATATTCCACAATACTTGTCCTTTACGTGTATTTCTATGATGCTTGTCACGCCCAGGCCATTTGTCTTCTAATCACTTCTCGATGTCTCTCTCCTTCTCTCAGAGCTGCACTTAATCAGAGGAGACAGGTTAATAGTCAGTGGCCTGTGGTAACAGTAATAGCTTCACATACATGAAGAGCCATTGTAATGGCTGCATCTTCATGCCTATTAAGTTTAGACATTGTGCTAATAACCTTCCACTCTGAGCTGCTTGATCATGCTTGGTGCTTTGAAGGATTTGCTGTGGTTCCACTGTCAAAGAGATGCATAGCATCAGTGTAAATTTTTTCTTAAATTCAATTAAGTGAGGCTGGGTTTAGTCATATCAAGCAAGGACTGTGCTTATCTAGAGTGGATAGAGGTGAACCAAATGTAATTTTTTTGAGGTGGTAAAAAGTTGAGGCCTTCATTTTATTGGGTCAAAATACTGAGAGAGAGAAAAAAATATTAGTTTGTATTGGCTCTTTCTTTGCTTTCAGGTTCGCTGTACCTGCGTTTGGATTTTTCTCTTTCACATCTCCGACTGTGATCTTCTTTTCCAAAAGATATTTTTTTAACAGGACCAGCTGTATGTATTCATACTTTGTGAGATTAAATGTATGCTGTTTGAGCTGCCAGAGTTACAAAGTGGAAGTGCACAGTCGGTTCTTTCATGTAGAACATTGGAATGAAAGGCCTGTTACAGCCAATTGGTATGAAATTACACCGTAACCTTCTCCTCACCACCACTAACTCACATGTGAACAACAGGAGCCTGAACTTGCTACTTAAAAAGAAATGCCTCAAATGCAATATCGTCTACAAGAAGGGCGTGAAGAATAAGCTGAGGCGAAATCTCATTTTTTTTAGTGATGGTGTTAAATCAGAACATACTGCACATCATAGGAATTAGGCCTGTATGAAGACAAATGACCCGGTACATTTAATTCACATCATTACAGATCAGTCCTAACTATGACAGAGGAGGCTTGTGCAGTGGTGCAGGGATTGCAGTGAAACATGGGAGCAATGTTGTTTGGTTTGGTTGGTTTGGTTAAAACAAATGGTGCGTTTAATTTTACGCTTCAGCTTTCAGTGGAACTGGGCCAAGACCAATGAAAAGGAGCGTCTTGGCTCGCTTTGAAGTAAACCCTGGTGTAGTTTTTTTGTGGTGTGAATATAAATGGACCACCACTGAAATGTTAAGGGTAGATTTTAGGGTACTTTTAGCAAAGTACTAATAAATCCATTTGTTGATTGTGAACGATCTTGAAGGGGCCCTAATATGCTCATTTTCAGGTTCATGCTTGAGTTTTGGGTCTCTATCAGAACATGTTTACATGCTTTAATAGTCAAAAAAACATTTTTTCCTGAAAAATAGAAAACTATAATTTTTGCATACTGTCTTCCTGAATATAGTTGCAGTCACCTTCTGTCTGAAACCCTTGTTTTAGCGCCTGTCTCTCTAAGCCCCCTCTCCTGACAAAGTCCACTCTGCTCTGATTGATCAGCATTTGGGTGGCAGTAGCTCAGTACATAAGGACTTGGCTTGGGAACCGGAGGGTCACTGGCTCAAGTCCTCACATCGACCAAATATGGAGCGTGGACTGAAAAGGTGCTAGTTCGCCTCCTGCCGAGGTGCCCATGAGCAAGGCACCGAACCCCCAAGTGCTTGGGGAGCCTATTCAAGCTTGGACATCTCTCCCTTTAATGTATATATATTTAGGTCCAGTTTGTGCATGGATTTCGGGCCTGTGTGTGTATGACAATAGAGTAGAATTAAATTGAATATCTTCTTGTTCTTGTTCTTTCTCTTCTTCTAGGTCTTCTGCATCTGTGCTTTTAGCATCTCTGTACCTGTCACAGCAGCTGGGGAATAACTGTAACATTGTATTGTGGCACTTTTTACCATAAAAAATAACCTATAAAACTTCTAAACCAAAACCTTCACGACCACTCATGTTCCAGCAGGAAGTTGATCCAAAATCATGGAGAAGTTAACAACATCAGCAACCAAGATTACAGGTTTCCTTGATGTTGGCATGTGGCTACATGTAGCAGTGTAAGCTACATGATGTAAACACATGCAGTAGCATGCCTGGAGCATAAGGTCATATAAATATGTGATTTTAGCTTACAGTTATTACTTTTAGATTTATTTATGTTTATGTTGAGACATTGTAACATCACAATATCTATCTATCTGTCCATCCATCCATCCATCCTCTCACAAGGAGGCCCCTCTCCCATGACAGTGCTCCCCCAGGAGGACAACGCACCATGCCACACCACAAAAACTGCTCAGGAATGACCTGAGGTACGTGACAAAGAGCTGAAAGAGTCAACCGGGCTTTCAAAATCCCCAGATCCCAATCTGATTGAGCATCTGTAGGATATATAAAAACTGGTGAATCAGGTGAAGGTGGATTCAAACACATGCCTATGGAGACAGATCACACAGTCTTTAGTAGTCAAAAGGTAGGTTCAGTACACAGAAAGTTTGTCAGTAGAGGTAAACAAATCCAATAGGGATGAGGCAAAGGCAGTGTCAGGCTAACAGGCGAAATCCAAAAGAATCAAGAAACAGACACAGGGAAACACAAGGCTGAAACGCTAGACACTCAAGAAGCTAAGACGAACTGGCACTAAGAGAAAACAAGACACACTCTAAATACTACACAAAAGGGAGGGAAAACACACAGGGGCAGGAAGTGAAGCGATCTGAAACAAGAGATGTGAGTTTCAAAGTAAAACAGGAAACAACATGAATGAATGAAATAAGAAAAAAAAAACATGACCCAAGAACACTGAGCTGTGACAGGATGTGCTGGTGTCCCACCGTCGCAACCCACAGGACTCCAAAGATCCACCCTCAATGCCCCAGCGCCAGACACCACAGGACACCCCAGGAGGTCCTGGATCCATGCCTTGTAGCAACCACAGTCGTAGAATTAATAATAAATAATTAATCACTAATTAATAATAAAATACGTAAGTATTATGCATCAAAATTATGAATCAGAAGCACATGAACTGGTATAAAAGATGGAGGAGAGTGATAGAAACTCAACTTCAGCTCTCAGAAACAGTGAGTTTTAAATAACAGAATTTAACCTCACAGCACCACCCATCAAAACAGAGAGGTTGATAGCCAATTATCCAACTAATTAATCTTGTCTCATAAATTGAAGGCTGCTGCTGAGTTCTTTTCCCTTGTAAACCCTGACCCAACCGATACACACACACAAATCAGAAGATCAAATGTCTTTATAACTGAAAGGTTTATTAAAGTTGATGTCAAGCGTCATTTAACAGTGAAGAGGTAACCTATCCAATGGAATGCTAAAGGAAAGGATATCTGGAGAAGCCTGATTAGATGATAACCCGTAATTCTGTTAATAGGAGGTCCTAACCTTGGCTTAACACTTCCCACGTTCTCCTAGTATCTATGAGCATCAACCCCATTAGCACAGGAAAAGTTGTTCACCTTCCTCTGAGGTCTCAGATCCCAGGGAAAAGGTTTGCTCTGGAAAGTGGCAGTGCTGACTTTGTGAGGGCACTTGATGGTGTAGGCAGCTTGGACGCGCTCATTTGGTCCCCGCGAGTGGCCTTGGCCGGTTCCAACTTGGCTTAAGTTTCTTTGTCTGTCTCTCTCGCAGTGGACAAATGGATCATCTTCTGACACCTCATGTGGCTGAGGTGGGATTGTGGTGGCAGCTTAATAGACCTTGTTTCATTTTGAAAGCCTTTTGTACCACAGTTTCTCAAGTTCTTTGTTCTAAGTTGTCAAATATTGATAATTTTAGAACATTTATTCTTCTAAGGTTAAACAAATAATATGGTGTATTACATACGGTATATACTGTGTTATCCACGGTATATACGGTGTACAAGTAAAGCAACATCCTATTAAAGTAAAGATACAGAGGTATTAGCATCAGAATGTACTGAAGAAAAGTACTCATTATGCTCAATGGCCTACAAACCAAAACATATATATTTAGCACATCACAATTTGTACGATTATACAATAACTACTGCAAATGCAAACATAGATGTATATAGAAAGGAAGGCTTAAGATCTAATTAAAAGAGGATCATCAAATACAGAGTTGAGGCATAAGAACTTGTATGCACATAAATAAAATGCATAAGTGTGTATCAAGAGTCTGTCCTCCCCAACGAGAGGAAAGCTGTAGCCCCACATAATACTTCAACTACAGTGATTTTAAAGACTTTGGTGTGTTGGGGGGTTTGTTCCTGTGCAGATAATGAGTTGACATTTTTCCTTGGATTTCTTGGGTCTTCTAAAGAAGTTCAGTTGTCAGGGTCTTGCCCCAAAAGAGTCGTGACTTTAGTCAACTGTCAATATGGGTCCTGGACCCCTCCACCCCTTCAAGTCCTTCTCTGTGGAGTCTTCAGGCCCAGTCATAGAGTCAACTAGGCACTAAACTTCCATTAGTGACCCAGAGGTCTTGTAAACACTTCAACTCTTAAAGAGATTTTACCTTTGGTTAAGGATTTGAATGCTTTCTTCTTTCCTCTACTACAGCCTCAACAGGTTAGAGCCAAGTCTGATCCAAGGATGCCCCACCATATATCTGGGGTACCTCTGAGGCACCAGCCCAGATTGGGATCTGAGGAATTTGGAGGCCAGGTTGATGCCTTGAGCTCTTTTACACTTCCTCAGGCCATTCCTGAACAGTTTTTCTGGTATGACATTTGCACATTGTCCTTCTAAGGGGGGGCACTGCCATTCCGGAGTGCTGTTGCCATGAGGGAGAGGTATTTGGTCTGCAACGGTGTTTGGATGAAGTGGCATCCACATGAATACCAGAATAGGGCAGCAACTAACGATTATTTTCTTTGTCGACTAATCTGTTTCTTCGATTAGTCGACTAGTCATTTTATCGAAAAATGTGTTAAAATGGTGAAAAAGGTCGGTCTGTCTCTCCCAAACCCCCAAATTATGTCATCTAATGTCTTATTTCGTACTCATGCCAAAGGGTTTTAGTTCACTGTCATGGGAGAGTGTGTAAAGCTGCCAATATTTGAACGTAAGAAGCTGCAATAAGAGTATTTTGAGGTACTTTTATAAGACTTGAAAAATGACTCAAACCGATTAGTCGACTACTAAAATAGTCACTGACTATTTTAATAGTCGATTAGTCATCGATTAGTCGACTAATTGTTGCAGCCCTATACCAGAACACCGCATTGTAACAAGATGATCAATGTAATTCACTTCACCTGCTTCACCTTGTGGTTTCTGCTGATCAGTGTATATACATGATAGAAAAAAAAGGAAAAGCACAAAAGGTCCCCTTTAATCAATCTGTACAGTTTAAGTATGTATTTATGTAAATCATTTGGTAACCATGGTTACACATATGCATATGCATGTCAGCACATGAGAGTGCAGATTTTTCCTGATCAATCCGACAGTCCACAGCAGTTCAAACTCTGTGTACTCTGGCAGTCCATTGACTTAATTAAAAAGTGTGTGAACCCCCTGGTAGACCATCCCCTGAAGTAATTATCTACAGGACTCTTTTTTTTATCCAGTCTACCTGTCAATATTCAGAACATACAGTGGATTTGCAGTCTAATTATACAAGCAAATATAAATGTACATGTAGGAGGCATGTACTGTAAGTGTTGCATGACCTGCTGTCAGTCACAGGGATTTGATTTCTATCTATCTGTAATTTCAACCTTTTCTGTAGATCTCTGATCAATATGACTCTCATATTGTATGCTGCATTATATTAACCCCATATAGGCATCAAGCAAGATTAGTACAGTGTTACATCTTATATTATAACATACATGTGTACTACTTAAAACTACATTGTTTCATTATGGTGCACTAGTATTCTACATCTCAGCTAATGCACTTTGAGGTGTATTAGTATGCAAAATAATGTACACATCAGAGAATTGCGGGGTGTTCTTTGCCTCCACCTTATTATTATTTATTTTTTCTAATTTTGGGACACCTGATCACCCATAGATTATGTTGTAAAAGGTTGTGCAATACTGAGCCATGTTCAGAAGCACATATAATACTGTATCATTATATTGTTGTATCTAACACTTACATTTTTATAGGTTTGGTACCATGTGATCATATGCTACTGTACTCTGGTAGTATGTCATATCTCATACAGTGTTATCTTGTACTGCTGTAGCGATGGGGTCACACCAGTGAAACACAGGAACATATTATTTGTTGAACACACATAACTCTCAGCGGAGTCATTTATGAATTCACACAGCGTGCAGGTTAAAGGTCTTGCTGGGATG
The DNA here is from genome assembly GCA_019142605.1 of Cephalopholis sonnerati. Taxonomy (NCBI): domain Eukaryota; kingdom Metazoa; phylum Chordata; class Actinopteri; order Perciformes; family Serranidae; genus Cephalopholis; species Cephalopholis sonnerati. The sequence continues at coordinate 14,063,930 of JAGQAX010000015.1, read as the reverse complement.
CTGATGGAGGGTGATGCTTGCGCTCGGAGGATCTGTGCTGAGCAGGGAGGGAAGGAAACACACAGTGAGACAGGTGGTGCAAACTCCCTGGTGGCCTCAGTGTTTCTCAGCATCTGAGCCTGTGTAAAGATGGAGAAGAGGATACAGTGCAGACACATCATAGGGTGACTTTGCAGGAGGTTCACAAGCATATCACATGATTTTCAATGTATTATACAACATTTTATGCTTTGATCTATATAGTATAGCCTTATATCTTCATATCATGCTATATTCAAAAACAGCACTCACACTATGGTCTCATATTGTGACATATTTTAGTGTAAAAAATAATTTGGTCATTTTATTGTGATAATAATTTTAAAAAATTACAAATAATTTTGATGGCAAATCTGCCATCGCTATTAACTGCGTGTCGGGTTTGGAACCAAAGTGTGTTTTATTACATAGATTTTACAGGGGACCCAAAACAAATTTCAATCAAACTTGAATCTGCTGCTGTTGCCGTGTTCTGAACACAATATTTGATCTTTTTTTTGTTATCAGATTGAGCGTCACTCTGAAAACAATATTGCTAAAGCTGAAAAATATTTATTAAATCGCAAAAGTGAGATATGCTTTTGTGGCATCACAGTGGGGAAATGCAGAATATGGGCATATGTAAATAAACAATTATAAAACACATTCATTTTAATCAAAATGTAACAGTTACACCTTAATCGATCCTTTAGGTCTATAACCCTCTTTTCTTGATTGTAGGTGTTCTCCAACTCTTCCAAGCTGTGGGTAAAAAGCAGGCTACAACATTTGTTTTTTCACTTTGTTTAATTATTACCAACACGCAGGACAGTACTCACACATTTCAAGGGGCACAGCAACTTCTCCTCACTCTGTTCAGCGCGAGGCACTCACTCTCTCTTGTGTCTCACCCATACATGTCCCCACAAAACAAGGGCAGGTAGCAACCAATTGCCTCAAAACCGAGGGGATGCAATGACTCCACTTAAATACTGCACATGAAAATACAAATTAAACAATATACAAGGTACTATAAATAACATTGAAATAAGAATTTACCAGTAACTCAATAATGCTGAATCTATTACTACTTAAATGTAAATAATGCACCCCATACTAAATAACGCAGTAACTAAAAATAACCCAAAATATATTGTGTGCATTAGTTAGCATTAGTAGTGACAAGAGGCACAGTTCTCACATGGACAGTAGATATGTTAATGTAATACTGGCCAAAACTTCTCAGTCTTTTTGCCTTGATTGGTTTTCTTTGTTTTGTTTTTGTGTTCTATCTTTTTTGTTTTCTCCACTTTTTTTCCTTCAGTTTAACATCTGGCTCTAACCTGACATCAGGATCATCTGTTTCATCTGGTTCATCTCCCATCATACTCATTAAAACCTCCTCTGCTGTGGTGAGTTTACGCCCTTTTGGCACTGAACAAAGCACCGTGGCATGCTCTACCCACAATGCAATTGGCTGTGGCCTGCTGATGGGCCTCTGAGTGCCATCTAATGGGTCGCTGAGGTACTGCCAGTTGGGTTAGATTCAATTAATAAATACATTTTATTGTTAAAAACACATTAAATTGAAAATGCACAATTTCAATGACCAGTTATTTCTGAGTATTCCTGTGCCAATCACAACATATCATCAAGCAGAGATAAACACATTTTGCCTCTGTTAGCCAGCAAACAGACACAGTGACATGAAATGGATTGGTTTGTGAAACATGATGTGGGAGACAGCCCCACGCCAGTAAAAGCTCCAAAGTGTGTGGTGAACAAACATGACCCTGAATACATTAAATCTGGATTCATAATGGCAGGCAGAGATGCTGTGTGTTGAATGTGGTGAAATCCTGTCAAAAGAGGCACCAGAGACACTTAAACACAAAGCAGCCGGGATGTGATGGGCCAAAGAAGCCAAAAATATTTCCTGCGGAAGAGGGATGGGCTTCACGCACAAAAGCAACTCATCACACCATAAAGAGCTGACAGTGGCATAACACATATTTACAGCTCGGCTTATTTTTTCTCCTTTTATTTTTGTCACGTTCCTTTTTTTTTTTATAATTTATTTGGGAAGGTGGTTTCCGGAAATGTTTTAGGAATCAGAAGTGAGCCTTAGGTTGCAAAGGGCTGAGAGTCCCTGGTGTACGATCACTTGGGCCTTCTTGGTACAGACTAAACTGTAACTGAGGACATAGGTTTGATGCTTTTATATCATTTTTCTGTGTGTTTTTTATGATAATTCTTCCCTATGACAGAGGGGAGTCAAAGTGCTGTATGGCAAAGGTTCGGCTGGAATAATGCATGAAAGTGGAATAGCTCAATGATTCTTCTTCTACCAAAGCAGGTGATGATAGCACATGGAAAAAACGTCATTGCTGCACTGAAATACATTATGCAAATATTACCATTTCCACTGCTTGAAGGTTTAGAGGAAACTAAGACACAGACAGATCAGGCTATCAGCATCACCTTTGGGTCCTCCGTGTACAATATCCTCTGTCTGGTAGAGAAAAACAAATGAGTCCACATCATTGACAGTGGCAGTTGGCCCATAAGAGCAGCAGGAGATAAGGAAGATGTTGAGGCTGGATGACTGAGAGGCATTGTCTGTGAAAACAAGCAAGTAACCGCTCAATACCCAAAGCTCAGATTCCCGGAGAGCGTCTAATAATGAATGTTCTCCTGATAATATTCTGCAGTGCTTACACTCATTTTATGAGAGCGAAGAGGTTCCATCAAATTACACTGGCCTGCATTATGCATGCAAAGCAACACAGGTCTGATGACTAAACAAATGAACACTGGTGTGAAGTCTACACTCTCTCTGTGTCTCTAATCTACACCATTTCCCCCATAGGAATAGACAGAAATAGGCCTTTTTTTTTTCATTCTTTCCTTCCTCCACACTCACTGCACCTGTTCTCTCAGATGCACCTGTGCTCTCTGTCACTTCAACTGTTTTCATTGTTTTTTCCCTGGTTCATAGCATAGCCAGGGGACATATTGTCATACTGCAGCACCGGCCGGAGCACCAGAGGTGTTTTAAAGTGGGCCGCTAACTTAATCAAAGTCAGAGCCTTGTGTGTACTTGAGTCTGGAAATGATTGGTGGGAAACAGTTTCTAAAGGCATGGAACACCTCGACATTTTGCCAGTTCATCATAAGGCAAACACAACTACACACTCCCATTTAACTCGATGGGCTGTTTACAGCAGCAGTATACTGGAAATTAAATCAAACTTGTGCCAAGTCAAACTGCTGTCTGCGCTAACAGACATGCCTGCATGGTATGGCAACTTAGCCTGTGAATATTTTAACAACAAAAATCTTTGCTATATATTATTTTGGTTGCCAACCAACCACTTATTGCTAATTCTGTCTTAGGCTATATCCACATGAAGACTTGTCTTTTTGAAACTGCCAAATAAAATGATCGGATTGCAATAACCGGAGCATACAGCTCTGAACCGGAGAAGAAGACACAGAGCATGCGCAAAAAGCTTGTTGCTCTCCACAGTGGATCCAAGAGCATGTAGCGTAAATAGTTGTCTGTTGCTGTCTGCTGCTCGTTGTAGTGAAGGAGGAGAAGATTTTGCTGTAGAAGCCCCAGTAGGCTCAGCAGGCTCTGTAGCAGGAATATGAGTCTGTAAAACGCCATTGTTGTTGTTATTGTTGTTGTGGTGGGACGGCCTCCTGCCGGGGTTAAGTCAGAGGTTAGAGAGGTGGGGCTATTACATCATTGCCGGCCAAAAGTCGTGCATTGGCTGCACACACGAAGACGCAAAGGGGGCATCTTCAGATTTGTGCACTCTGGAACTCTGCTTCAAAAAGATGTGGTTTCGACCTCCGAAAACGCCTGTTTCGTATGGATGAAAGGCCGAACCGGTTAAAGACTTTGGCGAATTCACGCTGACAAGGCTTCGTGTGGATGGGCCCTTAGTTCAGCCCAGTCACTAGAAAAAAATGTTCGCAAACCATAAATACGCTGCATTTTATACATTTTATTAGTATTAAGTAATGCAATATATAAGCAGTATTTGGATGGTGGATGGCCTATCAATAAGGCAAGATGGCTGCCAAGCTGCAGACCATTGTTTGAGACCAACAAACAACAACACCGGGTTTTTTTTGGAGACCCTTTGCCGCATTTCCATTGCTGTTTGTGGCACCAAAACTGGGTGCTTTTTACCGACACATTGCAGTGTTTCAAAGAGGTGTTTGTGTCACCAAATGTGGGTGTTTATTTTATTTTATTTTTAACCAAAACTGGGTGTTTTTAGCGGCATATTACAGTGTTTCCCAGCTTGGGTGTTTTTACCAACACAGGGCACTTCCCAGTTGTAAGGTTTTAAGCCAAAACACGGTCTTTTCCTAAACATTACAAGTAGTTTTGTGCCTAAATCTAACCATACCTTCACCTCAGTGTTGTTGCAGAAGGTATCAACATATCCGCTACAAAATAATATAAATGAGTATTGTATTCATGGTTTGTGGAAACGTACAATTCAAACATTTTTTTCTGCCAATTGGGTTGCTTAGTTTGAGAGAAAACATTAAACTGGGCAGAACATTTAAATTCCATCCAAAAAAAAAGCAAGATTAGTGTGTGATGACAGTGCTAGCTGCTGTTCTGCCGTCTGTCCTTATTCATGTGGGCAAGCATGTATATTTAAAGATTAGACAAATGGGCAGTTGCATGAAAAAAGAAAGAAACAATGGTCTCATTACAATGACAAACATCAGCTGGCTGATGTGATAGTTCAGTATTGCTCCATATTCACTGAGCCTCACCTACTCTTGAGCAATCCAGTTAAATCTGTAGGATTTGATGTCCTTCCCCCTCATGAACCCAGCGCACATATCCTGTTTCACTCAGAAATACGTCACATTACAGAGGCTAAAAACACTTTAAAAAGCCACTTCATTGTGCCTTCAAAGACAGATTGCAAGATATAGTATTGCTTCATCTTCAGTTACCGGCTTTTCTTATACGGCAAAAGCACTTTACCGAACATCTGCAGTATGTGCTTTATGTAAGTATTGAGTTTATCATTCAATTTGTAGATTGAGTGAAGCTGTCAAATATAAAAAAAAAAAAACTTTTTTCTTTTAATTTTTATATCAATCAATATGTAAATCAGCTTGAAACTGTTGACTGGATGTTAAATAAAGGAGCAGAAAAGGATGGCTGAGTAATACTGAAATACCTGTTCCATAAACACCTTGCCCATTTCTGCACTCAACTTTCAAAAGCACTACAGCGCACTCATCTACACTACCCTGTATTTACACTTAAGCTTACAGCTAGTTCACAGCCAAATACAAATGGCCGTGAGTCAGAACCTCTTCACAATAACTTAGTCAAAGCACTTTACGCCCTAGGAAGCCCTCTGCATGCATTTGCTAAGAATCACTCCGATAGCAGAAACAGCAACCGAAATCACGCTCACTGATTGAAAACATTATTACATTTCTCTCACCACTGTCCAAAAATATTTTTCTCTGCTCCTCATTTTACTTCATGCAGAGAAGTGGGCAAGAGGCCAGTTTGGAATAAAAAGAAAAAAGATTCCCACCAACAAAAACCTCAACTTTAGCATAATATGCAAGGACTTACAATTGTAAGCTTCTTAGTAGAATTATTTACAACACAAACAACCTGTAAACACTTTTAGAAAGCTACAATTTTTATGGATATTTCTTTGAAATATTTTCAAATGCAGAGTCAAAGATCTTGACCCAAAGTAAAGAGAACTCATATATTCTCATTCTGAAGGTTTCAGCAAACAAGCCGCACTTTACTGTGAGTTTATGATGTGTAGAAAGCCTGCAGCTCTTTGTTGTCACAGTCATATCACAATCAACATTAAGGCCTCGCGACCAACCCTGTTTCATACAAATTATGTTTATATAATCTGCAATAGCAGTTTAAAATCATTCATAATAATCAATGATACTGACACATTCTTTGCTAATGCAAGAAGTCCTGTGATGTTCCTGTGTTTCACATACAAATAATGGTGTGAAGGGGAACAACAAAGCTTTTAACTTTGACACCAGAGGGTTTATGGTCTGTCTCATAATTAAGTTCATAATGACTAACCCTATCCAAATTGTTTTTGTTGCCTATCATTAAGCATACTAACCATTCTTCAATTGCTGGGGTCCTAATCTTTCCTTGCAGCTTAATTATGAATTATTTTTTGGACCAATTGGAGCAGTACATCAAGCTTTACACACAAAACTGACTTCATCTATTTGGAAAGTTGATTCAATGAAAGAGTTAGCAAACAGTTTATTTACACATCCAGCAGTTATGAGGCAACATTAGCATTCATTTGAAGCTCTATTGTGTCCGCAGGATAAATAAAAGTCAGAAATTCACTTTTTAACTCTGTTTTGGTCTCCACCAACTCCTGGACAAAATATTTGACATATTAGTTCCTAAGCGGTCCACCATAATCATCAGCTAGCCAACTTTGCAGGTCAACAAACAAACATACAACAAGCACGCAAAAAAAGTGGTGAAAGTGACGTCCCTCTCATCTTTCGCCACATCTATCTCATCTACATCTACATCTATCAATGTCAGTCTATAATGCTGAGTATAATGAGTCTGAAACACTGCAGCTAACAATGTTAGTTTGATTTGCCGCCAGACGGTGTGAGTTTACCCTGGATAGGGTAAGTTTGTAACGACCTCGGACGGTGTCTGTTTAAAACGCTGCTGGTAACAACGTAATATAAGGAGCTGAAAAGTCCCTGTAGGGCAGGTATGAGGGGAGGTGGACAGGTCCAACAAACTCTGGACTTTCACCCAGGAGCCCCCTGTTCATTTCCCATGTTGACCACATGCTTTTGTTGCACAAGGAACTAAACATGAACATGAGGTGTTTTACTGACATTGTAAGATAATGTTGAAAAAGACTGTATGTATCCAATATGTAGAAACTATACATTTCCTGTGAAAATGAAAGTTTATTTTGAAGAGACACAAAGCATGTAACAAGCGTATATTGACACAGCAAACAACAGACACAGGGGGATACCTAGCACGTAATTTGTAGACTGGCAACAAAGTGATAATTGACAAGTTGAGATTAAATTGCGTCCGTTTTATAAAAAAACGAACAAACAAACAAAAAAAAAAAGCAAAACTAGCCCAGGAGAAGCAGCTTTAATCTTAACTCACTTTAATATTTACTACCTTTGGTTACCTTGAAGCGACATATGACATTTTGGGTAATTCACTACTTCACATTCTTGCTGATAGTTAAGCTAGCTGTGTTTCCACCAAACACTTTTGGTATAGGACCCTTAGAACCAGTACGTAACCTGCACAGACATGTACCTTAACCCTAGATCTGTTTCACTTTTCCACCACAGACAGTACTCTTAAATGTAGGCGGGTTGTTACTGGAGTAATAGCCGTATTTTCCTCTTATGGGCAATGCAGAGAAATGTCGTCATTTTCAGAACAACAAAGAACAGACTGGAGTATTTACAGTCACTGCGGGTGTGTGCATTGAGTCCTTGTAGAGCAAGAGTATTGATTCTTTGTTGACCAATGAATGGACTGCAGTGTTTCATGCCCCACCTTTTAGTATCAGAACAGTGTGCTAGGTATCTCAACAGAGAGGTGACAAAAAAAGAATAAAGGAACAAAAGTTATTGTGGAATGGAGCGGTTCTATTGGTACCATCTGCAACCTTTGACAATGGAAATGCAAAGTTAATCGTTCTAATGTATAACGAACTGAACTAAACTGAACCAGACTGCTTGGGTGTAATCAGGCTTTAGATGAGATTAATACCTCTCTCATACTGTATCTGTGCGCTCAATGTGCAGATACGTCCAGCTACTAATTAGCTTAGCGAAGCAAAAAGATCGAAACAGCTGGTTGCCAACACATTGGAGAGAGATGTAACATGTTAATTAGTGAGCTTCAAGGGTGCTGGTAGCCAGATTTTTGATTTCCTTCAAAAGCAAGAGCTGTTTTCTTCTGTTTCCAGTCTTTTTCGCTAACACAAGCTAAGTGACGGCTCACTTTAGGGTCATATTTAGCATTTTGACATGAAAGCAGTATCAGTCTTCTCATCTAATTTAAAAAAAAAAAGTTCCCTTTGTTTAATATTTTATCAGTGAAATTCAAAGTTGCTGTGATTTAGGTATTCCATATCACATTTATAGTGTCAAATCCTTACATTTCAGCTGGCTTTAAATCTCCTTTCCCTTGCATGTAGACTTTCCTGCGATAGTCAAACTGCAAATATTCCTCGAAGTACTTTTTTTTATTCCATCTTTAGCTTTTTACGGCATACAGTATATAAAACAGCTTTAATTTCCTACTCTCCTCTTTAGTTCATAGCCCTTAGACCCCCGGGAGGCAATTAGAAATTGTAAGACTTCACCTGATTGCTCTTTAATTAGCTCCCCTGAGTGTGTTGCTTGTTAAATGAGCCAATAGCAGATATAGTCACCACTTGAGCCTTCAGTGGCCACTTGGAGTGGCTGGACAGGACAATAGATGCCTGACTTACAAGTTGGCAGCATTTTTTCTAATGTCTCACCCATATCCCATGGATCTAAGTGGTAGATTTAACCCTTCACTTCTCCCCAAGGGGACTCCTCTTTTGTGAATTTCCCTTGTGAATTGTTTTAGCTTGAATTGGCAGTGAGGAATGAGGAAATATTTAATGGTCCGCTGTGCTGCCATGGAACACTTTTCAGATCCCTTTTACATAGACAAATGTAAATCCTCTCCATAAATCCTTTAGTGGTTGAGCTAAAAGGCTTTCCAACTGATCAAGCAAGCAAGACAATTGAGTCAAGTGGTAGAAAGAATAATTGCACAATGCAGGTTAAAGCCAACAGTCTGAAAATGATTGATGGTGTTTCTCTTTTATTCCAAATAGCACTAAGAGCCTACGGTTCAGAAATTGCTAATGAACAGTAGGAAAGAGTGAGTGCTGCATCAATCTGCTCTCTACCTCCAACCCTGTCATGTTAATTACTGTACTCGCGGTGACGTCCTCCTCTCACACCGTTCTTCAACTTGCTTCGTGAAAGTTTGCAAATCTATTTCTGCCATGCAATTCAATAGAGCATAGTGCGCCGGCTGATTGAGATAGATGTGGCGAAAGATGAGAGGGAAAACTAATAACCACCTCACCAGGGATACACTGAGAGAATTATTGACTATATTGTATTTTTTTTTTTAACTTTTCCAACAACTTAAATTATGCATGCACTATATCCGACTTTGAGGCATTGCTTCCATATGTCACAAACATTTTCTCATTGAACAAGACTTACATAGTCTTTTTAAGTTAACGTCATCTCTATGGGTTTATTATATCATGCACATGTAGCACACTTGGATGGATGAACTGGACTGTTCTTTTTAATGTTATTTTTCCCTGCCTCCTGCCAGGTATAAAGACACACTAAGGTAACTAACTTTCAGCTTGTCAGCAGCTTTAAACAACAAGTTAGATCTCTTCAAGACCTGTAAGGTCCCTGGGCTGCCCTTTACCACCTACCTATGAGAGGCAAAAACAAAACAAAAACAGAATAAAGACATCATGTTGCCTTGGACTAACAGTCTACAGCCACATTAGAGGCCGCTGTGGGACTATACTTGAGATTGTCATTAGTTTTGTACACTTGATGGATGCAGCACTTGTACTTTTTATATTATTTTTGTTAGCTTAAGATATGTCTATGCTATTTTGTTTCTGATGTGATTAGCGTTCATGGGGTATGACACTTTAATGGCAAGAGTCAGCAAGGCAAAGTTTTGGTCATGACTGACCACAGCCTCGTGCTACAGAGTATTGTTTCAAAGAGCTTGTGTCGGGTGCTACCCACCTCAGGGTACTGGAGGTGTGCAGGTGCTGGAGGAACAATACATTCCAGCCTACGTCTCCACAGAGCAATTGATACACTGCAGTGTGTCCAGTGGCAGCAGTGTACCAGATGGTGATGGAGGAGGTGCATCATCACTGACTTTTGCCAGTTGAACTTTTTCAGGTGCGGCAGGAAGTACTTCCTCTGCTGTGCTTTTTGATAGAGGTGATGTTCAGCTCCTACTTGAGGTCTTGGGTGATGATAGAGCCTAGAGGTGGAATGACCCGATAGTGTCAACTGGGGAGCCACACAGGGTGATTGGGACAGATGGGGTAGTGTTCTTCCGAGAATCCAAAACCATCTCCACTGTCTTTAGAGTGCTGAGCTCTAAGTTGTTCTGTCCACACCAGATCACCAGATGGTCGATTTTACATCTGTAGGCAGACTTATCCCTACCAGAGAAGAGTCCAACGAGGATGGTGACCTCTGCAGACTACTGTACATCTGTTCTAGTTTAGAGGTTCATGTACTTTCATCTCTCCATTCTCTGTTTGCTCTATTGAAGGTGACAAATTATTGGTGTTCTCTAGTCCCTGCTCAACACATTCTCACTCCAATCTCGCCACATATTACCGTTTGGTCATGGACTTTCCATATTGTTTTGTCCTTCAAAATACACTTCCCTTTTTTACAGGAAAATTACAGTTTGCATGGAGTGTCTTACACCCACACCCACACAATTGATGTTTTTTTTTCCTTCAACAACAAATGCACGTGGTTACGTTTTACAAACACACGCACATGGTTTGGTTTAGGCAACAAAAGCATGTGGTTGGGCTTAGAAAAACAGAGCAAAGTTTGGCTTTACAACATTACGGGAAGCCAACACCGGCCTCCCTGATGAAAGTTGGTGGCTGATGGACCCATTCATCAGCCCTCCTGCCTGCCCTACTCGGATTTCTGCTGCCTTAAGTTTCGTTGTTGTCTCATCACGTTTCTCCCTGACACCACTGGTTGCCGTTAAACAGTAATGGGGACCAGCCACATATTTATGTCAATGTGAAGGGACGTCTTTTTTCTTCAGTGTTTGGTGCAGAAGTCACTGACCAAGCGCCAGATGTTGATGACTTCCGAGTGAGACCAGGTTGCCCTGTTATCCCTAAAACTCTGTTTTAATAATGATGTTAATGAAAAGATGTTAAATTCTATTCCACAAATTTCCTCATAATACACCCCAGGTTACACAACATTTTGCTCATACATTTTTGAAAATGACCAACTAAGAGGTTGGTTTGCATGTCTGACATTTCCCCCTCATATTAAACTCCATGAAACTTCAACTCCTAAAGCTATTTTTTTCTCCAAATGTATGAGTAGTTGAGAAGATAATGCATTTGTGTTAACTGAAAAAAGGAGTAATAATTACAAAAGGAACCACAGTAAAATAATACTGAGGAGGTCTATTTTATACATAGTGCTGGACAGTGGTAAATGATGGAAGATTCCCAGTGACACCATGACCCTGGATCATGTCAGCCTATCAGCTCATTGTTGCCTCCAATTAGTTCCCATCACAGTATTGGACTCCCTGTCTGCTCCTCCGCTCACGCAATATGTATCCCATCCTCATGTAACTTTTTTATTAGAGTGTGGACAGACTGAGACAGGAGCAGCTGGTATTTCAGCCTATCTCCAGTAGAGAAAAAAATGAGTCTTTAATAAAAGCCCTCCTCCTGTTGAATGTCAGCATACCTGCAGTTGATCAATAATTGGGTCTGTGTGATAATTACATTAGGATTGAAAATTAAATTAGGGAGTTAAGAGAGATGTGGATGTCAGTCGAACTCGTTAAAGCTAATTAACCGCCGGTGTCTGAACCTTCCAATCAGTAAAATAATCCACTGGCATACAGTCTATTATGGGCTAGATTAATTGGTTCTGAGGCATGAAAGCTCCTGGTGAAATTTGTGCGCGTACACACACACACACACACACACACACACACACACACACACACACACACACACACACACTTGGATGTAGAACTTCTCAAACATTGCAAGGAAGATGAGTTGTTCTTCCCTGTCACTTATAATTTGGGATGCATTTGTAGACGATTCAAATGCTCCTCACAGCTCTCCATTAAAATTCAATGTGGCACCGTGATGAAAACAGCACACGGATATAGTCGCTTTATTAACTACCTGTTTTGATAGGCACACGGTCAAAATAAGTCCAGAATGTTAAAGTACACATGAAAGAAGTGTTTTTATCCCCAAAGTGCTGAGAAATAATTACTTAAAATGTATCATTCCAATCTCTCCAAGCGTTATCCTTTTCTTTATCTCAACGTACTATACCTGCTACTCTTCAGACAGCACTATAATTATCTGTCTAACTCTTATGCTGTCAATCAACTTAGTCATTTTAATTAAGCTTCTGTTTGCGACATGGTAGATATCCTTTTGAAAGAGAACAGATCTGAGTTTTACATTCACAAATCCCTCGCATTTATCTGGTGGTAATTGTACCATTCTCTTTGCTATTATACTGATGTGGTGTGGCTTCCTTTTATGACGTCTTGGTGAGAGAAGACGAACGAATGGACGGTTTAATTTTGATTTTCAGAATTTTTTTTTTCTCACCTGAAGTGAGAAAAAAGAACTGCCTGCCTGTTGCTGATTGCAAGCCAGTTTATTGACCTAATAAAGGCTGTTTTATTCCGTCCTCCCTTGTCTCCTTTTGGATTCAAGTTAAGTACCAGTTTTGTTGCAGCCATTTGGGCTATAAAATGTGTCAAATGAGATGTGTTCCGAAAAAAGACAGTGATAGGATCAGAGACATTCATAGTTCTTGTAGTTTTAAAGATACGGCACCAACAAGTCCTTACACATAAATGACAAAGTAGGTTGTTTCTGGGAGAATTCATAGCTCAAAACTTAAATTTTATCACATATCAGCCGCCACTGCCCATCAACAAAAACAAAGACAGCTATGGTTAAATGCGATAAGACGAAAGGACTGAACAGAAGTGATCATCAAAAATGGATGTGCAGCTCACACTTCATATAAAAAAAAAAGTATTTACTACTGTAGAATAACGTTATGTGTATTAAATGTTATCATGTCCACCTAATCAGAAATTGGGGAGGCATTAAAAGGAATATTGGATTTCTCGGTAATGCTAACTTTTTAGTGCATTAGCTAACGTTAGCTTTGATAGCAAAACGAATAAATTTTTCCAAACGTACCACCCGTCTTCCTCCATTGTCTCAAACAAGCCAACAGAACTTGCGAGCTAGCGTTATTGGAGAATTGCTTTGCCTCCAGCTAAGCCCCACCCACAAAAGTAAAAGTGTCCATGGAAACTATTTTATTTAAATATATTCTAATCTGCACCTCTATGGCCAAGGTTTGGTTAGATACCAAAAATGGCAATTCGCCATTTTACAGGAGGTTAAGCATCAGACTATTATTTGGTCATTATAAAACGTCTGTAGTCTTTGCAAGTTGCAGCTGGTCCTGGCCAAGACATAACTGAACATATGACACCCTGTAAAACAGCAAACTGTTAATTCTACACTTAGCTTTTTGTATAGACATTACATCATGTGTTAAATAGTTAGCTTTAGAGGTGTTTGTAGGCAAATTTTGTTAGACGTGAGAGTGGCATCAGTCCACCTAAGTCTTGGAAAGAAAGCAAACAGCTTCATTTCTCAAAATGTCAAACCATTCCTTTAATGGCCACAATACAGTGAGTGCCTGGAGCTGTCCCATTCCACAGTTCACTTTCTGTGGATTTTCCAAAAGTCTGTTTGAGTTGCAGTTGTCATCAAAGCAGCTTTAATTGATTATTTTTAAAAAAGACATTGTATCACATGACAATGTGAGAACAATGTGACAGTGTGAAAGAGAATTATCACCCGAATCTGCAGCTCCACATAGCTTCACAGAGCTTTTAAAGACTTCCTGCTGATTGTTTAGCTCTTTCGCTCATAATTTTACTATTTTGGTTCACTCACAGACCACAGCTGTTTTCTGTGAAAAGCTGTGAAAACTCACACCTGCCCAGCGATCAACAATAGACACACGTAGTTAGCAACTAGCTGGTGTACATAGTGCATCATTTAGCAAGTAAAGAAGCAGATAGTTCCCTCAGGAGTTGGTAGAGACTAAAAACAGAGCTAAAAGACAGTGAATGTTGGACTTATAATCAAGACACAAGCATGAACCAAATGAATAATAATGTAGCTCTGTAGCAGCTAGGCTTGTTAACAGGCAACTAACTATTTGCTGACAAGTCATATTATACGGTGATGTGAGTGCTGTAGAAATTAATCCTAAAACACAGAAATAAGTTAGCATTTCTCCACTTGTGGTTCCCTTGTCTCAAAGTCAATGGATTTGGGGTTAGATACCTTAAATGAGGTCTGTTGTTAGCACCAGCTTGAGAGATTTTCACATTAGGTTCTACAATATAAAATATGTCACCAATTAACCACTTGTGCATTTTCAAGCTTTGAGGTGTCTTGAAAAAAGGTGCTCACAAGTGACTAATTGAGACAACAGAATGTCACAATGCTAATAATGACACACAACCTAGTTTTGGTGGCAATGTAAAGCCTTCCGACAAATGCTATCTTTTTGCTTCTGGTGATTGCATTTAGACTTCAAAAAACAAAATATAATTTTCTGCAATGATCCAAAATACGACAGAAAAATCCCATTGTCTTTTTGATGAGGGGATGATCTTAAAACTTATGTGTCTGCCCACAACAAAACATCATCCCTGCACTAGTCTATGTCCATGTTCTGTTCACAACTTGTTTATGCTGCCTCCAAGTGGCCAACAAAATCAGTCATGCAGGTTTATCATTAAAGCAGTTTATAAAATCTACTGTAAAAACAACATTTTTATTTAGATTCCATAGTGTGAACGTGAGTTTTTGTCTTGCCTATTGTTATAAACTGTATCAATATAGAGCATAGTCTCACTCTGAAGTTGTTGAAATCAGGCGATTGGGCAGTGACTTGCGGCGTCAGAAACCAATGAAAAAGGGCATCGTTCAAGGTTGGCATGATTCTCGGCCAGTTGCCGTAATAGTTTAACGGTGCTTGGCGGCGTCAGGTAGAAATGCAGCAGGACAGGGACGAAAGTTAAGACAGCAAAAGTCTGAGTGGGGCAGGCGGGAGGGGTGATGGATGGGTCCAATAAGCCAAAGCCTGTTCTTTTTTCCTAAACCTAACCACAAACTTTTGTTGCCTTAGCCTAACCGTGTTTTTTTTTGCCAAAACCCAACCATGTGTTTGTTGTTGAAGGAAAAAAACGTCAGTTTGGAGTGTTGTACCGACGTAGTGCTTTTGTTTTGAAAGAGACTGTATGTAAATGTTAAATTTCCTGTGAAAACGGAAGTGTATCTTGAAAAAACAAAAACAAGAACTTGACACGGCATCCCAGAATGTCAACAACCAACCCAGAGTACCCTGCACGTCGTATGTGGACGTGGAAAGTCCATGACCAAAATGTCAATATCTGACTTATATATATATTATGTTCAACATTATGAAAATTCCTAATGCTGTTTGAATGTGTGTCGTCCCTATTCCTGCTGCTTGTTCAGCACAGTAGAGATATTACAGAAGTGCAAGTCTGAAATGTAATTGTGAATGTAAAGCCCTTTCTATTCTCTTGTGCTGCCCTGTTGTATGAGATTAGGTAAACAAGTCGGCAGCAAAGGATGAGATTGGACTGTTAATGACCTGCTGGTAGTGACTGTGGCTAGCAGATGAAAAAGAGCTAATTACATTTCCCTTGGAAACCTTGTGAAAATGTATTATGATGGAAAAGAAGAAGATTGAAAAATTAAGTAATGACACCTCATAACACTGCAAGATTCCATGGCAAACTAATTATGAAAGTGTGTGAGAAGGTCTCAAACTGCTTGGCTTGTCCCACACAAACCAGCAGCACCCTTGAATTGTGTGAAATGTCACACAGCAAGAAGGGTTTACCCTGGACAAATTGCATTTTTCCAATTCAGACCATCCTCATGTGCTCGAGGTCACTTATTGCATTTCTTTCTTTCTGCTGGAAGAAGCACAATGAGTCTGCTGCCTTTGTTTGCCCCCTCATAATTTACCCAGGCACACAAGCCAGGGTATGATACTTGTGTGTCTGCATGTGTGTGCTCTGCTGCTGTGCCGAGGTGCTTCTCAATAACTTCTCTAATTTCTCATAACCCAGAGAAAGGTCACAGACTAAGGTGTCAGCATCGAAAACAATAACAGGAAGTACTTTTCTAACCCTAACCCTATTCTCCCTCTGTCATACCTTGATAATCATTTCAACTCTGGTGGCCCTTCTATTGCTACTGTGACATTTTTTTAAATTAAAAAAAGATTGCCATTTGTCATTTTTTTGGTTAGATTGCTTAAAAGAAACATTATCACCGCCTTTCTGTGTGCTTTCAGGGTTTCTAACAATCATATTAAGTACAAAAACTCTGCGGCTGGGAATATCTAAGTACATATTTCTTTTCCTCTCCTTTTTTTTGCATGTGATTCTATACAAGGTAATACTTTCAGTTCATGCTCAAGTCCAGATTCTGTGTATTTTTCGCTCCTTGCTCCGTCTCTGGGATTCAATCTACTCAAACCACCCAGCTCAGCTGAAGTTCTCTGTGTCACGCTGACCCTACATTCTTTGCCATGACATCGTTCTCTTTCAGACGGAGTCGGTAGCTAAAGCTGCAAGCTGGAAAGCCACTTTAGGTTGTTCCCCTTAAGGCATAATTACAAAAGAGGAAAAGAAAAGTAGCCATGGGTAGAAGGGCCTTGGGTTATGCTCAGCTCGGACCATCTGTTCCCTCTACAGGAGCTTCTTGATCCATTATATCAGAGGAGGAAAATAATGGAGCCTGAGGGAGGGTCAGTGGCTCCATCAGAGGGCAGGTTTAAGACGATGAGAAGGTTGTAAGTGTCGCACCACTGTCTCCTGACTCTGCAGGATTCAGTTGACCTCTGCTTGGCGTGGAGTGAGAATGCAGTCTTAAGCAAGGAACACAAACTCTCATATGACTTTCCTAGAGAGTATTGAGTGTTGTTGGTGAGATGAGCAATGTGGACTAAATAAAGTGGGCACATCTTGTCCTTTTGAAGGCAAGTCATGGATGCTAATTCTTATATCAAATTAATTGCCATTAGGAGTTTGCATGTTCTCCCCGTAACAGAGTGGGTATTCTCTGGGTTCTTCCCAGAGACTACCCACTTCCTCCCACAATCCGAAGACATGCAGGCTAGGTTAATTGGTGACTCTAAATTGCCCGTAGGTGTGAATGAATGGTTGTCTGACTCTATGCGACAGCCCTGTGATAGTCTGGCAACCTGTCCAGAGTGTACCCCGCCTCTCGCCCAATTTCAGCTGGGATAGGCTCCAGCACCCCTGTTGACACCAAACAGGATAAGAGGTTACGAAAAATGAATGAATGAATGAATGCCACATTGGCACACTATCAGGGGACTGGAACAACAGAATGACTGCAGGCCTCATGTCTGGGGACTCCAACTCAGCAGGCCAGTGGGATAAGAATAGGACCCCTAAGGCACATTTGCATTTCCTAAGACAGAGAAGGCATGTCCCACCCCACTCTACTTCTCACTGGCTAGTACTCATTGTCTTTGTTGGTTGGGTTGGTTAGGTGTAGGCAAAAGGAGTGGGATTGGTCAGGGTAAGATTGTCAGGGTAAGGCTGAGTAAGGCAGAACAGGGTGGGTCATACCTTTGCCATTGTAGGAAATGGAAATTTGTATCCCTCTGTCTGAGATGTGTCACTCAATTTAGGCTCCCCAAAACTGAAATGCATCTCTTCCTTAAAGCAAAAAGGACTAGTTGAACAGTTAATTTGACTAAGTTTGCAGGATGAGAGAGTACTGTAACTTCTGTGTAAACATGACTAACATCTACGGCTAGCTAGCAGCTCTGTGAGACTTTATTTAGGCACAGCAGTCGTTTACCGAAATGCCAAGGTTACCATGGTAACATACTGATCTTCAGCAGGTGAGATTGTGATGTGCGTCATCTTAGTGTGTTATCATACCAACTTTTGCTAATTAGTACTCAACATAAAGTACAATTGAGGTCGATAGGAATGTCAGCAGTCCTCGGGTATTTAGTTTTGAATCAAAGTATAGGGAGGAAAATGACATGATGATGGTGCTAAAGGAAACGTAAAGGGATCTCCAAAGTTACTTTGATACTTTGTTTGGGAATCATAAATGTTTGCACCATGTTACACTGAACAGGCAAAAACTTTTACCTGCTAAACATCAGAGGATCACCAAAGTCATCTGGAGTCATTATAGGTATCTGTACTAACTTTGTTAGCAATCCAATTCACAATTGGTTACATACAGTATTTCACCAATTCAACCCCTTAGCATGGCTAAAAATAAGATAATAAAATATGTTAAAAGTGAAATAAAATCCGAACTTTGACCCGCAAAGAAAGAGAAATGTTCAAACCCTTCAAACCCTGTTTGTAGCCGATGCTAATATTTAGCATTAGCAAAGAATAGAAGAAGCAAAGTAGGGTCCAAACAGTCAGCTCATAAGCTGTTGGTGATTAGCTTGTTGTATGCAGTAAGATTTGTGTTTGTCATTGATGATTCTTATTCTGATTGTGAAGGAGAGAAAAAAACAGGTTAGGCACATCCTTAATTCACTAACACACTGACAACACAAGGATGGATTATGTTTTCAGTTTTATTTCAGAGGATATATTAGATTCTGTGACACATTGCTTTATAGCTCTGGACTGACATTAGTGTTAACTTACATTTTCAGCGAAAGAAAAACCTTGAAATAAAAGAAAACACTCTTGACAACTCTGTCATTGTGTTTTTTTGACAACAGTACAAAAAAAGTTACGGCCTTGTCCAACTTGATTCTCCTCCATATTGGACATGTGTCTGAAGGGAAGGTCACGGTGGGTGTTTTAACTCTGGAGCTGTGCCCGGCTGTAGCATTCTGGCCACTGGTGTGAGTCAGCACTCGAGCCTGGTGGTCGCCCAGATTATCCTCGTCCTGTGAAAGACAGGAGACTTTGGCCTTGGCCAATGACTTGGAAGCAGTCAGAGAAGATTTATTAAAGCAGGTTTGATGTAGTCGCTTCTCTCTGGCCCGGCTTGTACGGCACGAAATGCTCCAACACTCACCAAAATTGAAGTTTGTGTGTGATCCCGGCAACAGCCAATTGGAGGGTAAGCTCAGAGAGGAGATGCAGGACTGAGCAGCTTCAGCTTATTTCACATCAGACTACTTGGTCCTCTCCTCATAACTTGTAACACAAGTTCTGTTTGGAGAAAATACCAGATATATATTGTCATAAATATTCACATAAAGTAAGTGTGCAATAATGAGAATGTGACTTTAAATAAAACAGTAATAACCGTGTTCCTATAATAATTTCACTTTTTATTTACATTACAATATTGATGGAGCCTCTCTGTTTGTTGTTGTAGCAGCTGCTATGGCGGTGTGTCTATGCCAACAGCTAGCAAATCACCAGCACTTTGTACTACGCTTATATGGCATTTACCTCTAATAACGCCATCCCAACCCATGGCATTGCCCCGGAAGCATAGCGCCCGCCCACCAATTTCTACCCAGGTTAACACCATTGTATCTGTCAGCAATGGTAATGTTGTTAGCACTGTTCTCGCTGTTAGCACCATTAAGCCGCCAGCGCAACCACATCTATGTTGAGAACTGTGTGCAGACAACCTAAATTAGACTCGGAATCATAGATACACTTTAAATGCCACATACAGCTACTCTAACCTCATCTATTTAGCAATTATAAGCAATTAATAAACAAGTGATGAAAGGTTGATAACATACTATAACACACTATAATGTAATGCAGTGTGGTTAGATATAAAGACATTGTTTAAAGTGTATTTTTAATTTGTCAGTTATAACTTCCGTGAAGGCTTCCTGACAGGTGAATGTTTGACAATATAATATAACAACTGTTATGTTATTTTGCAGTAGCTCGCTGGTAGTTCAACGGCCATTTTTTGTGTAGTTAATTATTCAAAGCACTCACTATTTTGGGCCAACATTAGAGCATGTTATAAATGATTATGTGATATTTACAGCCCATTAAGTGAAGGGTTACCAAAGATTGTGGAATAAAATATGAACATAAATGTAGTTTGTTAGAAAATGTAATACATCTTCCTCATGTGTGATACTTGTATTATTGCCTTGTACTAAGACATTTTTGATCGCTGCATTTTCTGTTTTGTCTTGAGATCACCTGACTCGGTTCATTCTGCCCTTGTTGATAGACTGTGATGGAATAGGAATGTGTTTTGTCCCTTCCAAGTCCATTTATACGGACACTAAATGATTAACTACTGATTTATTCCTGCAAGAGCAAGCTATTGATGAATACAGATCCATTCCAGGCTGTTGGCTGCCTCAGTATTGAAGACAGAGAGACACAACATGGTAAAGTTCAGCTAAACTTCTGGTATCGAGCTGATCTTATTTTCCAACTGGCTAGACAGGATTTAGCATTAATGGAATTCTGTTAGAGGCATTAATAAAAAGATATTACTGTATGGATTACTGTCCCACCACACGTCTCTGGGACCCGTGAGGGCAAATGAGTAATGATTTTCTCATACATCCTACAGTGGTTTAGCTATGATCATCTTTGCTGTGTACAGTAGGTATAAAATATTACAATACGCCATATATTTATTACCTGGCGTACACAGCAATCTTATCCCGCCGCTGCTTGCCAACAACGGTATAAAATAATGCCATGAGGGCTTATGGAAGCTCATAACTGGACTGGTGAGCCTCATAAGCAATATAAAGTAATCTTTTTTCAAATGCAATAAGCAAATTCTCACCAGTCCTCACACATTTTAATGTGGAAAAAGGGTATGGATTTATGGAGGCAGGCAAGCAAAGGCAAGGTCATTCCAAGTCCAGTATGACTAAAGTATTAATACAAAAGTTTACATGCTCCTTTTAGACATGAAAACTTTAATATGCTATGGTGAAGACGTCAGCAGACACTGATCTAATAACACTATGTATGCCAGACTTAGATTGCCACACCTAGACTGAAGCGGGTCCTCACCAGAGAAATTCATTCTGTCTGCGTAAACATCATGCACAAGCTCTCTGGGTGAAATTAAAAGATGGCAGCGCAGAAAAATAATGTTTGATTGATGATTAATTGATGTAGTCAAAACTAATCTCCTGAGGTGCACATCACCACGAGGACTTCCACCAGCTGTTTGACTGACAGCATGGGCCTCCATTAGTATACAAGATAAACACATCATACACAGCCAACACCACCCGCGCACCGCACACCCACGCTTCTTGCTAACGAAGCATGTTCTGTGTTTTAGGTGAGGATCCTTCAAAGCCCTCTATAGATCCTTTGCATCTTGTGCTAAAGCAAATTAAGATGATCCTCTCTTATCCTCAAAGCTTTGTCACCTGGTCTATTCCCTGTCATTATGACAGCTATGAGCTGTGGCCTTTCCTTAAAAGGATTATCCCACATGTTCACCATAGGGGATGTGTAGGCTGCTGGGAATTATCTCGTCTGTGTACTGTGTGACCACATCTGTCTGCATCATCACTGCAGAGGCCTGTTTTTGATGAATTGCTTTAAAAACAGAGTCCATCTTCCTACATACCATGCCTTCCATAAATTCTTACATTTATTTATCTTAACTGAGAGGACCTAACCTGTAGTGCCAGATGGTTTATTACACAGAAACATCTGAGAAGCCATTATTGGAGACTGTTTGGAAGAGGGCAGGCACCTTCAGAAAATACAGGCAGGTGATTGGATGAACCATCTGTTTACACCATCTATGACAGGTTGGTTGGGATAAGAGCAAAACATCTTTTTCATCAAGAAAAGGCCTCCAGAATTAAAAATATTCATCATTTCTGATATGACTGATGCTATTGTAGCATCTACGCTAACCTTATCAGGAGCAGCCATTGTTGTTCTGACAGTCACCTCTCTGTATCGTCACACCACAGGGGTCGATTTCAGAGTGGACGCAAGGGACACATCCCCCTCAATATTAACAATGTGCATTTGTGTCCCCCTGTAGAAACATGAAAGTAGCAGAGGCTATTATTTTGACAAAATTAAAGACATTTCCACCATAAACTGATGCATAAAATTCATCAGAATGCAGTAAAATGAGTGTTTAACACAGAATTTCCTGTGGGCAGACCCCAAATCCCTAGTTTCATATCTGCCCCCCCCACCAGTGTTGAAAAAAAATCTATGTTTTTGCATCATACACAGCTAAGTCATCGTCAGTCAAGCAACATAGGCAGCCACCTAGGGTGCCACCCAGAGGGGAGGTGCCAAATTGCCCCCCCAGCGCTGCCTCTCATTTGTCCTAGTGCAACCCCTGCCTTGTAGATATTACATTTGCATATTACTAAATTGCATTCATAATTACATTGTGGTGATAATGGTTTATGTATTGCACTGTAATCACACGGAATGATTGGGGTGGAAGGCGGACATACAAAGTGCAGGACTGTTATACAAGAGCCAAGTGTTCACGTCAAGGCTCCTTGTTGTTAGGTTAAGGCAAAAACAACAACAACAACAACAACAACAACAAAAAACATGTTGTCAAGGTTAGGGAAAGATTTTGTCTTTGGTTAAATGTTAAATATAGAAGGTAATGAAAACATAAATATGATGCTATAGTCACCAGTTCAAAGTGCTGTGCAAGATTTTGGCAGCAAACATCTAAAACAGACTCTAGCTTCAACAACAAATGCACATGGTTGGGTTTAGGCAACAAAAGGAAGTGCTTAGGTTTAGAAAAAAAGGACAGGGTTTAGCTTTATAATCTCATGGGACACGAACACCACTCTTAGACTTAGTGACTGGCAGCGTATCATGCCAACATCAAAGGACAGCCCAAGTGCCAGATTTCGATGACTTTGGAGTGAGACCTGGTTGACTAGACATACTAGAATTGTAAATTAGCATCTTTCATTGACTTTGTTTATTAGCATGTAGGCTAAGCCCACTCTGCGCTGGACGTTTCACATTTCTTTGTGTTATGTCAAAGTCTTTCCCCCTGTCAGCATGTTTCCTGTAGTAGATGATGATTTGCTTTCATGATAATGATATACCGCTGTACATTTGGATATCAGATGTTAGAGAAGTGCATGGGCACGATGCTCTCCACTACAAGAATTTATCAAGTGACAAACTGTGCATAGATACAAAACAGTATTGTCAAAGTCAGACATTTTAGGAGACAAAAACATAAGAAAAACACATTTTTTAGTGGAGGGGGACTTATTTTAATTTTTAAAAATTAATATAAAAATATATTTTTTATATTTTAATTTATTAAACATTTGTACAGCTTTCCAAGAGCCTAGAAAATATTTTTATGTTCACAACGTCATCCAAATGTAAAGCTGGGCAAGAGAGACACTAATAAGGAACATTCATAACAGGGATTAAAAGTTAGGATATCTCAGCCTTTGCTACTTTAATCTTGAACTTTTTTTAATGTTTCTCTTGTGAGCCCATTAACTTAATGGAAGTACAACAGTGAATCCTCAAGTACTGCTTTGCGTAATAATGGAGGACCCACCTTAGGTGATTTGTGATAAAAAATCTCCAACAAACTTGCAGTCAATCAAATTTCTATGTGTTAATTAAAAAAAACAAAAATCAATTAACACAAAGCCTCTGGGGCCCCTGGGGCAGTTGCCTAGTTGCCTGGTCAGTAATCCAGCATGGTACACACATGTGCTGCTGTTATTGATTTCTTTATTTGACAGAAATCTGTTCTCACTCATTAATTCATCGCAGCTACTTTGCGGTGTACCGTTACTGAAATTCAAAATTTCCTGCAGAGCTGCACAGATGTTTCACATTAAAAGCTTTCCAGCAGCTTAAGGGATATATTTTTCGCCTTCCCCAGCAGACTGATGAAAACAGTGTTTTGGAAATGTACATTATGCTTAATTTACCGTGTGAGCCATTATACTACAAGTAACTGAACCTCTCCAAACTGTTCTTTATTAAGAATCTGCCTTTATTTGCTCATGTAAGCCATGAATACAGACTTTTATTTAAGAATTCACAGTGTGCGTGTGTGGTGTTTGATGAAGCCTATTTAATGTTTTAAGAGATGTTTAGTCCTCTCTGACCTTTACTGATCTGTCTCCTGCTAGAAAGATTTCAAACAACCCTTAAGAACCTCAGCAGCACAAATATGACCAACCTTGACACTCCAGGTGAAAGACAAAAACCTCAGCGCTGGTAATTTGCTGTGTCATTAGTATTGATCAACAACCCCATCAACTCCTGCAGATATTTTATGGTAATTTTCTGCTAAAGGGCAGGAATATTTGTGCTTACTGGCCCTTTCATACACAGTTCACCCAGCAGCTTATCATGTGACATCATCTCAATGTCCTGCGGCCCCACATTGGAAAACCACAGGAGGGTTTTCAAAATCTCTGAAGGACCTGAGGTGTTGTTTGTATTCTCATCACACGGTGTTGAACCTTGTCTCTCTTGCAAGTGGAAAGTGGCACTGCTGTCTCCATTCACTGTTATTTGGTATTCCAGTGGTCGCCCGGGCAGCTAGAGCTTGTCCGCAACTTCTTGTCTTTGGCGGCAAAGAAGGAGGTTTTAATGCCAGGGGATGGAACAGGCAGTGACAGAATCTCCCCGATGACTCTTTATGGAGTCTTCCTGAAAAACAAAGTCAATAAGACTTGGGACGCCGAGCCACGGGTATTGATTATCTGTCTCTGACTATGAGGCAGGGGCGAGGGTGGGGGTAGCGAGGGGGAAGGGGAGCGAGAGTGAAGCATGGTCAGGGATATGAAGAGAGAAAGTGAAGGAGAAAGGAGAGAACAGAGAGGGAGGGAGGATGTTTTGATGCCTTTGGAATTCACAGACATCAGTGAGATGCAGGTGCTTGAGGGGGAAGCACGCTGCTGTTTTCATTTATGATCGTGGGAGAGGTTGAGCTGGAGGAGGAGGTGGGCTGGTACAAACCACAGCAATGTGTAGAAAGTGCAAAACACAGCATTCTAAAAATAATGTGGCAGCAGTGTGCTCTGTAGGATATCATCACAGCTATCAGTTTAGGTAATGATATGTTTGCATATATACCATTGAAATGTTTAAAACAATGATACAACCTGAACCCAGTCAATTACAGTTAAAGTCAATTACAGTTATAAGTTGTTTTTTTTATTTTTATTTTGTCAAATAAACATTGTGACTGTTGCATAGCTAGCATTAGCAGTGATAGCAACTTAGCAGAGCAGACATATCCGAGTTTGTCCAAGAAGCCCCAGTTCAGGCTGTTCTCAGAAACAGTTTCTATGTTTTCCTACGAAAACTAATGCACCTAAATTCATACATATCGCACATATTTTGAAAGGCTGCCATCATGTGACCAATGCACTAAAGAGAGTAAAGAAGGGAGAGATCCCAAGCGATCTTGTAAAGCAACATGATGGAGTGGTGTATGGGTCACAAGAAGGTGAGCTTTCTATTCGAACTTTCCCTTGGACACGTGCGTTCAGAACTGTGTGAACTTTGAGTCGTTTCAAGACATGTCCCCACCACGTTTCTTTTCCTAACCCTATCCACAGTAACCTTACTTGCCTAAACCTAATCTATGTGACTTTACATTAATTATGTAACTGTATGTTAAGGACATAACATCATGTGAGGCACTAATTCGTAGGATAACATACGAACTGTTGCATCTACATTTTTGCAGGATATCACATGAAACGTTCTATGAGGATACATTGCCCGATTTCAAGCTGTGTGTCCCAAGTCCCGCCAAATATCTGTAAAGCACTAAAATATCCCAGTTTTCAACATTCACTACCAACTTGTCCAATTTCTGCTAAATGCTAAAAAGATTGTGCCTCATCCTGTTAAATACGCCTATGATGCGTGCACAAGCACATACACGTCCATCGCCCTAATGTGTGGTACAATTGTGAGTCCTGGTTTTGGGGTTTGAAAATATGTAATCATGCACTAGAATGCAGGAAGCCAATGCAAACTGTCTAAATTTTTGGTTGGCTATTTGTGGATGTTAGGCAACTGTAAACTACTTGATCAAGGGTTAGGGAAACATTGTGGTCATATAGACCCTTTTACTGTTAGTAAACAGTATGACGTTTCTTGGTGGGCGGGGCTTAGCTGGAGGCAAAACAATTCTCCACAGACATTAGCTAGTGCTAGCTAGCAAGTTCTGTTGGCTTGACCATGTCAGGTCACTCACTCACCTGTGTGACAGAGTGTTACTTTAATAAGTAAACACTGACCAACGGGACCAGACTGGCCGACCCCTATGCTCTCACTCAGTGGATGGATGATGGGATGGCCGGCTTTGTGGTTGATTACTATGCCAATCTTACAAAGGAGGACGACCCTTGAATGGTTTCCTCCAGTTTGTTTTGCTATCAAAGCTAACGTAAGCTAATGTGCTAAAAAGTTAGTGTTACAGAGAAATCCAATATTCCTCTTAATACCTCCCCAATTTCTGATGAGGTGGACATGATAACCTTTAATACACATAACGTTACTCATCCCTACAACAGTAAATACTTTTTCCCTAACATGATATGACATGCAAGCATTTTTGATGTTCGCCTCTGTCCAGTCCTTTCATCTTATCACAGTTTGTCTTCATTTTTGTTGACTGGCAGTGGCAGCTGTTATGTGATAAAATTTAAGTTTTGAGCCATGACTTCTTCTAGTCTGGCTCCCAATAACACAACAAGATGACATTTTAAGACTCCTGTGTACCCGTTGGCGAGTCGTGTTTTGCCCCCAGCTTGTGTCGTCTAATAAGTCGTCAACAGCTTGACTGTTGGCAGGAGACAGGATGAAAATAGTGTTCTGTGGTAGAAAGATACTGTACTAATCATCTGCATGTAACGCTGTATCAGCCATCGCCTCTCAGAGGCACCAGCAGTTCTTTGCATGCCCCCAAGAAGTCTATGTCAGGAGAGTGTAAACAAAGGTTGTTTTCAGCATTTAAACCGATGACCAGTGCTATTGATTTTCTGGTGAGGACAGTCTCCAGTAGGCCCACACTGTTTGACCGGAAGGTGATTTCATGAAAGTGCAGTGTAGAAATATGACAGCAGTGAGAGTAGAACAGAGGTTGACCCTAAACAGCACTGCATCTTGCCATTCTGTTTGAAAATCAAGCCCTGAAGACAAATGAAAACAATAAAGTTTTATTGCAGCATTAAAGGATAATAAAAGTGTTGTTTTTTTAGTTTTTGCCACACTGTAAGGTAATGTTTGCACACAGTATTAAATTGACATTGAGAATTCCTTTCTTTAGAAGAGGCTATTTAAAAAAAAAAAAAAGAATTTGAGTCAAAATGTTGGTGATAATCTGATTTACAAACCAGTACAACAATGTAGTTTGATAGTTTAATTACTTTAAAGGGGGTTTGGTGTATGGTCAGCAGCTCACTGACATTTTCATCCATTTTGTCTCTTTATTTCCTGTTACTAGAGGCATTTTCTGAGCTGTAATCACCACAAAAGGTATGATGTTTAATTAGTCTCAAAACGCACATATAAAAACCAGGCAAATGCACATGACACAAGCACATAGAAAATTATCTAAGAACAAAAAAACGTCCTCATGAGGGACCAATTTTGCTCCGCGTGCAAAAATGCGGTCTTACAAGCTTGCTACTACTCAACATTTGCTCACTCATCAAGTTGACTATTAAGATGTTGGAGTCGGGGATGACGCTGACAATGGCTAGTGTCTCTCACTCTTGACTGGTCAGTTTGAATATTGACCATGACCATCAGCAACTTCTTGCTTTAGGAAACAAAACAACCTGGACGTAAAAATAAAATAAAATCAGATAGAAAATATGCATTAGCACTAAAGAATCTGGGGATTTTTCAATAAACAGTAGTACATTAGTAAAAACTGCAAACAGAATAAACATATTGGTCTGTTGTTGCAGTTTGTTTTTTATATCTGTGCTGCACTGCGCTACTTGCTGGCTGTCAATCAACTGACAACGACAGAAAGAAATGGAAGTGTCAGTGAGAAAATAATCCCTCACAACATGTCACTTCACAGGCTTTATTGCCACATGTGTGGCTTCTTATTCAGGGAGTCTGTGAGCCAGGGCAGCAGCTAATTTATTTTGGCACTGTAAAATTGTTATCCTTTAAGGTGATGAAATGCATGAATGTCAAGAGGTTCAATTACATACAACATGCACTGCAAAATGATTGGAGAGGGGCTGTAACGTAGACCTAGGAGAAGGAAAATAGGCTCAAATGAGATACACCTTTTTTTTTTTTTTGAAATGTTGGATATGCTGTCACTGTCTCAGTTAGATGCAAGCTCACCATACAGGAGGCTTTTATCTAAATCCAGATGACCAGCTGAACACATTGTCTCTCCACTGTGACGATATCTCACAGTTTGAGTGGCTGCTTGAGAGGTCAGGCTCTGATATGGAAACTCAAAGAAAATCATAGGACCGTCTATGATGTGCGAGCCCCAGCGTGGCTGCAATCCAACGGGAGTCTTAGAGGGGTCTATTTAAAAAGCACACTTCCTCTCATCCCTGGATATCTGAAGGAAATAAAGAGCTTCCACTGCCCATGGCGTGTGAAATAAGAGCCAGGTGAGATCAAAAAGGTGAGCTGATGTGAAAAGAAACAACGGAGCGGAAAGGGAGGAGGAGGTGTGAGGGCTGGATGAACCCGTTTCCCTGCCTATCCCCCAAATGATTAATCTGTAGCGCTCAGCTGCTACTCGCCAAGGTCACGTGTCTCAGTGTGACTTAATAAGTGTGAGATGTCTCACGCTGAAAGGCAAAACAAAGCGTTCAGATGGAAGATGAATAGTGGATGTTGGCTGCACGTTCAAGGACCAAACAATATGTTTTGTGTCAGTTGTGGCGCTTTGAGGAATAACAACTGTCTGTTATTAGCCTGTGCCCTCACAATCTGATCTTATGTTAACAGGCTCAGTCATCTGACAAATTTGGTTATATAATTATTGACCAGTTTAAAGTGACAGCAACATTGCAATTTCCAGCAATCACATGTCAATCATTGAATTGATTCTGCTCTAATATCTTTCCCCTTGTATTTTCTGTTGAACTTTTGTTCCTTCAGCTCGTTTCTCAGTGTGTTTGGTCATTGTGGCTGATACAGTTCATGCTAACTATTATAGTTATTCTTTTCTTGCCAAGAAACTGAAAAATACACTTCTAAATTATTGGGCCAAAGTATTTTCTCAAACACCAACGGCAATGCTTTTACATAATGAATACACATCTTTACAAATTTATTCTTGACCTTAGAAACAGCAACTAAAAAGGTCAACCATGGCAACAGAGTGCTGCAGGGATGAGCTTTATTCATAGGCCAACAAGTTAACATTGCCCCGGCTCCCTCTGCAAAATGCCGGCCTATTGGATTCTGGATTATTGCAGAAAATAAGATCTGTGGCAAAGACAAGTTTATGACACTTGCACATTTTGTTCAACAAGATTATCTGGTCAAATGATCACCTGAACTCCACCATGGTTGCATGATGCCCCCATAACAAGGCTGTAAAGCTGTGACACTGACAGCAAGTGCCTTTTTTAAGACTTTAACATTTACAAGTGGGGTATTTACTGTCGTGTTTTATGTCGTAGAACAAACACGAAAGTCTCTTAAGCTTGTGTTAACGACCTTATTTCAGGTAGTCAAACAAAAATCCACCCAAAAAAAACAGTTGACTTCGAGATAAGGAAACGGGGAGTACAAAAAAGCTAACTAAGTTACAGTTTTTTAACTAATTACTGCGGCACCATTCTCATTCCAAAGTTGTCAGATACCTCCACTTTGTCAGTGATTCAGAGTCAGACACCTGATGGCAAAAGCTACCTTTTGCAGCAGTATGATACATAGCCGGGTGGCATCAGTGTGTAACGTGGCTGGACCTAACCTTTTGCATTGTTATGATTCGTTGCCGGTCGGCCCGGATGGCATCTATCAGCTACCGTACTGTCATGGCAGAATGATAGCTGCTAGATGGCATCAGGTTGAAACACTGACAGCCTGCAAGTAACTGCAAGTAACAACTTAATATAAAGAGCTGGAAAGTCCCTATACGGCAAGAGGGAAGGGTGGTGGATGGGTTCAACAAACCCTGGACTTTTCACCCATGAGCCTGGTCTTCGCTTCCCGAATGCCAAACCAAGGTGTTTTTTTCTGAACCCAACCATGTGCTTTGGTTGACATCCTTGAATTGGTAGCGTGTCCTGGAACATCAACAACAGATACAAAAAAATAATTAGCATGTGATATTTGGACATGAAAGGCCACTGACAAAGCATCAATATGTGACAACTGGGGATGAGAACAAGTTGACTACTTACCCAACAACAGTTCGTATGATATCCTACAAATAAGCATCCCACGAATGACATTACATTTTTAATGTAAAGTTATGGAGTTTAGGTTTAGGCAGGTAAAGTTAATGTGGTTAGGACTAGGAAAAGAAACATGGTTTGGAATCTTGAGGTTAAGGAAAGTAAATTAGGGTTAGGGTTTAGGGATAAGAGACATGGTGCAGGTGTGCAATAAAATCAATCAAAGTTGACTGTAAGTTCACATGGTTCTGAACACTGGTCTCCGAGGGAAAGTCCAGTGGGAGAAAGTCCTGTCTTTTGTGACCCATCCACACCCCAACCTACCTCCTAGAGCACTGCTCAGAATTGCAGCCTTCGAAAATAAGTGGGTTGTGCAGGAATAACTGGCTTATTTTTACATAGGGTATGTATTACTTTTCGTAGGAAAATGTACAAACAGTGCATGAGAACAGCTTTATTCACTTCAAGGTCCTTTGAGTACATTAACTGTTCTGGAGCTTTTCATCATTTGTCTTTTTAATTCTTGAGAAGAGATAGTTTCCCAGGTCAAGAGTAAACTCTGAGGCCTTGCCTAATTTGGGAATATGCAACAAGAGCACAAAACATTTATCTTACAGCTACAGTTTGACACGGACCCTTTTAAAGTCAGGGTTCTTCAGGCCCTTATAGTGTCAGTTTGTATGTTATGAAGCGACACATATTGTGGTACAAACTTTCCTTTAAATTAGTAGAAACTAGCCAACTGCTCCTCGTGGATTCAAGTTTCTATTGTCACTCCCCATTCTGTACTGTGCTAAGCCATGTGTTGACTTGTGGGGAGTGATGAGGTTAGAGCCTATGAGCAGTATGTCTACGCTCCACAGATTTTACGTTCACATAATTATCCATGTAATATGACTTAGTGGACTGAAATATACATGTGACATTATTGATGTTGGACGTTGTTGATATTGGAAGGCCACTTTTAAGATAAAGTAAAAAGAAACAATGAAATCAGTGGTTGTGTCCAACAAATAACAGCTACATGGTATGGTGTCAGTACTCATGTTTTTGGTACATTTTACCACGAAAAATAGAACATGAGGTTAGATGATGTGAAAGGAAAAATTCCAAGGACTATCTATTAAAGTTTTTTTTTTTTTTAGCAAATCTGTGTTCCTTAATGAATACAGTCTGCAACAGCTAATTAAATAATGGTGAATTAGCCGGTCTTTTGAGTATGTTTCTGGAGAAAAATTACCTTTATTTTTAGTTAGACTAAATTACTTGTGAACTTTTTATTATAGTGGTCTTACCCAGACAGATGTGGAGCATGCAGTCAAACCGGTTCCATGTCACAACTTGGGATCATTTCTATGTCTGCACTACAAAGCATTTTCTCTCTGAAAACCTTCACTCTTTGCTGTCCTTGCATCTGCACTTCTGCTGGGCCTGACCTTTCCGTAACAAGTTAAGTAATACACCCGGGAGTTTCACTATATGGAAAAAGCTATACCCGTGCCCCACCCCCCAACCCCAGCTGCACCATTATGAGGCTCATCTTGCACAGGGCCTTGGTGTGCAGTTCAATTTATTCTTATTTCATAAAGAGCCAAGGTAGGGAAGAGCCTTGGAGGATGAAAAAACACTCATGCTGCTTGATCTGGGGTTTCAGCGCTGTGGAGATCATAAACAAAGAGGTCATGAGACTTGGGAGGGAAGGGTTTCCTCTGCTTTTGTTTGATGCCCTCTGTTATCACTGATTCAGCAGCAAGTAGGTCACTTCATAAAAATTCTGTAAACATTAAACCTTGATCACTGAATGCTCATGTACATACTCAAAATTTTCCCAATCCTTTGAGATGAGAAAAAACCTGACCTCTTTACTGATTACTGTTGCTAAGCTTTCCATTCACGCAAGCCAGTACACAATAATAACAGATAGATATGTCACTTTTGAATGTTCGTTATTTTTTGTGTCTTTGATATCAGACAGAAGTAGCCTATGTTTCATTTGACAATATTTTGCCAAAAGCAGGCTTCTCACCTCTAGTCTCTGACTTTCAATCTTGCCAACTTAAATAACAACAACTGCTGGCAAATTTCATTTCATTTTTAGCTGTATCTAGCTCGCTAATAAAGCTAGTGTAAGCTCCATGAGTTAGTTGTCTCCATCTTATTAGTGGCTACATACATGATGAAGACTGCATGTCCCCAAAAGTCAGCATCCATGTGGTAGTAGTAAGCCCTGGTATTGCTCAGGATTAGACTTAAAGGTCCAGTGTGTAAGATTAAGAGGGATATATTGGCAGAAATGAAATACAGAAGTATGTTTTGTTACCTTAGTTTGACCTGTTAATATCTACAAACGAAGCAGGTCCTCTTGCATAGAGTCCGCCATGTTGTTTCTACAGTAGCCCAGAAAGGACAAACCAAACCATATCTTAAGATAGCGCCATTTGTGTTTTCTTCTTGGCCATGTAGTTTTCCTACATACTTCCAAAAGAAGAAGAAGCTTTATTGTCATTGTAAAAACAATGAAATTCTGTTTGGCTATCTCTTGTAGCAGCTACAATGTCCTTGACACACATAAGAGATTTCTGTTGGTTGCAATCCACAGTTTCAGCCGCTATATCAGGGGTGTCCAACTCATTTTAGTTAAGGGGCCACATACAGTACAGGCTAATTTGATCTCAATTGGGCCGGACTTGTGAAATCACTGCAAAATAACCTATAAATAACAACCCCTTCAAATTCTTCCCTTTTTTTGTGTACATTCATTTTAGTGTACTCATACATTCTGAAAACATTCATCCATTTACAATACAAATGATGAACAGCCTGCACTATCCTTAGAAAAATATACCCAAATTCAACAGTATGTCTCATTCCACATTGAGTCAGTCTATTACTCACTGTCGTTACATCTGCATTTTTTCATAATTTTCCACTAAAGAAGCTATTGAAGAAGCAGGTGAAGTCATCTGCTGCTTTACAAACCATTTACAATCTCAAGTTTTGTCAGTGCCTCAAGATACAAGTCTGATACAGATTCTTTTGTACTGAAGCTGCTGGTTGACACTATGTTTCACAATGTTTAACATCTTTAAATATGGCCAGAGAAAGTACTTACTGTTATTTCAGAGAACTGTATTCTGGTCGGTACTACTAAGTACTACTCATTAAGTATCTACCCACTGTTGCTCCTGAAACCTCTCAGCCTTCACAAGTGCATCAACATTAGATATGCCAAATCATTTAGTGGGCTGGATCAGACCCTTTACTGGGTCGGTTCTGGCCCCCGGGTCATATGTTTGACACCCCTGAGCTAGATGCTACTAAGTCATGCACACAAGACCTTTGAGCTTTTCAAATGGTATGTTCCAGTAAGGTTACGAGAGAGGCTGTGTGGATGTGATCTGATGTGTAATGACGTTGATCAGTCACGTTCCTTCCGTCATCGACCTCACATGGCCTCAGATGGAGCAGAACACTTCTATTTTTTTAGTCCAGCTGTCTACACAGGCCTGCATATGCATGTAAACACAACCAGGGGTAAAAATATAGACAGTGCAGGCAGTGCAGTTGCACGGGGGCCATTTGCACATAGTCAATAGCATCTATGACAACCTTACACATAAATTGTATAACTATAAATCAACAACAAAATTGTTAAATTAAGTTAATAGTTTGTTATATACAGATATGAAATGATGATTGTTGGGTAATATGTATGCCGATGGTATCCAGTGACAAGTCTTTGATCATGTGATGAGACGATACGTCACATACGTCATGATAGCATGCACTGGGGCCCATCATGATGACCTTATGCCACTGGACACAACCCAAAGTGTAATTTTATGCCTCAGGCCCATCTTCTTCTGTTTCACCCACGTAGCTACAGTCATTGTGTGCTGGGCTCTGAGTGCTGCCAAAACACAGGTGATCTACACTCAATTATGTGCCTGAACGCATCCTGTGTAAACACAAGTGGAGGAGCACTCAAGCTGCTGCTGGTGCTGTTTTTGCTAACATGCTGCTCACACCATGCGGACTGTGTAGACACGGTGTTGGGCAAACGTAACGCTATTTCAAATGACCAATTTGGCTGGAGTTGCTGGAGTGTAAACTCCCCCAAATCTAATTAAGATACAGAACTGTGAATGCTATCTACACTCTGCACTAGGACTGGAAAAACAGACACCACTCTCCAAAGTCTTTAAATGCAAAGTATCGGTCTGCTGGAGCCACATTCACTCTGCTGCAACATGTGGAGAAATCCACAGCATCACAGGCCCGCCTGACAGTCACTGTTCCGAGGACGGCTTAGTGAGCAGTCAATTCCATTTCATGATTTCTGTCAGACATGATGATCTCATTAAACCTTACAGGCACTACAAAAGATAAAATGAATCAAAATCCATTTGAATAAATTAAATTATGATCAAGATTTTCCTTTTCATATTGCATATTCAACCATTCCCACATTGCTTTTTAATTACAGGTTAATTCAAAAACACACAGCTACAGACTTAAGCCAGTGATAGCTCATTGACTTTTAAATTCATTGCTCATTAGTGCTTCTTATTTGCCATTTTGAGATCCTTCCAACTGCTTTATTGAAGAATTGATTGTTTTCTTCAACAACCCCAAATATATGCTAATTTGTCATTGATTTTCTTAAACAGCGCTCGAAAGAATGTCTGGATTGACCTTTTGATAAATGACCTAGCTGGCACAGCTAAGTAGTATCATCTAGGATATAGATTTGAGCTGATCCTTCCAGGCCTTTTGTCATTTTTTTTGGGTTGTCTTTAAATAGCACCCACTGGTTGTAGCAATAATTTAGTTTCTTGGGTTGCTCGCAGTATGCCAAAATAATACTTTCCTCTACATTTGTCCCAGTTCTGCCAAGAAATGCTGAACTTTTACTTGAGAGCATTATGACTGTACAAGATTTTAAAATCCGGAATGTGACCTGCTCTTTTCAGTTTGAAGAAAAGTTGACTCAGTTATCTGAAATACCCCAATATTTTATGCATCACTGAAAACTGGTGGAAGGAAAAGTTGCTTTGTAGAACATAAAGACACCGCAAGTACATTCGCAAGCTATACTCTGCAGACTGCTGTGGGATAACACTTCACAATAAAGGCACTCGATGTCCCGCGGCCCCCTGTGGTTTTAAAGCTGCGCTTTTTTTCCCAGCATGCACCATTAATGCTTAGTTGCCGGGGACCAGTGTCTGCTGGTTCCTGAGGAAAGGGGAATAAAGACAGATGTTCAATGCACCGTTTAATGTGAGCCATTAGCGCTGTCAGTCAATAATTTAGCATAAGACTTTGCAACAGGAAAAAATCCTCAACAGCTGGATTCCAGAGTTCAAGCGATGTTGATGAAAGAGACGGGAGAATAGATGGGTTTTCCTCCCTCACATACTTGTTACATATTTTCGAACTTTGTGTGGGCAAACTGCAAATATTAGATATTTAAATATTGAACGTTGTTACAAATACAAAATTCATGACTGCTGCTGTGACTGCTGCTGCTATGGTTGTGCTTTGATTTGGTTTAGGCACAAAACTACTTGGTTTAGATGAGCAAAAGATCATGTCATGATTAAAAGGAGCTAATGTTGGCTGTTGGTAGGAAATGGGATACGTACAGTGCTATTGTGCATCATATGCTATTTGCACCGTAATGACAATGTTGTGCTTTTTCCGCCTTTTGTCCTGACTGACTCACCAGAGACCCATTAGGTAATTGTCAACATGTCAATGGGTAGTTTTGGCATATGAACAAATAACTTGATTGTTCATTACTCACACGAAATGTTGGCACTCTCTTCTGGGGCTGCATTGAGTGCAGGGACAGTGATGACAGTTAACTACATTAAAGTCCGAACTATGGAGCAGTATAGGTGTATATTGAGGGATCTTCTGTGTACATTGCAATGCTGCCATTATTAAGAATGAATGGCAAATCATTTTTATTAAAAAAAAAAAAGAAAACAAAAGGGGTCCTAAACAACTCCCTTGATGCACACCACACTTTAAATTTAAATATTCTCTTCCTGTTATTAAGAAAGCTTTCAATTCATGCAGCAGATGGTTCTTAGTCATAACAATTTATTCAAAAACAAGTTATTATCAGTTATATGAAATGCTATACACTGAGTTTAATGACGCAGCTCCAGTCGTCCCATCAATGTCTGTCATGCACAAGTGATCTGTCATGCACAAGTGATCTCTCAGCGGGCTGAGGTGCTTGACATTTAGCCCCCTCACCAGAAAAATTATAGGTGGAGGATTTTGATTATTGTTCCTTTTACAGAGACTAAGGTGGTAAAGATAAAAATTGAATAAAACATGAACAGGATGTTTTGTTGCCTTCTGTCCAGTCCCCTGCTTGAATACAGCCAAGCTGTGACCCTGAACTCTAATTAGCAGGTATAGAAAATAAATGAATCAGCATGTCAGGAGGTCACTTTATGAAAGTGCAATTATGTTTCCTTGGCGTCAATAATGACGTGATTGAACCACAGTAAGCAGTAAGGTCTCTGCAGACCTATAATTTCACTTTTCCAGTCCAAGTTGTGTCCTGTTTCTCTAACTTATATACCCTTTGTGTTTGTCAGCAGATTCCACAGGTAGACCAGAGGGATTTCAGAGATGGCTGCAAGGTATGCTTGCAGGACAGAGGAAATACAGACAGCTTTATTCTGACCCAAACTGCATATCTGTCTGAGACACTCTCCTAACCTCTGCTGCTGTCTCAGGGGACTGGTAGATCTGACTGCTGTTGGCGAGTTGATACTGGATATACTCTGGCCAGGCAGTTACACAGTTGGTATCCATTTTGTTTTTAAAAGTTATCTTGTTTAATGTAAAACTTTGTAGATGTTGCAGGAGATATTTGTAGCTCCTGGAAGTGTGCCCCATGAGTGCACTAGAAAATCACACCATTTTGTTTGCTGAATGCTCCATTTTTGGACTGATTATTTGTGTACACCCCAGTGATATGCTTATAACTGCTAGTCTTCTCCACTGCTGAACTGTTGAGAGACAAAAGTGTAGGGAGTTTTGAGATCTGATTTTGTTAAATTAAAGCCTTTACACGCGACCAAACATCCAGTAAAGTTAACATATAGAGTGTGTCTTGAAATAAGAAAATACCACAGCACTAATTATGCACATGTACTGTATAGATGCCTGCTGTAGCTAAATGCTGCAGGTTAATGACGCGAAGAACAGCACTAAACATCAGCCATATGGAGCTGGAGAGTGTGCGTTAATATCCTTATGTCTCTATTTCTTTGCCACACCAGAGACAAACTGTGTTATTGCATCTTGTAAGATTTTTCATTAGTGCTCATGTTGCTGCGCACGGAAATGGATCATTAGTTATTGTTTGGGTTTCTGTCATTATCTCTAAGCGCTGTTTGCCAGAAGGACGTGTCTTCGGGAAATGTAGATACATTACGTCAACATTTTTACTTTAGTTAAAACTTAAAAAAATGTGGTTTGAAGAGGAAAGGCCGACATCACAGCTCTAATGTACAAGGAGCAGTAACTACATAATTTAATTTGAGATGAAAGGGTTTGGATTGTTCAGGCTGGATCATAGAAAGGTTGTAATACCTTCATTTTATACCTTTAAGGAAAATGATTTTATCCACGGCATAACAGTGGCTTAAACTATACACATAACACCTCAACGATACAGACATTGTGCACTGCTAAATCCTCATAAAACCATAGTATAATAATATAATGTGTTCAGTTTTTACCCAATTTTAATTATTTTTTATAAGAAATAAATTGAATCTAAGTATATCTTTTTTATCTATTACTAAAATATGTACACACACATACACATATATATATATATATATACATAAACATGAATCTACACTTTTCTTACATTTTAGTATGTGAGTTAACATACCAAACTGTGTGAAATCCACTAGGGCTGACCATAAGACAGTGGGCCCCTGGGCACACCTATGCAAAAGGCCCCACTACCTCTCTATTTTTGGAGCAACACACACAGACTTTGTAGGCGTTTTGCCTCTTTTATGTGGTTTGGTGTCTCTTTGAGGTCATTTTGTGCCTCTTTGTGGTTGTTTTAACCCTTGCTGTAGTTATTTCGTGTCTCTTTACAGTTCGTTTGCATCTCTTCATTGTCATTTTGAGTCTCTTTCTAGTCGGTACATTTAACATGAGTGATATTTTGTAGGTGAAGACAAGGGGGGACCCTGACACTTTGTGCCCCTGGGGCAGGGCCCGGTAGGCCAATTTAGTTATATTTAGTTTTTGTTTGGTGATTGGATTTATCTACTGTCTCATTAAGTTGTATTTTGTAAACAGAATTCAGGATGTTGTTAAGAAAACTGATATGTCTTTTTATTACAGAGACAGCTAAACTTTAACTTTAGCTTTAGGACTATCCATGGGTATCTTACCAACTGCAGATTTCCAGTGGTTGATGGGTTATTGATTGGGGCATGTGCTAGCAGCAGAAAAAAAAGGGTTTTAGTTGCACTGAGAAATTCAGACAGTAACATAATTCGGGATTAATGCATGATTTAAGATATAATATAATCCGTCATTGCTGCAGTATTTATCATTATTCTACAATTTTCAGTCAGTGAATGAATATAATATTCTAACAAGCTGAGGTTTCTTGTTAACAAGATGGCAACAGAGAGATGAATTCTCAACAAGGAAAAGCTTTTTATTAAATCATGGCACTCCTTACTTAATTTTCAGTCATCTGCACAGGTGGGAGGTCACTAACTGTAAGCACAACTTAACTCTTGGTGCAATATGTCTTACCACAACATAACCCACTACAACCACTGTGAAATACATGAACAATATTCTCTGCGTAACATGTAACATGTGAATGGGTTAGAACACATTTTAACACAGTTTTGCCTTAAACACATTCTTTGATGCATGCTGGGAAATTCCACCCATTTAGCCCCCAACATGCCACAACATTTTTTTCAGTGCTGTTTTAAATGAACTTGGCTAGAGGGTCCTTTATGTGGGGAGAGCCTCATCGTGGCAATGCCTGGAGTGTGGGAAAATAACAATATGCATGCCTGAAGCCTTTGACAATGGAATTGGATGGCATAAATTTGATGTCAAGTGTGGCTTATTGCCCGATGCCCGCTGCAATTTGACTGGCTGTTTGCCAAATACGCCTGCTGGTGTTGTCTTTTGCTCGTAGTTGTTAGAAGTTAGCAGGAATTTCTTTTAAAGAACATAGTAACTGAGGTCACCATGAACAATGTGGATTACCTTCTATAGCACACATTTGAAAGTCTGTCATGTGAAGTAAACTTGCCACGAGATGTTGTCATAAACCAAACCGTTGGTAAAAATAAGTCGATTATGCATGGAGTGGTTCTCCAGGGAAAATGACTGACTGCAACAGGAGCTATTTGGAGCATTTTTTTTTTGCTTCCTGTGTGTGTTATTCAGAGAGGATGGTACCTGGTCGAGAATAAGCATGTCAGGGGGCCAATTTTGTAGAAATGCAATTATGCGCCCTTGACATCAATGACACGACTGAAATGCAGTAAGCGTTTCACAGCGAGTCTCTGCAGACCATTAATTCCACCTTTCGAGTTCAAGTTGTGTCCTGTTTCTCTAACTTATCCTTTGTGTTTGTCAGCAGATTGCACAGTTAGTCCAGAGGGATTTCAGATATGGCCGGAGGGTATGCTTGCAGGACAGAGGAAGTACAGGCAGCTTTATTCTGACCCAAGCTGCATATCTGTCTGAGAGACACTCTCTTACCCTCTGCTGCTGTCTCAGGGGATTGGTAGATCTGACTGCTGCTGGTGGGTTGATACGGGATATACACTGGCCAGGAAGTAACAAAGTTACCCAGTTTGATCTCAAAATTTATGTTCCCATCTTTTTTTATATATAAAACTTTAAAGATGTTGCAGGAAATTTGTCCCATGAGTGCTCTAGAAAATCGCACCATTTTTTTTGCTAAATGCTGTAGCTTTGGAGTGAATATTCGTGTGCACCCAGTGATATGCTTATTACTGCATGCATGGTCAACAACAGGCTTTCAGGATCTCAAGCATCTTTCTGAGAGGATTACCAAGCATGAAAACAGCAGGACAACAAAGTAAAATAGGTCTTGCATGACAGACTACTCAAACTGACTGAGCATACAAAGGGGAATCAAGCAGAATAACACAGGAGAACAGGTACTGTTTGTGCCCAGTTGGATTATCACCTGTGATAAACTGTTTGGGAAATGTAGTTGTCGCTCCACCATTTTGTCAACCTATAAACAACACTGCAAATTTCATATGCTGTTTTCACAGAGCTGATATGTTTTGAATGCATAATATATTTCATGGTAAATAGAGATGTCAATGAGTCAGATTCTGGTTTATTTTGATCAAATATGTGCTCTATGTACTGCATTTAGGCTTCACTGGATTTCAGATAAACAAAGCCTGATTATCAATAATAACACAAAGTAGAGATATAGAAGAGAGGAAAATGACAGGGAAAATATAAAAGAGAGTACACGGTATAAATTTGTCTCCTGTCACCTGAGCACACAACAAGCACACTGGTCCAAATTCATTTTCCTGCTCATTTTCCTCTTTGGGAAATGTGTGAAAACACCAGAATAAATCTGAATCGTTGCTGGTCTCTGTCCAATTTCCTCGCTGGTAAAGGCAAACAAAATAGATATAACTAGAGGATGAGTGCTTACCTGGCAGATAGGCCTGAGAAAATATCATTTCAGTTAATACAATTTCTGGATGGAGCTTATTTCCTGGACCATTTACAACTTGAAAGTGTGCCATAAAATATTCATAATGCTTGTTGTTGTTGAGAAAGAAAATCTCCCTCCTCAATTACAGAGGAAATTTTTATGCATGAGTTTTGCAAACAAGTTTACCACATATACCTGCTACAGTTGGATGCAATGATTTAGTCCCATTCATCATCCCAACCAGCTGGGTGACACGGAGGCGGATGCAGCCGCGCTGGGGACGGGAGCCACAGAGCGAAGTGGTTCAAGGTTACACACACTTCCACTGCTCTATTTACTGAGTGACATTTACACAATGTTTTACAAAGGGGTGAGCTGAGGTGAGCTGCTGAGATGCATCATGCCGCGCTTCAGATGTCATACTGAGCTACATTATACTGAGCTCACTGTTGGTTGTTTGAGGTACAGCTCAGACATGAATCAATACATTTCATTACTTTTCTCCCTTTCAAATAAAGCCTTGGATAGTATTCATTTTTCATATTTCAGCTTGTGATTCTGCAGATGTGTCTCTGTCAATGGTGTTTCAGCAAGAAGAGTTAGCTGATGAGGGGAGGGCGGCTACATCAGGCAGCTATTGATGGAAAGCCTGAAAATCAGTTAGCACAATCGTGTAATCCGTCAGCAACATGATAGTCCTTTTTAGATAGTGGAAAACATTGAAATCTGCAAATTTTCATCTTTGTAACAAATGTGATTTGAACCCAATAATTTGTAATGACCATTAATACACCGTGCGTCTAGCACAGAATAAGCAAGCAGGTAAAACAACAGTGAAAGTCAGTTTCTTGGTTCGGGGCCTTCTAAGACACAGGTTCAGTCCAATACTTTGGTGTAGCACGCAGGAGCAGAGAGCTGGTGAGTCACCAGCATCCGCTGAACACACACAAAGAGCAAACAGTTCAAAAGTGTGCAGCAGTACC
The DNA here is from genome assembly GCA_019142605.1 of Cephalopholis sonnerati. Lineage (NCBI taxonomy): Eukaryota > Metazoa > Chordata > Actinopteri > Perciformes > Serranidae > Cephalopholis > Cephalopholis sonnerati. The sequence goes on along the minus strand of JAGQAX010000015.1, from coordinate 14,021,840 downwards.
ATCAGGGAGCCGACAAGAGACTACATCAGACAAGCAGAGGATCCGATATCAGGAGAACACACAAAGAGAGCCAACACACCTGTGAGGAGCCAGCTGCAGGTTGGTCAGAACCAGCGAGGATCCCGTGGTGCACACACAAAAGCAGAATGTGCAGCCATGCGGCGAGGTAATTCACAGCACAGGAAATCACAGGCAGCAGAACGGGGTAACTCACAATGTTGAGCTGACTGGTAGTCTCTCCACACAGCCACAGGAAACAGGCAAACAGAAACCAGGGACGTGGAAGCAGAGCTCTTGGTCGAGAACAGAAGGCTGAGTGGTTTACCGGGGAGCAGGCGAAGCAGGAGAGTCAGAGGCAGGCAAGGCTGGCAACAAGGAAGCAGTCCAGGAACCCACACTGGAAAGTTTTGCATAGGTATGTCAAAGAACAATCTGGCAATGAGAGTCTGTGAATCTGGAGTATTTATATTGGCAGGGACTATGAGCCACAGCGGAGAGGAGTTAGCTTGATGAGGTGGGTGTGGTGAACCGGCAGAAGTGGGAGATGCTTGGACAAATGATAGTCTGGCAGGTAGGTCTGGTGGAGAGTTGAGGTGAGTGGAAATTTATTGGATTAACTGAGAGAGTGGCATGCATGGCAGGTTGGAAGTGCACACTATGTGACATTTCTAGAAGGAGGAAGTAACATTCTTTAGTTAAGTAAAAGTGGGAATAAAAAAAAAAAATTGTACTTAAAGCTACAGTTGGTAACTTTTATAAAAAGTGAAACTGTCATATTCACACAGCACTAAATGGGACAGATAATCTTTAAAAAATAAAATAAAAAATCACTTTACCTACCCTCGTAGCATGTCAAATAGCCTCACTGCACATGAACAACCAATCAGAGCCAAGGAGTCTATAATGTTGCTATTAGTCATGTCAATCACTGCTGGTGAACTGTGGGCAAACTGTCAAACTAGACAGCGCTGATCAAATATGAGTAAAGATTCTGTTACTGCATCGCCTAGTTCTCATCTCAGTTTTTCAGAAACATATTTAAGTGACTATTAAACTGAAATGATTTTGTTAAAGTTAAAGTTTGCAAAAACTTTGCAACCTGGCCACCATGTTGGATACAGTCAAAAGAAGTATCAAATAGCCCAACAGCCAGACCAACTTTCTCACTTTACAGCTAAACAGTACACTAAAATAGGGTGAAAAGTTTCCATGGTTGACATGCTTATGTTTAGGTACAAAACCACTTGGTTATTGTGAGGAAAAGATCATGTTTTAGCCTAAAATGTCTGGCTTTGTGCCTCAGTCGCAGCTGGAAGTGCTGTGATGTCTCGCTAAAAAACAACTGGTTTTGTTGTTTGTTGGTCCTAAACAGAAGGCTACATACTATGTCCCTTTAGAAACAACATGAAATGTAAGAAACGTACAAATGTAACATACCCATCTGCAGAAATGTACCATGCCAATATTTTGTTCTGGGGACTGGGCTGCAAACAGCTGCAGTCATTTGGAGAAGTATTTCTTCCCATTGATTCATGAAGGTAAATATCCACTCTGCTGTTTGTCTCCACAAACTGTTGGCTTTGCTCCACTTGTTCACCAACTAGTTGCTAACTAGCACCGCTGTTTGATGCTTTTGAAACAGCTGCCCACTGCAGCTGGATTTCCTAACCTTGTTGCAATAACACACATTTTAATCTAATTCAGCTCAAACCTTCACAGATTGTTGAACAATCCTTTCTCTGAAATTCTCTTACACAGAACTGGCATCTCACTGATTTGCTGCTGAACGTCTCCCTGTGTGACCTCTTACAATCTGTTCCAAAAGGAAACGTAAAAATAAAGAACACAAGATGGTGTCCAAATGCTCTTTTCACTGTCACTCAAAGAGTTTTGATAGAGTTTAACATTCCAGTTTCCATTCCTGAGGTTTTTCCAAACTGCATGGCAATAAGTGTACTTTATCCTCTGGGTAAATTCAGGAAACACAAATATTTGTAAGCTTACCTTTAGTCAGATTGTTATGATCAGCTGTCAAGTGAATGATGTGTAAGCCAAATATTTATAGGTTGGGTTGGCAGGTGTGAAACTGCAAAACAGAAAAAAAGATAAAGTGTAAAACCTTGTACCCAAACAGACTTTAATTTATTGAAATGTGTGTTTGTTGATAAGACTATTTGACAGGGAGATTTATGTTTTAGTTTTATGGAGATATGAGCTTTACAAGTTGCTAGTTCATAGTCTGCAGCCAGTATTGACATGCTCACAGGACAGAGCTATCGACAGCAGGCAGAGGTGATTTCAGTGCCAAATCTCTCATCACACACGAGGTGAACAAAGGGTCAAAAATATTGCAGTAGTCCTTGAGCTTGGACATACTTTTAGTTGAATATAATGAGAAGTTGGAGGTGGTGAAAGAAGAATCAATTGAGGTGGAGAGGTGTTGATGCAACACGAGGCACATGATGATTGGATATTTGACGACTGAACGTCTCCCTGCAGGGAGAGGGATCTCAGGCGTAATGGAGGTGAATCGTGGAGGGGAAGTCTATCAGTCACTGGTATGAATCTCTTTCCCTGATTCTGAAAACTCACCAGATTTTATATAACTAAGGGAAATAGCAAATAAAGAAGTGAGGGTGAAATTTATTTAACATAAAGGCAACGCTGTGTAAAATTGGTAGAAAACATCCCTTTAAATGGACATAAACCAGTGGGTAATAAAGTGCCTCGCAGTGGTTGTGATATCAAGTGAGAGATGCCTGAGTTATACTGTGGAAACTCTGAGGTACTTGCACTTTATTTGAATATTTCCATTGTGAGCTCCTTTATATGTATAATTTACTGCAGTTATTTGAGAGCTATAGTCCCAAGTTACTTTGAAGACTAAGGCTTTACATACAATAGAATCTGATCCATAGATGCTATAGATAAAAGAGCCTTACAGGATATAAGGTAGTTCATGAAAATCAAGCTTCAAAGGGTACAGATGATCCCTGCCAAGGGGGGACCCTTGCAAAAGTCTATGCAGCACTCGTGGTGCTGGAGTGGATGTGGATGAGAGGTTACCAATCTGAAAAAAAATTGTCCCCAGGTCCAGAATTTCTCATGGCTTGCCTGATGCTTCCATGCATTTACTTAAAGTTGAATTTATCTTTTTTGAGCCAGCAGAACATGCTGTAACCCTGACATATTATCACCATATCAAGTTATCATGGTTAACGTTTCCCATTTACACATGGAAAATATATGGAACAACGACCATACAACAACCACCGATTTTCACCCTGAAGGCTGGTGTTAGCTTCCTGTAAGTTTGTAAAACCAAACCCTGTTTTTTTCCTAAACCAAACCATGTGCTTTTGTTGCCTAAACCCAACATAACCATGTACGTTTGCTGTTGAAGGAAAAAAATCTCAAATCATAGTGTTGTACCAACTCAGTGCATTTATTTTGAAAGAGACTGTATGCAAACTGTTCATTTCCTTTGAAAACCGAGGTGCATTTTGAAAACAGACAATGAATGTAACAGGCTGAAGTTGACACAATGTCACCAACCAACACAACCAGGGTACCTTGCGCATCATATGTTGATGTGGAAAGTCCATGACCAAACTTTGATAGACAACAAGGTCGGGGTGAGAATGTGTTGGTCTGCTTTTTGGTGCTGAGCAGGTAGCATACAGTTGATTTATCAGAGCGTTGTCCTTGAAAACAGCCACCTGCTACTGCTAGAAACACTTTTGAATGGAATAGTGAGACTGAATCAAAACATTAAAGTTATGCGCTGTAAAACCAAAATAATAACCTGAAAGTGCCAAAAACTGCAGTTCACTGAATGGCCACTTGAGGCTGGCTCCAAGAGCCCTTAGTCAACCCTTGTTAACCCCCATGGTAAGATACCCAACTTAACAGCAGAAATAAACATGTTTACAGCCTGGTACAAAAATAATTTATTGATAACAACTGTATGGCTTCAAAAATCCAAGATGGCGATGGCCAGAAGCAACTTTAGGCTTCATAACGGGAGTCCACGTACCAGCGGGTGACATCATGGTGACTACATCCATTATTTTAATACAGTCTGTGGTTAAAACACTCTGAGGAACTGTGGGGAACTGCAGAGTTGGGTGATAATTCTCACCATTCTTTAACATATTGTTAACATAAAAATATTCACTATGTTTTCCACCACTGATTCTTACATTAGTAAACATATTCACTGAGATAAATTAAAAATACTGCAATATTATTTATTCATAATGCCAGACGTGAATGGGTTTGGAATTACATCCATTATGATTACACCATTATGAAGAAATACCATAAATGACAGTTAATGTAATAATGTGGTGATGTGATTGCATTTTCTCGCCATCCAGAGGAGCATTTTATTGCATTCTGACACATTATTACGCTATCCAGCAGGTATCACTTAATTGCTTGTTACAGAGAGTGAGAAAGAGTGACAGCGGATGAGATACTTATTAAGACTGAGTGAGGGGGATACCAACTCTCAGACAAGACTAAATAAACTCTGGCAGGCTCAAATTTCACTCTCCAATACTGCTGTAGAACTTTTCTCCAGCTAGAGAAGTTTGTCAGGGAAATAAACAAACCCCACACGGAGTCAGCCGTTCCCTCGGGCATTATTAATAATGAGGTTATTAATATAGGATTCTGAGAATAAAGAATCCCCGTGGAAGCAGTGATGAGGCTGCAGAAGCAAGCGGTAGATAAGGTTTGCTTTCAGAGAACTCTCTGTAGTGGACACCCACTTTCATAGGGAATATGAGAGTCCCCCTATGCAAACTTTTTTGTCATGACCTCCAATATAGTGTGCTTCCCTCCTATGAAAAGACAAAATACACTGCTGCGGGCCGTGTTCAGGCATAAAGGATGATGGATAGATGCACTGCGGGGCTGCTGGTGTGAGGATGCTGCATAAAAGAAACTGCAGAAAAAGCACTTCAGAAAACCTAAAAGGGGTTACTGCCCTGCAAAACAAAACTTTGTTGTGGTTTTTGGAATAAAACGCTGACAGTGAAGGTCAAACATAAGAGAGGAGTAAGATAATTAGTGTCCCCAGTAGGCAGCGCAGTCAAATTAACAATGATAGTCAACAAATGTACTGTTCTTTTTCTGTATGCATCAAACATCTGTTGTTCACAAAGAAGTATTTATTTTGATTTGTCCAAGCAGACAGGAAATCAAACCATTAATTCCACTCAAGCGATGGCACTGACTCTGAGTGTGTGTTGGCACATGTGCAAGAGTGCTGTCAAATCAGTTGCCTCATGCCAAATAAATAGACTCAGGGCATGTTTTCTCTTCAACATTTCTCTTTGACTTAGACTAAAATTGAAAATGGCAACAATTTTCATGTTTTTAGCTGCGCTAACAGTGGAGCCCCAGGGATCGCAGCGTCAGCTGGTCCAGAGTCAGACTAAAATATCTCAACAATTATAAGACAGATTGCTGTGAAATGTTGTATAGCTATTTATAGTCAGGGGAGGATGAAACCTACTGACCATGGTCATCCCTTCACCTTGCATCCAGCATCATCATCAGATCATGCATTTAAAGGCCCAGTGTGTAGGATTTAGGGGGATCAGGAATGGAATATAATGTAACAGTGTATAATCACCTGAAAATAAGAATTGTTGTGTTTTGTTATCTCAGAATGAGCTGTTTTTAGCTACATAAGGTGCAGGTCCTCATCCACAGAGATCACCATGTCACACAGTAGCCCAGAACAGACAAACCAGACATTGGCTCTAGATAAGGCCGATAACATTTCTGTAGTTGAAACCCCCTCCGTGACAAGAGCATTAGAAACACATTAGTTTTTACTGGTTTAAACCACTGGGACCTCTACAGATAATTCAGCTTTTGGTAAAAACCTCCGTGATCTGCATCTGAAGTTATTAGAGCAAACAGGTAAGCACACATTAGCAGGTGCTGGGCTAGCAGCCTGTCTGCGACATGCCAGGCAGCATAAGAGAAACACTAATTTGTAACATTAAACGGCCAGGGGTCTCATTTCTAAGCATTGCGTACACACAAAACAAGGCCTGAAAGGGGCACACGCCATTGCCCTTCAACAGACTTGGTGGGAGAAACTTTGACCCAGGCTTACAAACATTTTGGAGACAGAAAATTGGCGATGCAGATGGTGAGGTGGAAGCCGGATTGTAGAGACTGTTGAATATTGTTGGTTCACACCGCCTCTGGCTTTTGTCCATAAGTACATTTTTAGTATGGATCCTACGCATTGTTTTATAATGAGACCCCTGGTCTTTTTGTTTTGGAGAGGAACACTGAATGAATTCTAATTGAGGGATGTTTCAGCTCCTCACCACTAGATGCCATTAAATCTCCCTAAATCTTACACACTATTCCATTAAACACTGCTGTGCCTAAGTAGCCACATGGAGTGGCTAGTATGACAGTAGACCAGAGGTCAGTAACCTTGAGCACATGTGTCACCAAGAGTTTTTTGAAATGTTGAAGTGCAGGGTTTCCCACAACTTCTGCCACCATGCTGACCTATTCATTTTCTATTTTTGGAGCTGTTCACTAAAGTGCTGTTGGAATTTATATAGCCGACCATTCAGGTAAGTCATTGCACATGTACTCTGGTCACAGAGAAAGCAGCAGAACTCCACACTCAGTGAAAGTGAAATTAAACTGTTCATTGCATTGGGTCTAAAAGTTTGCTTTCACTCACAAACAGCTGCTCCTCTCATCCATTGATCTGATCAACTGTTATTGGATCAACTGATCAATTATCTGCCCTGTGATTCAAACTACACAAACTGATGCTGAGGATAAAAAAACTCAAGAAGAGTTCTGGCAGTGCTGCATTCATGGACCCTCAAAAACATCAGAATTTAGAGAGAGTACACAGAATAATAGAAAGGGAAGGACACACACACAGACACACACAAACGAAAGTGTGCAACTTTAGCAATGCACTTAATGGCACTGATTAACAAGAAAACAAAGAAAGGCACTTCATATAACAAGAGTTGCTAACCCCAGCTGTAGACTCTTACACCATATTTTCACTGAATGCAAAAGAGCCCTCATATGGCAATTATTGAGCAAGCAGTCACATCACACCAGAGGCAATTTTAGCAGGTGATTTTGCTTCTTTGCTCTTTTCTTATCACACATAGAGCGCTGTCTCTGTCTGCTTGTGTGTCTGTGTGTGTGTCTGCTCATCTTTCTCACTCTCTTTTTCAACTCTCTGTTACATAGTTTATACTTTATAAGAATCAGATTTCTACAGACCAGATGCCAAATATATCGCTGCAGATCAGGAGTCAGCTAGAGAGCTTGGCACCTTTGCGTGTCTGGTGTGAATACCTCATTTGATTAACATGGGCGCCAAATGGAAGTGTGAACCCAGCGTTTGGCGGGGAATGGCGACCTTTTTTAGGTCCTTACTTAGATAATCTAAAATAATTGTGCCAGTAAAATGGAAGAAAAGCAGCACTGCTTACAATGCTCTCACCTAATGTGTATTTGAAGTTGTTCCTGCTCAAAGGTGCAAAATCTGGAGGGAGAAATTTATGCAAATAACCTCTGCACCTGATTTATCACCGCAGACTGATCACTGCTGGAGACAGCAGTGAAGCTGAGATGTAAAGTCTGGGGAAAGCAGGTGTCAAATCTGCAGCGTTGTTTTATCAGACACACACAGAGGAAGAGAGACTAACCATGAGCAGGAGAGATGCACAATAACCTGTTTGCCCCCACACAATATTACCTTTCTGTTTAGATGTGACTAAAATAGCCATCAGTACTTGTTCAGTAGATCACTTGTTTTACTGTGATAATGTAGCCAAAGGATCTGATCATGTTTAGTTGACGTCAGAAACAGCCTCTCTTTCCAAATGAATGCACACCTGCAATTCCACAAGTGTTTTCTCGTCAGCAGCAGAAAGCATGTTGGGTTTTTTTTGCACTTTCCAGGCCTGAACAACACCTTTTAAAATAACACAGCATCATCAAGTCTTATCAGTCTTATTATCAGGGCTATTTTACATCTGTATTCTTCATAAATAACACCCTTAACTGAAACAGCATGTTTGTTCCTTTGATGGTAATTTGCAACCAGCTTGTGGAATCAATATTCTGGTTTTCTTGTAGCCATCCCAGAGAGAAACAGAAACGGACATAGTGAGAAAATGCACCAAGAGTGTTGTCAGCTTTGTTAAAGGTGCATTCTTACTGCCAATTCAACAGCGCTTTCACATCAGGCAAGGTGAGATGTTCACACCTGCTCACAAAATTTATTCTAACAGAATGATGCAGTCACTGCTATGAAAGTTGCACTGGTGAAGACAAGTTTACTGAACTTCTTATAAGATTGCCGTTGCTGCCAGGTGACTTCTACACACGCATTTTCCTTGAGCTGAATGTCTTCTGTATCTTGACAGCGCGATGCCTGATAATAACAACCTTTCTACAAACATGTAGTCATGTTCCTTCTAAGCCATCAGCAGATGCATATCGTTGTCTTATCATGCAACGCTTGGCCCTCATGGAGATTATATTTACTCTGTGCTGCCGTAAGCACCTTTCCTGACAGATTATATGAATTAAGGCCTTATTATGGGCTCTGGCCAGGAGCTGCATGTACCGGTGATTTGTAATAAGGGCAGCGCTGAGGTGAGTCAGCAGCGACTGGCCTGATTACAGCAGCTGGACCTCAGGAGGAAAACCCTTGGCTCATCCCTGGTAAACAAAGACAGCAAGATAGAAAGGACACTCCATTAGCTACTTTGTACTACGCAAGTAGGAACAGTAAGGTAACACTTTAAGCTGGGCGGGAAGAGGGCCAGAAATGTGATTAGTTATGTAATCCAAGGCACATGAAATAAATGAGATGTTACAAGAAGAGAAAACACAGAAAAGCCAGTTTGGTTCGTAGGAATTCATCAATATTTTATATTCTTTTGTAGCAAAATGTTTTCACACAGAAACAGTTTTTTTTTCTTGTTTTTGTCCTAGAACCTCAGGTGAGAGTCATGACTATGTCGAGTCAAGTACACACTTAAATTGTATTCTCAGTTAGCAGAGTGGAAGAGGATGTTACATGATTTCACAGGTAGAGAAAGCAGGTTTAGGGTCACTTCAACGAAATGACAAAAACATTTCTCATTTATCTCTAGTGGTGTCTATCCATGAAGAAGCTTTATTTTTATCCCTCCAGGTTTAAGATATCTATCTCTGAGATTTCTGTGTCCACCCATTTCAACTGAGGTGAATGGAATTTTGTTTCTGCAGGTCAAAATGTTTAAAATGTACCTTTAAAATGTTTCAGAACACAGTTTTTATGTTAGAAATACTCCAAAATCCCAATAAAGTTTATTGGAAATTATGTGTAATTGATTGAAAGTTCAGTTAGTTGCGCTAAGTTTCTAAGTTATTGATTTCCACAGGAATTTCCATGACAGAGCTGCCCCATTTAAACTCCAGCCAATATTCAAATATTATCATGAAACTTAATTCTCCATGCTTGCCTTTAGAATAATTTCACACTTTTACATGTTTAGCTAAGCACTGGCTAAAAGACTCTCATTACGCTATCAATTATCAATTGGACACTGTCTCACTTCCCTTATTATTACTACTAAATTAAAAAGGTCGTTCCAGGAACCTTCCTCTGAATTTCCAGTCAGATATCAGTTAATTTGTTAGAAATTATGCAAAAGTATGCATGTTTTGTGGACGCCTCCATCCCCCATTTTAAGAGTGGGCGCTATGGATAAAATCCTGTGAATAAAAATCTTTAATTAAACAACAAATTACATAAAAAGACCAAAACCAACAATGTATTCGTCCCTCTCTTTTTCTAACTTCTCACCCCTGGCTGTTGTACTTTATGAGGTCACGGAAATTATGAATACACAGTTTGTTTTTTAGACCTTTCATAAAACAGCTGGGCATTGTAGCTTTAAGCAAATGTTGCTAAAACAGGAGTAAATGGTGCATTTGTTGAGGACTATTTTCAGTGGTGGATGAATACACATTTTGTATTTACTGCAGGAGCACAGTGTTGGGCATAGATACAGAATGAGTCGTGAGGATATTAAACTAAGTCACTCTTATTTAGTTTTCAAGCAATCTGTTACTTTAGAAATATCACCATATTTCCCTCTCTTTGTTGCCATTAATTGCATATTTGATGAAGTAATGTTACTACAGCTTAAAAGAACAAGTGCTGCTAAGTGAACAGCTGAGTGAATGAGAAAGACGGTGGTGATAAACAGCGTGTAGATCCAGTATATTTTCACATTAAAAAGCCTTTGCACACTGAGTCAATTTTCTTTTGTCTGAAATTGTCACATGTCTGAAAATAAATATCACCTCACGTTGTGTCAATCATGTTTGCACACTGAGTCTGAAGCTTTAGTCTGTCATTTAAGTTTCGGAACAGGTTTGATTTTCTGTGTTTTTTTATCCATCAGAATACTTTCGAGAGCTGTTTGACCAAGAATCACAAAGGAAAATGTGGCAGTGGAACACATCTGCGACAAGAAACGGGTCACACAGTATCCTTTCCCAACTCAGATAGCTCACGTTCAACAGATCAGATGGTAATATTCAGGTGGATGATGATGACGAGGAGGAGGATGTGGACCGCACAGAGACTGAGGAAAGCTCAGCCCCCTCATGCAGCTGCAGTGCACAGGGAGAGAAAGTGGTGACAGATAAATAACTCTAGTGGAGAAAAGCAAGAGAGGAAATATGTCTTTTCATTTTGTCTCATATTGCGAATTTGTGCAAGGCATAGAACCAAAAAGACGCATCACACTCAGTGTGCAAGGATCCTGTGCATTATGATTTTTTTTTTTGGATGACGGATTACAAAAACGCATTAAAAAAATCCATCCAAAAGGCCATTTTTGAGTTTTGGAACAGTGGACTAACTTAATAGGTGACTAACGAGACTAAGATGGTTGAGTTTTGTTTCTGTCAAGTTTCAATGAAATGTGTTTTGAGTTAGCAAGGCAATTAAGCTAATGTTAAAGAAAGAAGAAAAGAAACTTGTACTTTTGTATGGTTGTGTTTTCTTCTTTAATACGGAAAATAGATGTAAGAATATTTCCTTTTCTTGTGTGACTTTATTTTGTTTCTTTATTAGATACCTACAGAGGCAGTGAAGTCTCTGCCCAGGGTTTAGGTGGGAGGACTGTACACTGTAACGTAAATTAAGCAAATCTCAATTCCTCTCTAGCAGTAGGGTGAAGAAAATGCCTCTCCATGCTTTACATTACTACTCTGCTTTGGTCATACTGCTCAGTGAGTTTGAAACATGCCGCAAGTCAGTTTGCTTAATTTGAAGGTATTTCTGGAAGTTAGTCCGCTACAACGGTTACAATGGTGCACATAATAAAGGCCACCATTCTGATGTTGATTGGAATGGGAATGTCTGTTCTACTCTCATTATAATTCTATTATATTTGATGTACTCAAAATAAATTACAGTCCCAGTGTTCATGGTAATAAAGGGACATGTCACCTGCTTGTGTGTCTGGACAATAGAGGTCTGTGTCTCAGAGGAATAACATATCAGGTGTCAGATACAAACACAATACTTGTTAGGATACGCTCATTGTTGGTTTTGATCTTTTTATGGGATTTGTTGACAATGAGGAAAAATGCAGAATATTACCATCCTTTAAGGTACTTTATCACATTGACGCAAAAATCGAATTAAATCGAATAATGCTTTAAAACAGGCTTGCTCATTGATTTGCAGAATCGTCCACAAAGAGTTAATATACCCAGAGATATTGAATATATAGCTGCTGTTGTGATATTATGGCAAAAAAAAAAAAAAAAAAACGACTGACATTCATGGTATATATTGTCATATTGTACACCCCAACCCCACTGTATTGTCATGGAGACAGACATCTCATAGAAGGATATTTCAATATCTGGGCAAGTTAAATCCAAGAGTCTTTGCATGGCTGGATACTACTAAAGGCAAGTCAGAAAATATATATTTTTATAATTTGGGTGAAGTGACCCTTTAAAACAGCCAATATTTTACATGTACTATCATGTAAAATCCCATTTCAGCGAGCCAACTAACAATGACCAAGTTGGTACACCACAGTTAAGCACCTTCTCACTGTTTGCTTCACATGAAAATAAAAGTACTACTGCACAATTTCCCCCCCTTTACATTCTCACCCAATTATTGTACAAAAAAAATGCCAATATACAGAACAGTACACCTAGGAATGGAAACAATAATTAAAAAAAAGAAAAATAAGATGACCACCCCACGTTTTGAAATGCAGCAGAGACCCACAAGATATTGAGAAAGGCATCAAAATGTGTTTGAGATGTCTTGGTTGATCATAGGCAGTAATCTGAATAGCCACTAATTCAAAGTATCTTACTGCAATGTACAGCTCTGTATGACAGACAATGGCAGATAAATGGTTTCTTCGATGAATCACTTTAAATAATACATAAACCAACAAAGGTTCTGTATCATGCAATCTGGTGAAATTGATCCCCAGAGTTTTCAGCTTTTTGGCCCTTAAAAACTTTCTTTCTTTCCCCAATTTTCTCCACTTAACATCCTCTCATGAGCAGCGTAATGACCTTCATCAAGCTAATAAGAGTCAATTTGGACTCATTTCGCCATTTAACCTGGCTAAATGAGTAATTGTCGTACTCTCTTGTTTGTGTTACCTAAAGAGAATTAGAGCTGAATAATACATCCTGCTGTGGGGATAAGCGAATGATTAAGTGAGCCTGATGGATTTCAAAAACTATTCCCATCTGGTGACTGTAATATGTGCTGATAGCATCTGAAACCATATCCTGAGGCAAACACTCTGTTTATATCAATGGCCTTAGAGCCTACAGGGACCGCTGTCACCAGCATTAGCCGATGGGGAACGTATCAAAGCATCCAGAAAGACATTTTTGCAACAGCAGGAATTCAACCTGAGCTGGGAACATACTCAATCTGATTGGCTGGAGACTAAATAATTCTTTGAAGCGTTTGCAAACAAGTAAAGAACATTGTGTTTTGAGCTGTTCGTGATCCTCCTGTGCATTTGGGGTTTTGTTGTATTTCCATTCGCTTTCATATTTAAATAACCTCATATGATACATAACCTGAGGTAGAAATACAAGCCTGGCTTGTTGTGGTTCAGTGTTACTGATATCCAGAGCATGAGACCATACTGTTTGAAAATAAGCCATGTTTTCAATTTGTGACTTGAAATGTGACTTAACTGTTGAGTGTTGTGAAATAGTTGTAAATGACGGGAGAGCTTCTGTGTGTGTATGTGTGTATTATGACCTCATTAAAGAGCTGTGCCTCTGCCTGCTGATGAATCACCTCAAATAATAAATAGTAAAAATGATAGAAAAACCCAGATGAAAATAAAAATGACTTTGTTTTAATTTTCTATTCGCTCCTCTGGTCCTTCTCTCTACTGTCGCAGTAGTCCCATTTCATGCTGAGGGTCCAAGACAGTGTGACGCACGCCCAGTTCACCAAAGTCAAGGCAAATCCTCTTGGCATTCAGTTCATTTGATAAAGACGTAGTAAATCCATTTTGAATTTCTTATCTTGTCCCTCTTGGAGACACTCTCACGTGCCCTGTAGATTGGAAATGATTCCCTCTGCACAATCCACGATTCGGCGTTGATTTGAGATGGGAACAAGATTTCAAATACAGTTAAACACTGTCAGAGATTTGAGATCATGGCCAAGAATCTATCAGTTTGAGTGTCTTTTCTCACATAGTTACTTAGACAGTATTCACATGGATGAACGTCATGCAATACCCAAAGGCAGGTCCCCTCTGGAGCATCCTGCCTCTGCACTCATGTTCCTTTAGTTCCTGATTTTTTTGGCCATGGACCTCACAGCTAGACCCGCTCAAACTGTGCTTTCCATCACCCACTCCGAACTCTCAAAAGTGGGCTTCTCATCCTCACTGTCATCATATTGCAGCAGCATGCCGTTAACAGACAGACTGCGCTTAGTCCAGATGTTACTGATCCTGCGAGGGTAGCTGCTGCGACACTGTGCAGCCCCCACGTGACCCATGTCAAACGAGTGGCTCCTCTTGGGCTTACCCTCCTGGGGCATCCCTAGTAGACGCCCCAGCATGGTGGTGGACTCGGCCCTTCCTAGCAGGGGTTCTTTATCGGACGGGGGCACCATGGCCACCGTCATCATAGCATTGGAAGTGGTGGCAGGGCCAGAAGCCCCTTGGTGGTCCCTCGCTACCCCTCTCAGCTCCAGTGAGGTGAAAGCCCCTAAAAGGTGATCCAGGTTTTGCCGTGCTTTGGCGCCATGCCTGTGCCTCCTGAACTTGCTGCTGGGCAGAGTGCTGCATTCGCTGCCCTGCATGCTGTAGCGGTCGCCAGTCCCCCTTCCTGTTTGGCTGTCTAATGAGTTAGAAGAGGACGAGGATGAGGAGAGACTGCTCTGGAGGGATCCACACTTGAACTCTACCATTTCCTCACGCATAACTACCACCGTGGATTTGACCTGTGGCGGGGCACCGTTGAACCTGTTCAACCCCCCATTGGTCTGTGAGTAGGTGTTGCTCACAGTGGGTAACTTATTAGTCTGGATGCCACTTGTCACCTTATATCGCACCATGAGGATGATGATGAACACCAGCAACGTGGCCACAATGATGCCACCAATGACCAGGATCATGGTGCCACCCAGGAAGCCACTGTGGAGAGACTGGCACTGCGGGTAGTCCTCCCTGGTGATAAACTGGACACAGCCGACGATGTTGGTGGCGGTGAGGGTGGTGGCGGTGTCATCCCATATGGCCAAGACACACAGGTCATACTGCATCCCCGGGACGAGATTTGTGACTACAAAGGCTCTGTTATTCATGGGAATCATCCTGAGAGGAGACAGAGAGACAGAAAGATACAGCATTAAAAACACAGACCTCTTGCTGTGGGATTCAAGACAAGAGGAGAGAACTTTAGCGTGTAAAGCAACACTGGCTTACTGTATTATGCTGGGGCAGATCAAAGAGAGAGCCAAAATGAAGCATGCTAAGTAGCTTTTTATATGCATGGAGTAATTCAGAAAGATGACTTCATTGGTCCCAGTATATCCCATTCGATATGCATGAAGCAATAGTAATGAGATGCGTATTCAATGGCCACTTTTTGAATATTGTTTTGGCTGAATGTAATTTCTTGTACATTCCATTTAACATGCATTCAGTTGTTTCAGCTCACTCTGTTATTATTCCACATGTTTAAATATGACTTATTAACTAAGCCTCCGTGCTTTAGAGTGAAATAAAAGTCAATGCTGCAGTGCGGGTTAATTCTCCGAGATGTATCGCCAATCAATGAAATGCTGTAGGATCCTTTGTGTTGTGTAGACAGGGAGTGATAGAAGCTTTCATCCATGAAATTCATCTATGTAGACTGCAGAGACAAACACACGCAACACACTCGAGCTGTCACATGGCATAATAAGACATAAAAACCCCTGACAATATTTCCTCGTGGTTATATAAAAAGACTATCTATCAAAGCCTATGGATGTCAATTGGAAAAGACATTCTTTTTTTCAGATGCTTAATGTGTTTATCACCTTGTAATGGGACTCAGTTTAGATATTTTACCCCTAAAAACATGAAAGAATTCAATAAATGTAATTTGTCTTGACATGCACTTTCTCACAGTGCTCGACTAGTCAAACAAGTGCTGTCATTATAATTTGAAACAGTGTTTTGAGGGATTCAATCAGAGCTGTCGCTGATGTAGTTTTTGTACTGTCAGCAGTCTGTTAAGTGTAATTAACTGTACTGACCACATCTCATTTAATCAGAATGAAACCACTTAGATGTCAAACTTACATGGACCGTTTAAAGATATACTCTGTATGCTGCCCATTGCCCATTGCTCAAATTCGTACATGTTGGACAAAGTCTGTGATTAAGAGTTTTGTCCATTGCCAGAGCAAATTCCTTGTAAGTGAAAAATCTACTTGGTAATAAATCTAACTCTGATTTTGATTCAGTGCAACTGCAGGAATAATGTGTCAAGGTGGGTAGCATGTGTGACTTTAATGCCGACTAGATTTTGTGTCCTGTCACAGATTATAGAACTAGTGTCTGCTTTTTATTAGCAGATGTTTCCCAGACCTTAATCTGCATTTATAGTTTTGCAGCTACATTCATAGCCTCCGTGGTACTGCCACAGATTACACCATGGCTTAAGTCAGGCTGTTCTCATGTGCTGTTTGTATGTATAGCTACAAAAAGCAATGCACCAAAATTTGTATATGTTCCACTAAATCATGAGCCAGTAATTCATGTGTAACCCACATATTTGGAAGGCTGCGATCACTTGACCAGTGCGCTGATGGGAAGGAAGGAACTAGTCTGTGCAAGGAGGCAGGTTGGGGTGATGGATGGGACTTTCCCACAGGGGACAGGTGTTTGGAACTGTGTGAAACCAACCTGGTGAAGCGTAGCCTGCACCCTCCAGGTTAACACTGTTAGGCAACAATTACTACAACAGTGCTGACAGAGCTGTTTATGGAGTTAGCACTGTTAGCTGCTAGCCAACTGCTCAGCCACCTCCCTGTTGAGAATTGAGGCCAGACATTTTATACTCTCTGACTTTCACATATAGCCCCTTTAAATTCTGTTCATTTAACTTGGTAAATTTAGAAAATGATTGCTCAGACAAATCTATAATCAACAACGACCAAAGTCATGTCTACCTTTGGTCGTTAGAGGGCTGTCTCAACTCACAGCTATGGCTTTTCAAAACAGCTGCATATCTGCTGCAGATGCATTGCCACTGCTTGATCGCTGCACTGTGCTAAAACCACAGATGAATGATTAGTCTACAATGCACTGTGTTGATTAGTAGCTTTGACAGTCAAATAGACGACTATTCTGTGAAATCCCTCTTAATGCTGCATATCAAAGTTTCTGAAAACGGGATACTTGTACGCCATGGCTTACTCGTGCAATTGCCAAGCAGAGAAGTTGATATAAGAAGCTAAATTAATGCTTGATACATTCAGCGTATGTTAGGGCATGTGGTAGTTGTAGCATTGCAAGCTTGACTAACTCCACTTTTACGTAATTAATAGTGTCAAAATAAATTGGACATGGTGGATGGTATCAGTAAAAGGGAACTTGAGCTTATCTGATCAAGGCACATCTGACAACACAACCAAGTGGTTGAGAACCACTGCTATATATAATCCACTTAAGCTGTAAAACATTAAGTAACAATGGCTGTCACATACTGTAACTGTGGGTTAGGTATCTATAAATAGACTCCTCAGTTATCTATTGATTGTTGGCTTGCTGTTCTCCTAGAGTACACGCATCCATATCTTTGAACCCTCTGATTCGCCTCCACCACAGAGCCCAGACCCCAGTGGGGCCGCACTCCATTATTCATCCCTAATTGCCTTTTTCCATAACTAGGAAGAAGCTGCGTTGGCTCACATGTTTGAGAGAACTCATGCAATATTTCTCCTCCCCCACGTGGCTCTGATTGATTTTTAATCATGCCATTGCTTGAGTGTGGGCAGTGCCCTGGGAAACTGTGTCAGCCAACTAGAGGAGCGCAGTAGGAGTGCATGTGCGAGCAATGAAGTCATACCAATATTAATTCAAAAACAGTAGTTGGCCTCTCTGTGCACGTTATCTTTTCCCTCCAGCTTCTAATTTGTCTTCTGACATGCAAAAGGACTGCAAAGCCATTATTGTATAAGAGCATATAAATCTATTGCTTTAGGGTCTGCTGCGTACTGTGTGAACTCATTATGAAGTCGACAATATTTTAAAGCATCAAATTTGTAGTAATGATTCTTGACTAACAACAACATTAGGAATGCCATTAAAATAATCACTTTTCAGGGAAATAATTTAGGTGCTGGAAGTCAATGAACAACGGGGAGAAAAAGTGCATTTCATAAAACACACATCAGTGTTATATTTGCAATTTTGTAGACAGTAGATAAAATTTGTGAAAAGCATTAGCAAGAAATGCAAATGAGTCATCTGACGTTTCCATCACCAGGAAAAAAAAAAAAACAGGTACTGAAAATTCATATTGTTCTCCTTTTTTTCTGGCATGACAATCTGGCACAGCAAGCTGCGTGCAAGCAAGGAAATCAGATAAACACCTTATTATTGAATTCACAGGGATGGTAAGTTGCATCCACAGTGTTTGAACAAAGTAATATCTCTCTTCAATATTGTGCACAGTTCTAATCTCATATTCTCAGCTAATAGCCAGACTTTTTCCCTTCTCTTATTCTGTCAATTAACTTTGATTAAACGTCTTGCAGGAATGTGCAGTACAGGTAAACTGTGTAGGACTATGGCACAGAATAAGTTACTGGATGAGGTGTTGCTAAAGGGATTCAGCATCAACTGTCAGTGTTGGAGGAAGCATGGCGCTGACACAAAATTGCTGTAACTGCTATTCACAACGGGCTACTTTAACAATTTTACACTATTCTGATGCCGTAAATACCATCTTTAGCATACTGAGGGTACTCATTCTTTAAGTGCATTGAGCCTAAGGGGATACTGAACTCCAAAATGGCGTGATATCATGTTTTTGGCAAATAAGGGAAAATGTCTAAAGCTGTCTGATAAAGTCTAAACAACGCTCATAAAAAACGGACCTATTTGTTCTTGCAGCACAGCATATTTGGCCTTTTTTAACGTCTTCCTCAAATTGATTTCATGTTAAACGGCGCGGCTGTTTCCTGTCTTTCCAGCTCAATTATCTTGGTTGAATGTCACTACTTTTACTGTCTCATTTGACTTTGGAAATTGATTTCACAGAGCCCAAAAGATCTTCAGCTGCAGTCTCCAAGCTAACACTTTATGGACTTGAGCAGCTTAGGAGGATACATTAAAATGAGGGTCTATAATCCTTTTTCTTCTTGGATTTCTAATTAATGGTTCAGGGCAAGGATTTCACTTTGGGCTCCACTGTTCTTAAAAATGTACAAACGCTGTTCATTATTTTTGGTGAAAGCAGTTGTCAATTTGAAGTTAAAAAAAAAGAAAAATCTCAAGGATTAAGAAAAATTAATGTTGATCTCTGAGTAACACTTCAAAGAAATTGACTGTCTCAAGTACTCACCCAGTAAACATTAGGAACTGACTGAAGACGCTGAGCAGTGAGTGTTGTGAAGTTAAAGATTATACCTCCAGTTTAATTTACCACTTTGACCAGAAAGGTCTCAGCTCTTTTTGTTTACCTACAAAAAGTAAAAAGTAATGCACCGCAATTCATATATAAACCCCAAAATCATTAGCCAGTAATTTGTGTGTGTCTTACATAATCAGGAAGCCTGCGATCATGTTACCAATATCCTGAAAGTCTATGTAAGAAGGTAAGTTAGGGTGGTAGATAGGTCAAACAATACAGGATTTTACCCCAGGAGATCAGTGTTCATGTCTCACGTGAAACCATGTGAACACTGAGTTATTTTAAAGAACCTATATCATCATGTTTCCTTTCCTTAACCTAGTAACTGTACTTGCCACCCCAAATATGTTTCTTCTCCTAAACCTCACCTATGTACCTTAATATTTAGGACATCATTTTATGTGATCTCATTTGTGGGCACTGATTGTTAGATATCATACAAACCCTTGTCTGTGCATTTTCATATGATATCATATGAACCACTGTACAAGGATACATCGCTTACTTGAATGTAATGAAGTGTCATTAATTATTCTTACCTGTAAATGAGAACTTCATCCTCCGAACAATTGTACTGAAGCTGATACATTTTGACCTTTGGAGTTGATTTGCTTACAGTCCACTTGACCAGAGCAGAAACCGCAGTCACTTCTGACACAGACACCACCTTTTCTGGTAAAGGTTTAGGCTCCCCTTTGCTTATCTTAGTAGAGCTAGTTATGTCCGAAAGCCCCGACTTGGACTGTGTGGTACGGTTTGTACCATTATTCAGATGGGGGAGTTGAATGATTGACAGCTCAATGGAGGCCGTAGATTCTCCAGCAGCATTGGCAGCAATGCAAGTAAAGGTCCCGTAATCCTTGGATGTGGTGATTGTAATGTCCAGGGTGCCATTTTCGTAGACTGTAGCTCGGGAGGAGTTGCTGATCAAACGGTCATCAGGGGCAACCCAATGCACAGTTGGCATTGGATCACCAACCGCTTTGCAGCGCAGGCTAGCCGTTTGGCCTTCCAGCACTAGCAACTTGTGTGTATGTTGCGTGATCAGAGGGGGCTCACAAACAAACTCCTCTTCACGAACAGACCAAAAGTAGCGCCCCTTTAGACTAGTGGGGGAAGCGCAGGTTTCCATGTCATCCTCACGCTCCAGCCTACGAAGCCAAAGCACTTCACAGTTGCAGTGCAATGGGTTTCCACCAAAGCTTAGAGAGAGTGGAGGTGCATAAGGGGTGCTCATAACTACATTGCTCTGGGAGCGCGCAAAGATGGGGTCCGGGGGGAGCTTCTGGAGACGGTTGGAGGTAAGGTCCAAGCGGGCCAGTTTATCCAGATCTGTAAAAGTCCCCTCTGCAATGAAGGAGATGAGGTTATGATCCAGACTCATCTGATGTAGGTTGACCATCTTGCGGATGGCTTCCCAAGGCACACTGCGCAAGTTGTTATATGACAAATCCAGATCCTCCAGTGTCAATAACAAGTCATCAAAGGCTGCGCTGGAGATCCGACTCAGCTGATTGTTGTTGAGGATCAGGTGCTGCAGGTTGACCAGCCCTCGGAGGTCGTCCGGTCCCAGCTCAGTCAACCGGTTACTGTCAAGGTGCAGCGATCTCAGGGTCTCCAGGTCGATGAAAGAAAAAGACTGGATGGCGCTGATGGTGTTTCGAGACAAGGTGAGATCAACCAGACCTGTCATATTGGCAAAGTCCTGAGTGGTGACCTTGAGGATGAAGTTGCCGCCCAACCGGAGCTCCACAGTTCGCCGGTCGATGTCCGGTGGGACGAAGAGCAGACCTTTGGAGGGGCACAGAGTCCCCAGAGACTCAGAGAGATTCTGGCAGACACAGTATTTGGGACATGCATGGACCATCGTAACTGCGGTTCCCAGAAGCAGGAGACTGATGACCACTTTGTCCATGTTAGTTCATACAAAGGGGACCTGCAAAAACACAAAAGAAAACAAGATCAGTTTAAATTTGAGCTTATGATCAGCTTACATATTTTTGGTTTCCTACGTCAGACAACATTTGGTTGGACAGAGCTGCATGATGATTTTAGTGTTTGATGCATAAGTCTGATAATTACAGCATTAACATTTCAAAAATGAAAGTCTTCACACCCAGAATATTTTTCACTTACTCATCCCTCATCCACAAAACTGAAACACTGCTGCAGTTTTGTGTGCTTGTGTAATTGCCCCCATTAACACAGGTCAGATACATCTCACCATGGACCCTGGACCAGGGAGGCAAAAACTGCTCAGTTGATGAGCTGGTCTGATTATCATCCTTGAGGATTTTTCCACATTAATATTCTCCATTATAGCATTCATATGCATGTACTTTGCAATGCAAAGAAGGTGTGAGAAATCACATGAGGATTCTCTGAATGAAGCCTGGGATTAAACAGCTAAGAAGCTATTTTTAATGACGCACATACTTATAAGCTGTCATTACCGATATGCTGCTATGCATGCAGTGGAAACTAGATCAAGTGGAGCACATGCATGTGTATGTAGTTAGCGATGGAGGAGTTCTTAATTGGAATGCTGCATCACCTTGCCAGTTTAAATGTGCAAGATTAAAGTTCTGGTTTGTATGTTTACTGACAATGTCTTCTTGGGTTTCTCTGTGTATGTCTTCTTCCTTTAGTTCCCCTTTCCCATCTTGTCTGCACCCTTTTGGCAACAGATAGCACAGTTTGGAATAAATACTCCACATTCTGCAGGTGTCAGACTTGGCTGACGAAATCAGCACGCCTCCATGAACGTCTTAACAGAACTTTACACCTGGCTGACTCCTCCAAATGGCTTTTAATTCCCCCAGACATTTGTATCATTAATTCCTAATACACTCAAAACCTAAAAATCAATTTCAATCTTTTTTTTTTTTTTTACACTAGCAACTTTTATTATTGGAAAACTCTGCCTTATAGCCTGTGTTGTTCACACTAGACCCATGGGGAGGGGCCGTTGTAATGTTTTCATGTTAACTTCATTCTTGTGCCATCATTCATCATTACTGATAAGTGTATGTGATACTGGTCGCAGCATGAGGACTCCTTATCTTCAACTACCTTGTAACACCCCTTCATGTGTAGACTCTACTTTTCAACAACTCATAATTACAAGAAGAAGTATGTATAAATAACCCCTCTCCCTCTCGATACCAATTTGCAATTATATCATGAAGTGGCACTGCATCTGGACTGTGTGTTACACAGAGATAATTGGAATGAAATTGCAGGAGGGAAAAAAAAGAAAGTGATTCATGGAGACTCTGCAATAATCATTAAAACTGAGGAAATTAATAAATCACAGTGGAGGAATTGACATTTTCACAAATAGTATGTTCATAAAATGAGACGTATTTATGATGGGACCAAATGGTGTGGACATTGGACAGTACTGTACCACTATTGAGTGTTGTACTACCATAAACATGCCATACAGTTATCAAAATTACAAAGGGGCTGAACCAAATACAAAACTAAAAGGGAAGCTGTCTCCAAAGCAAAAAAGTAACATGAGACACATATGCAAATACGGGCACCAAGCCAATGGTCAGCTGTCGCTCAATGTCGGGCTTCAGTGACTGGATTGTGTTGTTAATGTGCTAACTGGCTAACTAGCATCTTGAATCTGCCCTGTCCGTCTTTCGGTGTCCCTTTTTGAATATAGACTACTACCACCTGCTGGTATGTAGAGTTATTTTGTCTCATGCAAGTGCAGAATGAACATGCTAGTTTAAGTAAGTATTAGTATTAAGCGCAATTTTTTGGGCCGAGACACAGGCGATGCAACAGTCAGACTTCAAGCAATCAAGACATACAACAGATACTTTGTGGTGGTACTTCACCTAAGGAGTTATTTGCTCAAATTTTAAAGCAACATTATATAATTTTTGTTAAACAACAGCCATTGTGGCTTAGCTGTAAAGTTGCAGACGGTGCCAAACATTGACTTCATCTGAGAACACATTTAAGGGATGCTGTCACTGTAAATCTCTTCTCTGTGGTAATTACTACTCAAACAAACAATAACAACAACAACAAACCCAGCCCCAGCATGTACTTATTTATTAACAAAAATTAATTTTAGACTAAGGTGAGACAGGAAAAAATACAAATTACCATTTTACATTCATACCACTAATAGACCTTTTGTCTCAGCTGTCATGCCTCTGAGCAGCCCATTATATTAGAGTTCAATCAGCGCCGCAAAGAACTGTGTGAAGCTCTGTGAAAAAGGTGTTTATTTTAGCCAAATAATTGCAGACTTGATGTATACTGTTCTGACCCTCTCAGCACTCTGAAGCTAATCCCCACAAGGCCTCACGGTGAGAGCTGTCAGTGATGACAGACACTTTCTCTCATGGACTCATTTTAATGGACAGCATCTAGAAACAGCAACTGAAAAGCCCCGCAAAGCCACAGAAGCTGCCTTTTTTTATTTTCTTTTGATCTTCCTTCCCCCTGAAAATGGACAATTGTGGTGGGTAAGCATTTTTAAAAGAAAAAAAAAAAACAGGGAAATATACAAATTTGCAGAAATGCACATAGTGCTGGCTGGAAGCAGTTGAAAAGTTCAGTATAATTCCAGTCTCGCAACAGTTTCCCATTAAAGCATATGTAATATGTTGGGAGGTATGGTTGCTGGGCAGAGAAAGCCAGGCGGAGAAGAGGCTGGGGTGACCTTTAGGGGATAGAAACGATTCAGTCACAATGAGATGAGAACTGTGGGTGATGTTTAAGGTCCACATTCATTTACTCATGGCCTTTACTAGACTTGCTACACCATCTACAATTTAACGTAAGGGAGAAAGATGCTGCTGAAATACCAGCAAGCACACATTCATAAAGTTACACACTGCATTAGCGGTGATGACATATAGAAATGTGAAATCCATTATTAACCTATTTGAACGGTTGCGACATTCTGGCTTCTTTAGTGATTGCTGCGCCCGCCTCCATCCACCAGCTCCTCTGTGGAAATACAGTAAGGCCACTTTGCTTTTCATTTCACATGTGGCATTTAATACATAGCACTGTTTGTGTTAGTTATTTGTGAAATGTTTTGTAAATTGAATATCACAAGATTTAGCTTCAAACTCACTTGTTGTGTTATCAGTGCATCCCAGCAGTTGGTCGTTCTTAAAACTCTTCAAGTGATGAACAGCAGGTGTCTAACTATAGCTTAGCAACTGTGAAGTAGGCCCAGCAGGGTCCTGAAGCTTCAGATGTCTCTACATGTTGCATAGTGTGTATAGGGTGATACGATGCATCTAAAGAGTTTTTAATCACCGTTTCATATCCAAAAAGAATAACCAAAAGGGTCAATTAAAAAACAGAGTAAAGAGGAGTGGATTAAAATGCATGAGGGAGAAGAAAGGGCTGATTTCAAAACTACTGGATGGTGAATCCACATGTGGGAGTTGCCATCGTCCATGCCACACCCCGTGCAAAACATAGTGTTTCCTGCTCTCCTCTGCAGAATTATGAGCGCTACTGCTAAAATTTCACATGGTCATTAATATCATCTGCACTTATGTTTCACCAAGGGCAGGGCTTAGCCCCTTCCCACACACACACACACAAAGAAGAGCAAAGGAGAGACAGGTAAAGTGAAGACAACCTTGTCTGTATCAGTAACAAACAGGCTCAGTAGTGAACGACACACTGACATACTGATGGATTCTGTGTTTTTAGCTGAGCTAGACCAGAGAATATTTGGTTAAACAGATCTGTGATGCTGTTTTAGACTTATTGTTCTGGGTGAACTTTGTTGGAAGTGATGTAATGTAGCCCAGGTGCATTTCATGTAAAGTGAGCACTGCACCAGACTACGCTTAAAAAATAGATTTTTAAATTTAGATTGTTTGTCAGCAGCCAGTCATAAGGTAAGTGTAGAGGCAATTTGGTCCGTATGGGCTGATCAGTTTGGGATGTTTTTAATAAAAACTCATGGCATTTGCTCCTGGTGTTCTTTACCACCATTTTGGAAGACGGAAATAGCAAGCCAGCTTTAAAGGTGACATAGTTGTCTTTAAGTAAGTGCTGTACAGTGGTTGTAATTGATGCAGGTGTAAAGAGATTTTGTGGATTTTAAAAAGTATTTTGATACATTTGTGGAAAAGTCACTGATAAATAGCCTATTTACAAAACTTTAAGGTATTAAATTTGAGAATTGAGTTTGGTGTCAAGACCTCAGCTATTTGGACTTTCAAAAACTGAGGCACCACAGTAGATAATGTTACATTATTTTGTGTTTTATTTTTGTTTGTACAGGACTGGAAGTTGTGCAGCTGGGTCATTTATGTGGGTCCCTGGAATATGAGAGTTTAGGCTAACGTTAGCTCTATCCTGGTGCCATGCTGTTTTTCTGATGACCCATAAGTCCCAAAAGTCCAAATACTCCCAACAAAATGGACAACTGGAGTGAAAGGCCATGTGTCTGACAGCTGCATTATCCTGAAAACAAACATGCCTTGCTCCAAATAGCCTTTTCCTTTAAAAAATAAGCCAACCAATCAGAAGAACATGGTTATTTATTATGCAGAATGATGTCATTAGACCTTTCTACTATGGCAAATGCATGACCCGCCCTCCTCTGCCTAGGATTTGCCAACCCTGATATTCTTACCCTAGCTCTAACCAATCTCACTCCTCATGCCTAAACCTAACCAACCTAACCAACCAAGGCAACAAACACTAGCCAATCAGAGTCCGATGACATAATTCTTGATAGTAATTAGCCATGAGCTTTGGAGAAAAGGCCCCTCAGGGCAATGCGCGTTTCTTTTCGGGACGCCAGGCTGTCAGACAAATGGACTTTCGGTACATTTGTTGGATTATTGGGGCTTTGGAATTATGAGCCATGGGAACAATGGGCAGTCCCCTCTATCCAGGTCTTTATTGGATTTGGGTCAGTTTACACCCCAGCATCTACAGCCAAACTGAAACCCAAACAGTGTTACATTTTCCAAACTCACTCTCTCTCAAAATAAGAATATTAAAGCAAAAATATGTGTGTTTTTGTTTAGCAAGCAAAATTTCAGAGGAAGCATCCATCATGAAACATTTGTATTCATTCTCATGCAAAGAAAGTACAAAGACTGCAGCTACTGCTTGCACATGAATTGTTCACTCACTTTAACATTAAAATCAACTTGCATTCAACAGTATGGAGTAAGACGTTTTACCGCCCAGTACACTTTAAAAAACACAAATAAACACACTCAGTTGAACTAAAATGTGCTTATTCTCAATTTTGGCAGCAACTTTGTTTATATGCATTCATTGCTTTAGTGTTTGGTACAACGCTGTGAGGAGACTGTGTATAATAGGCCTCCAGTGCAGACTGCAAATTGTTACATTAGGCCCTACTTCTGCTTTTGTGCACTCTATTAAAGTAAAATAAAATGTGCTGTTGTTGCTTCTGTGAATCTAAAAGGACATCACTTCATCAGCAAAACAGGGATTTCTTTTTTTTTTTTCAGAGAAAGTACCTCATTGGGTGTTTACAACAGCGAATATAAAAGCTTTTAAGAATTGGCCATTGGTTGAATCACCTGTGGTGGTATCAGAGGTGCTCGCATCAATCATTTCGCGATATAGAAAAGAGTAAACACATATTTATTTATTGCACACATCTATGGCTTATTGCTTTCAAGTACTCTCCAACAAAATCGACATTTTTCTCTCTTTCACAAATGCTGATATTATATCTTCTTCAACGCGGATAACAGTAATAATTTGATTCTTGATTGTGGGTTTCACCAGAGTCTAGAGGTCAAGCTCACTTTTTTTGTTAGTAGGTTTTAGTCATTGTATGAGACTCATAACCACATAATGTCTGATCTATTTAATCTGTACTTATTATCGTACTGCAAATGCCACACATACACTGAAATGAACCCTACAGCACTTAACATATTGCACATATTACAGTTCCTAATGGATTAGTAATGTGCGCCTAGGGAGAAAGAAAAACACGAATACTAAAACCTATTCATTTCTTTAAAAGCTTCATGACATAAAATAATATCGCACCATTAAGATGGTTTCAGAGTAACAACGGGGCATTCATACTGCCACTCAACATTGTAGGCATTGCTGGAGTTCCTGACTTTAGTTTCACATACCAGTCTCCACACACATTTTACTCTTGTATAATAAATTCATATTTCACACACGGAGAAACTCTGGATAACGCTGATCAATTTTTCTTTGTCCATTTCCTGAAAGGGAGCATGTATTTATGGAACTGATTTCCTGTCAGACGGAGCAGAGCAGACATCTGTTATTGACTGTTGATGGACATCGATTGTTTCTAAGTTGACCAGTGAGTTTGTCAGGTCAGCTAGCGGAGCAGAACGGATTTTCAGTGAGTCTGAAACAGTGTGAAGAATACCCGACAGAATGAAAATCGGCAAGTTCTTTGTCATGCACAGTCATTTCCTGTCTTAAAAAGATGTAAAAAATGGTTTCATATTTTGCAAGCTACTGAGCCGTCTCTGCTACCAGTCTTTATGCTAAGATAAGTTAACATTCTCCTGTAGCTGTAGCTTTATATTTAACAGACAGATATTAGAGAGGCAGACATGTGAGGGGTATCCATCGTCTCATTTTAATCTTGGCAAGAAAGGGGATAAATGCACTTCCTAAGACTGTTCTTTAAATTAAATAGTATGAGAACACCTACATCTGCTCTCACACCCCAACCTCATCCCTGCCCTCTATATTTGCCCACTGGTCAGAACACATAAGACTGATCTTATCAGTGAAATGACAACACTGGTTGTTTGAAACCGAGGTTGTTTAAGACATTTGAAAAGACAAGAAGCACATTCTTGTGTTTATGTGAATAATTATTATTCTGTGTGAGAAGCAAAGATAGAAATAGTGTGATGCCATCATGCCTTCACAGTATGCATGTGACATAAGAGCCACAGATTGAATCCTGTCTTCTTAAACTTGTATTTTTAACCATGGCCACAATGTGTCCTGAATTTTAACCAATTCAACTTACTTTCATACAACAGCTCACATGTTATCTCACAAATTAGTGGCCCCTACTGGTTAGTTTAAGTTTGGGAAAATAACCCTGGTTGGGTGTTGTCACATACATACTGATGTCACATGATGTATGTAAGAACACTGACTTCTGGTTTCACATAGGACACTAACAGTGGTCTCCTGGGTGAAGGTCCTGTGTTTGTTTGACATGTCAACCACCTTGACCTCTTTTCTAAGCTTCGTCCCTCTTTGTCCCCCTTTATACTACAACACCTGACTTCCTGCTTTGCACCTGTGTAAGGAGGTTGGCAGCCTGCAGCACATAGGTCACAATTCCATGGTTATTGTATTATAGTGCATTACTTTTCGTGGGTATAAGTACAAACTATAACTGAGAATCGTCTGACCACGTAGCCTTTAACCATGACCACTTACATGAATCCTTTTTCATCATGTAGGTATAAAAAGTTATTAGAACACACCAGAAGTGAGAGAAAAAGAAACAGACAAGCACCTGTATATAAGGTACTATTGCAGAATGGGGGACAGAGTGGTCTCGCCATTACGAGTAATCTGCCATTGAAGATAGCAACAGAGCCAAAATGGTGTCTGTATATACAGGACATTCTGCAGAACAGGATCATGGGGGGTATGAGGGGTGTCGTTTTGATGACGTGTTATGCATGCCACCCACTGCGGGAGATTTAAAAAGCAGCTGTTAGCAATTAGTGGCTAACTCACAGAAGAAGAACAGCGGACGCAAATTGGGAAAAAGGTACTGAAGCCCCTCACCCTCCGAGCAGACCAGAGCAGCCGCCATATAAGAGGAACAGTAAATGATTGTTATTGACACATTAATGCCATTGTTATATATGTCACACTAGAGGCTGATGCTGTTGTGTTAAATGTCATGCCTCTTTTTGGTTACGCAAAGCCGTAACGCAGTGTATAATCACACACTGGAGCGGAATGATGCCGCAGTTGTTTGTTTCTCTGTGCAAAGGTGGCATAAAGAACGAACTTCGTAGCGGCCCTATAGCACAATCTCTGAGTAAAAAAGGCCAAGACAGGCAGGCATGGCAGAGAGATAGTGAGAGTTTGTCAAAAACAAGGTGTATTTTGTGAGTGGGAGTTTGTTGTACAAGGTTTAACCTTCACGTGAACATGACTGCACAGCTGTGTTGCCATCTGTTACACAAAAATTCAAGTGTACTATTAGGCCCTGAGGGAGAGGAGGACGGTCATTCTGATAGCTTCTCCTTCTCGCGAAACCAACAAACCATCTATCCATCCGTCGACCCTGTAATGTGAACATACCATGCTTTAGAACCAGATTAATTGTTCAGATCCAAATCTGGGTTTTAAAAAATAGTTTTTGTCTTTTCTTTTTAATGCCTGAAATCACAAAATGAGGCTTCAGCAGTGAGGGCAGCCCCAGTTCTCCTAACTGAGACCCTCCTTATTGAGCTCTGCCCTCTTTGCGTCAGTGCTATTTGCAGTTGTCAGCTGTGTTCAGTGGCGTAATCTACCAACACACACAGTGGGGCGGGGGGTTGAAACACACTACCCCTGCCTCCTAAACAACACTGAGTGAGCACTGAGCAGAGAGAGCTGGACTCACCGGCATTACGTCTTTTGCCTTTCCTCTCCCCTCTGCTACACTTTGATGAAATGTGTCACAGGATGACAGCTTGGTAAACCCGAGCGTGATGTGTATAATCCACTGATGTCATGTTGCATCATTTGTTGGTGCTGACGCTCAGACGCTCACAATTGTGACAACATTTATCTCTTACTGCTATTCGGAGCTGCCAGCAACTATAAAGTTGCCTCGTGCAGCTTCAAACTGACAAACCAACAGTTCATTTTCTTTCGTATGATTAAATTAGAACCTGGCATCTTTAAGAAAACTACATGTGAGAACAAATATAAGTGCAAAAGTTCTCACAGTATTTATAAGATAAATCTTGGCAACGTGGAAAGTCTTGATAAAAGATGGAGATTATCAGAGTGGAAAATGGGAGCAGCACATCGTGGCTGAAACCTGACGCTTCTCTGGATGATAACCAAAGTAATCTGTCTGTTCGATCAAATATACCCTCACTCACATTGTACAGAGTCTGCTGCTGGATGAGAAAGGACTACCTGAATGGGTCTACCTTTCTAGAACAGCAACAGGATTACATCAACCAGCTGTGAGCCAGTCTTTCTGTTACCTTTTCTGACAAGCTTCTCAGAAAAGACTGTGAAATAGATGCAGAATGTTATTACTCCAGAGCCTATAGGATAAGTTTGTAGAGGTCTAATTGAACAGGCTATGGATAGGATGTCTATGAGCATTGGCAAAACTAGAGTTTGTATTTTACAGAGAGAGAATCTGTAATTCTAAGGGCTGCTCAGATACACTTATGTTACTATATATGAAGTATTATCAGTGCCAAGTGTTTTCTGGGTAGCATGCAAGCAGGTCATCATCAAGAGCATTAACACTAGCCTACTTTCATCCTCTTATTCCAGTGCAACCAAACTGCTGTGCTAGACTCTTTTCTCACAAGTGTAGAAGGACTTATTTCAGGCATCCAGAGTTGCAAAAGTAAATGACCAATTCCTTAACTTGATTAGCTGTTGGAGAACTTCCAAGGACTCATTGGCCTCTCCCAGTTGAATTAGCCGTACAAGAGATTACAACTGCTTTAGAAAATATCTGGTTCTCTGATAAAAAGTCAAAAGGTACAAGGCTGGGTATAGAATAACATGAGGAGACAAGTAAACTATGAAGCTGAAAGTATTTTTCAGTAAGAAGCACTAAATCACAGTGCTTATGATTCTGTTGTTTGCACAGCCTACGGCAAGAGGGAGAAGTTTATACTTTATAGAAACTACATGATGCATTTAGAAGCCTAAATGAGTTCAGTTTCGCATAGTTTCCAACTGCAACTTTAAAGCACTTTGAAATAAAGTTGAAGTTTTTTTATTTGCTGATATGGCTATAGCCTCTTAGTCCTCTATCAGGGACATTTCAAGCCACACTGAATCCAGATAAGGGCTGTTTTATCCTTACTGTAGTCACTGTTGGTTCTAGAACCTGAGGACGTTGCATCTTCCCCAAGGATACCATTAAAATGGGAATTTATATTGTGGAAAGAGTTCTGGAACTTGACCCTTCAAGGTTGTGTCTCCTTAAAATTCCTCTGTGTGCAAACCTGGGCCTCCCAAAAGCAAAACATATGTGACAATTCTTAGCGCTGGACCACTTAGCTTGTGTGTCGATGAGGAACGCAGCTAGCTGCAAGAACTAATGTGGCCTGTAAGTAACATTTACCATTTACTGAGCTTTGGTAATCACTTCCCATTTGTGCCAACAGTCCTCTCTACATATTCAATGCAACACGATAAGTATCTGATATACAAATGATCATATCCCGAGTGAAGTAGTCTTTTAATACTGGGAACGTAACACAGTTATGGTCTAGTGTGTGCCTGTTATATTCAAACAATGTGATTTTTGTGTAGGTATTTAGGCTCTCATTGGCCCTCAAGACATTACAACCAGCTCTAGATATGTTGGAGGTTGCCTACCTGCAGCACTGCTTTGTCTTTGTCCTTTTCTGCCTTTTGTTGGAGTGAGTCTTTATTCAAATGCATCCTTGGTCTTTGTATGATGCAATACAACTGAAAGAGCCAAAATGTCCAAAATGTTTAACCATCAAAGAAATCTCACAATAGTCAAGTTTGTTTTCCACAAGTCATTCCAAACCTCTATAATCAGCCTTGAGTTTGCTTGTCTTTGACAGTATCAAAGCAGCCTGCTTGCCAAAGTCATGATATGGTTGAGAGGGGCTCTGTAATTGTGCCTACAGTTTTTAACAAAAGAAGTGGATGAAGCTGTGGCTACAGTTCTATACTTTGTGGGAGTAAAGTAGATTTTCGTGAAGAAACTAAACTTTGTCCAGGCACTTTCTGACCTGTTCTTCGGGGTCTCCACTGAAGTCTGACCCCAGATATCCTTCAGTAATTGAGAACTCAAAGTCAGTTGAAGTTGAGACATCTGCCCCCGAAACCAAATGGTAAGAGGACAGAGTTAGTGTTAACATCAGTGTCGATGGGACCCAATAAAGTCAAACAAATATCGAAGAGTGCAACACGAAAAAGTTAATATTAATGGATTTTGACACTCTCATTATCATCGTCTTACTTACAGGGAGTTAAATGTCCTTATGGAGTTTTTAAATTATGCTGTGATCAATGTGATTTATGCCTTTTATTCCAACCTAAAATCATTATGACTAGACTCACATGTTTTCGGATTGTACGTCTGTTCATCTCATTCCCATGATCCTGATGCCTTGTGATAATTTCCAAACATTTCGCATGAGCCTCCACTTAGACTCAAGGATGAACTGATTAGCATCTAATGGTCAAAGGTCAAGGTCACTGTGACCTCACTAAACATATTTTTGGCCATAGCTCAAGAAATTAATGCTTTAAATATGACAACACACACTAATAATCTAATAATAGAATAAAATAATGATGTGATGACATTTTATATTCAATAGGTCAAAGGTCACCTTCAGTCTGACGCATGCAAAAACACCTTTTCTGTTTATTCAACGCCATAATTTAGGAACAGAAAGGAAGATATTTGGTCAGATACTGGATTGGTGACACTCATCTTCAGTGCCCACCTTGAAACCTTGATCATTGTATAGATTTTCTGTGCTGCTGGGTTGAGGATGTTTGTAAAGCACCTACCTTTTAGAATTCGTAGCTTCTTTTGAAGCAACATCCTTATTTAAAGTACTGTCTACCGTCATGGCTACATATGGGTCTGGACAGACATGAATGTAAACTGCAACTTGACTGGTTGACAGAGGTATCCAACTGTGCATTTTGTTACATTTTGGCAAAGTTACACCATCGGAGGTATGTCAAATTAGCTATTAGTCTTTGCTTGCATTGAACCCATGGATATACTTTACATACAGCTCTCACTGGATTACTTCTCAGGCAAGTTTTGGAGATATAAGAAGTGTTTTTTTTCTCTGATTTATGGAAGTTTATTCACAATGTAATCATTGAAGTGTAAATCCCACTGAATCCAAAAATATCTGCATCATGTGTGTGTTAACATTTTGACTCAGTTATAACTCAGAGAAAGAGTGTAATTTTTGACATAAATTGTGGCAATTGGGCGCTGAGGGTTTTAAAGCATCTTAATTGCCTCCATGGGCTGTGTGTGACAGCCGCTGGTGCTGCTACAACTGCTCACTATGTCGATAAGCGGGCAAACTACAATAACTGACTTCCTGTTGTTTTTAGAATACATGCACCTGTACCTTTCACCTCACGCTGTAGCTTTGCCTCACGTCTCTTGAACGGCATGAGATGAACTTCAATATGACACCAAGTATTGTCACTTTTCTTTTCAAGACTTCTCGTTTTGAGGTACGATCACAAAGATACTCTAGTCTCCAGATTTAGGAACGGAAAGGTCTGTGTTTGCCTTTCTCAGCTTCCAAATTTACACGTCTGCGCAGGCTGCCGTGTCAACATCTCCTCAGTATCATGACATTTGCTTGGCATGGAAGGGAATTTGTAAGAATTACATGTGAACTAATGATGAGCACTGTGTTTCATTGTTCATGTCGGATGTTTTCATTCATCAAATGAGACATCTGCCTCCTTAACAAGCCGTCATGGTGGGAAAGGTCAGACATATTAAGACTGTGTACCCTCTTCATTCCTCTAGTTTACCATTGTCTTGAGCTAATTACATACATGCCTCCGACATCTGACTGCAAACACACACTGTCACACACACACTGATTAATTGAACCAGACTTCACAACCCTACTTGGTATTTGATGAAAGCCCCCTGTGCACAATAATGAATGTCAGCACAGGGGGGAGGTCTCCACAGCCCAAAACAGGATCAAATTAATTGATGCTGCTTGAGGCCATGCAGCAGTTAATAAATGAAATTGTTTTATTATTTTTTTTAACCATCTCCGACCTAATTAACCTTTATCGAATTAGACTGTGTCTATTTATCTTTGTTGTTTTGCCTGGCATAATATTTAGCTTGTTGTGGCTGTTATTTTTTTGAAAGCACCTCATTCCTTAAATGTCTCCAATGCTTCGTATCAATTTCGAACAGCAACAACATGACACTGTTTTGTAAAGCTATTTAGAATGGATGTGTTAAGGTCAGAGAAGCAATTCAGAGATGCTACGGCCTTCAGATGAAAAATAAAGAAATAAAAATGAAAAAAAGGTTAATAATTTATTAGAGAAATTACGATACGAGAGTTGGCGAAATCTAAGGTTAATGGCAAAGTAAGATGGGCTTCGTCGTGATGATATTACAATGTGTATTGGCAGTCTTGGATGCCTGATATGAGCTTAATTCATATTCACCAGCAAATGTGCCAGTGGAGGTAAGCTGAATCATCTAAGCAGAGCAGGTTGCACTGAATTGTCAGGGATATTCTGCAGCAAAGATGTGCCAGCGGCATGATTAAGACATGGATTGTGCAGATGGAGAATTGGGCTTCGAGAGGGTTTTATTTTATTTTCAACCACCATAATGATGTAGGTTGCTCAAACCATCTGGAGTTTGTCACACGTTCACTGAACACTTGGCGTTACTCTACCTTGGTAATGCAATTAGCTGGAACTAGATGTGAAATCCTTGTTGGTCACTGGCATTTCAGTAACGTCACACCAGAGTTTTTGCACATTTTAATTTATCTGATCATTTCGATGAATGTTTGACTGTTAGCAGGTGTTAGCTGTTGTCAATAGATATCAAATTTTAGTATGTGTGTAGCTTTTCTGGAGCATCAAATTGGCTATCAACACTTGCCATTGATGGCAGGCAGACAACACGCTAACAGATATTAAAAAAGTTTTGGTATCTGCTACTTCCTCCAAACTATACAGTGAAACTGCAGCTGAAGGTGAGGAAAGAATACGTTCATAGGAACTACATATTGGCTTCATTTTAAGTGGATCCAGTTTACAAGTATGCATTTAGAGAGCACAAACAATAGCTTCAACACTTTATGGAAACTGCAGAGATAAATACCATCACAAGTGACCAAATGCTTTAAATGGAGATCAAGGGCCATTATTATTTTGGCTTTGACAAAGAGAACTTTTAGATTTTAGCATTGTTTTAGGCCTTTTAGTCCCATCACCACTGTATGGGGCCCAAGGAACTTAATCAGAAAGTACAAGCAGTGCTGTCCGCAGAAATTTTTCATAAGGGTGCCCAGATGGGGCCACTGAAAATCTTTAGGTGGCACACCCAAAATCAATGTTGATATACTTTTTCTATACGTTTCCTGTTTTACGCTTAAATTTACTAATTATCTGGTGTGTATAGACTAATGCCAGTGCAGTTTACCAGTGGTGTAGAGGAGGGTATACGCAGGTATATAGGGTAGATCC
The DNA here is from genome assembly GCA_019142605.1 of Cephalopholis sonnerati. NCBI lineage: Eukaryota > Metazoa > Chordata > Actinopteri > Perciformes > Serranidae > Cephalopholis > Cephalopholis sonnerati. The sequence continues at coordinate 13,986,140 of JAGQAX010000015.1, read as the reverse complement.
AGCTCTCTTTCTGGCTGTTTACAGTGAACCTTATTATCAGCCATAAAACCACTGGAATATGTGGGTGAGTATTACTGGGCAGATGGGAGAGTACCCATCTGCCTAGTAGAACATCCACCTGCAGTTAACATTTTCAGTTCCACAGCAATCCTGTTTTAATGTGTTATGTATTGATACATTGGGCTATTTATTTTTCTTCAAATAGGCTAGGTGTTCCTTTCCCAAAAAGGGTGGGGGCCCCACTGATTATGATTGTGTTTTGTGTATTCCTGTTTGCATCTTAAAAACTGTGAAGAACAGCCAATTGGTCTGATAAGGCCACATGTGTGTGGCAGGCAAAGGATACTTAGAGTGCATTTTAAAGCAAAAAAATGATCGCTATCCAAAATTTTTTCATCTCTGTTATAGACTCCAACATGTTTCCACTACTTTTAAAATGGATTCAGATGATATTATGTTTGCTTGTTCAGCGTGATAGTTTCGTTTTATGTTAGCAAAGAAAACCTAGTTAACTGACGGGGGAACAGATGGACAGTGTGTTTTAGAAATGTACACGCTGAAAATCTGAATTCGAACAGATTATTGGGAAAAAACAAACATTTGTTTCTAACTGGCTGAACAGTAGTCTGAATCATGTAAAGGTACTGTATCAGTGCTAACATGCAGAGATGGACAGAGACTAAAAATGAGTATAGCCATGATTTGCTGTCTGCATTTATAAGTTTCTGGGTCATCAAAGAGTGCTTTTTGGAGGTCAGGAACTGTAGTCCAGGAACAAAATGTTTCCTGGTTACTCCCAGTTCCTCCAAAACACATCTAAAAGAGGTTCCTGCCTTCCCAGAATGGTTCCTGTTGTGGACATAGTTAGACAGATAAATCAAATATTATCTGTGCTGTAACACTCTAGTTATCGCTACATCACTCTCCCCATAGCTGCTCAGTAAGGGTGACTGTAGAGGTGCAGATATGTAACCTGCATATGGTACAAACCAGGATAAATATGTAGGGATGAGTCAGTTTGCCGTACAGTTTCAGACATCTCCCACACAAAGCTGGCCACATACGGTATAAAGCTGCAGTGGTGGATACGCTCCTGTATCCATCACATAACACCCCTCACACCTCCGGAGGCAAGCCACAGGTTCTGAGCTATATCAGCCATAAATGGGTAATTGACAAGTCATTGGCTGCGCCTCATGCTTTTTGCTCCCTTTATCCAGTCAAAGCATCTCACTTGTGTCTCTTCTTCATTTAATATTTGGTTGGCTCCCTGCCCGGCACATCACATAGCTCCTGACTGCTGAACTTTCCGGCCAGAGACTCTGAACCTTTCAAGCGTGAGATGGAGCAAAGGGTGAAATATCCAGGGCGGGAATTGTGTATGTGTGTGTGTGTTTGCTCACTATTTGTGTTCTTATGTGCTCCATGATGTGTTTAAGCTCATGTCTAACAGGAGAATCGAGGCTCTGAAACAATGGAGCCCTAAGGCTGAGAGGTGGATAAAGATCCTGGAAGGTTATTCATGAGGTGGTAATGCATTTTAGCGTGATTTGACTAAGAATGACTGAAAAGCCAAAGATCACGACCGAATGACATTATTAAATCTAGTCTATTCTGCAACTTACATATTTGGGTTAGCACTAGAAAAATATAATTAAAAAATAATTTAAAAAATATCTGTAACTCAACATATTAAAGTATCTTTTGCCTGTATTTTAGAAATGGATTATAGTAGGATGACAAGAAATAATGGATGACATGTTTTAAATCTTTAGGCCCCCAGTGATACATACTTTTTCATCTTTGATACACACAAAAGAGAAATGAAATGACATTGGACATGTTTGGCCAGCTAACATTCTTCTTAATTCAAGGCACCCAGGTGGCCTAGAGGAAATACTTCATCCTTAGTATAGAGGGATTCATATTGAACAAGACAAAAACCACTGACTGCAGACTCCACTGGTGGCAAGCTTATAAAATGCTCTAGAGTTTTATGAATTGGGATATTGGGACACGTTTGAGTGGCCGATGGAGCCATAAAATGAAAGTGATGTAGCCAGCCAGTCTGGCACTCCTCCCTTCCAATACCACTGCCAGCAAAACCACGATCTGTGGCCCATGATGCCTCACATTCCCGTGTGAGGCCTAACATGGATATGATTATAGCAATTAGGTATGTCTGACTCTTTCCCTCGAGTCACATTTGCAATTAATTGCAGAATGACATGGGGCTGTGGTTGTGGGGTATAGGGACTAACATTATTTGTCAAACACAAAATTAAGCCAGTGAAAAAGTGTAACAGGGGAGATACTTTCATTAAGAAGGGGCATGTACTCTATTCAGCAAAGCGGGGCCTAGGAGTTAAATTAATATACAGATGTTGCAGTATTTATCCACTGAGGTAAGCAATTAATTCTAAAACTTCCTAGAAATAGATTTCTAACTGTGATAAACAACAGCCTGTGGCTCAGATTATCTATTCACAATCAGTTAGTGAAGGAAGTATGTGGCCAGGCTTTGCCTGGAGCATGTTCCAGCTAGACGTGAGTTGCCAGGAGCTGAAGCAGTATCAGGAAGATCTAGACTCTCCAAGGGCACTCAGAATCAAAACTCAAGTTCATGTTTTTGTAGTAATAAAGTTTAGCCATGTATCTTTTTTTTCACCTCTGCGACTAAACCTAAATAGGACACTCTAAAGCTGCACTAATTAATATTTTTATATTAACCAGGGATTAAAGGCTGTGTTTAATGTGTAACATTCCTACTCCCATCTCGTCAAATATGCCAGCTGGGTCAGTGTGCCTACGCTTTAAACTCTGATGCTCTAGGTACCCCTATTGTGTCAGTTTTGGACACTCAAGCACAGTGTGTTCGGTTAAAGGAACAAAACTACTTGGTTAGGGTTAGAAAAAAATATCATGGATTAGGTTAAAAGAAGCATATTAGTCACGTAAGTTCAGTGTATATTAATCCATCCATCCATTTTCTAACCGCTTATCCTCTTGGGGGTTGCGGGGGGCTGGAGCCTATCCCAGCTGACATTGGCCGAGAGGCAGGGTACACCCTGGACAGGTCGCCAGACTATTGCAGGGCTGACACATAGAGACAGACAACCATTCACACTCACATTCACACCTGCAGGCAATTTAGAGTCACCAAGTAACCTATCCCCAATCTGCATGTCTTTGGACTGTGGGAGGAAGCTGGAGTACCCTAAGAAACCCAAGCTGACACAGGGAGAACATGCAAACACCACACAGAAGGGCTCCCTCCTGTGATTGAACCAGGAACCCTCTTGCTGTGAGGCAACAGTGCTAACCACTACAACACCGTGCTGGACAGACTCAGTCACGCTCCTTATACTATGTCATTGCTGGTGATGGGTTAACATCGGAGCTAGTTGAAGGCCCGGTTCGTCAGATGCTAAAAGAGCGCCTTGTGCCTCTGTATCAGACGGCTACAGACCAAGCTGCCATATTTGATGCCCAGGGCATGAGAATGGGTTGTAATATGAAAGGTAAGGTGTCACTCCTCAGAGACAAACAGTCTTACATACCAGCTGTGTAGTACCCTTGAGCTACGGAGCTTTATAGCATCTTTCAGTTTTTAGCTTCTTTCAATTCATTGTATTGTTTTCTGCCACAAGAGCTCTTCGGAGTTTCCAGCCACAGCAGGGAGCTGTTATTAGCTAAAAAGCTCATTTAAACCAACTATTTGCTACTTGACCGGCACAAGTTAGATGCTAAAAAACGAAGCTAGCAACTAGCTAGTTAAAATAGAGAAGTATTTAGCACCTGAAGAGGGATTTCTGGGATGGTGGAGACCAAAACAGAGCTAAAAGAGGGTGAATATTTGACTTGTGGTAGCGGACAAAAAACCCAACTGAATGCTAAAGTTGCTTGTATTTTCATAAAAATCACTTAATGCAACGCTAAGATTTGGTGCAGTGAGTGAGGAAATCATCAGAAGAGAGCAAATAATGACATACCCTTACAAGACATTTTTTAGTGGGGGCACATGTGGTCACTGCGCTAACTCTATTGTATAGTACTTTTTCTACAAGGTCCTTCAGACACAGTAAAAACCTTTCCCAGTGGTCTCCCTGGACGACCAAAAAAAAAAAAAAAAAATTAAAAAACATCTCAGAAGGAATAGCACCAGCTCACTCGCTCTCTTATCAGAGGCTGCCAGATGCCAGCCCACAACACCATCCCACACACAGCCTGAAGGTGCAGCGCAACACGAAGCCATCGCATTGGGGAGGGAGAGCGAGGGAGAGAGTGAGATACAGTAGAGGGAGAGCAAGAGGGAAACCGAGACGTATAGCCTGGGAACATTCGGAAGGAAAAGTGGATCACCGTGCGGAGGAGGGTCGATTGGAGCAGAGGGAGGCTGGGAAAAAAGTGGATCGGTAGCGTCAAAGACCAATCTCTCTTTTTCCCCACCATGCCTGAGAGGCTGAAGACGAAAGAAAGGAGAAACAACTTTAGATGGGTTTTGACAGAGTGATCTGTTACCGTGAAAAAGGAGAAAAAATGTGGTTTACGATGGTTCCCACGGCAGCTTTGTGGCAACAGTAAAGATGATGCAAATCACTTGTGAGTAACAAGCTCCATCCATCACCCTTGTTACAGCTCCAACACACAGCACGGGCCCAGCGGCAAAACCAATCATGCACACATTGTATGCAAAAGCCTACAGGCAGTCTTTTCACTGTGGGTGTAAGCTTTCTAAATTTTATATATGGAAAGCAGAAAATCTTTTACCAGAGCGAAATACACTGTCTGATCAAGCCATCTGTGATTAGATTTTGACAGGCTGCTGAAAGTGCGCTAGTTGACAGCCTCAAAATTCAATTTTGTTTCACTTTCTCATGTTCTCTGCTTAAAGACAACTATCTGTGGTGACATTCAGATGTGCACACACTTGACAAACGCACCGGCGCACACACTCATGCACACACGATAGCTGGCAGCTGCTCGCTGCCTTAGCTGCTTTTTCAGGCTGCCGACGAAAGCTGATTACCAGCAGTCGTCCTCTAAACAAACAGCAGAGAGCTAGCAGAGTATGTGAGCATAACATTTGAGTTTGAGAGAAAGACGGAGAGAGACAGGGACAAGAAGCTGTCATGAAAGGCACTGAGCCTTGTATAAAAACATAATTCTAGCGTGGAAAGTGAAAGAAACGGAGAGAGCTAAATGTGGATATTTGAGGGGGTCGAAGTGAGGAGATAAATGGCCAAAAAATGATTGAAAAATGAAGATAGGGTTGATTGATAATGAAAAATGTGAGAGCATGAAATGTGAGAAAACAATGAGAAATGCTTATTACACATTCAAAGAGGTCAATGTGATCGAAATGTATTTTTAAAATAGCAACGAGAGCTGAAAAAATATTTAAAATTTACAAAATCAGATTCAGAAGCCGAAAATAGTAAATATCAACATTTGTTCTTAATAAATCGCTGCATACATTTTTGTAATTCAGCTAATTATATCTCAGTCAGACAATGTAAAATGTGTAAAGCATTAATATTTAGCTTTCATACTCCCACTTCGTCACTCCCCTCAAGGAAACACCAAGCTCAGCACAGCAGGGAGTGGGGAGTGATGGGAGTAGACCTGCAGGCATGGCAGGAAAAGAGTGAGTGGAGCACTGATGAGTAAGTACACCGCCCTTTGACTCGAGGTGACTGCCTGAACTAGATTGCATGCTTCATTTTATTGGCACCCCATTAACTAACAGTGCAACCTGAAGCTGTATTCAGACACATTTTAAAAAGGTACCACAATGACATACAAAGTCAATGGAAAGATGCAACTAGCGAGCAGACAGATTTGTTCCAGATCACAAAAATAACTCAAAAATAAGTTAAAAATAACATCCCTTGGAGAGGCATGAGGCAAAAGCAAAGAAACCGGGGTAAATAAATAAAAGAGCATGATTTCTTGTGGGCGGCACAGTGTTGTAGTGGTTAGCATTGTTGTCTCACAGCAAGAGGGTTCCTGGTTCAATCCCAGGAGGGAGCCCTTCTGTGCGGAGTTTGCATGTTCTCCCCATGTCAGCTTGGGTTTCTTAGGGTACTCCAGCTTCCTCCCACAGTCCAAAGACATGCAGGTTAATTGGTGACTCTAAATTGCCTGTAGGTGTGAATGTGAGTGTGAATGTTTGTCTGTCTCTACTGTATGTGTCAGCCCTGTGATAGTCTGGCGACCTGTCCAGGGTGTACCCTGCCTCTCGCCCAGTGTCAGCTGGGATAGGCTCCAGCCCCCCTGCGACCCTCAAGAGGGTAAGCTGTTAGAAAATAGATGGATGGATGATTTCTTGTTAAGTTCTTATTCTAACACAAAAATAGCAAAGACATTGCATACATTGCTAGCCATCTATGGCTAATGTTTGTACAGTCAGACAATACCTGCTTGGTACAACATAATGTGAAGTTCAAAAATAATGCAGTGGTGGAATTTGCTTAAGTAATGCAAGATCAAATTTTATTTGTGCTCAATTTAAAAACACTTAAAACACAAGTGATATTCTGTTCTTTTGTCTTTTAAAAGCTTCTTAAAGGGGAACCATTTTGCTTTTCAACTTATTTTTGTCATATGTATCATGTTACAACATCAAATGTTCATATATGAAAGTATTTAAACTACGCCCGACTAAGAATTTTGCTAGTCGATAATAGTCGTCATTTAGGGCCATTAGTTGACTAGTCGCCCGCATGTTTACAATATTAGTTCAATTATTAAATTGCATATTTAAGGCAGGGCAACACAATGGTCTGAGAAAGAATAGTATCCTTGAACCTTCATTAATATAGCCCTATATTTTATTTACAAGTGCACGTCACACACTGATCGAGCCGCCTGTTAATGACGCTGTCAGCAAAGCAGTAATGATTGTGCTAAGTGGCTAATGGGCATGTAGCTACTTACATGTTTCAGATGATAGGTCATGTTTGTAGTTGATGAATGATGGGGATAGGCAAATATTTTCCTGCAGAGTTTACATATCACCTTGGGTTCGTCCTTCACCTTCTCAAAATGATTTTGACTTCGGATTTCCTGCCCAACACGTTATTAAGTAGCCTGTGGAATAACCGCAGGTACCAGCCCTGTAAATTAATGTGACTCCTGTCTGACTGCTGAGCGTGGCCACTTCCTGTGTCTGTCCTTTCAAATTAAATTCACACATGATCCAGTCATATAGGTTTTGATTTATTTTGACAAGGCGCAGCTCTTAATAAAGTTTTAAATTTGTTTTCTGTTTTTTTTGTTTTGTTTTGTTTTCTGCAACTAAACAACCAATGAAGGCATGCTGACTAATGACCTTTCTGGTCGACTAGTGTTTGGTCGACTATTAAAAGTAATCCCTGTGAGCAATAACCTCAGGGTTCAGACCATTTTGAATACTCTGCTTCCATTGTTTTTTTGTGTGTGTTTTTTTCTCTACTTTGAAACAAGGGTCGTCAGCTCTTGTCGGCTTTCTGTATATGGTGATCTGCTCCAGGCACGCTACTGCAAGTGTTCACATTCCATACACTGCTACATGTAGCAACATGCTAACGCCATGGAAACATGCAAACTTGGTTGTATTGTTGTATTGTTAGGATTTTGGTTTGGAGACTTTTATTGGTGATTTTTCTCAGGAAGTGCCACTGCATTCCAGTCAGGCCACTAGGATCCTAAAGGAGGACACTGCCTAAGACAGTATAAATAAATACAGACATAAATGAATAAATAAATGCGTTCATTATTATTCTCTTGAGTCTCTTAATACACAAATTAAAGGATCTGACTGCAATATTCTTTATGGAAATCATCCCCTATATGATTGAAAGGGACAAATAAAAATACACATTTAGGGAGTTACCTTCTCATGAGTACAAACTACAAGCTAGAAACTAATGAGTTTTTGGCAGGCAAGATGGTGTATGTGCCACTAACAAATAATAAACTATAGCGTTCATGCTGATTTTAATGAGGGGACCAGTGTATCAATGGGCTCATTGATGTGTTTTTAAGTGTTTTTGGAAAACAATGGAGCTCCATGGCACAAAGGAGTAATGTATACCGTGTCTGGCTTTAGCCACACAGAAAATAATTGTTAGTAGGATCAGTTCCTTGATGGTTTTGATCTTTTTACGAGATTTATTGACGGTAGCAAAAATATTGACTAATTGCCTTATCCCGTAAGACAGCATAGTATGTGACATAACAAAGATAAAATCCTGAAGGCATTCTGAAAGTGAGAAAAGTGAATGTTTTAATTCATAAAAAGTTCCAGTTAAAACAACAAAAGTGAGTCTGAAATATCTAGACAATGAGGGAAAGTGTTTGCAAGAGAAAATAACAGCCATCTGCAATTCAAACTTTACCCAACGTTAAAAACTCTAAGGCGGTAAACCCCACCCATCTGCCACTCCAAGAAGGATAAAACAAACACCAAGAACTGTCAGCAAATAAATTTAACCCAGGTCTCTCCACAGACTGAGAGAAAGCTAACAGAGGTGGTGTCAGATTTGATACGGGGTGATTAGTCTCCATTTGCACTGTGCGAAAGCTCATGCGAGCAAGATGTGCGAGTGTTTATGCAGAGGGACTGTCCATATGGGGGACTGTTATATAATTCATACTGCAGGTGTTAAACAGCTTAAGCTTCCTGAATGAGAGACAAGCAGCTTTGAAATAGGGTCCCTCATATACAGTGTGCCTGCGTGTTCACAAAATGGCTGACAGGAAGAAGTCATTGAGGAGAAATATGCCCAGCACAGGGATACACAATGGGAAGAGAATATGAAGGGCACAAAACCAATCAGCGGGCTGTCAGCCAGCTTTTTGTCAAACAGGAACATGTCTGATGTCGGCCTTCCCCGGTGGACAGAATGCAGTTTGTTTCAAACTTGTTTGAAGATGAACTGCTAGCGCAGATTTAAATCAAGTCAAAATAATCTGCATGTGATTCAGTCAGCCAATATTCTGGTTACAATAATAGGATTAACTTTTGTTCCCTACTCAATACGTGATTTGCTTTCAGAGCCTGATAAGGGTCCCTTTTAATTAGTTTCAGAAATGTTGATAATAAAAGAAGTCAAAGTGATGTATGATTGAAGTTGGCTGTGATTTGGAGATACTGAGTTTTCCCTTTGATGTGAGGTGCACTTTGCTGTATTCTGCACAGTAAACATCCCTGTCACAGTACAGATGCTGCTGCCTCTCTTTGTCATACAACTGGCCAAAAGACAAGAAAAAGATCTCCTATCGGCAGAGGCTTGTACAACAAAGGCAGCTGGTAATTCATGGTGCTTAGTGAACCTCTTAACTGCATGTTGAGGCCAATGAAACCTTATGCTAAAGCTCAGCAGTAGAGACCACCCTTCCTCTGATCTCTGTGGTTCAGTCACCCACTGGTGACACTAGCAGACACAGTGGTCGACTATTTTCCAAGGAAATTCCCTGTTTTCTACTCTTCCTAGAGAGCAGGATTAGTCATGAATGCATGGTAATATAGGGCGAGCTAAGCATTTTACAGCATGTTGTGACAGTTAAGGCTGTCACACTCTGCCTCTATTATCCGAGACTTGTCTTCATCTTTTTTTTTTTTTTTAACTCAGACATTTCTCGACATTGGTTTCACCTATTTCAATCTTCAGTCTGACCCGATTTCTGCTATTTTTCTAATTTTAGGCTCAGTTCATTGCAGTCTGCCCCCAGGTCGTGCGATGCTGTCTCGAAGGACTGATGAAGCCGAACAATTACCTCTCTGATTTTAGCATGAACAAAATGTCGCCAACGTGACAGGTGTACCAGATGACACAAGGTACACACCTATACTGACTCAGATCACCAGAATGCTTGCAAGCACAGATGCATGGCCAAAGTCCAATTTACAAGCCACCCCGAGCACAACACCGGTCATTTCCATCTGGTCATCTCATATCTATCAAATGTATTGTACTGTCCACTGATTTAGGATTACACTTCTATAACGGTGTCGCACTCATGACAATCAGGTCTGTTAAAAAAATGCATAAAAAATTACGCAATGGATCAGAACAGTCTTTTTTATTCTATACATTCTCCTTCCTTGTTAAAACCTGGCGCTTACATTACCCATAATGCCCATCAACACCCAAGAGTTTGGTTGGTAATCTGGGTGTGTTAAGCTAGTAGTGGCTATTGGGGCCTGAAACTGCTAAAGCAGAGATTAGGAGCAGGCTTCAGAGGTCTGGTAACTTCACTTCATTCTAACTCCACATACAAACTGGGTGCTAGTCTTTGTTCCTCCCCACAGAGCATTAGTCTTATAGATACTGACTGATCGACACTGACTTAAAATGTATCATGATGGCTTCTTTCTTGTGACATCTTCACAGTGAAAGTTTATGCTATTCCTTCAGGTTTTCTGTGTTTAGGACTTATGGGGCTATGTTATGGTCTCACTCCGAGGTCGTAGAAATCAGGTGCTTGAGCAGTGACTTGCAGCATCAGACACTGACAAAAAAAGCCATCTTTTAACATCGGCATAATATGTAGCTGGTCACCATTATAGTTTAATGGCAGTCAGTGGCATCATGGAAAAATTGGAAGTTAAGGAGGTGAAAGTCCGAGTGGGGTGGGTCCAACAAACACAGACTTTCAACTGGGAGAGCAGTGTTTGTGTCCCGCAAGAATATAGAATCAAATCCTGTTCTTTTTTTCTAAACCCAACCATGTGTTTTTGTTCTTAAAGGAACATAAAATTTGCAGTGTTGTACTAATGTATTTTATTTTGAAAGAGACTCTTTGCAAAGGGTACATTTCCCGTGAAAATGGAAGTGTATTTTGAAGGAAGACAATGCATTTAACAGGCAGAACTTGACATGGTGTCGTAGAGCATCAACAACCAACACACCCAAGGTACCTTGCATGTTGTATCAGGACGTGGAAAGTCCTTGATCAAACATTGATGTGTGACAACGTTGGAGTGACAATGTGTTGCATTAATATTAATAACTTAGGCCTCTGACAAGAAATGCAATGTTAATAACTGTGCATGCAATAACTTCATGCACATACACCAATTCTTCCCTTGGTATTATATAAATAATGATCAGGGCAGCTTTATTTGTGAATACTTTAAAGCAGAATGTGCTCAAAAATGTATATAAACTACACTGTAGGAATACTGATTTAGGAATGTACTGTATTTTTTAAGTAATTTGTTTCTATAATATTTTACATTTTTCATATCAGTTTTTCATTTCATTGTACCCTCAATAATACATGTCATAATTCAATGTCATATCCCATTGCATTTTTAATTACACGAAAAATCAATTTTAGGATCATTGTTGCAGCGTGCAAAGACCCCACAGCAACGCGATAGGCTCTGTGGTCATTGGGTTTGCTGCACTGACCAGAGACGCACATTCAGCGGAGTCCATTGATTGAAACATAACAGTTAAGAGGAGTGTGAGTAGAGAGGAGTGTGTGTACTGTCAAACTCGGCCTGGTGGGGCTGCAGGCTCCTGAAATCCATTTATCGATCTTTGTTTGCTGCTCACTGCTTCCTTTGACAAGGTAAGATCCTTAGAAGGACATCACTGACTTTGTACTTCAAAAATCCTATACCTTCACACCTCGTCCTCCAGAAAATATAACAGCTTGAGATTGCTGTGTTCTCTATTTGTCTTGTAATTGCAAGTTTTTCTCTTTGAAGAGTGGTTAAAAGTCCTTAAGAATGTAATGACAGTACATGTAATGTTAAGGTGTATAATCAAGGTCTGCACAAGACTTTTGTTTATGTTGCATCCCTGCTGGGTACGGCAAGCTTGCACACTTAATGATTCTGATCACTCCCACTCCTGTTATCAAAATATCACACGGTACTTGTCCTGAAAGCCTTAAAGGTCATGTATGCAGCATTCAGAGCATTAATATATCCGCAAACCTCTATTTGTTATATAAGATATAGTGAGAATGAAGTCATGCTCCCTCTGTGTGTGTTGTAATTCACCTTCTGTGTGTAGCTCATTGCTGTATCACTGTGCTCAAATGGCAGTTACCCCTAATATCAGGATGGCATTGTTGCAGGAGTGTAGCACCTACCCTCTGTTTAACACTGTTAGTGCTGTCAGCACTGTTGCTGTTTTTAATCGCTGTTTATGGAGTTAGCACTATTAGCTGCTAGTTCCTAGCTTAGCCACCTCCATATTGAGAACTGTATGCAGACAACTGTTAGGTTTTTATCTTAGACACAGTTCCTACTTCTCTCCTGGGGCTAGGTGAGGCTTGGTTGTTGTTACCATTATTTATTATGGTAATTTGCTGAATGCATCAGTAATATCTCCACATGTTAGACTCAGCATATTGACATTTGTTACAAGATTTTAACCACTCACTCATCATCTGTGTCCATACATCAACTGAGTCATTGGTACACTTATTTATAAAGCATTTCTGGGCAAACTTCCATCAGCTGCCTCCACCAACTTAGTACATCACCATCTCGGATCATAAAACTGTTCTGCAGTCTGAATGTACAGACACTGATGGGAAATACAGTCTTCATGTATTCTGCACTTCATGTTTCTAATCCCTGTGGGACTTCCTAGGTAAATAAAAGTTTGAAGACATCTAATGGTGACATATGAATAGCTAATTGGGACATACTGCATAATATATGGTAAAATAAAGTTGGGAACGCAATGAGAAGAGGTCCAGATTAAAATAAGGTTAGTCTGACATGTACTGTATATGATCTGAAATCTAAAAACAAATCTAAAAAGCTGTCTTGGCCATTGTGCACTTTTGAGATGGCCCGCAATTTCAGCTTGTCAGTTCCCTTTCACTCTCAAGTCGCTTAAGATCAGGGCTTTAGTATCTGATCATGAAGCAAAAGAAGTAACAGCTGTGGAATGTCAGTCAAGATTTATCCTGCACTGAACAACACATCTGTTGAAGATTGGTGCTAAGCTGAGGCTGAATGCTGAATATCTAACTTTTAAACACCTCCGTTTTTAAGCGTATTTGTTGACATTTTGGCAAAGCAGCACCGTGAAAAGTCATGTTGCTTCGGATATTAGCAGTACCTGTTTGCTTGGTACAGACCTCATTTGAATTATTTTGATAGTGAAGAACAAATTGGTGTGATGTTTGTGGAAAATTATGTCAATGCGTGACAGGTCAGTGGGGCGGGTGGGTGGTTGTGAGTGTGGTGGGGAATATTAGTCCGAAAATTCGGCAGTGTTTGTTGTTTGTTGCAGCTGTTTGTATCTGTTCAGAGCCGTTTATATAGTTACATCAGAGTATGGTTTAGGTATTCTTTCACATCCGTAGCTGCAAGATAATGTACAGAAAATCTTACCTCTTTACTTGTTTCTATAGACCCTTATACAGTTTGTAAACAATGATGACATAAGGAATGGTGCACATGCAATATGGCAATGGAAGTGTGGTGGAGTGCAATAGCTTGTCAAGCTATGCAAGAGCATTAACCACCAAATACTGCAAAGGCTACCTAAACAAAATGACCTTGGCAAATGCTGACTGACTTCCAGATCCGTGTGCTACCTACTAGTGATGCGCAGGTTGACCCCCAGCCAGGTTGACCTGTGTCGAGTACTTGCTGTCTTTCCATGTTTGGAAAACAGAAAGCAGAAAATTCATGTTTTATATTGTGAAATCTACTGGAAATGACATACAGAATAACATACATCAAGTAGGTTGTTATTAGTGACTGTCATTTCTGGAAACCAAAAGCTCCAAAAGGTTTGCTGGGTGAGTTCAGGTCATCAATTAATGCATATGTTTACAGGTTGGGCAGGCCAGATTGATTCTTATAATGGGCCAGGTTGGTGCTTGCTTTAAAAAGCCACATCTCACTACTATCTAGTTTGTACACCAGTGAGAATTACGAGTATTCAGGTAACTTGCGTTAGATGCTTTTTAGATTACATTATTATATTATCCATGGTCATGTACAGAATGGTAGATTCCATGACATAAATTCAGAGTTTTGTGTCTTGAAATCCGAAATTCGAGGAAGTCAAGGACTCAAGAACAATATGAATGTACATACTAACAGGTAATTGTACCTGATCTTGTCCTGGCTTGCTAGCTAGCATAATTTAGAGCTTGATAATGTGGTTGTTGTGAAAACATCTATTGTGCCACTGGGCAGCACCGTGGTGCAGTGCTCAGCACTCGACTTTCATCTAGAGGGTTCTGGGTTGGAGTTTGCATGCTCTTCCCATGTCAGGATGGGTTTTCTGCAGGTTCTCCAGCTTCCTCCTACAGTCCAAAGACATGCTGGTTAGGTTAATTTGTGACTCTAAATTGTGAGTGTTAAAGGTTTTAATTCTATGTGTTAGCCTGGTGAACTCTCCAAGGTGTACCCGGTCTTGACCAATGTCAGCAAGGATAGGCTCCAGCCACCCGCAACCCTGAATAGGATGAGCGGTTACAGATAATGGTGTTTCAGCTTAACGAGTGACCATGTTAACTGATGACCTTTATCCAAATGTATCCATTATTTCTCGTAGTAACTACATGTACATGTCTGGGGTTGATGCGGACACAGCTATGTATGTAAAATTGATTGAAGTGAAATTCAAGGCTTCTACGAGGACACCTAGATGTTCTGTTCCTGTTTTCAACAGCTGCCATCACTATGAGCAACCACAACCATTCTGCTGAGAGTCACCAGTTAACACAATCACTGAGTACACCGTAAAATAATCGTGATCCCATTGGAATGCTGTAGAGTCCACTGTTGAAAAATCAATTCTGACAACCAAACACACACATGTTGATTCTGGTAGCAGTTTTAATTCATGTTTAAAGCTTGCTAAATCATTTTGATGGCTGTGGAAAAACACCACTCGTTGCCAACATGCGTGCATATGTTTGATGACATTGGCTCCACAAGGATCCATATAATTATGTTCTTGTATGTTCTTCAGCAGTGCAGCAAAATGTCTTCATAAAAATAGAGCTGGTTAAGACACAAATGTGAGCTGTATTGCAATAAAACCAGTTTTATTAGTCTATCACTTCAGTCACAGGCTTTCAAAGTGCTCATGTTTCCTGCTATATACTTGTGAAAACACATTCTGGAGGATAATAGAGGACCTCGCACTGATGAATCACTCTAAAACATTTCCAAGG
This sequence comes from Cephalopholis sonnerati, assembly GCA_019142605.1. Lineage (NCBI taxonomy): Eukaryota > Metazoa > Chordata > Actinopteri > Perciformes > Serranidae > Cephalopholis > Cephalopholis sonnerati. Next base: position 13,970,987 of record JAGQAX010000015.1, on the reverse strand, counting down.
CTGAAAATAATGCTGATGTCATGATGCGATGCCATGTGCTCCACTAAAAGATTCCTGTCCTCGTCCACAAAAGCTTCACTCCTGCTGCTATAATAAAAGTGACACTGCTAATCATGGAGGGGAGACAGGTGAGGAACAACATGGAGAAAAAGAAGAAAGGTTCACAATGTCAAATCATAAATAAACAGGGAAGGAAAACAGATCCGCTCCTACAGGTGAGACTTCAACAATGACGTCGCAGAATAGACAGTCAAGCTCTTTCTCGGAAAAAGCCTGAGCTCTTCCGTTTTTTTGACTCGGCTCTGCGTTCACTCGCAAGACTTCTTCTCTTCCTGCCACGCTGGCAGCGAGCGAGAAAACACATCAAACAAAAGCACATGGTGGCTGGTGCAGCTTTTTAACAGCATCAGTTCAGCTCCAGTGGGTTTGTCACAAACTCGCGCCGATTTAGCGCAGATCAATGCTTCCCTTTCTCAGGAATTGTGCATTGTGTTCGAGGCGGCGGAGCGTCAGAGGTGGCCTAGTTTGCAATGCTTCATTTAAGCTTGTTTAGCTGATGGGCTCCGTTGAGGAGGAGTTGCATTTGTGGACTGAAACTGATTAATTATCATGTGAAATCATTTAACAAAAACAAAGTAATCCCACGTTAATAAGCAATTAAGCCAGGCAAATAAAGAAATGTATTTGTTGTTGTTCTAGTTGAATGCTATGATGATAATGTTCATTTGCATTCATGGAAACAACATGTCACTGGTTCATTAAGACGATTTGATGATTGTTTGTACTAAACTAAAGACTGTGGTAGTGATTTCTCCATCAGTGGGCTGAGGGATCCCTGCTGGGATCAAAGGAAAAAAAAAAAGTCGAGATATGTGATTCATACTTGCATAATGAGCAGATATATCACACTGCCGGTGCCTATAGTTAATTTCGGCTTGCAACATAAAACTGTCATAATATATACAACCATGGTGTGGGAGTGTTTACAAATACCTTTATCGCTTACCTCCACACTCACTGATTTTAAGATGTGTGGGCATGATTGCAACAGAGGCTCCGTTTAGCCACCTCACTGGTGTTCCCAGCCAGAGCTTAACTACAATCATCTCATTATAGATATAATTTTCCCTAATTATTGCTTTGTAATTATGATAATTACAGACACATAAGATCTAATGCAGAGTTTCACAACCGCAACTCTGGGCGTCAAAGGTACTACTTAAAGCTTCACTCAGCAGTGTTTCAATATTAAAAATAGCTCATACGACTGAAATGTAAAAAGGGTCTCTCTTATTGACTCCAGAGAAAGTTATAACCCAACTTTTCTATTCCCCTTAGCCTAGAGAGCTGTTATAGCCTCTTTTAGCGTATTGTTTTGGTTTTCTGGGTCACAAAAACAGTGGATCCTCCTTTATTTCCCATAATGCACCCTCTTAGCATCTCTGGTTTGACACTTCCTTTCTGAAAAATCCTAATAATAATAATAATAATCCTAATCCTTTGAAACTCCATGCCCCAAGTATGTAGGCTAATGCACGCTTTCCGTAAAAGTACTGCACACTATGGTTATGCTTGAGCTCCTGCTAGTGGTTTGCAAGGGAATCTCCAAAATACTTTTTATAAGATATAATACTATGAACCACAAAATAATCTGTAATACTTTTGTTTTTAATGTCAGCTTGCTACATAGTCACATTCAAGCATGTTGGCAACGAGTGGTGTTTTTCCACAGCCATCAAGATGATTTAGCAAGCTTTACACATGAATTAAAACTGTTACCAGAATCAACATGTGTGTGTTTGGTTGTCAGAATTGATTTTTCAACAGTAGACTCAAGTTCTACAGCATTCCAACGGGATCACGATTGTTTAACAGCGTACTGAGTGACTGTGTTAACCAGTGACTCTCGGCAGAATGCGCTGTGGTTGCTCATAGTAACGGCAGCTGCTGAAAACAGGAACAGAACATCTAGGTGTTTACTTATTTGTGTCTGTATCAACCCCAGACATGTACATAAGTTACGATGAGCAATAATGGACGCATCTGACTGAAAGTCACCAGTTAACACGGTCACTTAAGACACTGGGTGAGAGGCGTGGTACACCCTAGACATGCTGCTAGACTATTACAGGGCTAACACATAAAGACAGACAACTATTCACGCTCACATTCACACCTATGGCCAATTTAGAGTCACCAATTAACCTAGCCTTTTTGGACTGTGGGAGGAAGCCGGAGTAGCCAAAAGGGCGCACAAAAGGGCTCCCCCACCCGGGTTCGAACAAGAAACACTCTTGCTATGAGGCGACATTGCTAACAACTTCACCACCACGGCCGCCCACTCATGATTAGTTACAAGCTAAACTGTGATGACAAGATAGTTAACAGAGGTAAAATGAATGGTTTAAAAACACTGCAATCATGGTTCCAAATGGAAACTAGTGCACATTGATTTCAAGCAGCCCTGTTGAAACTAAAGTGGACAACCAAGTGTAAATACTGGTGGTTACTCAAGCAGTGCCAATGAAGTCTCGCTGCTGGGAGAAGTTTGCCCACCTGCTAGCAGGAATGGCACAAAACTTTAAGGACATATGATTCAAAAAATTTGCCAATGACAGACAGGACAAACAAGTGGATGACAAACCCATTCAGCATCAAAACCACTGAAATGCCCAAGGATTTCGCTGTTGGTGAGCAGGTGAGTCGAAGAGTTTAATAGAATTGTCCTACATTGAAGCACTGAAGTCTGCTTTCTGAAGGCAACCATTGTGGACTTGTGGATACAGCAACACAGCAAATACATGGCTCCTTCAGACAAGGACATGTGCTCTCTCTTTCCTTTTGCGACCACATATCTGTGCAAGAAAGGCCTCTTTTTATTTGCAGTCATCAAGGATGAATGTTGAGCCAGACCAGAGGCTGAAGCTGACCTCAACTGACCAAGGTATTGAGGAATGCATTCACAGAGGCAGGTGCACCCGTGGTAATATGCTTATGAAAGTTACGTATTTAGCCTACATTTTTGAAATGCCACTGAAAGTACATTCAAATGAATTATACTGTTATTTACATTTATCAGCGTTTATGCACTCTTTAATCCCCAATCTCATCTTTATCCACATGTTAAAGCCATCCTAATTAGTAAAGCAGTTCCCTTATTATTTTCCTCTTGCTCTTGCAGAGACTTACATTTCGCAGCACACAAACATGGATAATGTTGAAGCCTATAGTTTAAATTCATGTAGTAATGAGAATAGGCAAAAACAAGTGTTACACCCACCCAGGCACCTCACCAATTTAGTTTGTATTCATCTTCATAAAGCAAAAGACAAGTGCTGTGTGGGTTTGCTGAGTGTTGTATCTCGCTAATTAGATTTACAATCGCATGGTGTACTGCAAAGAAAAAAAAAAAAACAGTCAATTAATCTAGCACTGACTACTGAAATCTTCAGCAGATGTATCTGCCACTGGGGTAAGATTTTGCTAGTTTCCAATGCAAATCATCGTCTCTTGTTTAAAGATAATGACACACACCCACTCTCATATTATATAAGTGAGAAAATAGTAAAATGTTCAAGAACAAATGGCCTGTCAAGAAAGACATTTTTGCAGCAAAGCTTTGCACCTCCATATGTAGCTTGATATCTGCTCTGGAAATCATAACGCGGAACATGGTACAGATCAGAACATTTTCCATGGCGCCAGTGAAGTAGAAAGAGCTCCTCAGCCTGATATAGATACTGTAATTGGTTGATCTTTGGTGTGTAACAAGACGGTGGAAATTCTCAAACCTTAAAGCAGAAACAAGGAAAAGGTTAGAAAGAGGCCATGTTGGTGCAGCCAATCAATGACAGGCTGGGTGAATGAAGAAATAAATCAAATGGTAATTGAAAGGGAAAGCTTGGCCTTGCTCTGTATATTAATATGATGGATGCATTTCTAGTCTTTCTGTCTTGTAAAGCAGTGATCCATATTGCACTTGAGCTTACAGTATACGGAGTGCTTTTTTAGGAGCTGAACATTGCAAATAAAGAAAAGAAAATCCTGGTAAAAGCGAGCCAGGGAGGCATAAAAAGCATGATGTGTCTGTTTATTAACATTCACAGTCTACTCCATAATATCTTTATGGCTTTGAAAGCTTCTGGTAAATCTCAAAAGCATCTATGGTTTAATGACCATTGTAAAAAATAACAGCAGCAACAACAAATCATATCTAAGAGGTGGTTCGGTTGGTGATAGAGACAATGTGTGTAACTGATGGAGCACAAATGTCTTGTTTTAATCACTGTCACCACACGATCATTAGAGATAAGTACAGATTGATCCATTTAAACAGACAACAGTCAGAGAATTTAATCAGTTTATGCGAATAGTCTATTAGTCATTTTACTTTGACTGGTGATCTAAAGTCAGCATGTCAGCATGTAGTCACAGACTCCTAGCATGGCTGTAGACTCAGTCTTTTTAATCTTTTGTGCTGGAAGACATGAAGTCATTTCAAGTCAAAAAAGTCCAAGAGAAGCTGCAGGTCAATGCTGCTAAAGTTGTACCTCTTATCAGACCTTCTCCAGTCAAGTCAGCAGGCTGGCAGAGAAGGCTACCTAACTGGTTTGTTAATCGCAATTCACAACAAAGGAAATGATCCCACTCAGTCCTACACTTGCACCTACAACATTTCACAAAGAGACAGATAATGTGTCCTCAGGAACAGATCAAACCATTGTCAGTCTCTTGGACAGTGTTTTGGTTTCTTCCATTCAACCTATATGATGACTTTCTCATATTGTTGCAATTTTAAAAAGTTTGTTTGACTATGTTAGCTTTTAGGGGGACAACTGTGGACAAGTGTAAATAGTAAATAAATGAATAAATAAATGAAATAATAAATAACATCATTAACAAATAGTGGATAACATATAAATAAAATGATATAAGATGTAAGTTAAACCCAACAATTATTATGAAATGTTAATTCATACTTCTTATTTTCACAATAACAGTTCTATAGGACCTTTTAAAAAGTTAGCTTTCATTCATTTCCCCTTTAATATTTGTATTTCATGACACTTTTATTTTATAATGTCACTTTTTATTTGATACCACTATTTATTTATAAAAACAATGCCTCTTTTTTATAATGCCATGTTTTGATTTCATATTGTCACTTTATTTTGAAATGCCTTTTTTATAATGTCACTTTTTTCATTGTGTCACTTTTTATTTCATGATATCAGTCTTCATTTTACAGTGACAATTTTTATGTCACTTTTTATTTCTGAAATAATGCCTCATTATAAAAGCCACTTTTTATTTGATAGTGTCACTTTTTTTCATATGTAACATTTTATTTCACAATGCCACTTTTTATGTCAGTTTTTATTCAATATCACTATTTATTTAATAATGCCTCTTTTTATAATGCAACTTTATATTTTCAGTGTTCAATATGCCATTTTTTAAAATGTCACTTTTTAATTTCACAGTCACTTTTTATGTCACTTTTTTCAGTCACTTTTTGTTTCATAATCCCACATTGTATAATGACACTTTTTATTTCATGATGCCACTTTTTATAATGTCACTTTTTTCATTGTGTCACTTTTTATTTCATAGTGCCACTTTTTAAAATGTCACCTTTTATCAATAGTATCACTTTTTATTTGATAACACCTCTTTTGATAATGTCACTTTTTATTGTACCACTTTTACTTCATAATGTCATTTTTCAAATTGTCACTTTTTTATTTGTCACTTTTCATAGTGTCACCTTTTATTTCTGTCACTTTTATTGGTGTCATTTTTTATGTCTGTCACTTTTCCTGGTGTTAATTATTAAATTTAATTTGTCATTGTGTCATTTTAATTTCATAATGCCACTTTTCATCATTTCATTTTTAATTGCATTATGTCACTTTTGCTACATTTTATAAGGTCTTCAACACTTAGGTGCATGGACAACCATGCTCATTTATATATTTTACTTAATTTATTAATATCAATATTAATATTTTATTTGTTAATATGTTTTTTATTTAATTAAATATAAATCTTGAACATTTTGGGGCTCCATAGTTAAGATACCGTTTCCCTCTGGTCCAGGGATTCCAGCTGTATCCATTCAGTCCCACGTCTGTTTGTTCAACATTACTTCCAAGTGTGTATACATGACTAAGAAAAAAAGGACTATAGTTTGTTCCTGTTACCTCCTGTGTAAGATGTTTGAAGTGAGTTGTCCCACACTGAAAACCAACAGTGACAGGATACTGGATGACTATTTCAACACAGTTTATATTGTTCTCAGTGGAAGTGGATCCCACAGCAACTCCAGCAGCTGACTTCTCTCTGTATCTTTGATCACTATTCTTTCATCTTTTGTGAGCCTGGGACTGGCACAAAATTGCTGCATGGCATGATATATGACATTCCATCTCAGCAGCGTATGAAAAATAAATTAGATTTCCCTACACCATTTCCTGATCAGCCCCCACCACTCGCCCTCCCTCCTTTTATCACACCTGCCTCACTCTTCCTGCCCATCCACATAGCAGCTGGGCTCTATAACACAAACACTGAGGGTGTGTTCATGCTGAGTGCTTTACAGAAGATTTTGTTCAAACTCTAGACTGTTTGCCTCTGTTGGGTCTTTCTAGCAATGGCATTCAAATAGGGCTACCCCAAATAAGGCCACTTAAAATTGCTTACTGTGATGTTGTTCAGAGTAAAACTGCAGGCCCAAATGTAAAATGCATGATTCACAGTCTCTGTATAAACAATCATTTGTGAGTTTAAGGGTAGTCATCTTGTTAGAACTCTCTTTATCCATCTGCCCAGTACTCCTGTGCAGCATCTTTTATCAGTTACCATACATGGTGAGCTTCGGTTTTACTCCATGCACAGGCATAATGATACCAAACATGATTACTTCATTGCAACCACAACATTCAGTCATTCACACAGTGACAGAGCCAAGCTGTTGTTCACCCAGGAAAGCTCAGACATCTAAGTTCTACATACACAAGTTCTTGTTTTTACATCTCTGCTTGTGTACTGGTTAAACCAATGACTTTGTATCACACTTCTTTACGTCCTCCCAAGCCAAATTACCACGGATACAGCCGCTGTCATGTTGCACTGGTAATGCCATTTGCAATTGAGAAATGGAGCCATGGTATCAGGTCCCCACCCTCTTCTGACCCGATCAGACACCATGTTTTGGAAAAACTTATTTAACATGTACTTTGATCCTTTAATTAGGGCAATGTTCCATTTGCTAACCTGCTAACGTGAAGTGGGCGGGGTCCATGAACAATACTGCAGCCAGCCAACAGGGGGTGATCGTGATATTTCGGCTTCACTTTTGGGGACCCATCATGCCATACATATTTGTACACATTCAACACTTTGAAGTACCAAGATACCTACGCATCAGCTCTGCATGTGTGGGTAGGTGTATTTTGGGGGCTTGTTTCCCTCTGCCTTTATGCTAGGCGTACCATGTCGTCATGCAAGCTCATAGCAATCTTCTGTTCTTACTTGGAGACAGAAAATTAAAAGGCATTTTCCAAAATGTTGAACTATTTTTCTTAAATGTACAGTAATTGGTTTTTTGGCAACTTGGGGGTAGCAGAACGAGCTTTGAAATATCGTCACTAAGGGCATATTGTCCAAATGAGGTGAAATGTCCCTTTTTAACTTCACAGGCAGTGGTGTAGTGGTGGGTATAAGGAGATATAAGAGGTCTACCCACCTCTTTTTTTCTGGCCATTTACAGTATACTCACCTATCAATCAAAAAGCCACTGGAATATATATGAGAGTATGTCCACTTCCCTCCTGCCTAGGCGTACACCTTCCTTATGAACTACACCACTGTTTACAGGCCTTGGTTTTCTTTTAATTCTGAAATGTGACACTTAAATACCTTAAAAAAATGCAATAAAGTAAAAGAAAAAAAAACTGCTGATGTTATCAGGCTGTAACAGAGGGCCTTGTCACACTGTGCATGCCCAGTAATTTGAAAGTTAACATCTACAGTGTATTTGCAAAGTGTTTTCATTAAGATATCAGACTTGCAGAATCCTGGGATGAAGGGGGAACTAATTGGAAGAATGCATGATGGATTTCTCCGAGACACTCCTCAGAGGAAAGCGACTTCTTTATTGAGTTTCAGCTTGTCGGATCTCCTTACTGTTGGTCAGAAATGATTTGTCAAGCTTTCACTCATTGTGGTCTAAAAATATGTCTTAATCTGACTGTGTTTCATACTCTCAGCCTCCGGTTCAACTCCTCACCAAAGTTAGATGTTAATGGAAATATGTGACGCACCTTCTCGGCGTCATAAGAGACGCTTTCATGAGTCATCTAGGAGAGGCATTTTATTTTAAACTGCTCACTTTATATTATGTTCACCTACAGTGACTGCAATAGAGTGATGCACTATCCAATCCAGCCTGTATTATATCTCAGGGTCAAGAAAACACAGATTTTTTTTTTTTTTTTGTTAACACAAGTTTGATTCTATTCTTCATTACCTCTCTCATATCCTTCATTTTTCTCTGTAGCTGAGTGCCAACAATAACCAGACACCACTTCACTCTTTTCAAGTACTATATGCTCTGAGCTAGACGTACTTTGGATCAAAATAAATCCCCCGCAGCCTGACTGTAAGCATTTTTTAGCTTCGATACAGGGTTTAGAAAGACTGTGACCAAACCGGCAAAAGTACTGCACATAAAAAGTACAAATGTTTTGTTGTCAAAGACAAAATCAAGCAGGAAGCACATTTATTCTGCATGTACTCATAACACCTTCTTAAAATTTTCACACTTGTATGACCTCCACAAATCTCTCGAGTGGGCATGTATAAAACTTCAAAAGCCTAAAAGCGCTCTTTGAATCTTGTGCATCAGACGGATTTAACAAAGTGATCAAAAGTGTGCGTCAAGAATGTAGGACAGCCCCCACTCAGGCTCCAAACTGCCACTGCTTTACAGTAGTGAGAACATCAATGGCAGCTATAGATGTATTTCGAGGCATTTAAACAGCTGAGCGTCCTGCTGTGATCACAGTGTCAGACCCATCATCATCACCATCATCATCTTCACATGCTGCTGCACCTGCAACCTCCTCGGCTGATTGCATGCTTTCCATGCATATTGATTTGTAGGATATATCCCTGCATTCATGAACAGTATTTCAACATTCCTCACACCTGTATGTGCCTATAAATATAAAGTTGGGGGCAGGAGATGCTTAGCTTAGCATAAAACTGGAACCAAATAGAAAATAGTGACCCTTTGACTAGGTTCTTGTACAAATTAAGCAACTGAGATGTGTCAATCAGTGAGATGTAGATGTGTGAAAAGGTAGGTTTTGTAACCTCTCCGTAGAGCCAGGCTGACTGTTCCAGTATTAGTGCTAAGCTAAGCTAACCAGCTGCTGGTTCCTCCCTCATATTTAGCATATGCAGAAATTAGAGTACTCTCGTCTTACTCTCTGCAAATGTATTTCAAACTCTTTCCCAAAAAGCCAAACTAACTATTCAACTAACCTAATTATTATTACAGTTAAATACTATTAACGACCCATGCTCTACCTCCTAACAGTTCAACAAACAAAATGGAGCCCCGCACCAGTAATGCTACTACTGAGGAGTATTTTCTTCAGGACTCAGCTTGTCATTTACAACTGTAAATTGCCACTTAGGGTTCACTCAAAGCCTTGAGAACGAACGCAGTTTGAACACAACTGGCTGGAAAGCCTCAATGCTTCGACAAGACTTTGTCTCCCCATCACATGCTACACTGGGTGCTTCTGTAAACACTTGAATATTCATGCTTCCAACAGCATCTGTTGTCATCTTTTATGTAATTTTGTCACAAGAGACATTATATAGGGTTTTCACAGACGGCGGAGTAGATTCTCTAGTAAATTGACTTAACAAGCACAATAGATGGGAATACATATCCCACCATATTTTCCATTGACTCAACTGCCTGATAAATATCCATGTATTCAAAGTCCAAACATCCAATTTGCAGGTGTTTTGTTCGAAGTTTGTGAGTCTAAGGGCCCTTTCGCACCTACTTCATTTGATGCAGGTGCTTTGTTACTTTTCAGTTGAATCTGAAATAATCTCTGTAGACACATATCTGTATATTTTTGCGGTATCTTCAGACAATGAGACAAGAAGATTTTGGTCTGGGAAGCATTCTGTTTTCCATTTGTAGTCTGATCATGTTTGAGCGGTAGGTAAACAGTCTGTTTGGTGAGGTGAAACACATTATCTGAAATTTCAGAACCATTCAGTCTAACGTTTGATAACAGTTTAGTTTTATATTAGTTGTTTTATTTATCTTTATGATATCTGATATCAGAAATCTGTTTATAGAGGTAAGTTAAAATGACTGGTGCAAGGAAGAGGAAGTCTTGGGGTATCCGCTTGTTACACCAGATCTCCTGAAACATTGGCCATTGTCCACATAGGCTTATCGTCATCAGACTGTTACCTGATGAACCATCCTCCCCCGGATCATGACCCGGACCAAACAGCTGAACCTTGGGCCAATGAAAAGGTGGTGTCTGTCCTCAAACTCTGACACTGCGGGAGGATGGGAGTGCAATGCCACCCGAAGATCAAGAAAGTGCGTTAGCAGTGTACAACGCTGCAAATGAAGCTCAGCATCAATTCTTTGTGCTCATCCATTCACAATTCTCTCCATCCCACTCCCACTGCTTCCTCTAATCAGCTGACTATGGGTGTTAACTCTTCTAGTTATCCAATCAAACTTTGCCACAGTCTCTCTCAGCCAATCAGGATGCTACCGCAAAATTTTAAATCTGCTCTCTTCTCTGCTGCTGTCAGCCGTCATTTTAGGCAGAATTGTCGCACCTTCCTCCACCCTGTTCACCTCCAGCCATCATATCCAGAGTCCAGGACAAGCTCAACAAAGGCCCATTCCTCTACTCATCCAGATCATCAGCGCTTCTCCATCTTATCCAAGTCTTCTAATCTCATCTTCACCACCTGTACCACCACCAGCGTCTAGACTCCCTATTCGACTATGGATTCATCACCCTCCTTAAAAATACACCATCTCAATGGGGTCTAATCGCCAAAGACTTTTCACATTTTTTCTTTCCTTTTACTATCAAAAATAAGTCTTCTGATTGAAATATTATTATAGCTGCAACAACAGGATGTACGTTTGTCATTTAGAGGTCTCTGATGCGCTCATTTAATTGCTATGTGAAAACAAACCTAACTTATCAGATGTGTTCATTGTAACAAAAACACAAACTTTGGTCCGGACCTTGGTTCAGACTTTTGGGTGTGAAAAGACCTTAAAGTTGTTGATGATGACCTGATGACATAATCAGGGTTATTTTTCAAGATGTTTAAAAGCTCCCTTCAAAACCACAGGTGACATCATACAATTGTTTCCACAAGCTACTGTTAATGATGTATGAAATGACCTTTGTTGGTGTCCCTTTAGCTACTCCTACACAATAAAAGTCACCATAAAACAGAGGGAAGATACTGTTCAGATAGCACATGCATACATTTTTAACAACGACTCTTAAATGTAACGATGATGATAGGTGGTCAGTTGTACAGGAACACAGTATGCATTTATGTTACTTTTTTACCAGCACAGAAAGAGGCTTCAGATTCAGGTAGGTGCAGACTATGCTGAAAACACGAAGGTGTTATGTGAGTACAATGGAATAATAAATATACGGCGTAAAGTTTAATATGCAGGCTCATAATGTGAGTGGGAGGTGCTATTAGCTTGTTTGATTTGTTTTTGTTTTGCACAGCGGTAATAATAAGCTGAAGGCATGGACCTGACTGATTCATCAATGTCATGTAGACGATTTTTCTTTCCACGAGGCCATTTTATATGTTTCCAGGACTACTAATTCATGCAAAACACCACACAAAGTTTCGTTTTCCAGGTACTAAGTATTACTCCTGGGTGAAAGATAAAGCACAGTCTAAGAAGAATTCGCCAACCAAATCCACAAATCTGGTGTTAAAGGCTCAAGTTTATCACCTCCCCCTGAGGTTTGTGTCACTTATATCGTGTTGAACGTCCTCTGTAACAGTGAATATATCCTGCCTGAGCCTGAGGTAGCTTTTCATGTGCGTTGATAAGAAAGGTCAAAGAAATTTCAGGGGGTATTTTCAGCCCTCAAACTGTTTTTATGTTAAACAGAAAAGCTGAACGAAAGAGGCAGACATTACCTATATTGTGTGGTATTGTGCCATATGGTCCCTCGGGAATACCTCAAGGCCACACATTCACACTCAAAGAGCACGACGAAGAAGCAACCTATAGAAAAAGGAGAAAAAGGAGGAGACCATTAAATGCTATTTTCTACACCATTATTTGAATGTCTTTATTTATTATTTCCCATTACCATGTTGGAGGTAGGGTGTATGAATTCAAAAACAAGGTCACAGGGAGGTGACATGCAGTGTAGCTCCTGCTGGTGAATATGATACTGAATAATGCTGCATGCATTCAACTACAGTCTGTGTGTATTTGACCTCCGAATGAATAACATAAATATCTGTATTGTGACAATCTAAAACGAGGCCATTACAGGCACATCATAAACAATGCTTAGGTGTTATTACAAATGTATTTGCTGCAAACAGCCATGCCACTAAGCTACGAAACCTTTTACAATTCAGGCAGCACTATTATGATTTATAAGGAATTATCTGCTTCTCAAACAAAAGCCTATAAAAATCTCCTTAAAGCACAGTGTAGGAGGAAGGAGAGATTAGATTGGTTTATGGAAAGTTATTGAAATAGAGCACAGCAGGGTGTTTGTGCAGGGCGCCGGCTCCCAAGTGACATTATAATCTCAGCGACGACTGAGCGCACGTTCTCCGACTCTTTTCTCATATTTTTGTGGCCAGTCGTCCCTACAAGCTGTTTGCCTTTCTAAACACACACGCTGAGAGCTGTATTGTTTGTTTGCTTTGCAAATGTGTGTGGGAGAAAGAGTGCCGGTGTGCATACATGTCTGATTGTATTTTTGCTCTGCTTCATGTATGAGCAACTGGAAAGGACAAGGTCATATATGTACAATTGATCGCTTTTTGACACCAAGAATAGTAGAGGGCCATCATCTGCTCTCAAAGGAAAAGAAACATATGGTATCTTAAACTGATAAATAAAGGTGAGGATATACAGTAGTCTGAGTGTGACCCCGCTGTATTCGGTGTTAAAGGAATGAATGACAGGTTGCTTCTCTTTTCTTCCTCCATTGATAGCAAGCATCTTTATATTCCACTCAGCACTCATCCTTTGAGGTGTTTATATGCTGCTTCTCTCACGCATTTGCCCTCCTACACAAGAGCGGCAGGATCCAGCCTTTCTAGTCAACGCTGCTGTTGACTGACTCTTTTATAGACACTCACACTACTGTTCCCTCCACGCCTCTCTCCGGGGACTCATGACACACCTCCTTCTCTCGGTTGAAATTCATTGTGTGTCGTCCTGCTCGCCCTTCCCTCGTGATCTTGCAGAGGGATGTCAGTCTGATGAGTGGAAGACTCGCAAGCGCACCCCCAACGGTGCTTTGATTTCTGGGGCAGATCTTGCTCATCAACCGTTTTCTGTCGACCAGGGGACCTTACAAAAGAACAATCTAAGCCTCTGTTTTTAGCGGGTCCCCGGATGGGTTTAGCTTGTCAATCGCACATTGAACGACGCCAACACAGCATGCGCTGCACGCTCACCTAAGAGACTTGTAACTCAACTCAAACCTTTCCTGACTGGAAGCCGATATGATCTGAGAAGGTGGATGGCGGGTTGATGCATCACCTCAGGTTTGCCCACTCATGAATTCATTATTAGCTTTTAAGGCGCAGCAGCCAAAGGATCCAAATAACAGATTATTGACCCGCTGTCATTAGCTGTCTTAATTCAAACTCCATTTAAAGACACTGCTTTGAGCAATTACCTACTGTGGTGCACATTTAGGCTAACAAAATGACTGAGGGAATTGGGACTTTAAAAAGATGCCAAGAGAATGCTGTTTCACTATAACAGCAAGCCTATTAATAGAGTTCATAATGCATTTGAAATCTGTTTGTTCTTGGGGTTTTTTTTTGTAACATGCTGCATCAATCTGATCTGTAATTGGTGCATTCAAAAATCAGTTGTTTGACAATAGGGTGGTTTAAATAAATATATCCCAGAGATGGGAGTCATAGTTTTGCAAGTCATGAATTAGTCCTAAGTCTTTGCACTTGAGTCCCAAGTCAAGATAGGCAAGTCCCAAGTCCTAAACTTTGAGTTTTGATTCTTAGTGTCTGTGTGCTATGAAGCTGTGATCGAGTCCAAGTCATAATGTGCTGCTCATCAAATGTAATGTCATTTTAACAACAGAGTATGGTTGAATGGTTCAAACAAAGTGGATCAAGGAAAATAAGTGTCAGCTTGTTGGGAATGAATATCATTAACGTTAGATGATTCAGGAAATGAATTGATTTGTAGCATAGTTCTTAAATACTATACTTGTTAATCTTTGGGTTTGGGTGAAGGTTACAAGTATTTTCATATCAAAAGGCTTAAGTAAAGTTAGAAGTCATTGGTGTTTAAGTTCAAGATGAGTTGGACATCTTTCTAATTTTGGTCAAGTTAAGGCTAAAGTCATTAAAATGTCCCTCAAGTCATTTGACTCGAGTCCACACCTCTCCTTTCTTACAAAGTAGTCCCTTAGCAGCTCAAAACAAGCCTGTATAGGATGACATGGAACACTGACTGGGACTCCTAAGCACAACTCAAGGTCACAAGTGGCCAGAGAATAAAGGCACTGCCATTACAAATGTACAACAGAAGACTTTAAGGACACACACACCTTGGGTTAGCTGTATTATTAACCACTCATCCCAAGTTAGTGAATAGCACTTGTGAGAAAAGTATAATTTGCTTCTGATTGATTGTCAGACCATTTTTGTACAATGTACTCAGAGCAAGCCAGCATTAGTGTCTGCCTTGCCGATATGTAGGTCATTAGCTAAAAACTGCATTCAGAAATACTAAAAGTGTGAGAGCTCGACTTTGCATTATGTGTTCAGATGTGTTCAAAACCTGGGGCCTGGCTCAAACTTCTGCTGAATGAGATGTCATATGTATAAGGCAATCAATGTGGTAGCACTGTGGCATTATATTAAAAGGAGTTTGAAAACTTGCTAAGCAAACAAATTGTTGGCTTGGTTGTTTTTTAACTCGACATTGCAGTGAAAAGATTCCAATTTTCTTCAAAAAACATTTAGACTTGCGGCAGATGAGTCAGAACCCAGGACAACAGATTGCTTTTCAAAAAAGAAAAAAAAAAGGCACAATGCAGGTGGAATTCACACTGATAAAGATTTTAATCAAACATTCTGTTTGTATGAAACATGCAAGGCCTACTGATTAGAATTCACTTGAACATGGGCACTGTAGTTCATTTTAAATAGATTCCACATACACCATTATGCTGTTAAGACTTCAGCACCAAATGTGTGTTAATCCGCCACTGAAAATAGTCCCCAACAAATACACTATATATTCTAATTTGAGCAATGTTTTCTCAGAACTAAAGTGCTCAGCTGATTTGGGAACTTTTTGACAGACATTACTGGTTTTGGTCTTAATGGAAAACAGAGTATTCCTTTAAACACCAATGCTGATTTTTTTTTTTTTAGAAATTAAGTGTGTGATATCCGGACTTCAAAGCCATTCAATTAAAAGTAAATAACCAAACTCAGCTTAAAAAATCAATTGCTATTATAAACAGACAACTGTTAAAAAGGGTAAGGCTGGTTTTTAGATTGGAAAAATATGTCTAGTTGTTGGAGCCAAATGATTAAATTAGCTTCATCATTTGTGAAAAACCTCAGATAAGACCCTTTAATGACATACTTCAACATATTGAGTGCAAAAGAAAGAAGCAAAAAAGGGTCAGATTATGTTCACTGTTCAGATGCTTTTACTCAGTAGTATAACCAGTGTGTGGTGGAGGGAAGGGAGCCATGCTGCTGAGGAAAAGCCTGACCAATTTATTCTACTTCTCTCCAGGATTTAGATCAATGTTGGGTATTTTCATTTTATTTCAAAGATTAGTTATCATACTAGTCTAACTCTCCTAGTACATTGTGAGTAATTCTTTGTTTTTTTTCTCAAGTAAAATATGTATCAGTCACGAGGCTGTGAACAACAGCCGCTGGCAGCTGGCAGGCGTTTTGCATTCTGGCTCAAACTAAAAAACCCTCTGCTTTGTGACCACAGTATGTTGGTGTTTTATTCACTCTGTATTCCAATTCCCTTCGACTTACTAGTCAGTTTACACCAAAGAGCCTACAACACATGGTGCCATCCGCATTACGCATCATTGAGTCATTAGCAACTGGCTCATGCTCAGCTTCAAAAGCAGACGCAGAAAATGGACACAAACGCCTCTTCCACAGTCCGTGGACATTACATGCGTGTCAAAGTTGTTAGTGGGTATGAGGCAACAGACAAACTGGGGACTCAGTGACAAGCCAAGTTCCCCCCCCTGCAACAACGTCCCACACTGCACCTCCTGTGGTGAAGTGTAATCACATTTTCCGCAAGGGTGGTTCTAGTGCCCATGAGAAAAGGGTTTATCGAATTCACACACATTGTCATTACGCAGTCCATGTGGTTTCCCCTCAGTATCTGCGGCCACTCATATCAAGCCAGTGCGGTTTAGAGAGCATCAAAGCTAGGAAACACGCACACACACTCACTTGTTGTTACACTAGGAGTGCTGTAGATAACACACAGAGGAAAATTACAAGGTAGGGATGGGGGATGTGTGTTGAATTTTATTTGGCAGTTTTGCGAGCACACACTTGATTTATTGTTGAAGCAATTATTGTCCGATATAAACTATTATACTGTTGTTTTACTGTCACCAATTGAAGTACAGTATACCTACAATTTTCAAACCTTTTATCCATTTAACTTGTCACATGGCTTTATTCTTTTATTGAGCAGTTGTAATGTTAGCTTCCATAAGTGGTGTCTGTATCAAATGTCATGGCCATCCATCTAATAGTTGACACATTTCAGTCAAAACCACAAGTAAGAGCCTCTGTAAACCTGGTGCTGCTTGTAGAAAAGTCCTGGATCTACTGTATAACATCATTAAGATACATCATCTGATAACCATAATGTCTCTACAGAATATTGTGCCTATATATCAATTGGATGTTTTATAAACTTTGGCCTGCTGGGGGTGCAAGATAAAGACTCGGGAGATCAATAATAACCCTTTGGAGACCAAACGTCCATGGAATTCTATTCAATAGTTACTTGGATATTCAGTCTGGACCAAAGTGGTGAATAGACTGACTGACTCATTACCATCCTTAAACCATGCTAGTGCATGGCGGAAAAATAATGAAATAAAAGTAGTCTTGGCCTCAGGACCTCGCATGGGTCAAGCCCCAAAAGGCACAAAATCCCACACTTCCCATAATGCAACTGAATAGTGCCTTTTGTTAGGCCCTTCTTGCATGGCAAATGCCCATTTCTTTCTACAGGCTTTATTGTGGGCATAGTCTTCAAGTCCAGAGCGAGGTAGCCCTGATGACATCATCAGGGTTATTTTTTTAGACATTGGGAAAGCTCCTCAGAGCCACAGAAGATGTTATAGAACCGTTGTGTAAAATCAGTGGAGTTCCCTTTTAATCAACACATACTTATACCTAAACAACAGAGTAGGGCATTTGCCACAACCACAGTGACCATTAACTCATGTACTAATGGTTGCAGTTTTAAACACACATCACAGTCACACTCACACTCAAAAACGACTTGGTTAGGTTCAGAAAAGAGATCATGGTTTGGCTTAAAATAACTTTTGGTTTCACGTGGGACATGAACCCTGGTTTCCTGTGTGAAAGTCCTATGTTTGTTTGAGTATGGTGGCGAAAAGGCCTAGAAATATTTGACCCTCAAGTTAGAAGCAAAACATGTTTGCTAAAATTGAATAACCCTGATTGGTCTCACTCTGGGGAGAAGGCTAAGAGCAGAGTAAACCCGGCAAACATTGTGATGGTGAAACAAGTTCTGGGAAACAGCAGGAAACCACACTTATACACATACACACACATTGAAAGTTAGGTATGATGTTTATGCGAGGAGGAGTATAAGAATGTTTGGTGAAGCTCTACAGGGCTGTCTCATTGTTGTGGTACGTGAAGTTGTAAGCTGTGTCTTCAATAAAATACCCACAAAAGGCTGCACTGACCCTGTGCCGTGAAAGGTCGTTCTTCAACACCACCATCTCCCCACATAGACTTACATGGACTCCCAATATGACTAAGATGTTAATACAACTGCCCACTGGCCATATAAAATGCTCATAAAAACATTATTGCAAATTAACCATGGTCAGGTTTGAGCAACATTAACAGTTCACTAACATTAGGCAAAGATTTTGGTTACAGTTGAAGAGGTAATGGTTCGCTGCAGACTATAATTCCAGTCTTCTGCATTAAAGTCAGATGTACTACACAACCATCCATTAACCTGACCTCCACAGCCTTTTACAACTTATCTAAATATAAGGTATTCTATTTCTCGCATTAACAATGACATCGGCCATAAATCGTCCAATGTGGATAAAGCAAACAGAGCTAAGTAAAAGCTAAACTTTCACATGTCAATCAACCAACTCAAAGATGGATGACATCACCGTGTTGAAAACAATCCCAGTGTAAAAGTTGGATGGGACTGCAACTTACTGAGTCACCATAATATTCTGGATGTTTGTAATGGGATAACAACTTACCTAAACTGAGACTTGTTGAGACTAAACCATTTCAAATCATCTGAGGAGAGCATCACTTGTTTAGTGTTCAGTCTGTAACCTTCATCGTTTCTCTGTTATATATCTAGAAGTAGGCTAAGAAGTTCTCTGGCCTGTTTAGAAGTGCAAACTATGTCATCCCTGACGTCTAAGCATGGAGGAGTATAAGCATGTTTACTCCAGTTTGAATGACACAGGCGGACTGGCCATCTGGAGACGTTTTTCCACAGGGAGGTTGGTGGAGGTGTGGGCCAACAAAGAGCTGAGCAAAGTTTAAATCATCCCAATGTGGCTGTGGCTAGTGGATGTCACGAGTACTGTGCAGCACTGGTCCATCTTTTTACCCCCAGGTAATGATACCTTGGTGAGTGTCAAAATGTGAAAATGAAATGTAGTGTAAAATTGAAAAATAAAATGGCAGGGGAGCACAAACACCAGGCAGGGCTGAGAAAATTTTTTGGGAAAAAAAATGACGCAAAAGTGGCCTAATGCCACAAATTGATTCATTCATTTGGCAGGACTGCAACAACAGTGCTCCTTGCATCAGTGTGTGGCTGCATGTTGTCGTCACTCTGTTCTGCTGCCTTTAAGTGCCTCTGGGAATGATTCCCTCCTGCTGAAAGGTACGCCAACAAACATCCAGAGCTCCAAAATATGAAAAATAGTCAACTATGCATGCATTTAAAATGTTGCAGTGGCAAGTGCCCTCTTCAATAAAGCATCACTAAGCACAAGAGCTCAAAAAGATGTAAAGCGTCCTGCAGCCAAGCACTTTAAACTTTCCCTTTTTAAGTGTTGTGAGAGTTTGTCTGAACAAAGTGGAGGTGACTGAAATCAAGAGAAAATGCTGCAAGGGTTTCTGGATTTTTTGACTATAATAAGCCAATGACACCGCATTCAGACCAACAATAGCACTTTGGCAAATTCTCAGCCTTCTCATGTGAAGTGAGACCACTGCATTCATCAGTGGGGATACATGGGAATCTGGCACAACTGCCCAGTTCAATATCATCCAGCAATGCAGTGTTGTTGCTCTATTATATACTGTATGTTGCAGTTTTGCGTGGTATAGTACAGTATCTACTTTGAAAGAACCAAGACAGAGGAGGGAATCGATAACTTTGCACACCCATGGCTACTTTCTGAGTTGTAAAATCCTGCCTCAAAGGAGCACAAACTGCTGCGCATTGTGCTGATGTCAGATGCTCCTTTAAACCAGACTTCCTGGTTTGTGTTTCATCTACTCACCGGTAGCAACACGCCCACACCAATGCGGACCTTTTTTGATACTGAGCTATTTTTGATGTGAACGTGGCCCGAGAGGGCTCCAAACAATTCTACATGTGCTCATGAGTCGAAGAAACACTCCAAACAAATGCATGCCTCTGGATTTCTCTTTAGCAGTGTTCTTAAAAACATTGTGTGTTTTGGGTATCAAAAAAAGCCCATTGTTGCACTGGAATATCCACACGCTCATAGGTGAAACAAAAGTCAAAACAGAAAGCCAACGTTTTCAACTTCTGCAAGAGTTCAAAATTCAGGCACATCTGTATGTTGACAGAAGAACAATCCTTTGTTGAAAGTGGACTGAAAACCACAAATAAGTTTTGGCAGCATGTCTTCATCAAAGTTCAAACAGTGCTTCATAAAGGCCACACCCACAGAGGCAATCATCAGGTGCAATCATGACACCAGGTTATAGCTGCGTCCCGTCTGATAGAGAGTTAACATGGATGTAGAAGGATTCCAAATGCACAATTTTTGTGCAATATGAAATGTAGAGGGTGACTAAAGTTACATGAAGGAGGAGAACCTATTTCTTAAAGAAGACCAGGAACTGTAGCTCATTTCAAAGTAAACTGTTTAACAAAAAAGTGTCTTTTCACAACAAATTCTGTCGTCTATCATCCTCCTTATGTTGCATTTTGATCTTCAGCAGGTTGTCTTGACCATGTCTAAATGCCTAAATGCACCGAGTTGCAGCCACGTGACTGGCTGATTGGCTATTTGCGTAAACGAGTAGTTGAACAGGTGTACCTAATAAAGCTGCCAATGAGTGTATATTTGGCTTGTGAGTGTCATCTTGTAGGGTATGACAATCTTGGTTAAAGCTGTACTGGAAATACTAAATGAAAGAAAAATTCAGCCAGTACAACCACTCATAAAATTTGTTTTTGTCAAAAAGTCCCATTACATTACATTTTACTTTAACATTTTTTCCAGTATATTGGCATCTTTTATTTTAGAAACTTCAACTTCTTACATTCAAGATACTTTTGCTTTTGGATTTGTAAGATACAATTCAGAGAAGTAAATATTTTAGGTTAACTTAGGATACTTATTTTTCTCATTTGGTTAAATGAAACCTTTAGAGTCCAATATAGTATGTTAAAAAAAAAAAAAAAAAACTTGGCACTTTGGAATCTGTTCTTTCATGGCATCTGTTTGGTTTTAACTTGTGCAAAGACCGTAACAAAAATTACAATAAATATATATATATATATATATATATATATATATATATATATATATATATATATATATACACACACACACACACACACATACATACAAGGTTTTCTGTGTTTGTTTATTTATTTATGAGGTACTGTTTGTTAATTTTACTCACAACTGCACACTATAACTAACTGTGTTTTGTTGTGGATACATGCTGGGAAAATTACAAAGTGATGGATGTTTGAATATAGCCAGCATGCTTGTCTTTAATTTCTGAATGTGGTGTTTCAGCAAGAACACAGCTGTGATCTATTGCCATGATTACAGCTGTATGAATTTTTGGTTTACTGGTCTGCAACACCAACAGCCTGACGTTCTTTGTCCCATTTGTCCTTTGTTTCATATGCTTGTAGGTCTTTTGATGTGTCCCATGTTAAGAGCAGTATCTCACTGCTGTTTATGTAAGGTATATTTTGTGGCTCACAAGTTGTATCTGACACAGGCTCTGTCCTCTAGGGTAACAATATCATAATCTTTGTTTTTTGCTCTGCAAAGTATCTCTGACTTATCACTTGCTCTGAAACAGGAAATGTGCTCTTGAATTCATCAGTCACTGGGGCTTCAAATGAAACCAAATGAAGCACAGAGTGGATATCCATTGAGGCTGGTGGATGTTAGACAGCCTTTGTTTCAACAACAGTCTCATTCTGTGTATGAAAGCCAAACATATTATTCCAGCAGCTGAATCACTTCATTGGCTCCCACTGTGTGATATATTGGGTGAGTGCACATTCATTTTACTGTAAAGCATGTAGAGTTTACCTGGAATTAAATATGCTATATAAATCACATTGCCTTGCCTTGCTTTCAGTACAGTCGTGCAGCCTGTAGGTCAAACATGCTGGTCTAGTTCATATTTTTTACTGACACGTATTGGTGAATATTGTCCTTTTTCATCTCTTTCAAGGGCTGTCAAATAAATCTGAGTGTGTCGGTGGTTGCACCTAACCATGAATATATGTAGACATGCACTGGAGCATAGGATTAAGTTATATTGTTATATATTGAATTATGACAATACATACCATTACAAATGAAAGGGCTAAGGTTTAAATTTAAGAGTGGAGATGTTTAAGGGACTGGAAATATAACATTTTGGGTTATACTTTCCTCACCATAAAAACAGTAATTACCTTTACACATGCAAGACTCAAACAGAAAATGCGGTTAAATATGTCAGAGGGCTGTGATGTCACAGTCTGCGTTACAAACAGGATAGCTGGCTCTATAGGTCCTTTTTCAGACAGGAATTGAGCAATGCAACAGATCCCCTGTCTCTGATCACACCAGTGGCATCAGCTATCAATAACCAGTGTAAAATAGTTTTTGTCTAACTCACCATGAAACACTGACACAATCTCGGAAGTATTACACACAACTTGGATTTTAGGCCAGGCCTTTAATGAAGCAGATTTAAATGAAAACAAATCAGACAAAGAAATGACGTAAAATAAAACACATATTGTTTATGCATGCTTTTGCTTTGTCATAATTAAATAAAAAACAACAAATGAATGATTCATTCACTGTGATGTGAATTTTCCATGATTCATAAAAGTAAACCTTTTTAATATTTAAGGCCTTCTGCCATGGCTGCCATCAATGACACTGCCCCCCAACCACAGGCATGCCCCCAAGCTATGACCATGTGGCAGGCATAGAAAATAATGTTTGGAATATTATTTAAAAAAATTACAAAGTAACACTTTTGCCACAGAGCTGAAGCATAAATTGCAAATCAAACACAAATGGCACATATAGTCATCAAATGGCACATATTGTAGTATTACATATTAAAAAAAACACTCTATACAAGTATTGATGGATTACTGAAAGGGCTAACTGGGCACAGGCCCAGGGGCCAAAAGTGTCAGGGCCCCCTCTGGCCTTCACCTGCAAAATGTCACTGAAATTAACATGGACTTGTTGACCATGTTGGAATAAGAGAGACACAAAGCGCCTAAAAAGACACAAAATTAGAAACAGACACAAAATGAACTCAAACTGATGCAAAAGACCTCCAAAGAGACAAATTGTCTAGCAGGAGTCACAAAACGACCAAAAGACACAAAAATACCTCAAGAAAACACAAAATGACCTCAAAAGAAACACAAAAAAACTACCAAAACAGAGACAAATATACCTCAGAGACACATAATAACCTCAAGAGACACAAAATGACCACATAGTGACACAAAGAAACCTCAAAGAAACAACAAAATAACAGAAAGAGATAAAAAAAGAACTACAAAGATACACAAAATGACTAAAAAAGACACAAAATGACCACAACGAGATACAAATGAATTACAGACAGACACAAAATGAACTCAAATTGACCACAAAGAGATGCAAAAGGCCTCCAAAAAGACACAAATATACCTCAAGAAAACACAAAATGACCTCAAAAGAAACACAAATGACCAAAATAGACACAAATATACCTCAAAGACACACAAAACAACTACAAAGAGTAACAAAATGACCAAAAAGACAGAAATAAACCACAAAGAGACACAAAGTGACCTCAAAGAAACAACTAAAGACCAGAAAGAGATAAAAGAGAACTACAAAGAGACACAAAATTACTAAAAAAGACATAAATATATCTCAAAGACACACAATATAACCTCAAAGGGACAAATTACGACCACAAAGACATGCAAAGGAACTACAAATACACTCAAAACAACTTAAAGACTGACAAATTGACCCAACAATGATACAAATATACACCAAAGAGACACAAAAGGAGCTCGGAGAGACACAAAACGTCAAAAAAAGATACAAGTACACCTCAAAGAGACACAAAATAAACACAAATAAATGCAAAGAAACTACAAAAAGACAAATGACAACCAATACAAACACAAATATACCTCAAAAAGAGAGAAACAACCTCAAAAGACCTCAGAAGAGTAACAAAATGACTAAAAAGACACAAACATACCACAAAGAGACACATAATGGCCCCATAGAAACAACAAATGACCACAGAGAGATGCAAAAGAAGTATAGAGAGACACAAAACTACCAAAAAAGGACTCCAAAGAGACAAAATTACCACAAGAGAAACCAAACCACAAAAAGTGGCATAACAACTACAAAGACATGCAAAACAAAGAAAAGAAAGAAAAAAAGAGGCAAAACCACCACAAAGTCTGTGTCTTGCTCTTCTGTTGGAGAAGTGGAGGGGCCTTTTACATAATTGTGCCCAGGGGCCAGCTGTTTCATAACCCGCCCATGTACACAAGCACCTTCTAAAAAAAAAGTAACATGGAATATTTTAATCAAAATATGAGGATAAACCTAACCAAATGTCGGAGTTACAAGCTTTCCACACAACAAAAAAGATATGCTCCATTTTATGCAGCGTATGAAGAAAAAACTTGTTAAGCTGTTATCACCTAGGCCACCCATGGTTCTTTAGTTTAATACCTTGTCGGACACATTTAACTCCTCTCCCTGGTGCAGCATTACACACCCATTCCCCTCCCCGTCTTGGACTGAAAAGAACCCTCACTACAAGTCACTTATAAATAGAACACCCCATCACTCACAGTGTATTTCTGATAGAGAGCTAAAGCTGCTCGACTTTGTGATTCAGTCTCACAGTAGATGATTTGTATCCTTCAAACCCATCTTCCCGCCGCCTGTCACTGGAGCTTTAGCGCCGTTTGTCAGAGGAACTTCTATGACTGGAAGTGCTGCCCCTGACGACACCGCTTCCAATTGGTCTCAGTTGTTTCCAAGATGAATCAGAAAGGCTTTTAATAAGGAAATCCAGAGAGCTCATGGGGTGTTCGGGTAACTTCAAAGCAAGGTTAATATAGATCCTCTGAGCATTTTCCGCACTGCCACAAACTTTACACAAGCTGAGAGCGGACAGAATTACTCTCTGTCAAGAAAACTCACTTTTTTTAGGCCATAAAAAGTATATTTGTTTTTCCGCTTTCAGAACCTTGGGGCGAGTCTGGCATACGAATACTGCAGTAAGAACAAAAAACAAAGAGTAACCACAATAAATGCAGAGATGGATGCTGCCCTGAGGCTTAACCTGCAGTATCAAACACCACATGCACATAAAATATCATAACTATCCCTGCAACTCTTATTGATCCTGAAAAGCTTATAAAGATTATTAACCTGAGTTTGGGTGAATACATGAAGTGTTAAAAGTTAAAAAAAAAAAAAAAAAAAAACATTAAAAGAGGTCTATGTGAAAGCAGCATGAGTGCAATCCATGCAATTTTTCCTCCACCACCAAGATGGAGCAGGAACAGCTGCCTTTCCACATGTTATCTGGTCCCGCAGCTGACAGAGACATCAAAATCCTGACACACATACTATATTGCACATGGCAAATTCATGACATGTGCACATGCTGCCAGAGATGAAAGTCTGGTACAAGGCATGTGGGAATAGATGTACAGTAACGAGAGCCTTGAGGGCTGGCTTAATGAGGAGGATTAGTGAACCATGATAGGGCTCTCGTGCGCAGCTGTAAGAGGGGCGGCGAGGCTGCTAGCAGCCAGGGCTGGATGGATGAGGGAGCAGTAGTCTGTCAGGTAGAGGACAGGCTCACCTCGGCTCCCAGGAACCTCTTAAATGAGACAGAGGGAGCGCAGACCGACAGATGAGGCCAGATTGTAAAAGCTGACAAGTGCAATCAATAGATCGCACTGTGATATTAACTCGCGATCATCTTTTTGATATCCCGCTGAGACAGGTCGGAGAAGGAAGACAATTCCCAGGTTCGACAAATGTGATATGCTCAGCACCGCAAATGTTCATCATTAATTTTTCAACACAAACATTATGTGACCTTAGAGCGCTTTATGAATCTATTTCTAGTTAATTGCTTAATTTGCCAATAATATGCTATCAAGAGGCACTTTACTACTTCGCTGTTCCCATCATAGCAGATGGGACAGATGGGTACAGATATTTTTGGGAGACAGACTTTTATATTAAAGACCAATAATGGCGACATATTTGTCTTGTTTATTAGGTTTTGTTCGCTGCTTTGAGTGCCATCTCTTCATTGCTCTCATGTGGCCAATTCTCTACATCCAGTGGTGAGATGGATCTTTCAGTAGTGCGTATCTCTGAATCAAATTTGGGGCTGGCCAACGTCCTGGCACCAAATGCTGCATTTCTGCTAATGTAATGTATCTTTTAAAGGCCCGGTGACACCAGAAAGTGGCACAGTGAAGGTCATCTGAGCATTCTCCTGGAAATAAAGGCAGTGCTAGAAGTTTGGTGACATACACACGGCTAGTTGGTGAACTGCTGTAGTTGGATAACCTGCTAGCCAGCTGGGAACATGCTGGCACTAGCCAATCACATCTATATTCAGGCTTGTCAGCCAGTTTAGCTATTGTCAGGCCATTAAATGGGTGTTATCAGTGGTTTTGAGCATCATAGATTTGGGTTAGAAGGGGCCTGCCACACCTTCTACTGGGCTTCAACGGCTGTTATCAGCGTAGCATAGTACAAAGAGCAAGAAGGTCTGCCAGCTGGGGGAGGTGGATGGGTCAACAAACACAGGATTTTCACCCAGTAGAGTGGGATTCAGGCTCCATGTGAAACCAAAAGTCTATGTTAAGTTATTTTAACCAGATACAGCTGTTTTATTGTACCATGATACCTTTTTTAAGCTAACCACTTAGTTTTGGGGCCTAAACATAACAAAAGCGAAGGTGAAACCTAATGAAACTGCAAGTTTGATATGCAAACAGCCATTTATTGGGTTGATAATGGTCTCAGAATCTACTGTAAAAGTAAGTGTGACAGGCCCCTTTCATCCATATCTATGATTCTTATAATCACTGATAATGTCCATTAAATGAATGGCTTGGTAACACCCAATTAGGTGAGCTAGCTCTCCAAGCTAGCAGATAGCAAGCTTGTCAGCTCAGTCAGTAATTGGACAATATGGTTTATTTAAAGTGAGACCAACTTACTGAAAAAATGTCAATTTTAAAATGTAGTGTTACAGTAACACAATAGAAGAGTCAGTAAACTTTGCAATGTCGGTTGCATAGCACTATCTAAGGTTAGCTAACATTGGCCACCAAAAGCTACTGGTCAAACCAGGCTTGGTAAGGCTGTAGCAGAGAGAGTGTATTGAGCAAATGTTTCTGATTATAAAAGGAAGATTGTGTTCTTTCTTTCTTCCTTTCTGTTTTTGTATAAATTACATAGTCTGACTTTTAGAAAAGTATTTGCACCACTGACTCCTGTCTCATTACTGTCTGAAAAACTCTGTGAAGCAGTTTGAACTTGAACAAATTTGAAGCAATCATAGCCACTCTACAAGAGGTAGCTTGGCAGACTTCATACCTTTTTAATTCAAAAGCCTGATGGGCAAAAATACATTTCTTTACAAGGCAACAGTACAGTGGAATGATCTGCTCACAAATCTGAAAATGAGTATTTCACAGAGCACATTGAAAACGGCCTTAACGAAATGGCTTTAATGTACCATATAGCATATTCAATTCTAATTTTTAACTTTTATGACCAAGAAAACCAAGAGCATGTTGACATAGTTTCCAGCTATGTATTTATACATTGAATGTCTTGTATGCACCTGATGTATTGTCTATGTGATGTTTCATCTTGTGGTGTGTAACAGTAAGTGTTTAATAGAAAAACACAATGGAAATTAGCCTTTGGGCTTTATTGTGTTTATGTCCTTGATGATTTGCATCATTGGTAATGACTGAAGTGCAGTGCTATGTGTTTTTAATAATCAGTTCAATTAATCAATCAATCAGCAGACGAGGATTAAATTATCTCATGCACTGTTCGTACGTTTGCCTACAAAAAGTGATGCACCACAGCTTCTATATAACCCTCATGATTATGAGCCAGTAATTTGTGGGCAAAATTGGGAAGGCTGCGATCACATGACCAATGCCGTGATTGGGGTAAAGAAGGAAGGAATTTGCATAAGGGTGGTACATGGGTCACAAAACAGAGGACTTTCCCTCACAAGACCAGTGTTTGGAATTGTATATAACAAAGTAAACTCAGAGTTATATTAAGGTACGTCATCACCATGTGACTTTTCCTAAACCTAACCTACATAACTTTACTTGCCTAGACATAAAGACACCTAACCATGTTTCTTTCCCAAAATTTAACCGAAGCAAAATCACTTGCCCAAACCTAACTGAAGTAATTTTGCTTGCCTAAACCTAAGCTACAAACTCTTCCTTAAGTGCAAAACTTTATGTTAAGTATGTGAGTATCTGAGCTAAGATAGCGTCCTCCATTTTGGACCAGCTGTCGGCTACCTCAAAGGTTGGCGCGTAATGACAGTTGATATTTGCCAGCAGCAAACATAAAAGTTAATCTAAGCAACACATTCTCACTCCGACCTTGTCACATATTGACATTTTGGTCATGGACTTTCCACATACGATATGCAAGGTACCCTGCGTGCGTTGGTTGTTGACGTTCTTGGACAGCCTGTGAAGTTCTCTTCTTTCAAGATACCCTTCCATTTTTTGAACAGGAAATTTAACGTTTCTATACAGTCTTTTTAGACATAAATGCATTATGTCAGTAAAACACCGTGGATTGAGTTTTTTTTTTTCTTCAACATCAAACAAACATGATTGGTTAGGTTTAGGAAAAAAAGAACAGGGTTTGGCTTTAGAATCTTGTGGGACATGAACACCGCTCACTCAGGTGAAAGTCGGTGTTGGTTGGACCCATCCACCACCAGTCCCACCCACCCCACTTGCACTTTCGCCGCCTTAACTTTCATCCTTATCCTGCCGCCTGTCCCCCTGACTCCGCCGGGCACCGTTAAACTATAATGACAACCAGCTGTGTATCATGTCGATGTTAAAGGATGCCTTTTTTTGTTGTTTTCTGATGCCGAAAGTCAATGCCCAAGTGCCAGATTTTGACAGTTTCGGAGTGAGACTAGGCTCATCTAAGTTGAACTCAACACAAGACATTACTTCATCCCCAAAAGCAAATCAACCGATCGAGACCATTCCACTGAGACTACATTACTTAATGCACCTCTTAAGTGATGCAATGCATTTTCATGAAGTTAGAGGCCTTGCAAGAGATGGGTGAAAAAAAGGTAGTCATAAGTGATGCAGTTGAGGCCTAAAATATGTTATCTTTTAGTCTCAAGTATTGGTCAAGCTCCAAAAAGCCTGGATAAAACTGCATCATCTTTTTTGGAATGGGTAGGAGAGAGACTGAAAATGTGGCTTTACTTGGCAGACATATTTGGATCAACTTTCTGTTTCTCTTCTCTCCTGGCTAATTCTGGTCTCTTAGCTATATTCTGTGGATGTAATTAAGTAAGCTTAGTTTAGGTTCACAATATACCATATGACGTGGACTGGCTATAATTAGACTCCTGGAAAGAGCTTCATCTAAGACAGTGAGCTTTACACATGACATTTCACTTTCCAGCAGAGGAGCAGGCCAGCACATATAGTTTGCAGACAGTTCTCCTTCCAAAAGTTTCTGACTGAGGTCTTGTGCCGCAGTATTTTAACATTACCTTATGTCTCATGGTGATAATGATTGCGGAGATGTTGATGTTGAGGGAGGAGGTCTCTGCCTACACTAGTTTCCTTGCCCTAGATTTCATAAAATGTTCCTCTTAGTCTAACTGTGGTTGTCTTTTTACAGTACGTGTGCCTGACATTCTGGCAAGCAATTTTAGTCTTTAGAAGCGCGTTCCATCAATCCCAGAGAGAAAACCTCTCAAGCACGCCCAACACGTCTCTGACATTTTTGGGGAAATCAACCCAATTTGCCTGGCAGATTGCATTTTATCTTTTCTTAACCGTCCCAATCATTGTGGTCCGTTTTGCCTAGGGTATGGCGCCTCCTTGCCATCACTTACCTGAACTCCTTATCTGTTTTCTTCCCCTGGAAGCAAAATTGAAACAAGCACGGATTAACTCAATGTCACGGCAGCTTTGTCCCTGGGATAATGGGGGACAATGAGCTCTGCAGTGACAGCAGTAAATGATGCCAATTTTCTCACAGAAAGGGAGAATGATAGAATGAGAAAGGAAAGGAAGAGTTTGGGGAGATAGCTTAAGACTCTAATCCAACTTAAGTAAATCAGAACGCTCTGGGTTTTGCTGAGTGTTTGTCCTGTTGAAGTGATTTATATCATCCAATCATTGTGGTGCAGGCAGCACAAATGCTGACTGAAGATATGTGACAGGCTGGGTTTAAGAAGATTTGGTGAAAAATGTCACATTTCTGTGAAAAGAAAATTTGACATGTTTT
Source organism: Cephalopholis sonnerati (assembly GCA_019142605.1). Taxonomy (NCBI): domain Eukaryota; kingdom Metazoa; phylum Chordata; class Actinopteri; order Perciformes; family Serranidae; genus Cephalopholis; species Cephalopholis sonnerati. The sequence continues at coordinate 13,940,343 of JAGQAX010000015.1, read as the reverse complement.
GTCTTAAGGGGATAAAAAGTTTGGGTGAGCTTTTCCTTCGCTAGCGTGTAGACACTATTCATCCTTACATCCCTAGTCAACCACAGGCTCCAGTGCTACATGCTAACGTAAGCATTCACGATATCTATAGATTCTATGTGACTACAGGCATGGGTGAATGACTGAATGGGCTTACTGGGCACAGGCCCAGGGGCCAAAAGTGTCAGGGGCCCCTCTGCCCTTCACCTGCATAATGTCACTCAGATTGATCAAATAAACATGTACAGAGACTCAAAATGACCACAAAGAGATGCAAAGGAACTGCAAATAAACAGAAAATAACTACTACCTATTAAATGACCTTAAGGGGACACCAAGTTACTTCAGAGAGATGCAAAATTACCTCAAAGAAACACAAAACAACCAAAAAAGACACAAAATGACCTTGAAGAGTCATTAATTACCTCAGAAAGACACAAGATTTCTCCCAAAAGACAAAAATTACCCCCAAAGAGACACAAAACAACCACAGAGAGACACAAACCTACCAATAATGACACAGAATGACACAGAATGACCTTAAAGAGACGTAAATTACCTCAGAAAGACAAAAACTACCCCAACGAGAAACAAAAAAACAAAAAAGACACAAAATGACCTTAAAGAGTCATAAATTACCTCAGAAAGACACAAAATTTCCCCCAAAAGACAAAAATTACCCCTAAAGAGACACAAAACAACCAAAAAAATAAACAAAATTACTGCAAGACATACAAAATTACCTCAAAGAGACACAAACCTACCAAAAAAGACACAAAATAAAGAGACATCAATTACCTCAGAAAGACCAAAAAAATGACCCCAAAGAGATCAAAATGACCCCCCAAAGAGCCATAAAATTACCCCAATTAGACACAAAACAACCAAAAAAAAAACACAAAAACACTCTAGGACACACGAAATTACCTCAAAGAAATACAAAACATCCAAAAAAGACAGACAGAAAATGACCTCAGAGACACAAAATGAAACCAAGAGACACACATTTTACCTCAAAGAAACAAAGAGATGCAAACAACAACAACAAAAACAAAGACGCGAAACCACCATATCATCTGTGTCTCACCCCTACATAGAACAGATGTTGTGACCTTTTCCATATCTGTGCTCAGGGTTCCATTGCCTCATTATCCGCCCTTGACTCCAAGGTCATCCAGTGTAAGTCAAGTGATCCTTTGTAGGTTAGTGATACCCCGACTAAATTATTGTGGTTGATTTTGAGTTTGATTAAACTTACATGAGCAAGAGCACAAACACATTCACACCTATCCATACATCAACGTATGGCTCGCAGATCTCAGTCATTAGCAACGTCCATCAACATCCAGAACCTTGGCATTTTAATTAATGAAATGACATGAATAAATAAATAAAATAATTATCCACTTCATGGTGTGTATAACAGTATAGTCGACAGCTCTCCAGGTGACCTTTTCATAGCTGTCAGTCTTGTTATTTCCATCATTTTATGTAAATTTTGTTTATTTCTCATAACTGCCACAGTTATAATCAGAGCTGATATAAATTCTAAAAAAAAACTATAAACATATTGCTAAGATAATTTAATATGTTGCAAGCCTAAGTTTAGCATCTGTCATTAAAGTTAATGATGTAGACTGCTGGTAGTTGGTCAGTATGGGTCAGCAGAAAAGTAACCAGGCCACTCAGAACAATCTGTTGGACAAGTTGGACAATATGTGCAAATGACTATAGTAACCTGGTTACTTTAAAAAGGTACTGCTCACTTAAACATGTTTTTTAACCTGTAAACTAAACGACATGATGTGATCAAACACAACAATGCTGCTGTTCTCATTGACATTTCTTAGTCCTGAACCTTGCACGGCCAATGCTGATGTAGAGTCAACTGGTTGGGACTTATCTATGTCATCATATTTCTATAAAAAAAGAATGTTAAGCCTAGCAATGCCTCTCAGACAACCTATCACTCATTTAGCCCCTCCCATAAATACGTGTAACTTTGAGCCTATAGAGAATGTATACAGGTGAGTTATATAAAGATTCACCCTTGTACAGCCATGAGTGGGAAAATAAGCAACAGAGACCAAAACTGTTTTTGTACCAGGCTGTAAGCATGTTTATTTCTGCTGTAAAATTGAGCATTTTACCATGGGTGTCTATGGGGATTGACTCTCTTCTGAAGCCAAGTGGCCATTAGAGGAAGTATAGCTATGTGACACTTTTGCATTGGCTTCATTTTTTAGCCCCAAAGGTTGCCGCTTGTTGTGAATCACTGTAGTAACCTTGTGAGTTTACAGAGTTACTGCACATTTAAACATGTTTTTGAGCTGTAAAATACATGATAAGACTGTACTGCGATTGAACACAGTAATGTTGGTGTTAATATTGACACCTCTTACAAAATTCACGGTGGTGCAGTGATTAGCATTGTCGCCTCACAGTAAGAGTTTGCAAGTTCTCCCCACAATCCAGAGACATGCAGGTTGCTTTAAATTGCTGGTAGGCGTGAATGTGAGTGTGGATGATTGTCTGTCTCTATGTGTCAGCCCTGCAATAGTCTTGCGACCTGTCCAGGGTGTACACTGCCTCTTACTCAAAGTCAGCTGGGATAGGCTCCAGCCCTCCCATGACCCCTAACAGGATAAGCAGTTATGGAAAATGAATGAATGAAGGCAGCTCATGGTTTGAAAATGCATGCCATCTTAAAGTTTTGAGTCCACCCTGAACCTTGCAAGGCCAAAGCTAACATAGAGCCTAGTTTGAACGTTTTAACTTTATCTAAATAAGAATGTTAAGCTTTCCCACTCCCACCCCCCTCCTTGCTGCCCACTTTTTAGCATTTTACAAATGTCTGCAGTGGGTGGGGTTAGGCTCAAAACTAGGGGGCAGTTACACGTTAAAATCAACATACACATCCAGCAGGTTAGGGCCTATTGCGGACAATGGCTCACTTATTTTAGGTACATTTTTTTGTGATACAAGACAATGTTTCCTGATTTCTTTTGAGTGTGTATGTTGGAGGGCTGACAGTCCTGTAGTAAGGGCAAATTAATTTTCTTTACAGCACAAATATGTCTTAATTTTACACAGCCACAAGTTAGATTGTGAAAAGTTAAGTTTCAGTTATAGTCTGAGTCTTTTTTTTTTTTAAACCAAGAATGTATATGTGTAAGGATCTTTTATTTGATCATGCAGCACTGCTGTCACAGTTTTTATTTCTCTGTCCTACGTCCGTGTATTCATATATGAAGATTAATGGAGGCCCAGTCACATGTATACACAGCACATGGCCAAGAAATTGTCTTTCTCTGAGATAAATATATCTGGGGAACTTTGGTTTCTCTGGACTCCTACTTTGGTTACCAGGTTTCTAATTAACATGATGTTTAGAAAATCAGGTTGAGCTGAAATCTGACTGTAATCCTGTGAAGTGCATGTAAACACACTGATGGACGAGTGCCACTGCTTCATCAGAAAACAAACTAGTAAACAGGCCAAGACATTATGTGCTCCTCCAGTAATGTGCTTTTAAATGCTAGATGTGGTGAAACATTGGACAGTTTGATCACTTTACTCACAGTGACAGGATCAGTGGTTTGGTCAGGTCAGGTATCTAAACACATAGTGGTTCATGTCACGAAGGTCGTACAACACCTCTTCTTGATAGCTGTCACATTTGTCTCTGATGAATCTTTAAGATCACCTAAACAAAAAACAAACACATTAGGACAAGTTAGTGAAAGGAAGTTGTGCAAATGGCAATAACCTGCAGGCTGCAGAGCTGTATGAATGCAAAATATTAGGAAATTGGCATTTCCATGGTGAATGATTTTGGATGTTGAAGATTTTCCGCAAAACAAACTGTGGGTCGTTGCAATTTGAAGGCATTAAATACAGAAATAAATGACATTTGAAATAAGAAAAAAGCCCTTTTTGATTTGATTTGCCTGTCATGACATGTATCTTTTACCAGGAGCTCACGGTTGGCCATGACCAAAGTGGAATTAAAACATCAAACATAAAACTGCACTTTAAAGTGCAGGAGGGAGAAGGAAAAAAAGGAATTTTGGCATTTGAGTTGGTAATTAAACCCTTCTTAGTCTTTGATTTGAGTTTGTAGAATTAAAGGACGGATAATTGAGTTTGGGGGAAATGTAAGGATAAAAACATCAGGGTTAGACAGAGACAGATGCAAACGCATGATGTTTTTTAGACAAGGTTTCAAAGGAGTACTCTGAAAAAAACTATAGCTTTATGAAAAGAATGAAAATAGCTGGTGTGTAATAATACAGCATTAATACAGCTCCTCATTAAAATTCTGTGACCATGTCAGAGCACATGTCCTCCCAAAGCTCACCACTGCGTCTCATCCTAATGGGTGAGGATGAAAAGCACACAGAGAGAAAGGTAGACACAACAAGGTTTCATAATGGTTATTTTGGTGAAAATGGTGTGTTGTGGCTCCAGGCTGCGCCGGCCCAGGTGAATAAACAAACACAATTTTGAAATCTCACTGCAATTAGCGCTCTCTTTACACAACAATGCATCTTTCTGCTAAAACAAGGCCCCTTTTAATGTCTGCATCTGCCAGATGTTAGTCTTTGACAAATGAGATGGTCAGGCTAGAGCACTAAATGACACAAAATCCAACTGGCTAATGGAGAAGACTCTGCAGTCTTATGGCGATGGACAAAAGATACCAAATTAAATAGTGTCAGTGTGATACTGGATAATAAGCACTGTGTCACAGCAGTCTCACATAACAAAAAAAGCAGATTGTCTGATCCCTGAAAATGGCCGTTGTTTTGCACTTTCTCCATGAAAAACCAACTCGTAAACCTCATTTTATATATACCACATATAAAATAATACTTAAAATCATAACATATTCTTTCAGACCAGTGGTGGGTAGAGTGCTGAAAATATATACTTAAGTAAAAGTTGAATTACTCCCATACAAAATGGCTCAAATAATTTAAAAACGATCCTTTGAAAAACCTAAATTACACAAAGAACAAGTTCTTCCATATTATAACATCATAGATGAATGTTTTAAACATATTCACCTACATTACAACACACGTCCATGCAGGGTTTCCCCCCAAAAAGTGTAGCAAGTATCTTTGGACACCTGGCAAGGGCTGGTGGACAAGTGTCTTTTTGATGGGGGCCAGTGACACTTTGTTCTAGTTTTAATGTTAACAATGCACCTTAGTTAAATTAAAAATGAGTTTTTATGTGTAAAACATAGCATTTAGTCTCATGTGCGTATGGAATGTGATACAGAGTGTTTAAAGTAGGGTTAGGGTTAGGGTTAGAGAGCAAGAGAGAGAGGGCAAGATTTTGCATAGGGCCCTCAAATAGCTAGAAACAGCCCTGCTAACTGGTGTATCCACTGGACTAGATGCAGATGTCATGGGGAGAGGAACAGCAAGTTGCCAAAAACAAAATGCGACGGAGAGATCTCATTGCAGCCTTAAGTCCCATTGAGGATGAAAGAGAAGTCAATAAGTTAGTAGGTGGTTAACGTTAGAGACATGAGTTGTTAATTTGTTTTGACTCCTCATAGTTAGCATAATAGTAATGTCAGCTCACTCACTTGAAATGCAAACATTGGCCGCTGATTTATTAACTGTAATGTTACCATTAAAATAAAACAGTGTAATGCTAACTTGTAACGTTAACATTAATACTAACAAGCTTACTTCACTGACTTGGGTTGAATTCCCTGTTAGCTGAGGCTGTCATGGGGTCAAAGGCTGCCTCTGTGCTGTGTGTGTTTTTCATCGCCGTTCACTGTAACTTTAGCGGAGTGTTTTTTCCTCTAACCCACTGGCCTACTGTTGTTTTAAAAACATCTTAAAAATAAATTTTTAAAAAGTCCACAATGCTTTAGGCCAGGCAAGGGGTCAACTTTAACCGGGCAAACCATCTGGTGCTCCTCGCGTGTTCTCCTCCGACCCCATCGCATTTAGAGCGGATTAGCTGTAACAGAGATGTAAATGGTAAATGTAATAAAGTAAAAAGTACAAGACACACAGTCCGTTTTCAGTGGGACTGTTTCTTCAGTTTGATGTTGCTCCAATGAAACAGTTTCACTTGTAAGTGTGTCGTCATCTAGGGTGCCCAGTCCTACTTGACACTGCTGTCCAGAATTCCATTGTGGGTCATTTCGTTTCCACTTCAAATTTGCCATTTTCTTTCATATGATGATGTATTTTGCCCTAAACAATTTATAGTGACTGTCACATAATCAGTTGCATCAATGCCATTTTAAGTTTACATGACCGGCAGTGGCAGTTGCTAAGGCCACTGTTTACCATGGGAAAAGATGCTCACTGTGGCACAGGAAAATCACACCTGCAAGGTCTTTATTAGCTTGGTTATTTATCCATCTCAGGGAGCATGGAGTAGCACAAAACCAGGTCTTCTTAAATCACTAAAAAAGATCTCAGATGTTCAACAGGTCTGGAACAAAGCAAAGATACCCTGAGGTAAGACAAGAGAGAAGCAACCTGTCTTGAGTACAAATTGTCCCAAAATCCGACTTTTCTCCGGGCTCTGCTCTATAAATTAAAATAAACTGAATAGGTTGAAAAGCCCACAAGACAAAAATTTGTTCTTTCTGACAAACCATTGCAGTTGTTATGTCATGTGATTTCTGCCTCTGTGACAAGCTGCAGAATATCCTCCTAAAATCCCATTGACAAGCTCTTTCTGCAATGTGGGGTGTTACTAAGCCACGGAGATTTCCTGACTTCCTTGGTTGTAGCGGTTAGCCGTTGCCAAGTACACCTCTGCTTTGATTCTGGCAACACAATATGCTTAACGAGATTCCGGAGCCTGCAAGCGGCGGCTCCACCTACAGCAGCCCGAGTGCCCACACTGCCTTGTGGTGGGCTTAACATTGTTTGAGTGCAAATGGGCATGAAGCTGTAAAAGTTCAACCAGAATTCAGACAGTTACAATTTCACGCTTTATAATTGAGACACTGCTGTTGCGTGTCGCATAGGTCATCACACAGCTGTCACTCTAGATTACGGTTGATGTAACAGAGTGAAACAGTGAAAAAAAAGGGTTTCTCTAGTTGCGTGTGGACACGGTGTTCCTTTTTCCACTTTTAGGTGTCTTGCATTGGTGCTCAGGTTGTTTTTAATGCAGATTTACAGCCTGAAGTTACACAGGGAGATAAGAGACCTTGAAGGTGATGAATATGTAAATCAAGAATCTTCCACCTTAGCATTAGGATACATAAATTCATCTGTTTTTATTTCACACCCAAAATGCTACAATACTTCTGCTGTGGCTGTCAGTTTCCTCATGTAAAATAAGCAGTGTGCATGCTCATAAATGTCAAATACCTCGAATAAGATGTGAGTTACTGAGTGCCTAAAAGGAAAGTAATTAAGCTGTGTAGTCTCTGAACACGTCAAAGTAATCAATCAAGAATGCACCCTGTCATTTATGGACTCTTTAAGGGGTCAGTCAAAGCGGATGAAGGAGGCCGATAAATCGTTGAAATTCAAAGTGTTTAAGCTCCGTGCGTCCAGTCTTTACAGTCCGTTAATTATAAGCAAGACCGCGCAGCCAACATCCCTTCTGTCACCGCCTGAATTGTATTAAAGATTCATTCACAAGAATACAGCAGTATCGTGAGTTGCTGAGACACAGTGAGTAACATTTTTACAGTACATGCCAAAAAATATATATATATACTGTAAACCAAACACAGATGTGTACACACAGGAAGGTCTACAGCACATTAATGAGGCTGCCATACAAGATAGGACATAGAACATAAGCTACATAGCAAACACACACACACACACACACACACTGTTGCTTTAGATGATAAATTTGAGTCTTGTTAGTCATCTGATCCGAGCCACAGAGAACACATCTGATCCCACACCAAAGCCACAACTAGACTCCTACAAGGAGTGAGCAGACTGCTGTGTTCCTCTAGAATTTGATTATATTTACTCTTCTTGCATATGAGTCACAGAGAGCAACATGCATTTCAAATAAGCAAGGGAACGGTGGTTGATTAGTGGAACCCAGATCTAAATGTAAACTTTTATTACTTTCAGGAGGGATGCAATGTCTTTTGTAGTGTATATATATATATATATGAACCAATAGATAACACTCATGCCAAACTAAGTTTGAAGTCATTTAAAGACCTTGACAGAATTCTTCAAAAAATTACAATAATTTAAAGGAATTAATTGGGATAAGGGATCCATATTTATTTATGTTATGCACTGATGTTAAAAACTATTGATCAGTCTAATTTAATGGATTTCTTAAACTACCAAATAGTGATACTGGCATTGGCCTTAAAAATCCCGTACTGGGTGGGCTATACTATCTCAGTTGTCACTTGATTAAATATATGCCATTAAAAGTATTAAACAATCAGAAATTTAATGCACAAACATCCATGCATTACCCCTTTTTTGCCAGTTGGTATGAGCAGTTAGTCAGCTGTCTTTTGGATCATGAACATCTTTCCACAATCTCTTTTGGAAGTCCGAATCCTTCTAGAAGTTATACACCTTTTTGCAACAGGACACTCCCATCTTCCATTTGCCACCCCACTTCTTTCTTACCTCCATGTCAAATATCAGCAAATTGCTTGTGGACCACTGACAAACCAACAAAGGGTGCCTTTTTCTTGGCTGCTGACCATTATCTACCTGGCATGAGGCTGCTAGCACAGTTTGAATGTTTAAGACAGTGTGCTTTGACGGAAATGGTTGACACAGTTGGCAATGGGAATTTCACAATAAAGCTGTATCTTCAGGATGGTTATTAGTATTGGTGTTTTTCATTATATTGGATCGTTGATTACAGAATCTATGTATCAATCCAGATTAGTGTTTTGTTAAACCCTGACAAACAACCAACCAACAACCAACAGAGTGAGCTATAGAGCTGCTTGTTGCAGCTAAAATCAAACTGATAGTCTACAGCCATGCTGCTGTGTGAGGCTGTACGTGCACATAGAGATGCTTTAAGCTAAACGCTAGCTGCTAGCTAATATCAGTGTGTTATCATGCTCACACCATTTACCATGTTCACCATCTTTGTTTATTATGTTGATGCTACAGATAAGGCTGCTGGGGATGTCATTCCCTATGCTTATAGAGTATTTGGTCTTGAACTAAAGTACTGGATACATTTTGATGGTGCTACTTGAAAAGGTTAAGGATCAACAACATAATAGCATTCATCCTAAGGCATGGCATGAATGTGTGTATCAAATTTCACAGCAATCTGTTCTACAACTGCCAAGATCACAAATCAATCTCTTATAGTGCTGGAGGATGAGTCAAGGGATCACCGAAGTCAGTTGGATGCATTCTCAGATACAAAGAATTTGGGCAGAAGTTGTGGGCTGGCCAACCTACACTGCCACTCCCTAGTGCTAGCACGACTAAACATGGGCAAAATAGATGCAGCAGATGCCAAAATGTCCTGCCTTTTAGCCCCTAATACGAGTCATGCTCCAAAACCACTGGATCCTACACCTCCCATAATGCAACTTAGTATTTTAAATTTGATTCCCCCTGCCTGTAAAACACCCACATTTGTAATGCAGACTTTCTGTTAAAAATTCTCCAGGCCAAAATACCCAGGGTGATGAAACTTGACAAAGCTCCTTCAGAACCAGAGAAGACATCAGACAACTGTTTTCCCAGGCTGAAAAGTACTAACCATGACTGCTAAATTGAATTTGACGCGTAAAATCGTTGGAGTGCCTCTTTAACTTTAACTCAACAGAGAGAAAGTTCACAGAATGAGTCATAAGGCCTCTTATTAGTCTGCGGTACACTTGCACAAGCCAACATTTAAGGGGTGAGGAAATCTATAAGTCCTAAGAGTTTCCATTGACTTTGTCCTGTCTTTCACAAAGTCCCTGCACAGCCTACGTACTCTTTCTTACCATTATTACCACCTGGATCTGGATCATCAAAGAGCTGCTGTACTGTCCTTCCAAATCAGATCCAATCTCTCTCTGCAAACAGACCTGTCATAATAACATGACAGGTTGCTGAGTATACCACGACATTATCTATCTGGAGGGATTTGCACATGACACCTGAGCTGCAAATGAGGCGTCTCAAAGACTGAAGGTCAGAGAGAATTCTACGCACGTCCTTCTGCCCTGCTGTTGGCAATGTTTTGATCCGAGCACTGGGCGGTTGGACCGGGGCTGTCCCTTTGAATGCTAATGAATGATGTCTTCAAAGAAGCAGCGTTCCCTAAAGTCACCTTACACTATTGGGCCTGATGTAAAAGACGACTTCACACAAACAGTACAGTGTGTGCAGACATCAAAGTGCTGGTATTTTGCACAATAGTAATTCTCTTAGTTCAACAAGCCACTGTGAGAGCACATCCTGCATCTTGGCTCAACCCAGTGGTGCAAACATGAGATGTTTTACTTGGGTGAGAATAGACTGAGTTTGCAAGGAATGAGTAATTTATTTTGAAGCAAACTTTAGCAAAGTTAGTGAAAAAGCACTGTGACACAGAGTTTCTTTTCTTCTCCTCTCACTTTTAATCATACACACACACAAGCACATAAGCTAACACATTGTCTCTCCCCATGTAACAGTTAGTTTCACAGACCAACACTGCCATAAATCTTTTAACAATATACCACACATCTCTCACCCTTTTGATGTACATATATTCAGTGTCACATTACATGCTATATGTGTTCTATGACAGGGTTGACACCTCCTCTGGCTCTCTGAATCTCCTCTGGATTGAACCTACTGTGTTTTTACAACACTGTAGGCTTTGTGCAGGGGAGGTAAACCTGACCTGTTGTTGGTTCTATCTTTAGCTCTGCAGCATTGTTGACACATCTTGTGGATTGCTTCAGTGGGCCTTTGCTACATAATTCGTCCGTGCTTGAGCAAAATCTGCTCGAAAGGAATTAGTGTTGCCCTGGCTCAAACCGCCAGCCATTTAATCATTATCATGGTGCCTCACAGTCTCACTGCAAGGCCTCCCACCAGATGGATGGAGGGGTGTACTGTAAGCAGCATGTGTGGATTGTTGGGCTATTGGTCAGAGATACTTCATATGTATTCCACATATTAAGCAAAATATGTCACATTACACAATGACTGTCACCAAGCATCATTTTGGGAGAAATAAAGGCATTCAAAGTTTATAGTGGCTGCAAAGATATGTGACAAAGGCTTTCCCTACTGGGAGTGCATGCTTTACTTGTTGGGCTGTCCCAGAATGAAGTACGCACAGACAACACATTCTCACTCTGACCTCGTCACATATTGACGTTTGGTCATGGACTTTCCATGTCCACATACGACATGCAAGGTAGCCTGTGTGTGGTTGTTGACGTTCTGGAACACTGTGTCAGGGTCTCTTCTTTCAAGATACGCTTCTGTTTTCATGGGAGATTTAACATTTACATGCAATACCTTTCAAAATAAAGGCACTACACCGCTAACTGCCGTTTTTTTTTCCTTCAACAACAAACACACATGGTTGGGTTAGGCAACAAACAGAAGTGGCTAGGTTCAGGAAGAAAGAACAGAGTTTGGTTCTAGAACCTTACCTTATCCCTAGAACCTAGAGCCTATCGCTCACCCACCCCACTTGAACTTTCGCCACCTTAACTTTCATCCTTGTCCCCTTGTTTCCTCCTGACACTGCTGGGCGCCGTTAAACTATAACCGCAACTGGCTGCGTGTCATGCTGATGCTAAAAGACGCCTTTTTCATTGGTTTCTGACGCTGCAAGTCACTGCCCAAGCACCGGCTTTCGACGACTTCGGAGTGAGACTGTGCTCACACAGAAAATCTTGGGGACACTTTAATTATGTAGCCAGCAAGTTAACAAAAACAAGCATACCCAACAACACAGTGCAGGAGGACGAGAAAACATTGCTTGTGTCAGAAGAACTGAAGTCTCTTTTACAAATGAAGTAAGCATACAGTTAGCAAAAAACTTCACATGACTAAATTCACAATTTCGATTAATTTTATGAAAACGCTTTTGATTCTTTTTATCAGTGGACCTTTAGGGACTAAAGGTATATAAATATTTAATTAAGGAATGGACACATTTGGACTTAATGATAGCTTTAAAGGGGGGTCACCACCTCTCTTGTTTACCAGGCCAGTGTTCTGTCAGTCTGAATGATTATACTTGGTGCTTGTGCCCTCCTTAAATTGAACTGGTGAGAATCTAACCAAGCTTAATATTTAATGTTTCATATTTTGATGCGCAATAATAAGCCACTGAGAACTCAAGCAGGTCACCAATGGGAGGTGACCCAGTAGGTTTTAAAAAGTTCTAACATTCTAAAATCAATACTTAATTTGTAATCAGACAAAAGCCCACATTTCTGGACCCTACCTTGTTACTATAACATTAAGCCTTTCATTCATAATTTCAGGTACACTTAAACAGAGTGAGGGAGGATGGGGAGTAGCCATGACACGTTTTTGCTGCCAGCTTGTCATCATGCCTTTAGAACCTTCGAAATTAGCTTCAAAATTATATTTATCATCTGAATCTAGCAATAAGAGTTTCGCACTAAGAGCCAAAACCCCAAAGTGACCAAAAATCAAGATGTTAACATTATCAACTTTTATCTAGAAATGAGCCATTTCAACATCCAGCATATTTTGATATAAAATAAACAAACTGAGCAATTATAATAGTTGAATATCTATGACACTTTTAATATAATGTAAGGTTTTTACCCAAGGATTTGCTGGAATGGGGCCCGAGGACAAGTCTGAGTAGCCTGCTACTACATGTACATTAGTGTGTACATATAGTGTATGAACATAGTGTACAAAGCAAAAAGGTAGTACTTCAATTTTTTATTAAAATTAAGTTCAAACCAGTACCTGAATTTTTGGTGTCTGTTTTAATGCCATAAACATGTTCTATTAGCACTAAGGTAAAACACTGCATATCTATCTCTTGTCTAGTATAGTATGGCACCCAATGTTAAAATTTTAAACCTTTTTTTTTTTAAATTTCACTTCTTTTGTCGTCACGGCCTTTGAAGAGCAGAGGTTCTGACATTGCATGATAGAAAAGTAAGTTTGCACATCTCATAGCGTGCAACTGAGGCATTGTGAGGAGCTGCAACCCAGTGAGAGACCTATAGTGTGTCACAGCACGCTGTTTAACACTCTGACAGGGTGATACATCTGAGAGATGAGTTGGTGTATTTATAGTCTCATTTGCATGCAAGATATATGATGAAGCCGCATACAGTAATTGACTGTGTAAGTTGAGCCCTCCAGTACATAACACAAGATGGAATATTTTAGCTCATGACAAGTACACAAGAGGTGGGGGGGGGGGGGTGCATTATGTATGCAAGACTAATAACACATTTTGAATTCCAAAATTCTTTGTTGTTGTAAAAATCTGTTTTGGGATGAGGCTTACATAAAGAGTCTCGGCCTGAAGCTCATGTTTGTCTCCTGTCAGGTTGTAATGTACTCGCTTATGCATGCAGGATGTAAATGGTAAGCTAGCTGGATTACATCCAAAACAGACTTCGAAAACAAGCTTAATATGACATCATTTTATCTCGAATCATACAGCCATGCAAAGCCGCTGCGCATTATCTTTCCTGTTTACACAAAGCAATATTTAAAAGATCAACTGACTGTGGATTAGTTTTACACCGTTTCTCCCCAAAATGTGTGTTACGTTTATTTTGCTACAATATTTCTGCCTTTTTCTGGTTTGAAACCACCACTCAGAGAGTTCTTGGAAATCCTTCAGTTACATTCACCTCAACAGAAGGACAATTCATGCACGTAGGTGGTTGCGCCATGGTGACATTGCTCTCCTGTGGCAGAGGGTCAGCCCTTGACGACAAAGGATGGCATTTTAAAAGGTCAGCCCATACAGCATGAATACATTGTAAGCTGTCTTTCTTGTAATGTCTACGCATGGTGTGCCATGACTAGACACACTTTATTTCTCTTTTCCTCTGGCAAATAACCACTGGGTCAGGACTGTAAGTATAATATACAAACCTATGAACAACCGGATGTGTATGTGTTGCATTTTACATACCTCAGAGATGTTTTAAAAATCTGAAGTGTAATGGCATATTTGATCAATAACATGTCTGATGCTGGACCCTTAAAAGCATCACTTGACACTGTCTAAAAACAGGGTGTGTTTAATTTGACCTGTTACTCAATTCAAACTCAAAGGCCATTTACTTCCATTAATTAAAAAAAAAGGGTTAAATCCTGTCATGTTTATGGTTTAAGTGTTTTTGTAGCAATGGTGCAAACTTGTAAGTAAAGTTGCCAACGCCTGTGGCCTGATCTCAGTTGCTAAGTGCTTCAGTGTGACAGCCAGCCACCAGACTCTGCTTCCTGTCAGAGTTAATCTTAGATGATGAGGGAAGTTGTCACATTTTGATGCTGACATCTGAAAACACTGAAAACGCCTCATTCAACACAGTACAACATAGTTTATAAGTATTTCCCTATCTCTCAATCTACCCTCTATTTAGTTAGTTAGTTAGTTATTTTTGGCATGTGTAACTGGTGGCTGAAAATGTTCTAAGAGTAACTTAATGTCAGTGGAAATGCTGGTTTTGTGGGCTTCCAGAGAGTAAAGTTTTCAGCTCTGCAGTGAAGCAGAAGTGTACTCAGATGTATTCAAAGTATCCTGACATCTTAAACTCATAATCACACCCACTAGTGATCAAAAGACTTGAAACATGCAACTAAACAGGGTCAGTGATTTGATTTTTGGTGTTAAAATAACACTGGTGCATCGGTTGACATTGTCACCTCACAGCGAGAGGGTTCCTGGTTCGAACCCAGGGTGATGGAGCCTTTCTGAGCAGAGTTTGCATGTTCTCACTTTGTCAGCGTGGGTATTCCCACTTCCTCCCACAGTCTGAAGCTATACAGGTTAATTGGTGACTCTAGATTGCCTGTAGGTGTGAATGTGAAAGTAAATGGTTTTCTATCTCTATGTGTCAGCCCTGCGATTGTCTGGCAGCCTGTCCAGGATGTACCCCGCCTCTCACCCAATGTCAGCTGGGATAGGCTCCAGCCCCCCTGCGACCCCTGACAGAAATGAATAAACTTTTTTTTTGTTTTTCAGTATTGTATTCAGGGTCATTGTGTATGGAAGCAAAAACAGCCATATTTAAAGTGTATAAGCAATCTGATTTATCTATTTAAATGTGTTTGAAAAATGTAAATATATTATTATATATTATATGAATATCTAATGTTGAAATGTAATATCACTGAATAAACAGTATTTGAATACATTACTTTTAAAGTGTGTCTGAATTTAAGTTGTGTGAATTTCCCTCTGTACAATGTTTTGCATGTCATTTCTAGTTGTACAATCTAAATAACTTTTCTTTGATGCTAAATTGATCACCCCATATATTCATCTTAATTTCAGTGTCTGAATTTCACCAATCTAGGTGGAGCAACTTGATGTTTTTATTTTACCTTGTGCATTGTATGCAAACATTTTAAGAGCAGAAAATTATCTTGCATATGTTTTTGAATGTTGGACAGCTGAATTTTCTGAGCTCTAAAAAAACATGTAAATTGTGGATTTCAAAGATAATTTACCTCAAGTCAGACTAAACTATTTCATTCTTTCATCTTCTGTAACCACTTATCCTGTTGGGGAGGTTGCAGGGAGCTGCAGCCTATCCCAGCTGACACTGGATGAGAGGCAGGGTACACCCTGGACAGGTCGCCAGACTATCCCAGGGCTGACACATAGAGACAGACAACTATTCACACTCATATTCACACCTACAGGCAATTTAGAGTCACCAGTTAACCTGACGTGCATGTCTTTGGATTGTGGGAGGAAGCTGGAGTACCTGGAGAGAGCCCATGCTGATATGGGGAGAGCATGCAATCGCCACACAGAGGGGCTCCCCCATCCTAGGTTCAAACCTTCTTGTTGCGGGGTGACAATGCTAACCCCTGTAGCACCGTGCCACGCCTACTAATTCAACTACTTAAACATTACATTTCATTAAATTTGCTTGAGATTCAAAGCTTTACAACTTGTATTTGCTTTCATAATTTCCTCAAGACTTGAAGGTTTGCCTACCATTTGTAGCTAAGTGATTTGTAACCACACACAGGGTGAATGGAGCTGGTCAGTGCACTTGCTTTATGTAAATGAAAACCCTTTGTATGTCACAACCTTGCATTAGTGTAGGCGTTAAATATATGTCAAAGCTTAAAGTCCTCAAGCAGCGCACGACACTTCATTCTCTGATGTCTGACAACTAGATGTAAATTCTGCACTGCGTTTAAAACAGAAAATGGACACAAGACCGGGGAATCCTTTGTGTTTTCTCTCCTGGCACTCTGCACTGAGGCACATTAGTGGACTCCTGAGCCAATCAGACTGCATACAGCGCAGTACAACAGGTTCATAATTGAGGAGAAACAATGAAAGGTTTCAGGCTGTTAGCTATAATGGCTGTACCTCTGATTGTAGTACCTGGTAATTATGTTGTCTTAGCTGAGCTGTGTGTGTGACACACGAGATTTTTTTTTTTTTTTGCCAATAAACAACAGACAGTATTCTTGGCTGCCAACTTGTACTGTCATGAACATATTTCAGTACATCACAAAGCTCACAGTACACCCACAATACTGTCTGAAAGCTTTGCGTATACCAGGAGACTTACAGAAGATAGATAAAGGCTTACTGTAAGTTACAATATAATGTATTTACCAAGTGTTAACTGAAGGTGTTATATCTGAAATCTTATCAGATATATAAATAAGCAGTTTTTAAGCAAATGATTATTATGAAGGTCCATACTCGTATCAGGGTGTTAAAGGGTAACTTTGCTGTTTTTCATCCTGGACCATATTTTCCAATGTTTTTGTTTTTAAGTAACTTATGGGAACAACTTTTTAAAAATTGGGCTAGTACTGAGCGAGAGGGCTGCAGCCAGCAGCTGCCCAACCTGCTGCAATGTAACCACTATGGGCACTGTGCACTATGAATTTCTGTCCACTAGAGTGGGGCTCTGATTATTTCAAGTGTCTGACAAGATTATAGCAATGATCCTGACAAAGATAGACCTTTTTGTTGTAGAATAAGAGCTTTGAAACTGGTATTAACCCCCAAATCGCTATTCCAAAAGCCACCAGAGTCCACTTAAATAAACAACAATTTTATCAGCACTGACACGCCTCATTCAAAGTCGACAGAAACAAAAAACTCACAAAAAAAACTCTCTTGGTTTGTCTTTCCACTGCTCTGACAATCACCAGCTCTGGTTTGGTTGCAATAAACCCTTAATTCACCCCATTAAGATCCAAAAATATGCTGGCTGTATACATGCTAAAATTACTATTTATTTAAATGGAGTCTGGTGGCTTTAGCAATAGCTGTTTTTACTACTGTTTGTGCAGCATGTTTTCACATCTAACTGGTTGGATTAAGGGTATATTTCAAGCAAACAAGAGCTGGTAATTGCTGGAACAGTGGAAAGACAATATGATATTTGTGAGTTTTATTTTGTGTCTTTGGACTTTGAATCAAGTGTGTTAATGCTCATAAAAATAGCTATAGCTAAGACTGTTTCTGGTTGAACAAAAGATATCTTACTCTTTAACAAAAATGTCTGTCTCTGCAGGGATCCTTTGCATAATGATGTCAGACAATTAGAATAACAGTCTGAGCCTGTCAGTGGGACAAACAAGCACTTTCTGTGGATATACATTGAGGGTGCACATGCCCAGAGTGGTTACATTGCAGCCTACTTTGCAGATGCAGGCTCCAGTGCTCTCATTTAATACTGGACCAGTTTCAAAAAAATATTGGTCAACAAGACACACACAAAAAAAAAAGGTAAAATAAGAGTTGTTCTTTCAGGTTAACTCTATGGTCAACTGATCAACACTGTCTAACAACACATGTGACACAAGACAGTGACGCTGGTGTAAGTTGTCCAAGTCTTATGCTTTGTACAACCAACCATCCACCTGTCTTCTTCCCTGTGACTCCTGCGCAGTATGATCTGTCATTCTGATCTTGAAAAACAACATTAAAAATCATTTTATTGTGGAACAGATGGAATATATTCTCATCCAGATGGTTAGAGGAGTCTTTGAGGATTCTGGGAATACCTTCAGAACAGTGGAAATTGTTGTTAAATGACCTTTAGGGTTTTTCAAAGATTGCCAGGAATATATCTTATTTATAAAATCAAATAATGCGTGCTGTGCTGTGTGGCACAAACAGAGGCTAGACAGTTAAGTATCTCCTTCAATGTACGCCATGACCCCCTGCAGGCATTTTGACCCCTAGATTTAGCACAAGAAGATAGAGTTCGATCTGATATTATAGCTGATGATTAAATAATGGATTACATGTATAAATAATAGACATATGACTCAATAGTCTGATCGTATGTTTCACACACTGCCATCAGTCATTTCCTAGTTAGTCAAATGTTTTATCAGTTAGCTTATTAGCTGAATAGCAGATTGCATAACGTTAACCAGAGCTCACAGAAATAAATCTCAGATCGGTGTCTAAAAAACAAACTGGCCTGCCACTGACATGCTGAGGTGCTGCTCTGTCTGTGTCACATCTGATTAACTTCCAGAAAACACATCATAACATATTCAATTAAATATTCACAATGCTGTCAGTCAGTGAAATATGACTGAATAGCTCTGGTTCTCTTTGATAACGCTGATGTTTGTTGATACCATTCTGCTTGCAGACCGCTGCAAACCAGATGCTGATGGCAATAACAAGAAAGATCCCAGAAACACTCCAGAGAGACATGAATGGAGAAACAGGGCCAGCTCCACATGATGCTCTGATGAGACGAACGGCAAGTTGCTCCACATTTGCATGAAGTGGGACTGTTGTTGTCTGGCAGTACAATATATGTCATTAGTTAATTAGATGGAGGGGAAAAAAAAAAACACATCAGTCTATCAATAGCTCCTTTGATCAATAAAACATGAAAAGCTTTGTCAGCAGTCGCTCACATTCTATAAAAAGAACCATGGATTGCTTTTTTTTCTTGTCTTTTCCGTTTAATTACTGAAACTGGGAGACTGGATATTCAGTTGTTTTTCTCTACGTTTATGAGTTAATGTGTGCAGATCACTAATGTTTTTAATTAAGTTTGAAGAATGGCTAAGTGCCTTGTTTTTTGTCAGTATTAATCATCAGCTATTTTTCTACTTTACTCTCTTAAAGATGATTTCATCTTGTTTTTTTCCCCTTTTTACTATGAATGATACGGTGCTGCAAGAGTCTCAATATCTCACCAGTAATACTGAAGCTTAATGCAATTCCTTCCTGAGTAGGTGGTTCTATACTGTAAAATATCAGTGTCTGTGTCACAATATCAGTTTGGTGTGTATCCTTGTATCACACTGTGTCTCATTTCACCTGGGATCTCCGACAGTGATGCTGCATGCGATGTAATTAAGAGCTTGTCGTCTAAATTGTCACCTGTTGTGTCGAGCAGTGCTTATGCAATAATCTTTAGATGCTGAGACTTTTTGTGCATCATTAAACCCGGGCAGTGATTATAGATAATGCTGTATCAGTCTGTAATTCATTTGATGATAACGTAATCTTTACATACAGTGCAATTAACCCAACTGTGAGTCTGTGAAGAACATTAAGAAAAAACAAAAGAAATAAGTGTTATTCTCATTACAGCAGTTAACACAATAAAAAGTCCCAGGAAGCTGTTTTGCAGAATCTTCCCAAGACAGCATGAAATGTCAGTGTACACCCACACTTTACATTGGCTGTGCTCCTCCTTGCTGCTTCTGTAAAGAGCTTTTTTCAGGTAAAGATGAATTTCAACATTTCAGATACTGTATTCAAGATGCCTTACAGAGATACAGAGTGAGAGATAAAAAGCAGCTTAATGCACCCGTGTAATTTAAGAAAGGCTTTCCTTAGATGGGATTTTGCATGCTAACAGTATCTAGATTTGTATAAAGTACATCTAAAAACACAAGCCCTGAGAGGCAAGGTGAAAAAAAACATAATAATCCAGGCAATATCGACGAAAACTCAAGTTACCTGTTAGTATATCCGACATAGGAGATATTGTCTGACATGGAAGATAAACCTTTAGGCTTCATTAGGCACTTAGTGCATCATAGAAAAGACAGTTCAGCCAAAAGCAGCATCAACAAAAGGTTTTATGGTCTCACTTAACTAAATACAAGTACCCACTGTAAAACATAGTGGAACTGTGCAGCACAAGAACTGCTGGTCTAGGTTCCTATGCATCCACATATGCTGTCTACTCAGCAAGCAGGTGAGAATGTTTAATTCATTCATTCATTCATTTTCCATAACCATTGATCCTGTTAGGGGTCGCAGGGGGGTGGAGCCTATCCCAACTGACACTGGGCAAGAGGCAGGGTACACCCTGGACAGGTGGAAAGTCCATGACCAAACATCGTTATGTGACAAGGTTGGAGCGCAAAAGTGTTGATCATAAAGTACCACACTATAATATATTTTGTTTAATTTTATGGTGAGGTTGGACAAGTCCAAAAATGAAATTATTATGGCTTTAATCGTGCCTAAAAAGAGCAGCCCCAGATATTATTCTGGTTTCTGGAGAAACTGGCGAGCGTGTTTGTTTATTATTTTTATAATAAACTTTTGCGTCTGAAATAAAGACAGATTATTATTATTAGTCAGATAATAGTGCAAATGATGCTGAAATGTTACATTGACTCTTGCACTATACTGATGCCATCATCTAATCATAGCCTGGTGTACCTGGTTTACATAAGTCTGTTGACTCTGCTGCTACAGCATTAATCACACCACTGCCACTTTATCAGCACCACTCACTTTACCAGAACATTTGTCTCAAAATGCTCATAGGTAAGGTAAGGTGAGGTAAAACTTTAATGTCCCCGTAGGGCAATTTGCTTTGCAGCCAGTAAAGGGAGACATAACAACACAATATGACAATACAGCTCACATACAGAACACTAAGAAACAACATGACCTGGTATCACCTACTGCAGATGGGACAAAGTGATATCTGTACCTACTGGTACAACATTTTGGAAGGATAAGCCTCTGCCCTGACGGAAGCAGCTGAAACTCAGGATGCAGAGGGTCGGACACGATGGACTGAGCCTCTCCTCATAAAGCTGTGTAAGATTTTCTGGTTTAACCCCAGAGATCTTAGAACACAGCTTGACATCTTTTCCAATTTGTTCTTATTTTTCAGATTGAGACGGCGGAACCAGAAAATGACATTAAAAGAAAGAGCAGATTCAATAAAAGCCGAGTAAAACATTCTCATCAGAGTCCTGTCTACATTAAAACCTCGTAGCTTCCTTAAAAAGAACAAGCGCTGGTTCATCTTTTTACATAGGCCATCTGTATTTGCCTCAAAGTTCAGCCTATTATCCAGGACAGTACCCAGATGTAGTTTCTTTTTTTAGTCTATTCTTAAATGACTTTATATAATATAGTTCTTATTTGTATTTATGTTTCAATGTCATTTTCTAATGAAAATGAGAGTTGCATAACTCAAAGACTAATGCACAGGCTTTCCATACCAACTTTCAGGGCAGTCTGACATGTTGTTTTGGAGAAATCTTGCTTTGGACTGAAGTGTTTGACAGACAGACCAAACAAACCAATTAATAATTCTTCAGATCCCACCACTCGCTAAACAAAGGCCGTCTCCGTGAGAACATCTGAACTGCATAAATATTAGTGAAACACTGAGCACATCTTAATGCGTCATTTTTCTCCAACTGGGCCAGTTGTAGACGAAAGATGATAGCACATTAGATTCAACACATTAGATAGATTTGAAGTCCCGAGTCATGGCTCTGAGAGAACAAACAGCTGTTCAACCGAAACTGTCAACTCCAGTTACAGTAACAGTTTCAGTGTTTTTACTTTGCCAAAGGAAAAACATTTCCCACACTTGTTTAGCAATCAGAGTGTACTAGATACATATTCCAGTGTTAAACAAATTCCCGTTCAAGTGCCTTCACAGTGAAAATCATAGATGACTCCATTTAAAAGACTGTCAGCAAATAAGTCTACCACACAAGGCCTTGGGCTTTCAGCAGGCTAAACAGAGAGTGAGACAGAAAGTACAAGTCATAAAACCATAGAAAGCTGAGAGTTTGTGGAGCGCAGCTGGGTTGTTTTTCTCATGGCTTACAGAAAATAGCCCGGCTGCCCTTCTATTCTCAATCAATACTTTTTAATCAAGGCAAGCATTCAGGCGGCTGCCATCTTTTTCATGATGACTGTATGCTGAGAGAACTTTTGCTTCAGCTGTCTGACACTCTCCAATGGGGGTTAACGCTGAGATTTCCAAGATATAATTTTACATTCTGTAAGTGTTTGATGGGATGATGGTTCAGGAGTGATTGTGAGCTGTGGGATAATATGCACTTATGAGTCAGTAGTTGGGTTTGCTATCTGAAGTACAGAGCAAATTCTAACCAAGTATTTGAAAAATTGGCAAATTTATCTGTTTTTTCTTTCCACTACTGTTATGCAAATTTTATGGGTTGGTTCATTGAGATAAGCAGTAGGTGGCACAAATTCTCCAGTCAGGTGCCGTTATACCACGGCAGAGGAGGGTGCAAGGAGATGACGTAATTGACAGAGTGCCAGTAAAACCTCAAAAGAAGGAAAACAATTGATGCATAACAACAGAGAGCACACTGGACCATGGAAATAAAGAGTTCTGAATGACTATAATTATAGCTCTGTGCTCTTGGAGGAGCTACAGCCCTGTGTGCGTAGGCCTACACAAGCATGTTAAAAGCCATCCAGAGATGAGAAAGAGAGCTTGGCCTATGCAATTATGGTATGTCATAAATGTATGTCAGATGTATGTGTAAAACTTGAAGTAATAGCCCGGGCTATTATTTGCTTAAATCACTGAAATCAATGGGCCTGTATTTGGAACAGGTGTCTAAATGGGACAGGCCTTTAATCCCTTTCACACAGAACTTTTTCTAATCAAAGACGGGAAATAGAATCAAATTGTTTATTTAAACCAGTATGAATATTACTTGTAGGAAAATCAGGCTGCAAATAATTTATCAATTATGAATCATTCATTTGATGTAGCTCCAACAGACGGACAGAGAGAGAGAGAAAGCATTATGGCACTTGAGAATTACAGCACCCAGCATACCGACACAACACCACTTTATCCTGGTGTCCTCAATTCTTTTGATCTACAGAGCCTTAAGGACTAAAGGAATATGAATAATGTACAGGGTAATGGAGAAATGGACATACAATCTGAGGTAGCCAACAAGGCGGTTTAATACATCCGAGGAACTTCTATAAAAAAAGAAAAAAATCAACTGCTTGGCAACCAAATCAAGCGTCTAATGTAGACAGGCATTTTTTTTTTTGTCAAAATGTGTAGCCACATCAGGCTAGTAAAAGGGACTGGGTGTTTAACTGGGATTAGGCTTGTAATTGAAGTTTATGGTAATGCCATTTACTCTTTTGTTTTTTTTGATAATCCAACTTTTTTACGTTACCCAAGTGTAACAACTTTTTTTAAGTATTTTTTTTTTTTTTTTTAAACAAACAAAAAAACAAAAACAAACAGGTGGATGGAAATGCACCTTGCCTGTCAGAGAAACTGTTACCTATCCTGCAGTCCCACTTTAAAGGGTACCATGCTGATTTTCAACCAGCTTTGTATCATCACAGTGCGGGTAGTATGTGTCAATGAACTGTGGTAAACTTCCCTACATCGAACAAGTGCCTAGATCTCCCTTCTACCCTCCCAGCGAAACCCAGCTGGATGACCAACCTGGTTTCACTCCTCAGTCATTAAAATCTAACACTTAGGCAGTGACTTGCGGTGTCAGACACAGACGAAAAAAGCCGTCGACATGCTACGTGGCTGTTTGTCATTATACGGCACTCGGTGACGTCAGTGGGAAACACGACAGGACAAGAATGAAGGTTAAAGCTGTGGAAGTCCTAGTGGGGTGGTAGATGGGTCCAACAAGCACTGACTTTCACCCAGGAGAGCAGTGTTTTTGTCCTAAAAGATGAAAAGCCAAACCTTGTTCTTTTTTCCTAAACCCAGGCACGTGCTTTCGTTGCCGAAACCTTACCGTGTGTGTTAGTTTTTGAAGGAAAAAAACATCAATTTGTGGTGTTGTGCCAACGTAGTGTGTTTATTTAAAAAGAGTGTATGTATTTTGAAAGAAGACAAAGCATTTAACTTTGTCCTGAAATGGCATCCCAGAACGTCAACAACAAAAGCACCCAAGGTAC
This sequence comes from Cephalopholis sonnerati, assembly GCA_019142605.1. Lineage (NCBI taxonomy): Eukaryota > Metazoa > Chordata > Actinopteri > Perciformes > Serranidae > Cephalopholis > Cephalopholis sonnerati. Next base: position 13,915,986 of record JAGQAX010000015.1, on the reverse strand, counting down.
CTTGAACGTCATATGTGGATGTGGAAAGTCCATGACCAAATGTCAATATGTGACAAGGTTGGAGTAAGAATGTGTTGGGTTGACACGTCATTTGGCGGAGTTTTGCTGGCTCTTGGGCTGTTGCTTGAACTATCGAACTACAGGCTGTACTCTGCCTGCCATCCCTCACGTTTTCAGAAACATGTTTTAGGTTACCATTTAGCTGTAATACAAGATTGTTTGTAACCAGCCGTTTGCCATTGTGTCAAACGGATGAGTCCATGTTACATCACCTAGCAGTGGTAGCGTTTAATTGTCCTCTGTGTTGCAGTGCATTCTGATAGTTGTGATTTTCTACCTCTCGGGCAAAAGTTAATCCCACAGTTCTTTTTCTCTGTTTTCTTTGGTCCTGTAGCACCAATTTCAAAACTATCCGCATGTGTCCACTGTCCTAATTTTATGGAAAGAGTATCTTTCCAGTGGTGATGTACTTCTCCTGACAATAACTAATATAACTGACTGGTTTAATTTCATACCATTTTACATGTATTCCCTGGTGGCTACGTTTACTTCTTTAGAGCTTGAAATTGTACCAAAATTGCAGAGTTTACTCATAAATAAAATAACTGGAAAGGCCATTCCTGTATTGAAATTAAATTTAACACTACTTGTACTTCAACACAGAGCTTTTATATGAGCACATCAACCACACTGAGTCTAATTACAGAGCCACCGGGACATTTTGAGTACATTTCTGTGAAATTACTTAGCTGCTCTCCAAAATTTGTAATGTATCAGCACTAAACATTTTGGCAGCCTGTCTGACAAAATCAGTGTTTGATGATAATTGTTCATAAGTTTGATGTGTAATTATGCCTGCATAATTGTTTCTCTTGTTCATCTAATCACTTTGCTGCTTTCCCCCTCTTACTTTTTTCAACACAGTTTTTATCAGTATACTGAGTGTGCTGATGTCGGGGATTGATATCATGACTGCTAAAAAAGTTGTGTGTCAATACAGAGTGGATTCCAATATGATCACGATTCCTTCTTGATCAAAACTCAATACTGTTGATGTGTGTGTTAGCCTTTTTGTGCAGTGCCTTCTGGTGCGTGGACGCTGGCATCTAATTTGTTGACATGAAACAAATACATTTTTCATGTAAAGGCTTGTGTATCCCAGGTTGCCTGGTAACCAACCTTTTCATTCCGTGTTTGTGGGAGGATTCAGTGTCCCTCAGTCTCCCCTTGGGATCAATTTTAGGCTCCAAATGCTCTTCAGGAAGTTTTCCAGCTAGCCTGGTTAACACAGTGACTCATAAGAGGCTGAGAGGGAAGAATGAGCGTGTCAGTCTCTGAATTGTAACTCCCAGCTAGATATATCAGGAATTTTTGATAGATACAATATAATTTGGTAAGAATTACAGCAGTGCCTGCAGACTTATAGTAAAATGGCAGCAAACAGTCACTGGCAGTTACATCTGAATAAAATAAGCTCTAATTTAATTGATGCAGCTAATTAAAAAGATGCTACACTCATACACAAATAGCTAATTGTGGTTTAATTTCCATTTCAGGTGTGACTGCAATGAGGCTAACGATCTTGGAATGATGTATGAACATTTACAAATCAGGATTTTCCTCTCATTCTGCCGCCATGGTGTGAATGCAACATTAACAGCCCTTTTATACCAGCAATAAATTTGTTGGAATCACCTCATTTTAATGCAATCTCAGGGATCAGTATTCTTGCAAGCAAATCTGTGCAATTATTTCATGTGTAGTTCAATCTTGGTGACGTAAAAAATTCTAGCTGTTGACCAACAGGAAGCCATTTTCATAATACTGTCTTTTGAGGGAATACACCAGACTGGCATTGCGTCATCAACGATGCCTTGCCCCCTTCTGGTGGAAAGAATCACGCAGTTGCACAAGGAAAGCAACAGGAAAATGTCAACAAGCCGTTGTGCAGCAGGTTATGGGAGGCCTTTACACTGAGATTTGAGTCACATAAAATATGTGAAAATTTACTGTCAGTGTGACAAAATGATGCTGGTGACAGTTATGGATAGCTAGTTTGAGTGGGAGGCTGCTGCAGCAGGTCATACAGTATAGCAGCATTAGTGTGGCATCTCCAACTAAATCTCAACCTATGTTAGATCAAACAGTTGGCTCTTAACAGGTTGCTTAATTACAGACAACCCTTGGTCTAATTACACCTGGTGATTCAGTCAAATATGTATATGTGGATAAGCAATATCCGGCCACTGTGTTGGGTCACTGATCCACTCAGATGGGGTTAGACTGAAAGGACATGGCAGCAATCGACCCCTAATTTGTTAAGGTACAGCCAATACTTAGGTTCGGGTAAGGTTGCAAAAAAAAATAATAATAAAAATAGCATTTTTCATCTCTATAGAACAGGTTTGTTTGAAAAGAAATGAATGCACACAGACAAAATTATAATCCAGACACGTGTGCATTGACATCTATGGGATCCTCTGGTTTCTATCCCCCAAAAGGGGCGTGGCTTTGACATTTTGCAAAGTACCCATGAGTGATGGTCTGGTCTGTGGAGAGCCAGAGAGTCCAAAATGGAGTCATAGCTATACCTGTCTTGCACAATTTACTTTTACTGAACCAGCTTCTGCCGGGCTATAAACTGCTTCACCAAATAAGGCATGGGTTAAAAGCATTCATGGACAAAAAGACTTCTTGAAAACATAGTCCTCAAATGTGTGAATGCATTGTTCCTTTAATGACTAAGCTACTCGTTCAGAGAGCTGTTATAACAATGATAGTGACTGATTACCATTAGCGTGTCCACAGCTAGCTGTTAGCTTGCACGCCACAGTCGTTCACCAACTAGCCCTGTAAAATGTCCCCATGTCACTAAGCCATGGTTATGGTGATTAACTTTACTGTGCCACTTTCTGGGGGGATCGCACACCAAGTTAGGACTCTGGTGAGCCTTCTTTGTATATTATGCAGATAACTGACCACAGGGCAAGGTCCTGCTTTGTTAAACATTGCCTTTTTGAACCTGAAACCTAAATAACCTAAGTACTGTAAAACCTAACACCCATGTACAGGCATTGTACATACAACAGTATTAGCACTTTTTGAATTTGGGAGTGATCATTAGCAGAGTCAGTGTGTCATGATAGCCAGCCAACAAGTCTTAGCTACCTCTACAGCTAACTCTACAGGGATAGATAAATGTACCTATACCTGTCTGGTATTTCTTGTGGGGAGTAGCCAGTGGTGCCCCAAGTTCAAGGCACCCCTTTGAAAATGGCCATGCCAGTTGTTCCCTGGACAAAATAAGCCTAACTTTGGAATTTTATTTAGCCCCTTTTAGACAAGCTATGCTGGGAGTAGCAAATCGATTGGCTGCAGGGTGTTCATTCAAATATGAAAACCATCTGACGTCACTGACTGAATGGATACTATGTCAGAGAAAACATGTGGTAATTGTTGATATAAAAGTGATAAAATTGTCTTCATCGGCAGGAAAAACATTTTTATAGAAGTATATGACAATAGATCTCAAAGGAATCCACATGACTATATTATAACAAGCCAACCAGAACAATGCAGTTTTAAGCATTTGAGGGCACTGGTTTGTTCATCACAAGTTCTTGCTCCCAGGTATACACTTGGTTAGCTAGGTTAGCACGTGCACACCATCAGTGACACCGTGTACTTCAGTTCACCTGCTGCTTTTCTTTCTTCCTAACTCCATCCCTCCAGTGCATCTGTATCTATCAAAGAAAATCCCCATGTAACAGTTCATTAAATCACAGCCTACTGAAACACAAATAAAACTATTTCTGGGTAGCAGCACACTGTGGAACCCCAGGCACTGTCTAACCACCCGACACTTTCCTTGTCTCAACCGTAATGACGCAAGCATGAGAAACAACACGTATGATCACAGGGCTGACTTACAGTTTCATCCACACATGTGAGGCAGGTGAACATGATTCATAAATCAGACAGCTCCAGGGGTCGCACAGCTAATACACAGGAGTACTTAGACCATTGAAGAATCGTTGAAGAAGGGGCTCATGTGATCCTGCACTCTTTATCCGTGGGGCTTGTGCTACTGTTCATCAACCAGGGTGACAGTTTTGGGACAAGTTCATAAACAGCTGCTGGAGGAGGCTGAGCTATTCAGGGATCTCACCATCCAGACATTTTCTGATCAAAGCTCAGTCAGAAGAGGTAAAAAAAAAAAAAGCATTTTCCAGCACAGAAGATTCTCTGCTACAGTTTCATCAGCCAGCTTTTATATAATCTGCACGACTGTGGGATGTAGCAGATTTTGTTTGACTGTCAAGTTTGCTTTAGTTCTTTGAACTCAATTTGTTTGGGTAATGTTTAAAGCACATCACATATTTCCCCATATTCTTTTCATAGATCTCTTAGGAAAGGCTTCCAAGCACGCCCACTCTCGAAAGATATCTGCAGAGGAAACAATGCGTCGCTGCGTTATTCAAAAAAACGATGGCACATCACTTTCATTGCAGTGGGTCATGTGCCCCACAGTTCTATTTTCTTCCTGTCACAGAAAGTAGGCCTTTTGCTTCTTGACAATATACAGTTATATTCTGTGTTCAACAGTGCATCCAAGTGGGATTCCACACTACATATGTCCCACCAGCTGATTTATGTTCCAGGCACTGAGCCACTCAACTGATAAAAAGAGAAAGCTGACATGTAAAAATGACAACCAATACCACCCCACTGTCTCTTGAAGTTACATTTAACATGGATGATTTTATAGTGTGCAATTTATGTGACAATGCAATAGGGTATGCTCCTTATTTAGTGAAGCAAAAGAGTTAAGGTGTGGATGGACATGTAGCACATCAAATTTGACGATCTATTGACGATTGACGATCTGGAATGGCAGGAAGTGTACATCCATGCCATGGAAATATCTATCTGCAATTGAACCAGATCTACTCAGGTCAGAATTGTACACTGCACATATATAACACCTGCTCTCAAAAATAAAATGGATGCTAATATTTCATCTCTCCGCTGTAAGTGTAACTCTGAGTCTGGACACCACATTCACTGTTTTTGGCTTTGTGTGGACCTACAAAGCTATTGGTCTAGTATTGTGGGTGAACTGTCTGCTATATTTGGTGTTGAAATAGAATTGGACCCTATGTGCTTCCTACTTGGATTCCCAGATGGTGATATGACAAATACCAAACACAAGAGACTTTTTAATCTTTTGACTTTTGCTGCCAGGAAAAATATTCTGCTCTTCTGAACCAAGGATGCTGCTCCAACAAAAAAGTTGTGGCACAATCTTATAATGCAATGTATTCCCAATGAATATATCACTTGTATGCTTCGCTCCTCAGTCGAGGCTTTTTATAAAGTTTGGGATCCTTACTTAAAGTACATTGGACCAACACTGTCACCTTCTATATTACAAGGGTTTCTTAGGGCGCATTCACACTGGCACTGTTTGGTCCGTTTTAAACGAACCCTGGTCCGCCTCCACGGATAGTTTGGTTTGTTTGGAGTGAACGCTCATTCGAACCCTGGTGCGAACCAAACAAGCGAACGCTGGTCCGCTTGAAAACTGGGGGCCTTGGTTCACTTGCAAGTGAACCCTGGTGCGGTTCGCTTACAGTGGGAAATGCAACCGGACTATCCAGCGAACCAAAGAGAGAAGGTGACGTAGAGTGCAGTGCATACGTATAATTTATGGACATATATGTGATCTGAAAACTTTTAAATCTCTGCAATACCTTGCTCAGCATCTGTTTAACCACAGCAGCACATCATAGTCTCTCGCTCTCTGCCGTCTTTTCAGATACTGCTGCATTAATCTCATGTACAGAGCAACATGCTGGGTAGGGAACGGAAGGGGATGGATTTCCGTTTTCGGCCCTGGCCAATCGATGAGCCTGGTTTTCTTCTTCCTCATGCTTTTTTCCTTCCTGGTCAGTGGTCGTTTCAAGCAATGCTGCCCCCGAATGAGCCGCTGTTGTAGCTGTGTTGTCCAGGTGTTTTGATCCGCTCTATAAAGTGTAGTGTGGAAGTGAACTAAACCAAATGAAGGTGTGAAATTTTTCAGCATTCCACACCCAATCAAATCAAGTCCCTTGGACTATCCTGGTGTGAATGCGCCCTTTAATCGACTTAGCCATTCTCTCTACATCTCATGTAAATTAGCCTTCTTGTGACCTTGTTATTTGTCTATATAGCCTCATTGCTAGTCTGTTTGCTTGCTTGTTTGTTTTTTTGTTGCTGCCTTTATATGGTTGTAGGAGGTGATGAAGGTTGGGGATGGATGCAATGTCCACTTTTTCTAATAATTCTTTTTTCATTGCTCCCTTATTTTCTTAATTTTAACTATTCCTCCTATTAGCCATGTTATGTTCTAGAAAAAAAACAAAACCATACCATTGCCAAAGTTTAATACGCCAGCTGATATGGAATGCATTGTTATGTAAATGTAATGCTTTGACCTCGTCCCTCCCCAAAAGGAAACACTAAGCTTAGCATAGCTGGGAATGGGGAGTTAAGATAAAACTATCCCCATAGGAGAACATAGACTCTACATGTGGATGCTTGGGTAGAGATAGAGAATATGAAATACTACATGAATAGCAGCTGATTGCGTAAACTAGCTTGCAGGTTTTGCTCCATCAATCCTTCCCTACCATAACTGTAGTTGCTATGCACAGATATTGTAGAAATAAATCATTTAAAAATATCTTAACATTTCATGTTAAAAACATCACTGGATATAATCCATGGTTTTGCAGATTTAACCAATATAAACACTGTGTGGTGATCGGATTGCCAAAACACCTGATGTGCTGTTAGCATCCTGTGCTATAATCCAAGGAGTACTTGTATACAGGCACATTCCAGAGTGAATGTGAATGATATGCCGCCATGCAAATAAAGCACGTACCAAAACAAATGTCAGGCTGTGCCATCACAGCTCAAACGAGCACCCATCGTACACCATCTGACAGCTCACCCTAAAACCCCCTAAAATCCATTCAAACATCAAACATCATGTCAGCCTCTCAATAGCAATCACGCTCCTTGAAATAGCTGGATGAGTTTGTATTTTATTTGACTTGGAATCAACAGAACTAATACTTGTTAAACTGGTGGCTTGTCATTCAAAAGTAACAGATGTCAACACCGTCGTGACTTCAAAAGTGGGAAAATCAAATTGAAAATTGAACATGAAAAATAGTCCAAACAACCCTTTAGTTAAATAGCCCCGGCTCATTACAATGTAATACAATCAGTCCACAGAGAGTTAGACTTCACTTTCTCAATATGTTGAGGAGTGACATATTGAGACCACATCAATATTCCATTGCCTATTATTAAAATTCATATTATGGAGGATGGAGTGTGTGTGGGGGGTGCACTGAAAGAAGATCTTTATTTGGCAAATCAATTAGTCTGTGTTTAATGTGATAGACTGAATATTGTCCTCCTCCGGGCAAGGAGCCTGTTTCTGGATAGACACAAAGCAGCAGGAGAATTAGACATTTCCTCGAGGACCACATTACTGATTTGTTACTGTTATTGATATCCACTGATTACTTACAAATGATGCAGTGATTTCGTTTTTGACATTATATAGACTGTAGTTAAAATATTCCTTACGAATAATCACCTGTATTCCTGTGAAATGCCACCGAAATCTGTAATAGTAAACTAAATAAACACTTTCTAAATGTCACAATACTCGTGAATATAGTGTTTCCAAATGGGGTAATGCCTGCATCTAAAACACATACAGACCCAGGAGGCACTTAAGCGTATTCATAGCCTCTACTTGTGTTCCTGCACAAACCCTTATTTACATCCTGGATAGATACAATGCATTCTATGGGCTGTCGAGTAATACTGAAGGTCATTCAATGTGTGTTTTTCAAACAGTCCTGCAGTATTGTAGAACATTGATGTCATTCATTCATTAATTTTCTGTAACTGCTTATCCTGTTGGGGGTCATGGGGGGGCTGGAGCCTATCCCAGCTGACATTGGACGAGAAGCGGGGTACACCCTGGACAGGTCGCCAGACTATCACAGGGCTGACATGTAGAGACAGATATTCCCTCACAGTCACACCCACGGGCAATTTAGAGTCACCAATTAACCTGCATGTCTTTGGATTGTGGGAGGAAGCTGGAGTACCCCGAGAAAACCCACGCTAACAAACATACCCCCACCCATCGAATCAGTAGTCTCTTGCTGTGTGCTAACCACTGCATCATCATTTAAGAGTGTAGAGATGTTTCCCTCTTTGAAATCCTCTGTACTGCCCAGGAGACATATTAGTAGGGAAATGTGATTTGTTTAATGCAAACTGAGCAACTGTGAAACTTTGTTTAGTAGTTTATATGGCAACACATCACACAGCTCATTGCTTTTATTATTTACTTAATTAGCACAAGCTTTACTAATACTGCTCTTTGTCTGTGTTCTCTGCGCCCATGAGCATGAATCAGTGAATGAGTAACAAAGATATCTGAAAATAATTTGGACTATTCAGGAAGATCAGCCAGCACGATGAGGCCAAATCAAATCCTCTGTGAGTCCAGTATAAACTCATTTCTCATATATTTGAATAAATACCAGCCCTCCCTGCCAATGAAACACAATTTACAGTCTGTCTGTGTTTTCACTTGACCCTGCTTGTCCTTCACAGTGCCCTGGGATTCTCAACCTATAAAACAGGTATTATTATACTCAGCTAGTGACGTAATTTGGTGGAATATTCTACAAGGACCCTGTGCCTGGCATCGGTCCTAAGGGGAATGTCACGGCCCTAACCTCATCTCCAGCTATCATTGGCTCTGTGTTCATATTCACTAGGAAGCAGAGCAGAAAGGAGGAAAATGATGGGCAAAGCAGACACACAGGGTGATGAGGCAAAGAAGGAAGGGAGAAGGGAGAAGGAGGGATAGAAGAAAGGAAGGAGGGAAGGAAGGAAATATGTAATGAGTAGATAAGGAAGATGAGGAAGGAGGGAGGGCAGGAACAGAGGACATAAGAAAGAAGGTAAGCAAGGAGTAAAAAAGGATCAAATTAGGAGGGGAGGATGGTGGGGGGCAAAACAAGAAGGAAGGAAGGAATGAAGGAAGTAAGGGAGGAGGGAAGGGGGAGGAACGGGGAAGGCAAAAGGGCAGATGGTATGTTTGGGGGGGAGGAAGAGGAGGAAAGGGGTGAAAAGGAAAGAAAAACTACAGGACAGAAGAAATGCAGCAAGAAAGAAGGAAGGAGGGAAGAAAGGAAATATGTAATGAGTAGGGAAGGAAGATGAGGAAGGAGGGAAGGTAGGAAGAAGGAAGGGAGAACAAAGAAGAGAAGGGAGAAAAGACAAAAGCAAGGAGGAAGGAAAGATGAAATGAGGAGGGACAGGTGAGGAGGAAGGGGATAGGGATAAAACCAAAAATGTAAGGAATGAGGGAAGAAAGGAAGGAAGGATGGAATGAAGGAAGGAAAGGGGAAAGGGAGGAAGATGAGGAAGGAAATATCTTATGAGTAGAGAAGGAAGATGAGGAAGGAGGGAAAGTAGGAAGGGGGAAGGAAGAAGGGAAGGAAGAAAAGACAGAAGCAAGGAGGCAGAAAAGATGAAATGAGGAGAGAAAGGAGAGGAGGAAGGGGGGAGGCATGGAACCAAAAAAGGAAGGAAGGAAGGAAGGAAGCAGTAAGGAGGGAAGGGAGAGGAGGAAGGGGTGCAAAGGAGGGGAAAAACAATAGAAAGAAAGGGAAGGAAGGAAGGAAGGAAGTAAAGGAAGGGGAAAGGAGGAAGCAGGGAAGGAAATATGTCATGAGTAGAGAAGGAAGATGAGGAGAGAGGGAAGGCAGGAAAAGGGAAGGGGGAAGGAAGAAAAGACAGGAGCAAGAAGGAAGAAAGGAATTGAATGAGGAGGGAAGGAAGACAAGGAAGGGGGGAGGAAAGGGACAAAAAAAGGAAGGACGGAAGGAAGGAAGTAGGGAAGGCCAGAGAGAGTTAAGGGGCTCAGTGAATGCTGATTCCTGTCAGAGCTGTCTGTGCTGGATCCATCCGTCCTACCACAGCCTGAGTATATATGAAAAAGGACAGCTTGTCCTCTGTCCTCTAAATTACTATTAAAGACAGGAAGAAATAACATTTCAGACTGAAATAAGAAAAGAAGTATTGACAGACTAATCATCTTGGACATTTTAGTTTTACTTTGTTTTTACTCTTCACCCTAAGGCAACTTTGATAAGTCTAATCAGCCCCTGGTGGGATCCCAACACTGAACGACTCCATATGCCTGGCGCCCTGACGCTGACACGTGTAGGCTGAGGAATTACACAGGAAACACGATCCTGTCACGACAACTTTAAAGGACTGACACTTTAAAAGCTTTTCGAAACTGATGTCAACATTCATATAAAACAGGCAGGCATCCAGGCGATCACCTTTTTTTTCATAGCCGTGGCTAAATAACCTGTTAATGCACCACTGCAGTACGCATGCCGCAGTAGTTGGCAGCGTTCAATGAAGGTCGCAAGTGGCTCTCTCTTATGCAATTAACCCAGTTTCTCAGTGAGACGGCAATCTATGGGGAAGCAATTAAAATCCAAATTCTTCCCAGTGTGTGGACTTCACAGAGAAAAAAACCTTGGACAGACCAACATTTGTTTGGAGGCGTTGATTAACAATTTTCTTTAGATATCTGAATTCTAAAAAAGAGACAGAAGGAGGCAATGCAAAAAAGAAAAAGTATGCAGGAAGGAAGGGTGGATTAAACTAAATGAGACAGAAAGAAGAAGGAAGTAAAGACAGAAGGAGCAAAAGGACATTTGGGAATTGTCACTTGACTCCTTTCTTTCATCCGAACCATGATTTGGCTAAAAATCTATTATTCTGTGTTCGATACTGAACCAATTCTTAATTTATTCTCCAATTATTTGTTCATGAATGCAAGGCAGCTCATGCATAAAATCTTATCAGCTCACTTGACTACTTTTAATACAAACACAGCCAATAGAAAAAAAGACGCTCCCTCCATCTATTTATTTGTTCTCAAACCTGGCTGTGTGTGTTGTGTGTGAGCGTACTGTGTACTGACCTTGAATTCCTCCTGCGGGCAACAAACAATCCCAAGTCTTTCCCCCTCCTCCCACAGATGAAGGTTGCAAGGTGAAGTCTCTGTGTGTGCTGAGGAAGAAGTCCTCCACCTCCTCCGTTCACTCTTTCACCTGCAGGAAAACAATGAGGAGAGGCAAAAAGCAGCGATATGAGAAAAGGCACAGATGTCAGGCATTTGTGTGGCATCTAATCCTTTTATTTTAGAGAAGACAGAACACTGGGTCGGCCCGAACCCTGGCTGAGGTCTGGAGTTAGATCCATGCTCTTAGGGTAGCATTGTTTTATAAAAGTGTTTGTTTGCTACACTTATTTTTTGGTGATTATTGTGATAAATATCTGTGTTTTTCTGAAAAAGAAAAGTCACAGTGCCACACAGGGGGGATTTTAATTCAGCAGGGTTCCTAAGAGCTTTTATAAATTGGGTTAATAAATCAAAAAAGTTATCTTTTATATATAATGCAAAACAAACCTACTGTAAATGTAAACCAGCGCGCTGTGCTGTAGCATTTCTGTTTGTGTTCAAGATTAACAAATGAGATAAAATGAGATAATTAGTGAGGTTTGGAGGCGCTTGTTCATGTTTTTTCTATTTATTTTTTTTTAGTTTGGACTGAACCAGGCTAGCTGTTTCCCCCTGTTTCCAGCCCTTGTGCTAAGCTCAGCTAAATGCCCCCCCCAGTTCCTTACTTAACGCACACCTGAGAATATTATCGATCTTATCATCCAACTCTCGGCAAGAAAGCAAAAAAGGTGTTTCCCAAAATGTTGAACTGTTCCTTTATTTTTCTGTTTAAATGATAGACATTTAAAGTGGATGGTATATAGGGCTGGGTTAATGCTTAGTAGCACCAATACCAGTACCCTTAAAGTGTTGATGATAGAGTATGTCATTTGATACCCATAATGTGAATGCAGTGGCATACAGTATAGACATATTCTCACACATTTTGGTGGTAACTCAGCATTCTCCACGCTGACTTCAAGCTTTTACCCTCGGGCAGATGATACAGTATGCCCAAATTTAAACTGAACCATTTTAAATATTCATTTGTGCCAACCTCAATCAAGATTTTAAATAATATCGCTTGATGCTTAGGGGTTGTGTTGTGTTTTGTATATGGTGCTCTGTTGTGTGCTGGTGTTATGCGCAATACATGAGTGGCTGATGTGCAATACTGTTATATGTAGTATGTGTTTTTATGTTTTTTATGGATTAAGCTTTTAATTTCCTCTGGAGTATTATTATAAGGCGGCAATACTGTGTCCAAGACAAATTTCCCTATGGGGACAACAAAGTATATTGAATCGTATCGTATCGTACCGTATCGTATCGTATCGTATCATACAGCACCGTACCGTATTGCATCATAACGTATTGCAACGTATCGTATCGTATCGTATCGTATCGTATCATGTTGTATTGTATTGTATCGTATTGTAAACTGCCAACTCTGTTAAATACACCAGGCTTGACTCCATAGACTGTATGGGATATAGGTGTTGCTGTGGGTGTGTAAGCTCCGCTGGGGGCAAGTTGTCAAAGTCTGACTTGACACACACAGAAAGGGCTAACTATTAGCATCATATGGCTAATGTTACCAAATGGCTACTAATAGTTTAATGACAGAGCTGAGCCGTCTCTATGTTGGTGTGAGTTTGTTGGGATATTTAATGACTTGGTGTTGGATGTTAGCCGCTGCTGCTATGTTAGCTCTTGCTAATCAGGCAAATGTCGAACTGACTGTTCAGCAGGAGAACAGCAGCTCTGGAGGTGGCAGCGACAGAAAGTTTGCTGATCCAGCAGGAAGAAAGAACAGTCCAGGGTCAGACAATCTGTGCAAAAAAGATTGAAAGCAGGTCTTATTTGGCACTGAGATATATTAGTAGATACATTAATGATATATGAATACTGAATCCCAGCCCTAATGGTGTCTCTCATGGTGTGACAGCTATCTAGTATGGCACTGTATGTCCCTGAGGGCTTTTCGAATCCTTTCAAGAGAAAGTTTTGATGTAGAAATTTTATGACTGGAACAACAGAGACTATGTGTTTGGGGAAACATGTTGCCTTAGCAAATAAACCAGCAGTATCGGCACAGCTAAACACCACAAGGCTGAGCTGTCCCTTGAAAAAGTGTATTTGAAAAATAATGAAAACAAAACAATGTTAAAAGCTAAGCAACATTGCTGTTTGTCAGGTTTCAGTACAGACAGTACATTTTTGAAAGTACTAAAGGCTTTTTCAGCCAGAAACCTTTGATCCTGCCATCAGTAAAATGCACCGTGCTTGTGCCTGAATTTCATCTTCTTGGCTGACAGAGGCTTTTTCTCACATTTCAATTCATCCTGTGTGCCAATGACCAACAACATCTGAAACAGGTTAAATCTATGATATGTACATTGGGATGAGCCAGTTTTTAGTGTTGCACCACCAGTTTGTGGGTCATTTTAATATAACAGGTGTATTTTTGACATAAGAGCATTTTTGAGTGCACCTTCAATCGTCTCACGAGGCTCCTCTAACCTTGGACCCACTGCTGCTCCCCACCATGCTGCCCCACAGGTCATGAAATGAGGTTGCCACATCATAGAGCCTTGGGTCAACATGATAATTGGGGGCGCTTCTTTGTGTCACGCTGACTTTGCAAATCACTTCAACGTGTTTTCGGGGTAGGAGCCTGCAGCGTACATCACTCAGCCACCAGCCAGCTTCACTCGGAGCTAAGTGCTGTGCCAATTATTGCATGACACCGCCATCCATATCTGTTCTCATGGAAATTCATAATTTATGACACATCCTCGCTTCTGCCTCCGGGGACCTGAATGCTATTATCCTACTAAAGTGAGATCTGATTGGGCAGCTGCTATCTCACTTGCTCCTTTGAAGTCATTTCTTCAAGTGCCCCTCTATAGCCCCTATAATGTATCACCGTCCAGCATACAGTGAGCCAGATCAACACCAGCTATCCTTCTCTCAAAATGGCAACTGTAGTTTGACAGAGAATAACCCTTCTTCAGAGTGTAGCCTTATATATTTGAGACCATATATCTGTTTGTGTTTCAGTCTCTCCATCATCCTTTCTATTTTATAGACGGCAAAAATAGTTCGTAAATGAAAACGTAGTCCTAACAAACACTACCTTTGTGGTGTACATAGACTACATTTCGCACACATGCAGTATCATTCAATGCTGAGAAAAGGCTGTAACATTAAAAACACATTAAAGGGTAAATTTAGTATTTTTCAACCTGGACCAATTTTCCCCATGTTTTTGTGTCTAAGTGAATAATGGGAACAACATTCATTAAACTGGTCCAGTACTGAGTGAGACCGCTACAGATGGCAGCTGTGAAACAAGCCACAATGTAACCATTCAGGGCATGTTTGCACTGTCAATTACTAAAAGTTCTTGGGGTTTTTTATGGCACTGACAGGCTCAAATGATTATCCTAAATGTCTGACAACTTATGGAAAGTTTCACTATAGAGACAGATCTTTTTTTTTAAAACCATAAACAGCCCAGAAACCACTATCACCAGACCCACCAGACTCCATTTATATAAACAGTAATTTTATCAGTATGAAAACACACTTCATTCAAAGCCGACAGAAACAAAATAAAACTCACAAAAAGTGCCTTAGTTCATCTTTCCACTGTTCCAACAGCCACCAACTCTAGTTTGGTTTGAATCAACCCTAATTCACCCAGTGAGATGTGAAAATATGATGGCTCTATACACACTTAAATTTCTCTTTTTTTAAATGGAGTTTGGTGGAATTGGCATTTGCAATATTGGTGCTGTTGCTGTAATATAAAGGATCTTACTCTTTAACAAAAAGGGTTAATCTCCTTTTAAACCATGTATCTCTTTTGTATCTCTTTTCGGGCGTGGCCTCTTGGTTCCCTCCTCCTGCCAGTCCCCCTAAGTGCCAGCAGCAGCTGTACCTTCATACCTGAACGTCATCGACAATCAAGCAACTGCAGTATAAAACCATGGCTCAGACATCCACACTCAGATTGTTCAGTCTCCTCTGCGATACAAACGTCAAGACCAACTTCTACATTTTCTGGCATCTTGTCTTTTTTGTGCTTTTTGGACCTCAATTCACACTTTGTTCTGTGTCTTAGGTTTACCACGCCTGCTTCCCCTATAACCAACTATGTCCAGCCTGTGTCATCCTGGGTTTCTGCCTCTGGATTTGGACTGCTTGGTCTTCAGCCCCTCTGCCTCCTCTGCTTCGCCATTCTCAGCCCACCTCAGCCATCATTTCACTCATCTTAAAACTAGAATGTCCTGCCTTTAACCATTCAGTTTCCTGGTTGTGTTTGTGTTTGGGTCCTAAGTTGAACTGTCACAACACTTTTCTTTCAAATCAGGTGTGTTTAAGTCAATCTACCAACGCTAATTAAAACTAATAATACAGAATTGTATAGTATGGTATGGTATGAGTCATTATGTGTCTACAGTTTTGTCCGCCAGCACAGTCAGAAAGGTAAACATGGAATGTTACATGTTTTAATGTGTCATTGATTAACATGTGAGTCAGCAGTTGGTTGTGATGTAATGAATCGTCTTGGCAAGCTCTCAAATAGGCTATGTCATACATTATCTCTGTCTTGTAGCTCCTTATAGAGCTGCCTCAGTGGTAGATTTCATGCTTCTCTCTAACAGAATAACAGTTTGAGTAGGTGTCAGCAAAGAACGTCATTAAGCATCCTCCCTTTCTCTGAAGAGCGCAGCGGCGAGATAATGACGTTGCATTTTGCTACCAGATGACCTTGTGTGATTGTTTCACTGCTGAATAAAGAATAAGTTGTGTTGTGTGAATCACACCAGACCAGGACATTAAACTGTAATAAATGGCGATAGTGGTTGTGTGGTACACTTCAGCTTTGGTGGTGTGAGAAAGCTGGGTGTCTGTGATTTGGTTTATGGCACAGGTAGCTGAAAAATCAAACTGACAATCCTAAGCTTTTGTGTTGACACGTGTTAAAGAACTTACCTTTTATGCTTTTCTCTGCACCTGCCCATAGTTATTACCTCAGTCAATTGCTCTTGCACTCTGACAATAAACTCACTTGTCAAACCCAGTCCATTTACTTCACAATAACACTTCAATTGAAAATAAAAGTTGTCCCAATGACAAGAAAATGTGATCTTAACCATGAAAAGATGGATTTTTACTCATGGACATGGCTCAGAATTCATGCCTTTTGAGGCAACACGATTGCCTCAAAAGTTGAACAAAACCAGTTAAGTGCATGGTGACCGAAATGCAAGCCTTCCTCTGAATCCCCGTGTGAACTTCTGAAACCCAGCAAGACCAAAAATCACGACATCTGAGGGCGTGTTTGATTTCTCGAGATTTTTATGGTAGGACACAGGCCGTGTCTACTTCTTTATGCATTGGGGACTTAAAATGCATTCGCCCACAAAGATTTCTGCTGGGAACCCGCAGTGGCGAATAAACACATCAGCTTGAGTCCATTCCCCTCTCCCTGTCTCATATTTTCCAGTCTATTGCCTGTCATTCCGCTGCCTCATTTGAGCCTCTCTCCCCTCTTTGCAGGAGATAGTTCTGCAACTCCATTAGCAAAAAGGTTGGCTGAGAAATCTGCAGGATTGCACCAACTCTCAGGGACTTGCCACTTACTAGTTACTCCCAAAGGTGATGCCATAATTCCTTCCTCCCCTACCCTATAAGATACTTGTGAACTTTTAGTGGGAAACTTTGCTGTCAAATGCATTCAATTTCACTTGTCAAACTTGGTCTCTTTCACTTTAGAACAACTTGGGAGGTTAGTCTGTTTGGAAGACTCATCCGCTGGAGAACACAAATGAAAATCTACATAGAATATTGTTAAGAATTACTCACCATTTAGCCGTAGACCTCACTTGTTAGAACACATTGGTAGTATAAGGTTCAGTATGCTTGAAACAAACTAGGTCATACAACATGTTGTTCAAGAATCGTTTGATGCACACTGGCCTAATTACTCAGAATGTATGCTAAAGCATTATGTATCAGACTATTTCTTTTAGGGACAAAGAGAGAAGTTAGTGTTTTCTCGCTAATATATGAACATCAAGCCTGTGCCGAAAGTCTATATAGTCCACCTCAGCTGCTTTGACACTGACAGAGATTTTGATCCTACACTTTATAAACGAGCCAACAGTTACATCAGATTAGTTACAACTTTTTTAAAGGGAAATCAAAAGTGTCTGCATCTGTATTGCTGCCTATTATCCGTTATTGTACAGGAAAACCAATAGCTGCACTACTACATCAAATGCGGTAGGTCAAAGTCAAACTAGGACGTCAGTCTTTGATGGATACAACAAACACATTGGGTGATAATTTAACCATTGGCCTGCGTTTTCCATTTCATACTGTCCAGCACATTACCACCAGTGTCATGATCAAGGAAACTAAAGGGGCTTTCACACCGCCGTGTGGTAACTCGCCGCCGATAGACATTTTAATGAGGCTAAGGTGGCAGCGGGAAAGCAGTTTCCAAAACAACTGTTGAGGTATGAAACAGTTGCTGCCCACATGCATGTGCACAGATTTTGCTGTGCTGCCCTGAGTTCACCATGTTGAATTCGAATTGCTGCCTGCCTGGCCGATCAATTAGCGAGCATCACGGAAGCAAAAAGAAGGCAAGATGGAGGAGCTGATAATGTTGGTGTCTGAATACCTGAAGTTACAGCAAACCAAAAGAAAGACCTGGCATGATGAAACATTTCCACCAGACATCAGATAACTGGTAAATTGTCCAAATATGTCCAAATCTTTTACACAATGTGCAGCTACAAGCTAGCTTCTACTTCTGCCAGTGTTCTACGCAGCGGCCACCTCCACCCCAGTTTGCAATTTGGAAAGGTGTATGCAGGGGGTGGGGGTTGGTTCTGAACTTATCTGACCATCAGACAAACAGTACTGATGGAGTACATTGGCATCTTAACTAAGCATGGTGGTACAGTGGTTAGCACTGTCGCCTAACAGCAAGAGGGTTCCTATTGTTTGGGGTGGGAGGCTCGAACCCCAGGGTGGGGGAGCCCTTCTGTGCATGCTCTCTCTGACTTCCTCCCACAGTCCAAAGACATGCAGGTTAGGTTAATTGCTGACTCTAAATTGTTAGGTGTGAATGTGAGTGTGAATGGTTGTCTGTCTCTATGGGACAACCCTGCAATAGTCCGGTGACCTGTCCAGGGTGTACCCGGCCTCTTGCCCATTGTCAGCTGGGACAGGCTCAGGCCACACCACGACCCCTAACAGGATAACTGGTTACGGAAAAGGAATGAATGAATGACTAAATGTGCTTTAAATGTTGCATACCTGTAGGGGACAAATGGATATCTTGCTAACATATGGATTTAATAACATAGCCTACTGAAGCACCACCCATTTTGCCAGGGATTTTAATATTCTGCTGAGAAATCCTCTCCAACAGTGCCTGCATATAACAATATGTATTGTGCACAAAGTTCTCAACAGCAGACCCTCAGCCCAGTCAGGCTTTGTGAGTGAGCACTGCCCATTAAGCTCCTTATCACATCTGCCTGCACTTTTTTCTCGCTTGACAGTTTTACAGAATAGGAATTGTATGCACGGTTACAATAATGTGGCAATGGCTAATTTCGAGCAGCTGGGAAGCACAGGGGAAACATTTCTGTATGGGCTAAGGGGCCATAGCAGCCATCCACTTTTAGCAATTATACTCCACCAAATGATATATTATTACACTGATGGTAATACAGAAACAAGTTATTAGGTGAAATAAACACTTGTTCCTTTTGAAATTGGGGTCTTAAAGGACATTTTCATGCACCATACTGTCTCATTCAGCCCTTGGGTATTAAGAAACTCATCTCAGCCACAGTCAGCGTTCCCCTACCACCCACTGACGTCAAAATACATCTGTAAATGGGCGGACTGAAGCAAACCAGGCTGCTACAGCGAGCCACAGCAACAGACATGCCAGCCCCATGACTGGAAACAAGATTAACAATATGTGAATGGGTCACTCTCAAAAACTCGGTGGTTACTTTTAGAGTGAAACAGAAAGAGATACTTAACAGAGACACTCTGTTGGCCTTTCAGATTACCCAACATAAATCATAAATGTCTTCCACCTGAAAGCATTATATCTGAGTCCACTGCGGTCCAAATATACTCCTTCAATCTCCTGGGGGTTTTGGCTGAAATAGATACACCTACTTACGGGTTTACTGTGTTCCTGGACATTTCTTGATCAAAGGCATGTTTCTCAAGCTGCTGCCATAGAGGCTTTAATACTTGTCTCCACAGCCAGCCGCACCCATTGATAATGATGCATGCTAGGTTTAATGTGATTTTCATGTTCTGCTTGTCAGCGTTACCTGACAAAAAGCCTGTGGACTCATTTAGATCATGCATACTACAGATCTGTGGAAAGTGTTGCGAGCGCACAGACAGATCACAGCTGCAAGCATTCGCTGATAGGTTAATGGAGATTTTTTTTCTTCCCACAAGTCTAAGCTGAGAGGTTTTGGCAGATCGTGTCAAGTGCAATGCTAAAGGCCATAGTGAACCTGATTTACAACTCTTGATTTAGGAGCCAAGTCTTTGCTCATGGAGCTACTGTTAAGCAAGCCGTGTATTAAGCCTGAGGTGGTGTTAAGAAGTACTTGAGAACTACTACAACCACTGACTTCACAGACGCCCTCTCGGATCATGGCTCAAAATCTTCTCACAGTCAAGGACCTTGCTGCTGCACATCTATCTTTCAGGCTTTAACTCAATTTAAAGGGTCTTGAAACGATTGAAAACAATCCAATCAGTTGGTTTTTCTTCTCTTACGTGATCACTGGAATGCCACTCAGCACATGCCATGAAATGACATTTCTGTCAGCAGGATGAAAAGCACAAGGTGACAAAAAAAAAAAAATGAAGTGTTGTGTGCTCAGGCAGTTACTCACAACCTGCAATGAAGTGTCAAGCCACAGGGAACTCTAACCTCTTTGTCCCAGTGTCCCCGTGCACAGCCGGACAATGCACAGAGGAAACAGCAGGAGAATAATGAGGAGGGAAGGCGAGAAAACAGGTTTTTCTGTTCGATCAAGAGCTGAGGTCAAAGAATTCATTTAAATGGCTTTGCTGCACTGCACAGCCGAGAACAGACACTCCTGCAGGAACATGCACACACAAATATAAACACACATTTACCCCGCTGCTGCTGACTGCTAATGAGTAGCAGTCTGAGCCTGACAGTTGCTGGAGATTCCTACTACAAAACACCTTGAGTCCATCTCTTAATTTCTTTATATTTCATCCATATCTGATTAACTGACAATGCAACACATCCCTTCTACTCTCAGTCTATCCAATAAGCACATTGTACACGAAACACTAGAGGAACATGCCACCTACACATGTTAACAACATGCCAATAAACATATGTGGGATTCTGAAGCTCTTTCGATGTGTACAGTTAAATCCCTTTTTCATCAACAGAGAGCAACGCCTTTGTAGAGTGTGAATCAAACTGTGTGGCAACTCATGTCAGCTTGATACTGTTTACTCATAATAATAATAATAATAGAACATAGGCTGCCATCAATGTCTTTCCCCCTCATTTCATTTTATGGTGTGGAGACATGATTGCACATACTGTTTAAGTGGGTAACACGCTGTCATTTTCACATAAATCACCCTCTGATTATCAGTTGTGCTGAGAAGGGAAAAGTGGGTCTATACTGGATTGCATGTATTGCTCCATTTTAGTGATATCAGACAGAATTGTCAACTCGTTACACTCTGTTTCCATCTTCAGCCTGACATTGCATTCACTCTAACCGATTTCTGTGGGGGAGGAGGATTCGATTTTTCCTAACCAATCACTGGAGACCAACATGTTTGCTTGAATCTAAAGTCATTTTAAATCCACACTGATGCCAGCGTACCTGTTTTGCTGGGTTTTTAAGAGTGGAGCAGAGCAAAGTGAAACAAAGCACGATGTGAGGTGACATTGAGAGGACATGTCAATTTGGAACAGCCTCAGTAGCGGGGTCTATCTTGTCTGCTTGCCATTGTTGTTATTACTCCTCATTGGTTCCGGCGCACAGCACAACAATGCTTGACAACGCTTGACAACAGCTTGACAACGGTGTAAGTCCCGCCCGTGGTGCTGATTGGCTAATTGAGTCCCATCAGCATTCATTCCTTGTTTATTATTTAAACTGAGAAACTGCTGTTTCATGTCACAATGCAGGATGAATTACCTTGAACTCAGTGGAGTAGGCAGATTCAAAGGTGCACACCCAGGCAACCATTTTAGTGGAATGAGCTTTTTGAAACTACCATTAGAACTCAGGCATCATTTTTGCAGCTGTGTTCATCACCTACCATCAGTCATGATAACACTTAACTCACTAAAGCCATTGCTGAGATCCTGGGATGCAGAATCATCCTTAAAAATAGATGTATAGGAGCAGGAACAATCACCAGAGTGAATGCTGGCATTGTACGATTCTGCAAACTACACCTATGTACTGGAGCATGTGTATGTTATTATTTAGCAGATATGTTAAAACTTTACAATTCAACATTGATGTGGTTTACATTCAGTTATAGGCACAAAAATGACTTGCTTAGGGTTAGGAAAAGATCATATTTAAGCTTAAAATACCCAATCTTGGTGGCACAATCCTGGCTGGAAGTGGCACCTTTGTCTCACTAAAAAGACATCTGGATTTGGTGGTGGAATTGCTGCTGGAAAACAACTGGCTATGTCTTTTGTTGGTCTCAAACAGCTGTCTGCATCTTAGCAGCAGTCTGGCTGAAGTGTTATGCCATCTATCATCCCCTCCAACTGATGATAACAAAGTCAGCTTATATGCAGATAGTCAGAACTATGTCACTTTAGAAACCTTGACATGGTATGTATGAAACATACAAATGTCCAATGCCAACATTTTCTTCTGGTGACTGGGCTGACCAGTTCAGCCAGATTAGCTACCACTGTATTTGGATAAGAAAATCAAAGTGTGTACATGTATTGTCACTGATACCTTACTTCACAGGAAAACCTCATGTTGCACGTCTGTGCACTATGTGTGTAAACTGTGACGGGCGTTTAAATGGAATATGTAGATAACAATTTTACCTTCCGCTTTAATTCTGTCTTTCAAATAAGTTTAGTGATGTCACTATATTTCAATATCTAAACTAGCAGTAGGCAACCTGTGGCTCCAAAGCTGCATGTAGCTCTTCACACCCTCTCTATTGGCTCCCTGTGGCTTTGACATAACAACATGACAACAGTTATTTTTTGACATTTTTATTTGTCATTGTTGTAGGCCTAGAGTGATAATTGCACTATACAAGTGTAAAAATGTGTAGCCCATACATCGAATTAAAAAAAATGTTAGCAGCAGTGGCTCGCCTGGAGTTTCACTAGCAAGGCTAGCTACTGATTGCAAATCCAAAAAAGGAAAAGTCGTCAAGGAAAATAGAGGACTTATTAGTGTGCGGACAGATTCATTTGCTTTCACCACCAAAGCTGCAAAGTTAAAGTATTAAATAATTAGAAACAGCCAACTGCAGAGTAGCTGCCGTGTAGGAAATGAAACTAATGGATGCTCATTAAGATCTATTTGCAATGTTGATGGGCTAATTTAGACATAATAGGCTGTTACCTTTGTTCAAATATGTTTTGCAGCTCCAGGCAGATTTTTTTATTTGGCCAATAATGGCTCTTTTAATAGTAAGGGTTGCCGACCCTGATCTAAGCAATTAATTTGCTCAGCGCAAATGTTATCATAACTGGCAGAACTGACCAACATAACCCAAGCTGTGATAAAGTGTAGCATTACCAAACCAAGATAATTTGTTTATCTTTTGCTATAAAGAATGCAACACCATTTGTAGGGTTGGAATTCAGTGGCATTTTATTATTGATTCTGCTTATCAAATCTCATTGCTTTCTGAAACCCCTTATTTTATTCATTTAGGTTTCAAAAGTCAGTTTAAAAAATAAAAGACATATATCTAAATACACAAAAGCAATGTTATACTGAAACTTTTTCAAATATTTGACCTATTTGCTAATTAGCTAAATGCTACCTAGTTGTTCTGAACAAAAAAACCTTAATAAAGGATCTCTTAGCTTATCAATTCTGGGTATACACTCGGTAAAATAGACCCATTTATCCTAAGTCGACCCTTGCTCTACTATTACTGAGCAGTTGTAGTCGTCAGAAGAAACTGAACCATCATTTCACTTTGATGGTCTCAGTGTTGTTTCATAAATGTATGTGGGCCAGCCTTTTCACTGCTTTCTGCGCCTTCTGAACAATGCTACATCTTTAGCTTACACCCACAGCAACAGAGTAAAGCTGACACTCTACAATTGAGACATACTATACATTTCATGGTTGTGTGCCTTTTTCTGCGCTCATTACTGAGGCAGCAAGAATCCATATGCCTGAGTCCCAATTATGGACACATTAGAACACAAATGTACATCCAGCAGAAGCTGAGAGGGACACATGCAAACATGGGAATAGATCACTATCTTGCATGTAAGTCACTTCGCTCTTCCAACAGCACACACTTACTGAGACCCAGCCACGCCTGTGCATTGCACAGACACAATAATCATATTGACTCTAAGTGCCTGCCTGTGACTTTCTCCACGTGAGGTTTAAGTCATGTGCCTGACTCTTCTCATTAAGCTAATTCAAGGCTTTACTCAGTGGCCAGCTTTAAATCCCAAGCTTAAGAACACTACGTAGCACAAAGAGGTAATGAGGGGTGAATCTCTTTTGCAATGCCACGAAAATACTGCCTTGGGCCATGCCAAGATCTTAATAAGGCCAGCCTTTACTCACCTAGCATTGCCAGTAAAAGGTGCCAGTACCCAGCAGCCACCTGTTTATGCCCATAGGTGGCTGTGGATAAAAGGAAGGGTGCCTTCTGCTCTCTCTGGTTGGAAGTCAACAGCCTCCCATCACACTTAATCTGTCCTGCAGAAAGTTCTCATAAATCCACTAGTAGACTTTCTCAGGGAGACTTACCATCATAGGACGGCCTCATCTTCTGTATTTCAGTAGTTTTTCTGGAACTATTATATCCAACCGCTGAATGCTGCAGGTGAATAACTGCTCTTTCTTCTCTTTTCTTAGCTCGTGTTTTCACTCGGCTCTTCCTTCAGGCAACCCAAATTGAGCCAAGCTTGGCAGCCAGAAAAGCAATTTGTTAAAGGACTGTGGAGTGCTCTCGTCTAATGTTTCATTAAATTATCCCTATTCACCCGCCTCTAGTCTGTAGTAAAGCCTCTTATGGTGGCACTGGGATTTCGAGCAGCGGGTCCGAGGTCAGTTGCAATCTGATATTTCTTTCGGCGGATTGAGAATGTTACGGAGCCACTCCAGCTGGGGTTGTAAGGGTCAATGCTTTGTTTTTGCCATCATATGTGACACCGTGTCCTTCCAGCTGCCCAGTAGAGGCTAACACAGACAATTAGGGAGCTGATAGCAACATGAGCAACACAGCATGCTTGTCTTTGTTATTTCACACATCAGTGTTTTGCCGTACATAATTATTTTCACGGTTGTTATTAGGTTCCTTAGAAGCTCATTAATTTCCATGCGCATACACTGTTACAAACTCACATATTCTCATAGACACCAAAAACACACACACAAACACAGAGTGAGGAACTTCAACTATTTACCTCCCCTGGATTTGAACCACTTCACCTCATCCCGTTCCTATTAAAGTGAACCAAAACCAGTGCCCTGCACTTAACCCCTAAAAATGCAATATATGTTTTTAAAGGCAACATGTCACACAACGTATGCTGCTGAGCTTAGCAATAGCTGCCTTTACGGTAGCCCAGAGAGCTCAATGACCTGCTAAAGACACATAAGCAAGCGAGGAACATCTTCATCAACTTGACAACACATGCGCAGCATTTAAAAAACATTCTCCAACTTTTTTTCAAATGTATTACAACATACATCTATCTGAAAGTGAGTGTCACCCAGACACGAAAACTCAACATAAAAGCCAACAACCCCCAACTCCAACATTCACCAACTTGACATCAAGTTGATGATGACACATGTGCAGCATTAAGAAAACATTAACCATCTTGATGACACAAGAAAACGTACATTTGCCAACACACAAAAACATCGACTTGACAACACACCGATACGTCTATTTGATGATGACACATGCGTAGTATTTAGAAAACATCAACTTAATGGCAAACATAAGCATCAGTTTGACTACACACATAAACACAAAAACATCAACATGGGGACACACGAAAACATCAATTTGATGATGACATATGTGCAGCATTAAGAAAACATTCACCATTCATGACACAAGGAATCATCAATTTGACAACATGTGCGCAGCATTTAAAGAAGCTGACAACACATCAAAAAGTGTTTCCAGGGGTCATAAAAAAGTGATGCACACTGCTGAGAAACACATGTTGCTGGCGTGTTTTTTGGCTTATTAAGTTACTGTAGTCAGATATATTTCCTTTTATATCACCTAATTCTAAAATGTAAGGATTTTGGAGGGGCTTTTTATTTTTGGCTTTTTTTTAAACACAGTTATTGCATGATTGAGATATGATTTCAGATCTGCTGTTAGCATTAAGTTAGCACCAGCCTTATCTTGTTATTAACCTGTCAATTCAAAATATCTGACAAAATGCAAACAATTAATTATGAAACATCCATCCATTTTCTAACCACTTTGCCTCTTGAGGGTCACGGGGGGCGGGGGCCTATCCCAGCTGACATTGGGCTAGAGGCAGGGTACACCCTGGACAGGTCGCCAGACTATCGCAGGGCTGACACATAGAGACAGACAACCATTCACACTCACATTCACACCTATGGACAATTTAGAGTCACCAATTAACCTGCATGTCTTTGGACTGTGGGAGGAAGCTGGAGTACCCAGAGAAAACCCAAGCTGACACGGGGAGAACATGCAAACTCTGCACAGAAGGGCTCCTGTACCTGGGGTCGAACCACCACACCACCGTGGTGCCCTAATTATGAAACAGGTAACGTTATGTTAGCTGGTTATAACATTCTTACTTACAGAACCTGTACTAGGGGACAAGCAAATTAAACTACCAGTAGGTTTTGACATTGCTTAATTTGGTCATCTATTAACAATAAGATATCCATTGCTGTTGATCCTGAAATGAACTAACCAACCCACACACACACACACACACACACACACACACACACACACACACACACACACACACACACACACACACATAAAGCCTGAGGAACTAACTGAGGAAACAGTCAAATCAGTCAATAAATAAGTAATTAAATAATTAAAATTATTAACAAAATAGAAGAATATGCCAGCTAGAAAAACTGGAATCCATAACTAAATAGATAAATACACAATAATAATAATAAATAAAAGCCAGGCTAAAAAGCTATGTCTTGCTTTGAAAAACATTGACACTCTTTGCGGCCCTCAGATCTTTAGGCAGGCTTTTCCACAGACGTGGACCATAGCTTTGAAGTTATGCCTCACCGTGGGTTTTTGTTCTACCTTTGGGGATGATTAAAAGGCCACTACAAGAAGACCTGAGGATTCTAATGGGTAAATCTGACAAATAGGTAGCACTAAGACCATTAAGAGCTTTATAAACAAATGAAAAGATCAATTCTGAAGCTCACAGAAAGCCAATGCAAACATTTTCAAATTGGTGTCTGCAATGTGCAATACTATGAGTCATAGGATTATAATATCAAATAAGCCAAAAATGAAAAAAAAAGCCAAAACTATGTCAACAACAAGCATGTCCCAGCCATGTGCATCACTTTTTAGTTTCCCCTGGAAACTCTTTTTGTTGTGATGTAAGCTTCTTGTCAAATCGATGTTTTCATGCATACTGAAGTAGATGTTTACGTGTGTTGTCAAAATACACATTCATTTGCTTGTGCTTTGTCTATTTGCAGTCACTGAGCTCTCAGGGCCACTGTATGTGTGCCCTCTGTATTGCACAGTTGCTCCAACAAGGCAGAGCCGTTAGCATCTGTAAAGGCTGTAAAGCTGCTATTTCTAACATAGCTGCAGTGTGTCCTCGGGCAGTTGATGGTGTTTCCTACTGTTTGCTTAACAAAAAAAGAAAAATGCTTCTATAGGCCTAAGGCAAAGTGGTATCTCAGAGGGAAAAGCACATACTGAACCATGTACCGACAACATTACGCCTGGATCACATTTAAGTCTCAGATATATAAACGCTGCTTACCACCTGCATGTATATTTCACATGACTCATGTTGAGTCCTGTAACTCAAATGTGTGTAAATGTGACCAATTTGTGCTGCATTAAGCATTTTTATAGCTGATTTACGGACAGAATGTTCTTCTTACATTAACTTCCTCCAGTATCAGGCACACAGCACTCACTTTACAGTACACATGCAACACTGTCACCCAGATTCATTTCCAATGATTCATGCAGCCGTAATGGATTCTCTCATTTGAAACTAATGAACTTCCATGGCTGAGTAATGGATTCCATATAGGATCCTACATCAGTTTGTAGACTGTCCCGCATGTCTTCACTACTTTGTAAGCTACTTTCAGGTAGGTACCGTGCTCTCTTGCCCTCTTTGTATGTACACAATGCATGTTGATCAGCTAATTCACTTTAAGCAGCTCAAGTACATTTCACTACCACCCGAACCAATTTAGAGTCAAGAGGGTAGGTGTGATGGCATGTTTCCAAGGAGAGTGCTCTTTTTCTGTACTGACTACAACCCCACGACAACAATGATTTCCGTTCCAGTTGGTACATGTGTGGTGTGCTAAGAGCCAGCTAAACATAATGGCGCTTAATTGAAGGACAACAGCAGGCACTTAAGGCCTGCATCACAATCCCACTGCCATTTGTTTCCTCTTATTGACTGTACGATTACACATCACTCTTTTCACCTTCTCATGTAAACAAGAAGAGAGAGAATAACACGCATCTGAGTCTGACACAAATACAACGCAGTTTGAACATATTGGCTCCGCGACGTTGCATATATCTGTGCACATATTGTTGGCATGACCAGACTAACAATCTGTCATCTGCAGGAAACCCTGCTGATCTGCTGCACAAGTTGACAAGGTGACAATGTTTTACATCGGCAATTGAATGCACATAAATTAAAGCTGTGCTACGCAGCTTTACATATCAAGGTACCATCATGTAACAGGGAGGTTATTAAGAACTTTGTTATGTGCCATATGTTAACACGGCACGTTCAGAATTATCAACCATTGCTAGAAGAGCGGCTTGGTTCTATGTCCCCATATTGGTTCACTACTTTGGTCCACACTGAAATATCCTAACAACTGTTAGATGGATTGCCATGAAATGCTCTACAGACATTCATGGTCTTAAGGGGATGAAGCCTACTGACTCCATCGACTTTCCCTCTTGCGCCACCAGCAGGTTGGTAGGTTGGATTTTAGCGAAATGTCTTGACATCTGTTAAATGACTTGCCATGAAACTTAAATGAAACATTCATGAAACATTCATGGTCCCTGAGGATAAGTCCTAGTGACTTTAACGTAGCCTGGTTTTCATCTGGCACCATCTGGTCACAGCTCTCAAATAATATCTCAACATCTATGTGATGGCACAGAATTTTGTACATTCAAGGTTCCTAAATGACAAAGTAACTTCGGTAGCACCACCACCATGAGGTTCTCATTTGGATTGGAGTAAAAAGTCTCAACAACTACTGGATGAATTACCATGGAATTTGGTACAGGCATCCATAATCCCCACCAAATTGACTGTACTGACTTTAGTCTTTACCTGGTTTTGATTTAGCGCCACTAAGCTTAGCACCTAGCTCAAAGCACGGCATGCCCACAGACCTTACATTACAAAGTCCAGCGCTATGTTCCGAAATCTATACTGCCATGAGTACACTTACACACAGTACACTGTCCGCACTTACAGAGTGCACATATTTCAGCGAGTAAGTGCTGTTCCGATTCATTACTCTATGGCGCACTTACCGGATGTTACGATCACGACTACGGCTGTGACATCACCCACCAACAAACTGGAACAGACGGCAGGTCAGTGGTTCTACCCACTGACCTGTAAGTGGTCCCGCCTCTTCCGCTTCGTAGCTAAGATGGCGGCCGTTGAGTACAAAAAGTGTACAATGTTCCACACTCTCAATTTTGCCGTTATGAGTACACATCCGGGTCTTTTAGGTACACTTCTTTTTTGCCGCAATCGTAATGTGAACGCCCTCTGTACCCAAAGTAGGTACGGTAAGTACAGAAAGTATGGGTATTGGAACAGACGGCAGGACTTTTTTCCATAGTGGTCCCTGGTCCATCCTTCAGACCTTGCACCACACAACATGATGGAGACAGTGGTTCAACAACCAAACACCACAACATGCCACATCCCAACACAGCAACCCATCTGCAGATAGTAGAAAACAACAACAAAACATATATGGACATTCTTTTGTAAGACATCTCATTGTAAAACAAGCACAAACAAGTTTAGTCCTGTTTAGAAAACGTATGAGTGAGGCACAAACTGAATCTGTAACACTGAGTTTCCCCAATTAAGAAACAGAAAACAAAGCTCTTTTGCATACTGGCTGGCTAAACAGATATATAGTCTGCTTAATGTCTGGCCATATGTGCGCTCGGACAGATTAGGTCATGGTGGTTTTATTGAATAACGTTCTTTTGCCTCCTGGCAAAAAAAAAAAACAAAGGTCTTAGAGGAAAGGCATTCATTAATGCGTCATGTTTTCCCATTTACTGTTGTTGTTTATTTCTCAACAACACATATTGAGAGATGAATGTGGCCTGATAATGAAAAAAAAAATGCCTGAGAACATAATTGAAAATATTCATGAACAAGTAATGACTTTACCCTTTCTCCCAAGTTGCCTTTCGCCTTTAGCTGTATTGTCTGTTTTTCCTTTGACAGTTTTCTTTGAAATGCTGCCAAAGTCAAGTGAGACCCGGCAGAGTGCCCTTCAAATCAGACTGCTTCCTTGTATCCTCTGACCTTTTGTCAGTGCAGAAGCCATTGCTTATGTATGTGCTTGGCAGGCTGGACACTCCAACAGTTGCTTTGCTCTGTGAAATGAGTCTCACAGTCGAGGAAATTGATGCACATCTGCTGTGTGGGCCTTTGAATTTCCTTCTTTTTATTTCTTAACAACTTTATTTATTTTTTTATACTTTTTTTTCTTTATCGAGAAATAACTTGTTGCATCATTTCTCAAGCTGAGAATACAAATGCCACTGCTTCCAAGAAAACAGACTCTACAGAAAAATCTCCCCAGACAGTCAGATTATGAGCAGTATAGTCAAGATTCATCAACATCAACAGTCCCTAAAGCCCCAAACGTACTCAGAAATGCTCATAAGCATTGCTATTTTGAATTATACACTAGATCTTTATATTTAAACAGAAATTTTTGGCTAACGGTTGCTTTTAAATGCCACTCGACAAGATGCTTCCTCTCACTTCTCACTCAGCAAAGTGTAAGGATATTTGGCAAATCATATGAACACCACCCACATGAACAGCATCTGTTGCTACATTTCCCACAGCCACACTGTTTAGCCTCACCAGACATCATGGGACTAAGGGAATTTAATTTAATCTATATCGCTCTTGGATTTGCTTAAAGTAAATGGTTGATCAATGATTGACTTTTTTCCCTTTGGAAAGCTGGAGAGATCTAAATATCAATTGGCACAAGCACAGGAGAACCATTCCCAGGAGACATAGTTAAAGTCGGGAGTGGTATTACTGCAACTAAGGAGATCATTTCATGGCCTAATGTAAAATCTTTTTTTCTCTTGATCCAATTTTGTCTACCTCACTATTTCAGCAGTAGTGATAATATCCTGAAGCCTGCATGGAAGCCTGCATAGTAGCACCGTCTTATAGAGGTTTCTGGGTGTGTCTATGATGTTAGAATTCAATTATCCACAATCAGGGTCTCCAACTTTAAATAAATGCATTTATATAGGCCATAATCTCAGGAATATCTCAAAGAAGTCTCAAGAGAAATAATTCTTCACAGATTAAAATAGCTCACTCTTGGCATCTAAACAAGGTACAAAATTGCAAATAGCTTACTTAATTAGCTTAACTTAGACCTATTGTCCTCGTTTGTGGACATTTTTTGTGCCATCTAGTGGTAGCAATACACTTATTCATGTAAAAACAAGATGGCAGCCATCTCTGCCAAGCCGGTCTACAGCCGATCCCAACACAAAAGGTCCAAAACCTGATCACATTTTATCATTGAAAGTTGTTTAGTAATGATTAATAGTGTTTGTAGTTTGATATGGCAGCAAATTTGACCAATTTTAGCAACATTAACAAGCCAAGACACCGTTAATTAGGAAGTCCTTATTTAAAGACATCGGCACCTTATTATTATCTCATTTGAGGACACTGGGACTTCATTTTTGTCTCGTTTAAAGGCATTGTAACTTAATTATCATTGACAATGTTTAGTTTTTTATACTTATTTGGTTGTACTGTTCCAAATACTTGGAGACATTACAAATGCTTACCAAACAAAAGTTCAGGTCTCAGGAGGATATTGCGAAGATGTGCAGTTTTAACTTCGCTAAGCCAAAATTAAAGCTGCTTTTATCAGTATTTTCTATATTAACAATGATCAAATTACATTTCAAAGGTGTTGCTTGTTGTGACCAAGAGGCAACCTCTGGGACTGAACAATGACGCCATCACAAAGTGCCAGAAACTGCAGTTCCTCAAATGGCAATAGCAATGACGGTCAAACTCAAGGCTTCAAAACAGGACTCCACAAACTGATGGGTGATGTCACAGTGGCTACATCTATTATTTTATAGTCTATGGTTGTGATGACCCTACAGCTAATAATCACGCTGATATGCAGCTCCCGTCAGCTCTACGGAACACTTAAGGATCTTTCAGCTAACTGCTTTGGTTTTATTGCCCACAACTTTACTGATTTGGTTCTCTCTCAGCACTCTCATTAACGTCACTTTCCTTATCCGCTGTGAGGGTCAAAAGGACAGAGAGATTTCATATGCTGTGAAGCCCTCTGAGGCAAGTTGTGATTTGTTATATTAGACTTTGACTTGAAAAATTGAACTTCCAGCAGTGGCAGGCAGCTGTTCTCAAAGAAAAACTCCTCTCAAACTGACGATATGTAACTTGTCAGGAGCTGTTGGTGAACATATTGGAGCATTTAGCAGCTAAAAGGCCAGATATCCCCGCTAGGGACTTGGTGGAGACCAAAACAGAGCTAACACCCACCTGAAACACAATGTTAATTGAATGTAATGTGATAATATGTTGATGCTGTGTTTACAGCTTAAGCAGCTTAATTTTTTATTAATCAGTTTCTACCATCCTTATTTACATTTGTTGCATGAACACAACAAATGGCTGATCAAAATGCTAAAACTGAGCATGATGAAATATAAGGGGAAAAAACAGTTGGCCTCCATTCACCATTTGTCTCCACAAATGTATCATCCAAACCCTGATGCATTGGAAATGCAGAGATATTTTTCACTCTGCTTCTGGATAATTTCCAGCCCTGCCGGCTCATAGCTGTAGCCTTGACATTTGTGTGGTTCTGGGATTAAATTTGAGGAAAGTTGGCCTTTACTCGAATATGGCCTTATAAATCTTAAAGTGTATTAAATCTAATGTGCTTAAGTTTCAAACGCATTATAAGAAATCATGGTGTATAATGGCTGCAGCATGTACCCTTTGGCAGCAGCCTGAGCTGCTACCTACAGTGTGCAGCTTTGAAGTAGAATTACCCAAGTGGGTTCGAGGTGTATAATGGCAAAATATGATATAGTACTGTTGCTGTTAGCACAGACCACACAGACTAATAAACCCTTATATAGATTCAGACACACTCCCGATTTAATGTGCTGTGGTTCTGCTGATTTTAAAGAAACACATTTTAGAATTTATTGTTTTCAATATCACACGTCTCTTTTTCATACATTTCTGAGAAACTGGATTGTGAACTACATGCTCAAAGCAATTTTAACAAATTTCAGTTTAGCTTTCGAGTCCTGAGAGCACTAAAACTGCCCTTTAAGTCTTTAATGATCTACTGTACCACCCATGGGAGTCATTCCTGACCTAAGCACAGTTTACCTGACCAGCAAAATGACACTGTAATCACAGCTCTTTTAAGTCTTTTGGTTCATATATTATGGACATGTGTGTGTATGTATGTCCTTTCTCCAGGTCACATTACTGGAATTTACAAAAGCTAAATAACAGTTGCCTTATTGACATCCAGTGTTAGATGTCCCAGTGTTTACCCAGCCTAAAAGCAATATCCTATTTTTTTAATTGTTTAATATTTGGCCGGTCAAAGCTTCTCTTTAGTGGTTTATGTATCTTTATTTAGACATAATTTAACGGGTCAACCACAAGGTTTGTGCCAGACTATCATCCAGCTATATCTCTGACCTTTTAATCTTTTATGAGCCTAATTACAGCATGAGATCCTCAGGCAGGGTGCAGTTTGTAAATTCAGCCTGACAATGAAGATTAATTAGGCTCCAATGTATCAGTGCAGCAAGATGCCTGAGGATATCAAGCCTGCTTCTACACTCACTTCTTTTAAATTACTCCTGAAACCATCCATCCATTATCTCATCCCGGTGATCCTGTGCAGGGTCACAGGGGGCTGGAGACTATCTCTGCTCAGGTTTGGCAAGAGGCAGGGAACATCACGGACAGGTCAACATGCTGTTACAGGGCTAACACATGTAGACAGACCAGATCCAGTAAACCTTATCTGCATGTTTTTGGACTGTGGGAAGACATCAGGCTACCTCAGGGGAAGACACACAGGCAAACAGAACACACAAACTCCGTACTTAAACGACTAATATTACTTTGCAAATGTGTCATCTTTCTGTGTTTTTCTTTGTGGCCATCATTGTTGTCTTGTTTGATGGGGACACAGTGAAGTAACATAAATGAGTCATGAAGGCAATTACACAATAAGTGCAGCCTCCATAATCACACATCGACATACAATCTCATCAAAACAAAGAAATAAAGCAGAAACAATCTCATCCAAACAAACGATGTGCCAGCGTCTTTGTCATAGCTCTTTACAATATGAAACTCATCAGCACAAATACAGACTTAATATTAAAACCCATCTGCCCCCTAGTTCTATACCAGGGATACTCAACTTGCTTTGCCCGGGGGCCACTTTTGCAAATTGCAAAAAGGCCAGGGGCCAGTTAATAAACAAACATTAATAATTAATATCCTCCCCTGGCATTTTGGGGGGTAAACAGGCCCTATTTTAATGCTTTTGTATGCACTTTGGCACCTTATTTACATTCATAGAACAACAAAAAAATCCCAATGTGAATTATTTTACATTTTATTATAAATTAGAAAATGGTCACAGGGCCACCTGGCACCCTACTGTGAGCCAGATTTGGCCCATTGGCCACAAGTTGAGTATTGCTGTTCTATATCTTAAACCCCATGGCTGCAGAAAAGAGCAGAAATATAAATGAGGAGACTGTGAATAGTATCGAACTGTTTTCATATTGGCCCTCTCCTATTTTAAACATTCAACAGCCCTACAGTGTCCTCTGAGTAGAGGGGTACTCAGGTGCTTGGACAGCCAACCTTTACAGTGAGAGTAAAGCTGCTGTATGAGAGGTCATTAGTGTCCAGCAGTGTCATCTGTCAGCTGCCTCGGCTTTGAAACTCTCATTTCCTGTTCAGCTACATACCTACGTAATTATAAGCCATATTATCTCAGTAGAGTTTTGTACCCTTACTAAAGAACCAATTACTCACCACTCAGTTACTACCCAGTTACTCATGTGTCTTAAAGGGGAGCTCCAGTGATTTAGTGTTGCATGTCCATGAATTTGGGCAAAAGTAGTGACGATATCCTGATTTAAGTCCACAGTACTTTTTCTGTTAACAAAGTCTCCAAGCCCAAATGAAGACAATCCTGATGACATCATTAGATTTATCTAGACTTGAGCCCCTCCAGAAGACACAAAGGACATTTTACAGTAGTTTTCCCTGCTGAGTAGTTCCAATCACAACTAGTAAACTAATCATCACGGCTAAAATATGCACAGTAAGCCTGTCATCCACAGACAGTAACTTCCTTTTCACCTGTTTGTGAAGAACCTAAGTTTCGTTTTGACACTCAAATGAACTCCTCTGTCTATCTTGTCTTTTTTTCTTAATTCATCCATTATTAAATGTCAGGTTGTATCTCATTAGCTGAGTCTCCAGGACACACAGCAGCTCTGTGTTAGCTGTTTGACACAGAGGGTGCGTAAAGGGCAGACAGCTTACTGTCACAACATGGCTATTAAAACATCAGACTCTCAGCTTCTTTTTTTAGTGTCTCAGTTGTGTTGTGCAAAAAGATAAAAAAAAAAAAAAAACCTATCTAACACTTTAGTAGTCTTTCTGGCATGTTCAAGTCAGTATGTTTAGTGTTTGCTTGAAGTTTTATAGGCCTACTTTTTTTTCTTATTTTTGTTGTCAGAGCTGCTTGCTGTGACAGTCTGGTTATTTGCTATCACAGCTCATGCTAACTAGACCCACTCCTTTGTATCAGTTAGGGCCAACACAACACAGAGTGTGTGGGTGTTGACATAACTTTAACAAAAGGGACATCAAGTGGGAATCAGTGTTAATGCTAAAGCCAGACTAACTAGTTTCCACTCAGACAGAGGAAGCTAGTTAGCCCAGCACGCTATCCCCCACTCTCTGAATTTAATACAAACTTAGCTGTTCAACAAATACTGAGTGTTGTAAAGAAATACAAAGTTGATAACACTTAAAGGAGGCAAAGTCCCTCAATTTTCAGTGTTCCATGGAGTTTAATTCAGAAAAAGTAGCCTATGTAGGCTACGCTAGTCAACGGCAGGAGACAAAGAATTTTTTTAACCCTGTTTGAATTGTGCCTTGAAATACACATATAATATATGTCAATTTAAAACATGTTTTTTTAAGTCAAAAAAGTTTGTTAGAGGCTTGTCATAGTACTATTTAGTTTTGTGTGAAACTGGTCAGTAAACTACGCTTAACTACATTCTGACATGAGCTTCAGTGAGAGAGAAAGGTATGACTCATCACCTATGACTTGTGTAGTCTTTCTAAAAAAGCTGTGTCTTGTACTTCAGCAATTTTACGACCAACTGGATTTTTTATCTTGCAAAATCCTCTTTTACACTGACAAACATCATCGTGCTTTATGGCACAATATGAATGGAAGCAAAAGAAATATGTGTCTCTCCCCACTGAGTGCAGTTGGACTACATATTGTGGGCTTTAATGTTTGTAGGCAGTATAACATTCCTCAGTAAGTAGTCTCCTGGCACAGGCAGCTCTCAAATATTAGTCGAACGCTGTCATGGGAATCACCCACCTTGAGGCTTAAAGCTCAAAAATGTCCAAAAAATGTTTTATCTTCTTAAAAGTAGCCTCTGCACATAAAATAGCTACAGTGTCATTATCTTTTTTATAGAGACGGGAGAATTCAAATGCAGTGCGACCATAAGTAGTGTTGTAAAGCAATGTTTTGACAACAGGTTCTGAATGTAAACTATAAACCGTCAGCTGGGTACATTGAATTTACCAGCGAGTCCGACTCACGTAACACATCCACTCAGTAGCACTGTTAGCTTGCGAGCTCATTCCTTTGTTGCAAAAGCAAACACATCTCTAATCCTTCACACCCTACTGTGGGACTGTGAATCCTTGACTTGACCTCCACAGTGGAATAAACTGGCAGAAGAAAGCTGAAAGCTTTTCTTTCACTCCTCACTTGCATTCCGCAAGCACATGTGATCACTCTTGAATTAAACATACACCAGTGAGCTCTTGCAGATATCCAACAGGCTACGCCTAACAGACAAATCCCAGTCCGGAGATGTGTGTTTTCCCTCAAGGCTTAGTTTATTCATCCATAATTCCTTTAACCTCAATTAGACATCTGCTGACTATAAGAGAGCACATAAACGATTCTAAACGAGCCAGATTGTCTGCAATAGTTGAATAAAATGCGCAGTGTATCTGCCCTTGAGGTCTCCCATTCACTGTGGAACAATGAAAATAAAAAGCTGCATGGTGCCGGTGCTCCTAACAGCCCGTAGAGGCTATGTGGCTACATGGAGCATTTCCAAGAACAGTCGGAACACATAGAGACTATTTTTACTCCCTATTGTACGTGAGCGATGCAAGCTGAAGCCTCTCCATCTTACTGCCTGTCTGTGGGCAAGTAATAACCAAACCAAACTTTGTTTAAAATAGCAGCTACCTCTGAATGTGAAGTTCTGCAGAGGTTAAGAGTCCAACTGGGCTAGAATTGAATCCCTTTGTCTCAACTCCTATTCATTCTCTTTAACCTCCGTGGTAAATGCTCATAGTGCCTCCAACAGATTTGGACTTAGGCTCTTTTGTGCCATTATCTCAGAATGTTAAACTGCTGAGCTGAACTGAGATGACCAAAATGGATGGACCGTATATTCCTCTGCTGTGCAGAAAAAGAGAAAAGTGTTATTGCTGCTTCAGGAGCATTTGATAATACTGCACAGTTCCATAAGAAAAAAGGGTTATTTGGGGACCATGTTTGCTTTCCTTTGCGATCAGTCTTGTCATAAGATATGCTTCTGAGAAATGTTTAGTCTCTGCTTAATTCAACAGTCCTGCATAGCAAAAGACCTGCTTCTAAAGTCAATTTTCATACCCAGTGTACCCAAGCATATTAGAGAATGTCAGAAATTCCAAGCGGTGAATAGAAAAGCTGTGTGAAAATTGATTCTAAATATAATTGTCCTGTCCTTCCCTCTTTGAAGGAAGTGATATTAAAAACAACACTCACAGTCTACAGCCGTGCTAGCAGCTCTGCAAGTCTGTACTTAACTACAGCTTGGGCTGACAGAATGCTATTAGGTTTGAAGGTATTTGGTCATCAACCAAGGTATTGGACAGATTATGATTTTTATTGTGCTAAATGAGGAGCCAGATGAATACCAAAGCTTATCCAGTGAATCCTGAAGGGAACTTTCTGAACCAAATTTCACAGCAATCTATTCAATAGTTCTTGACCATTTTACTCCAATATCAAATATGAATCTCATGGTAGCACAAGAGGGCATTACCATATTTGTAGTGACACATTTCATGGCATATTATCCAGTATTTGTTGAGAGTTTAGCCCGGAGAAAAATGTTGGACCAACAAAAGAGTCCTTTCTAATTTTTGTAAGATGTCCTCAGGCAGAACTCTACATGTACAGTATGGAAAAAGACCCTAACAAACAAATGAAGATACAAAAAGGTGTTCAATTAATAGCCACCTATAGTTAATACAACTCACTGATGCACGGGTATGTTACAAATCTGATTAAAAAAAAAACAATATTCCAGACACTTGCATTAAATGCAATGTAGTCAGTTAAAGAAACACTCTAACTCTTGCATTACCTGTACATCACACAACCAAACAGAAACAGGGCATGACTTCCTTAATCAAGTTACCTAAAGGTGGCTCATTTCTACCAGCTAAGTATACCTACAAAAAGTAATGCACCACAATTTGAATATGATCCACATAATTATGAGCCAATACTTTGTGTATATCTGCGACCAGTGACCAATGCACTGACAAGTCTAATAAAGGAACTCGTATAAAGACTGAATGTCCATGTAAGGATGCAGGTTGGGGTGGTGTATGGGTCAAACAACACAGGACTTTCCCCCATGAGATCGGTGCTTAAAACCCTGTGGAACCAAATAAACTTTGAATCATTTAAAGGTTGTTGTCATGTTTCTTTTTCTAAACCTAACCTACGT
This sequence comes from Cephalopholis sonnerati, assembly GCA_019142605.1. Lineage (NCBI taxonomy): Eukaryota > Metazoa > Chordata > Actinopteri > Perciformes > Serranidae > Cephalopholis > Cephalopholis sonnerati. The sequence continues at coordinate 13,876,949 of JAGQAX010000015.1, read as the reverse complement.
TAGTTTACTTGCTTAATGCTGCATTTACAGGGAATCAGAAAGAATTAGGTGAAGCCAGCAGAGAATACCGGCGATGGTAACAGTAGATGGCATTGAGATTAAAAGTTAAATACTTTAACTTGTTGCTGTCCTTTGTGACTGAATTTGCAACCAGATGTTGCTGCCTCACACAAGCCAATCCGGACAATTACTGCACATTACTTGGACGATTACATAAAATAATAGATATGAAATTATTTTAATATGTCTTTTTCCCTTTTTTTGTTAACCATACCGCATCACTATAATGTCATACATGTTTCATTGTATCATGTTGCCTGTTCTTCTGACTGTTTTCCCCTGCTGCCTAGAAAGTATCGTCCATTTGTTGTCATCATCATCATTCCATGTGAACGCGCAAATACCTGAAGATGCATGTTTTTTTCCCCCTTAAACCTAATCAAAATAACTTTGTTCACCGAAAGTAAATGTGTGGGGTGCTAATTGCTTAGATATCAGATGAACTGTTGTGTGAAGATACATTAAACGTATATTAAATGGATAAAAATATTGCTTTTTCTAATTATGTCCTTTTTTGAGTCATTATTATAATGGTGATTCCACAAAAATAATCAACTAAAAACAACCAATTTGATATTGATACTAGTGTGAAAACTTGGTCTACCAGCTATAAGCCATGTTTGCCGATCCATTACATATACAATGAATTGAAACGAAATCCATGCAGTTCTTTTACAGGAGGATATGGGATATATGGCACTTATAACTGGTCTAGTCATTAATGGCAACATCCAAGAGCTGCCTCCAGGCCACAAAAATGAACACACACTCATGTCCTTCTGCTGACCAATTTCTTTGCTACTGCAACCTTCGTACATTGCTGAAATATTTTCCGAAATCTGTATGAAAAGACATGGCCGAGGCTTTGTCCCTGAGCATAAATGATCACAGCATTCAAAGGAACAGAGGGCGTATAAAAAGGAAATGGAAAAACTTCAGTCCTTTGTATGTCAAGATGAGCACAGAGCAAACACCTGAGGTCCAGATCTAGTAAAGGGCTAACACATGGTACCTCTGTGGATGCTGATGTGATGTCTGAGCTCTGTTAACTATGATACACTGCAAACAGCCTGACGGAGCCAGAGGAGATGCAGACAGTCAAACACTGACTCAGATCGAGGCCGGTGGTAAAGCCTGCTCCCACGGTTCCAGGGGGGCGAAACTATGTCAGCTACCACCTGTAATCTTTCAGGGGAGAAGTGCCTGAACAAAACATAATGATGAAACTATGCTTTCACAGTAGGTTAACCACAACGTCTGTGAAGTCAAATGGTATAACTATAGGGCTGTTACACTATATTATTCCATTGAGAAGATTCAACACTGCTACACAACTAAATCCACAAGGCAGCTGAGCCTTCTCATTGTGGAGATTTAAAATCAATTAATGGGAACTGTTGATTTGGATGAGTTATTCACAGTGACGTAAAAGAACAGCATGATATCCAATCATAAGTAGATGCACAGTAGATTTTCTGGCACACTGAGCTATAGCAAACGTCTGTCTACAAGCAGGACTGTAAAGCTCTTTATGTTTCTGTGGAAAAAGTATGCTGTCTTATTAAGTTAATGACATTTATGCATTGTTTAGAGTCAACACTATGTGCCGTAATGCTTTTGGATGATTGCCTTGCTTTCATGCTTCATCTGCTCTTATCCAGTCCAGGTGAACAGGCTTTCAATGACAGTCCATCATCATGACTGGCTGTAACATCAAGAGGTAATGGAAACACTCTGAAGAGACCATCCATTCTAGCAAACACTCCAATTTTTACTATCATCCTTAAAAGTCATCTATTGTCAGGCTTTCATTTTGTTCTTCCTCCAAGAAAACTCCCATAATTCCCCTGACTCTCGAAGGAAATAAAGAAAACGACAAGAACACATCGTGCTTTGTTTACCAGATCAGCAAAGTTGACAGCTTAGATTGTTTCAAGTCACACTTAACACTTTTTGGATCTTTTTTAATGAAACCAGGCGACCGAAAAATGGCAGGCTTAAGTAAAAGGAGGTTTCAGCAGCGGCAGCGGCAGCAGAATGCACGCTGTCACCTGTCAATCAGTGTCAGCTCAGCCAGGATTTCAGAGATGGTTGAAGGCGTTCGACACAAGAAAGCTAGTTATGGTTGGTTCCTTACTGTCATTTAGCTCCACTGACAGTTCTTATTTGTCCTCCTGTAGCAATCATTATATGATACATATCACATTAATAAATGGTTTACATTAAAACTGTAAATGTTTTCATTGTTGTTTTTGTTATATTGTTAGAATATGGGGTAAATGGAAGATAAAGGAAAGTTAATAAATGGTTCTGTATAACATTAAGATGTGATCCTATGTTTAGTACGTCCCTGTAGACACACTAAATGTAAAGATTATGAATGCACTAATTAATAAGAGAATAATGATGACTTTGTTTACTTTATTAATTCAATCTTTTATTTTAGGTTGTGCTCTAATTTGAAATATTTTTCTTTGTATAAATACTGTAGAAGAAAAATACATCCATCCACTCAGTGAGGGTCATATACTGTACTGTCCATTCGTCGATGCACAAAAATACACATCCAGTAAACAAACGGTGTGTGAAGGTTGAGACCACTCATCTCAGTGCTCCCAGATACAGAGGGATTATGACCTTCAGCCATTTTAAAAGTTGAGATCTCAAAACCCTATTAACCTCTACTGTACCACTCCTCAAGGACGCTGGCATCCTTGGCCAAGTCCCCCATGATTACTTTATGCTAGCCTGGGGCAAAAAGAAGCATGCAGTTTTTTGCATGCACAAATGCGTTATATTTGAAAAATTTTGCATACTGGGGTCTGTAAACAGTCTTGGAACTGCATTATTGGGTATGACTGGAAAGCTTGTGGCTTCAATGATCCCAATTTTATTCATGTGTGATGTTGATCGCCCCCATTATAGTCATTTCATTGTAGTGAGATATCATTCATTCATTCATTCTCTGTAACCGCTTATCCTGTATGTGAGTCACAGGGGGGCTGGAGCCTATCCCAGCTGACATTGGGCAAGAGGCGGGGTACACCCCACCCTGGACTTGTCGCCACACTATCATATAGAGACAGGCAAACAGTCAAACTAACATCCACACCTATGGGCAATTTTAGAGTCAGCAATTAACCTAACCTGCATGTTTTTGGATTGTGGGAGGAAGCCGGAGCACCCAGAGAAACCCAAGCCAACATGGGGAGAGCATGCAAACTCCACACAGAGGGGCTCCCTATACCAGGATTCGAACCCCCCCATCGAACCAGGGAACCTCTTGCTGTGAGGCTAACCACTGCATCTCTATGCCACCTGTAGTGGGACATTACCTAGAATAATCACAGCCTCATGAGACTTTACAACCACAAACTAAAGACCTTGAACATTCAGAAGATGAATGGCTTTCATAGGTTTATTGACAATGAGGGCTTTTGCAGCGGTTTCCACAACGGAAGTGCTCGTCAAAATATGCAATTCTCAGAAATGTCCAAATGTCAGACGTTTTGACACCAAACCACGGCAAGTTTTTTTTTTCCTGCAGTGTTTCCCAAGGTCTTTTTGACTAAGTGTAGTATTTTGGAGGAATTTTCTTTATCATTTGTGCACCAAATCTGTGTGATGAATGGTATCAACCCAAACATAATTGAACATGGTACTTGCCATCAAATACTCCCATTATAATGTTCTAAGCCATTATACACTCTACACTGTCAACGTCTGAATATGTGCCTAACTTAAACACAGTACTTAATACAAATTTATGGGTGAAAGCTTGACGCACAGTGCTGAGCTGCATCTCAAATAATCTTCAGGCTCCCAGCTTTTTGATAATATATACCACTTCTATGGGCCATATACTGTTGATCTGCTACCTCCCCTAAAGATCCCCTGTCCTGTCTTGAAAAATACAAACATGGGGGAAGTATAAAAGGTTAAGGCACAAAAAGCAGCCAAGAAACAGTTCTCTTTTTTGTCAGTGGCTCCCTATAATCACTGTGGATGATGACCATGAGATGTGACTGAAAGCACTTGAAGACAAAATAGCAGTAAGAGGACCTTGAGCTTCTTTTTTTGTCAACCTACTATTTCCAAGGTCAAGAATGAGCTCTCATATATGCAAATCACTATTCTTTTGTGCTTTTTTTCTCAAATCTGTTAGCAAGACACTCTAAGAACACATGCAACCCATTCTCATTCCCAGACCATCAAATAATGATGCTTTGTTAGCTTCTAGGTATCCCATAGCAACACGCAGGGCATTTTATGCATCTATGTGACACACAGCTGAAACATATTGTGCAGTGGTTATTGCTGTGAAACAAAACTACTGTTTTGGGTGAAAATAAGTACATTAAACGGGCTGATTAAGCACATTTGACTGCTGCCATCTTCAACATGTGTGGAAAACAGGCCTGCATTTGTAGAAAGTGCAGTCATTGCTGAGACCGTAAAAGCTGGACAGTTAGCCTCATAACGAGTGTGTAACGACGGGGCAAAGCAGAGGAGTCTTGTTCACGACGCATCAACTGTGTTCCTGAATTGTACTCATTCAATTGTTGAATACTTACTTGTACAAACAGGCAAAGCTTAATGTGATGCAAAGAGTGTGAAAACTGTTACAAGCCTGTTGTGGAAAAATACTCTGCTATAAAAAGCACAAAAGAGGTTTCTTAACAGGCCTACACTTACTGAGACATTGAGCTTTATTAGCATGCTATTTTTACCTAACTAGTCTGGGGGATGATAACCCCAGTTACAGTCATACACATCCTTGACTGTGTAGAGTCTACCCCGTTTTATCATAAACCATAGCCTATATTTTCTATGCAGACCCAGGCTTCAGACATTAAAGTTGCATGCTTGTAAGCTGACCCTTTTACTGTGATATCAGCCACCTTCTGACGAAAGCTTCCAGTCAATTCAGCACTTCAAAAAAAATCTCCTCACGGACAGCCGATGTTAAAAACTCTGGCCGGCGCTCACGAAAAAATGAAATAGCTTTCAGAAAATAAAAGCAGGTTATGAGCCCTGCGCCTCATTAATGTGTGATGACATGATGTTGACTTGGCACAGCCAAAACAGTGTGGCGCCTCCATTGTTTTTGGTACATGTATTCCCAATCCACAGGGCTTTCTATTATTTATAAAAGCCTACATCCAGACTGCAGAAGCTGGCAGTGGATTTGAGTGCTGGGCATGCTGGGAAAAGGACAGATGACACCACTCCGCTGTTGTTGTTGTTGTTGTTGTTGTCAAGCAATCCATTGTACAGTATACTGTTGACATGCTTGATCTCTCTACTGGGGGAGGATGAGTGCTGAGAGACAGTCAGCAGTCTGGTTCATACACTATATTTAGGTATTATGTGTATTGGCCTTCTGCTTGACGAGCGCTTTGAGCTTGCCTCCATCTTTCCTTCCTCGTGACAGAAGTATACTTACATGAATACAGCATTATATACATGTCTCTGTGCAGGTATTGTGTCACTTCATAATGAAAGTGTAGATAAAAAATGGGTTTTCAAAGAAAGACAGGCAGCCCTTTTCATTTTAAATATAAGCTACAATGACATATAAAGCTGCTTCTTCTGACTGCATACAAGGTTTTATTTTCCCATACTAGATGAGGTTTATACACCAGGTAGCAGGCTGTTCTCATCCACTGTTCATACCTTTATCTATGAAAAAAAAAAGTACTAGAATACATATATAACCCATGCAATCATGAGCTTGGAATACATGTAACTCCCACATAATTGAAAAAGGTGCAATTACATGACCAAGGCGCTGGCAAGGGTAAATGCATGCAGGGGTGTTAAATGGGTCAAACAAACACAGGACTTTCCCCCAGGGCACTAGTGGTCATGTCCCATGTGAAACAAAGTGAACTTTGAGTTATTTTAAGGTATGTTGTCACCGTGTTTCTTTTTGTAAACTAACCCACAGAACTTTACTAGCCTGGACCGAAAGATGCCCAGATGTTAAGTACGTTTGTCATGCTAATTTGTTACATATCCCAAATTCATACATATCACACGTAGTCATGTGACAGTAATTCATGTATAACCGACATATTTTGGAAGGGTGGCTCACATGGCCAGTGCGCTAACAGGAGCAAACAAAGAAGCAGTTCCAAGCGGTACCTCAGGAGGGAGGCAGGGGTGGTAGATGGGTCAGAAAAACAAAGGATGTTCCCCCAGGACCTTCCCTGGGAGAAGGGTGCTTGGTAGTGTGTAAACTTGAGTCATTTTAAGGTATGTCCTCACCATTTTATTTTTCCTAAACCTAACCACAATGACTGTACTTGCTTTTACCTATGTACCTAAACATTAATCATGTAACTGTATGTTAAGGACATAACGTCATTCATGGGGCACTCATGTGTAGGATATTATACAAATTGTTGTGTCTGCATTTTTGTAGGATATAACAGGCAATTCTATGAGGGTGATTTAATTGCACTAATATTTTTATCCACTGGATTTCCCACTATCCCCTCATAATCAAATAAGTTTGCACAAATATAATTGACGTGATTTTTTTGCACGTTTATGACTAGCTCTCTCGCTCACCAAACATTACACTGGTAAATGCATGATGATGTGATATTTGTTTCTCTTGTAAACCTGTTTGGAACAATACCAGATTGGGAGCATGTGGCTTAGAACTTTCACAAGAAAACCTCGACAGTAGCCCGGCCTGACTCTAAGGATGAAGTCTACCTTGATTAAGTGATTAGCAGTGTTTCTAAGGTGATATCCAATTTTGGCTAGTTGTAATACCTATCTTTATATTAAGTTACAGTCGTTGATCAGGAGCACCAACAGTCACCAGCCCCGTTGTTTTGATCATTCACCGTCAAGGCTGCAGCTAATTTCATATATCATGTAAGTGCTGATACCATTAGGAAATAAACTTTTGGATTTTCTGGAGTTATGAGATTATAGTGTGGTTGTCACCTTAGAAACACAGCTGCTTCATATAAGCTTCACTTTACACAAGCCTTACTTTAATGTCTGGGTATTATTTCTACTATTTTTAAAGCTTCTTATTCTTCAGCTTGTGAAATCATAGACATACACGTTCTGCTGCTGCAGTAATCTAATTTTCCCATCTCTATTAAATACTGTTGCTCTTTATATTGATTAAATATGTAATTGGCTTCTAATTAAAAATGTGCTTCTTTCACATGAGCCGATTGGAAAACCCAGCGTTAACTGAGCCAGTTCATAATGAGATTTGTAATCCTGGATAACCTCACTGAAGCCAGGTAACCCAAAGAGACCCTGACTAAGTTGTTTGCTAAAATGTTTGTCAGCCATGTAAAGTCTGCTGTGTCACCTCTCACTTCACTTTTTGATGAAATATTTGAAACTGATCTCATCAACCCAATGGGATCCTCAGTTGAGTTTGCTGTGTTTGATCGGCTGTGGAAAACTATTTAAAGTGTACGGAATGATGAAAATCAAAGCAGCAGAAGCTGTATGAGTCACTCCTCCCAAACCCTGCATCCAACATCTCCCATGATGAGTCTTTAATCAGAACCTGCTCGCCTGATTATTGCTGCTATCTTTCAAACTCCACAGTAGAGGTCTTGACAAGTTCCACAATGGTGGACCCAAACCCTAATGACCTAGGATATTCGTTCAAGGTCCAGTTGTATCCAATAATTTTAAAAACATATGTGTCTGCCTGAGATATTACAGACCCAAGAGACCATTAGAGACTTATTGATAAAGACACCTGCAATTTGCGGTAACAGAATGTGACCCATGTGACCCAAATTAAATGACCCAGATGACATCATCAGGGTAATTTATTTGACCTAGAAGCTTCCCTCATTACTCAACAGTTTTCATGTGCTCTTTAGTTCTCGTCATGATGATTCTATTTTGTGAACAAAATTGATTCAAACAGACTCCTTTCATTCCTCTCTTGATAATTTTATGATTTTTATTTCAGGGTAGAAAATCCAATGACTGAAATACTGGACCCTTCAGCTCCAGTCTGACTGCATGTCATACAGCATTGAAATTCCTCTCTTGAGATGTTGTAATGAAGTATTCCCAGCTGCAGCTGCCACAGCCTTTTTAAAATGTGGAACTGTCAAAAACTTCCAAAACTCACTTTGGTTGTAACAGGGCTGCATTTAATCAATCAAAGCTCCTGCCGATTGCGGCTGAAATTTGTCTCCCAATTCTTACCTCCCTCGTCCAGTCTTATTGAACATCAGACACCTCGTTATTAATCAGCCCGTATGAAGACATGTGCTGAATGGCATGAGTCAAAGCTCTCTCTCTCTGAAGACATCCACAGTTGCGTGAAGACATTTAGAGTTTTGATGCGTGCGTCTGAGATCTGTATGGACAACCAGCAGAGAGAGGAAGCAATCGAACTCAGGCAAGCACCCAAGTCGGTCAAGCCTTGTTATCCAAGGGAAAAAATCAATGTTCTCCCTTCTGAGTGGGCATACTGCTCTGCACAGCGCTCACACACCTCAGCAGTCTCAGAAGTACAGCGGGGCCAGGCTGACTGACATTTAACAAGTGCAGTTAGAGGGGATGCGTTTACTTTAACTGTTAATCAGAAGTGCTGGAGATTACTTTGGATGCAAGCAGTTTTTCAAACATGTTTTTGAAAACAGAATATTTTGATTCTAGACACATTTCCATGTCATCATATATTATAGCCACTGCGATTTAAAAATATTCAGCATATTCAGTTTGTCTTTGGTGGCTATAGCAATGTTAGTTAAATAAAGTGGTTAATGACATCATACCAGTAAAACAGTTTTTCTTTGTTTACAACATAGCTTTAATTTGAATACATAGTGCTTATGGACTGTATGGTAATAACTGAGTTGGGGAGGGATGTGAAATCTTATATTGTTGTTTGTAAAATTGCAACACCCTCCACCTACTATCTCAAATATTGTACTTAATGGTACAACTTTTTTCATCATTATTAAAAAAACAAGAAACACTACAGAGAATTTAAGAATGCATAATATAACCTAAACCTTATTATATTTATGGAACAATATTTTGTACATCAGCGAAAATGCTACAATCAGTTGTAAAATATTTTATATTAAAATCTATGGCCTTACTTAAAATCATAATATGGTGAGTAAGAAACATGTTAAATATATAGCACCTTTTAAAACAAAGTTACAAAGTAGCAAAGTGCTTCAGAGGATTCAGATGCAGAAATGTAAGACATATACATACACAGCTATACTTAGAGCTCACGGATAAATAAAATTACAGTTTACAGGCCCAGTAGATGTAACGGGGTGGGAGGACAGTTCAAGAGGGACGGGGCCCCTAAGGGCAAAAGAGCATTCACCCTTTGGAACTGTGAAGGGTGCAAGGTATGAATGAAAGACCCTGGTCAGAAGATATATAGAAATTTAGGGATATAAAAGAGGGCAATGTAGGTAGGGCCTTGTAAGTGATAAAATAGTAAAAAGACAATGGAATTTTAATTTGTGTTGTGGGAAAATAAAATGGCCCTCACTGCTCTCCCAAAGAAAGAGTCAGACAACCCTCCTATCATCACGATAAAAAAAAGGGAAAGGGAAAAAAAAGCAAAACCCTTTTAGTTTTTTGGTCTTCCCAGCCCCCCAAATAATTCATGTACTGTCCCTTAATTGAAGTAGTAGCTCAGTTCATAGGGCCTCGGGTTGGCAACCGGAGGGTCGCCTGTTCAAGTAGACGTCCAGACCAAAAATGGAGTGTGGACTGGTAGCTGGGGAGGTGCCAGCTCATCTCTTGGACACTGCCAAGGTGTCCCTGAGCAAGACACCAAACTCCCAACTGCTCGGTGCGCCTGTCCAGGGCAGCCCCCTCACTCTGACATCTCTGCATTTAATTAATGTATAGGTCCTGTTTGTGTGTGTGTTTTTTGGGCCTGTTTGTGTGCAGTGGTTAGCATTGTCGCAGCAAGAGGGTTTTGGTTTGAACCCAGGGTGGGGAGCCCCTCTTTGTGGAGTTTGCATGTTCTCCCCATATTAGCATGGGTTTACTCCAGGTGCTCCGGTTTCCCCCAGCAATCCAAAGACATGCACATCAGGTTAATTGGTGACTAAAAGTTGCCCGTAGGTGTGAATGTGAGCCCTACAATAATCTGGCGATCAGGGTGTACCCCGCCTCTTGCCCAGTGTCAGCTAGGATAGGCTCCAGCTCCCCCGCAACCCCCAACAGGATTAGCGGTTACAATAAATGAATAAATAAACAGTATGATCTGTGCAAGTGTCTGTTTGTAGTGTAATATTACTAAGAGATTAAATTCATTCAAAAAAGTGATGCTCTTTTGTGCTCTTGCATCAAGCAATCAGTTACAGATAGCAATGGATGGAATCAGTAAAATGTACAGTAAGGGATCGAATCCAGGGTCATCAGATCCCAAAAAATCACATATGGGACAAAAGGTATCTTTGTAAATTGTTTCCCAGTCTTTGTTGAAGCTGCATTTCATTTTTCTTTGTGGTAGCTTCAGTCATATTCTGCTTAAATTTACATAGCTTGTGACTTTATGGTGACTCACAAAGTCCCCGTTGGGCGTAGGGTATACGGCAGTGACAGGTTCACCTGCACTTGACCTACATGTGCGCAGTTTGATTGACATCAAATGCAGCCCTGTGATGACAGCCTTCCCTGGTTTCTTCAGAGCCATTGGATAAAAGCCATAAAGCGTTTATCCTGCAGTGGTCTGATTTTTAAAAACTAGAGCCAATCAAATCACAGGACCCTTTCTTAATATGGGTAATGCAGGATAAAAATGCTGTCCAGTTCCACGTAAAGCGGAACACCTGGTCACCCTAGTAGGATCATCATGGCTCTTGTAGTGACCTGGCACTTCTCCAGCTCAGCTCCTGAGATTACTACTGCTGTGTGAATTCAGGACACAGTTGTGCACAACACTGGCACATCTTTATTAGAATTCATACATGAACATTTCTGAGACAAAGCTGCTGCAGAGTGGTGGAAAGAATAACATTAGGAGAGTTAACACTGAGTCAACACAGCTAATTACAGATTTTCATGGCTAAGAAATCCTGCTGAAAGAATAGAAAGTTGCTAATCTTGTCAAACACTGCCATGTTATTAAACTAAATAATTGAAATGTGGGTAATGTGGCTATTGTTCACAAAAAAAGTCACACTGTCTCTGCTTTAATTCATTATCAGTTTAGGCCTCATGAATGTGTTCATCTGTTCTTCACACTACGTTATTGTGAGGTGCTAACATCTCAACATAAACATTATAACAGCATGTCAAAGAGTGCTAAATGGGATGGTAGTTTTTCTATTATCTGCCATTCTGTAGCACATAATCATATGAGGTAATATTAGGTTTTGTGGTGAGTCAGTTAATCTAATTCACTTTGTTTCCATATGGACATAGAAACTGCCCAAGGCATGCATGCATGAATTAAATGGTGTGCAGAAAAACACTTGAAAGTTTCCGGGCAAAGGAAAATTACGGCGATATTGTACAAAACTCAATTTAAACTATTTTAAAGGAGCTTTAAACAATATTCAGAGCAATAATATAGCAGCTAAGAACGATTTGCTCTGTAAAGATATAGCAGAGTAATGGCCTGTGTGTGTGTGTGTGTGTTGTATCAAGATGGTACTGTTAGCTGTTAGCACTAGTAGCTGCAGTGGTGGCCCTACTGCATCTTAATTACCAAAACACAAATAAACAACCTAACTAACAAGGAAAAATAAGATAAAAACATGTGCTATTTTGCTTTCAGTAACATGTTTTTAATGTGTTATAATAATCATATTAATCAATATCCAATCAATTAAATTTAAAATTAACTAGTTCAGAAGAATAAACAATATAAATAATCAATGACATTGTAAAATAATAATAAAATGTACAAATTGAATTTCTAATTGAACTACCTTTGAATAATATACATTTATGAAACAACCTTTAAAATTACCTTCTTTCACATGAAAAATATATTTACAAAATAAGCAAAAAGCATTTTCACTACATACAATATATTATAAATCCCTCTCTAATATCTGTTTCACAGTGCTGTGAAGACGTCAACACATTTCTCCTTCAAACAGCTGTATGTACTCAAGTTTCTCACCAAAAGCTACATTTTCCAAGACTGCATTGAACACCTCATGACAACATTATAATTTACCCTTGCCCAATACTCATTTTTACTGAATAGAGCTTGAACGCATCACAGTGTAAATCAATGCAACCTCTGTGAGCTGCTTAGATGTAACGATGGCCAGCTCTCCTTCTGCTGATTTCATGTTCTTTCTCTGCACATCCAATCCTCTCAGTAGTGCAGCGGTAGTTGAGTCTGTAACAGCTTTTGTTGTTTTGACATGATAACGATACAGCATGTTTCAGGGTTCACGCGATGTCAGATAACTCGCCCATCTCCCCCAGAGAGCAGGTAAAGTGTAACGAGCTGGTGAGGAGGGCCGAGGAGCAGGAACCCAGAGAAAAGGGCCTCTCTAATATTTAGTAGGCTTTGCTATGTAGTTATGTTGTTGTGGCCTTCTGTAATATTTCAGAATAGTACTGATAGTACAAGTAAAAAATAATAAAAGATACACATTTTGATTCTTTTTCTTTCCCCATTTGTGGCTCCCCCCGATGATGATGGCGCCCTCAGCATTTGCCTATACCGACTATGCCACAGGCCGGCATTGTCGCATGCAGACAACCTCTGAATCACTCTGAATACCATGTATTCAATATATATTTGAATCTCTTTAGCTTCTAAAGAGATCTGACCTCGCGCCAGTTCTTTATCTTTCTCCATTTCTATACACCACATCTAGTCGGAGATATTTTGTCAATCCATAGATTGCAATTGAAGAGATACATTCCTCACATAAAAGCACACAGAATAAAAGATGTGGTATTTACTCCAAAGGTCAGGTGGGTTTTATTGATAGAAAATTCAGTTAAATGAACATTCACATTATGTCCGCAAAGATTAATTCCCTATTAGAGAGTTTGCAACTACATCTCAGAAAGTGCTGCTTCATTTTTTTCTGACATGAATGGCAGGTAAAAGTGTTGAGTAAGGTATAAGCTGAGCTCCAGGGGTGCCCCTTTAAACTCCACCCCCCCCCGACAACAGCTTAACAGCTCTGACTAAATGAGTTCCTATAACCACTGGCGTGTTTCACGGTTGTTGTTTACCTCTCAGCTCCATGAGTCATTCTGGGTGTGCTGAGATAATGCAGACGGGTTAAGGACAAAATCAGCTGTGATCCTTAAGGTTTAATAGATTGTGGTCAAACTCATGTCACACAAAGCTAAACTGACTGGTCCACTATATCAGCCTGTCTCACAGCAGACATTTGGACATGTCTCAGCAGGAAAAACACAGGCGTAATTAATAATAAAAACCAGTGATGCTGTAGTTTATTTAGCTGATTTAGTTTCAGCGTCCTTTTATCATGCATGCTGACTAACACTGACAAATAGTGCCTTTAATAATCTTATTAATAGCACCTGTGCTTTTCTTTTTTATGACACCAGTCAAAATGTCTGCTGTGAAAGAACTTAAACCAGAGATTCATTATTGTCATTTGTTCAAATCATTTATGAAAAACATCTAGTTGCAGTTTTCTTTTCCTAATATTTTGATAGCGATTTTAATAATAATGTCAAAGTTGTCAGCTTTGGACTTAAGCAGCTTAAGCTAATGTTAATGTTAGCCTCACAGACTGACAGGACAGACCGCTGCTTGCCGCTGCCTTCTATTAAATAAAATCATTATTCCTTACACTGCTTTGTAACTTTTATTCTTGTAATTTACACCTGCCTTAGTTTATTTCAGCTTGTTGTTTTTTCTGCTCTCTTGGCTCTTCAATTACTGTTTCTAATTGTATTTAAATGGCCTTTTTTAATGTGTTTCTTTTGTGCTCAGTCTTGATGCATTTAATGTTTTGCGTAGAGCACTCTGAATTGCCTTGTTGATTAAATGCGCTATATAAATAAATCTACCTTGCTGCACAGCTTTGAGCCCTGGAAGCTCAATTCAAAGCTTTTAAGGTACAGTAATAAACTTTAAACAATGATATGATGACCTTGAAAACAGAATGGGACACTATTTATGGGGCAGTATTTATACAAAACCTACATCCTTGTGAGAGACATAGCCCATTTTAAACATTAGCTGACACAACAGCTGAATGCTTGTTATTTGTTTTTTTGGCCCTTTAGTTACAACCATTGTTGGGAATGCTACTTTGAAAGTAGCTTAAAGATGCTATAATGGATATTTTTATAGTAACAATGTATCAAATGACAATGTGAAAACAATAACATTGTATTGTGACACAATGTATTGTGAGGTGGGTGGCAGCCGTTGTGGGGACCTATACATGCTAACTACTGGGGTCACAGACCGAAATAGAACCACTTAGTTAAATTATTTTTGTAAGTGCTGTGGTTGAGCTTCATAGCCTTGATCTGCACTTCACACATACCATTACTAAAAAAGAGGATCTAACTCATTCAAAAATCCGAATGTGCACACAGGCTACACACAGAGATGACAACAAATGCAGTGATACATACACTGAAGTGCACCCACCCACATATTTGCATTTATCTCATGCACAAACAGCTCCCGCATACTCTCCATCCGAAATGCTTTTTTGCTTCTCCTCATTCACCCAAACAGGACAAAGTGATCCGTGCTTTGGGCGCTACCCTTGAAAGAGATAATTTGCTGCGCACCTGCCAAAGGCCAACTTTAATCCATCTCCTTTCCATTTGCACCGTCACCAGTAAGTTCCATTAATGCAGGTAATTGAGCTCATTCTGCCCCTGTGAAAACTCATTTGACTTCTAATCATAATCTGACTTCTCATTTGATGCAGCAAGAGATCCGTGGCTCCTCTTTGTTTCACTAGCACCGCTGGTCTTGTTCACTTCAATGCGAGAAAAACTACTTTCTTTTCGAACAAACAGCTATTATCACAGCCGTTATAAAGAACACGCCAGCCTTGTTTCTCCTATCTTTAAATTATCACCCAGAGACGATGTTTACACAAGCACTTCAGACTAATTGAGAGGAAATACTTGCCTGGTGATCTAACATCTGTCGGCTTATTCTATGGTGTTCACAGTTATGTACAGCAATAAGGCTGGTATGATAATAAAGTCTCACATCCAGGGAGATGGTAGTAATTCTTTATGTAGCGTTAACATGTCACTTCAAGAGCTGTTGAAAATATCGCCCGAAGAGTGTGAACTGTTGCTCATAGTAGACTTTTTGATAATAACTGCAACCTTTAGATTGCCTTCCATATTTTTTCCTCCCCCAACAAACATTTTCTGCTACTGAATAAACATAATGAAACACTTGCAACCCAATCTAAAAGGTCATACTAGCCATTCATAAATGCCAGGGGTATTAAGCACGTTAAAGGGTGTCAGAGCAGCCGCTGGGGGAGACTCAGTGAAAGAAGGGGGCCATTCAGATAGATAGACATCGGCCTTGTCAGAAACCAAACCACCACAGCTATCAATTCAGGCCTCAGCACAAAGACGCTGTGTGTTTTTGTGGCCCGGTCTGGGCAGAGCTGGCACTCTGTAATGTTTATTAGTCAGTAACAGCTCTCTTTGCAATCCTGTCAGGGGCGACAGACACGGAGGATGAGGCAGCGGTAGACGGCTAAGGCTGTCAGCGGCGCGGCCATGAAAGTACGTCCACAGCTTTATTGCTAGCAATCTTCAAGCATGTCACTGTCATCCATGATGCTGTCTGAGTCTGCTCGCCACTTTGATCAAAAATTGGCCTTATGGGCCTGTTGTGGCTTCAGAGAAGCACTGCTCTTTGAGAGAGGCTCTTCTAATGACTTTATCAACCCGCTGAAACATTTCATAAAAGTGATGTCGGCTGTAATTTTCTCCAGTGGTAGAACTGTTGCTGAAAATTGGATTTTGGCAGTGGTGGACAGTAAGTGCTTTTATGAACATACATGAGTTTTACTTGGGTATAATTATTTTAAATAATCAAAACATTGTGTGTGCGGCCACGGAGTAAAAAAAAACTAATTAGTGAAAACTAGTTGAAAGTGTCTTGACTACAGAAACTGACTGGGGACCAAATTGTCTGCACACAAGCCAAGAATTTCCACTGTCACTGAATGTCTGTTAAGTCTGGAAAATGACAACAGCCACAGAGAGTATATACATACTGTATATATACATATAAAGCAAACTAAAAGTTTAACCCTCCAAAGCTTTTCCAGAGAGCGACATAAGCAGCCAAACCACCAACTGTCACTGTCACTGATTCTGCTCCAAAAACTACTAAATTCTTATTGGTGTAAAAAGCATGTGACATCAGCTTTTTTCAACAGAACCACTTCAGTGAGAGCAGCAAAGGAAAAAACATCACAGGCAGACAGAAAATTCTTAATTGTAATTACCCAAATTTTGGCAGGAAGTATGAGCCAATCTTTAAGAATGCTGGGTCGGTCACCTTCCATAGAGTTACCAAGGCAATTAGCTTATTTTCCTAGACCACACACACACACACACACACACACACACACACACACACACACACACACACACACACACACACACACCTCCTAGTAAAGGCCTACATCTTTTAAACCCCACACATCCAATGAACTAAATCATAAATCCTCACTCAAAGCCCAGACACACCAAACTGGCAACCAAGAACTAGTTGCGGCAAAAGCCAACTACTGCGTTGCCTTGCGTCTCCTACGTTAAAGCAAACCCCCTCATGTAATATTGTTTAATCCATAAACAGAAACCAGAAGACTGACAGGATGCACTCAAGATGCTAGTTAGCCACTTAGCACAATAAAACACTTAGAGCTCAGTGGCTTAAAACATAATATTACCTAATATAACATGTTTGTTTTGATCTCATGTCGTCTTGACTTTACTTATTTATTTGCTTCCCTCACTTACGTTTCTCTTCTCGTGCACTGAACTGAACTGCCAATCAAGGTAATCTCACACACTGACAAGCTCGCTGGGTCTGACCCTGATTCAACATGACAAATTGGCCAAAACAGCAGCTATAAGTCTTGTTTTTTTGCTGATGTCTAGTGGTTGTACTTCTCACCTTGCTATATGTGATGTAGATGTGTCCTCCAAGGTGTGTCAGTGCAGAGTGACATCACTCCGCACAACAGACATGAATCTTCCAAACAAAAATGGCAGTAAAACACAGTTTCCAGACTGGTATTACTGCAGGTTACTCTTTAAAATTGGAAAGCACAAGCTGAGATAAACACCCCTAATGGCATTATTAGGGGGATTTTCTCCAACTTGAAAAAGCTCCTTGAGAGACGCGAAAACATTATACACTGTTATTTTTTTATAGGCTGAGTACTACTAACCATGATGAACTGATTTGTGAGTACATCTACTGAATTTCCTTTTAAGTACTTCTATTAATCAGCTGCTGTTACTTTCACCTTGCTCAGTAAAGCTCTTATTTTCTTCTAGTGTCTATTTAAAAATGTAAAAGAAACACTGCCGGCGTCACTGGAGAAGAACTTTAATTGATCACCTCGTATCTCTTTTTCGCTTCTCCTCCTATCAATGGCCCTGCGTCTGAGACAGCTTTGTGCACACTGTGATGACTGATGCATGGGGGCTCTTCAGGATCACTGGTGGATGAAAGACCGACTACACAGGCTGAGATTGGAGCTTGACTAAGATCAGCGGGTGCCTTGTTTGCGAGGAACAGTTGACGCCACAGGGCCATGCCACACGTGGTGCCATGCAGAAAAGAGCATGCAGGCAAAAATTGTTCCCCTAAAATGAGCCGCATGATGGATGGGAGAGGAACATTGAGTGACACGTTTTTTTGTTTTGCCAGTATGCTGAGTCTCTGTCAGTGAGACAGCTATTGTTGCGAGCGAGAGGAGAAGCAATTTATTCAAGCTGAAGAATTGAGCAACAGTTTCTGGGATAATTTGCCTTTCAGTGAGGCTGAATCATGCGGACAAAGTGGAGCTCAGCGCGGGTCAGGCAGGGCATTGTTCACTGATTATCTGCTGATATCTTCACAGGGTTATTTCATGGAGAACAGCTCAATACTATACAGTGCTCAAGGCTGTTTAAAATATTATACCAATTGGATGATGGGAAGGATGATGGCATAGTTGTTACAAATGAGTAGTATGATGGATGTCCCACCCAAACCACAAAGAGTACATACACATATCTTATTGCTCAGATGTGTCCAACAGCTGAGTCATCCTATTTAATGTAAATCATTGTCGCACAATGACTAGCTTTTATGAACCACCATTTCCTCTCCAAATCCTCAGGCTCAGGAGGCAGCAAAGCAAAGAAATAGTCCATCATTTCAACATGCCATATTTCCCCAAGAAGCTCTCTTCATTTTTTCTCAACTGCCAGCTAAATCATTTACATACATTGACCTGGCCTCAAAATTTCCCAGTTCCCAATTCGACTGAGCATCAATGGGACATGCCAATACCCCAGACGTATTGCCCATCCATGGTGGGGCCTCTACGGATTGGAAATAGCTCTGACATGTCAAGGTATGGACACAAGAAGTCTGGGGATGCCCCGTGGTCTTCGAGTCCTGTGGGTTGCGAGATGACATACCAGCATGTCCCAAGGATTCTCGATCAGGTCAAGGGCCTTAAGCTCTTTGTCATATTCCTAGGACCCCAAGTTCCCCAGAAGAACATTGCATTGTAACAAGATGATCAATGTTATTCAGTTCACCTGTCAGTGGTTTTAATGTTTTGGCTGCTTGGTGTATATACATACATTTAAAGTGGGAGCTCCAATCAGAAAAACAGTCCTTGGAAATGACTCCAAATGATTAGCTACATGAACAGAGTGCCATCTTTGACACCCCAGAGCAGCTTAGCAATACCTCAGTACTCATTTATTTATCCTTCTGGGAGACATTAGAGAGGGACACAGGAAGAGAAGCAGCAGAGGAAAGAACACGAGCAAGAGACTCCACTAGTCCCTATGTATATAATCTTTATACGCAGACTGTGCATCTGTAGACACAGAGACAAGATGTTGATACTGGATGTGTTCTGGTTTCTGTTTGCAGTCCGAGTAGTATCGACCAATCCAGTTTGAACAGCAGGCAAACAGTCCATGTGGACAGGTGTAACGCATTGGGCAAAATGCAATCGCAGAACCCAGACGATATCTTCTGATGACAAGTTAGCTTTATATTAGCTTTTTTATTATTGTTTTTCTACATTCATATGCAGATATCTGTTTATGGAGATAAGCCGAAATGACTGCCGCATGGATGAGGAAGTCTTGCTGGCTACACCCAATCAGCTTGAAATATTGGCCCTTGCCCCCAGAGTCTTGTTCGTTGTCAGGCTAATAGCCGATTGATTCCAAGATGTATAGCCTGTTGTTTCGATTTACTGTTGTGGAGATGTGCAAGATGACATTCACATGACTCATGGAGGTGGATGAGTTAACCCTGGTAGTAGCAAGCCATTGTTTACACTGTTCTTTCAGAGCAATATTGGTTGTGTGAGCTATAATGACACTGTTTTCTAAGATTACAGTTGGCCGTCTCAAATATTCTTTAAGTGGTTACATTCTGATATAGAGTTGAAATTGAAATGATGACTGAGCATTCTGACCAAGGGGTCTGGTTTCAGAAAGGGGTGAGGGGATGGCTCAAAACAGCCTTCGTCGGCACAGCAGACTGTATGTTGCCAGAGAGGCAAAATCCAAATTGCAACTGCAAAAATCCACACCACACACCGACGTACCGCAGCTGTTTGCATTTCACTTGCACAACTCGTAAGCATTCACTGGCCAAAATTGAAAGCAGCACCTGTGGCAAAGTTGTATGAAGGCTTTTGTGTCTCCAAGGCTGTGTGAAGTCTGATAAATTGCCTCAAGTGACATCACTCGAGGTGGGGCCTGGATCCGAGTCAGGGTCAGGTTCTGATGGCTTGAAAACAAAGGCATGAAGCACAGAGCAGCTGTCTGACAGGTACAAATGAAACTGGGCTGGTGTGTGCACAGAGAAGCTGATGGGGGAATGAGTTGCAGGTGAAGGGGGTGGGCGGGAAAGGCAACTGAAGTGTAGATGAGTGAAGTCGGATCAGGCCTGTAGATGGGTGGGACAGTCAGGTGTTTGGGAAAGGAGGGAAAGTCCGAGGGCATCTGGTAGATAAATGAAAAGTTGCAATGTAGGGCCCAGGGGAATAGGGACTGTGGCTGGGAGAGCAACAGAGAGACAGACCGTGACAATAACAAGTAGATGCACAATTCCCAGAGGAAGTGAGCAAACAAGTAAAGCAACGTATAGCAATGAATCAAATTAAGCAAAATATAGCTTCAGGTCTTGAGTTGGGTTTTGCGGAGTCAGGTTCAGTTGAGTAAGTTCTTAGAGCAACCAGTTGCCAGAATAAAATGTTGGGCTTGTATGATTCTGCAAACCATATTCTAAAGTGACAGAGTTCAGATAAATGCATCAGAGCTGAGCTTCTCATCAGGAGAAGGAGATGGTTGCTGAGCGGCAGACCACTGTTTGAAACCACTAGCATGGCCAGCTGTGTTGGTGGCAACAAAACAAGATATTTTCCACTTAGACATCAGGATATTTCCAGCTGTTTTTCGAGACAAAACTGGATATTTTTTAAAGTGATACTGGAACATTTCCAGCCATGTTTTTGGCAACAAAACTAGGTCGTTTTTTTAACAAGCCATCTGGACATTTCCAGCTGTGTTTTTGGTGACAAACCAGGTATTTTTTTTACTTAATTTTGGGAAATTTCCAACCCTGTTCATGGTGACAAAATGGGTATATTTTAACAACACATCAGGATTTTTCCAGCTGTATTTGTGAAGACCACATCGGGTGTTTTTTAATGAGTGTCAGGACATTTCAAGCTGTGTTTGCGGAGACCAATGTGGTTATTTTTTAACAACCCATCAGGACATTTCCAGCTGTGCTTGTGGCACCAAAACTGGGTGCTTTTTTACGAGATGTTGGGAAATTTACAGCCATGTTTTTGGTGACCAAACGAATGTTTAATGAATGTCAAGACATTTCCAGCTGTGTTTGATGCAACCAAACAGGCAAGCATTTTTGAAATGAGACATCAGGACATTGCCAGCTGTGTTTGTGGACACCAAACCAGATATTTATTTTTGATAAGACCTCAGGACTTTTCCATTTATGTGTTGAGACCAAACAAGGTACGTTTAACAAGACATTGGGACCTTTTTCAGCCGTGTTTGTAGTGACCAAACCGAGTATTTTTCAACTAGATGCCAAGTCATTTTTAGCCTTGTTTGTGGCAACAAAACCAGGTATTTTGAACGAAACATCAGCTGTGTGTGGAGACCAAACCGGGTATTTTTTAACAACCAATCAGGACATTAACAGCCATGTGTGTTAAGACAAAATTGGGTATTTCTTTACATGATGTCTGAACATTTCCAGCCATGACTGTGGTGACCACACCAGGGATTATTTAACTAAGACATCAGGACTCATCCAACCATGTGTGTGGAGGCAAAACTGGGTATTTTTTTAACGAGACGTGAGCATCAGGACATTTCCAGCTATGTGTGTGGTGACCAAACTTGGTATTTTAAGCCAAAACATGATGTTTTCCTAACCCTAACTAAGCCGTTTTTGTGAAAACTAACCGTACAATAACCAGAGCGTCGCACCATTAAATTAAAAATTTAAGAAACAAAACGTTTCAACATATCCATTACACATGAAACATACAAATATATCTGTGGTTTGCAGAGACACACAATGCCAACATTTATTCTGAGGATTGGGTTTTTGTAAGACAACGGAGAACTCTCACAAGAAGTGACACAAGCACAAAACATAAAGACAAGGTCACTTCTCAGTCCACTCCAACAAGAAGTGACCTTTAAAAAGTGTTATAAAACACTGCACTGATGAGCACTTTGCACCAGAGATGCTACAAAAACATTACAGCAGAGATCTCAGATAGCAGCGATTGACTCTGTGGCCTCAACATGTCAGTAGTTTAAATACTCATGAGAACTCTGACCACTTTTTAACTGCTGTATTAAAAGAACCATTGTTAAATATTCATACGGTGCCTATTTATCAAAACAATTTGTCAACATTATCTTTTCCATCAGTGTGTGTAAGAGGCCCTGCCTTTGTCTTTGTGCTTCCATTCAGCACCCACTTCATACAAGCAACAAATTGAGGCTTTGTTGCCACTGTTGACATCTAAAGGATAGCCTGCTGTGGGATTATATGGGCTCAATGCCTGAGGCTGCGTGGCTTTTTTTTCCTGTATTCGCTTCACCAGCAAAAGGAAAAACATAATACTAAGATATTGTTTTTTTTTTTTCTGGCACAGATCGTCTGTTGGGAGCAAAACTCAACATCTCAATCCACAATAACAATTCACAGCCATCACTACATACTGTGCATACTGGCTAAGACACATCACCGCCGTTGGTTCATCAGATGGGATTAGCAGGGATACGGTGGGCATTCGCTATCACACTGAATGATGTTTGCTGTGGGTTGATTTTGTTTCTTTGCACTTTCAGTGTGACCTGCTGTTTTGTGTTGGAATTTTCAGTTGCACAAAATGATCATCAGAGGCACACAGCGCTGCATCTTTTAGCTCTCATCTAATTTTTCTATTTTTGGCAGTTTTCCCTGCATCCAAGGATATGCTTGCCAGCAGCTTATTATAACTAATTACAACACAATTACACCACTTCATATAATCATGTGGAACACAAGGCATGCAGTGCAACACATCTTAGTTACAGTTAAAGGGAAGGATGCCAACCAAATGACTGTGTTCACACTATAGGAACAATATGGACTAATATCTGACTGGGATCAGTATAATCACAGACTTTTGTCGACACATCTCTGTATTACAAGAGCTCAGAATTAGGACCAAATTAGACATAATTTACCAAGGCAAAACAGTAATTCACTCATCCACAAACAAAAGGCTCAGCATTGCAAGGACTGTTAGCCTTTTAATTGTGATCACCTCACTTATGTATACACTTACACAGAGTGATGAGGAGAGAGGATGCAGGCATTGCCTTGAGTATGTCATCAGTGCAAAACCATAGCAGGGTCATTTCAAAGGGGAAAAAGCCACATTGATGTCCACCCAAACAAGCTCTTCTTTCTCTCCCTATTGTATTGCATTTTTGTTGATATGACCTTCCTGCTGACAAACAGCCACACCCCATCTCACAGCTGCCCACAATCCTATCATAAAATGTAAAGCAAGACTATCTGTTCCATTTTATGGTGCAAGTGGAACAGCGTAAGGTAGTAGATTTGTGGCCTGTTTCACCAAATCTGCAACATATGATCATTTAATCTCGCAGGAATTTAGACATGTTTAACCAATCAATGGAAGAATCATACTTATGACCCGTGCATGAGCATGCAAGTCAACTGTAAGACAATCAAATGTATCTGCAATCTGACAGTGGCAGTCATTTGTGAAACGGAACACTGGCACCATTAGCGATCTGTGAGTAAATAGTGTCCACTGATTGCTTTTGTGAAATGGGCCCTTGTGTATGCATCAACGCAAAGTGCAAAATGGCTTTTTGAGGTGGAATATAAATCAAAGGATGTGGTGATTAATTCTAATACACTTTCAGCCAATCATATCATCTGTCACATCACTCCAAAAGAGCGTGAGCCAATCACAGTGAGGCATGGTAGCTCCACAAAGGGTGAGGGCTTCTCCAGGAAATTGTATCATCTGCAGTTTTATTGACAATAGTAATATATAATAGTTTATAGAAGCCGTTTATAAGATCGCTTTGTTCACGTTATTACAATCCTAATTCTACTGTACCTCACATCATGAATGGCTCCACCGTATCTTTACTGACAGACGAACAAAGAACCTGACTCAGAGTCAGTCAGATACAGATCTTCTTTTGAGACATTGAACCTTGGTACAACTTTTTAAGGGTGCGTGAAGTAAAATCTGAGATTAACATGTAAACACATCATAAATTTTAGAGAATATATGCTGAAAATGTGAAAAAAAACTGGTACTATACAATACTGAATTATGGAGTTAGACCGTTTCACCATTTCTATGTCCAGTATTTTTTTGTGTGGGCCCACTGACATGGCTCAATGACACACTGGAGCCATCCTTAGCATTAAAAAATCTCCTCTACTCCTCCTCTACTAGACTAGAGCACGTGGCATCAGTGGTTCTTCCAGTCAATCCTGAGTTTCAAAACAGATTTACCAGAGCCTAACATAAGAGTTTGCTAGCTAGCTATGCCTTCCTTGACTTCCCCGAATGCCTGAATTTGCAAAAAAAAAGCTTTATCACCATGTTTAAATAAATGAAAAAAAAGAAAAAAATCAGAAGAAGAAGAAGAGGTGGATTCATATTGTGAAGGACCACATTGCTGGAGAGCTGAGGATCACCGCCGACACCTGCCTCTGTTGTAATATACTGATTTTTGCAGTTAGTATACAAGAATATCAACACACTCAACACTTTACAATGGTACACAAAATACAAGTAGTTACTAAGGAACTAATGAGGAACGAATGAGTTGCAAACCATTGGTTAATGGTTAGTTCTTAAGTAACTTCCAATCAAATGTCATACAATAGCAAACTGTTAGTTAATAACATGTACATTTTTAATGGGTAAGGGAACTATTGAGGAATAAATCAGTAACTAACTATTTGTTAATGGTCACTTACTGAGTAACTCCCAATCAAATGTAATAGGGTAGACTGAGTATGAGGGGACTACCTTCTTGTAAGGTGTGACCCACTTAACTGCGTTACACTAACAGGAAATGATACGTGTGACATCAGATGTCCATCAAACCACAACTTTTGAATGTTAAAGCCAATTAAACTCGCAATAACATATCAAAATGTTTACTGATTTTGCTATTGAAGAGTTTCTTTAGCTGTTGCAATTTATTTGAATTTGTTAGTCGTGAGCAGCTTTTCCATTAATTTTGTGCATTGCATTATGAAGCACTATCAGTAGCACCCACACGCTACATCATTTGGTATTCACACTGCATTTAGAGAAAGAGTTATAGACGTATGAAAAGTTACAGTTTAACATGTTGTCTTCTGTTGTTGCAACAAAACTATATGTTAATTCCTTAAACAATGTAGGCTCGTCAAGGTCGACCTCCAGTCACAATCGATGAAATCAAACTGCACTGATGTGCATGATTTTGTGTGTGTGTGTGTGTGTGTGTGTGTGTGTGTGTGTGTGTGTGTGTGTGTGTGTGTCTCAACAGCCACAGAGTCATATGGTGAAAAACATTTCACAGTCTAATCCTCTGCAATTTCTCTGAACCGAATGCCTAATAAACAAGCAAAAGAAAAGGTTGGCGTTCAAAAGCAGTGCCGAGGGAACACTGTGTGCATACTGTAGGCTCGTGCTGACTAAGAGATGTAAACTCACTGCTGTGAGACAAGGACAGCTCTTTGCAAAGAACCCATCAACAGAGCAATCATCGGGGAGGACCCCAAAGGAGCACAGTGAGATTAAAAGACCTGCTATCAATTTATCAAAGACGCTGCTGAGAGGGAACTTCAACTTTAAAGCAGAATTGGGACATTTTCTGCCTAATGACTGCAATTTATAACAGAGCATGGACAACTCTGAAGCTGAAATCTTGAGAGACAATTATAATGAGCACTTAAAGTTATACCCATGTGAATTTTCCTTGTTGATGGCGCTTGCGATTCTTCTTCTTCGAAATATGTATAATATCTCCTGAGAACTCCAGTCAAAGAACCACATAAAGATGTACCTTTGTACTCAAGGACACAGTGTGACAAATGTCAAATAGAGTTTAAAGGGACAGTTCACTACAAAATCAAAAATGCATATGTTGTCTCTTATCTTCAGTGCTTTTATCAGTCTAGATTGTTTTGGTGTGAGTTGCCACATGTTGGAGATATCAGCTGTAGAGATGTCTGCATTCCCTCTAATATAATGGAACAAGATGACGCTCAGCTTGTGGTGCTCAAAACAAAAGAAAAAACAAAGAAACAAACAAACCAAAAAACATCTGAAAACTCAATAGCTGTATCTCTTTCCGGAAATCATGACCTGGTTACTCAAGATAAGTCACAGGCCTGGTTAGGACTGTTACAACTTCGCTTTGTAAAATGTCTTTTGCTGGTCTAAGACTTCATGCACCACCATAAGGGACACAGTATCGTCCTTTGAATGCTTTTTTGGTGCCATTCTCATTGCTAAGCAACTGGGCAGGCCTGTAGATGAGCTACTGTTGGTTAGCCATAGCCTCCGGCTTTTAGTGCTTTATAATTCAGATCATAGCCCTGGCGCCTGTGGCCAGTCAACCTCGCTGCTGGCTGGAGAATCCAGATGGCAAAAGCCCCGACTCACAGCAGCTAGCGATATGGATCCCCAGACCCCTCGATGCGGCATCCGTAGCCAGCTAGCCTCGCTGCTAGCCAAAGCGTCTGGATGGCAAAAACTACATCAGCCAACTGTATCACTGCACAGAAGGAAGTGTATATCTACCCATGGACTTGGCTAGTGCTCATGACAGCATGAGATGCAAACATTCTTGGCGTCCTCCTCGGCTGAGCTGTAATGTAAGCTAGCTCAGTGGTGCTAGGTGAGCTAGCAGTAGATACACGCTTCCTACTGCACATTGGTAGAGATGGCAAGTGTTGTTTGGCAGACAGAGAATAGCTCCTACATTAAACTGCTCACAACAAGGTCTGTGAATTATCTTGAGTAACCAGGTCATGATTTCTGGAAAGAGACATTGCTGTTGAGTTTTTCATAAGTTACTTTGTGCCGCTTTGAGCACCACAAGCTGAGTGCCATCTAGTTCTGTTATATTGGAGAGAAGGCAAACATCTCTACAGCCGATATCTAACGCTCAGCATCTCACACCAAAACAATCCAGACTGATAAATAGCGCTGCAGGTAAGAGAGAAAATATGTATTTCTGATTTGATGTGAACCTTTTCTTTAAGGCGGATTTAAAAAAAATAGATCAAATCAAACCATGTCAGAAGGCTAACTTCACTTTTTAGCATCTAGTGAACAAACAGTTTTGTCTTTGCAAGACAAGCAGAATATGTTCTCTTCCTTTTCATTTCCTGCAGCAACAACTGCTCCAGCAGTATAAAGACAGTTGCCTATGTTTTGCAGCAGTTGACCTTTTGGTGACACTCACTCTTAACAACAATTCGATGAATAATAAGTGGAACTGCTCACTTTTTGACCACAAACCCTTCATCCAAACACTTCATTTTTATACCCCTGTTTCCACCGACAGTGACTCATTGCCTCTGTGTTGTTGTTTTTTTTTTTGTCTTTCCACTATTTCTTTACTTTGCTCTGAGGCTCAGGGAGATAAGCTTTTCCAACCCCTCTCTAAATTACAGCTTCTTCACAATGGCGACATCTCCAGCAGAGCCTGAATGTTATCACTCCACAGCGGCACGAGGAGCTCTCCATTTAGATCTCTGGAGCTAAACACTTTTTGTTGCTAACCTTGGGGCTCGCCGCACATCAGCGAGTCAGAGGAAGGCAGCCTAACGGAGCTGCCGTCATGCTCTCAGTGATAACTTCGGCGATGGCTGTGTTTTTCACAACACAGTGGGACAAAAGCGCAGGGTGGTTCTGTGGGAGTATTTGAGTATATGTTTAGAGAATGATTATCCACCAAGTGTTTTGCACTGTAGGAGCCACATTAATGCAACATATTAAAATACTGTAAATGTAGATAAGTAGGTCTGCAAATGTGTGTTTATTTGCATAAATGACTGCAGTGTGAGAAATAATGAAACTATATCAGGCATTTCTCACACATAGGTTACACATATGCAATCTACAATATAATGTTAATGACCTCCCCTGTTTATTGCAACACAAAGGCACATGCTTCAGTTGATATATGCATTATGTCTAGTTCTGTTAAGCTGAAGGCTGACGGCCCGTAGTAAGCATTCATTAGGTGATTTACAGATTAAAACACATGTACATCACCAAAATGTACTTAAAGCATTAAATACTTATCTTGCAAAAAGCTCTCCTGTCAGAGTGTTACACATTGTATCACTGTATGTTATTACTTAATGTTGTAATATGTCAATAAGCAACACCAACTTCCCACTTTGCAGGGACCTAAAGTGGACTTCAGGGTGTGTCAGTACGTTGTGACATCACCGTTGGGTGTGTTTACAGTTGCATAGAGATGCAATAAGAGAGACTTTATTGTCATAAAGCCGTTTACAGTGCAGAGGAATTAAATTGTGTTTCTCGTGGCCCCTGGTGCCAAACAACAAGAATGAATGATGATGCAACATTCATTGAGAGTAAAGCAACATTCTGACAACGCATAAGGTTCAAAACAAGACTGTTTTTCAAAAAACAAAAAAAAACTGGGCTGGACTGGAGCAGGGGTTCAATAGGTCTTTGCTTGTTATGTTGAGCTTGGGGGCAGCAGAGTGTTAAGGAGTCTGACAGTCTGGGGAAAGAAACTGTTGCTGAGTCTAGAGTATGTTGCCAATGGAAGGGTTGGGAGGGGTCCTACATGATCCTGAAGGCAGCAGCTTTAAGTATAAATGTCATGGATAGAGGTCTTCACCATCCTCTGTAGGGACTTACAGTCAAAAAGCAGTTTCTAGCCAGTGCAATGTAAAAATTTGGAGCAGGAATACGAAAAATCTGCATGTAAATTTTCTGCATGACAGCTATGCACAATGGGCCAGGTGCAAATGATCTGCATTGCTGTGTTCCATGTTCCACATGTTTCATAAATGAGGACCAATGAGTGTCCATTCCACTAAAACCTATCAAGAATGTCTAAGGGGTTTGCTTTAAATACACAATGTACAAACTAGTTGGACCCTAAGTTTGATGCTAATGCTAGCTGCTGTGGCTAACATGTCCGTGACCAACATATGATGTTAGTAGCTGATGTCATATATTGTTCCTTATTTGGCTGTTGAGGTAGCCGTTGCAGTGTTTGTCATACAATATTGGGTGAGAACCAGATTGAAAAGATGTTCCCCCATTTGGGTAGCAGGCTAGCTGTGACCTGGAGTTATGACATCACCATGGTCGCACATATATTTCCATAGGTGGAAATCTGCTGTAAATGAGGTCAGTCTGTAACATGTTTAACAGCATGAATAAGCATTCATAAGAACCCACAAAATCAGTTTTTCTTAATTTCTGTGTGATTTTTTTCTGACAAAAATCCGTGCTTGGTGAGAAACAGCTCTGAGTTGTTGCTGTTCCCAAACCAGACAGTGATGCAGCTGGTCAGGACACTTGGTGGTTTCTCTGTAGAAGGTGGACAGGACAGGTGGGGGAGGCTGTCTCTCTTTTACATGACCAGCTGAGGTCATCAGAAATGTGCATAACAAGAAACCCTGTGCCCCTCACTCGTTCTACAAAGAAGCTGTTGAGGAGGAGAGGGTGCTGCGCAGCTTCCTGAAGTCAGTTGTCATTGGTTAGCATGTTGCCACACACTGACATGATGACATGTCACCTTTATCCTCAGAGGCTGTGAACCACGGAGCTAGCGAGCTGTAAATAACTGTAAAAGGTGATTGTACATTACACCACAGGTTTGGTGATGGAGAGGCATGTCACAGTCAACTAGGATGTGTGATTCAGAGACACTGAGCGCAATGCACTGTGGGACAGCGAGGGAAACTGAAACTACTAATCTTTTGTACTGCAGAAAAAACACTTTTATCAATTTGGGGAAAATACTGAAGCTTATTTTCAATTTCTGTTCAAAAATCAATCTTTGTAAATATCTTAGTCTGGGTCGCTGAGTGTTTGTTATATCAGTCACATGCACTTGTCACACACCCATTTAAAGTATATTTTCGTCCTCTGCGAGACACTCAGCATCATGTGACAGCAAAAGCCTAAACTCGGAGGCTTTTAAAATGTAAAAGTTTGTTGAGATACAGTAGCCTGAGTGGGCTGGAACTGCTGACTATGATGAATGAACCCGCCATTAAATGACGGGGGCCACTGTATTCCAAAGTGCAACAACAACAACAACAACAACAAAGAATTCATGTGGGAGTGGAGGAAAGGGTGACAGCAAAATTAGAATGCCAGCTCTCAGTGCTCACAGGCCTGTTGAGTCTGGGAACCAAACAAAAGCAAGAACACGAAACATAGAGGGGGGACTAAGATGATTTTAGCCTTTGTAATCTGACTCACAGTATAATTTTTCCTAATGTATTTAAAGTGCCTAGTCGTGATTGTAACAGGAGTTTGAGTCATGCCCCAGACACACTGTCGTCCAAGCTGGTTCCATAATTATTGCACCAGAGAACGTCTTCCCACTGTCTGGAAGTGTTCTGAAGTTTCACATCCGTGGCTGCTGCTGCTGTATCTCTGTGTCCCTGTGGTCATATTGGTCAGTCAGCAGTGACATCTTAATGTTCCGACTAGTGTTTCACAAAGGAAGGGAGCCGTCGCCTATGCAAACTCCCCGAGGTTCTCTCTAAAGCTCCACAATGGAGCTGCCCTCGGAGTGTGCAGCTTACTTTGATATTCTCTGGAGTCAAGTGCTTCCTGCTGAGACTACCAGGAAAAGTCACATCACAGCACAGCCGAGCAGCGTGGCCACGAGGACACAGCACAGGCAGGTGAACTAACAGCAGCCAAAAGGGCTCTTTGTCAGAAAGTTAAGCTGCTACCTAAAGGCAAAGCAGCTGAGAGAGTGTCTGCTCTCCATTCTCATAAATATAAAGTGTTGCATTACTTTAGAGAGTCATTTCTGAGGGCATTCGGTGCTGTTTTTTATTTGGATGAGCTGAATTGACATATTAATGGAAAAAACAGGGGCACTTTAGAGTTCATGAACTCATTAGAATGAAGGTGATTGCAAAGTGAATGGTTGCATTAACATACTGTAAAACTTCAATTAAAAGCCTAGTTCCAATTAAACGCCCAGTCCCTTTCACTAACCTGGTGTAGCTACAGATTTTGACAAATAAACACCTGTCTCAATTAAACATGTGTTCTGGTTACCAAGCAGATATTTTATTAGAATCATCTGGATGTATAAAACTGGATTGCTGACTACCCACCTCAGCTGACATTAGTTAGCTGCTTAGATGGTGCATACAAATATAAATGTTTTAACTTTGTCAATGTGACGATGCTCCACATTGTTAGCTCAGTTTATTTCTTATGAGCACCAGAGAAGATTCATTCAGATTTACCACCATGATGAAATAACAAGTGCCGTCATAAAGTCAGAATATGTGTCCATTCCTCAATCACCCGGTAACGTATTTATATTCCTTTAGTCCATACAGTTCCACTGATCAAGAGAATCAAGTGTTTTCCATAACAATTTATCTATGTTATGAGTATTGTTTTAACAGGATACAGTGGTGTTGCGTCAGTATGTCAGGTGCTGTAAAAGAAGTCGAAACACATAATTGATATGTTATTCAAAGACTAATTTTTATACATTAATATTCATACTTGTTTAAATAAACAATTTATTTGATTGCATTTCCCGTCTTTGCTGAGCTAATATAAAGCCTGTTAAGTTCAGTGATTTGAGCAAATAATAGCCTGGGCTACTAATTGAAGTTTTATGGCATAGTTTATCACCTATCTAAGGTATCGTGTTTTTAACTGTTTACCACCTGCTATCCCTGCAAATACTTCCAAGGGAAGGGGAAGTCTTAAAGGGTGAAAGAGTAAAGCTCTTGGGGGTCGCGGGGGGGCTGGAGCCTATCCCAGCTGACATTGGGCGAGAGGCAGGGTACACCCTGGACAGGTCTCCAGACTATCACAGGGCTAACACATAGAGACAGACAACCATTCACACTCACACCTATGGACAATTTACAGTCACCAATTAACCTAATCTGCATGTCTTTGCACTGTGGGAGGAAGCTGGAGTACCCATGCTGACATGGGAGAACATGCAGACTCCATACAGAAGGGCTCCCGCACTCTGGATCTAACCAGGAACCCTCTTGCTGTGGGATGAGAGTGCTAACCACCACACCGCCATGCTGCCAAAGCTAATTCCAGCTTCTTAAATATAAATATTGTCTGCTTTCTTTACTCCTCTGTGACAGTAAACTGAATACCTTTGTGTTATTGCGTATTCATGTTACTTGAGAAAATAATCAACAGAATATTCAACAATGAAAATTGTTTTTTGGTGCAGCCTTACTCCGGCATCTCTCACTGTGCCACATAAGTAACATAACCTTTGGCACTTAATATATATTTTGATGGTAATAAATCAAGCTTTCAATGCAAAGGGATTTCCACACTGTCGTATTGCCAGTTTTACTTCAGGAAAAGATCTGAGGTTGTTCCACTGTTGCATATATTCATGTGGTGTTGGGAGGTTGTGAGGTAATGCACATACAGTAAAAGCAAACAGTGTTTTGAAAAGGCTTCAGGGGAACTCCATTCCAGCTCAGCTGGTGGGAAGCTCCAGGTCCCACACTTGAGACTTAGGAGGCAGTTGGCAAAGAGCAGCAGCTTTTTTTTTTTTTTTACTGCTGAAAAGCTACCGATTCCTTTCTACTACATCTATGCTCCAGCTATTGTTTGGATTATTTACCCAGTATGAGGACACATTGCTCATCAGTACACTGTTGTTATGTAAGAATCTCTAAGATATCAGAGTTTCACACCAGTAAATGGATTCAGCACCTGGATTGCTTCCAAACTAGTGATACTCCTCTCACCTGCATCAACCTGCAATAATAGCCTAAAAAAAAAAAGTAGTATGAATTATAAGATGAAAAAATGGCTGCCAGTAGAAGTAGGAAATAAAACTGTTGTATTCTTTGTAACATGGAAGGCTGTTTGTAGTGAGTAATCGAAAAAAAAATAGCCAAAATAAAAGACAGTACAGTCCTTTAAAGGTTTTCTAAGCTGTTATCTGAAAGATCATAAATGTCAGATATGCCCTTTATGAAAGCTAAACAAATTTAAGTTCATATTTTTTATATTTTTTACCAAGAAAAATAGGCTTTTTGATCTTCAGTAAATGTTACCCTCTGTCACCTTCAGATCCCAGATGCTTAATAATGAGATATTCGAGGATATCTGTGACATGGAAGGAGGCAGAGGATTATTTTTTAAGGGCAAGGCGATATTGTTTTTCTGCATTGATCAAAACAAAAAAAGGAGAATAAAAAGCTCCCTAGATCCACGACTCTTTATTCCCAAACAGAACCATCCTCAACACAAAGTCCTTTCCTATAGATGCTGGGGCTCCACCCAAGCAGCTGATCCTCCAAACACTGCATGAAGATCCGGCTTCACTCTGCACATATGCTGCACAACAGCAGCTGGACTTTAGTCACCAGGCAGGAACGTAAACAAAAGACCAACTCGGTGACAACAGGAGCGATGATTAAATTCATTAGGGAAATGTTTCCCTCTAATGCATGGCAATTTGAGGTGAGGAAGCACATGAAAATGCCCTGCAGCTGCGCCCCATTCCCAAGAAGTGCTGCACTGTATAGTCATTATATTACAAGAGATCAAACACATCTAACTGCCTGTGTGTCGACTCTTCCTGGCTTCTGTTTGGGGTTTATTAATTTATTTATTGTTGCGTTTTCTGTGCACCTGGCTTGTTGTGCTGGTGAAGGTGAGTGAATGGAGCCATAAGGGAGCGTCTTCTGGAAAGAAACCAAGCTCTAGTTTTCCTCACGCAGCAGACTCGGTGATGAGAGTTGTGCAGAGAAGCCGCAGAGGGGTTAAGGCTAAATCCCAAGTTATTTTCCACTTAATTTTTGAACTTCAATTGCCTTCCATCCAAGCTATTCCACACCAACTGGAATTGAACGGGAATTGATCGGCTCTCTATTATTTCTCCGTGTGTGGTGTCTAATAAAATAGTCCTCTGATTCCCATTCCTCCCACCTCTCTCTCATAATTTCCCTTGCAAAACAACAACGCTCTAACATTCTCTGGGAGCCTTCTGTGCATGTCGAGCTTCTCCCCAAGGTAAAACTGGCCTACTTCTGAGTGCATCCTCAGCATCCATCTGCCGTACCCGTAAATTGCGTTTGCCTGCGATCGCAGGTTATCTCATCTGTCAAGGCAGGCCTATCAATTTCACCGAGCAGTCTCGACAGAAGGCATTAACCCTCAAGCATCATTTCTGGCATCAAGCATTGACAGACAATAACTGCTAGTGATATCAACATATCAGATGAGCTCTGCTGACAGTTCTGTTGTGACTGTTAGCGATGAGAAACTAAAGACCTGAATAATAATGAATACAAACCGTATAATAAAGGAATTAAATTCTTGCTGCTCACGTTGCTCTCTGGGCATCTAGTTTAAGGGGACAAGCTGAAATGGAAACAACTGGGCTGCTATGTAGCTGACAGCCAACAGGTGATACAACTAAAGGATTTAGTTTCATTTAAAACCAAAAACAGCAGCAGTTGTTTGTGTTATTATGAGATGAAGGACAATTTCAATCTGAAAATCTGTATAAATATATAGTGTTAAGTGCATTTCAGTGTATGGAAAACTGTATGCAACCCACTGGAACATAGCTTGAAAGTGTCAAATGGACCTGCACCTTTGTAGTCATCCGACCATTCAAAGTGCTTTTTATACTACAAGTCACATTCTCCCTTTCACACACTGGTGGCCAAGGCTACCGTACAAGGTGCCACCTGCTACTCAGTTTTTAGCACACTCACACACTGATAGAACAGCCATTCTGAGCAATTTAGGGTTTGCTCAAGGATACTTTGACATGCAGACTGCAGGAGCTGGTGATCGAACCACTGGGCAACCTGCTCTACCTTCCGAGTCACAGTTGCCCCAGTGGTACACTTTATTGGTACTGCACTTCCATAAAGCCTGGGGACTCACATGGTAGGGATTTAAAACAGAATCTTCCAAAGTGAAACAGCAGAGGCTGAGATATCCTGACTCTGAGTTTCAAGTATGGCTCAAACTCCTAAAACACTGGATCCTACATTTCCCATAATGCAACTCACATCAGTACAATCTTTCATAGAGTTATTTCCCATGTCTTTTTAAATTCCACGTCTCCTTTTAGTCAGGTGGCTTTCTGCCACAGTTCACTCGTAGTGATGAACCTGCAGTGTATCATTACCTGAATGTGCTGCTCCCCTCAGCTCTGCAGAGCTTTGTAGTGACTCTCAGCTCATTGTTCTGCTGTTGAACCCACAATTTCCCTGTTTTGGTCCCATGGTGTCTTTTTTGGTCACAGCAGCAGATGTTTTCGGTGAAAAAGCTGTAAAAACCCATTGTACCGGCTCAGCAGCGAACAGCAGACAGACACAGTTAGACACTAGCTGGTGAACATAGTGGAGCATTTAACCGCTAAAGAACCAGATATTTCTCTCAGGGGTTGGCAGGGAACAAAAACAGAGGTAAACTAGGGATGGGATCACTCCAGATGCAATCCATGATTTAAAGTGAATGTCAGCAGGGGGTGTAAAATGGGAAGCCAATAGTGCCTACCCTAATTCCGGCCCCCTTGCTCGGACCACACCCGTCTCAACTACATACCTGCAATGTTTCATGAGCCAATGGGAGGGCAATGAGTCTTTATGACTCTATCTTGCACAGTCACAGCATCATAATGTTTACAAAATCTGTCCACAGAAACACAGATGGATATATAAGCTCCTGCCAAAACACTCAAAATGGCTTCTGTTGTGGTTCCTGCTACAATTGGTGTCACCAGGACTACATTTTGCCATGACAGACTCTCAAGGGGAAAACAATACCAGCCGTTGTGATGTTGTCATGGCTGGTAAAGTCAGTTAATATTGGAATATTGTACCAAGACTCTAAATGAATGATGTTACTCCATAACTGTTGAGTTTGTAAATAAACACCTGTTTGCTACCAAGTTCGTCATGTCAAATCAACTAAAAAGATAATATGTCAATGGTTTGCTGCCCCCTAGTGGCCAAAAAAATATGTTATTGCATAAAAAATGTTGAACAGAAAACTAAAAATGTTGCATTTTCAGGGGCTTTAGGAAATTGTTGAGCCTATTGATCAAACTTATTGGATGATGATAACTAAACTAATGTTGTGTTGAAGTTGTGCACTGATCTGTGCTGTAAACAAAATTAGGGTGTAGACTCTATTCTTCTTTTAGATGAGCTATTTTTGTCTATCCACAGACCTCCATTGCAGACTTCAGCAGTGAGATCCAGTGACATAAATTACAGTGGCCATGGCAATAAATAGTAAGGCCTGGATACAGAGTGCACTTGTCAGTGAGTCATTTGGCGTCACAATCATCCTGCTTTCATGAATAAAACACAGCCGAATCTCTTCAGTAAACTACACGGCTCTGCTCAGAAAAACCTCCACACTCTCCACATTCTTCAGACAGATCCTTCACAGTGTGATTTTTAGGAGAATACCAGCCATTCAAATGTCGATAAATGCCCCATTGTGGGTGTCAAAGCTCTCCCTCCTACTGCAGCTCCATACTTCTGTGCGCTGTCCATGGTGCTGAGTAGCCTTCCACCACCGACCGAGCGCCACTTTCTACCTCCACACTCGGATTTCTTATTGTGATGATCCCGCAAGTGGCATGCTACCACTTGTAATCCACAAGAGGGTGGTGATTACAGTGGGTGGTGGCGTTACTCTGCTTCCCATGGTGTCTCATGGCGGCCATCGATCCCTTAACCAGACGCGCACACACGCCTGTGCGCACACATGCACACACACAACCTAATATTTTCTCAAGATGCAAAGGGACCTAGTTTAAAGTAATCAGCACATAGGGGACATATGATATAATCCTCTCGCGCGCACGCACCACACGCGCGCACACACAGCAGTCCATTCGTGCAACTTAAGGGGAGTTTAATAAACGTCTTAGCTACTGTAATCACAAGGGAGCGTTTTGGAAAGAGTAGGCTAATCTCTCCCTCCACTCCTCCTTTCCCTCTCTCTCTCTCTCTCTCACACACACCACACACACACACACACACACACACATATTGCCAGACCCCCCCCAAAACGCGCACGCTTAAACACACCCAGGATTAGTATGCGTCGGGCACAACTATCCAACCTCAGCTTTCTTGATTTCCGTGCAACGCCGCGACCTTTCCCCACATATGCAACATTGCAAAATTAAAAGAAATGAAAACAACAGCTCCACTGCGCTGAACAGATTCACACCGATCAGGTTACTTTCTGTGGATACCTGTAATTGTCCAAGAGCGCGAGCCACCTTTCAACCCATTAACACACCGCCTGCCGCTGTAAGCAGCAGAAAGCCAGAGCTTGTGACACATCAGAAACAGTATTTTTGGCATTAAAATCAAATCCAGTACAAGTGAAGGTGAACTGTCCCCTGAAGATCCACCACATATAGATGAAAAAGCAACATAACTGAGCAGTAAACAGTCAGAACTCTCTTCTATTAAGGTTATTTCTTACCTTCAGAGACGGACCAGTATCCATTGTGTGCCACCGCAGGCTCTATACAGTATATTCTGTTTCCCTGGTTCGAGGCTACAGCCGCTCCCTTCCCATTCATCCACTAATTCCAGGAGACGAACTGCAAAACCAGCTGCCTACCGAGCCGCATATTGCTTCTCCTCTCGCACTTCTTCTCTCCTAGACAATTTTTCTTCCACCAGCAGATGCTCTGGAAACCTGCGCTGCTTTTGCCGGGAGCCAAGCTGCGACGAAGAGCTTCACAGCATATTTGTAGTTTCCCCTTCAAGTAAAAATAACTAGCTCGCTGGTGTGTGGGCTCCTCTATGTATTTCCAGGCTGGTTTTTTTTAAGAGAGTGCTTCTACATGGCACAGGCGTTTTTCTATTTTCTACCCGCGGCGCCGTATAGTTACTTGTCAGAGAAAAAAAAAAAAACAGTATGTCCTTGTAATTGTTTGCTTCTCTTTGGCTCCTAAACGCGCATCCAAGCTGGAAGTTAAAAAATGTGAAAATAGTACATCCAAAAGAACGTTTTTTTTGTTTGTTTTCAGGAGTTGTTTGTCCGAGAGCGGGAAGATGGAGAGGTGCGAAGTCTCTGCGCTAGAAAGACTGCAATGGAGCGGCGGATAACCCTAGGTGGCACAAACACCATGAGGAATCACAGAGCCCACCGGGGGGAGAGGCAGAGGGGGCAGAGGCAGGCAGGTCAGCTACAACTACAGTACAGCGCCTTTACGCAAACACACACCGGAGCGAGATTGTAGTGATGGTTGTGCGTAAAGAGCCACTTTGGCACGGTCCGCAGCGAGCGCCGTGTTGTCTGCAGGAGATTAAGGACCGACCCTGGATTAGTGTGTGCTTAGCGGTGTTTAGCGCTCACAGCAACAAAGTAGCCAATCAGGGTTGTGGGCAGCGTTGCTCTTATATTATTTGTCAGTGGTTTGAAATGAAAGTTACTGTGTCGGTTGTTTGTTAAAGCAGATAGATGCGATCTTGTTCAGTACTCAAACCTGCTGGATGCATCCTGTTTGACCTTCAGAAGCCAGGAGAGTCACTTCCGCGTTGGAACACTGACACAGAGACACAACTCCTGAGTGGGGAGCAAATCAGGAATTCACTCATCGTTAGTGTATAGATAACAAGTAGTTCCTCAAACTAAGTACTGAGTACATGTGCTTAGGTGTTTTCTTTTTATTTTATTTTGTTTGTTTCATTTTTATTTCCAGTAACTGTAATTTAATAAAATTTTTGAGGTATTTGAGTGTTTTTGTTTTATGCCACTTTGAAATTTTAATTTCTAAATCATTACATTTTAGACAAAATATGGTGCTTTTTATTCTTTTTTTCCCTCAAAAATTTATTTTATAGCAAACAATTATTAATCTATGAAAGTGTGGTGCATTCACTCGAGAATAAATAAATAAGTAAAAAAAAAATAATAAATAAATAATAATTTCCTGTGTTTTTCTAAGTTACCAAGATTATTTCAGAATTGCAAGAAAAGTATTCATGAAAAAAAAATCTGCCCTTTATTAATTCTGAAAAACAGTGCAGATTTATTTTTGTTTAATTTTTCAGATCTTTTTTAAAATGCAATAATAAATATATACCTATGAAATATAATCCACTGTTATATATTAAACTGCCATGAAGTACATGATATAATAATAAGACACTGATAGAAACCGTACTGCATAATAAGTACATTTTCTCGCTAAGAGGCTACTCCTGTAACTTAACTGTCATCTTTAATACAGGGCTTGTGATTGGCTATTTCTATAGTGTGGTATTCTTATTTGTATTTAACTAGCCTAACTGATCTGAATATATCTTCCACCGCTGCTATTTCCCAACCTTTGTGGCTTGTGACCACTTAAAACAAAGCAGTGTCTACATGTAACCCAAGGTCACTACTGGTTGTCACCATTCATTCATTCATCATCCATAACTGCTTACTGTTAAGGGTCGGGGTTGACATTGGACGAAAGGCAGGGTACACCCTGGACAGGTTGCCAGACTGTTACAGCGCTGACACATAGAGACAGACAACCATTCACACTCACATTCACACTTACGACAATTTAGAGTCACCAATTAACCTACATATCATTGGACTGTGGGAGGAAGCCGGAGTACCCAGAGAAAACCCATGCTGACAAATGGAGAACATGCACACTCCAAACAGAAAGGGCCCAGCCGGCCGGGAGTTTGATTCCAGAACCCTCTTGCTAAAAGGAGACAGTGCTAACCAGTGGTTGTGACCAGTTTATCCAAAGAGTGTTTGTTTTATTTGAATTATTTTTACACATTAAAAGGGTAAAACTATCAAGTAGCCCTAAAAAGAGCAAAAATTATAGAATAAACTTTAATTATTATCTCCTATATATGTGAATCAGGGTCATATCTATTATTAGTATTACTTTATTTTGTCTTTATTTTTATAGCTACTTTTACTTTTCATTTTTCTTTTCTTGTGATGCATTTAAAACCAACATGCAGTAAGGTCTTCTCTTTGATACAAACTGTGCTTGCACATTCAGTGGCAAAATACAAACATTGTTACTCCATCAAATGAAGCTCATCTGCCATTCACTCCTTGCATGCATCCTCACTCATAATGTCTTGTTGTCATTGTTGGGGGCTGTCAATTGAGACATCACTTGTTCTGTCAGCTGATTGCATTTAACCAATAGCACAGCGACAAGCCCTCTCTGTTGGTTTATCATCTTACTGCTTCTTGTTTCACATATGGTCCTCTTTCTGCCTGTAGTGCTTTCAGGCTGCACCTCCCCATCACCGCCTATCTTCGCAGATTCATCAGCCTCATCAGCCATCAGTCTCAGTCAGCAGTCACCGCCACTGTCTGGACCCCATGGGGGATTTATCTTGCTGCCGCTTAAATGGCCCGCGATTATGAAATCTCTCTCTGGTGTCCAAGTTCCAAAGTCTGTCTGTCAAATCTTAAACATCACACCATCTGTTAATCTGTACACCTCTAGTTTGTATTGTGCAATCATCCTTACTTCATTCACCCGTCTCTCCTGATTGAAATGATGGAAACATGCATTCTTTACATGGTAAATAGTCTATGAAGAAATGCATCCATATTCCCTCACAGAGACACTAAGGTGCAGTATGTTATCCTACAGAGTGATGATGTGAGACCTCTAATGAACAAACTGTTAAAACTCCACAGAAACAGAAATCCACATAGATTTATATGGGATTTATTTGGGCGCAGCTGCACAGCATATATGACAAATCTGAAAATCTATTGTATTTAATTTGGTTAATGTGAGTATTTCCACACCACAGTCACGCCTGGCCCTGTGGACAATGCTTTAAAAGCATTTAGACCATCATATGCTGAGCTGAATTCATGACCTCAATATTTATAAAATCATGGCTTCAGTGCTGCTCTGCCTCTGCAGGAACATTGTCTTTATCAGTTGTCCCTGATTAACTCTGATTCAGCCTCTAAATAGCTCATAACTAATAACACACAATTAATTACTCACATTTGTTGCTATTTTTGTCTCAATTAAAGCTGTGCATCATGCTGAGGTAATACCATGGAGAGAGGCATCGTGATTACTTTCCCATTAGGTAGTTAGTCATCATACTCAGATCATATATGCGGTGATAGTGACACCTATATGTCATATTAGTGGCTCACACGCCAAACTGATCCTGTGGCAAGTCATAATTCTGTTACACTCAAATGATCCTCTATAAATTTACCAACTTTATTTCTGCACAAAAATGATATGTTTATAACATGTTTATAATAATGGCTACATTTTGCTTTAAAGTAAGGTAGAATTCTGTTTGGTGCATACATGACATCATCTTTTACCAGTGATGCCCATCTACTTCAAACCTGTGAGGAAAGCAAGGACAAAAACAAACACAAAACCTGATGAATTCTCTGTCATGGAGTACCCCATAATACATAATGAAACATTGATTAAGAAAATGTTTTTTCACAGACTTTAGGCTAAATATACTTAAATGCACTTCCTAAAAATTATTCAGGGTCTATTATGGTGGTTTGACTGTTAGTGTTAAGGGGAGGTAATAAAATATGGATGTATGGAGAGGATTTCCAAAGTAAAAGAACAGCATGAATGTAAATACATACCCACTTGTACACTTTCGCTGTTACCCAACAGTACAGGCTATATCTATACATATATACACACACACACACACACACACACACAGATATATATATATATACATATATATACACACACACACATATGTAGATAGATAGATAGATAGATAGATAGATAGATAAACCTAAGTTTGGATGTCCATTCTTGACCTCGGAAACAATTTGACAAAATTTATTTCAACTTTATGTCAACTTGCGATATGATACAATACAATACAATTCAATAAGGTAGGTAGGATACGATACAATATGATGCGATACGATACAATACAGTATGGTAGGTAGGATACGATACGATACAATACGATACGATACGATACGATGCAATACGGTACAATGCGATACGATATGATACAGTGCAATACCATGTGATACCATACGATACAGTGGGATACAGTGCAATACCATACCATACGGTACACTTAATTGTACCCGTAAGAAAATTCGTTCTCGACTCAGGAGCTGCACAAGTAACTTACGCCATCTGCCGAGACAGACTGCAATGTGGGTTTGAAAGCTCTAGGAAATTCTGTCAGGTGGACTTTAAGTTAGTTTTTACCTTTTTTCCCCACTGAGTAGTAAACCTCTCTAGGAAAAGGGACTTTAAAGAGGTTTTCCTGTTATTTGTTGCTGATTCTGATTCCCATTGACTCCAGTCAAAGTTAATCCATCGATGTGTCTTCATAGTTGAGTATCAGGCAGGGCTTTTGTCCTCTAGTGTTCTTGGGCAGAAATGAATCCCT
The DNA here is from genome assembly GCA_019142605.1 of Cephalopholis sonnerati. Taxonomy (NCBI): domain Eukaryota; kingdom Metazoa; phylum Chordata; class Actinopteri; order Perciformes; family Serranidae; genus Cephalopholis; species Cephalopholis sonnerati. The sequence continues at coordinate 13,834,468 of JAGQAX010000015.1, read as the reverse complement.
GGCAGCTGCCTTGTAGCTGTTGATCTCTGCAGGTGGAGTGGAAGTCCTCCCACCCCCAACTCCCCTTCCTTTTCCTTATTCTCCCTCCATTTGTTATTGATGCAGACGGCAGGAGACATGGCTGCCTGGCCTCTTTTGCCCACTGTGCCATTGATCTGTGTTTAGATCCTCTTTTCAAATCCACTTAAAGCAACATTCGGAGGGCGAAAATGTCTCGTTATTTTAATTAGTTCAGGTACTACAGACAATGTAAGAGATTTTAGGAAAGCAAGCAAAGCTATACGTGTTATGTACTGTCTGAAAGCTACACCTCTGTATATAGATTGCAGCTAGAGTGCATACTGTTGGTAGTTTCAGCACTGCTGTTTACAAGTTGTTTTAGTTGTCCAGTTTAAATTGCTATAGTGCAGTTGCTGGTAGAGAAACAATGGGGTAGTTGCTCTGCCACTCAGCATCTGACCAGCTCAGCTGAACTGAAACCTTCTGGGACTTCTACATTACTGGTAAACTGACTTCATGTCTACAACACTTGATTATAGTGTTGCCTTCAAAGGACCATACATTGTAAATTAAAGGTAGGAAGTTTTAGATAGTAATAAACTGATCCGAATCTGTCTGGCCTTAAAACAAACTGTAAGAATTCAACATACATTAAACCAGGCCTGTAGCAGGTTTACCCTGATCACATCTCGTCCATTTCAGTAGACATAACTTTTCTAGGATGTCTAGATCTATATTATTGTCATCTGACTCCACCCAAATGCACAGACTTGTTTGATGGGATGTCTATAAGCCAATCACAGTGTTCCACATTATTTAAAGTTGTGTAAGGCTCATGTTTAAATGTTTATTTCAACAGCAGAGCTTAGTCAGAGTTTGGCGTCTAGACTCCAGCCTCATCACTCCCTGCAGATATGTTTACATGAGACACTGGGGAGTGATGATTAAATATTTTCCTTTAGCCAGAGCCTGCAGGTGGATGCTGGGGCGGAGGTGGGGCTGGAAGAGGGAGCAGCAATAATGATGCAGGACAGCAGCAGCGTAGACAATGCAAAGGGAGAGCTGGGAGAATTTTTGCAGCTTAAATACACCGCCAAATTGGGAGGGTGTGTGTTGTAGATGACATATTGTTATGTCCCTGCCAGAGGTCTAGGCGATGGGGGGAGTAACACAAATAAATCGGGGGATTTTTCAAAAGAAGAAAAATGCAAGTAAAATAAAAAGCCGGTTAAAGAGGAAACTTATTTACAACAAAAATTAAGAAAAAGAACCACCAACGAAAAACGAGCTCCAAAAGGGGACCGGCACGCCTGTAACGGGGAAACACACAAAGAAGAAAAGATTAATTACACAGTCAACCAAATGACCAGCACAATGCCAAAAACTCAACTCTGTACCCACATCTTTACGACACACAACTGTAACAGCCTTGATCATGTGACCTCTACCAAGGCAATTCAGGTTTAAACCCATCCTAAACCTTAAACAGCAGCTTAGCTGATAACAGTGCCACAGCCTCACAATATCCATAATGATAAATTGTATCAGCAGCACACAGGCTGTATTTCAAACGTCGTGCTCATTTCACAATGCTTTATGAGACTGGTGAAAAAGCTAATAAACCTCACAATCTCGTGTTTCATTCAGACACACAGCTGCAGTTGTTGTGCCTCTTGTGCACAGCCTTGGAGCTATAGAGAAGTCATTATATTAACGATTTCAAACAAGGCTTTTAGCTACAGTTAAATTACAGTAAAAGTGCTGTAAGTGTCCCTGTGTAAATGGAACTGGAGACAAGGGCTGCTTCATTTAGTTAAAGCACATTTCATTACCAAACTTTCAAAGTACAATTTGCACTGACAGATAAACAGAATTTTGTGCTGTGAAGGAAAGCGTTAAAGGACACAAAAACAAGTTCTGACTAAAGCAGATAGAAAACAAGACAATTGGTGGCCTTGTATGTGCTCAATAACAAACATGACAAAGCCATAACAACAAAGGCAAGAAAATGAAAAGAAGGGGTAATGAGATAGACAAACTCGGGAGCAGTAAGTGGGCAGCTGAGACAGCAGTGATTATGTTTTTCAGTAGGATGAGTGGGATACAAATAGAGGCAGGGTGGTCCAAGTCCAACAGCAGAGATAAGGGTAGTTCAGAGAGACAGAGGCTTCAAACCTTTTTTACATTATGACCCCTTAAAATGAAGCAGTTACATGCAGTCTCTTCCATATGTTGCAATGTGTTGTTGTGTTCTACCAGAGTGTCTGGCTGGAGAAATCTATCAGACACTTCCAAATTTTACTAGCATTTAGCTAGTGGATGAGGCTAATTTTGCACCCTCATCATAACCCTTTGTTTGTTCTTCTTTGACTTTGATTTAAAGAATAAAAACATTTTATAAAGATGAAACTACATTTGGTGAGGTTTTTTAAGATTGTGTCTTCATTAGGGAACAATGGGCTTGGCGAGGAGGACCACAGACGGGGTAAGGTAAGTCAGAGACCTCTTTTATATAGCACGTTTTTATTGTCATTGCACCTTTTAAATTCCCAGAAACCTTATTATGAAGATTGGCACATTTTCAAGCTTAAAAATAATACTTACTCTGAGATTGTAAGTCTTGACCTTGACAAAACAATCACACCTCAAGCTCCACTCAGCACAAGTTCTTCTTTGATTATAAAACACAATGTCCCTCGGTAGATGGAGTTTGCTTGATTGTGATTGAATTGTACATGTCAACATTTATCTGAGGACATAAAATTTATGTTGGCTTAAAATTGCTGATTGAAAGTCCATGTAGTAGCTGTTCTGAAGCTTTCAACTGTGTCACACATATCCCACATAAGGCTGGAGATATAATGGCTTTTAACTATGTTTGTGTGTGCATGATGGTTCCCTTGCATATCCATTATTTGTGTGGAGCGTCGGTTGTACACGTTCTCAGAAATTAATGCTATGTGTCTGCAGGATGCAATATTTACATGAACAGTAGGGACAGTGTAAAATAAAAAATCACCACTGTCATTATCACAGCCTGTGAAAATGATGCATGTAGCTGCCATGCCGTCACTCTTTGGTTTGTGGATAACCATTTGGAAGCCTCAAGTTCTGCATTTTGGCTGTCGTGGACCTGGCTGTTTGGAGTCAGATGTGACCATATTTGGATGAGAGGGTGGAGCTGTGGAGGAGTGAGGAGTGGATCTGACTGAGAAGCTGAGGCAACCCGTTCTTATTCCAAAATCGTCACATACCAGTGCTTGAGCAGTGACTATATCTAATCAAGTGACTTGACTGGATACAGCATTGGAGGTGGGACCCCGTTCATTCCTATGAAAGTTGCTTAAGCCATAAAAGGTCTGTTTCCATGGTATGAAATTACCCAGACCCAAAGATTGCTGCTTGCATACAAACGGAGCAGGGTGGTCCAAGTCCAACAGCAGAGATAAGGGTAGTTAAGAGAGACTAAGGCTTCCAACCTTTTATATATAACCCCTTAAAATGAAGCAATTACTTGCAATCACTTCCATATGTTGCAATGGGTTGTTAAGGTCCCCCAGAGAGTGTTTTTCTTTATCAGTTGTGTTATTTGAATAATTTATATAGGCCAAAGGAAGAAAAATTATCCTCTGTCTGTATTTTTACAGTCAAAACAAGACACCAGAGGAAAAAAAAAAAAGACAGAAAAGAAAAGCATTTGCTTCCTCTTACACACTTGAAACTGTCCACTATTTCCCCAAAAAGACCAAAATTAGATTAACGTTTAAAAAATTTATGATTTTGTGGAATTAGATTGTTTTGTCTTTCTTTAATTGTTCATTACTTTAGGACCCTCAAGATTTGTTTCGTGACTTAATGGTGGGGTCTTGACCTCCAGATTGGGAAACCATTGCACTAGAACACCAAATGTATATTTATCTCCAGCTGAAATGGTCCCCAACAAATGCTTTGTTTGTTCCTCTGTGAGTTTGATAAGAACTCATGTTTATTGTTTACATCATGAGTAATCAAGAAGTTGATTCAGTCTGAGTTCTCTGGTTGCCCTCTAATGGAATCCTCTACTTACACACATAGTACATAGTAGAGTCAGGCATCGGTATGTTAACAATTCTGCTCATGACACAGCCGGTTGTCTATGAGACCATGGAGTTAAAAAGCAAGTATATGTCTGGCCTAAAACTATATGTCCAGCCCATATATTTTTACATCGGTACTATTTTATAAGATTCAGGTCCTCAGTAAGACGAAACAGACTTGGGGAAGCAAGAGTCACAAATTGTAACGGTATTATCGGTCATCGTATCGTTATGAAAGAACAACTTCAGAAATTTCATGTAGAGAATTGGGAAGACGAAAGCTGTATTTAATGAAGGTTTCAGTGCATACTGTGCTAATCTGTATGCTGCAGTTGCATTCTAAAAATAGATTATCTGCATTGATCTGAGGCTCCATTGTTGGAACCAGTGTCAGCTGCTGTACCTCCTTTTTCTTTTGAACATACTCTTAAATACATTTTCAGGCTAGAGCCTTCTTTCCCTAACACCATTTTTTTCTTTGCCACCTGAACATATGCCACTTCATTTTTCATTTCCTTCCACATGTTACTTGCACGTTCAGTTCAGGTACACACAGTGCTGGGATTTACAGACACTCACCTTTCCCACCCTTGAACTTTTGGGATCTTGTGCTGGATAAGAATAGCAAAGTGCCTGCATTGTAACCTTTAAATTCACCTTTAAAAGTCACTTTTATAGACTTCCTTTAATAGCATGTAATAATGTGTTAGTCACTGTCCTTCATCTCCCATTGTAACTTCTTTCTTATGCTCATTTGTGTTATAAATCAGAACTTAATAACAACAATACAGATGATGAAGATCAAATAGAATCACTTGTGGAAATGGAAAATATAATTTGACACTGCTGGAAACTCGTGAAGAAGCAGCTAATCTCTTGGGGAAAACTAAAGGTATTTCTCTGCTATCACTTGCCACAGCAGAGCGCCATACACCTGATGATTTGCATTTCAATTCCCACAGCTTGTAAATAGAAAATAGAGAAGGATTTCCCAGTTTCGCCACTTGACAGTTTTTGTCCTCCACGCTTTTATGGCAACCTGACAACGTTATGGTGAAGATGCATGGCCCCGATCCTCTCTTACTCTGATGCAATCCATCAGAGCTGACGTGGATGGAGTTCAGTTTGTCATCCCGTTACTATTGATCCGTCGCCTTCTGCACGGAGTCGATTGGCTGGCGGGGTACCAGTGTGTGTGACCTGCTGACATACTGGCCTCTGTGGGGAAGATGTAACTGAATAAACCACTTAACAACATGCTCATAGAATGGAGAAAGGGAAAAAAAAACTTAATAAATTAGAGGCTAATTGTACAGTCGCTGTAGCTAATCTTGTAGATGACCTTTCATTGAGTGTGTAAAATTAACTCCAAGTTATTAATGTTCACAGCAACCATATCATAATCACGTGGCCATGAATGATTGGGCAGATGTAATTGCTATCTGTTTATAATGATGTAGGAGGATTACAGCTTCTAATTACTGTGTTTGTTGGCTTGTTCTGTCATTTCACACATTGGCCTTCATGTCTCATTGTATGACAGCAAAGACATTTCCTTTGTTCGATGACTTTATCTTTAATTAGCATCAGATAGGTTACAAACAGTTGATTTAGTCCACTTTAATCTGAGTTTCAGAAGGAGCAGTGACCCTACATCACTCCGCATCGGTCACATAATCAATGAGTAAGGTGATTTTTTTTTTTAAACCTCATCTATAACCTACATAGATAATTAGATGAGATGCAACAGGATGTGTGTGATTCAGAGCAGTGGGAGATTGACTGATCACTGAGAAGGGAACATGCAACGTGATCAATCAATCAGCAGTGGTGGAAGAAGAGTTAAGATCTTCTACCTTAGTATCAGTGGCTGTATACTCCACTGAAAGTAAAAGGCCTGCATTCAAAGTTTTCATAAGTACAGTACAAGTAATTAATGTGTCAAAATTGTAACTACTTATTATGCAGACTGTTCCCATTGACAGTGTTATCATAATCATATATTCAATATTATTGGAATATTATTACTGATGCAATAATATGTAAGCAGCATTTTAATGTTGTTAATTTGAAGTACATTCAACAACCCTGTTGGGTTCTATAATGCATCTTATTTTACTAACTGATAATGTGGTATACATTCAAAATTATTATCTGAAAGTAACTAATTACTATTTTAATGTTTTCCTCTACAGTGAAGAGTTTAAGTACAAGAGCTTAAAGATATTAATCAGAGCCGCATATGTTAATGTCAGGAAAAAGTTAGGGGTCAAAATGAAGTGATAAGCATGAAATATTGGATGCAAGAGTCAGATATTCAGTTACATCAATACACAACCACAGATTCAAAACAAATTCAGCATGCAATTTTAAAAAAAAAAAGTAACCAAAACTGTCTTTCCAAAAAATTCTACTAAATCTGCTGGTGGCACCTCAAACCTTGCTGCTCATGAAAGAACATGAATGTGTGCTGACAGATGCTACAGGAGCAGTCAAAACCAAGCAGGTAACCAGGTGGCAACCTCCTGAACATAAAGCCAATCAAGCCAAGCTAGTGCCAAAAACAGTTAATGGAATGGCCACTTGAGGCTGGCTCCAGAAACAAGTCAATCCCCACTGAACCCCCATGTTCAAATGCCCAGCTTCACAGCAAAAATAAACATGTTTTGGTCTCTAACTAATTTCCCCCTCCATGACAACTGTACAGGGGTTAAATTTTTATACTACTCACATGTTTAAATTTTTATTAAGGCTTAAATTTATGCACAGAGGCTGTCTGCGAGACTTTGCCACAGTCTATGAGTTTTTGAGCACATGAGTACTGCAGTTTTTGAAATAGAAATTGAGATAAAATTCATTAATAGATATTAAAAAGATTCAACAGTCTACAGCCATGCTATCGGCTTTATTATGCTGTACGTCTGCACAGCAGAACTTTAAGCTAAATGCTAACATTAGCATGCAAACATGATCAAAAAGACATCACTAATGTGTTGGTGTTTAGATGGTGTAATGTGAATCATCATCACCATTGAAATGTAGCATATTAGCATAATAGCATTTGCTTATTAAAGGGTATGTCCGGTATTTTGCACTTTGAGCCCCATTCCTGGGTTGTTTATGATGAAATAAAGTGGTTAAGACCAAAATTTTGACGATTGGCCCTTTTAGGAGAATTTGGCTCTCCCCTGCCTGGCTCGTTCGTTTTCAAAACCATGAAACTCACCGAGTGGTCAGTGGTGTTCGTTGATGTTCCGACATAAAAATCGTAGCAAACGGTGGTTTACATCCGTGTTTTCGCTATTCATCTTGATTGTGGAACTATTTTTTCAGCTCCCTCACACCCGTGTGTAAACTTCCGCCTGATCGTTCGTTTGACCCTGAAGCGTTATACACTCCAACCCACTTGATGGCGATAATGCTCCTTTACCTGAGTGTCACCAACCGGCAGGAAACCACTGCAATGTAATGGGACACAGAAAAGAAGCAGAAGAAGAAGAAGGTTGGTGTTGTGTTCAAAGGCATCGTACTGCAAAGGTTGTCAAATAAATCATCACAGAAACCACAGTTTGCTATGATTTTTATGTCGAAACATCAAGGACCACTCGGTGAGTTTCATGGCTTTGAAAACGAACGTTTAAGGTGGTTTTAGGACAGATTTACACATGGCCATAGACAGCATTGTTAAGGCAGGTAGGGGAAAGCCAAATTCTCTGAGAAGAACCAATCATCAAAATTTTGGTCCTAGCCACTCTATTTCATCATAAACAGCCCAGGAATGGGGCTCAAAGTGCAAAATACTGGACTTCTCCTTTAATGCTAAACACACAATACAGCTGAGGATGATGTGAACGTAATTAGTGTAGGAGGTATTCAGTGGTAAACCAAAGTATTGGACAAATAAAAAAAGAAATGTATTTATTGATTGATTGCACTGAATGACAGGTTACAGTTCCTACTTTTTTTCCTCAAGGTAGCACTGATGTCTGTTGTCAAGATAAGATAAGTTCAGATAAAACAAAAATGTCCCTGCCTGAAAAAAGTACAAATATTGAATTCTACAGTTGATTTAACTGTAGCCCATCGAGTCAGCAAGGTGCATATTACCTCCGCTAAGCAGTTTCTTGGGGGAAACCCTGTAATAGAATTATACACGTGTTAGTGTCAACAGGTACCTGCAGCTACCTCTACCCTATTCCCTTGTACAGGTCAAGGAAAGCATCCATTCAATTTTCTCTCTAAAAGATTGAACTCATCTCATCAGTTTTACTATCTTATGCCGATGATAAATCTCTCACACTTGCTCTTTCATCCATACGAGCAATTACTGAAGCAATGCGGTCAGTGCCAATGACACGAAATGATGAATTAACCGGCCACATGACAGTCAGTGCTTAAATCAGTCAATCAGTCAATATGCCACCTTGGGGAGACGGATAGACATCAGTCTTGTCATTGCTTTTGATTTATTTACCGATCACTGACCACACGATCCCGCGGGGAAAATGTGTTTATTTGCTCTGGAGCAAGAGACAGAGACCCACTGTGGCATGCAAATGAGAGCGTGGAGAAACAAGTGAGGTCCCTGAAGTATTTCAGAGGGTTTTCTGTTTGAGCTGGGTATTCTGAAAGCCTACCAGAGGTGCATCCACTGATATTATCTGCATCTCTCACTCTCTTTGGCTCTAAATGTTCTCCTTTGTGACTGCCATAGATTTAATAAGGGAAATCAATACAGGATAGCTTTTACCTGGAGTCACCTTCTCACTGAGCTTCATGAAAAGGAGGAAATGAAAATACTCTAAGAACAAAGTCAGACACATCAATCACTATGATAAATCCAGATATCAGTCGTCCTCTCATCTTTTCTTTGAAAGAGTGGAAGCAATGGAGGCTACGCAAAGACTGTGGTGGAAGTTTTTGAAGCTCTGGCAATTTTTACACTTGACCAATCATTGCAGAGAGTGGGCATGGCATTTTGAAAGTTACAAAAATTGGGTGTTGCAAACCTCCTTTGTGGTCCACGCATCAGAAAGTTTTTCACTGCTCTAAACTTTCCAAATAAATGGGATTCAAGGTTGCAAACAATGTTGAGGGTGTGCACACAGCATGGAGCCTGATAGCTCGTATGTGGACATTTTCAAATAAGAAAATTTGTAAAAATTTGTATGTGGCACTTGTCCTACTACACCCCACTCAGTGATTGGTTTAGTTAGCTAACATTCTACACAGAATTTCCTTGAGAAACAGCAGCTAGCAGTAATAATGCTAACATAAATAACACAAAGTTAGCTCTGGCAGATAATGACAAATGAACTGAGTATTGCATTAAAGGGCAGCGTGGGTTTAAAGCACTGACTCGGCAAATAGCTTGGCAAATGGCAGCATTAGTAATGTTGCTATTTCAGAAACCTCTGCTGTTTGTTATCAAGAATAAAGAGCACAGAAGCTCCCTCAACAGGCTGTTCTCATAAACAGTATGTTTTAATATGAAAGGAAATGCACCCAAATTTGTACATATTTTGAAAGGCTGCGATCATGTGAAAAATGCGCTGATGGAAGTAAACAAGGAAGCAATCCCAAGCAGTTTTGTAAGGAGGCAGGTTGGGGTGGTGGATGGGTCACAAAAATCCAGACTTTCTCCTGGAGTTGCCTGTTCAGAACTGTGTGAACTTTGAGTCACACAAGTTTTAAGGTACATCCTCAGCATGTTTCTTTTCCTAAACCTACCTTATGTAACTTTACTTGCCTAAACCTAACCTACATGACTGTTAAGGATGTGACATCATTCATGAGGCGATTGGTAGGATATTGGTAGGAACTGCTGTGCGTGCATTTTTCATAGGTCATCATACAAACCTCTCTATGATAATATGTTGCCCTCATTCCGAATCCTTGTAATGTGAGCAATTACGAAATTCTTGCTGATTGACATCGAAATATATCAATTGAGTCAGTACAATACACTACAAAGCCTATGGTCATTAGCCACAGTGGATCACTAAAATAACAACATGTGGCATCTATCTACCACCTGTCAAATGTCTAACTAAAACTCTAATACCACATCAAAGAGTTCAGCTAAGCATCGATCACAAAGCCTGACAAATGTTTTTTCTATTCATTAAACATCCATTACCACTGAGTAACAGTGTTAGCGAAAATGGGCATTTCTTTTTCACAAATTCTGTGAAACTGTTTCCACCACCATATTAAAAGCCAGGGTTCTGACCAGATTGCAGTTGTAAATATCTAAGTACGCACTCTGAATCAAACTAGTATGAGCTAACTAAACAGTTGCCATTTTGCCACTGACCTGGCTCACATTCTGGATTAGTCTCTACCCCCAGTTTGCTCAGAAACATGTGAATATAGAGTAGTAAGCATCAGAGGTGGGCTCAAGTCATTCAGTACGTTTACATGCAGCTTGAGAAAATTGAATTATTGGCTTAGTCCAACTGAAACCGGACTTTTAAATGCATGTAAACAGCTTAGTCTGACTGAAATTGGACTATCCATAGCTTGACTAGCACAACTAGATAATTCGATTGAAAATTGAACTATTGCTGCATGTATCCACTTGGTCAGACTGGAGTTGGACTCAGGCGTTCTACACGTGCACCACTTTTTCTTTTGCGGGCTTTCACCCGGAAGAAGAAGGAGATAACATAGCAGCAACTCCCAGAAGAACAAACAAAGAAACACCATGGCAACCGAGAAGCAGAAGACGCACTTCTGGACGGAGAAACTACAGTCATGCTCTGACAGCTAAAGGAGCTAAACATTTTTAACTTTATGGATGGTAGGAAAACACAGATTTATTTTAAAACTTTCTTAACAGTTGTTAAGCTTCCTATATTAAAAAGGACACACACATTGAGGCGGAGTCAGACGTACTTGGTCAGAAGTTCGACTTCACTGATTAGCCAAGGTATGAGCTTAGCTACTGCGTGCATGTAAATGTACTGATTGTTTTGCGAGTCACAAGTAAGTCTCAAGGTCACTCAAGGTCCAAGTCAAGTCCCAAGTCAAGATAGGCAAGACTCAAGGCAATATCCTAAGTTAAGACTGACAAGTTCCAAGTGATGTCCCTTATCCTAAACTTTGAGTTTCATGTCCTAAACAAGTCGCAGTGTGCTCCTTACTACATTTGATGCCATTTTAACAACACAGTTATGACATATGTGCTTCGGTGTTTAGGCACTGACATTGTCAAGGACCTAATGGTGCAATACTGTATGGAGGACAATTAAAACCACCTCATAATCCCTGAAAGTTTCAGAAAAATAGTTCAGTGTCTTTGCTGCTAATAGCTTAATGTGCTCTTTCAGTCAGTTTGAACTTGACTTTAAAATTGCTCTAAAATTAAAGTGTATGCATGAAAATCTATACCATTGTATCAAGAATGCACTTCTTGTGGATGGGTTTTCTCATTTGGTTTTTGAAAATAAAAGAATAGTGCTTCATCATTACATCTCATAGTTGATCATGGAGTGTGAGAATACTGAGACAGAGCAACAGAGTTAACTGTAGCCCATAGGCATAGCTTGGAGAGATTATGTGGAGAAAAAAAAGTTTCTATAATTTTCTGCTTTTTTATGCAGCCTCGATGAAAGCTACTTTTCAGCATCTTTTAGGCACATTTCATTTGCTTTTTGCAGTTGGCAATTACCTCCTCAGGCCTGAATGCTGACAGGGCATTGTGCATTGGCAGTACTGTAAGTGGCAAATACTGTACATCCTTGCATATGAATTATGGTATTGACGCATGTAGAAAATGTAATGGCTGATGAACAGCTGTGGTGCAGGAGCGATAAACCTCATTACTGAAATGCAGATGCACTGTGGAAAACCTGCAAACCATTTCATCAACACATATGTGCCTCTCAGATAAGGAAATATGAAGGACTGTGTCATAATTTACATTCCAGACCCGCTGCTGTCAGAGTGGCAGGTGGAATTACTGTGTCTCTTATCCTCCATACGGACACATAACCATAAAAAAGTCCATCAGTTGTTTGATGGCCACCAACCAATTCTAGGTGCACATCACGTTACCTTAGCTGTCAACAGGCAAATCCTCAAAATTAAACAAGGATATATATAGTTTGTCATTGCCCTCAAAAATGATACATATAAGTGTTTACTGGATTTCTGCCCATATGGAAAGAATCAACATTGTTTGTCAGTGCGTTCCAAAACCGTTATACAATTTATGTAGATGACTACATTTATACAACACTTTTCTAGTCTTAGCGATCATTCAAAGCACTTTACATTAGAGGCACACTGGTATATACAACTCGTGGTTGTGTATCTTGCCCAAGGATACTTTAACATGGAGGCCCAGGGACTGAACTGCCTACCTTCTGATAGACAGACAACTGCTCTACCTCCTGAGCCACAGCTGTGGTGAGTTAGGTCTAAGCAAAAGCTGCTTGTTAAGTTACAAAGAGATCATGGCTGTTGGCTGAATAAAGCTGCATTTTTCTTTCTTTTTTTAATGTTTTTGGCCCCTTGGAGGCTGTGAAACAAGCTGTGAACACAACACCAACGCTGTCATCTTACAAACTTTAACAAGCAGTTGCCTATTAACACTTCAAGCAGAAGTAGAACATAAGCATACATTTAAAGTCATTTTTATGGCCACCAGAGAAATGTGAGTGCAATATTCACTCTTCTTTTAGCTCTGTTTTGGTCTCCACCAACCCCTCAAAGAAAAATCTGGCTTATTAGCAGCCAAAAGCTTCAGTCCATTCCCCAGGTAGTTGCTTTCTGTTTAAAGGAAATGACGTCTATGAGAGTGGTTAACGCTACTTAAAACAGTAAATGTGGGAGCTAAACCACAACAATAGGCCAGAGATTGCCAGGGCCCTTGGAACCTTGGAACCTTGGACCTTGGAATCAACCCACTTCACTGCGTTGACTGATTGGCCTGGCATTATGAAATGTTACAGTAGTTTCTTTGCTTGAAATAAAAATTGATCAAGTGGGAGCCACGGGGTTCTAACAATTAACCAATCAGCACGCTTTTGTCAAGCTGTGCACTACAACCAAGTGGCAACCTCCAGAGCTGAAAAATGAAACCAACACCAAAACACCAAAAACTGCAGTTCTTTGAGTGGCCACTTGAGGCTGGCTCATAAAGCCAGTTAATCCCCATAGACACACATGCTAAAATGCCTAACTTTAACAGCAGAAATAAACATGTTTACTAACCCGTTTACATTTTATTAAGACTTAAAGTTATGCATGATCACGGGCTATGAGTAAAAGGCTGTTTACTGATAGTGCCCTCGGCTTCTCAGTCAGATCTACCTTTCACTCCTTCAAGGCGCCAGACCAAATATGGTCACTTCTGGCTGCAAAAAACCAAGATAGCGACGACCAAAGTTCTGAACTCGGGTCTTTAAAACAGGAGTCCACAAACCAATAGGTAATGTCATGTTAGCTCTGTCCATAATTTTTACGTTCTACAACCAGAAGCAATGAGGAGTAATAACAATGGCACTACAGACAAGATAGATGCTGCTATCGAGGCTCTTCTAAATCGACGTCGTCTCAATGTCACTTGTCATCATAGTATGTTTTTACTCTACATCGCTCCATTCGTAAAACCCTAGCAAAACTAATATATTAGCATGGCTATGTATCAGCGTGAACCTAAAATAACATTAGATTCAGGCAGATACATTGGTTTCTATTGACTCGTTAGGATAATTGAATCCCTCTCCCCCACGGAAATCGTTTGGGGTGGATGCAATATCAGATTGAAGCTGGAAACAGAGTGTGACAAGAAGACAATTCTGTTTCAGGCGAAGCTGAAGACATTAGGAAAAGTGAAGAGGAACTGCAGGGTTGATTGATACTTCTGTTTGGTTTTGTCAGTAGATGCAAGCATTTTCAAATGACACAGTCATTTAAGTCATTGCTGATGTACACAAATATTTGTAAGTGTAGCATTATGTTTGGGTAAATCAAGGTCATAGGTAAAAGAAATAAGGGTTGATGGTTGGCATCAATCCCAACCTCGTCCTTCAAGAGATTTTGCACTACTAATAACGCCGTACTACTTACCCTTTTGTCCTCGATAGACAAAAGTCAAATTCATATGGCCTGCTAGAGGTCATTTATAAGGATAACAGTGACCTGCTATCACACATTCATATAGTGCAGGTATTCCACGCTCTGTGGTGTCCATTATTTATTAGCTTTTATTAGCTCATCCCCTGTGCCATAAACCAGATGAATCAATACTATAAAATCTGAAGCCATTATATAATAAATGACTGTGGATCTGACGTGATTGTAAATTTGAGATAACCCCCAGATGTATTTAAATTTTAAATCACATTGCCATCAGAATTCCCAAATAATAGCTCTTTGGATGGGCATGGGTGAGACAAAATAATACTGACTCCATCCAACCATTTTCCCTTTACCTGTTTATTGCTTTTCAGGGTCACTGAAAGGTCTGGAATCTATCCCAGCATGCACTGGACAAAAGGCAAGGAAAACACCAGAGACAGGTAGACAGTCTTTCACAGGGTTAACAAACAGGCAAACACATACTCACAAAGAGGTTACTTAGGGTGCAGTTCAGCTGACCTGCATGTTTAGGGAAACTGGAGCACATATAGAGGCTGAAAAAAAAAGACAACAGTGGGATTGTTGTTCAGAATAGAGCCAAAAAGGATTAGAGGGGGAAAAAAACTGATGATTAGAGCAGTGAACTATCACGCTGTCTCCTTCTCTGTCTTTATCGAGCCTGTTTGTCTCCATCTCGCTCTCTTTGCTCCCTCATTTTCTGCCTCTCCTCCCCCCTCCTCAGCCCTTTTTCCCTCATAAACACTGAGAGTGAGTGACAATCCCCGCCGATTAAACAGCCAACCTTTGACAACATTTAAGCTCCAGATCAATACATAATTACCCGCAATTTAATTACCCATTCACACTGTGGATAAGCTGTTCTTCTTCTTTTTTTTTACGCAACCAATAAGCATGCTTTATGTGTAGTGGCTGGAGAGGAACATTCAAAGCCAATTATGATCACATTAGCCAAGTCATGCAGGTGGGGGCCTGATGATGGCTCAGCAGGCTACACTCAGTACCAGCCTCTTACTATGCTGGGAGTCCATCATTTAGCTGCGTTATGCTTTTATTTACAGCACACATTCATACCATCTTATAATACAATTGTCACCTGAATCCAACAAAATGCGTGTTTCTCAATATGACAGATATTTTTTGTGTGAAAGATTACAGAGAATTTGTCAGATGAGATGCAGAGGGATGCCAAATCCCAAACAGTCCCTGTTTTGTTGAGCACGTGCAGTGTTGCAGGAGGGCATTTTACTCCCACAAAAGAAGATTCTAACACAGTAAACACTTATAATCACATTGGTGCAAAGAATCCAGAATCAATTCAACACATGTCCACAGAAGTCATTTATAATATCTAAATGAAATACTTTTTAAAAAGTAAAGCAAATCTAACCCGTCTGCCATGATGTCTATCCATTTTCCGTCCTCCAACCTTCAGGTGCTCTTGGAAATGACTTTGTCTGGGCCCAGAAATTGCTTTATGATGGTGTGATGATGAGAAGGGTCTGTGGGGACGGAGGATGTGGCTTATAAACTGAGCACCAGGTTTACCGTGTGCTACTTTTTTTATTCATTTATCAACCCTCTAACTAAATAGAGGAGAAGAAAATAATACTGCAAGAGCTCAAAATTGTATTCAATATATAAACTGTGGTCTAGGTGGAAGCAATAGTCTGGCCAAACTCTATCTATTAGGTATGAAACACTCACCCTCTGTAAGCTTACAGATGGCTGGAGGCAGCCCACGTCACCAGAAGAAAATGTTGGTTTTGGATGTTTTTGTAAACGATGAATATGTTGCATTTGTACTTTTTCGGCATATATCAGTATTTCTAAAGTGACCTATTTCTGATTACATGCAAATGAGATGACTTTATCATTGGAAGGAGGTGAAGGGGATGGTGTGACGCCTACGCAAGATGACTGCCAAGCTGCAGACCACTGTTTGATACCAGTGAACAACAAAACCTGTTGTGTTTTTGCAAGACAGCGGCAACATTTCCCACTATGACTGTGCCTCCAAAATGGGTGTTTTAAGCCAAAACATGATCTTTTTTTAATCATAACCAAGTGGTTTCTGGGGTAGGCAACCTGTGGCTCCGGGGCTGCGTGCGGCTCTTGAGATCTTCACCAGTGGCTCCCTGTGGCTTCGACATAAAATTATTTGAAAATCAATAACAGTTAGTTTTTACATTCAGATGTTTTTTGCTATTGTTGTAGGCCTAGAGTGATTTTTGCATTCTATAACTGTAAAAATGTGTAGCCTATGCATCAAATTAAAAACATGTTTTAACATTTCATTGACTAAATTGCGCATCATACGTCTACATCCTGGCGCCTTTTCCTCTAAATGTTGCTGAACTTCAGTAGGTGTGGCTAACCTGGAGTCTCTCTAGCAAGGCTAGCTTTGGATTCCAAATCCCAAAAAGGAATAGAGTTGGAGGAAAGGAGAGGATTTAATCATGTGTGGACAGATTCATTTGCTCATTATAAATAGCCCACTGAGTAGCCATCTTGTAGTAAAGCGTATTAATGAATGCTCATTAAGACCTATTCGTAATGTTGACGGGCTAATATAGACTTAATGGGCTGTTACCTTTATTCAAATATGTTTTGTGGCTCCAGACAGATTTTTTTTGTTTTTCCTTTTTTGGCCAATGGTGGGTCTTTTAATAGTAAAGGTTGCTGATCCCTGGCCTTAACATAACCTTTTTTTGAATGTAAAGACACAAAGTTTCAACATATCTGCCATTAACGTACAAATGTTACACATCTATGGTTTGCATAAATGTACTATCAATATTTATTCTGGTGACTGGGTCGCTGTAAAAGGTGAGGTACTGTATCTGTTTGCCTTTTCATAAAGATTAGCAGCTTGTTATCAAGTCATTACAAAGAATTTCAAACCCATTCTCGCTCCCGTCTTGTCAAATATTGATGTTTTGTCAGCAGCCTGTCATGTCAAAATATGATGTGCTTGGTACTCACTTTGAGTCAGTTTTGGATGCTCAGGGACAGCATGGCAGTTTATGCTCATAACATGGATAGTCTCTTTTCAAGTTCTGTTGTCTCTTATATTTTTAGTTAATGCTAGTTAAATGCATACACAGTATGTTTATTAAAATAAACCTAGATGTAAGTTAAAAAAAAAGGTTTTAGATGTACTTCCTTAGGTTCAGGCATCAAAAGCACAAGGTTAGTTCTGGAAAAAAAAAAAAAAAAAGAAAGCAAAAAAACAACAACATCATGGTTCGTCTTAGAATAAATATGTTTGATACTGATATAATGTAACATTTCGTACATCACTAGCACAGTATGCTAAACATACTAGCATACTACATCATTATAAAATAACCCAACTAACTTTTGGTTTCACACGGGACATTGTGTAATATTTTCTGTTGTTTACTGGCCAAAATCGATGTCTGCATTTATATTTGTGTTATCATTGGTGTATTATGACCTCCGCTAATAATCTGACACATTCTCCTGAGCGAAGAATTTTAGATTTGTTTATACATACGACGGGTAAGCCGGTGGGAAGCGCCATGACGGTCTGCCAAACTTGAAACTACAGCCGCCAGCAAGGGACAAATAGCACCAACGCGGAATAACTACGTGTTTTCCCTGCGAGCCAGCACAGAGTAGGAATGACCTAAGTGATTGAGACGCCGGAGGAGAAGATCAGAGAGAGAGGCTTACTACGGTGCATAAACCTCAAAGTCTTTTCTATACCTTTCTAATTGTGTAACTTTTCTAGTTTAAACAAACTAATCCTGAAAATCCTGAATTAGAATGTAGTATGGAACTGGGACTTAAAGCCTGAGCTGAGATCAGCCTGATGACATCATCTGGGCAACAAGTCCTCTAAATTAAACAGCAAAATATCTTGTTTGTCTATGACCTTTAAAATGACACATAGAGGCACTAGTACTGATCTGACATCGCTATCAGCAGGACGACATTATTTTTCTGTGCCTTCCAAAACTGTTTTATGATGTGGCAATGCTATGGCTTAGGTTTGGTTTAGTTTAGGCATAAAATGACTTGCAATAAGCACTTTGTTATGGTCAGGGCAGCATCGTATGCTTGGATTAATACGGTTACTTCATTAAGGTTGGGAGAGCTTTGTTGTGATGGTTACAACAATAAACTCATAGTTAAGGGTAGGGAGCAATCATGGTCATGCTTTAAAAACAAACAATGCTGACTGTTGGTTGGAAACAGAAAAGACAAACAGCGTTCTCCTGTGTTAAAGTCAAATGATTTGTTCAACCTGTAAGAACATTATTTATATACTTTTCCTTTTACTAAATAAGATATCTCCATGACTACTAAATTGATTTTGACATGTAAAAAAGCTGAAGTTCCCCTTTAATATTTTGACCAAAACATGGCTAAATGCACTGCCTCTGTCCCAGTCTTTATGCACTACCTTGTCAGACTTGTAAACAGGAGTGTGCATTTGTCTATCTTCAAGCATCCGTCCTACTCTCCCACAGGTCACAACAGCTCTGAAAGACCCCAAGCGTAAAAAGCACCAAACAAACATCAGACAGATGACTGAAGAATGTGGCTAAAATGCATCCGGTGTACACAGCCTGTCCCGGGGAAAGAACAAAGAGAATAAAACAGAAAAGCAGGTACAAGCAAACAAAGGTTACACATATGTTGCCGTGTCAAGGGCAAACTTTGACAACTGCCCTGGATGGAAAGTCTGCCACCCAAGCTCACAAAGGAAAACACAACAGCTGTCATTTTTCAATTACTTGTAGTCATGGTTTTATAATGGAAAAACAGCTAGCAGAGGAAGAGGAAGCCATTTTAGGATGTATACGGTACCTTTTCTTTTACTGCGCAGACCCTTGCCATTTCATCTGGTTAGTTATAGCGGGTCAGCCGAGGCAAATAAACGGGGTAGTTTCAGTCTTTATTAGTGAAAATACCGGTATTCCCATAATTGCATCCGTCATTCCTGGAATCGATTTCTCACAGCCGTTGTCTTTTGAAGCTGAGATTTGTATCTTGTCAAAACATTCCCAACAGAACAGCAGTGAATTAATGAGGAATCAAGGCCAATAGCAGCACAGCTGAATCTTATAATCACTGGAACAGAGAGAATAACCTATCAATAACATAACGCAACAAAGCCACTGCTGTGTGATCTTCACACACACACACTCGCACTCACAACCAGGCACACACGTTGGCTTTGTTCCTATAGGCAGGTTTCTGCTTTCCTACAAAATAACATAACTTCAAAAGAAAACGAATGCACAATGGTGAACATGATGTTTAAGGCAAAGGCATTTCATGGAGCATTCTGCAAGAAATCTATTACCAGAAGCAGTTACTGCTTTTTTAAGTGATTGGAGCAGATTTCACTTTGTTCTCCGTCTCTCTGTCCTTTGTTCTTTCTCTCTTTCTTTCTGCCTTATAAACCAGTTTAAGCGATTACCACAGCAACAGAGCTCTTACTCAAGATGTAAAGAAAGTCATAATGCACCATATGGGTTTACTGACTATAAGGCACTGTGATTAGCTCACTGATCTGGTCACCAGTTTTGCCGGATGAAAACAGCTCACTGTGAGCAGGAGAGGACACATATTGTAGGCTAAACACCAACTGAGGCCACAAAGGAATGTTGAAAATATTGACCATATATTTTGCTTCTAAAATAGTGATGTTTCTGTTACACATGTAAGGTTTGGTTTGGTTATAGTGTAGGGCTTAGAAATGTAGTCAGTTTATTAGAGGTTTATTTGTATAGCACACATTGAAGCCAGTGTTGCAGAGTGCTTTACACTTTAAATTACACTACTAAATCACACACAAACACACACACAGTAATAGACTTGTAAAAACCATTGGTAATTAAAAATTGTAAATAAAACACCAAGGAAAAATGTAAAAGCAATGGGTGAATTTAAAACCAAAATAAGGCAGTGCAAGACTTCAGGAGTAAGGTTCAGTGTAAAGCTGTATTTATACTTCTGCATCGAATCAACACCATAACGCAGAGCCTTTGTCGTACCCTACTCCGATACATGATGCACACCTCCAGAGAAATGTAACTACACATCACAGGTGACACAGACCTCCTGAACATTTTTGTTTCAGTGGAAACAAAGCTTTTATTGACTTTTATTTTACAGCTAAGGAACAACAATCTGTGAAGACAATGAAGCAATAAAGCAGCATTTTAAATCTTGTGTGTGATATATCTTAGCCTCATATGATTAGAGGACATCTCCTCTAATCACCAGGCTAATTTTTACAATGTCAAATGCCATAAGCTTGTGCTAATAATGTTAGCATGTTGTATTTGTTTGGAAAACATGTTAAGTATAAGACAGTTGTTTTGTCAGTGAACCCTGTGAGCTGTAATGGAGCCGAATTTTGTCACATTACCTTTTTAAAATGTTGCTGTTGTCCGTGGCTTCATATGAGTTGAGGAGAAGTCCGCTAGCATCTAAGCTACTTTATACTATGCAAAATGCCATAGGCTTGTGCTAATAACATTAGCATGCTGTATTTATGGGGAAAATGTGTCCAGCAAGAGACAAGTGTTTTGTCTGTGAATCCTGCGAGTTACGGTGAAGCTGATTTGTGTACTTGTTTTTGAAATTGTTGCTATTAAGCCATGTTTAATGTGTGTTTTGGGTGTGTTTTGAATCAACTACACTTTACAGCACTTCACAGACACCCCACCACCAACTCGTGTAACTGCAGAGTGACACAGACACACCACCCCTCAAGGAAAAACGTTCACAATGGCATAGGCCACGTGCATAAGCTACAGCATAGGCTCTGCATAGAGCTGACGCACAAGTACAAATCTCTCTTAACTGATTGGTGTAGAGTAAAAATAAACTAACATTTTAAAGGAAAAATGATAGGAAAGCCTTTCAATAAACAGAAGTCTTCAAAACTGATTTAAAAGAAGATACTAATATAGTATAATTGAGTTACTGAGGCAGGTCATTTCAGAGCCGAGGAGCTCTAACAGAAAATTCTTAGTTCCATTTGTTTTTTTTAATTTAAGCACCAATTTCCAACATTAGGTTCAGCTGATTTGTTATGAGAGCCTTTGTCAGGTCTGAAAAAGTCATTGTCAGTGATGTCATTGTGAAGTCATCAGTGTAATCTCAGTTTGGGCTTCTAGACTTCACAGTTTCAGTGATTCTAATCGCCTGGCTCCAGGTATGGCAGTGGTGGTTGGTCTGCTGAGCCACCACATTGCTCAACTGAAATGTGTTTAGTGCTAATTACCAAATGATGTCATGCTAACATGCTGAACTAAGATGCAGAGCGTGGTAAACAGCATGTGCCAAACAATGCCATGTTCGCACTGCCTTTATGGGAACGTTAGCATGAATTGAATAGTTAACCAATGTAATACAGGCTGGAAACACATTCAGTGCACACTCATCCCATTTGGAATGAACCCCAGCTCAACATGAGAGTAAAATCAGAGTAGAATCAAACCTGGCTCATCCTGTTCTGCCTTTGGAGTCCTGCCCGTTCCACCAAAGTGTGATGCTCTATCTTTCTGGTTCAAAGGCTCTTTTAAGCTCTATTGTTAAGATATTAGTAGACAGACTTTCACATAACTAATTTGAATGAATCCCATCTGTCTCCCCAATCTGTTGCCGTGACCATGAAACAGACACAGCCCACAGATTCTGCAGCAATCCGTGACCCCCAAATTTTTCTGACATCTTCTTTGACATGTACGGCTTTTGACATTTGCTTATTTCAATGCTACCAGGCTGAATGCTTCAAAGACGTTGCTTTAATCGCTATCTGCCTCTGTCACATTTCACTTAGATGTCTCGATCCAATCTGCACCTCTGAGAGATAACCCCCACCCCTTTTCACTTAATGATACTATTATAAAAACACAGTTTGCAGAGATTATGACAGACTATGGGATTGATCAAGTTGGTCAATGAATTTTAAGACACTCCATATGTACAGGTATCCTCAAGTCACAATTTCCTATTCCTCGGGTTCTGGGTATCTGGGACTTACTGCATATATCAATGTACAAGCACACAAATGCACAGTCTGTTTTAGTCACTCTGTTGTTATGACTACACTTTACCTGCCTTAAAGGTATACTACGCAGGAATCGTCAGTTACTGGTTGCAAACACAACAGTCAAACTTGGCCCCTCCTCCACGCACTGCTTGTATGTGTCTATACTGCAAGCTACTGTACTATAGCAGGCAGTGTTATGCAAGTTAATCTTAAAATGTAATGCATTACATATTACTAGTTACCTTCATTTGAAAGCAATAAAGTAAGTAAGTTACATTATAAGGTTACCCTCTGTGTAGAGAAATAAGATACTTATTACACTGCTGTTGCGTCACCAAAATGACCTCATAGGAATGAATCGAAAATGGTTGAGGCTAATGTTTCGTAGCAGGTAATCAAAGCACAGAAAACTCCAGTTAATTAAAATTCATTTCAAATCCAGTGCTGGCAGGTCTGACCCAGTAATGCATTCACATACATTGTATTAAAATCCTCTGCTTATATTAATAAGAGCATGATGATATAAAACAATTTAATAGCCTAGACTGTTTGAATAAACAAATAATCTTGGACACAGGGAGGGTCAGGCAGAGGATCAGAGTCTGATAAATTATGAGATAGGGATCAATACCTGTATGTGTGGGCCTATAATATGAAACACAATAAACAAATGCAGAGGTTAGCACAACAAATGGAGTGGGATGCAGGTC
The DNA here is from genome assembly GCA_019142605.1 of Cephalopholis sonnerati. Lineage (NCBI taxonomy): Eukaryota > Metazoa > Chordata > Actinopteri > Perciformes > Serranidae > Cephalopholis > Cephalopholis sonnerati. The sequence continues at coordinate 13,811,534 of JAGQAX010000015.1, read as the reverse complement.
AGGTAACCACAGCTACAACAGCACTGGAGAGAGAGTTTTGTGTAAGACTCTACAGTAATATGGAAACACATCAAAATACTAACCAACACATTCTCACTCTGATCTCATCATATATCCACCTTTGGTCGTGGACTCTCCACATTCAAATGTGCGAGGTACCCTAGGTGCGTTGGTTGTTGACATTCTGGGATGCCGTGTCAAGTTCTGCCTGTTACATGCATTGTCTATTTTTAAAACACACTTCTATTTCCACAGGTAATGTACAGTTCACATACAGCCTCTTTCAAAATAAATGCACTATGTTGGTACAACATCACCAATTATTATTTTTTTCCTTCAACAACAAATGCACATGGTTACATTTAGCCAACACAGGCATATGTTTGGGTTTAGGCAACAAAAGAACAGGGTTTGGCTTTACAATCTTACAGTAGGCGAACACCTGCCTCCCGGGTGAAAGTCGGTGGATGGATGACTTCTGCCGCCTTAACTTTTGTTGTTGTCCCACCACATTTTCCCCACCATTTTACACTTCCTGCGAATATAATCAAATTAATCATATTTCCAGATGTATCTTGTATCTACTCTGTATTAAGACCTTGTTTCTTATTTTGAAAGGCAGAGGTAGTCATGTGTGTGCTGAGCCCTCCAATGAGTGATTACAGAAAAGCAAAATCAAACACTGATTGAGGAAATAACTGCAAGGTATTAAATCATAAAATCAAATCAGCAGTGAATAACCTTTTTTATTCATTCAATCTCGAGGGCTACTTTAATCAAATATTGGTCAAATTGTGAGCAGAACTGACAAAGTGTAGCGTACATGGCAGTCAAATCTCAGTTTTCTAGTCATAATACATTTCTGAAATTTAAAGACTGTTTAGGGACACCAGTATGCAGAAATATTTAAATACACCATTTTGAAAAATGGCAATATTCCTTTTTACCTTGCCAAAATTTAGCATAGCTTGGAGCATTATTTGCCCCCCTTTCCGACAAGATAGCTTAATATAGTTAGTACCAACGGATGCCTGAGGTCCTCAAGTTCAATATAATACCTATGTCTTCATTGTAGCTGAGCCTGATAGAGCAGATTTTATTTGCTAAAAGTTACTCTGCTTCACTTCTCACCTTCAGCTCCACCTGTCATACCTGGAACTTGTATTGTCAGTGAATTGTTGTACTTGATCCAATGTAAGGGTCAACCACAGACCTTTTCATGGGCCCCCCCTTGGCTTTGGGCTACGGTTATCTGTACTCTTGACCCCCCCACGACGGTGGGCCTGGCCAGCCCTTACCCATCCAACAGAAAACAGGCCAACTCTGCAGTGCTCTTCATCCCTATCCTCTCCTTCAGTGCTCTCAAGCAAAAGTGAAAGTGAAAGCCAACACCAGATTCACTGTAGTTTTGGAACGAGCTTTGTTCGCTTGGTGTTTTGCCATACTATATTTGCAATATTTCTCACCATTGTGTCCACTATTTTTGTAGCTTCCTCTTGGATTTGTGCTCCATACAGTCTAGCACCTGGTTGCTACCTCTTTCTAACGCTCCAGTATCAACTATAGGCCATTATCTGATGGGGGCCACATTAACATCCCAGCCACAGGGACTGCTTTTGTATGAAGCCATACATTTTTTTAAAGAGAAATCCTGCATAGTATATCTTTTAAACTGACACATTGTTAGTAAATACAATTAAGTGTCACTGAAAGCTACCCATGCTACAAATGCATGTTGTTAGAATGCTATATGATAAATTTCGAGGGCCGTAGTCTATTAGCATCTTACTTGTAATTTAATCTATCTTATGGTATAGAAATGTAATATAAATTAATACATAAAAATGAAGTTATGATTTTGGTAAGATGATTGGTTAAAATGAAAAACTAAATCCTCACGAAACCCTCTATGATGAAACTGAAGGTCTCTCCTCAGGATGCGAAGTGCTGATGCTACAGCAAGGAGGTGAAGCTGAGGCAAACAGATGAATTTGGATGCTATTTTTTGATGAAAGACATTTAAACAAGGCCATCCAATCATTTCTAAAAACCTTCACAACAATATTTTGTCTCCGTAGAGTTTCAAGGACTCTCAAGATCCCTCTCAGAGTTAAATTAACACCACTGTTACCTCTTTGTAGTATGTGCATTGTCGAGGTTTGCTGTATTCTTTTTAATAGCTGCATTTGCAAAGATAACTCACTTTGATTGTTGTTTTACCCTGGGTTCTTTGAAGCTCTGAAAACGCTCTTCTTCTCAGGGGTGATTATCACTGGAGCACCATCAAGTCTTAAACATAAGACTACAACAACTAATCAACAGCAAAACTGCTTAATAGTTCTACTTTCTCAGTGAAACACAGTGAGAGATGGCCCAAAGCTAAAAAGACCACTACTGGGACCAGTTGCATAAAAACTAGATATTTATAAAGCATGGTTCTCATTTATTGTGAAACAAGTCTGATTTTACTCCCACAGTGAGTCATACAGGGTAAATGAAGAGCACAAACACAGAGAAATAAAATGATGCCTCCAATGTAAATACTAAGAACACCAACATTAAGCTGCATGGTTTTTGTGTACATGTGTTATAGTGTGTATGTTGCATTATAAAGAGGGCAATGTAAATGTGACTTGCTCTACCATCCTCAGTCACATTGACCATATATACATTTTGAGTTCTATACACTCTTGGAAAGAGAAGTTTCTATAGACATCAGTAGTGATTTTGCAAAATATGTCACATTACATAATGACTGTTACCAAGGCATTATTTCGAGGAAAAAGGCCTTCAAAGTTTGTCGTACATTGACCCTCTAAAACGAGAGTTCAAGCGTTCCTATGAGTACCGGTTGCACTCCCTTAAAGGGAGTTCCTTTAGAGGTGTTTCGGGCATGTCCCACTGGTAGGAAGCTCTGGGGTAGACCCAGAACACGCTGGAGGGATTACATATCTCATTTGGCCTGGGAATGCCTTTGGGTCCCCCAGGATGGGCTGGACAATGTTGCTGGGGAAAGGGTTGCCTGGAGGACTTTCCTTAGCCTCCTGCCTGACAACCCAGCCAGGGATTAGTGAATGAAAATGGATGGATGGAATCTTTGGATACTTTTATTTTGTAGTGAAACAAGCATACCCAACAACATATTGCAGGAACATGAGAAAATATTGTTTATGAGGTAGAACTGTGGTCCAAATGACAAAGAAGGTTAGCATAGAGTTAGCAGTGTACTTCACATGACAATATTCAAGAACAGATTGATTTTTATGGAAAAACCCTTTTGACTCTTTTGATCGGTGGATCCTTAGGGGCTAAAAGGAATGGACACATGTTCAGACTTTCTGATGGCTTCAGGGGTAGGGAGTCACCTCTTTTCTTCATCTCTCTTGTTTACCCAGCTGGTAAATCTGAATGAATTATACTTAGATGCTCATGGTTTCCTTTAATTGAAAGGGGCAGTTGAATTGTGGAGGTTCTAATTGAGCTAATGATGTGTAGCATATCCATATTGACAAAATTTAAACATTTAAGTGTATAATTTGATGAGCGATGCTCAGCTGCTTAGAGCTTAGCTTAAGTGTATTGTCAGTATCGACCCAGGGCGTTTAAGACATTTTAAAATCAAGCCAAGCCTTTATTTGTAATCAGACAAAAACTCCATGTCATGGATTTTATTTTGTTACTGCCGGCCTTTCACCTTTAATTTCAGGGAGACACAGAGGAAGGGAGGGAGAGTGACACTGAGTAGGACCAGGCGTGGGGTTGACAAGTGTTCGCTGCTTGTCATCATGCCTTTGCAAACTTCAAAATTGTTTCTATCATCTAAATTTGAGGTCTGAATATTCAAAAAGGAGAGACTTTGTTTATTTAAAATCAAGCAAAACCCCAAATGACCAAAGATAAAGATGTTGACATAAATTGGGAGAAACATTGCATTTATTTGATAGTACCCAACTTGAAGAGTAACAGAAAAAGGCCCAGAGAAAGAAAAGACAACATGCAGCAAAGGGCCAATGTGCAGTTGAACCCAGCCACCACTGTAGACTTTTTTGTTTTTACAGGCTTAAATATTAGCACAGAGAATGCTATGTTTTTTACAGAAGGTTGTGTTGCACTACCAATAACTTTTTTTGTTCTGGACTCTTCCCTAGGAAACTACAAAGATTCTTCGTTCCATTTGCTTTCAGTTTTTTTAGCAATGCTGCCGGTGCAGCTCCAGAGATGGCTGTCATTGCTTCAGTCCACCACTTTGCTCCATCTGAAATATTCAACAACTATTTCATGGACTGTTGTGGAATTTTGTACAAACAATCATAGTTACCAGAGTATGAACCTCACTGACTTTGGTCATTTCATTACTATTCCTTAGCGCAACCATCAGGACCGAACTTAAACTTGTCCAGTATTTTGGATTCTAACTAAATACCTGCAAAGCTTATAACTTATAATTCCATCAGCCTCAGCTGCTAATATGTGTTGAGTTTTGCAAGTTTTTGCATAGTTTTACATAACCAATATAACAGAACATTTACAAAAAGAGACCTTGTGAATGCTCTGTTTCTCCACACCTGCAGGAATGTGGGAGGCTAATATTCTGTTTTAATATCTTACAGAAATAATGTATCTCTGTTTTCTATTTAATGAGAATTTTTTTTTATTATGGTGTTATGTTACCTAGTATATTATGTTCCCTTCCTTCCTCTTTTTGTTCTGGACTTTCTCTGGGAAGGCACAAAGAGTAATTCAGGGACCCTGTGTATGCTTTGTTTCTCTGCAGCTGCAGTTCATTCAGGACACTCACATCAAGGTTTGAACCATTTATTGCAGAGACATGCATTTTAGTTTGGCGGTGTGGCTCTGCTCATGCGGTGCTCTGGATTAAATCTGAGCAAGTTTGACACAGACTTTCCCTGAGCTCACACCCCCCCCTGGAAGAACCTGAGATACTCAACATTTAATTAACATGCATTAAACATTCAAAATTCACGTATGATTACATGCTAATACAGGAGGAGGCTGGGGAAATTTCTGGAGGCAGGCAGCATGGATGCAGAGCTCAGTGATGTTGTATGCAGAGTGGATAAGTACCAACTGTTTATATAGATAGGTCACAGACTGGCTTGGTAGGAGAGTGTATGAAACATGTGACTTTCCGTGATAATCAAAAGTAGAAGCTCAGCAGATGCATAGAAAGAAAACATGGCATGAGGACTGATGCTATGAGTCATTATGTTTTAAATAATGTGTCATTTTGTAAGCAATCAGGCTGTTCTCATGCAGTGTTCATATGTACCTATAAAAAGAAATGCACTACTATTTGTATTTAATACACATAATCATGAGTCAGTAATTTGTGTATAACCCACGTAAATAATAGAGTGCTGCAGGAATAAATCCTGAAGTGCAGGAATGAGTTAGCATTTAACCACACCTGGTTCCCTCCTCTCAAAGTCAATGGGCTTCTTGAACAGGATTTTGGTTAGATCCTTGAAATAAGGTGTGTAGTTGCAAGACTTTCACATTTTGTTCTACGACACAAAATATGTCAGTAAATACCCCACTCGTGAATGTTGAAGCTTTTAGAGGCGGTTGCTAGCAAGTGGATAAAGGAGACTACATAACTGGCCAATGTACCAATGTAGCGCATTTATTTTGAAAGAGACTGTTTGCAGACTGTACATTTCCTGTGAAAACACACAATGCATGTAACAGGCTGAAGTTGACATGAGGTCCCAGAATCAATGACCAAAAAGTCCATGACATCGATATTCGATTAGGTCAGAGTGAGAATGTGTTAGGTTGGGGTGGGTTGGGTCAAACAACATAGGACTTTCTTCCAGGAGACCAGTGTTCATTTCCTGTGTGAAACCATGTGAACTTTACATTGTCCCCATGTTTCTTTTGCTGAATCTAACCTAATGTAACCGACGTAACTTTGCTTGCCTACGCCTAACCTGTTTAACTTTAAGATGCCTAACCATGTTCCTTTTCCTTAACCTACCCCGTGTAACTTTACTTGCCTAAACCTAACCTCCATAACTTTACGTTATGTAAAGTTACCAATGTAATGTGAAGACCATTTGTGGGGCATTTACTCATACGATATCATGTGAACCATTGTATGAAGGTACACTGACGCAATACGACTTCTCTGTGGGTATCTTTTTTTTTCCATACTTATTTTGTTGCTATGACTTGAATAAGTTATGCATTATACATGTTTTTTTAGTGGAACTCTTGGACTGATAAATCAACTTGACCTCCTTTGATATTTTAGGGATTTATTACCTGAGTCATGATGTGTTCTTGAAATATGTGACTTTTCTCCAGGATCCAAACCCGCCTTTGTGTTTGACCAGCAGACTGCTCCTGATCCTGAGTGCTTCATGATTAATGTTAACAGCATGAATGAATACAACGTAATTATAGTTTATCACAGAGGGGCTGTTACTTTTCACTGAACTGAGGAAGACCGTGACAGCAACCCAAGAAAATAATTGCACAAGCCCAACAGGAATTTCTTGCCAACCGCTGTTAATGCACCAGTTCAGTTTGTTCCATTTTGTGTCCCAGAGGCCTTTACTTTCATTCAAGGTTGTGAGTGTTTATACCGAGAGTAAATTATGGATTGCTCATTATACAAACATTGTATGCTGCATAATTGTTTTGAGAGGCCTTCCAAGAGCAGAAACAACTCATTCTGTAATGCTGCTGCTCTTAGTTTGACCACAGAAAACAAGATGATGTGCCACGAATGCACAAACATTTTTTTTTTGTGAAATGAGGTCAGTGGATTTGATGTAAGTGTCCAGTGTGGGAGTGCACAGCCTCATTTGTCCTTTGATTGTAGGTTTCTCAGACTGGGATCAAAGGTTTAGCGGGCTACACTGAGTTCTATGCCATTAGTCACCTCATTTGGTGTTTCGTGAGAGCATCAACAACAAAATCATGACGGTGTTTCTGCTGGATATTGCTGTCTGTTGTGTACACTCATCAGCCTGTGGCGCCTGTCTCATACTTAACTGTTCTTATCCGGAACACATTAGTTTCTTTTCTCCTTCAATAATTGATGAAAAGATAACACAGTGACCTAAAAACACCTCCCAGTGTGCTTAGTATTTACCAGGGGAACAGCTCATTGTGGTTATATGTCTGCTGCAGGTCCTTTAAGTTGATGTAGCTTTATGTTTGCTATATAAATTGCACAGCCCATTCATCCATTACATGCCACTTATCTGGGTCGGGGTCATGGTGGCAACAGGTAGGGAAGGACGACATCCTTCTCAACATCCTGAGCTACTCGGCCTACTTCTGAAGGTTACCCCAGCCACCCGTATATATGCTGATCTTTAATAGCTGAAATCAATGCATCAGATTTATAAGTGTGCAGATTTACCTTTACTATTTTCTGGTGTACAAAGACAAAAAAAATGGTTGATATGCTGTGCACGGCAAAAGTTTTAACAGCTGTTCCCAAGGCCACATTTGAAGTCGGAGCACAGAAAATCCTGCCATCATCGTCTGTAAAGAAGAGTTCGGGATTTTCGAAGTTTGTGCACTCCTGTTTGCAGAAACAGACGGTACTAGCATCCCAGAAGCTCAGCAATACATAGCTGTGAATGGGGGTTGACACCAAAATTTTGTTGTGTTGTGTTGTGTGTTTTAGCCACCCAAAACAAGGCCTACCTAAAAAATTCGCTATCAGTCTAGGTGGATGCTATATTGAGGATATTTCCACCGCTTTACCCCGCCACCAGATATTCCTTTTCTTTGGCACATTTTCTCCACCATAAGACTTCAGTATTACTGTGTTGCCACTACTACACACTGCATTACTCTGCAGGTCCAGTGTTTGGGTCAGAAAATGCTATTGCAAGATCAGACGTAGACAGAAACTGTACTTTTGTGAATGCCAGTATGTCAAACATGGTGCGTGCTTGTGTTTTTCTGCACTGTTTAAACACAGAAAAGTCCCGCTCATCATGTATATTTCACCGTGTAGCAGCGTTGCATTTATGTCATTAGTCGCAAGTGTGATAAAATATGCTCACACACATTATATTATTTCACACATGCAGATATTAACTGTCACTCGCATGTTTTAAGTCACACCAATTCAACAACTGAGAACTATACAGGCAGCTGTGAACAAGAAGCAAAACATAGAGCGAGACAAAGAATAGAACATGTAGATCCCAGCAGCACGCTCACAGAGCAGCCACCATGCACCTGAAAGTGTATGCTTGATGAGCACTGGAGTACATGTGCACTCTCACATGTTCAGTGTCCTCTGAGTTCTGCTCACACAAATCAACCTTACTTTTGACAGTTGGGGTTGGAAACTAAGAGAAGTACTGGATCTCTTATGGCTGGTCACTTACAGAGTGGTAACACCCACACACAGATCTGCTTGTTCCTTGACAGCTGTCGTTACAGGAAAGCCGGAGTTGATGTTAACTGCAGGAGAAGAAGAAGTATTTTTCTCTTTCCTGAGATCTTGCACAGCATCCCGCCACAAATAAAGGAATTTATACATTTTACGATACGATATGATACGATACGATATATGATACTAAATTGTATTGTATCGTATCGTCAAACTAAAGGAAACTTCAGTTTCCTTTAGTCTTTTCTATTGTTGGAATATGTGTGATGCTTTTGAAATGACAGTACAGTAATGTAATATGGGCCAAACCTTACCAGTGTAGCCAAAGCTAATATGAAAGCTAGTTTTAGCTAACATGGCTTAGTCATTCTGGTTGCTGAAGGACCGTCATCATCGTCATTATAATGTCCCTGGCACCTCATATAGTAGGCTGAACCTAACCAACCTAACTTTACTTGCCTAGATCTAGCCTACGTAATTTCACATTAAGTCTGTATCATTATACTAAGTATGAAACGTGGCGACGCCCCAATCCTTCTGAACCTAACCCATCATATCTTTACTGCCTGAACCTAACCTATGTAACTTTGTATTAGGTTTGTAACTTTACATTAAATACCTAACACAACAATGCCATTCATACTATCATACCTACTACTTTAGGGCGGCTAGAAAAGCGCTATACAATTGCAGTCCATCTATCATTTTACTTGTATGTGCATTTTGTAAGATATGCAAACCATTGTATCCTCCTGCTGCTTTCTATATTAATTAATTTATATTCGTTTGTAATTATGTACAGTATTATGAGGAAATGTGTGTGTGTGTCTGGCATTGTGTCCTACCCTTTGTTCTTTTTATGTCTGTCTTGTAAAGCACTTTATAATTGCTTGTGCTATATAAATAACTTGTATTATTATAATCATCAACCACACAAGATATGTTTGGTAACAGATAAAACCTTCATTGCACAACATGAGACTAATAGCCTACAATCTACTGTTGATATTACAATTACACAGAACATTTTTCAACACAAGTGTTGTTTGTGGTCGAAACTATGAATAAATCAGCTCTTTGATCAGGCAACAGAGGGGTGTTTCCCATCATGCCCTGTGCCTTGTAGTTAGCGGAGAGCCTTGATGTTCTAAAGTTATCGTTGTCCACGTGAGATGGAATCAAGTCGGACATAAATCTAAGCGGCATTGTGCGGCAATCGCTAGCGATTGATTCTGCACAGGCCTGGCTCAGCTCAACAAGCCTAATGGCTTTTTAATACCCTTTTGTATTCTGCACTGAAAACACACTCCTATGTACACAAAATATATAGTTTGTATGTACGGTTTAAGGCCAGTTTATAAACTTTAGCAAATAAAAATCTGACAACATAAAAAACCTGCAGGGTTTACTCGAGTTTAAATGCAGTAGTCGTATCACCAAATGAGGCTGTTACCCAAACTGACAATATGCATTCAAAAATACTGTATAAGTAGTCCCACATTGTCCCATACTAGCAGAACTCATTAACATGACCACAAATTAAATAAAGGCTGCAAGGGCTGCAGTGGGAGAACTAAAATGGTCAATTTATATGCAAATCTCAACCTTTTACAGACAAGAGGCAAAAATAAAGCTTCTTTTCTCACAAATATTTTCTGCATCACATGTAATGATGTACACAACGTAATTTGCTCGCCTGTTTGGGAGTTTCTGTGTGTACTCATTAGACCGTCTCAAAAATATCAACCTTTCCCATTTTTTGAACTCATGCTGTGATGAAAATCACTCAATAACCTTTCGAGTGATTTAACAATATTTATGATTTAGCCAAAACATGCAAAGGAGATCTTTCGCTCTCTCTGTCTGATGTTTGGGATGGTAGCACAGAGTAACACATTAATAATGCAGTGCAACAAAGCCAAAGGGGGTATGAACTGTGGGGTCAGTTTCACAAATGAAAACATAACAAGGGACACAAAATTTCAAAGGGCAGGCAACAAAAATGTTGCCATTTTATCAGGGACCTCCATCTAGTATCATACCGCACCTTTTTTGTTCACATTACTGTACCTGAAATTGTCTTACCATTCACCAGCTTCTGCAACCAAAGCTAGTGATACCCACACAGCCACAGCCAAAACAGGTGCAACACAATCCAGCCAACTTACCTTCAACAGGTTAATTATCCACTGGCTGTACCACTAGAGGATTTTCCTCCACGTTTATCTCAATCAGGTTGTGGTGCTGCAGCCAGGTTCGCTCCCTGGACAGCTGCTCTTTTGTGAGCAGCAGCAATTGCTAAATACAATGAAATAATGGGACAAATACCGTAATGAGTGGGTGAACTGAGAGGTCAAACTGACCAATAACATCACTCTGTCTGTAACTCTCTCAAAGTTATTTAAAGAGCTTTGTGACCTGGACAGATCAGGCCTCACACTGGCGCCACAGCTCTACCACCCCACTGAGTAAAGCAATAGCCATCAGGACCTTTTTTTCCACTTCCTGCCACAGGTAGGCTGCAACATTAAGTGATGAACACATTAATGCAACAATACTTAACTACAACAATGTATATGATTTTCAAATGAGCCATTCTACATTGGTACTTTTAGTACCTTAACACAACGAGTGTGAAAGCAGTCGGGATGAGAGTCAGCACTTCTAAATCTGAAGCCATTGTTCTCTGCCGAAAACCGGTGGATTGCCACCTCAGGCGCAATAGCATCCGGGGCGATCGACCGCAAGATCGCAAATACAAGTGGCCAAAATGAGTCCCCTCCATGATGTGGCTGGGCTCAGCCTTAGAGATAGAATAAAGAGCTTGGACATCTGGAGGGAGCTCGGAGTAGAGCTGCTGCTCCTCTGCGTCAAAAGGGAGTCAGCTGAGATTGTTCGGGCATCTGATCAGAATGCTCCTGGGCGCCTCCTGATGGAGGTGTTCCGGGCACGTCCCACTGGTAGGAGGTGGCAGGGCAGACCCAGAACACGCTGAAGGGATTACATGTCTCATCTGGCCTGGGAATGCCTTGGGGTCCCCTAGGAGGAGCTGAAAGGGTTGCTAGCTTGGTTGCTTGCTTGCTTTTTCCTGCTGCCCCTTGCGTGGATAAGCTGATGAAAATGGATGGACGGATGGTTTTCGAGGGAGCCCAAAGCCACTGTTCAGCTGGACAACAAGGAGCTCGACAGTCGCCATGGGGCAAGCAGGAGCAGTAATGGATGGATCCAAAAAACCCCGGACTTTCACCCGGTAGTCCAGTGTCCACTTCCCATATGAATGTACAGCCAAACCATGATGTTTTTTTAAACCTAACCATGTGCTTTTGTTGACGCCCAGGCTTTGGCAGTGGTGTCCCGGAACATTAACAGCAGACACAGAATACCTACTGTAGCAGTCAATAGGTAGACGTGAAAGGCCACTGACAAAGCAGCGATTTGTGACGACTTGGGATGAGAACGTGTTGATTTGACAACTTGCCTGCTCATTTCTCTCTGCTCCAATCACCAACAGCTATCTGTTCGGAGTGCATCCACCATCACTGTCCCTTTCTCCCTCTCATTCGACTGGCACACATTTGCTACACCCTGAGCTGTTCCTTTAGACGAAATTGATAGTTATTAGTCAGAATTCTGTGAATTTTGACAGTCAATCAAAACCAAAAAGGTTGTACAGCCAGTGGCGTTGCTTTTTTGTAGTTGTTACAATATGTCTCTCTGTTGTGTCTTTTCTCTGTCTGCCAAAGTAGGGGATATCCTGATGCTTTGCCACGCCACAGCCAAGGATTTACCTGGATTTGGCATGTGACAGGTGCTAATTTCAGACCCCTGTAGCAATAGTATTTTTCAGACTATCAAAGAAATTTATGGGCACAGCAAAATAGTAGAACTAAACAGTTGATTACTTCTTCAGTGAGCAGAACTTGCCATCAGTGGAATGATTCCTGACCTAAGTGAATCAAGTTCATCTTCCACTGTATCGGCATTAATGTGAACAACAATTTCAAATATACGTATAATCCCTACAGAGCCTTACCTGGAGACTCAAGTTAAGCCCCTGGTCCTGGTAATCCTGTTTCCCTTTCCCTCTTTTCCACCCTCACCAAACACCTTTCAAGGCTATTTGTATTTTTTGTGCTCCTGTCACACTTAACATGCTTGGCGGTCTGCAACGCAGACACGGGTTCTGAAAGAATTTCTGTTGTGTGTGTATGATTTTTTTTTTCAACCCTCACCTCACCTTCAGTTTTTTATTGAGTTGTTGTTGTTGTTTTTCATTGATAAGTCTTTATCAGTCTTTGCTGCTGAAAGATAAATATGTAAATGACACAACAGAATATGATGGAAACAACTCCTCAAAGAGTGCAGAGGAAAGTAGATGATTACAGTAGCCACTCTATGACAGTAGAGATAAAAATAGACACGGTTCTCCTTTACTTCCACAAAGACTTTAATTACACACCCACAACACTGATGTGTTTCTCAGCAGATCAAGCTTTTACATCTGCATTATTGTTCTTCAGCAGCCTAAATGAAATGCAATCAGATCTTTTTAGTTTTTGAATTTAGGATCTTTCATCTGATGAGAGTTTAAAGGAACGGATCATATGTTTTATGACAAATCTCAAGTAGTCAGAAAAAAAAAATGCTGTCAAAGATGACACAAAAAGCTTTGATATTCACAATGGACGTGATGGTATAAAATGCTTTATTCCCCCCATTATACTCGTCTGCTTCCTTCATAGCAGCCCCCTGGGACATGCCCTCAAAGACGAAGCAGGGGGCAGTGCTGCTCCTGTCGAAGCGGATATATTTGCTGGCATAGACCTTGAATTCGGATCCAAAGCATCTCTACAGGCCTGCACACCCTAATGGATATCCTACAGTGTTTAACAAGCACAGAAAGAAGCATGGAGAGAAGGTATGCTGGAGCAGAGAACCAGTCCTCCTTGAACAGAAAGAGAAAGAGAAATCACAGGGACTTAATTCAGATGCATCGGGTGGTAGCTCTTTTGGTGTTAAAGTCCATTGTTCTTGCCTTCATACAGACCCCTTCCTGCAGCTTTTAAAGTACATTCAGTGCTTCCTGAAGATATAAAACTTGCTCCAACTTTGACTGTTTTCAGATTTGCTTTAGAAACTTTTCTATTCTACACCTCCTGTTACTAAAACTTTAGCACCCACCTTGCACCTACCCCTTGACCTACTTTGTATTTTCTGTTCTGGCTTTATTTTATAATTACTTTTTAATTAATTTATATCCTTTTAATTTTTTTATGCAGCGTCTCTTATTTGATCTTTTAATGCATGAAGTGAAGCACTCTGAGTATAAAAGGTGCTATATAAATAAAATTGCCTTAAAGTAATTTATTGAAAATCTGGTTATGTAAATAAAGTGTGTCTCGCTGTTGATAAGAATGTTACACAACACTGCGCATTACAAGTCCTCCACTTAATCATTGAGATTTGATTTGCTACTTTAAATGTCCTGTGCCCCTCTCAGTCATATACAGTGTACTTGCTTGTAAAGGTGCAATCCATAATCCACTGGGAAAATTTGCACACTACAAAACAAACAAAACACAAGATTAGAACCTGCTATTATTTGGTTGACAGGTCTTTTGATATGCACGCCAACACTTGACAACAGCTATTACATCACTCTTCTTTCTTGTAAATGCTGATTGTTTATTTATATCAGTAAAGTTTGAAACACTTCAAGACAATTCTTCAATTTTCAGTTAAGATTAGTTAAAAAAATGTTTTGTGTCACCATTATAGAGACTGTCAAGGAATTTAGTATTTTGTACCTATATATAGTTGAAGTGGAGTTAAAATGGAATGGTCAAAATCCATGCAAAAGAGGCTGAGAGTTGCTAGTGTGAAACAAACATCAGAAGCATTGGATCCAACATTTTCCACAATACAACCAGTTGCACAGTTTAATCAGATATTCTTTGCCTGCTGAGTGCCCTCATCGTTCAAACTCCACATCGCCAGTCTGACACGTAGGCTTTCTGTGAAAAAAACAAACACAAAAAATGTAATCTACAAGCCCAAGGCAATACAACATCACTTATTACATCACTAGGGTAACTGTCTGAGACTTGCCAAAGCTTCTCTAGAGCCAAAGAAAACATCATACAACTGTTTTCACAGACAGGCTGGGTGTTTTTTTTGTATTGATGATGAGCAAAATGTTCTTGATGTTTAAAAGTGGAGTTTACTTTTCAAACTAGGCCATCAATTATGTAAACTTGACTGAAATTTGATTTAAAAGAACAATGACTTTCGTGTGCATTATATTCATTCAGGCTTCAATATTGCTACTATTCACCTTAACCCCTTTCCACTAACATACAGCAGGTTCCGTCCTGATCCCCCGATTCACATTTTGAACTGCTCAGAGCATTTCAACCAAAAACAAATTGCTTCCAAACCTGAAAAGTTGTTTTCCTTTACCTGAAGTGCGAACTGTGACAACATAAGGTTGGAGTCTTGCATGTAATAGTCTTCTATATCTTATCATTAATAGTTTGTCCATGCTTTTTTCTAGGATAACAAATAACTGTAACATAAAAAAAAATTGCAGTTAATCAACACCACCTAGTTGCAATAAATAAGTGGACGCTGGAGCTCTGCAGTGTGTGACCAACGTATTCATTTTAATGCGATCCGCTATCTTGCCACTGCTATTTACTTTATTTCTGCATTGTGCAATACACTTTGTGGCTGACGCATCCTTGATTACAATGATCCAGCTCAAAACTGGCTCAAACATGGACTAGATCACTAGGGTGTCATAAATCAGTTTAGGAAGGAGCCAAGTGCAGAGCCGCAGGCAGGTTGAAGGTTAAACAAAAAGCGAGCTTTAATGCAGCTGATAAAAAAACAGCCAGAACAGGCAGGTAACTAAAAGTTCAAATGAAAGCAGAACGAAAACTAAACTGAAAACCAACCAGAAAAAATACGATTCTCGGGTAAAAAATACAAACACAGGATACCAGGCAGGAAATGGAGCACGGAACAACACCAAGAACACAAGGAAGAGCACAGGAATGAATGCAAACTGACAAAAAACAAAGGGAAACACACAAGTATATATACACAGAAAGCTAATCACAAGAACGAGACACAGCTGGAGTAGGAGGATATGGGTAAAAGGAGGGAAATGGGGATTAGCTA
This sequence comes from Cephalopholis sonnerati, assembly GCA_019142605.1. Taxonomy (NCBI): domain Eukaryota; kingdom Metazoa; phylum Chordata; class Actinopteri; order Perciformes; family Serranidae; genus Cephalopholis; species Cephalopholis sonnerati. The sequence goes on along the minus strand of JAGQAX010000015.1, from coordinate 13,795,969 downwards.
ACAACAAGGATGTGGAGGGGAACACTAGGCTGGAGCAAACAAGACTAACAGACTACAGAACAGGTGTGAAGGGAAGACTCTGGGAACAGGGAAGGACTAACGAGACAGGGGTGACAGAAAACAGGTGGGAAAACAGACACGTCACCTGAGGAGAGAATCTACAAAAATGAAACAGGAAGCAGATTAAACATGAATGAATAACATGAAACAAGGAACACAAACAGAGAGCTCCAAAACAAAGTCCATATGATAACAGAATATAAACAAAAACCCAGGATCATCACATAAAGATCACCATGGTTCCAACAGGTAAAACAGCATCATATCATCATGCTCATACTATCCTGATGCTGTACACCCCAGACAAGATATACACTGACTCCATGAGAATGAAGTGATGCTTCTTTTTTTTTTTTTTTATTAAAGTGAAAATGTTGAATTTATTCAAGCAGCACTGCATTCAGTGACTTTCTATATGTTCTTTTTTTGCTTGGCCTTGGAAAAATAAAAAAGCACTTCCTATATTAACACTGAGAACTCACTTCCACAGATGTAACTCCCTGGTGATGCTGTATTAATATGCGGACATGTAAAGGTGCGATCCATACCCTGGAAAACTTGCACACTACAAATGAGCAAAACACAAGATTAGAACCTGCTATTAATTGGTTGACAGGTATTTTGATATACACGCCAACACTTGACAACAGCTTACATCACTCTTTTGTTCTTGTAAATGCAGTAAAGTTTGAAACTTTACAATAAAACATATAAAAACAAGAATAAGAATAAGAGTAAACATGTTTTTATCATCTTATAAACTATTTCTATGATGTAAATTATATCGTTTCCTGCCACATGCGTCTGTCCCTCCTGTTTTACTTTTTCTGTGATGTGATAACACCAGTCAAGAGACCTAACAGAAACAACATCGTCTTGTCAACAACAGTGAAGGTGGGGTCTCCCTCATTAGTGTGCATCTGGTGGCACTGGGTAAGCTCAGTACGGAGCATGGGATGACCCATATTCCTGGCCTCTTATCTCTGATTGCTGCACTGTGGCAGAGGCTTGATTAAGTGTTTTCAGCCACCGAGCCGTGCCTGAAGTGTGGTGGGAAAAGTGAAAGCGAACATTTGACTTTCAAATGAGCCTGGCAGAGTTAAACTTGGATGCCACATATAGGGGGACTATTCTTGAACACTGGAGACAGAAAAGATAGAGAGGTTGAAAGGAGCGACAAAGATGTGAAACAAGAGAGCAACCACGAGTGAGAGCCGCGCACTGTCTCGAGAAACTTTCGTGTTGTGAGTAAACACACAAGAGGTAGTCTGGCTCTGTAAAATAAAGTTAGTGCAGGAGGGAGGGTGCAAGCACTGGATGTGTTTTAATGTAATGTGTGTCATTCAGCATTCTGCCAAGGCGCTGTGCTATTTGTGGTCACTGTGGAGGGGAATAGTTAATTATTGTGCATAGAAGTGTGTCAGCATTCAGCATGTGACAGTCCCATCTACAGTGAATCTGCCGAACATGTTTGAAGTCATGAAGCATTGTCAAGTGTTCTCCCACTCAGTTTAGTTTCAGTAAGTGACGAATCACCTTGAGTGTTGGTACACCCTGAGAACCTGTTATGAGTGAGAGCTTAACAACAGGCAGTCATCAGGTCTGAATTTAAAACATTCAGGGGAAATGAATATTCATACAGTGTGGTTGATTAATGTGTCACACTGTTAAATGAAAACGAACTTTTGCAAACGGTGTCAAGTGCTGTGTGAATAAGGATGTCACACCATTAAAAGCTGAGATTAGCGAGAGCCTTAAACAGGTCACAGCAACAACCGGAAAAATATATACGTCATAATTTATCTCATTTTATCCATACGAAAACTGTAAATATCTTTGAGAAAATGCAGGGGTATACACTAATCAGACACACCATTAAAACCATTAACAGGTAAAGTGAGTAGCCAACACATTCTCACTCCAGCCTCGTCACATATTACATGCATTGTCTTCTTTCAAAATACAATTCTATTTTCACAGGAAATTTAAGGTTTGCATACAGTCTCTTTCAAAATAAACCCACTATGTTGGTAGAACATAGCACAACACCTTTCTTTCAACAACAAACACACATGGTTAGCTTTAGGCAACAAAATCACGTTGTTAGGTTCAGGGAAAAAAGAACAGGGTTTGGCTTTAGAATCTTAGGGGATGCGACCACCACCCTCTCGTCCGCCTACATTGGACTTTCACAGCCTTAACTTTCGTCCTTGTCCCACTGCGTTTCGCCCTGACGCCGTTGGGCACCATTCAACTATAACGGCAACTGGCCTGTGTATCAGTCCGATGTTAAAGAATGCCTTTTTTTGTTGGTTTCTGATGCCGTAAGTCACTGTCCAAGTGCCGGATTTCGACAACTTCAGAGTGAGACCAGGCTTGAATAACACTGATCATCTTGTTGCAATGCAATATTCTGCTAGAGAAACCTTGGTGTACCCAAACACCATAACAGACCAAATACACCCCCTCATGGCAACGGCACTCCCTGATGGCAGAACAACGTGCCATGCTACACCACAAAAACTGCTCAGGAATTTCTTAAACGTAAGACTGTAACAAGGAGCTCAAGGCCTTTCTCTAGATCTCAATCTGATCAAGCATTCATGGGGCATGCAGGCCTCACTTTGCAACCCACAGGACTCAAAGTATTTGCAATGAAAGCCCTGGTGCTAGACTCCACAGGACCCCTCCAGAGGTCTGTGTTCATGCCTGGTCAGGTTATAGCCTTATCAGATACAAGCAGGCCTCACCATGGACCTGGACTTGTCTCTGGGCTAACGGCAGGTCCCACAGATGCTCAATCAGATTGGGATCTAAGGAATTTCGAGGCCAGGTTGTTTCCTTGAACTCTTTGTGTAAATGCAATCGAAGAAGGCACTTCATCTCAGAATGATCGACCTTGAGGCTCGCTCCTGGCTGCAGAATATTAAAATAGTTGACTTACTTGAGAAGATTGAGAACAGACATCTGACAGAGTTCCTAACAGAGTCTATCTCTGAGCTGCTGAGCGCTGGAAACATCTTCAAGATGCTTCTTGTAGAACACTCAAATCTTCTTGCAAACATTAATTTAGTAATGTTCACTTAATGTGGGCCAGCAGTATATAGGCGTGTGTGTGCATTTCAAGCCTGTGTGTGTGTGTAAATGAAAATAAATAAATAAATAAATAAAAACACAGCAGACTGCAATCACTGAATTTCCCCAGACGATTCACTTGAATTTAAAAATTTGCAACACAGTAATTCCACCAATTATGTGCTTTCCTTTATAAACAGATGCTCAAGAAAAACCAGCCACCGTGCTAATTAATTTAATAAAATAGGTCCAATACAAATATTGCCTTCAATGTTGACTGCACTTTGGAAATGATTTAAAAACTATTGTAATCTGCTACAGCCAAATGTCTACCAGATGTGCCTTGTTGCAGGGTTAAATATGGAAATGTGAGAGTCCATATGTCAGACCTGAAGGATTGGAGGCTGTTGAGTGGCCTAGTGTCCCTACAGGTAAGTATATTTGATCAAATACTGACTCTTTTTACATTTAGTGAAACTTCATTTTAATGAAGTTGATGTATTTACTTGATTCTTACTATGCTTGGGTTGTACCCACTTAGTTAAATGCACTTTTTGTATGTTTCTTAGGATAAAGGCACCAGCTTAATACATGTATTTTAATTTGGACTATTTTCTTGATGTGCTTAACTGGACTGCCTGGTAACTCGCTGCCCTGCCAATGGACTGACCAGGGTAGACAAACATTTACAAAAGATTCATCCAGGAAAGGTGTTTTCCTAACACATCCCTAGAATTTTATCATCAGAGTACCAACATGTATTGTTTGCTTTGGTAGTCTGAACACTGTGCAACAATGGTGGATATGTATTATAAAGAAATCCTTTAAAACACTCAGAGAAGGGAAAGAAAAAGGAAAGAGGAACAGACATCAGAACAGAGTCTACAAGAAACTGTGGAATTACTGCAGGAGAGGGTGGAAGAACTGATGTCTTCCCCAAAGAGTCTGAAAAGAACATTTAGGAGTGATTCCAAAGTCAGTGGAAGACAGAGGAAGAAGAGGCGATATGTAACTGATTCAGACAAAGAAAAACCACGGGAGAGCAACCGCCACTTCACTCCTCACAGCTCTCTGATGCAGCACTCTGTCAATTCATTCAAAGATCTCAGAATTCCTGGAAACTAATAACAACTTGGAAGTCAAATACTCTACTTTATAGGACACTTTTACAGTTGCCACTACAGGCCATTGCCAAAGCCATGTCACTCTCTCTCCTTAGTGTTTCTCTAAGTTTTCCATGTCCTGCCTTGCTGCTCACCTGGACCCTGTCAAGCAGCACACCTGCCTTCAATCAGATTATCAATTCACAGTTTATCAACACTGGCTTCCCTCCATCTTATCAACACATCGCTGTTCCAGTCAACAGGAAGCAGGAAGATGAGAAAACATTGTTTGTGTTGGTAGAACTGCTGTCCGTTTGAAAAACAAAGTTAGCAATAGCGAGCAATGGACTTCACAGGTCAATATTCACAATTTGGAATTTAATTTCTATGAAAGACTTTGATTTTTTTTATTGTTAGACCCCTATTGACTGAAGAAATATGAGTGATCAGACACATATTTAGACCTTCTGTTTCAAAGGTAGTTTTTTATTCATTTATTTTGTTTACCAGGCCAAAAAATCTGAATGAATTATACTTTGGGAGCACTGTCTCACTCTGAAGTTGTCAAAATCTGGTGCTTGAGCAGTGACTTTGCTGCGAAAAAAGGCGTCCTTTAACGTCAGCGTGATACATGGCTGGTTGCTGCTATAGTTTAATGGTGCTGGGAAGTTTCAGGGGGAAACTGGGCGGGACAAGGGTGAGAGTTAAGGTGTTAAAAGGTCCAACTGGGGCGGTGGGGTCAAACAAACACCGACTTTCACCCAAGAGAGCAGTGTTTGCATCCTGTAAGATTCTAAAGCCAAACCCTAGTCTTTCTTCCTAAACCTAAACACCTCCTTTTGTTGCCTAAACATAACCATGTGTGTTTGTTGTTGAAGGAAAAAAAACACCAATTTGCAGTGTTGCACTGACGCAGTGCATTAATTTTTAAAGAGACTGTATGTAAACATTAAATTTCCTGTAATAACGGAAGTGTATCTTGAAAGAAGAGAACTTGAAACGGTGTCCCAGAACGTCAACAACCAACGCACCCAGGGTACCTTGCACATTGTATGTGGACGTGGAAAGTCCATAACCAAAATGTCAATATGTGATGAGGTCGGAGTGAGAATGTGTTGACTTTGGTGCCCATTGTTTCCATGAAATTAACTGAATGATTGAATTGTGAACACCTAACCAAGCTAACAGTGTGTAGCATGTCCGTATTGACTTCAGTTTACCTTGAACAATCATATTTTCATGCCTGATGCTACGTTGCTTAGAACTAGTTAGACCCGTTAGATTTTAATATTCTGAGCACCAAGTGTTGTTGAGTTGAAATCAGACAGGAACCCACTGTCCTGAACCCTGCCTCGTTACTATAAGCTTTTCATTTACAGTTTCAGGTTGACAGATTTATGGAAGGAGAGTGGTGCTGAGTAGGACCAGGATGCAGTTCATATTTGCTGTTGGTTTGTCATCATGCCTTTAAAAGCTTTCAAATTCTATTCATCATCTGAATTTGGTGATAATATTCTGAAAGGCAAGATATTTTTTTAATTAATTAAAACTAAATGACTAAAAATCAAGTTGACATAAATCCAAGTTTATGAGCCGCTGTGTCATCCAACTGATTTTGATAGAACACGCCACATGTTTGAGAAGAGTTTTCTTCGTGTTCTTGTTTCCCTAGATTAATGTTTGTTTGTTCCCTGCACTCAAGGATTCCTTTTTGGCATTTGCCAGTCTGCCTGCCTGCCGACAATCTCTCTCCTGCTTCCTCTGCCACGCCTGCCCAACCGCTCTCCAGTCATCCCCTCTCTTCAGTTAATCTCCATCTCCAGAAACAGCTGCAGTAAACTTATTAAACTTCACCTGCATCCTTGTCTGTGTTCTGCACTTGGGTCCACCCATGAATAAACCTCATGGAAACGCTACGGAGAAACTGAAAAAGAAATAACATGATTTGAACTGATTTATACGACAACCTGCTGTCGTTTCACTTCACAAAATATTCTTAAACTTAAATATGAAATGGAACATTTTGTAGATTTCCAGTAAATCAACTGCACCATTCACAAACACACTTCTGTTCTGTTGTATTTTCTTCCACTCCAAAAATACAATAATAACTGGTGTACATCACCAAACTAATGCAGTGTTTTAATGTTGAGCAGCTAATACAGCAACATGATCAAATAAATCCTCCACGATAAACATGTATTCCCAAAATATGCATTCATTGTTTTTTCCTCATGTAAACATATTAAAAAAACTGCATTAAACGGCTTGTTTGCTTTCATCAGGTTAAAAAAAACATTTCACATTGGAGTTGCACCAAAGGGTGATATCAAAGTTTTAAACTGCGAAACAAGTGATGATTCAAAACCATTTTCAAATATATGAAAAAAGAAAAAAAAAAACAACAACAACAAAAAATGTACCAACCCAAATCTGGCACACAAAGATAGGACTGCAGCTTTTATCCAACAGTTGCTATGCCACAGAACAACTGGTGACTGTGGTTACTGTTGAAATGTTTTAACGTCGGTACCATTTTTCTTTAACAGGACATATTCTCAGGTTGGATTATTAACCCCTTATTCATGCATGCAATGTTTTCTTGTATCTTTGTCCCATATTTCTAAATGCTGCACATGCATTTATGCCTGACATTATTACATGTAAAACTAAAAAGAAAACAGTATCAACAGAGGCTGAGGGAAGACAACTGCCTGTGTGTGTGCGTGTGTGTGTGTGCGCATGCAAGTGCATGCTCTTGGTACCCGTCTCCATGCGCCTAGTGTTTGACTCTTGCTCTCTAGACTTACTGTGTTTGTTTTTTTTCTTCCCCGCACCCTAAATAAACCAGTGAGTAAATATAAGTTATTTATTCAAACTTTATATTGCATGAACTTCCCTGTAAATTCACTTGTAGCATAATACCAGGGGTCGGCAACCTATACTATTATAAGACTCATTTTTGACTTAAAAAGGTAAAAAAAAAATCGGTCTGGAGCAGCAAAACATATTTGAGCCTTATAACGAAGATATCTAAATTAGCCCTGTCAACATTAATAATGGCTCCAAACGAGCATTCATTAATATCTCTTACCACAAGGTGGCTCCTCTGCAGTGGGCTATTAGCAGATAGGCAAATATTTTATAACCTCACAGTAAAATAAACATGAAATATTAAACATATTTACAAAAAATAAACTAACATACCTTTTTAAAGGTAAAAGTATTATTTTTTTTAAGGATACATTGTCCCATTGGGTTACATACAGCCTCCAGTTTTTCCATTTCACTGCATGTTCAAAACAGCAAGTCCGATTTTGAACTTCAGCAGTCAGCCTTTGACCCCTGGGCAGGATTTATTGCTAGGAAACATCCTTTTTTTACCTACACTAGTAATGGAATGAATAAAACAAAACAAAACAACAGAGTAACATGCAGACCAAGTTCAAATGAAAAAAGAAAAAACACTCATTTACCCTAAGACTTTTGGAAATTATTTGTTTCCATGAAAGTATTTGGTTTGACTTAAGGATGTGAACACTCGTTCCACCACTTTCACTATGAGGGGTGGAAGTTATAAATAAAAATAATAAAAAACTAATAATGATCAATTAAATATATTAACTTTTTAAAATTAAATAGAACACAATGAAACCTTTAATTTTAATTTAAACTACTACTCGTAAATTTCATAGTTTTAATTTGAAAGTCATTGCAACACATTTAACTGATGCACATTGGATTTAAGATTTTTATTTATTTAGACCTTGCTATTATCATTTGCCACCACTTTCATTAAGAAAGCATGCTAATTTAAATAAGAGTGCTGTCCCCACTACACCGTGCCCATCAGCGAGATCTGGACTCAATTTCCTTTACCTATGTTGCAAGTGCAAATTCTGGCTCGGTCTTGTAATGCCCCAGGAGTGAAAATATGCTGAACAGAACTATGTTTTGTTCTCTTTTTCTCTCTTCTTCCATTTTCTTTCCACACCCACCCATATTATTGTTCCCTACCTCCATCCCAGCCTTGCCACTGGAGTGACTAAAGCTCCTATGGCATATGGTAAGCATATGTTAGCCCTGCAATTCCTGCCATGTATTGTGGGTGTGTCAACCTGGAGTATTCTCTTTTGTTCTTGTTTTCCCAATTAAAATTTGAATAATAAATCAGCATTATATAGTCACCATCAGAGAATGATTCTCTGAGGTCGTACTTAGACTCATGGCCACGGCTGCATCTGAAGGTTGAATGATAAGATGCTGTAGAAAGGGACCTGATTTAATACCTGAAGTGAAAGTTCTATTTTATGATTATTTCTTAGATTTATTCAGATTTAGCCATGACCTCTACAAGCCATTCATTTGTCACTTCAGTGTCCAATTGATGCAACCCACCTCCACCTCCATTCACCTCCGGTTTCATAAGAGACAGCTGTCCAAAGGATGATGTGACTGCCCCTGTGAAATGTCACAGTGGGGTTGAATTGCCACAGCTTTTCATGAATCTCAACTTGTGTGCACACTATATCATATACAATGAATCCACTCCTACTCTATGCCTTTGCAATTAGTATTAAATGCCTCTATTACTGGTGACCATCAGCATACATAAAACAGAAACAGTCAGAGTTCCACACTCTGATTTTGGCCATCAAAATATTTTTAAAAAGTGAGGAAATATGAAGTAACAATAAAGCTAACAATCCAGCCTTTGTGTTCTCTTGGCTGCTCTGCAGATTTACAGGTTACCTGTGAGCTACCGATGTGCTAAAAATAACTGCTTTCTACTGCCTGTGTCGTCTGCCATACCTGTTCTCCATACATAAGAGGCATGGCAGCTGATCATCAACGGTGGAATTTCATTGACAATGTGCAGTCAAAACCAATAATGCAAAGCGATGGCAGCTCAGAGCAGATACAGTTACTGGCTCTGAATATACTGCATACTATACAAACATCAGGTGTACTTTTAATTTGCTAAGTCAAGAGATGGAGTGAGGTCTATACCGAGACTCATCGTCAGTGTTGCACTGCTCACACAGTACTCAGGGGCCGAGTGCATAAAACTGTGTAAATTCATGGCTAAACCTGTGTGTATGCACACACAGCTACAGTTCATAAACTGATGCACAAATGCCCTTACATATACATTTGCATATCAATACTTGCGCCCCTCCACCATCATTCCTGTCAATGAGAAATACAGTAAAGACTGCAATTCCAAAGACTGTTTAGCATCTGAGAGGCTCTCCAACAGTGCAAGAGCAGCTGTCATTACAGGCAGCTGTAGATATCTGTAGCGTACGTACCACTAATGTATCACATTTTTTTGCGATTAGTTGTTGTCGTTGATCTCAGTAGCTCAGTCCATAGGGACTTGGCTTGGGAACCGGAGGGTCGAGCGTGTACTGGTAGCTGGAGAGGTGCCAGTTCACCTCCTGGGCACTGCCGAGGTGCCCTTGAGCAAGGCACTGAACCCCCCAACTGCTCAGGGCGCCTGTCAATGGGCAGTCCCCTTGCTCTGACATCTCTCCATTTAATGCATGTATAGGTCCTGTTTGTGCATGTGTGTATTACGGGCCTGTGTGTATATGCAAATGACAACAGAGTGAAAACATTTAATTGAATTTAATCCCACAAGGGATTAATTAAGCATATGTATATAAAAAAAATAAAATAAAATAAAAAAAATCTCAGTCATAATAACTATCAATGTTAGAATGGTGATTAATGATTCATACATATCGCTCATGAAACTGACAATAAAATTAAACTAACTTAAACTTATCACTAACAGGGAGATTAATGCAAATGAAGATGATGAAAGTAATCACTCATAAATAATTTAAAAATAGTCCTTTAAAGCACCTTTGATTGACATTTTACAGAATGCTGTGCAGCCTGGAGAAAAAAAACTAACAATCAGTGAAACTGGCAAAAACCTCAAAACAATGTTTCAAGTCTCTAAATTTAAATCTAATCTCACCCATATCATATCACCTGCAGCTATCTCAGCCAAAACTATGTATGCCTAGTCTGAAGTCTACATGACATGCACATTCTTTCTTTATAAATAGCAGTGGAAAATGGTGCCGACATGTTTTTTTTTGTTTCGTTTTTGCATCTGGCCCCTGGTGCTTTCACAGTGCAACTGTCCAAAAAGGTGAAATAACTGGATGTTTGCAGCGGTGTCAGAGTAACTAAACATATTTGTACATTTTGTAATACATTATGGCAACACTGAGGTGCTCCTCTGTGACTGTGCTCTATATTTAGGGCTTTAGGGATGGTTTTTTTTTTCAGAGAATTGCAGACTGAAAAAGTCCAGACATCTTGAATGATATTTGCTACCTCTGCGTGGTGCCGTGACATTGTTCCAACAGCCCAAAATTCTGGAGCCCCATTAGTCCAAAAAAATATCTCAGTTGGCCTAACGCTCACTTCTCTGATGGCCCCTTATCCCCAAAACAAACACCATAGCTCTGGAATGCTGTCGCTCTGAATATACACACTCCCTGTATTTAGTCAACCCAATTTCTAGAGGAAAAATAATTGTTTTCAATTGTATGTTTCTGTCAATTCACTCAGGAGAGACTCATTTTTTATGGTGAAAAGAATACTTACTAACATGTGCACATAAGAATGAAAAAAAGCGAGAAGTCGAGATGGTATATTTTAAGGAGGGTGACGAATAGGGAACCCCCCTGGGGTCTAGACGCTGGTGGTGGTAGAGGTGGTGAAAGGTTAGATGAGAGGAGGATGGAGAAGTGCTGATGATCTGGATGAGTAGAGGAATGAGCCTTTGTTGAGCTCATCCTGGACTCTGGATACGATGGCCTGGAGGTGGACGTGGTGGAGGAGGGTGCAACACTTCTGTGACACTTTCAAATGATGGCTGACAGCAACAGAGGAGAGAGCAGATTTTAAACATTGCAGTAGCATCCTGATTGGCTGAGAGAGACTGTGGCAAAGTTTGATTGGATAACTAGAAGAGTGAACACCTATAGTCAGCTGATTAGAGGAAGCAGTGGGAGTGGGATGGAGAGAGTTGTAAAAGGATGAGCATATAGAAAGTCTTCCTGATTGAACTTCCACTGAGCTTCATTTTCAATTTCCCAGCACTGTTTGAGCTCCCAATACCAGGTGTGTTTACTAGCCATTCCCAGCGTTACCTAGCAGCATTTAACCCAATGATCCTGGATGTTTTTACCGACCCTTTGCACCATTTGAGGCACCAAACACAGGTGTTTTTCACCAATTGTGCCACCAAACGTGGGTGTTTCGGGTCAAAACATGATTTTCTCCTAACCATTACCAAATGGTTTTGTGCCTAACTCTAACCACACACTCACCACAGCATTGAAGACAAATATAAAGTAGCTGTGGTTTACAGAAACATGCCATAAGAAAAATTTGTCTGGTTGTCTTGCCACAGAAAGCTTGTATTTTTGGAAGAAACAAGACTTTGGATTAATGGGTGTTTGTTTTTAGGATAACGGGCTGTTGGAGAAATGGGCATTTGGTCCAGTAGGATCTTTTTTGGACTAATGGGGCTTCATAATTTTGGGCTGTCAGAACAATGGACAGTCCCCCTCTGTTTTCCATTAACTTTGCTTTTATGTGTAAGATTCTCTTCACTCTTCTGTTCCCTCCCTCATGCATTTATGATTTGACAGATTAATTTTTCAGTCAACCAGCAGCATTTGGCCACTAATGCTTTGACCTGACAAATGTGTTTGCTGCTTCTCTAGGATTCAAATGCAAGCAGCTGCCTGTCATCTATGCCTGATGAGTTATTGTAGAATCATGCAGCACTACTTCTACTGACATCCTGAACACTTGTATAACTGTAGCACTAGTTGATTTAATACAGTAATACCCAGCCCTATCAGCTCATTTCAGGCCTTACAGAAACCTCATCTCCCTTTTTGATATGCACCTGAAATATGAAACACACTCCAGGATAAATATGTCCCCGCTCTTCATCAGAAAGAGAATATAAAATGCTGTTTTCCAGATATACTGGAGAAAATGGGGCCCTTAATCCTGATATCTGAAGCTTCAACCCTAATCACTGCTTCTGGTAGACAAGCTCTTAAATCTGAGTCATTACACCCGTTCACAATGTCAGATGAACTCCACCAAATGGCTTGGGAAGGTGATTTGGTGCTTGCATACAGACCCTGAAGTGAAATGACTGAGACACTAGAGATGGAGAGCAAACTCAAATCACCAACCAGCATCCCAGTCAGAAAAGGGGCCAATTTCCTCCAAGAGTGCTTGGCTCCTGTGCCAAGTGTCACGCGTGGAGATGAGACAATTCCAGGACTGCCTAAGATCTCTGATGAGCCGGGATGTGAGAATGGGGAAAACAGTAAACAATACGGGGGGGGAAATGTTCCAGGTCCTTGGCACGGTAAGTGGTTGTCAAGGCAACACCCTATGAAATTCAAGGGGAACCACCAGCAGCCCTGACATGGTCCGTTTTGCTTCATCCTAGATTGATGCATACAGCTCGTGTTCATACAGTTCTTGTGTTTGTGAGAAAAGAAATCAACTTAAAGTTCTGATTTAATTAAAGAGTTTTATCAACCTTAAACAGAGACAAGATCATGGCAATAATGTGCACACAATATAAGTGGTCATATATGTGAGCGATAGTGAGAAATAATGAGTCCTGAGTCTGGATTTAAATGTCACAGAAGGGCCAGTCTTATTAATCATAGAGCAAAGTTTATTCCACAGATAAGAGGCACTGCATGAACATGCTCTGCTGCTTTCTAATTGCTTCTTGAATCTTAAAACAGTCAGATAAATGCTTCACTATGAGGGTAGTGAATGCATCAGCCCTACTACTGTAAATCTAGTTAATATGCTAGCATAAGCACTGCTTGTGCTGTATATGAAATAAATGAATTCATTTATAAAGGAGTCTGGTATTTCATGGTACCATCATTGTTCGTAGTTTTAGGTTTCGTAATCTAGGTTTTGGTAGGGTGGAGGAAAGGTCATTTTCACTGAGAGAAAAACAACTTTGACCACCTTCCTAGTTTAAGGACTGACCAGTGGTGAAAGTAACTAGTATTTTTACTCAAGTGCTGTTTGTGTAAAATTCTCAGGCACCTGTCATTTGATGCTACTTTTCACTTCTACTCCACTACATTTAGGGAAAAAGTACTATTTTCACTCCATTACATTTATGGTAACTGTAGAGGTAGATAATGTATCATCATATTGTACTTAAGGTCCAAATAAGGTCAGTTACACAAGGCTTGGGGAGCAGTTAGCCAAATATCAGATTTGGCAGTAAAAAAGACCCATAAGCAGGAAACAGGTGTTTTGATAAACTGAGTGGTTCGTGCATAAGTCAAGCCTTGGGAGGTTAAATGAGGTGGAACATTCAGGATTAGGGTGACCTGATCGTTGGGATGGTTGGGCCAAGTTTCGCAATAGAAACGGTTGTTTTTGCCAGAAAGACAAAGATAAACAGATTGTATTGACGCACGAACCGCAGTTCTAGGAATAAGCAGGAAAACAAGGAGAACTTGGGATTCCCAGAAAATTTGACCCAAGCACAAACACATACACACACACACACACACACACACACACACACACACCCATGAGTGAGCAAACGCCGAGGATATAAGAACTGGAAGTGTGATTGTTCGGTGTGCTGTTTCCAACTAATTTGGTGTGTAGACTAATGTACTGCTGTATGCTAACGTTCTGCGATTAAAGTATTCCCGTTGGCTGTAACTTTTCTCCATGGTTCTCTGAGTCTCTTCATTTCAGTGTTTGCTGAAGTTGAGCATTTCCTTACATAACTTGCTGTGCAAAATACTATTTAACATGGAAAAATATGAATGATAATAAAACACATGCATCATTGAAGATGAAACAGGTGGTTTCACACCTTTGAAGCTTCTGACCATTTGCAAAAGCTCAATAGCAGTGTCTGCTTGGGGCCTCCAAATTTCTTACATGGTTTCATTTCAATAAGTGTTTGAGGCCCAGAACCATTATGTCACAAAACAGGAAAAATTCATTTCAAAACTTTTTACAGAAACTGTTCTGCACCAGGATTGGCCTGCAACATAAGGTGTCTGGTGATCCAGCCAGGTAAAAGAGTCATCATCATCAAAAAAAAAAGAAAACACCCGAACATTTCTTGCTAACAAACTAATTTAGCTTTGTAGTACACCCCTCAGGTATTGTTTGGCTAATGGCCAATGGTCATGGTGTGGCATGTGTGCCACAGCATCCCTGCAGCAGAGCGCATCCATTATAATCAACTGAATCTACTACACTGACCATGGAAGCCACGCCCTCGCATGGACAGTGGCGCCTAACGTTATTTCTACATGGCTGGTCTATTTATTTTCTTCTATGTGTGGCCCTGCAAAGGCGGAGTCTGTATAGCCAACACATTCTCACATATCAACGGTTGGTCATGGATTTTCCATATTGTCATATGATGCGCAAGGTATCCTGAATGCTTTGGTGGTTGACATTCTGGGACGCCATGTCAACTTCAGCCTGTTACATGCATTGTGTGTTTTAAAAACACACTTGCGTTTTAACAGAAAATTTACAGTTTGCATACAGTCTCTTTCAAAATAAAAGTACTACCTTGGTAAAACAATGCAAATTGATGGGGTTTTTTTTCTTCAACAACAAACACAAATGATAACGTTTATCCAACACGCGCCTGTGGTTGGGTTTAGAAAAAAAATGCCAGGGTTTGGCTTTACATTCAACAGGAAGCAAACACTGGCCAGTTAAAGTCAGTAATTGTTGGAACCATTCACCACCCCTCCCACGTGCCCTACTTAGACTTTCACCACCTTAACTTAAGGTGTTGTCTGGCTGCATTTCCCCCTGACGCCACCGACTATCATTAAACAACAACAGCAATCAGCCACGTTTCACGTCGACATGAAAGGACGGCTTCTTTCGATGGTGTCTAATGCCTGCCTAATGTTACTGTCCAAGCACTGGTATTCAACAACTTGGGAATGAGACCAAGTTGGTGTAGCAGTTTCACACCCCCGCTTTGCTCCATCCGTGTGACGTGTCACGTCTGTGCCTGATGTATGTCATCTGGAAGCATTGTCTGTAAGTAATTAACCTTGTAATGGCCAACTGTTTGATGTAGTCTGGGTTGAGATTTAGCTGGATACGACAGTCTGATGCTGCTCTATTGTATGACTGGACTGCAGCAGCCTCCCACTCAAGCTAACTATCCATCAGCTCTAACAGTCACCAACATCATTTAGCCATTTATCACACTGACAGAGAATATTCAGTTAACCTGCTACACAACTGCAGCATTGTCCTCTTTCCATCTGTATGTGACAATGCCTTTCTTTCCCCACAACAAGGGTGTGGCCTTGGCAATGACACGATGCCTTTGTGGTCCATACAGTTGGTACATTGGCTAAATGGGGTGAATAACACACTTTAAAAACATATCATACAGATCAGTTGCAACTGACATTTTTCTGCGTAAGGAGTACTTTTATTTTTGTAACTTTGATTTTGCTGATAATACTGGAGTTTGAATGCTTTGTAAAGATAATAACAATAAAGCAATAACATCACAATAATACAAAAACAATTGGAAAATAAATAGATAGGTTGGAAAAGAGGTTAAATCAGTACTCGCCACACACTTTGTCATGCAATAGGCCTGTTAGCCAGCAGACATTTTAACAGAGGGGGAAAGCACAGGTGTAATCAATAACATTAATGAAGGCTCAGCTCTATTCAGTGTCTCAGTGAGCCATGACAGTGAGCCAACATTCACAATAACAGGAACCTGAAAATGAAGCAGCCAAAAGGAATTTAGCCATTATTAATCTTATTATTTCCACATGTTTAACTGTGACGTGTCCAAATATCTCCTGTGAAACATCAAGACTGCTGTTATTGCATGGTGTATAGGTTTCTTACGGCAGCGTTTCTAAATGGTTGGAAATCCATACTGCTGTTGGTTTTCTCTCCCACCAGCAACTTAATTGCTTTCACCTGGCCTCCCAGGTGTAAATCACCCCCTGATTAGAAGGCTGGAATGAAAACCTGACATCCAATCCCCCCAAATCCACCTCCACCCCACTCTACCGTACCATTACATCCCCTAAACACTTCCCCTTCATTTTGATTGACATTCAATTAAAAGTGTTGGTGGGGAATCAGAACTGGATGCTCGCAGATGGGGAAATGAGGTAAGATGGAGTATGAATTGCAATAGCTCTGGGACACACTTCACTTTGACATCACTTTATGGTGACATGGAGCATCACCCACCAACAATTATCACTAGGCCAGTATATCAGATTAGATTTGTCTTTATACGCTACTATGTATATATTGTATAATGTATGACTTTATTGAACTCAATGTAATCAGCATCCATCTAGCTGTACCCACTTATCCTTTTGACTCTAAAGTTTAGACAGTCACAGGGAGCTGGAGCTGATGCCAGCTGACATTGGGCGAGAGGCGGGGTACACCATGGACAGGTCTTCAATCAATCATAGGGCTGACACATAGAGACAGACAACCATTCACGCTCACATTCACACACCTACGGGCAATTTAGAGTCACCCATTAACCTAACCAGCATGTCTTTGAACTGTAGGAGGAAACTGGATCACCCGCAGAAAGCTCACGCAGGCACAGGGCGTATATAACTCCACACAGACAGGCCCTACCCGGCCGGTGGGTTGGAATCCAGAACTTTCGTGCTGTGATGCATTTTAATAGTTATATAAAGTGTATTACATGGTATTGCTGTAAGATTTCAATTTCCTAGCTGACAGTTACAGTGAAATGAAGTTAATTCAGAAGCTGCTGAATATACATGAAAGGTACAGTAGAGCTCTATGGCACATAATTTGCTTTGAGTTTTTAAACTTGTTTTGCTTCTGCTATACAGTTGAAAGACACTGGGCTGCATCTCTGGTCTGTCTATTTATTAAGATTCCCCATAGGGAATGTAACCATAGTGAACTACAGTACATACCATAGTATACCATAGTTGTACGATGGTAACATTCTTATGGATCATCAGAGATAGCTGGTGGATAATGTGCCTTCTGCTTTGTTATGGATGCTTTTCCTTGCGTTACTTTCCATTCTCACTATTCTGAATGGGGTCATCCCTATGCTCCCTGGTCAAGTTCTGAGTATACAGCATATCTCTTTGATAAAAACCAACATTGTACGTTTCAAATGCAGTTTGAATGGTAAAAAAAATCCATTAGTCCACCATGGAGATATCAATATCTAAACTCAAGAAAGGTATCTTGCACATACATTTCATGGTATAGGTTTCAAAGAGTATAATGTCAGTAGGTGGGTGGTTTCAACATATTCACCCAGGGATACATAACCTACATTGAACGTTAGACCTTGCTGAGAACATAAAACAGTTTAAAAGGTCTCCTCAATGTGGCATATCAAGAAGATATTAAACCGAGAAACCTTGGACCTAGGGAGCATAAACCCTTGGAGTAGGTACACTCCAGGAAGACACATGTAAACTAGCTAACCACTGTTGTTGGCGGCTGTTAGGTGTGCTAAATGTAAGTAACATATCGCTATGTCTTATCCTTTAACACTTTCTTAAGACTTTAAAGGTGGAATTGGATTTAAAAGTCACTGGGAGACACAAGACATGGGCAAGATTGTACTGGGTCAGAACAAACTGAGGCTGGAAAAGCTTCACATTGGCCAGAAATGTTTTGTTTTGCTCCATGGATGTAAAAAGAGAACTGGATACTGTGTTTGAGACAGGGCTGTAATCATTCCTATGAGAGTTGATCAATGGTGCATTAAGTTCGACTTTCCAGATGAAAAATCAACTAGATTGTGCGCATCATTGGGTCCATAGCTAGCTAGCTAGCTACTTCAAGTTTAGCCATTCAATAACATAAATCAGGATAGTATAATTCAGTTGTGCAACTCCTCTAGACTTGAATGTTATTGGTATGAATGGATCAAATTCTGAAAGTGAAATTTGCCATCTTGCAGGGGATGTGATACTCAAAAACATTTATCTACTGATTTATAGGCAACTCTTTTCAAATGTAAGTATATAGGGAAAGGTATTTTGAGGCCCAATGGCATCACATGATGAACCCAGAAATTGTGCTTACACTGTTTGGCTACTATGTCAAGTCTGTCGCACTTCCTGGAAGCCTGGTTTGTTCTCATCCCAGGGTTAGTTCATGAGGCACAAAGACCAGATGAAAAATGTTAAACAACGAGATGAAAATAATGAAGAGAACATAAGTTTTTGGTTTGTTCAGAGTTCAGTCAGAGGCTGCTGAACTTGACAGAAACACACTCAAGGTACACTCCCACACACATGGTCCGTCAGTTTCAAGCTAGCTCGCAGCTAACTATCAGATAATGACTGCATGCTGGCAGTTTAAGACAAATCAACATGGACTGCACAAATGGTTCAAAGGTCAAATTTGCAAAAAAAAAAAAATGGCTTTGCTTTCTGTCTGAACAAATAGAATTTCCTCTGGTAACATTTATCACAAAGAAATAGAATTTTTATATCTTTGGCTGCATTTAAAAGAAATAGAACACCATATTTTACTCAAAAATACACTTTACATAATTCATAGTTGCATACACATAGGAGGATACTCCGGAACACATTTTTCATTTTAACATTGTGGTGTTGGAACATGATGCAGCACCAGCCACCCCACAGCATCCCTTTAAGAGAACTGTCTGAACACAAATTTTTATATGACAGATCCCAGTAATTAGAGCAGAATATGTTACTCCAATAATCCAGAGATCTTTTGAGTTACACTGCAGATCACTGGCGAGGATGAAAGGAGTAAAAGCTAAGCCGTGTCAAATTCTTCAAAGGAGCAACTTGTTTTTGAAAGAAGCCCCAACATGTCTGTCTGAGACAGGGAGTTGTGTGAGGGAGAGAATTTGACAGAAGAGAGAGCACGGCGGCAGCATGAACTGAGCCTGAATGACCAGGTGAAGTCCTGATGGATGCTCAATTATGTTTCTGACATCTGGGTTAAAACAAGGACATTGCGATCTCCTCCTACTGAGTGCTGAAGAAGCCCTTTGAATCACAAGTGTATGTCTTTATTAGTGACATAGCAAATTCTTTATTATCTGTCACAAGTGGAAGGCAAGGTTACCAAGAAAAATAATTTAGAGTAATAAGTGTATGAATGTGTTTTGCCCTTATTGTAGAGTGTTACAATATACATTTTGGTATATCCAATTGATACAGCTTAAGGCAATATGTAGTACATATGATGGCTATTATATTTCTTGTTTTGCCTTCACAATGACAAGTGTCTGACAGGCCAGCAATATAGAGGAGATCAAATTTCACTAGAAGTGGAAGGGGGACGAGCAGTGGTTTACTAGAAAGTTCATGTGTTTTTGGGGTGGTGAAAGGGGACATCTTAGATTTGAAGCTGGCAAAAGAGGTGCCTTAACTGGCTTTTGAGCTGAACTTTTGTTGGACACCCTTTTTTTTTGTTTATTCCTGTTGCTCGCCTTGAAAGCAAGAGGAAACAAGGAAAGAGGAAAGGCTGATTCATTTAGTTGAATTGAGAAATTATCCACACAATACCTCCTTATTTCACTACAAAAAAACAAAACATGATGGTGGCTGACTCGACGTTGATCACGATGATCAATGAAAGTTTCTGTTAAATGACCATCGCTAATGACATTCTACTGAAGTTGCTGTATGTTGTTATTTCCAGTAAATATCATGAAATAAAAACTGCTGTTTTCTGTTTAAAAATAACGTTACAAACAGAGGAAGATAAGAAGAAGGCTACTAACTCATCTTTTAACTAACCTCAAGCTCACAGCTAATATTTGAATGCTTTATACCATGCACTTCTGTTAGATTAGATGATGTAACAGAAGTGCATACTTCACGGAGTCAGTGTGGACAGAGAGCTCTGTTGTTAGACAATGCAATGGGATAGTCAGACATTAGTTTGCTGCCTGGACACAGTGTCAGGAGCGGCTGCTGAGTCAGGTGCACCACCTGATAAATTTTGGTATACTGGTCCAGTCCGATGTCTGGCTTACTTTACACTGGCCTAATGAGAACATTTCACAGTTAGTAGTAAAGGCAAAGAAGTTATGAATAGCAGGCCTTGGAGAAAACATCTTGACAGACTGTAATAATGCTGTCCCTCTGGCTCAGAGTTATATAGCTCTGTGCACTCCACCTGCATCAGAGGCTTTGAAGATGTATCACGAATCAGCAAGCACCCTCGACTGTCGTGAGTACATACAATGTAAATATAACCTGAACACAGCTTTGTCGCATCTCCATGAGTCCTTTCAGCTCTGAGTGTTGGGTCTCTATCTACTCACCTATAGCTGAGTGACTGAATTCATGCTGAATGACATGAATAAAAAACACTTTTCAATGCAACCTAAACTGTGTAGTGTGGTAAAATGATTAATGTGTGGAAAACTGCATGATCTGCATACTCTTGTTTTTTTTCAGAATCAATTTCTGTTCAACATTAGTATGTAATAGGCTGACTTAATCATGTGTAAAACAGGAACATACAGTAGACTCACATGATTAGGTCTACACATGTTGAGCTGTTAATCAACTCTGCTTACGTCTCATAAAATTGAGCGTTAAAATCCTATAAAGTGTTAGGATTTCTAGATCAATATTAATTACACTGGAGTTTACTTCTCCAATAACATGACAGATAGCTGACATTATTTGCACATAACCAGATTTTCATGATCTCTGCTGACAAAGAATAAATGGCTTAGATTAGGGTGATATGGATATTTTGTCTGCATGGCTCTGTTTGTTTACTGTCAGATAAGATCACATTTTATTAGAAACAATAGCATGAAGTACAGAGCAAAATCAAATTATGTTCAACATTGTGCAGCGGAGATAAATATCCTGCAGTCAGCAGCTCTTTGCATCACATTAATTCTTTGGCAAAGATTAGCGTTATGTGTACAAGAAAGTAAAGTCGAGTCGTTTGTCTTCGAATTGGGCCCTTCACTAGGAATTAATTGTTCTCCATATGTGGAAGAATAGCAGAGAATCTGACTCTGTCCAGACTTCATTTGTTATAATTACCTTGTCTAAAAAAAACAGAAGAGAACATATTCTGATGTGTGGGATAATTTGAACCATTCATCAGCTGCTGCTGCAGTCAAACTCGCCAGTTCTTCTAACAGAAGTGGAAGCAGACCAAAGCCAGGGCTCAAATTCAATTGTGGAATTTGTAGTGACTTTCTAACTTTATTATCATTATTATTACAAGTAGTAGTAGTAATGGTGTTGCTAGTAGAGGTAGTAGTAGTCATTGCACTGTAGCAGGTATTATGTTATCAATCCAGTCACCAGAATAAATGTTGGCATTGTATGTTTCTGCAAACCACAAGTATGTAACATTTATGTTGAAAGTGTGTGTTTCAACAACTCTATGGTTATGTTAAGGTACAAAACTGCTAGGTTAAGGTTAGGAAAATGCATTTTTTTGGTTTAAAATAACTAGTTTCGGTGCCACAATTGCTGCTGAAATAACAGTTAGGGCTTGCTCAAGTAACAACCGTTTTTGGTGGCATAGTTGCTGGAAATGCAGTGACGGCTAAGTAAAAAACTACTGCTTTTAGCAGCACAATTGTTGCTTGAAATGCAGGGATGGGTTGCCAAAAAGCACCTGTGTTTGGTGGCACAGTAGCCACTGTAAATGCAGCAATGGCTCATCAAAAACACCCACTTCTGGTGACACAATCTCAGCTAGAAATCCAGCAATGGCTCGCATAAAAACAATTGCTTCGCTGGAAATGCAGTGATGGCTCGCTAAAAAACGATTGGTTTTGAGCTCAAAATCAGACCTGTTTAAATAGCTGAACAAATCCCAAAGTCTCAAATGAAGCTAATATAATCTGCCCAAAATGTATGAGGTGGTGCAGTAAGGCCCTGATCACACACACACACTACCTTTTTTTTTTAATTGAATGCCACCAGTGAAAAATGATGTTGGCTTTTTCCAGGATGACTCACGGGCAGTTTGACGACCTGCTGTCTATCATCAGGCCGTATACTGTAGCTCGGGGCATCCAGCAGCCACTATCACCAGTTTCTCCTCCATTGTTTACCAACTGTAAACTACCACCACAGAAGGCCCGCCTCTCAAATCATCCAATTGGACAATGGGAAAAAAAGATCACTATAAAAGAGATGACTTGGGGCATTTTTCCGCTCTGATTTGAAGCTTTTTGAACTTGAGGAGTTCAGAAACATGAGGCGAGTCACATCTCAAAAACAGCAAAAAGCTTCATTCTCATTTCCTTTGTCTGTTAAAACTAACATGGACTACTATGTACATTAGCACTGTGCTGGCTTGTCTTGTTTAGTTTCTACCTTTTCTTAAATTAAAATCACATGTATAACCTGCATAAAGATGTGACAGATGTATCACCGTGCTGTGTGCAGCTGATTAAAGTTGATTTTGACACAAATGTTGGACAGATATATTCCTTTAAAAAAAGCTTATTAGGTCACTGAACAATATTTGCTCTCCTTTGATGGTAATGGGAACTTAAAACCAAGAAGATCTCAAAGATCAAATACTAAAAAATAATATCACTTTGCAGCACCTTCTTTAACTTCAAGCAGATACAGCAGTATAACCCCAAAGAAAAAGCCCATGCTCTTGCACACATACACCAACACATATAGACAGACAGACACAACCACTTCAGACAGTTGCACAGCAGACACTTGCTATTTCACCATAGATAGGCTCACCATGCAGCTCCCATCCTGTAAACCAGCCTTTGATCAGCACCACAGACAGCAGCCAAAGGCTCCAAATATATCACTGCTAATCCAACAGCTTGCCTAAACTCATGCCACCACAAGTGATATATATTTAGTTATCACAATTACAAGCAATTTTAGTGTTATAGTCGCCTACAATAGCAACGCAGCTTTCTACATGGACCCCCGACAGCTTCTGGGCCCTGGTGCATTGCACAGATTGCATTGTCGATACTTATGCCATTGTGCAAATATAACTTCAGTATTACTCTTCCAGAGATTTGTAAATCTATTCAAGTGCTTGAGTCTTATTCCTTTGGGCTGTCAATTGATTTGCTGCAGGTTTTGTCCACGCAACAGATCAAAGGCTTTTTACCTTCCTGGGACATTTCCTGCTTTTGTTGTATAATCCCCTCAGTGAAAGGAAGATGATATATTAGTCAAAGCAGCACTGTAAGAACATGAGAAATTGAGTTAGCTGTTAGGAGCATTTAAATGATCCATATTAAAATATCATGTGCATTATACTAATCCTCCCAGGGTTACAATTCCAAATCATATAATACTGTATTTGTTTAATCTTGTAATATTATGAGAGCACCTGCGAGTCCCAAAGATGGCACTGCCAGCCACACATTGCTACTTCAAGATATATTTCTTAAACGTTTAACTCTCTGACCCAAATTGTCGTAATCAATCCTCCCCCAAAGCTGGTGGAGTCCATTTATACCATTCTCTATATGATGGAGCATTTCCCAGGTCAGAGACTTGGGGAGAGGCCAGCATATCAATCCCACGCTCTTTCCCCCCTGACAGGCAGAGAAGCCGCTGACCCGTCACACACTGTACATTGTCTGCGACACTGAGCGAGCACTGCAAGCTGCAGACAACCTAAAATCAATGACCCTGTGTTTAAATTATGATCAACGGCATAGTGCTAATCTATTCCTAAACCATAGTTAGAAATCAATACAGAGATGACTCCCGGGGGACTGAAATGAGAAGACTATAGGAAAAAGTCCCGGTTATATTAGAGGAATTTCAATTGTACGCATAAAATAACAGATGCCTTTCCCTTCCTGTCGATGAACCTCAGGCATAATCATGCTCAGTATGCGATAGTGTTGATTGTTGGCTCAGTCTAATGGTGTTACACACATGGGAGGTGGCAAGAGATTTGCGGAAATAAAAATTAGAAGCCGCTATCCTTGGGTTTATCATATCCGGGCAAATGTCTAGAGAGGTACAAACTGATCAAATGGGATATCCACTGCGGATATGATGCAGTTATACACTCCTCTGTGGAAGATTCTGCACTGGCATTCTTTCCTCTCTGTTTGGATATAGCACCTTCAACCGACTTTAAGCAGCTGAATATCATGACACGTCATTGTAAATATACTTTTATTTCCAGCTAATTTCCTCCAACTTATCCCCCCTCATCTCTGAAGAGAAATTAAAAGAGGTGAATGCACCAGCATCCATGTGTCATTATGCTGCCATCAACAACTTGAAGTACACAGCAACTCACTGGTGCATCACCACTTTAGAGTATTTGATAGTAAGCAGGGTCCCATTGGTTATTACAGGCCTTTGCTTTGTGTATCTAATACCCGAGTGGATCTAAGAGAACTCACTATTAGCTATAGTCATGTGCTGTGGCATCATTGACATAAATACTTTTGTTTTTTTACATGAGATGAAGAGTGCTTATTGCTTTGAAGGACACGCATGCTACTTGTTTATTCAGTGAGTTGGTGTTGTCCCTCAGGGCTCTGTTTGGGTTGTCCACAATTTGTTACCGGGTCTAATTGTTTTGCTTGCATCCAGAAATGAATGTATGTGTGTCAGATGGGCTGGGATTTCCACATGTCTGTGTCAGTTTAGGTCAAAATTACGGACCCATCAGGAGCTTGAATCAGT
This sequence comes from Cephalopholis sonnerati, assembly GCA_019142605.1. Lineage (NCBI taxonomy): Eukaryota > Metazoa > Chordata > Actinopteri > Perciformes > Serranidae > Cephalopholis > Cephalopholis sonnerati. The sequence continues at coordinate 13,770,978 of JAGQAX010000015.1, read as the reverse complement.
GCTATCAAATCAGTGATCTAAATAATTGTAAAATCAGATCAGTCAAAGTCGTCTTTGCTTGAATGTTCACTTCAGGATCCTCAGCTTCAGCTCTTTAATTTAATTCAGCACAGAATGAAAACAACATGACTCAGCCCTGCTCTCATTATTGAACAAATATGTGGAAATTGGACGGTGGGTGTGAAGTCAGGTTCTCAGGTTATTTGAGGTCATTGAGTGTGTGCGTGGATGGATTACTGAACAGGTCTAGCAGGCACAGGTCCTGAGCCCTTCTGACCCTTGGGCCAGAGCCTTTGTAAGAAGTGACTGTACTGTAACAATTCTTGTTGAAAAGTCAATCAAATGACGAAATGCAAAACAACTACAGAGAGATGCAAAAAAGCGAAAAATAAATAAATAAATTATCACAAAGAGACACAAAACAATGGCACAGAGATGCAAAACAACCACAGAGAGACACAAAACAATCCTCAGAGAGACACAGAATAACCACAAAGAGACACAGAACAACCACAGACTCATAAAACAACCCCAGAGAGACACAACATGATCACAAAGAGACACTGAACAAACACACAGAGACATAAAATAACCAGGTAGACATACAAAACAACCACGGAGATGCAAAACAACCACAGAGACACAGAACAACCTGATACCCAGAAAATATCACAGAGACACAAAACAACCACAGAGAGACACAGAGCAACCACAAACAGAGACAAAACAACCAGAGAGAGACACATAGTGACCACAAAGAGACACAAAACAACCACAAAGAGACACAGATGACCACAAAGAGATACAAAACAACCACGCAGAGATGCAAAACAACCACAGAGAGACACAAAACAACTGCACAGAGACGCAGAATAACCACACAGCGTTGCAAAACAACTGCAAACACAGAAACAAACACACAGATGCAAAACAACCACAGAGAGACACAAAATGGCCACAAAGTGACATAAACTAAATACAAAGAAATGCAAAACAACTACAGAGATACAATACAAAACAGATATATACAATACAAAGGAGGTGCAACAACTACACACAAATGCAAAGAGACTACTAAGAAACTTAGTCACTAAAAAGAAACACAAATCACTATAAAGATACTCAAAATGCCTACAAAATAACACAAGGTGCACAACCGCGTCACTTGTACTACTCCTGTGTAGGAGGGGTGAGGGGTCTAATATTTCATAATCTGTCCATAAGAGTGAGAATGTATGCTTGCATGGATGTACACTCAAAGGAGAAGTCCAGTATTTTGCACTTTGAGCCCCATTCCTGGGTTGTTTATGATGAAATAGTGGTTAAGACCAAAATCTTCACGATTGCTCCTTCTCTGACAATTTGAGAGAATTTGGCTTTCCCCTGCCTGGCTTAACAAGGCTGTCTATGGCCATGTGTAAATCTGTCCTAAAACCACCTTAAACGTTCGTTTTCAAAGCCATGAAACTCACTGAGTGGTCAGTGGTGTTTGTTGATGTTCCCACATAAAAATCATAGCAAACTGTGGTTTCCGTGATGATTTATTTGACATTTTGTCCATGCATTGGTTTCCTACAGGAAGCCTCATTGTCCGTTAATAGTAATCCGCCACCAGAAACGAAAAGGGGGTTGTTTACGACAAGGTTGTAGTCATTGTAGTCTTTTAGCTCAGCGAAAGTGCCGGCTCGACAGTCGCTGACTCCCACAGTCGCTGACCACACAGAACTTGCCCATTATTACTTGCTTGTAAACAACCTTCGCAGTACGATGCCTTTGAACACAACGCCAACCTTCTTCTTCTGCTTCTTGTCTGTGTCCCATTACATTACAATGGTTTCCTGCCAGTTGGCGACACTCACGTAAAGGAGCATTATCGCCATCAAGTGGGCTGGAGTGTATAATGCTTCAGAGTCAAACGAACAATCAAGCGGAAGTTTACACACGGGTGTGAGGCAGCTGAAAAAATAGTTCCACAATCGAGATGAATAGTGAAAAGACAGTTGGAAACCACAGTTTTCTACCATTTTTATGTCGGAACATCAACAAACACCACTGACCACTCGGTGAGTTTCATGGCTTTGAAAACAAACATTTAAGGTGATTTTAGGACAGATTTACACATGGCCATAGACAGCATTGTTAAGCCAGGCAGGGGAAAGCCAAATTCTCTCAATTTCTCAGAGAAGGAGCAATCGTCAAGATTTTGGTCTTAACCATGCTATTTTTTTATAAACAACCCAGGAATGGGGCTGAAATTGCAAAATACTGGACTTGTCCTTTAAGAATGTATGCACATGCAAGCTGGGTGTGTTTCTCAGACAGCATGCGGGCAGTTAACAGGATTGTAAACAGTAAAGTGTAATTGTGTTAGTCTAAAACAACTGAAATCTCAGACTTCATGTGTCACATAAACTGAATTTATTCACGGATAAACTTATGTTGATGCAATGTTGTAAACACTGCATTTCAGATGAGGCCAACATATTCACATAGAAAAACTTATGGCAGAGCAGCCCCTATGTCACATTAACCTGAAAAAATGATTCATTATAGTATTGACATGGATTTTCTTGCATTAACTGCAAATTAATGTGAGGCATATGTGTTAAAGAATAAGAGGTATTTATTTTAATCCAACTGTGCACAACTGAGAGCTAAACAATTCATCCTCTGAAGATTAAAGAATAATACTGAGGTATAAATGTGTTTCTTATCAGACTAAATTCATTAAAGCGGTTAGCAGCACATAATACAAACACTAATGCTTTCTAACAGTCCTGTTTCTTCTGTTGCTAATGCTAACCCAGTGGTCATTATCTTTTAATACTACACAGTATGTCAGTGGAATTGCTGTGCTTTGACCGTTTTAATGGGCTCTGTGCACTTAACACTCAGTAAGTGATAACACTAAAAGACGCTAAATCAGCATATACTGTATGTTTAACACCCCAATAATGTGAGCAAAATGATTCTTGCTAATCCTAGACTTCAACTGGTGTGAGCATGCTGTAGAATGAAGAGAAAGTAGCAAAGGTTGTAGGGCTTTCACATTTGGATTTTTTTGCTCCAGGTTGACCTTGACAAGGCTACAGAAATCTGAAAGTGCTAGCTGTATCTCATTATCTGCATGCAACACATGACTTGTTGGGGTATTCTTGAACAGCCAGCTCTGAAGTTGAGATTAATCAGCCCTAGGTTTCAGGTGGGGATATCCTACATCCCAGGCTGTAACTGTTTTAAAAGCCCAGGGCTAGGGAAACTCTAACAGGATGGCTATGACGTGGCAAGCTAGACAGAGACAGTCCCTTTCTATTTTGAGAGAAGTGGTGGAACCTCCATGTGGAGTACAAAATTTCACAGTTTTAACCCATTGCTACTATAAAATAATTGATATCCTGGGGCTAAAGGAACTCTGTGGCCAAAATAAATGTGACAAGCTAAGCACTGCCTATAATTCAGTTTTTAAAAGAAGGAATGGAAATTCCCATAAGTAGCTCTTAGTTTGTAAAACTATATTGCACTTAGTATTACACATATCTTTGCTGGGCTTTTGTTAAATACGCCATTTCCATGTGTTGGATCTGGAGAGGCTTGTGCACTTTTATGACTCTGAGAGTTATGCTGGGGGGGTCTGTGGCCCCTGGTTGGTTCAACCTTACCAGATTGGTCTCAGGATAGGAGCCAGATAAAAGTCAGCACACTGGTCCTTCAAGCTTGGGGGTTGTGAGCGGTGCAAACAAAGCCACCCCATAAAAACACACTTACAGAAACTACAATGAGCAAAACTATTGACATCAAGCATTTAGTAGACCCCTTCCACCAAAATGGTGGAAGGATGACCACTCCTGATGAAAGCCGAAAGGAAACCAGGAGTGCGAAAGAGGATTTACTAGGGCCAAAATTCAAGATCTGCCTTGGAACATGGAGTGGCCAAACCATGTATGAGACCACCAAGACAGCAAAAGTCCTCAGTAATAGGGTTTCCATCCACCTATTCTTATGCGAATTTTCAAAAATAGTGAAAATTAACATTAATGGAAATGCTAGAAATTCGAAAAAAGGCAGAAAATTCCCAAAAAAGTTTTTACGCTTGGAGGGGGTGGATTTGTCTGCGTATCGATAAAAGGAAAGTACGACTTTTTGCTATGGAAACAGGTTTTGCGGATAAACAATGACTGGACCGGATACTACGTCACACATATACGTTGGTGGTACGCGGTGGTCTCCTTCCAGCTATTTCCGACAGTACTCTTATTATAAAAATTCTTCCTTGTCGTCTCTTCTTCAGGATGGCTCAGTTTTCGCGGTGAATACTGACAAAATGGTGACCAGAGTTCTTCCAAACGCCGACAGGTCGATCAAAAATCTGTCCATGATCAGTTGTTGACTGTCAGCTGAGTGTGTTGTTTGTTTTGTGGCAGAGAGACGCTCTCTGATGACATCATCTCATGGCGCACTCTCCTCTCAATAATCGCAAAATAATAACAAATGGAAACAGGCATAAAGTCACATTTTCTTTTTGCGCATTTTCACTAAATTCGCTCAAAAATTTCGAGACATTCGGATGGAAACCTGACGAAAAAATACCAATTGGACATCCTGGGGATAAGTGAAAGTCACTGGACTGGCTCCGGACGCCAAGTGCTGCATGCACCTTAAGATACACAAATCCATTCATAACTATGTAAAATATCCTTTTGAAAAAGAAGGTTTTTGTTTGATGGTATCAATAAACTCAGAACAACAGTATTGGCAGACAGTAGTGTAAATATTGGACAACTCAATTATTTATATTTTTTCACATCCATTTTTCTTAATTGTAGCTCTATACAATATCTGCAGTGGCACAGGATACTATAATATGGTTATGGATAGGTGAGGATTATCCATCCATCCATCCAAATTCATCTACTTATCCGGGGCTGGGTCGTGGGGGCAGCAGGCTGAGCAAGTCCCTCACCCTAACAATGTTTTCCAGCTCCTCCTAACAGATCACGAGGCATTCCCAGGCCAGAAGAGATATAGAAACCCTCCAGTATGTACCAAGTGGTCTCAGCGGTCCCAGAAAACCTTCAGATGCCCAAACCACCTCAACTGATCCCTTTTGATACAAAGGAACTGCAGCTCTACCCTGAGCTCCCTACAAAGGAAACTCATTTCAGCCACATGGCTGCACGTGGCACCAACAGTTTTTAATAACTCCGTATGTTCACCCACCATACATATTCCTGTGAGTGGTCATTAGAGAGCTGCAAAGTCAAACCCTAAAGGGTGTTTTCAAATGTCTCCCCTCTCTGTTCAGAGTGAGATCACAATGACACAGAAGATATGAGAAGGAATGAGTATTACAAAGTATCCCTGTATATTTGGTAGGATGTTTCGCATAAAACAGCCATGGAACTTCTTTCAAGTGAGGAACAAATTGGATATTTATATTCAGCAGCTATTTCAGTCAGCAATACAAACAATTTCAGCGTGGTATACTAGATTTAGTACAGGATGCGGCAGCTCCATTATTGGTGTTTTATGGAGCTCAGCTACAGGTGTGTTTGTCCAAATTAATTATGAATTGGCGCTGAAACTATGTCTGTTACCTACACATTTTACCATTGTAGCAGAGGCTGTTGCAGCTCGAGGGCGTCATTAAATGAACACATCTCTCTCCCCCTGCATTAGATCTGGTACACACATACACATAGAGTGAAATACAAACCTTGTTTTGTCATTCATGGGCTAGTTGTATTGAATGATTTGCTGCATTAGAGGCATAAGCTGGTTTCCTTCCCTCTGTGTACTGATACTCCATCAGCGTTTAGCACAAGCTTTCTATTTGTTTACATGTAGAGATGGTCCTTGATCTTTCTCCGACTGTCCACTGACTCCTGTTTAATGACTCTGACCTCTTCCTAGTCAACACTGCAACTGTTCTCACTTCAAAGCCACCCTTGCACCAAGACACTGTACAACCACTTGTCCTTAGGTGACCTAAGTTGACACCAGGTGCCAGGTTTCTTCACTGAATGAAGACAGGGAGATGTGCTTGGAAGCTCATAAGTTAATGGATCTCTGTGTATGGAGTACAGAGGCCAGCTTCAGCTGTTGAAGCCCAGAAATTTAGTAGAATTAGTCTAGACTCTAATGACACTGCAATATAACATATTTTATCCTTCGAGACTGCAGTAGAAGACTTAACCTCCCTGGCTACGGAGCTGGAAAGGGTTCTTTTTTAAAGTGAGGATAACACAAAGCTGAAATCTTAAGTAACCAATCTAATAGGATGCAACATGAGGCAAAATGTTGATTAAATTGTCCACACTTGTGTAGCACATTTATCATAGTGGACAACATGCTTGATTAAAAAAGTTATTGATTCAAGGGGCATGCATACGTGGGAAACGAGAATATCATGTCCATTACATCTGCACATGTGAATACTAAACAAGTCCTTGACCAATGTGTGCAATAAAGGGATGTTATGGCCAAGCTCTATGAGCAAGAACTTAAGACCATCTGTATCCGGCAACGGTATACACTCACTGGCAGCTTTATTAGGTACACCTGTTCAACTGCTCCTAAATGCAAACAGCTAATAAGCCAGTCATGCGGCAGAAACTCAATGCATTAAGGTATGTAGACATAGTCAAGAAGATGCATCAGAATGGGGATTAAAGGTGATTTAAGTGACTTTGAACGTGGCATGGTTGTTGATGCCAGATGGGTTGGTCTGACTATTTCAGAGACTGCTGATCTACTGGGATTTTCACACACAACCATCTCTAGTGTTTACAGAGGATGGTCTGAAAAAGACAAGATATCCAGTGAGTGGCAGTTCATTGGGAGAAAATGCCTTGTTGATGTCAGAGGTCAGAGGAGAATGGCCAGACTGGTTCAAGATGATAGAAAGGCAACAGTAACTCAAATAACCACTCGTTACAACCAAGGTATGCAGAAGACCATCTCTGAACCAACAACACATTGAACCTTGAAGCAGATGGGCTACAGCAGCAGAAGATCACACCAGGTGCCACTCCTGTCAGCTAACAACAGGAAACTGAGGTTAGGATTCACACAGCCTCACCAAAATTGGACAATAAAAGATTGGAAAAACGTTGCCTGGTCTGATGAGTCTCAATTTTTGCTGCTACGTTCAGATGGTAGGGTCAGAATTTGCCTTAAAAAAATGAAAGCATGGATCCATCCTGCCTTGTATCAATGGTTGGTGGTGTAATATTGTGGGGCATATTTTCTTGACACACTTTGGATCCCTTAGTACCAACTGAGCATGGTTTAAACACCACAGCCTACCTGAGTATTGTTGCTGACCGTGTCCATCCCTTTATGACCACAGTGTACCCATCTTCTGATGGCTACTTCCAGCGGGATAACGCACCGTGTCACAAAGCTCAGATCATCTTAAACTGGTTTCTTGAACATGACAATGAGTTCACTGTACTCCAATGGCCTCCACAGTCACCAGATCTCAATCCAACTGAACACCTTTGGGATGTGCTGGAATGGGGGATTCACATCATTGATGTGCAGCCAACAAATCTGCAGCAACTGCGTGATGCTATCAGGTCATGAACACATTGTTGAATCTACAGTATGTCACAAAGAATTACGCCAGCTTCGAAGGCAAAACAGGGTCCAACAGGATACTAGCAAGGTGTACCTAATGCCTAATAAAGTGGCTGGCGAGTGTACTTGAATGTCTCCATTGCTCACTTCCTGATTCAACTCTACTACTGAGTGTGTTTCCCAAAACTTAAAGAATTATTTGTTTTAGACTAACAATGGTTTTGTAACCAGGATACAGTGTATGAGGTCTTTCAGCAAGAAGAAACATACAAGTATACAAGGAGTACAAGGAGTTTTTGTTATTATTATTTATTTATTTAATTTCATTTATTCATTGTTGAGTAAAACCCATGTTCATAATCCCATCCTGTTTTCAAACACTTTCATTTGGGATATAAAATGTGGGCGGGGATTGCTGAAATGCTGGTGTATCTTTGTCTTTTTTAAGCTGTTTCAGGCACAGGTACCGTAAATGCAGGAATAGATGTGCATCAAAATTCAAACAGTGGCTTGCTTGCCTGCAGCAAAGATTAAGTTCTTCGACTGCAGTAAGCCTTTGGCTTTACTGCTTTACGGCTTTCATGAGTTCCCCTGGAGCTTCCGAACTGCAAGTAAGCCTGTCATGGTGTTGTTTTTCACACACAATATTAGCTTAAGTTAGCCTTCATTCCTGTGGATCTCTGCCAGACCAGTATAGCATCAGTTAAAAGTAAACTTTATGTTCTATGTTAAAAACTAACAGCAAAGAGCAACAGACTTAGCATACTTGCTGTTTGGTAATTCTAGGTGAACTCATAGAAGATATTAGCATATACTAGAAGTGATGCCAGGCTTCAGAGTGGACTGTCCTTGCCCCTCCTCTCAAAGTCCTCCCCTTCACGCCAAATTAGCAACAGAAAGTTAAAACTGAATAAGCCTGACACGAAAAATGAGAGATATGAAGAAATAAAAATAAAGGTTTGTGTTTTACTTTCAGTTCCAGCGCCAGTGTTTCCTTTTTCAATGCCAAATTTTATTTTCGATGCCAAAACTTACTGTCATTGTTCTGGCTCCATAGGAGTTGTGATCAAAAGAAAAGCAAGGCAGTCATGGAAAGAGGTTTTCTTAATATTTCAGTGTTCAGTCTGTTTCACAAGCCTCTCTTGCCCCCAAAGGTATGGCAAGAGAACACAAAAGTAATTGCAGATCTGAGCTCTCCATGCATTTAAATTCTCTATTTCCAGAAAAGGACAAGGACACTGACTTGCCAACAGAAACTTTGAAGATGAATAAGAGCCTTGCAGTTTTTTTTGCCCTCATTTACATTACAAAGCTCTGTTGCTCTGTTATCACACTTGAAAAATTGCATGACTTTTAGCCGACAAATAGGAGTCTATTTTACTTGTGTTCACAAATGTCCAAAGTTTGAGGGAGAATGAAATCCTGCTTATATCAAGACTGACTGTTCCTTACCCTAAATTGAATAGATACTGTAGAAGATGCCATACAGATTACAAAATATGATAGACCACAGTTCCTTGACCTTGGTAGACGTTGTCTTATCTCGTCAGAATACATGATTTGCAGCTACAAACACTCACTTCACTTTTTTGGGACTTTGTTTGCCACTTACTTTGAACTGTTGCAAAAAAAAGAAAAAGAAAAAAGAAAAAAAAGTCTTTGCATTCTTTCGAAAGCTGTACCTGTACAGAATGAGAAGATTCTCAGCTACTGAGAAACTGACACCCTAAACCTTTCAAATGCTGTATGCTTTCATTCTCAGGCATAAACCCCCAAAATGCCCTTTGGGAAATGCACAGAGGTGTTAGACAGGGAGGACCATGTTGATTTGAAGGAATATGAAGACATTGTGAACAGGTTTTGAAGAATCCTGCTGCAACAGGAACCTGGGAACATTCCGTGTCCCAGGTGTCTTGGAATGCTCAAATATCTAGAGACTGTTCAGAGTTCAAGAGGAGGGTAGTGTCAGGATTAATAACACTCATGAAACAAGCTAGTGGCCGTTGTCCAAACTTTGTGTCATCTTTAAAATTTAACCTGATCCAAAATGAGGATTGGATCATGACTAAATTAAGCACCGCTTCAAGGAATAGGGGGGCATTTGGGAAATACACCTATTTGCTTTCTTGATGAAGGTTAGATGACAAGATCGATAATATTCTCATGTCTGTACAGTAAGTATGAATCTTCTATTTGCAGCTAGGGAGATTTATATTTATCGTGCACCTTCATGAGAATGGTATTGATCTTCTTGTCTCACTCGGCAAGAAAGCAAATAAGTGTCTTCCTCAAGTGTCAGTCTATTCCTTTCTATCCATTTTTTGGGGGGGGACTAGAAGGGCAGGTAATCAGCAAAATATGAGATAATAGCATAGCATGTCCAAGCACTAACGGAACAACTGACAGATACTCAAACCAGGATCAAGAATTTTTCATCTGTGTTTTCGAAATGCTATAATCTTTTTTAATTTCTTTTTTTAGGTATCCTAGGAGCTTCAAACTACCTCACTGTGTCTGATTTATTTTGGGAGCATCAACACAAACCGGCATGGCCGCTGTTCATGACATTTCAAAAGCTAAAACAAAGAGGACATGCACTTTGTAAGAACAGAGACAGCCAATGTGCGGTGAGCCATTTGCCACAGTTACCAACTAGTACAGCAGGCGTTCATACCAAACCATTTGTCCTCCAATTTGTGTGTCATATGGTTGTGATCAATCTATGTAAATGGTAGTTATGGTCTATTTCCCTTACAACAAATTGTTCTGGGCTGGTTTGTGTTGATTCTATAGAGGGTAAATGAGAAAGTAGAATGCTGTTCATAGCTAGGTTGTTATTAGCACAAATTTTGGCCAAAATAACGAACTGTACCTCAGTTGCCACTTTGATCCTTCTTGACCAAATATTGTTTCTTCAGTTTATGTTTTATTGAAGTAACTTGTGAGTTGTCTTTAAATAAATACAAGCCCAAATGGAAAGGTTCCCTTTTCTCACCAAGCTGATAAAATGAAACAAGACAGTGCCAAACTGACAGACTAGTCAGGGTTGCAGTGAGTGTGATTATTTGTAGGCCAGAGTCAGAGGAGCAGCACAGAAACCATGACAGTGACTATGATAACGAGGAACCCTGTGGTCAAGCGACTCTGGGGTGACCTTCTTTTTGGGATTATGACTTCACTTTAAGCTTAATAACTGCACATTGCTAAAATGGAGCTCATTTATACCAGAAAGGTCAAACTGAGCAAGTCTGTATTCTTTGTGCCAAATTTAGACTCATTAGCAAATGATCACTGATTGATTGCACTTCTTTCCATTCCCCACAAGCTTGTTGAAACCCTTTGTGTCAGAGCCACTGGAAGTACAAAATGGACATTATATTTTAACACAGGTGTCCAGTGTCAATGTTAATGAATTAATTATATCTCAAAGCCAAAAACTGAAATCCATCCCGGGCCCATAGCAGTATAGCTACTCTCCCATCAAACACTGGCATATTTTAAAGCCTAGTTATTTGTGGAAATAAATGCCAGGAAAAACAAATTAAGGACTTCATTCACAAACCCCAAGAGCTATTAAAACACTCTGCAGTATATATCATTGTTCCTGGTGCATTTAGGAAGCTTAAAGTGGAAATTGATACTTTTTTTTTGCCTTAAAATTGTTAATTGCGCAATGTAAATGGCTATAGAATAATGACACCATCTGTCTTCAGATTGGTTCCCTATAGGCCTCGCTTTTACTATGTAATTTTGTCTGCCACTGGGTACAATCTCACAGGAAAATTAAGGTTTAAAGGCAGCAAAGTAAGTTTGTCAACCATTGTCAAACAGGAAGAGGATAGTGCTTTTGTTTTCCTCAGTAGCTATTGGTCAGGCTGTTTTCACAAACTGTTGGTATGTTTACCTATGAAAATTAATGCACCCAAATTCATCTAATGTATTTTGGAAGGCTGTGATCACATAACCAATGCGTTGATGGGAGTAAACAGTAAGCAGTCCCGTGCAGCCTTGTATGGAGGCAAGTTGCGGGTGGTGGATAAGTCACAAAAATGCAGACTTTCCCCTAGGACTTTCCATTGTATTTGCGTGTTCTCAACCATGTGAACTTTTAAAGTATGTCCTCACCACGTGTCTTTTCCTAAACCTAACCTCAGTAACTTTACTTGCCTACACCTAACCTCCGTAACTTTATGTTAATAACGTAACTGTACATTAAGGACGTAACGTCATTCGTGGGGCACTAATTCAGAGGATATCATATGAACTGTTGCGCGTGCATTTTTCATAGTATATCATACAAATTGTTCCATGAGAATACATTGTATTGGTTGCCATTCCCAGTTACCAAAAGTGTATCAGTGTAAGTTCTCTGCAGCTGCTATCCCCAGTAGAGAAAATGGGCGATGCTGGAGCAACCAAAGTAACCATGGAAGACAAAAACTGTGTCCTGTGTTGTTAGTAGTTTCTAGGCTCTGAGGAAAATGGAAAGTGATCCCTTTGTCTGGCACAATAATACCACTAGGAAATATTGCTTGCTTAAAGGTCTGGTGTGTAAAAGTTAGGGTGATACATGAGCAGAAATAGGATGTAATATTCATGGCTATAGTTTTATAAGTGTATTATCTACTGAAAACTCTATAAACTAAGCACAAAAAGTAAGGAAATTTGTGTTTGGTAGATTATTTCTTTGTTTTAACAATGCTTCTTGGCAATAAATCTTATACTGTTGGAAAGCCTGTTTACTTCCCTTTTAAGTGGTGCCACATTTGTAATGAACATGCATTTGTGGGATGAGCAGCAGACCTGAGTATGTGGGTTGTGACCATGAAAAATTTGCCAAATCTTCTCTGCCAATGCAAAACAGCATTTTTTTGCTGTTGACTCTTGTTTGGTGGATTGGATGATTGAAGTCTGAAGAAACAAGACATATTGCCAATTTAACAATTTATTCATTTAACAAACAGGAGCCTCAGTAGCGTGTGGAAAAACCATACACAGCCACAACATTCTGTCACCTCCTCCTCATGCTGGTCACCAGCCTGGTCACACACTGCTGTGGGATGGCATCCCATTCCTCAACCAGCATTTGTCGCAAGTCAGCCAACGCGGTTGTGTTGGTCAAGCTGATCCCAGTGTTCAATAGGGTTGAGGTCAGGACTGCTGGCAGGCCATTCCATCCTCTCCACTCCCAAATTCTGGAGGTGGTCTCTGATAAACCTTGCTCTGTGGGGGCGAGCCTTGTCATCTTGGAGGATAGAGTTGCCAAGCACCTGATTGTCAGGACCTGAGGGTACCAGAAGCTCAAAGCAAGAGTCAATAGCAACAGCAAATAAAAGCTGTTTGGCACTGGCAGAGAACATCTGGCAAATTTTTCATGGGTTCAACCAACATACTCAGCTCTGTTGCTCATCCCACAAATGCATGTTCCTTACAAATGTGGCACCATTTAAAAGGGGAATAAACAGGGTTTCCAACAGTATAAGATTTATTGCCAAGAAGCATTGTTACAACAAAGAAGTAATCTACCAAACACAAATTTCCTTACTTTTTGTGCTTAGTTTACATATATATTTCACATATATATCGGAACCAAGGGGGTTGAACTATCAGAAGGCAGCATTGCAGATGTTCATGACATGGCTACAAACACCTTGGGGTCCCACAGGCAAATGGGAACAATGAAGAGGCTGCTAGAAAGTCAGCTACGAACAAGGTCAGAGCCATCAACACATACGCCCTGCCAGTCATCAGATACCCTGCTGATATAATAAGCTGGCCAAAGGAGGAGATAGAGGCCACTACTGTCAAGATAGAGATACTTCTCACAATGCATGGAGGGTTACATCCCAAGTCCAGCACCCTGAGACTGTGCACTAAGCAAAACAAGGGGGGCGAGGACTCGTGAGCATCAGAGCCATTGTCCAGGATGAAACATTTAGATCCAGGAAAATGGCCCCCAAAGATGAGCTGCTAAGAAAATACCTCATTCTCCTCAAACTCCTGCATGGCATTGAATAAGTGGCCGACATCAAGAAATCCTACCAGTTGCTGAAAAGGCTGGACTGAAAGACAGCACAGAAGGACTAATCATGAGAGCACAAGAAGCCATGCTGTTTTTACAATAGCCCAGAATGAACAAACCAAACACTGGCATTCACATTTTCGTATCAACCACCGTAGTTCTCCTACACGCTTGGCACACAGGAGGAGTTTCAGTTGGTTGCAATCTGCAGCCTCCTGCTAGACACCACTAAATCGTACACACTATGCCTTTAAATAAAGAGTAATTGCACCTTATGCAATTTCATATTTACTCATTTCCCATTGAGTAAGTAAAGACTATATGTGGGTGTACATGAGTAATTACTTACACTGCAATATTAATTCCCCTTAATGTCAGCAGGAGCTGTTTAAGACAGGTGATGTAAAAACCAAAGACAGTTATAGAGGCAGACTAGACAGCTCCTGCTTATTATGATGGGCATGACACTCTGCTGTCAGAACTGCTGTCACTGGTCTCTAAATAAATGCATCTGACATAAACGTGAAAAGAGTGTTCTAGACTAAAAAGACTTCACATCCTGCCATTTTGGTTTGGACACTATTAGCAACTGATGGTCATTTAACACATTTAATATTCAAAGTTGTCCCACTCCTTGAAACCTCTCTACTGTAATATTAAAATAACAACCTCATGGACACCCCAATATGCAGAACAGAGTATTTGGCTCTATTGTAAGGAATTAATTGACTGATATTAACTCATGATTAGGTTAGTAAAACAATGTGCCAGTGAACATGAATTAAAGTCCCACTAATGACTTCTTGAGGCTGTATAAAAAGTACCCCTTAATATAACATATTGTACCAAGCAGACAGCTGCAGGTGATTTTGCTATCCCTGGGGTTTAGTCTGACTTAAGTGTGCCGTTTGTCTCGAGGGTGGTACTAAAAGAAAGGTGACATGCTCATTGAAAGCAAATGGGTTTATCCCATTCACTGTAAAAACTAACAGCATGACAGCTCCCCCAAAGTGAAGACAATACATCTTGATCTCCTCCTTGTAGGTGGCTGCAGTACAGGTCATAAACCCCCACCCAAATTTAGTTTTAACTAGTTGTTTGATGCTATAAAAATAGAGTGTGACATTATGATTGATAGCTGTGTGTGTCAGTTGGTGTGCTCATGATCAATGGCACTGTTCACAATTAGGTCAGACAGGTGTATGGGCAGGATATTGATGCCACGGCTCCACTTCAATCTCTACTGCAGACTCTGACTCCAAATGATGTCATCAGTGCAAAATGGCAGCGTGTGTATCCAGGATGTTTTGACTTCATTTTTGTACAGCAGGAGGAAGTAGTTTGTTTTTTTTAATAACCTACATGGTTTTTGTTTCTGGTCTTACTTCTGGCTTTTGCATATCCTGATCAGTAAGCCTTCTGAGTACTTGTCTTTTATGTTTTCTATGTCATGTTTTTGTGTGGTCTGATGTCTTCTGTTCTATGTTAAATGCTCTTACTGCAGAACAAATCTACCTCCGGGTAAAATTAAAGTAGCCTGAACCTGAACCTGAAGTGGAGATGCATCGTCCATTTTTACATACAGTCTATGGTTTATCCACCTGGGAGCATGAATGTGTTAAAAGCATCCCAGTCTGCTAAATATCTTGTGTGCAAAAAGAGCCAGAGCATTGCATGGGAGAGGGGCATGTGGAATATTTTGCTCAGCCTGCTGCCCCCATGACCTGGCTTCGCATAAGTGGCAAAAAATGGATGGATGAAGGCTCTGTAATATCATTTGTCAAATTCACTTTTTTACCATGGCTTTTTGTTGGAAAGCAGCCATGATACGATGATAGCCCATGTAACGTCTGAGCCACAGCAGCCTTAAAGGAAGGTCAGCTGGTCACAGAGCTTGTCCACAAAGCAGACACGTTCAATACAGATCACAGTACAAATCAATTTGGGAGTTATTTTAAGCTGTGTCATTTTCCTTGCTGCACCACTACACCAGATCTTAGGGTTCCCCCACCTGCCAAATCCCATTGCGAATATCTATATATAGATTTCATGTAGTGTTGACAAGGTGTCTCAGATTAGTTTTTGAGACATATTGTCATTGACTGTTGACTTGTAGTAGAGATACTGCTCCTAACAGTAGTGCTGGATCATCACCCTTGGGCACCACTGTTAGCTGGGCAAAAATACCCTGTCTTGAATTATACAGTGTTTTATGAATTCTTAAACCAGTGTGAATTTATTTAGCTACTTGTGGGCGGCAGAACAAGCTGTAAACACAATATCAACTAATTATCTGACACGTTATACAAATCGACTTTAGATTTTGATTAGGTGAAATCAGCAGTTGCTTATGTACACCTTCAGCAGACACAGAGCAACATTAGTGTTCACTTAAAGTTGTTTCTGTGGCAACCAGAAGGAATTAGTCCAATATTCACTGCACCAACTACTGAAGAAAATATATCTGGCATTTAAGTTGCTAAATTCTTCACCATGTCCACCACTTAGTTGTTAACTTTGCCTGTAGCTTGGCAGGTACAATGGGCTTTTCAGGATCTAGCTTATATTGATGATGAGTGCAGTGAGAGTGAACCAAAAAAGTAAATTTACTGGCCATAAAACCAAAACAATGCTCCATTTCACATTACACACAGTCACGTTAATGTTAATTATATAAAACATGTAGCTTTAAGTTTTAAAGCTCATCTTATTTCACAGGCCTGAGTATTAAATTGTTTTTAAAAACGTGTTTATTATTTGGATAATGTAACTTAAGAATATGCCAGACACATATTTTCAATGCATTTTTCACTTGAGCGTTGATTGCTTTAATAAAATGCGATCATGCTGTGGTTCTTAAAAGCTGCTAATCACTGTGATATCGCCTCTGTTATCATCTCTCTCTCTGTCTTACATTAAAACACAAGCACAGTTTGGCATAATTTAAACACATTCCCACTCATTCTGTGTTTGTGTGCATGCAAGCATCTAACGCAGTCATCCGCGCCTTGCAGGCCACAATAAAAGATGACATTCCTGCTTCCTGGGGCTGTGCAAAGTAAAGTATCACCCTCAATTTACAGCATTCTGTCTGTCACAGCAGGAGCAGTTTGTGCAACACAGGTGAACCTGACAAGCTGATGAGGTACTTTTGTTCCTCACATCCTTTTGTCCACCAATAAGAAAAAAAAGACACAGTGAGTTTCCTTTTAAAGAGCTGGCACAAACAAATCCACTCGCTCTTACTGAACATCGCATCATATTCCCATCAAAACGTCACAGACGCTCGACTGTAAGAGTTCAAAAAATTTAACTTTTTAAATGTGACAGTGGAGATAATTAAGAGGTGACATCCACTCGAAACTAAAATCTTGAAGGTGATAATTTGTTCTCATTCCTTTTTTATATGGAAATCAAAGTGCTGCTCAATGAATCTCAGCCTCCTCCTCTCCCACAGGATTGCGTTCTGTCACACCTAGAGAGACCCAGACGCGTGTCAGGACCTTTGATGTTTCTGAAGTTGACAGGCGAGTCCCAGGGTATTGTCACTTCTCTCACACTGTTATCTCTGTGCAGATAACAGCAGGATTTGTTAGCAGGTGCCATTCAAAGGTGTGTGCGAAGTACCTGCACTGGATTGGCAAACTGTAGGTGACACTTGAGCTAAAAGGTGATTCCTGATGGGACCGGCGAGAGCCATGGTTTGTTGCCATTTCCATTATCTGTGAAGAATTCCTGTGGTTATGTTACAGCTCTAAACTCTGTATGGCTGGTTACATTTATATGTAAATATGCTTACATTTTTAATTCTCTAGAATGTCCTGGTATTAAAGTGCAGCAATGCTCTGAGCCAAATTACACGTATTTGAATTCATATCACACATTTGACATCTGTCTTACTCTATAAATTTCCTTTTGTCAACAAACAACAACAAAAAGACTAAAAGCAATGATGCTCACCAGCCTACACCACCCAAAATCCTTTCAATCCCACTGAAGGAATAAATCTTTAAAGAGCATGAAAACCTGGTTTTTCAATCAGCGTCTCACTGTGAGTGATGGGATGCTTCACTGATGCAAGAAGTTGTTCTGAAGTGTTAATGTGTTAATCCATGTGAGATTTTTTTTTGTGCTTTTGACTGCTTCTAAGTGGGTAGGTTTTAAGTGAGAGAAGGGTGATGTCAGAGTCAGTGCACCTATCAGGATTAAGCAATAGCTAAATCAAATTGCAGTGCTGTTTCCTTATGTTGCCACCTATTCAATCAAATCTCATGAAACCACTCCCTCAAAGCCTGCAGCAGACTTTTATTGAATTTAATAAATGATATGACATAGCATATAAATGTTACAGAAAAGTAATATAAGTTTCATAATCATTTTGGCGTCTTGGTTGAATTCCAGCAGCACAGCGTTGACATATCATCACATACGGTGTACATGTCAGCAAACAATTGCCTATTTACTTATTAGTTAAGCTGCCTTTGTCATTGGGAGGTAGAGGGTAGGATGGTTGATAATGTGTCACCTAGGGGAGACAGCTGCAAAAGTGCAGACCATCCATCCATCCATTTTCTAACCGCTTATCCTCTTGAGGGTTGCAGGGGGGGAGGCTGGAGCCTATCCCAGCTGACATTGGGCGAGAGGACAAGTCGCCAGACTATCACAGGGCTAACACATAGAGACAGACAACCATTCACACTCACATTCAAACCTACGGCCAATTTAGAGTCACCAATTAACCTGTCCCCAATCTGCATGTCTTTGGACTGTGGGAGGAAGCCGGAGTACCAAGAGAAAACCCACGCTGACACGGGGAGAGCATGCAAACTCTGCACATAAGGTATCGAACCAACCCTCTTGCTGTGAGGCAACGATGCTAACCACCACACCACCGTGCTGCCCAAGTGCAGACCACTGTTCCAACAAACAACAAAACTGAATGTAAATTAGCGAGTCATCACTGTGTTACCATTGGCTCTTTAGGCTTCAAAATGGGTTTGCTGTTGTTTTTTACATCGCTGTAGACATCGCTGCTTTTCTTGCTGGGATTGTGCCCCCCACAACTGGGTATTTTAGGCAAAAACGTGATATCTTCCTAACCATTATTTAGTGGGTTTTGTGACTAAACCTAACCACATGTTAACCACAGTGTTGTTAAAAGGTAAAGTTTCAATGTATCCGCTACCGTCGAACAAATGTAATATTAATGTGGTTTGCAAAAATGTACAATGCCAATATTTTTCTGCGGATTGATTTGGATCAACAGCTAGTCACTAATTTTGTCTTTTCAAATGTTGTGCTAAGCAGGTAGTGTACAGTGGTTTTATTAAAGCTTTCTCGGTGAAATCAGCAGCTGTAAATGGCATTTGTAAGACTGCCCCCAAACAGTGACATTGTGGGCCTTAAACCAAAACAATGACTAGATGCTAAAATGCTCAATGGTGCAGTGCGAAACTATAGAATTGGTTGATTATTCTCTGTGGGTTTGCCACAACAAGCAAATCCTATCACATTACACATTGTCATTTGATCCATTAAATATTGTTTAGCACAGCTTTAACATTTAAATCCCAAACTTTTAGGAGCTTTGAAAACAGTGAAGTAATCACCAAAATAATTAGGTCTTATCATTTTAGCAAACATTACTCAAGCAGAACTAAACAGTGCATTTTCAGAGACTATTTTTAGTTGCAGATTAATACACATTATAAACAACTGACTATTTCTGCCAACAGGGATTGAGAAAAACACCAGTATGTTTTCATGGTTGTGAAGAATACTGTGAACCAGTGCAACTGTGTGGCTCATCAATGTGTTTTTATAGTTTTTGGACATAGAGCCCTAAGGCACAAAGGATTAGGATATATCAGGCTTTTTCATGGCAGTAGTTGACGATAAGAAAAATACAGCATTTTGCCAAGTATTCCTGTTCAGGCAGCACAGCCATGCCCTGAGCTGAATTCTCTTTATTAGAATTTCAGAAATTTGATATTGAGTTGTCAGTTCAAATTTAGTTTATGGTGACAAAGAAATTGTCGATCTACTCCGAGAAATTTGCTAAAACAGCTTCCGAGATTTTCGAGGGGCAAGCTGTGGATGCAGCCTTTGATCAAGAAAAATGGTTCTGTCCTATTTTGCTTTGTCAAGCCACTAAAGGGCTCATCGTTAATTGCCAAGGATGTTACACGCTATTTCTTTGCCATTCTGTCTTAATTAATGCCCTTCATCATCATCAGCAAATACCAGGCAGTTGGTTAATACAAGATAATGCCATACCTTATTTATCCAGGCAACTTGTTCGGTTTAGTCCCGCCTTTGTTATTAATTCTAAAGGGCAAGTATTTGCGGGGAAAAAACTGAAAGTAAATTAATTCAGAGTTTCCAGCAGCTGCAGTGTGTGAAGTGCCATAAATAACTTTTCTGACAAGTGTGTGTGTGGAAAAGGCAATAGACAAAGCTTTAAAAGAATACTCCACCTCCCAAATGACCAATTCTATGACAATTACTTACCCCGTGTTGCGTAGAATTTATGAAGGAAACTTTTTTCTAGCATGCTTCCTATGAACAAAGAATCCAAAAATAAAGATAATTCTTAGCTAAACTAAAAGGTCAGTTTATCAATTTTGTCTTCAAAGCCAAACTTCAAACAGTACCGTAACTCACTTAACACAGGAACTGCCTATCTTGTGCTGCCTCGGTGTTAGCACACACTTACACATTGTCCCTGTCAAGTTCCCATTATTCTCATCAAACATTTCCATCTCCATTTTTTCTTAAGCTCACATGATATGATGGGTGCAGAAACAACCAAAAGTAGGCTACTGTGTGTCTATCTTAACTGAAAACACTGGTAGCTTATGCACCAACGTAAAACTACAGCAGGCAGTGTAAATAATGTTGCCAACGTAGGCCGATTTTGTTGCATATTGCTGTAGCATCACTGTATAAACTCTTGTAACAGTAGGTATAGCAATTTAGCCAGCAAGCTAATGCTAAGAAAAAGAGTCAGCAAACATGACATATTTTTTTAGTGCGACCACCAAAGCATTTTTTATTGAGGCCAAAATTTTTGTAAGTCTTTGCAATGATTGCACTGTGTATTTGAGCTACCATACAAACAGCACAAAAAACAGCGTGACAAGATGTTGAGTGTGAATTTTGCACTGAGTGCTGCGTGACGGGCTCTTTTTTTTTCCCTGAGTGTCTACAGTTGCAAAATGTTCAGCCATTTAATCACAGTCGAGGAGGGACAACTTGGCTACCACGAAGACCAGCTGTCACATCCTACATGTACGTTTGCTGAACAACAACAATCAAGAAGAAATGTGTTCATATACTGTACATACAATATCATGATACATGTGTCCTCTGATGAACTCACATACACTGGTGGGTCTCGCTTCTCTTTGTGCCTTAGCCTTTCCTTCATCCAGAGCAAGTACTTTACCTTGCACCAACATTCAACTTCCACTGATATTTCATATCATAGCAACGAGACGCAACCAAAGCATCTCAGCTGAAAAAACGCCTCAAAAGCACTCTCAAACACCCCCAGCTCAGCGTTTCCTGAGGAGCGACTGGCATTTTCAACTAGAAAAAAACACTTTGGTGTACACAGGGCCTAAGAGGAAAGACACATTAAATGAAAAACAACTACAAAATGTCAAGTCTGACACGTTAAGTCCAAGACCACTATGTCTTTGATGAGGACAAGAAACACGCACTTAAAGATAAAGCTAACTTTGTTGCTGTTAACTTGCCAGCTAAAATATTTTAACTAGCTAGTATTACACTCTCTTTACACTCCAAGAGAATTGGCCGACTTACTATCAAATAAAACCAACAGTAATATTTGTTCATGTATTCAGTTATATGCTTGATTTGTCTGATAATGTTTTACTGCATTGTGTCAGTTCTGGGGCTCCATATGTTGCATTGCCTCAGTGTGAGCTAAGAAAAATATCAAGATATTTCTTTGCCACTTGAAACCATTTATCCTTGAAATAAAAAATATTGATTACCAAGTGTCCTGATATCTGGTGAGACATTTGCATCTCCAAGCACAGTCACATTAAGGTGAAAAACTTAATTGAGAATATAAAAAGTAATTTTATATGTGACTGCCTTACCCCCTTCTGCAGCTAGAGGTGCCAGTGATTTCAGTCACGCCCATGTTTTTATATTCTTGAGAGGCAACATTTAAAGACTGAACTTTTTTCTTGACTGTGTTTTTTGCCTTCAGGTAATATGCACTCAGGAATTTTAATGTACCTCAGTTTTAAAACAACACAATCATTGATTGGGGTAAAGCAGATATCTATATCCTCACACAGACTTAAGATCCTTCTGAACAAATTCCTGCAGCAGCAGTTGGTGACCCTTTTTCATTGTCTAGGATATGACAAAAAAATTCAGTATGGTGTGTACACATGGCAAAAAGTACAAGCTCTGACCATTTACATTTCTGCTCCTGTGCTGGGGCAAACTGAAAGCATTTGAGAGCGTTCAATACGGTCAAAACAGGTCTCTCAGATTTTTAAAAGCTCCATCCCTGAAGTCGATTGAGGTCCTCAAAGCTCTTCTGGTTCTCTGTGTGAACTGAAAATAACAAGCTTCATCTTTCTAGCAGTCTTTCTCACAGGCTCTTTTTGTGTTTTATAAGGTCTTTGGGAGACTAATCACATGGAAACATTCGGAACAAGATAATATCGAGGTCAGGTTGCCATGGGTCACTGTCTCACAGGGGTGGAGGAAGCAGAAAGTACTTGCAACACAGACTGGTGCATTTAATTTGACATCAAGACATAAAGAGCAGTTTTATTTTCCTGATTTACATACACGTTATTTTTTATTTTTAAATATATTTTGATATAATGGAGAGTAGATTAATGTTAGGGAAACGATTAAAGATATACTATGCAGGATTATACAAAAACTTAAAATAGGCCACAGTTACATCATGAAGTGCTTGGTGTGACCACTTTTAGAAATTCCTTTTCTAACCTCCGCAAGCACATTGAAGTAAATTGCGCATACTATAGGTGAAAATGTAGTTAGCTAGCTATTGTTAGCTATGTTAATTTTTCATGTGTAATGTTAATTTTTTATGTTATGATAAAGCAGAGAGGGGTAGAGAAGAAGAAATGGAGAGAGATGGAGATTGTTCACATCTCAGTTGTATAAGATAAGTTGCTCCATTTATTAAGAACAAAGTTCCATCAACAAGAGCTGTTTTTTGTTTGTTTGTTTGTTTTTCAAATTATTGTTTTGTTTTGTTTTTGTCGTAATCTTTTTTTTTTTTTTTTTTACGCGGAGTAATTTATCAACCAGTCATTGCTGTAGTAGTAGTTGATGAGGTGGGTGTAATACCGGGTAGATGGGTAGGTTACCGAGGAGAAATTGGGTATACTCTCCTACACATTCCAATGGCTTTTAGGCTGATAGGTAGGTATACTGTAAATGGCCAGAAAAATAGGTGGCTATACCCCCTATACCTGCCTACACTCCCCACTACACCACTGCAACCAGGTACTTTTTACTTTTAATTGAATTGGTTTCTCAAAAGATAATTTTCACTCTCATTTTTATGCCTCTGTGCCGATGATAGCTATGGCTGGAGGCATTATGGTATGTCCATCCATACGCTCCATTCTCGTTGATCTGATATCTCAAGAATGCCTCTAGCCAATTTCTTAAAATTTGGCACAAACATCTGGTCAGACTCAAAGATAAACTGATTAAATTTTAATCATAATATGTCAAAGGCCAAGGTCACTGTGACCTGTTCCATTATATTCATGTAAACACAATATCTCAAGAACACTTTTAGGGAATTTATCAAACATATGCACAAACATCCACTTAGACTCAGCTTTGAACTGAATAGACTTTGGTAGTCAAAGGTCACTGTGACCTTTCATTTATTTCATTTCAATGAATGTAAAATCACAGAAAGGCCTTGAGGAAATTCCGTCAAATTTGGCACAATAATCCGCTTGGACTCAAGGATGAAGCGATTAGAATTTGGTGGTCAAAGATCAAGGTCACTGTGACCTCACAGAACGTGTTTTTGGCCAAAACTCAACTGGTTAATTTGCCATTTGTCAATTATGACTAAAATTTGACATAGTCTTATAGAATAAAATGATGAAGTGATGACATTTTTTTGTCCAAAAGGTCAAAAGTCAACTTTACTGTGACATCATAATGTTAATGCAACTAAAAATTTTCCTACGATATAACTCAGAAACAGAAGGGGAGCATTTGGTTGGATACTGAATTAAACTGAATTAACCTTGGGTGCTGATTGTGTAGGTCTTCTGTGTTACTGGGTTGAAGATGTGTGTAAAAAAACTCAATGCTTTAGAAAATGTAGCTTTTTTGCAGCCACATTCATAGACTATCTGAAGCATTGTCAGCTGTCATGACAAGTCTGAACAGACATGGATGTAAACTGTAACTGCAACTTGAGTGGTTCACAGAGGCATGCAACCGCAAGGCGGTATTTCTAGTTCACAGGAGTAACTGTACCTTTACCTTTACTGCCACTGCAAGTAGGTGCCGGGGGTTAGCTGAATAAGCTTGCTAAAGAAATGGCTTTTCCATTTCAATAAATGTCAAATTCCTACAATAGTCCAGTAGATTACAGTGTGTGTGCAAGTAGTGCAGGGAGGAGAGGCCTAGTTTGAATGTTGTGCTTACAAAGAGAAACCAACAATTCCTGCCTAGTATACCTTTACTGTGTAAAAAAAAAAAAAAAAAAAAACCTCAATCACCACTCAGGGAGTAATCTAATAAGGCTGTCTGCCCACATTGTAAATTAACTAATATAAAAATATGTGAATTATATATTTGCCTTTTTAACAAGATGGCCAACTGCTGAATTCCCCTACACTTGCAATTAGTAAAAAATGCCATGTGAGAGGTAATGACTGGTGCCCACCAAATATCAATTTAACAGTTTAAATAAGAGCAAAGATATGAAGAGAAGAAAATCAGATGTTGATTAAAATTGTCAGAGGGCCACGGTTCTATATTTATGGTCTTTCCTAGCCAATAAATGTAATATGCATCTGTGATTTTGAGAGAGGTGATGTAAGTTCGCTTAGTCACTCAAACTTCATTAAATATTCCCTCCAGATATTTTCATCCAAATTAATAGCTGAACCTGGGTTTCCTAATGACTGCGGAAAAGAGTCTGCTGTGTTTTTTTTTTCTTCTTATGATCAACATGAATTGCCTTTTAATGTCACAGATGAGTGTGCACACATTACATCATGACAAATAGAACAAATTCATTTGGGAGAGGAGATGGATCGGTAAAGGTGAAATATGAAAACCAAACTTGAACATTTTGAGAAACACACTTTTTGGCTTTCTTTCTGGGATTGAGATAAGGTTTTCTTAGCTTTACAAGTTCTGAAACTAAGCTTCTATCTTTTTGGCTGTCCAGCTTGGGAGGTATATTTGCAAATCTCAACCTTAAGATTGCAATAAGTAGAGTAAAAGACATGCCCACTCTTATGAATTTATGGTTTATATTCATTCACATCAAGAAAGTGATGAAAACATTTTGTCATCTGGGAAACACAGCTAAGGTACAACCATTCCTAAATGAAAAAGATACCAAGACATTGCTTGATGCCTTCATTTCAAGCTAACTTGACTACTGTAATGCACTTTTTACTGGCCTCCCAAAAAAGAGAGCGAGAGAGAGCGCGCATCAGGCCAGTCTGAGCTGCTCTGCACTGACTTCCTGTTACATGTAGAATTGATTTAAAGGTCCTCCTCCTTACAGCCCTACATGGGCTGGGACTGAGCTACAATGTTAACTCCCTTGTTAACTCTTTGCCTCCAAGAACACTGCGTTCATCTGCTGCTGGTTAAGGGAGGTTCCCAGCAACAGCCGGAAGAAAATCGGGGATGCAGTCTTTGTCAATTACGCCCCAAAGCTATGGATCACACTACTGATCGATATCAGAGAAGCTAGCTCGCTAAATATTTTTAAAAGAAAGCTAAACACGTATCCGTTAACTTTAGCCTTGAACTAGAGCTGACTTTCCTGATACAGGTCTGGAACTCTTTCCTTTTATGCTTGTACTCTCTATTTATGCTTCACGCTGCTGCTCTTTTAAAACCTTACTTAATTTTATGATTTTTAATTTTACAATTCTATGATTTTATGACATTTTATATTTATTTCATCCATGTTTTAAACTGTTTAAATGTCCTTTTATGTTAAATTGCCTTGTCTGTTTTATATTCAAAGGATGAAAATTTCCACCTAACGTTGTCCCAGGACTCGGAACACGGAGGACTGAGAGAGAAGGCTCTATCCATGTCTATGTTCGCGTCTAACATTGAGCATAAATGAGCCCTACAATACTTCCCATTCACCAGAATTAAGGTGAATTTATACTTGCGCGTGAGCTCTATGTACAGCCTACACTGTAGTCTACGCATGCGATCTGAGCCTTTGTGAGCATTTATACTTGTGCGGTGGAGTGCTTATGTCGCTCTGCAGTTACATCTCCAAAACCATAGTAAGTGGCGGGGTTTCTGTGAAATACTGTAAAGTTTAGTTGATTCACAACACACCTAAATCAGACATAAAACATGGCTTAGCTGCAACAATTTCAAACACAAGTACACAAATTGACTTCACTATAACTCAAAGGATTCACAGACAAAACACTTGTCTTAAGGTGGAAACATTTTCCCCACAAATACAACATGCTAATGTTATTAGCACAAGCCTATGGCATTTTACACTGTATAAACTGTGAACATTTCTTCTGCTCATATGAAGCCAGGGACAACAGCAACATCTAACAAAGGTAACGTTACAAAATTCAGCTACATTACAAGTCAAAAGGTTCATCTACAAAACAGCTATCTTACACTAAACACGCTTTTCCAAACAAATACAACATGCTAACATTATTAGCAAAAGTCTATGGCATTTTACATTGTGTAAATTAGCCTAGCAACCAGCAGAGATCTCTACTCATATAAAGCCAGGGTAAATCACACACAAGAGCTAAAATGCTATTTTTGTGGAGGTTTTATTGTCTTCACAATTTATTATTTGTTTATCTGTGAAATAAAAGTAAATAAAATCTTTGTTTCCAATGAGGGAAATTGTTTCAAAATTAGACAGGAGGTCTACGCCGCCATGACATGTCGTTATATATGTCGACACAAAGCCTGGGCCATAGGTATAGTGTCATGTAAGTACTTTCGTCAAAAGCATTGCAGGCACCAACACAAACACACTATATAGAGTGCACAGCAAAATATAGCCAGGCACTCCCTGATAACCACACACACACACACACACACACACACACAGTATCACCAGCATTAAACCATACATAGAGATACACAGGCACCAGAACCCAAGCAGTAAATAAAAAAGGAACAACAGTATACCAGCCTGACACAGTGGCCAAATAAAAGACACACACCTGCAGAAGCAGCAACATCCATATATCCAATGTTTACTTTCTTGACCTTACAGGGTTGCAGAAAACAGCAACACAAAATCCAACTACACCCACTTCAGGAGTAATCACACTACAGGGGAAAAACAGGGGTCTTGCACTTCACATTCCAGGTCGCTTGGTACACTATTTCCACCCTTTAACTCCAGTTGTCACTGTACAAAACACACCTGCATGGAGCTGTTGGAACACACCACATGCACAATATTGGAGGAGGTGTGCACTAAAGCTGTTTTCCACAATATTGTGAATTTAGACCTTGTTGTAACTATGCCTAATGAGTTAGATGAGGGCATCATCCTGTTAACCTCACTGTTCTGATAGCGTTCTGTGATGCTGTGTGGGCGTGGGTCATCAAATGATAGGTATATTATGCAACTACCCCTTAAAGTATATATAGTTGTCTATTTCATTTAATGTATAGGTGAAACAAATGAGATACAATGTGTTAATACGTCAGCTTTAGATGGGTTGGTAAGTGTGATCTTGAAAAAACAGGGCATTCCCTTTTGTTTCCAGTCTCTATGCTAAGCTCGGCTAACCAGGCCCTTACTCCAGTTCAGCGTAAGAAGATAAGAATGATACTGATCGTGTCATCTCAGGAAGTAAATATGTATATTTTGAACTATTTCCTTGAAAGTATGTAAGTATATGGAACAGGAGGTAAATATTAAATTAGAAATACAGCATAAAACAACAAATTCATCAAACAATAAAATCACTGCAGGCAAGTGGAAGGCAAGAACTCACAGGAAATAGTATTGAGACATTCCACATTGTTAGGAAGTGAAGACACAACAACAGTGCAGACGTTTCATTGAGTGTCATCAGAGCTGGAGTCAGTCATAGCAAGTGGAGGAGTGTGGGGAGCTGCAAATCAAATACCCTTGAATGGTGTATTAGAGCGAGAAATCCTACACTGGCTTGTTTGAAGAAGTCTGGAAAAAGGTTTCGCGAACGTTGCATCACATCTGTCTCTTTGTGAAGTCATGCGCGCATACACAGGTACGCACACACCCACACACACGCACACACAAGCCACTATACTGTATGTGCACAGCCAATGTTGCCATCACACATGTACAAATGCAAATTCTGTCTCTGGCTGACTCCCGCTCACTCCCTGTCTGATCATAGTTCACAGCCCTAAAAGACCTGCCATGTTTTGTTTTTACTGCATGTCATCACTACAAGTTTACAAGTTCTGAAACCATGTCATTGTGCCAGTCAAGGGCAGGGGTACTATTGTATACTATTATTTCAACACATCACTCTCACTCCCAACTTATTAAAGACAACACTTGGTCAGTGGCCCTACACGTTAACATATGGCGCTCCCACAGCATCAGTTTTGGACAGTTAGGCATGGCGTGTCAGTGAACACTCGTTACATGCATTATGTCTTATACCAACATAAAACAAAATACAGTTGCTGCTCATTACACCATACAGTCTCTTTTCAAAATAAGCTTAGGACATAGGTGAAAATCTTAGTTTTAAGGTTTATTTCCTAAAGTTTAGGCAACAAAAGTGCATGGCTAGTTTTAGAAAAAAAATACATTGTGATTTGGTTTACAGTATCTAATTACTAATCCAGCGAAACATCACATGACATAAGTCTCACACGTCATGTGACATTGGTCACTAGCATAGTATGCTACACATACTAGCACATTACCTTGTTATTAAAATAACTCGGTTGATGGTTGGTTGAGTTTCACACAGGAAACAAACAGTGGTCACCCAGGTAAAAGTCCAGAGTCTGTTTGACACCTACACCCCCACTCACCTTTTTCTGTCTTAATATTACAGTAGCATCAAAAAATACCCCCACCAAGTGCATCTCGTACCGTCACTAAAGAGTGCCTGGGTGCGTCAGTGTTTCACGCCAAGGGCCACGGCCCAAGCAACGGAATTTGACAAGTTGGTAGTGAGACCAGGTTGATTATTTCCTTTAGACCAGTCTTTAAATGATGATATGGTAGCAGTGCTTTTTTTTTTACGAATACATATAGTAAGAAAAACTAAATATGATTTCAAATAAAATGATCTAAAATCAAATTTATATAGAATCACTCCTGTGTTTACAGGGCGCTGTCTTTTAAGAGTATATGTGTACTAGATGAGTTCATTTTATTTTTATTAATATTACATTACAGGGGATCATTGTAAACATGACACAAAATTATGCTTTTTTTTAAATAGAGAGACAAAATAGAGTGGGAGACCAAAAAGGATACTGTGCCACATAAATCTGAGCCTGTGTTACATTATAACTGATTAAACCTCTGCCTTGGTTAAAGTTGGGCAAAGCTATGTCAGGAATTATATGATGTCATTAAAGTTTATGCAGGGTGGGGGAGCTCTTCTCTGTGGAGTTTGCATGTTTTCCCCATGTCGGTGTGGGTTTTCTCCGGGTACTCCGGGTTCCTCCCACAGTCCATAGATATACAGGTTGGTTTAATTGGTGACTCTAAATTGGCCGTAGGTGTGAATGTGAGTGTGAATGGTTGTCTGTCTCTGTGTGTCAGCCCTGTGATAGTCTGGTGACCTCTAAAGCAGTTACAGAAAATGAATGAATGACTAAAGTTCATGTTCCAATAAGAATGACAAACATGTGAGTAGTCCAACCTTAACAGCTACAAAAGCAACAGCAGGGTGATGAAAGTGTCAGTCACACCCACACAGTCCTGACAGGAGGCCTCATTAGTCAAATAAATAAAACACTTGTGTGGGCGAGGCATAGATGTGTAGGCACGTTATGTGTCATGTAAATTTAATGAATGCACTATAAAAAAAATGATATATATCGCACCCCTTTTTACAGTGTTTGTAATAAATAATACCTGATATGTAAACACAATTATTCTAAAAGCTAAAGCAGAATAAAACAATTTCAAAATCTCATAATTGTTGTACTGCCCGTGCTTTGACATACAGGTGCACAAACAGCTACACTGGTTACATTATTATTATTATCATAATTATTGATTTATTATTAATTAAGTTAAGTGGGTCTGAGACTAGTGTGTATGTTGTATGTTCACAGTTAATCAATAAGAAGTCACTGTGTGTGTCCACTGCAAAGGGCTGAACAATTTGAGCAAAATATCTATGCATTTACTTTCGATAAATTATGTCAAGGTCTATAATTGTACATACATGTGTTAAATCACATTAGAAAAAAAACAAAACACGCTGTTGCTTTTTGTTGAGGTCCTAACATCTTTTTTTTTTCTCTTTAATTAGCCACTAAGAGAAAAGTCAACATCATAATAAACAGGCCTTTTGTTGACCTGCTAGCCACCTGTCAGAAACTAATTTGAGGCAATCATTAGGTTGTTTATGTAGAAAAAGACTTGACACTGTGTTGATCTTTTTTGATCAGCAAAAAGACACAGCCTACTCATTTTGTCATGTTGTTTTTCTTGGATGAAATCATCTTGGCGTTGCATAAATACTACCCTGGCATGCAGGGGTCCTATTAACTCACTCACAGAATCAACAATCAGTGACAGCTGAGTTTATTTACTGGCATCAGCTGTCATTTTAGCCTGTGATATCATTAGATGTCCATTAAGACACTGTTAAATTGGGGGCGGGGGCAGAAGAAACAAGTTGTGAATACAACCTGGAAATATCATTTTAATTGTTAAAGTGTAGTTAAATCCAACGTTTTTAGCTGAAATGCCTCTAAAAAGTGTCAAACACATGCCCAGTCATGTCCAGGGATTAGTTCTTGAGGAAAGCTGCATACCAGATCAGTAAGTAGCCTGGTTTTAACCAACAGAGGGCAGATGGTACCCACATTTATAACACAGTAGGTAGAATTGAAATAATGTGCACTAAAATGTCAAAATTTGGACTTAAATCTATCAACAACACTATCAAATACCCATATACATCAGCCAATGTGGTTTAGGGGTGTAGTTAGTGCTGTATGTATCTCTGGAGAAAATTGGTTGATTGCTGAGTCTCAGTCCAAATTGACGGTATACGACCCGTTAATGGGAATCAACAATCATCTATCTTTCTCCAGAGTTACATACAGCACCTTTAAGTGTTACTTATTTACACATCCAGCAGTTACGGAGCAACATTAGCATCTATTTGGAGACTTGTTTGTGTCCACCCGATGAATGAAAGTCCAATATTCACTCTCTTTTAGCTGTGTTTTGCTTCAGCTCCTGAGGGAAATATCTGACTCTTTAGCAGCTAAATGCTCCACTATGTTCACCAGCTAGTCTCCAGCTGTGTCTGTCTGATGTTTGGTGCTGAGCAGGTAGTGTACAGTTGTTTTTTTTAGAGCTTTTTCACTGGAAACAAGACCAAAAACAAAGCTATGAGAGAAATAAGTGAGCCAAAACACATTCAGGTGATCATTTCCTGTATCACTACAAGTCACCCACTGTTTCCAGGACAGCTCACGATAAACTCAAGGCACATCCCAGAACCACTTAAACTTCCACACTGACTCCAAAATTCATCTTGCACAGGCAAATCATAGAGCTGTGCAGCCTGTGCTGGGCTTCAGTTGATATCTAAATAAATTTTACAAGTTAATGTGCAAAAAATATCTTAATTTCAGTGCATGAAATGACAGACTTCACTTCCTTATGTGACACGAGGGACAACCTCAGCTTCTAATTCCTTATATGAATTAGAATATCTAGATGTTGCCTTGTGTCAAGGTGGCAGATTACTGTGGCGTCACCGCCACAGCTTCCCATTATGCTCAAAATTACTTTCTGGCATTTCATTCATCTTGAAGATAATACGAATTTTGTGTGGGCAACCTTAAGGACCCCAAAAGATCAGATAAGAGACACGTCAATGAAACACATTTCACCTGTGCACCCCTGTGTAAGATTGTGCCACAATGTGACTCATTTCTATGTAAATACAGTGCTGTGCTCCTGTCCGTTTTTTTGTCACCGTGATTAATTTGATTTGGTGAATCACAACACAAATTGAGATAAATTTTGCTCTCATTACATCGCTGAACTTATTTGATAGCAGTAATAACTTTATTTCATTACATGCCCAAATAGATATGTGAATTGAATATGGGGGGCACTGGAGGAAGGAGAGGAAAACCTATAGAGATAATTTCATTAAGTGAAGTGAAGCAGTGAAAGCGAATGAATGATCAGAGGGACCTTCATCTCACAGGCGCTACAAAAAACTTTTTGCTTCAAAGAGATGCAGAGTTACATAAGCTCGCTTGTATCATCAGTAGACGCTGAAAAACTGCCAAAATACCTTCTTTTTTTTATTCTTTTCACCCAAATGTGCTTCTCAAAATGATTTAACCATGTAAAAACAAAAGGGCTTTTTTAGTCTACGTCCCTATTGTCTGTGTAACAAAACTGTTGACCTTGGAGTAGGGATTTCAGTTAACATCTCCCCTGTAGTGTTTTCACAGCCGAGGAAAAAAAAAAGAGTCTGGGCTTGATTTGCTTCCATTATTATACATATCACATCTCTGCAGTGCATTGTCTGTTGCCAGGCTTGGCAGGCTTTTTCATACACAGTGGAAAGTCATCTCTCCCAGGAGTGCTGTACACTGAAAATCCCCGGCATAACTAAATAGACTGGCCTTTGCTATTATGTTGGCTCCCATACAACCTTCATCATTTGGCCGAGCCCTGTTCTCAAGCAGCGCGGACCCCCTGCTTCTGCTCTGCTGAAGGGAAATCACAACTGAGAGAAACATTTGGACATTTTTAGAAGCTAGCAGACATTCCTTTGGCAGGAAAGTGTATCTGTGGAGACAGTGTCATTAATCAGCAGCTGGGTGTCACCTCTAGAGCCGGGCATTGCAATGTAAACTGTTCGAGGTCGTCCGCTGAGCTAGTACAGTTTGAAATTACTTTCGGATCTGCATAAAAGCAGCTTCTCCATTAAACGAACAGATCAACATTTTGGGAAATATAGTTATACGGTTTCTTGCTGAGTGTTGGATGAGACAATCGATACCACTCTCATATCTATTGATCGATACCACTCTCATATTGAGCTACAGCCAGGAGATGGTTAGCCTAGCACTAGGACTGGAAATCAGGAAACAGCCAGCCTGGCTCTGTCCAAGGGTAAATAAACCCACCAACCAAAACATCCAAAGATCACTAATTAAAATGTTATATCTCATTAGATTATTAAATAAAAAAAATAACCAGATTACTTTCTGTAATCTGGTCACAGTGAGGTTGACACACCAAGAGCAGAGTTAGTGAATTATTATTTAAAGGACTGGTCACACTAACATTTAAAACAGCAAAATTACATGGCAAAAAGAGGAACTGTTCTCGGCTTTGGTCAACTTTAATATGTGACTGTGTGACATTGACCAAGGACAAAATGACGGGGATTGTCATTTGTCCTGATGGTTAGCTGCTGTACATCAAGTGAGCGGATCTTATCTTATACAGGCCTATCTTAGTCAGACAGCAGGAGGAAGGAAGGAAACACAAAGGCAAGAAAGTTGTCAGGCTGCAGAGGAACAGGAGACTTGTTGAGACAGTGATGGACAATGGGAAATAGCCCACATTCTTTAAGTATTTTGGGGACCGAGTTAATGTGTTAAAGTAAATTAAGTGAAACAAACGCTGATCAGTTAACAGTAAGTGACACATCACAGGATGCTGGGCCAAGCACTCACCCCTAAACTAAGGGAAACATCCTTTCTTTGGGGTCAGCAACCGATGGCATTTGGTATATGTTGGCCTGGTAGAGGCTGGTGTATGTGCATGGCTAAGAGTGCTGCAGCCACAAAATTACCTACAATGTATACCCACTGAAAGGGCTTGTTTTTGCCACTGACCGGCTCAGATTGTTATAAGAAGTGTCTGACAAAGGAATATAAGTTTTTCTTCACCCTTTGCTTGATCCAGTCTGTTTCTGCCATTGCGCCAAATTAAAAAACAAAAACACTCTTTCTCTATTCTGGGTCATCCATCCATCCATTTTCAACCACTTAGCTGAAGCCAAGTTGTTAGGGCAGCAGGCTGAGCAAAGTATTCCAGACGTCTCTCTCTCCAGCAACACCTTCCAGCTCCTCCTGGGGGACCCTGAGGTGTTCCCAAGCCAGATGAGATGGGTAATCCCTCCAGCATGTTCTAGGTCTACCCCAGGGCCTCCTACCAGTTGGACGTGCCTGAAATACCTCTAATGGGAGGCGTCCGGGAGGCATCCTGATCAGATGCCCGAACCACCTCAACTGACCCCTTTCGACATGAAGAAGCAGCGACTCTACTCCAAACTCCCTTCGTATCTCCGAACTCCTCACCCTATCTCTAAGGTTGAGCCTAGCCACCCATTGGGGGACACTCATTTCGTCCACTTGTATCCGCAAACTTATTCTTTCGGTCATTACACATAGCTCATGGTCATAAGTGATGGTTGGGACCTGATTGGACCAGTTAATTGAAAGCTTTGCCTTCTAGCTCAGCTCTCTCTTCACCATGACCGCCTGCATCACTGCAGATGCCACGCCAGACCGCAGATCCATCTCATGCTCCATTCTACCCTCATTCATGAACAAGACCCTGAGATACTTGAACTCCCTCGTTTAGGGCAGTAATTTCTGGACCAATTTAAAAAATGGTGCTCCACTTCGACAAAACATGGGAACATAGAGTCCAGGTTCTGCTTTAATGAATTTCCTTGGACATAACAACAAATCATTTCTCTAAGACTATTTGTGCCATGTCAACCCGGGCTCACTTCCAACCTGTCAAATACAGACGCTTGGTTAGTGGCCCCCGGTATCAGATACTGATGCAAAGAGGCACCTTTTAGCGGTCGAATGAGATGGGCCAGACAGACAGTTTTTTTTTAAGACTCACTCTGAGCAGCTGCTGTAGTATAAAGAGCTACAAAGTCCTAAGGGGCTGGTGGGAGGGGAGGTAAATGGGTCAAACAGACCTTCAGCCAGAAGCCTGCTGTTTGTGTCCCCAGCAGCGTAGTGTGCTAGTATACGTAGCATGCTATGCTAGTGACGTATGTGGTATGACGTAGCCTATGTGTTGGATGTCCCAGGACGTTACATTACATTAGTAACAAACAGACTTACTTTCAGCCAAACTATGATTTTTTTTTCTAAACCTAACAACTTTCTTTTATGCCCTAAACCTACGGACGTAAACATAATGTTCTAAGTTTATTTTATAATGACACTGTTCACATTTGATGAGTGGAAACTGTGCATTTCCTGTAAAAATGGAAGTGTATTTTAAAAAGACTCAGTGCATGTCATAGTTTGACTATAGGGCCACTGGAAAAGAATCAGTATTTGACAAGTTAGGCATGAGAATGTGTTGGGTGTGACAGTAGTCACCTGTCTTGACCACATATTCAAAGACAGGCAGATGAATTTTGCTCTGCCACTTTCTGGTATGACCAGGCCTTTCATCATTCTGTGTTTTCCCCTCTTCCAATGTCATAGAGTTTCTCAATCTAAGACTCCTCTGTGTGGTCTCACGGTTAGTTTAACATTCTGCAAATTAAGAAAACACATGCAAATACACACAACACAAGCAACAAATAAAGAAACATCTAAAAAAAAAAAAGAAACATCAATTTGACAAAGCATGCAGCATTTAGAAAAAGCTCTGCAAGAGGCCCACAACACAATGGAAACTGTTTACAGGGGATACTAAAAAGTGATGCACATGGCTGGGGTGTTGTTGTTGCTGTTTGTAAATTGTGATGTCAAATTGTGCTGGAAAATGAGCTGCCGTTAACCATGTGATCACATTGACGAACTTAAGTAACATCATAAGCCACAAACCATGGCGACAACAAGCATGTCCCAGCTGTGTGCATCACATTTTAGTGTCCCCTGGAAACAGTTGCTGATGTGTTGTCTGTGCCTTGCAGTGCTATTTCTAAATGCTGCATGTGTCCCCAAGTGGGTGAAGATTTTTTTCTAAATGCTCTGCGTGTGTTGTCAAATTAGTGAAAATGCTTCTTCATTTGCTTGTGTTGTGTATATTTGCATCCATTTTCTTAATTTGCAGCACACTGAGCTCTCAGGGCCATTGTACCTCTGTCTATCAGCCTTGTTCTCTGGCTTCAGGTTCTTAGTTTCTAATTTTTCCATCTCTTGCCCTCTTTGCCAGCCAGGACTGAAGCCAGAATAAACTTCCCTGCAGTGATATACCTGAGCCGTCTGCAGGGTTTGGCTGCTCGTCTCACATCACATCAGAAATGTGATTATAAGGTGTGCAGAAATAAAAGTAGAACTCTTAGCCCATTTTTTTGCATCGCTCAAAACAAGCTATAAAAGCTCAAATCAAAGAAGTGATATAAGAAGGGGCCCATAGCAATTTCTGTTAAATCTATTCATCAGCATCTACGTGGCTCTGATGTGGTGCCTGCAAAGGTAAGGCATTTCTGAAGATTGCTGAAGAATAATGGTATGTTATTATCTGCGAGATTTCGTTGTCATTCTACTGTGCCTGTGCAGACATTTGTGTTTGACAGTATTAGACGCAGATGGAAGGTAGTGATTTGAGCATGTTTTTGTGACCCTTAGAAGAGGCAGTGCAGCGTAAACAACCAATGGTAGACTGAAAACTATCAACTGAATCAGAAGATTACAGCTTTACCATGACCCTGCAGGTGTCCGTCAGCCTTACCGAAGGTATACTCAAGGGTATACATCCTGTACATTACGCAGGGCCGTCCATGAGGGGGGCAAAGGGGAACGTTTTCTGGAGCCCAGCCGCCAGAGAGGGGGGGCACATGGAGGCGAACAATAATCATGTTCATCCTAAATATAAGCAGTGATAACTGCATTTTATTTTGAACCAAAATGTTCAACGTCACTTAAAACAGAAAATATAAACTTGTATTGTTGCTTTAGTAAAATATAACCTGTTTCATAGTACAAACCCCCGTCCTTCTGAAAATCATATGACTCTTTTTTGTTGTTGTTTTTGTTTCTTTTTTTGTACACAAGTGTTGCAAAAAGTTAAGTTAAGTTGGCGAAATGACTGAGTAGTGAGGGTGAGAGGGGTGGCGGATGGGTCCAATAGTGTTTGTTTCCAGTATGATTGGAAGCCCAAACCCTGTTACGTCTTTCTAATTCCAACCATGTGCTTTTGTTGCCTGAACCTAACCACATGTGTGTGCTGGCTAGATGTACCAACGTGTGTTTGTTGTTGGAGAAAAACGTCAAATCACCATGTTGAACCGACGTAGTACATTTATTTTGAAAGAGACTGTTTGCAAACTATACATATACTTTGGTGATATGTGACGGGGTTGGAGTGAGAATGTGTTGATAGCAATTTGAGCATGTTAGCATACTGACTTGTACAGCAACAAGGAACATATGAAAAAAAATGTTCTTTCTCAAAAATTAAACAATGTCTGAAAATACATGAAAACATGAAACCCACAGATTTTGTCTTTTGCAACAACTTACCATTGTGGTCTACCTGAAGAATAAATGCAGGTCACGACTGCAGCCTGAGGCTGATACGGCCCTCTGCCTAACAACCTCCATTCCAATAGTTTAATATGCAACTCAGTTTTATACAGTATATGTAGCAGGGGGGCACTGCCCCATCTCTTTCTCAACTATGGCAACCTTGGCCTAAAAATGTTGAAGATCTCCAATGTAGAGCTTGATTAGCTTTTATAAGTGAAATCCTGAAGAATGTAAAATACATTGTTATGTTTAAGTTGTGGTTATGATACTGTGTCAAACATCTGAGGAGCAGTTTTTCTTCGCTATGTTTTGGGTCTCTGTTCTAGAATCCTGACCTTGTAGGTCAGTTTAAACTTGGAAACTGGGCTTCAACACTTTATTCTTAGTGTGGTGGGGCACCCAGACATTCCTTCAAAAAGCAGCAACATCCAATTCCTGAATTGCTTCTCATTTATTTAGAGTTTTCTTACCATTTATAAAACTTGTTAGCTTTCTCTCATTCTTTCTTTTCATCTAGTTTTTTATGGAGATTTCTTTTGTGTAGCTGCCTATTTTCCTCAAGCCTTGATGCCCACATTATGTTTTGTCCTCCATCCCATCTCCATGGTTGCAACTCAAAACATTAAATATGAGCTGGGACTTCTTTTGTTAAACTAAAAGGACTGTTGCAGTTTAGTACACGTAAAAAAAGGCCAGTTTTGTAACTAGCATTTTTGATTAAAAAGCTTTGCAGAAGAAAGAAAAGTAAAGGTTGTCACAAAAAGCCACAGTATGTTCCAGCATTAAAATACTGTCATCCCAGAATCAGATATGAGGGTCATCTTTAGCTTTACTCTGCTGCGTGATTACCTAAATAAATAAATGAATGAGTACTGAGGCAGGAACAGGAGAATTCGCAGCATTTGAAACAAAGAAGTGATGACATACTTTGTATGGTGACAAGCTATACACCAACAAAGGTTAATTATGCACAAGTCAGTTCAACTGCCAGAATATACCCATGAAATTCAGAAGACAAACATGGGGGGCGAGGATTCTGACCAAAATGTATTCTATCTTGGAT
Source organism: Cephalopholis sonnerati (assembly GCA_019142605.1). NCBI lineage: Eukaryota > Metazoa > Chordata > Actinopteri > Perciformes > Serranidae > Cephalopholis > Cephalopholis sonnerati. Next base: position 13,732,375 of record JAGQAX010000015.1, on the reverse strand, counting down.
TTTGTGTGAAGTTTATTTTGAATCAATCAATTTTTGAAGAGGTACTTAGTAGCTTTGAGGTTTAAGAATCATCACGCCCACTAGATTACCCACCCCGGTCCCACTCGAAGTCATCAAAATCTGGCACTTGGGCACTGACTTGCGGCTTCAGACACTGACAAAAAGGCCATCCTTTATTGTCGGCATTATATGTGGCCAGTCGCCAATATAGTTTAATAAAGATAGTGGGAAACACAGTGGGACACAAACCAAAGTTAAGGTGATGAAAGTCCAAGTGCGGCGAGTGAGAAGGGTGGATAGGTCCAACGAACAGCAACGTTCACCCGGGAGAGTGGTGCTTGCATCTGGTAAAATTGTAAAGCCAAACCCAACAACATGCTTTTGTTCTTGAAGGCAAAAAATGTCAGTGCACGGTGTTTTAACAATGTAGTGCATTTATTTTGAAAGAGACTGTATGTAAACATTACATTTGCTGTGAAAATAGACAATGCATGTTACAGGCATAACTAACACAGTGTTAGGTTGTCAACAATCAACGCACCCAGGGTACCTTTCACGTCATATCTGGACGTGGAAAGTCCATGACCAAGCGTCCATTTGTGACGAGGTCGGAGTGAGAATGTGTTGGCTCACCTGGTAGAGTAGGCGACCCCTGTACAAAGACTGTGTCCTTGTTATAGCGGCCACGGGTTGGATTCCCTTTGCTGTCAACCCCACTAAATCTGTCTTATCTAATAAAGGCAAAAAGCCCCCCAACATATCTATACAAATCATATTCCATACTATACAACATTGTCACACACTGTGCATTCTGCTTATGGATGCATTATTGAATGGGTCTAGTGAGCCCAGGCCCAGGGCCCACAGTGTCAGCGCCCCTCCTCCTGGCCTTCAAGCACAAATACATAGAATAACTATAAAAAGGGCAAAACAACCACAAAGAGACACAAAGTCTGTGTGTCTTGCTCCTATGTAGAGGAGGTGGTGGGGCTTTTTGCATTTCTGTGCGCAGGAACCCATTATCTAATAATGTGCTCATGATTCTGATTGGCCAGTGTGAAAGTCTACTGAGTGGAACAAAAATAAATAAAGAAAGAAAGAAAGAAGAAGAAGAAGCTGTAGCATATATACTTTATTAATCCCCGTGAGGAAATGCAGTCTCTTCAGTCTGTTGTCATACACACACGAGCACAAACAGGGCCTATACATGCATTAAATGGAGGGATGTCAGAGTGAGGGAGCTGCCTTGGACAGGTGCCCTGAGCAGTTGGGGGTTTGATGCCTTGCTCAAGGGCATCTCTGGAGGCAAACTGGCACCCTTTCCAGCTACCAGTCCACGCTCAATACTCGATCTGTATGGGGACTTGAGCTGGTGACCTTCTGGTTTCAAAGCCAAATCCCTATGCACTGAGCTACTGCCGCCCTCATTAAATTGATAACATAAATAAAATTCTGGATGTGTTTGTGCCCATTTCCCTGTGATTCATGCTGACATATTTCAATTTTCAGAAATGTTGGGATCATCACAAGAATTTCAAATAGATCTCTCCGAGTTTGAATAAAGCTCAGCTTCAAAGACCTGCACTTTAATTAATTCCCAGTGACCTCCGCCTGCCATGCTAATAAACAGGATAATTGTGATATTTTATCTTTTTGTCTCCGGTGCATAATTTCAGAAATGGATTGAAAAATATCAAACTCATGGTTCTTTTGGAATATGAAGCAAAAAAAACTCCAATTATCTTGCTTAAGCTATTAATTATTATTTCAGTAAGAGTCAGAGCATGTGTCATATTTTTACATGTTAAACAGTTAATTACAACATTTGAGACACAATAGGATTCAAACTGTTCTGCTACAAATACGCTGTTTAATAAAACAGATGTTAAAAATAATCCACCTAAGCATTAATCCTTTCAGAAAGGACAAATTAATTAGCTTTAAAGGTCTCTTGACTTTGATGTGTTCAGACTGTGTTTTCTCCTCCAGCTTTAATGCTGATGCAGAAAATTGATGCGCATCATCTGAATGTCATCGCCTTATGTAACCGTTTTCAGATCTCGACGTGAGGTCGATACCCGTGTGTTTGCTTTGATGTAGTCCGCCTGACATTTTTAGCATCCAGTCATCATTAATTCATTGAAATCATATCTTCCGAGTGCTCAGCTGCGTGGAACATTCACAGAGCCGCTGCCTGTTAATTGAAAAGCAGACCACAAAAACAGCGTACATTAGCATCGACGGATGTTCTCCATGCAGTCCGGATGAGGCTGAACAGGTTTACTTGACAATTAAATCACAGTAAGTAATTGTCAGTGAGGCGCAGCGTGTAGAAACATGGTGAATTAAAATAAACGTGGTCAGCGGATGCTATGAGAACACAGTTGGCTACTCATTAATGAAATTTGGATGTACGCCTTAAGATAACCTTTAAGGCTGAATTACAGTCTGCCATTTTAATTACCTACAGTATCCACAGACCATGAACTAATTAAACACAGCTATTTTAGACACTTCTCATTTGAATTACAACAGATAGACTCAGATAAGAAGTATGTATGGATTGTTAGGAGCAAAGCAGGATGAATGTCTGTGTGTGTCATGTCTGTGTGCGTTGCTGCTAGCTTGATTTACACACCATAAGAAAAAAAAATAATGACACTTGCACCCATCTCCATTTATTATTAATGTGTTTCATTGTGTGGTTGAAATATTTACTGCATAGCCATCTTCTCACAGGCATTCATGTGTTAATCAACATGATACAAGCTTTAAAAGCTGTATCACAGCCCCAGTGATATATTTCCCATATATAATGCAAAAAATAAAATAAACTCTTGCAGCTTCCATTACTCATTTCAATTTTGGCAGTCATAACAAGTTGTGTTTTTTTTAAGTGGACACATTATATATTTTAATTTTGGGGGGATTCAAATGTCAGTTTACAGCAACAGTGATCTGTTAACAAACTACAATGATTTAAACATTCAAACCTTAAACCTGCAATAACTGATTTAACTAATTTAACTAATAACTGATTTTTTTCTGTCTTGGGAGCAGCAGAAGCAAACTGTGAACACAACACTGACATATCATCACATTTTAAGTTTATACTGGAACTTTTCAGAAAACTTATTTAAACATCCAGTCGTTACAGAGAAACATTATCATTTATCAGGCTCTGATGTTATTTGAAATGATGTTTTTGTCCACATGATAATTGTATACTCAGTAATCATGGTCTTTGCTTTTGGTCTCTGCCAACTCCCGAGGAAAATATCCAACATGTTCTCGGGCTGCAACACGTTCTTATCCCAAGTCATCACATGTTGCTGCTTTGTCAGTGGCCTTTCACGTCTTCATATTACACACTAGGTGTCCTTCTGGTCTGCTGTTGGCATTGCAGGACATTCCAGCTACCAAGGTAAACAAAAGCACATGTTTAGGTTTAGGCAATAAAAGCATGTGTTCAGGCTCAGAGAAAAACATATTGGTTTGGCATTCAGGAAGCAAACACCAGTCTCCTGGGTGAATGTCCAGGGCTTGAATGAAAACTGACTGAAATATTTGGTGCTATAGGGTGCTAAATATTCATCACCTACTCCTGTGTGTTTCTGCTGTTTGGCTTTGAGCAGTTACTGAACAGTGGGGATTTTTTAAGAGCTTTTGTCCAAAAAAAAAAAAAAAAGTCTCGTTTATAACGGTGGTCTGCGTGGGGAATGCTTTTAGTAATTATCGCTGCAGTACCTTGAGTGGCCACCGGGACATATTGGTTAAAAGGCTGAGTGGTGACGCTCTATCCAGTTCTCTTAATACATTTATGGAGTTAGGTGGTACAAGTCTAGAACATTGCCTACATGTTTTCCATCCGGCTTGAAATACCTACAACTAATCAGAGTGACGGAATGTGATGTAGCACTGAGTGATGGACAAATGTAAACACAACTACAACCTGCAGAGCTGAAATGGTGTAGCATTAGTATTTCTTTGAACAGGTTTTGCCATTTATTTCAACAAAAAATTCCACTTCAGCTGCAGCCACCTTGGCGATCCTCTTTAATTAGTTAGGTTGATTCTGACTGTAGTGTCCCCTGCACAAAATTCAGCAAGCCAAACGAGATGTCATTGTGTAATTTTCATAAGCATGAAGGCTCTGCAAGTCATCAGTCATCATTTCAAACCCCACTTTTATCAGTAAATGGTTGTCGTTGGCCTGACCTGGGCTTGGGGGGCTGGAAATCTGTGCAAATGGAGGGGGGCCAGACACCATCACTGAAATGAATTGGTTGAACAAAATACAGAAACATCTCTCAATATGATGCAACTTCAATAAAGCACCAAAGAATACATCCTCCAACATGGCCGCAAAGTTGAAATCAACACAACAAAAATAGCCCTCATGGAGGGAGGGTTTATTGCAGGACTGTTGCACTAGAATACATTACTTTTAGCTAGGTGTACTTACTAAATAAATAAACAAATAAATAAAATATATACATAGCATATGACAAAGTCCTCAGTCTTTTTGGGGGGGGTATAGATTTCCATGCTCTTCAGTAAGCCCTGTGAAACAAGACTATATTTTAAAAGTGACAACCTCCACCATGAATTTACCACATGCCACAGATATCACAAGTCAAAACTTCTCCACTGAATGGTTGAGAAAAACAAATAAAAGTTTGTGTTTGTGTTAGTTGTCTGTTCGCTTGGTTCACTGCATCTGGGACTGCTTCTTTCAAACATTCACTTACGTGATACAGGCTTTAAATGCTTTATCGTACAGCTGATATATTTCCAGTCACATACACTGTCATATACACTGTTTCCTCCCTGCAGACCATCATCTCTCCAAAGAGGCTTCTATAAGCCCAAACACTGTATACGATTCTCATGCACAGAGCCGATAGCTGCTCTGAGGCCCAAATCCTCTCTCTCAGCCAAGCTAGTGTTAATACAACAAGATTTGTGAGCCCCATGCTACAAGCAACAGGCAGAGGCGAGGGAGAGCCAGCCATCCAGATCAAATGACTCAACTCTCCCGAGTGCTATGTGCTGTCAACATGAAGGATGCCATCCTTATTTGTTTTGATTAGTGAGTATAAATCTATGGGAAACAAAGCGAGGAGGATTCCCTGGTTTACGCTTGTGTGCAGAATGGCCTGACCACAGTGTTGCATGACATGCTTTATGATGTTTTTCCTGCACTGATAGATCTTTGACCTCTTCATTCTGGAGTGCACATGTGGGTTTTAGTGTAAAAACATCTCAGGGATCCCGGGAAACGATCTTTGAGCCAAATCTACCGTACATTAGAAATGACCTTCCTCTGCTGTCACTATCAGCTCCCACCAAATCCATTACCAGACAAATCATCTATGGAAATGAGAACTCACTATTTCCTCTATCCCTCCTCCCCTACAGTGAGAGCCTGACGTCCCACTAGATCCCCTCTCTCCTTGAACACTTAATCCAAGGTCTGAAAGCCAAGACGAATGTGGCCTCTATGCAGCTTGGGCTTTATGTGCTTCATTAAATCATGTGAAAGTACAATTGCCCAATTCAGACTTCTTACCTGCATTAGTCATGGCTGATGCAGGTGAGAGAGCAGGCGCCGAGGCTGTGGAGGTTCGGCAACATGCAGCCTTGAGCTAATAACTGTGCGTGACGTCGCACTGTGCATTGGTGGGAAATGTTAATGTCCTGTATAATTAATGAAGTATTTTAAATTGTAGCCTAACCACTTACAAAATCATGATTGCATCCAAATACAGGAACTGTGACAACCAAAGCACATCTGGCTGCCATCTTAATTTGAAGCCCTGTGATGAGCTCCCTGTAGGATTCCAACAGTGTCAGCTCATTCATAAGTTTTGTGCTATTTAAAGGACTCCAGTGATCAATTTTTAACAGCTTGTTTTTACTTGTGACACATTTATTTACCTTGAGATTAAGGTCAAATGTTTTTCTCTGCAGTTGCAGCCCTTCTGAACACCTGAGGTACTGCTTTGAATACTGTTTCACTAACAAATACCACACCAATAAGAAAGATTTCGAATGGTTTATTGTGTACGATGGATTATGGGTTCGGAGAAAAGGGTGAAGGGGTGAGGATCAAGGGATTAGAGAATGAAAGAATGAGGATGGAGGGATGAAGGGATGAGGGTCGAATGGATGAGGTATGAAGGGATGAGGGATGAAAGGTTAGGGATGACGCGATGAGGATCAAGGGATGAAGAGTGAGGAATGAAGGGATGAGGGATGAAGGGATGGAAGATTGAGGGTTGAGGGATGAAGCTGGGTTTCTGGATAGCGGGTGAGTGCGGTGATGGATGTGTTGGGTCGAAAGCAGGAACGCAGGAGGGATCCCGGGAGTGAGACTTCGTGGGGGAGTTGTCTCTTCATGAGCTCGGCTTTGGATAGAGCCCCCACTGCTTCCTGTATGCAGAAAGGAGCAGAGAAAAAGATGTAAGGGGCGAGAAGGGATTGGTTGGGTGGGATGTGAGAAATGTGTCGAAGAGAAAGAGAATGCATCAGGTGTGCTCAAATACTGTTGGGCAGAAATGTGATGTGTTCGAGGCGTGGTCCTTGTTCCCGAACCTAGTTATAAAACTACATATATCTCTATGTCACCTTGGATGACATACAGTAGAGGCTCTATCAAGCACATTAGTCAAGTAAACATATAAGTAAAATACAAATTTTAACAACATTTCTGGAGAATCCGCAAACGAAAATGCAATTTTTTGTGTTTCAATCTGTTGCTGTTAAGCAAACATTAGAAGTTGGTTCACTGAGAAAAAAAAGTTCGGCTCATCTTTCTAAAGGCAATTTAGGTGACTGACTAGGGGCGCCACCCAAAAGAATAAAAATTGAACATTAGGGAAAGGTGATCCAAAGATCTCATGCTAACAGGCAGTCTGTAGTAGAAGTACCACTTCAAGTTGGCCCTTATATATTCATGAGTGAGTGATCATCACAGTCAGAAAATGTGAGACCAGCGTGGGTTTTCTCTGGGTACTCCGGCTTCCTCCCACAGTCCAAAGACATGCAGGTTAGGTTAATCGGTGACCTGTCCAGGGTGAACCCCGCTTTTTATCCAATGTCAGCTGGGGTAGCCCCCCCCCCCGTGACCCCTATCAGGATAAGTGGTTACAGAAATTTGTTTCAATTTCTCATTGGATCTTGTTCTTCTTTATAATTAATACAGTAAATATAAAGCATCATCGTAATTTTTTGGGGGGCATGCGGATTTTGTGGGGTCAAGGGGACTGCAGAGGAAGCTTGCCTAGGGTGTCCATACAAGAGAGCCATTTGAAATGGTGGACAACCTGTTAAAAATCTAGCATTTCTGTCCGTCTTATATATTGATCGAAAGAAGACTGAAGTCTCCTTAGCACTGCACACAGATCTGATTATTTCTTCTGCCAATATTTTTCGTCTCTGCGGTGGAGTGGAAGCTTCAATTGACATGTAGTCACATGCTTCATGTTCATTACAATTTCTTTGCCAAGTCTGTTTCCACTTCACACTGTCTTATCTTAGGGCTTTTCCCAAACCACCGCTTTCATCCTCTCCTCTCTTCCACTCCATTTCCATGTTCATGTGGCGGGTCCGCCACACTGAGTGTCATCCCAAACCAATTAGCAGAGAGTGGAAGTGAGTTGTAAAACCCTCCAACAGCAAGTCTGTTTCGGTCCACATTGACGCTGACTTACTGACCAAGTTTGTCATGGAAGATGCCATGTACAAATTCACAACTTCCTGGACAAACATACTCAAACAAAGATAGACATAGCAGCACATACAGGTAAAATATAAGTGATGAATTTTAGATTATGTTTTCTTGTGTTCCCTATTCCCTGTGTCCCCTGTGCTCCCTTGCCTGTCTATGTGTGGGTATGGCCCTCCTTCTGTCCTGGTTCCATGTTGATTTCTGCTGTCTCCAAATGTGGTTGTGTTTACCAGTGCTCACAAGAAGAGTCCACGAACACATCACTCTTGTGCTATTCACAACCTCATAAATGGAAATTTCTGAAAAGCTCAGAGTTTACAAATTGTGACTGTTGTATGCGGTCTTCTTCGTAATTTTATACATCTGAGGAAAATGTTGATGCCCCCAACAGCCTCATCTTTTGCCTCAGTCATTATGCCTTTACATGTCCCTGTATTACCTTACCTGCTTGCTAACTCGCTAAATTGTTGGTGGATTCTAGATGCTGATAGTAACCTCCATGTTGCCTTTGTCTAGTTCGCACGTTCCATTTGAAGGCAGCATTCACACCTGCCCTCCATCAAGCTTATCATCCTGCAGTACATCCCCTCTGGCTCTCTACCATCTATTGACCAGATCCTTGTTTCACGGTCAGTCGTAGTAAATGTTGAATAACTGGCAGAGTAGCGCGGTAGCATACACAAAAATTACCAGCTTTTCCCAGGAGAAGCGCTGAAATCAGACCTTTGTAACAATAATAAAACTGAGGGTAAGTAATTGGACGCCAGCACCACACTGAGGCATGTAAATGAGGGAAGCACTTCCATATAACATCACATACGAATCCTGCAGTTTATTCTGCTTGCTGCGTTCACTGTTGGCCTTTCTTTGCAAGACCTGCCCTACTCTGCCTCTGATTGGCTACACTGCGCCTCTTGGTGTGTCACGCATGTGTCCTTGCCCATAGATTGTATATATTTAGTGGATTCACAGTGGACACTAGAGAAATAGACACAACAAGGGCCAAGAAAAGAGCCAGAGAGACAGAGAATAGTATTAGGGGCCGTACACATGCTGCATCTTTAACTTCCTGGAAACGCGAGGTCAGGTGCTGGGTGCCAGCTTTCTAGAGCGTGGTGGCAGGTTGCATCTGAGGTTGCTAAGCAACCTTAACAAGTACAGTATCATAGCCTATTTACATGAAATTCTGAGTGCAGAGCTGATCTTCTTCCAGGCGCTGTTTGTGTGTGTGTCTTTTGTCCGTGGGACAGATGTAAAGCTCTGGCAGTCCTGCACTAAAATCAACTTCTTCTCCATATTTTCACAGACTGATATTCGCCGAACAAGGAAATGATGTCTGTTGGCTGTGATTGGTTCATCCTCGTCACATGACATGTGGTGTGTGCTGCTGTGTTCCAAAAGTTGAACTCAGTTTATCTCAGGGCACTGCTGTTGCACCCTAAAAACAGGCTCTTGGGAACATGAGCCTGCTGTGTGTTTATATTATTATTCATATAACTGTATTTTGTTTTCTATGTTTTTTTTTGACTGAAAAATATATTTTGGAATTCTGTTTTTGAATTACCGACATAGCCATATGGCCTACTGAGAGTGGCCAAGACAGAGAAATGCATTAAGTAGGAAGAGGAGAGAGAAAGAGAGAGTCAATAGGCCGACTGATGATGTCATGTTATTGGAGGACATGTTCAAATGGCACAAAATAAAGATATGCTGATTTGACATTAGGTCAAAAATAAAAGTAGCTTTGCAAGTAGCAAGCCACTTTTGCCATTTTCTGGTAGTGTAGCTTGCTACATTTCTCTGGAGATAACTTCAAAGTAGTGAAACTTTTGTTTTGATGAGGAGTAGCTGGTAGCTTAGCTCACTGCATTTTCCATGTAGCTTGCCCAACACTGGTAAACGCTTCAGGCCTCTCTGGTGTCTGTTCTTAGTTATTGTTTCCTTGTGTTATATTTCAGGCTAGTTGCTGTCTTTCTTCCAGTGCTCCAGGATCATTACCTACCTGCTTGCTTTCCTGCTCTCCAACCCACTCACCACCTGCTACCTCCGGCCAGCCCACGTCGGTCTCCTTCATTCATCCACCTTGCTCCAGCTGCTCCAGCCATACCTCACCGCCCTCTTGCCCTCTACCTCCCCACTCATTTCACCTCCATCCCTCGTCACCCTTTCAATAAATTCTATTCATTCATCTTACTCCTGAGTCAGTGACTGTGTTTGAGTCCACAAGCCACTGTTATTGATACACCACCCTCTCCGCCCGAGCCAAGACTAAAAAAACTGGTTGCGATATTTCAGTTTTTTTTCCACTCAGGTTTACTGTGCAAATTGAAGATGAGTTTGAAAACAGGTGGATGGAAATGCAGTTACTGATGTTTCATGCAAGTAAGATCAAAGAAAAGCAGCACGGCTAAAATTTGTGTGTTTGAGCTCTTGCAAAACATATTTTAAGGTGTTAGTATATAGAGGCACATAATATGTGAGGTTCACAAGTGGCTACACCTGAGGTGCTTTTCATGACTTATGCTTCCTTACATCCTCTCTCCTCCAGTGACCTAAAAATTGTTCCCCCTCTGCCATCGTGGAGGATTTACAAATCCCTTAAATGAGACACAAAGAGAGGAGGCTTCGTGAGGAGCTTAGTGAGAGAAAACACAGGTGTATATAGAATGCAGGTCTTTTATAAAGTGGTGTGACGTATAAATGCAGCACCTCCACGTTTGGCATGATGTCGCTTCAGATTGAGGATGTCTCATTTGGCACTTTTGGCTTCTCTTCCTTGCACCTCTCTTTCACGTCCTTGCTGGGAGGAGCTAGCACGTGAGGAAGTGTTTCAAGTGATGGAAGCGAGGAGAGATGTTTGCATAATGAAAAGCACCCCCCATCTATCACTGCCGACTGACCACCCGCAGCAGAGGAAATGTAGTTTAAAGTCTGGGAGAGACAGTACATGTTTTATTGGACCTATAGGGAGAGAGAATAGTAGGTTGAAACAGTGACAAAGAGACAGACAAAAAGAAATATTTAGGTTGTGATACTTAAGATAGTGAAAACACTTTAGGGAAATCAGTAAAGACCAAATTAAAAGGCACACTCTGAAGTTACTTTACAGCAACTTCCCATTCAGCACCACAACAAGACAAAGCAACAATGCTGCCATGCAACAGCCTGTTATTATGTTTATACATGTATTCATTGGACAGATGCTTCTGTTCAAAGTGACATAATAATGAGGTACAATCTAAGCCGCACTAGAACAAGGAAAAGCCATCAAGAGTAAGTGCCACAACGTCAGTTCCATTTTCGCACAATTTTTGCACCCCTGGTGGTGATTTTGCAACACACTTAGCAGGCTTAGTGTGTCCCAGTATTTAACCTGACCATCGACATGTTTTAACTTTTTGCCATGATCCCAAATGACACAGATATCCCCTATTAGTCGGGCAACCCAACTGCCTGCTATGTCAGTTGCGTTGGGTAACCACAATCCCATAGGTCTGGCTGATCAAAGTTGACAAAGAAAATAAGTCTTCCAAATCTAAATAGTGTTCACAACGTTGACATTTTCTGTTTGTTTGCTTTCATTTTCCCATCCAAATATGTAATTTGAATATTAAACCTCCATCTGATTGTTTGTGTTTGCTGTGTGGACTCTTGTAATTCTGTATTGACTTCCTGCCACCCCATATCTCAGCCAAGAAGCTGTTTTGAATTGCCAGTAGGGTAAAAATAAGACTTCAGTTTTTAAAAACTGAATTTTTCACCAAGTTTAAAAGGAAAAAGCAGTGCCTTCGGGTTATAAGACGCCTGTGCTTAAGGTTCAAGACAAGATTAGAAGGATAAGTGGCTTTTTCTTCATTAAAAAAGGGTCATGTTTAGTTGTTTACCATGTTTAACTGGAGCTCATCTAAGTTCGGATTTGAATTAAAAATGCAGAGCCAGAGGCCTTCGACTACTGCCAATGTGCCAGTCATTTAAGAACACTAAACTCAAGTTAGCTGCTAATGTGAGAATGATATTGCATCTTATTTAAATGCAGTGTAAAACGCTGGATTTTTTTTGCAGGAATTTCCTGCTTAATTGCCTGGAGCCGAAGTGAGACAATTAGTGGCTTCTTCAGTCATCTCTAAATATGTGTTATTCCCTCACACTGACTCACACTCTCATGCTTGCCCAGTGCACAGCTGCATAGTTATCACATGAAGGACCTGTCCTGTCCGGGCTCTTTGATGATGAAGTTATTTTTGGGTAAACCTTTCAACAGGTTCTGTGCAGGGGCAGCACCACACTAATTGGCTTGTGCATGCGGCTCAGAGCTTGAGGGAATGTGTTAACTGTGTGATTCTTTTATGAAAATGCCTCTAAGGACAATGAACTGCGATAAAATTTGGGACACCTCTATTCAGCTTTTATCAGGGATCATGCCCCCTTTTCTTAAAAGTAAAATAAAAGCATAACACATCTGTGGAGACTCACCAATTACTGAATTGGGTGCTAAAATGTCTGCCTTCCAAAGCTTGTGTTAATACTCCACCTGGCCCTCTGCTACAATAAGCCTCTCCATCCTCCCTGTATTGAGTGTGTCAAAGACAGGCCACTCTAAAGAGTGCACAGACCTTCTGATGCTGTTAGAACTCACTGGTCACCAGTGTCAATCACCAACAGAGGTCAATGAAAGTCACAGTTCATAATGGCCTTTTAAATGTCTATCATGCAGACAGACAAAATGCCAGGCTCGCTTTTAGGATTTGTTCACACATTAGAGGAAAGGAGCCCTGAACCAGGTTTGTCTCTCGTATGTGTCCGTTCTCATTCCAAAGTCATCAAATACTGTTGCTTTATCAGTGATTTTGGCGTCAGACACCTGATGTCGAAAGCCACCTTTCGCTGCGTTATATGCTGTCGGTTGGCCAGACAGCACCTGTCTTGGCAGTATGATACACTGACAGTGGCGTCACTTGATGAAGTGGCCATATGGCACCTGTAGTGGCGTTATGATATGGTGCTGGAAGGCATCAGGTTGAAATCTATCCATCCATTTTCGTAACCACTTGTAATATCACAGGGCTAACACATAGAGACAGACAACTATTCACACTTACGGAGGAAGCCGGTGACATACAAACAAACTCCCCACATAAGGGCTCCCTCCTGGGATTGAACCAGGAACCCTCTTGGGGTTTTTAGTAATGTATGGGGCTGGGAAGTCCCTATAGGGCAAGTAGGAGGTGTGGTGGATGGGTCCAACAAACCCTGGACTTTCACCCATGAGACCGGTGTTTGCTTCCTGTATTAATGTAGAGCCAAACAATGTTGTGTATTTCTAAACCTAATCATGTGCTTTTGTTGATGTCCAAGTGTTGGTTACAGCTTCTTGGAATGTCAACAGCAGATGCAATATGTGGATGTGAAAGGCCACTGACAAAGCGGTAACTTGGGATAGGAACTTATTCATGATTCAGATCTCTTTTTGTAATGACAAAGTGAACACATTGAATCACTCTGAATTTGTTTTTTCACTTCGTATGTTGGCCACTTTTTAAGTTTTAAATCTGGCACAAGACGAACTGGGGATTAATACCTTTTCTGAAAATTGGATATTTTCTGTCCCAGGAGCAAAAGCACACTATCCCAGGAATTCCATGGAAATTGACTAGTTTTTAAGATAACTTCAGTTACAGAACGAATTGGTCATAATCTAAGCAGCACTAAATGTGACAAGTAAACTAATGGGTTCCAAACCTGCCTGCTTTAGTGTATTATTTGTTGGTACTAATAATTATGGCAAAACTACGTCATTTATGTTAATCAACGAGTGACACACAGGCTGATCTACAACCCTACGGGACCCATGTTGGGTGCTTTCGAGTAGACTTACTAAAAAATATGCAGGTCAGAAAGTGACAAAGCAACGTCATTAATATCTTACAGAAACATTGCGTGCAATAGTCCACCTTCCACCTTCTCTGTTACTTTCTCTCTCTCTTTCAAACACAAACACACCCAACCACACACACACTTTGGAGAGTGCTGTGATGCTCTGTCCTCATCTCTCTCCTGACAATTGTGCCACTGTCAGAAAAAAAGTTGTCAATTTGAGTTATTCTGGGGGTTGATTAACCTGCCCTACAGTAGATCAATATGGTAAGCAAAAAGGAACCTACCATTGTGCTGCTAGGTTTTGTGTCCCTGCCGACTCAGAGAAATGCATCTGCACAGGAGGACGTACAGGCCTTACATAAAGAATTGACATGTTTACATGCTTAGAATGAGTTTTACTGCTTTCCCATTGTTTCATTTCTTGGAAAATGGGAAATAGTTTGTATTCCCAGGGAATCCTGTTCCCTGGGGAAAAAAAAAAACTAATATAAACATATATATTGAACCTTATGCACCTTTACTCCAATTCAGTGTTGTGACTCCAGACACAAAGATCCAAGACAGCTGCCATGGGGAGTGTTCAGTGGAGGGAATAGAGCACATAAATATTAAGAATGTTACTTTAGTGTTACTCATAAACAGTGTGTGTTTGACATCTTATTAAGAGTTGGCTGAGCATAACCACAGGGGAATGTGTTAGCAATGTGGATGCAAGTTAAGAGTCCTTAAAAGTGACTTCAAAAAGATAAAAGCAGTTAATGACAAGGACAACGTGTCCTTTTTCCCATGAGCCTGTGCATAGTTTATGAGAAAAACATGAGCCACCAGAGCTGTTTATTAACACCTGATTTTAATGGAGAGTCGTGGCAGTGGTTGTGTCACGATGTTGTTTAAAGACCTGTGATGCAACTCAAGTCTGTCAAAGCAAGTCTTAAGTATGTATATGCTGCTTAATGTTGCTCACCTGTAGCACAAGACTGACTTGAAGAGCAATATCTATCTAAAGATTGCTAACATTAGCAAACAAAAGACACCACAGGCTACTGGTCATACTGGTTCAAAGGTTCAAACCACCACTGAGTGTGGTGAACTGAGAAAAGGTTTGTTGACAAGTAGTTTTCCTTACATAAAGAATTTGCCTTTGTGGCATGTGGCTGTCTGTGACTGGGTATTTCATAGCTTAGATTACCTTTGCAAAAGTCAGCAAGGATAATAATTATAGAGTCCAGGTTTGCAGACACAGTTTCCGGTCAGCGAGCTTGTGCTGTGCTGTGATGGACGCAAACTCACTGAGGGAGTAGAAGCGTTGACAGATGATGAAAAAAGATTGCCTATCAGTAAAACAAAACTGTACAATGCCTGTCACATTAGTTCACCAGCCATTATAGTGTATAGAGAGATATCTCCACCCTTCGTTTTGTCCATCTTAGATCCACACAGCAACATTTCTGTGAAGCAAAACCCAGAAGATCAAGAAAACCTTCGGTTTCTCCCCCCAGCAGCTGAAGAAGTTTATGTATTCAACTTAATTTGTAAGAGGAGGATTGTGTTATTTCTTCCTCCATAGTCAAACACAAATCTCATTAAGCAAGTCTAAAGTAAAGTATTCCAAGTCTCTGACTGCTGACCAATGAAATAACACAATAGAACATTTTCTTTTCAAGGCTGCAAATCTGCTTTATGCATACAGTGGCTGAGACCAATGCGTAGGTCTAAGAAATACATACTCAGTAAAAGCACTTAATTGCATGGATAATGTGTCCATTATGCAATTACCCTGAACATATATAAGATAAATATGAGCCACTAGACATGCAGCATGTGCATTTTTAAGTACTATGTCTTAGGTACAGTGTAGTTCACACGCAGGTCACTGAAGGAACGTGTCTAGTTCAGAGAGTTACTGAATTTCAGCCACATTCAAAGACGAAATATGAGTAAACATTTTTTTATTAACACATAAAAACATTCTGAGCCAGAGGTTGTGTAAAGTAAAGGCATGGGGCATTTAGTCATAAAAGGACACTGCTGAGTTTATCTTGCTGCAGTTAGGACAAACCAAATAAACAGATTTTTTTCTGTATGTATATAGAGCAAGTCCACTGTGCCATCCAATAAAGAGATACTGCAGTGAAAATGTTACATATAGACAAAATGCAATGCACAGTACTTTCTCAGAACTCACTAAATGGATTGAAAATGTGGAAAACTAAACGTTTAAACTTGTTTAAAGCTGAAACTGAGAAAGACCATCTTAACCTTTTCATTATGTGTGACTCTTAATGGTGCTTCTTTGTAAAAGTAGCTGAAAGGATAAACAAAAAGAAAGCAAATGGAATCTGCTTTAAGTACAGTATGTTCAGCAGTAAAAGAAATCTGCCAGCACATCGTGTTTGAATGAATTATAAATGGTACAGAGTGTATATCTTCTTCAGCATAGGAATGAGGTTTTGCAGTCAGTAGTAGTTCAGAGGGAATGCTGGCACTAATTTAGTGTAGTAATTGAGATATCAAGTCGTACAGTGACAGTTTGAGCATTTTAAATTGACTCGTAATACTTGAGTAGAATACTGAACTAGACATTTCGATATGGTGGAGAATACTGAGAGGAGTATGTGGATCTCATGTAGTTGCTGAGATTTACTTATTTCTGATGTTTGACTGTAAATTCGTAGCAGCTTCTGTCAGCATCTGTCACTGGACTGACAGTATTCCCCTGCTTTGAACCAGGCTGCACTGATATGGCGAGTCTTTTATCTAAATTAAGCCTAAGGCAACGGGTATGGATTTTAATGGAGAGTGGTGGAGGTGGTATGAGGCTGTGATGTGTTAAGTTTTTTAAGGCAAATCCAAGTCAGGTCTCCAGCCCTTTCAAATAAGTCCAAGCAACATCTAAAGTGAGTCGAGTTAACATATAATTATTCACGATAGGTCCAAGTCAAGCCTCAAAACATTATGAAATAAGTCTAAGTCAGGTCTAAAGTTTAAAGTGAGTTGAGTTAAGTGAGGCTGAAGTCATTCAAAATAGGCAAGCCTTAAGACGTTTTTGATTTATTCAGGTCAAGTCACAAGCCAAGTAATAACCACATTTCAAGTTTTTCAAGTGTCTGCAAAAAGATTTGTAATTAGTAGACTTCCCTTTGAGTACTGTTTATCATTGCTGAGACTATGTTCAGGCTTTACAAGGCCTCTGTCTCACACACAGACTGTATAAAATGATGGACACAGCTTCTGTAACATCGCCCATTAGTTTCTTGACTCCCGTTTTACAGCCTCAAGTCTGGCATTTTGGCTGTTGATTTCATGAATATTTAGAACCAGAAGTGACCATAATTAGACAAGAGGGTGGCGATAATGCAAGCCGCTAGCTCGGTTAGCATGGTGCATTTACAGCTATGGTTAACTATGACTATGCTAATGCTATTTTTTAGGTAATAAACAGGCATAAAACCATTGAAATAAAATGTATTTACCAGAATTTAACTGAATATCTGACACCTTAGAGAGTCTTTCTGTAAAATCTAATGCTGAACAAAACTTTTTTAGGCCACCAAATCATTAAAATGAACTTTCATGAACTGAAAATACACCTAAATAGAAAAAACTATGGCCACGACTATTCTCTGTGAATCTGTGATTACGCTTTGGTAACCCTATGGTTACCCACATATCAGCCAAAAAGCCATTAAAATCAGCCGACAAAGGAGAATATATCCACTTCCTCCTCTGTAACCCACCCATCTGCTAGTATACCCACCTTTTCAATTACCACTACACTACTGCTTATGTTACCTAACCAACATTGTCGCCATGGTAGCAACTTTTCAACAGATGGCACCCACCTGCTACTAACATCCACCCATGTCCTTAATTATGCTTGTGTGAGTAAGAATGAGTGAATGTGACATAGTGTAAAAGCGCTTTGAGTGGTCAGAATACTAGAGAGGCGCTATACAAGTGCAGGTCCATTTACCATTAACCACTTATGGGATTGAACCGCCCTTGGAGCCAGTCTCAGGTGGTCATTTGAGGAACTGCAGTCTTTGGCACCTTCACATTAGCATCACAGCTCACACTAATCAAGTTGACTCCTCTTTTGTGCAATTTCTGCCAAAATAGTGTTTACTTTTCTTTAAGATTTTATAAGGGACAAAGCAAATTTATCAACATTACCAAAAATATACCAGTGTTATCCAAAATGCTAAGTTTTTTAATTTATCGTCCCACCTGTCCAGATGTGAAAGAATTCATTAAAATATCAATAAAAGCAGATAACATGTAAAATCAGGACAGGGCTAGACATAAAGCAGCTAAACAGATGATAAAAAGCTGACAAAAAACAAGCAACATTCACAGTAGGAAATTTACAATATAGGCAATTAATTCCAAATAAAAGCATGTCAAGCACATAGTTGATGTAAGCACTAGCCTGCAGACATACAGTACAGCAGGCTACTGCTTCTGTTCATGACACCTGTTTGAGGTTACAATATTTTGGACGTGAACAATGATGGATGGGACTGTCCCCTCAAAGGCTATCCTGTCACCCAAAGAAAGGTAAGCTCTTTATCTTCTAATGACTCCATTTCTGAACCCCTTGTCTTCCAGCAAGGAGGTGTGCAGACACACAGTTGTAAATGATTACTTGGATGACTGTTGACATCTTCATAAAGCAGGTGGTGTGGTGGGATTCTGGTGGTAGCAGTGCTGGTGGGAATTCTGAAGATGACATGATCAAAGTTAACCTTTAATATTATGGCACTGGGGGAAGTATTTTGTCCGGAGCTGGAAGGTGTTGTAAGTTACTATCATTTTATTTCACCATTTTTGCTGAATCATTGACTCTGTGAGAAACTGCCACATAAAAAAAGTGAATAACCTTCAGCGGGAAGCAGAAGTAAGAAGTGTGTCCTTTATAAAATCCAGAGTTTGGGAGAAAAAGACACTGACAAAGAAAGTGTCAGGGGCCCACCGAGGTTCGTAATGGAAATTCAGCTGGACATCTGCTCGTGGACGCTCGGGGATGAAGGCTAACCTACTCTTCATGAAACAGCTACATTCACAAGCAGTCTCGTGGTGCGCTCATGAGGAGCATCATAAATTTCTGGCTGAGGAGATGGGAAGTGAAGGAGACATCATTGTAAAAGACCGCCTCAACGCAAAATATCCATTATAATGGGAAAGCGTGGAGGGGAGGAATCTTTAACATGATAAACGCTCCCTTGTCGACCGAACACAATTTAGAAATCATTTAGTCTTTTACAATAGTCCTGTGGGGGCTGAGATAATTGCATACGGGAAATCCATTTAGTTCATGTGAAATCTATAAATAAACATTGCTATTTAGCCAAGAGACAGGAAAAAAAACTGCTCCTCATATTACTACACCCCAAGACCATACTAAACAAAGAAAATATGGTTGAATAAATTACACTGTGGTAGCCAACTGTGTGGAGCAGAACCTGAGATGAAAACATTTTCCTGTTGGCTACATGTGATACCTTAATCAAAACTGTTGACAGGGAAGTTGTTTTACTTTGTAATGTCGCCTGTGGAGCACAGAGCGAGTGTGATTCTGCAAAGATGAAGATGGGGTAAGTTGAGTTCGACATGCAGAGCTTATAGCTGCTCTTATTGATTCCCACTCACCACAATCCAGCACTTGAAAGGGCATTAGCATCCCAGTACATTTTCCCACTTCACTGACAAATGACGTGGTTTTCTGGGCTGTCCAGCCAAGAGAGGACGATTCACAAGTGCTTATAGAATGACTGGAAATTTGGTTTCTAGCACATTATGAACACTCTATGTTTCAGCTTCCATACAGTGTCCATGTAACATTTTGTGACACGGCCATTGAACAGAGTGTCACTTTTTAATGGCCGTAATTTTCAAATAATAGTCCACTAGCAAATTTAAAAAGGTGCCTCAGGGGTGAGCTATTAAAATTATAGAAAAACAGGTCCAGACTGAGGCAGTCCAGGTTTGTGTGATTGAGCGTCAAGAAGAAACGTTTGAAGTGGAAGTGCCATTTTCCAAAAAGGCTTTTTAATTATAATGTTCACCAGCTAATTTTATATGGCTTTCAACTGCCATGCTTTAGCACACATCATGAACGCTTTGAGATGACAAGATGTGAAGGAAACCTCTAACCCAAATCAGCTGAATTTACCTTTCATGTATTACAGGGTAGGTTTATCAAAACTGCACATTTAGTCGTATCAAGACAGAAAGCTGTCATTGTGCTTCAGTCCCTTGAGATTTCTGCCACCACCTCAATAGAGTGGTGGGAAATGGAATGACATCTGTGGTGCTCACAGCATGAACGTTTCAACAGCAACATTTCTTCCAGAAACAGTGGACACTGCTCAGTGTTGGGGAAACTGTAGCTACTCTTCATCGGAAGCAGTAATGCTGCAGCATCACTATGCTTTTGTTGATAATAGGGAGCTACACTACAAGCTGCACACTGTATGTTTCTTGATATAAAATATTGTGAATTTGCGTGCTGTTTCTTCTGTTAAAACAGTATTAATAGATTCATTGTGGCCACTTGGCAGCAGAACAACAATGACATATCCTTATAAAGTTGTCATGGCAAATATTTTAGCAAATACTTTTCTACACATTTAGCATATAAAAAGCAACATTCATCTAGATTAATATCCACCTGACAAATATAAGTCCAATATCCGCTACCTTTTTGCTCTGTTTTGTACTGAGCAAGAGGAAGTCCCAAAAGAAAATATAGAGATATATATTTTTATCTTGTGTGCACAGGATATGGATCTTGTTTGCACAAGTTATTGTCTTGCTCTAGGGTCCACTTTTTGAAAATGCCTTTTAAGACCTTTTTAAGACCTCGACAAACAAAATGAAATACCTTTTCCACAGCAGAACAAAAACATCAAGGCTGGGCAATATGTTTTAAATCCACCATTATATTAATATGACCATTGATTCCAATATTGATAAGGATATAATCAACCTGTTTACTGTAATTAACTGTGTTTTACTGTTAAGCATTACATGAAACAAAATCCGTCACACACCACACCTGTTTTATTACAATGTGCTTGAAATCCTCCATTTGAACTACAGATATATATAAAATGATGAAGAAATATGCAACACAATGTTACTGCCCAGTCTAAATGCACTTCATTACACACAGGAATGTCAAAACCATGCCGGTCTAAGACTGAATGAGGACAAGTCCAGATCCAAGTGAGTCCAACGAGCCGGACACCAAGTCTAGACCAAGACAATGATTTAACCAGGACACAGTACCTGTTAGCAGTGGTGTAGTGAAGGGTTTTCCTGGTCTAGCTGCTTCCTAAGCCTTGTGTAACTGACCTTATTTGGACCTGAAGTACATCATGATGATACATTATCTGCCTCTACAATATGCAGGTGTACTGAGTATACCCACCTCTTTTCCTGGCCTTATACTGTATACCTACCTATCAGCCAAAGCCACTACAACATATAGGAGAGTGTACCCACTTTCTCCTTGGTAACCTATCCATCCACCTAGTAGTACAACCACCTCATCAACTACCAGTGCACCAATGTGTTTTAGTACATTTAGTGTTTATTTTTATATCAAACATTTGACAGTGTTTCTTTCAACAGTACCACCACTTCTGTTGATTGTCTAAACTGACCTAAAGCATACACTTCAAAAAGTGCAGTCCAGGCACTGATTCTAATTAAATCCTAACAAAATAACTGACTGTGTCTCACACATGAGGGAAATTTAATTTAATGTTAATCAAAAATTTCTGTGGCAAATGTGTGA
Organism: Cephalopholis sonnerati; assembly: GCA_019142605.1. Classification (NCBI taxonomy): domain Eukaryota; kingdom Metazoa; phylum Chordata; class Actinopteri; order Perciformes; family Serranidae; genus Cephalopholis; species Cephalopholis sonnerati. The sequence continues at coordinate 13,710,965 of JAGQAX010000015.1, read as the reverse complement.
ATACTGCTGTTAGGCTGCATTTCAAAGTTTCAGGTTCTGTAGAGGCCGCATGAATGCTACTAAAGTCAATGGAGACAGCCACACAGAGGCCTACGGGTTCCACACTGAATTTTATCTTCCAGTGACTGGAGTCATATATCTACAAAACAAGTACGTTTAATTTGGATGTTGAATGAATGTCTTTAAAGGGACAGTTCACCCAAAAATCAGAGATACACGTTTTTCTCTTACCTGTAGTGCTATTTATCGTTATCATCTGGATTGTTTTGCTGTGAGTTAATTGTTGCAAATATCGGCTGTATAGATGTCTGCCTTTGTTTGAATATAATGGAACCAGATGGCACTCGGCATGTGGTGCTCAAAGCGCCTCAAAAAAATAAAAAAATAAAATAAAAAATGGAAAAACTCAACAGCAGTGTCTCTTTCCAGAAATCATGACCTTGTTACTCGAGATAAGCCACAGACCTTGTTGTGAGCACTTTCATGTAGGAACTATTTTCCTCCTACCAAACATCTGCTAACTGTATCAATGTACAGTAAAAAGCTCATATCTTCTCATGAACAAGAGGCTTGCTTTCATGATGGTGCGAGATGCGAACATTAATGGTGTCCTCGTCAGCTGAGCTGTAACATTAGCTAGCTCAGTGGTGCTAGCAGTATCAAACTATTGGTGAGATTTCTTCTGCATGTTGCTGCGGCTGGCGGATGTAGTTCAGTAGAAAGAAAATAGTTCCTACATGAAACTGCTCACAACAAGGTCTATAAATTATCTTGAGTAACCAGATCATGATTTCTGAGAAGATATATTGCTTTTTCCAAATGTATTTTTTTGGATCATTGAGCACCACAAGCTGAGTGCCATCTAGTTCCATTATACTGGAGAGAACGCAGACATCTCTACAGCTGATGTCTCCAACACTCGGCAACTCACACCAAAACAATCTAGACTGATAAAAGCTCTACAGATGAGTTGATTTTGGGGTGAGCTGTTCCTCAGGTAAACAATACCACTCACTGCTCTGGTTACTCTGCATAGCCCATAAACTTCCTTGTGAACACTTTTCCCTCAAACCACCTTCTTCCACAGAAGTATGTCCTTGGAAAACTGGGACCAAATTTGAAATCTGAAATCACAGCATACAAACAAAATAATTTGGTTGAACTGACCCTTAAAGGATTACTAGTTGGGCAACTGTTTCCAGTGTGTCTGACCAAATGCAGCTCCCACAGCCATGTACAGTTTTACAGCACACAAACATAGACTGCATACTAATACACCTCTGAAGTCATTGTTAGCTGTTATTTATATTATAATGTAAATCAGATATGTATGTGGTGTCACTTTTCATTATCCAAATGTGGTTCTAAAGTAAGCTACATGCATCGCTAAATTGTTGCTGGACATGGATAATAAGAACATAATAACCAATGAATACGGTCTTGTTGTTGCCAACAGCAGCTCGTCCTTGTTGTGTTTGACAAGCAAACAATCCAGAGTCTTTCATATTGGCTTTCACAGCCTGTGAGCACCATCACATGAAATAATTACTGCTGTGCACACCTACAGTGTGTGCTCCAACATACACATACACACTGTGTGTGCCTGCATACTGAGAGGCGACATGTGTATCATGCACACAAGAAAACAGAGATACACGTTTAGTTATTTGTGTCCTTCTGTGAGTGTGCAATGTGTTGCCAACTGTCTGAATGTTTGATTACTCCAATGAAATATGTCTGAAAAACTGATTATGTGGCATCAGAGTGAAACTCATTATGAATTATGGATGAATTTCACTCTTGTAGATGAAATTCTGCCGTGTGAATTCAGCGAGAATAACACTGTTTACCGAGACGGAGGGTCCTTGGGTTGTCTTTCTCTCATACTTTAAGCTTTGCAATTATTTCATAATCTACATAACTTCAATATTACAGTTTAATTAACACTGATGTAAAAGCTTAAGTCACAATGGAAACACCTTGAAGAGTTCATGTTGGATTTGTGATGCTCTGCCAGTCACACGTATGACAGCTGAAGTGGAAAATATGTCTGTCAATTAACTCCAATTACTACAATAATTTTTACACAAAATAACGCAACATACTGCTTGATATACTCTTTAAATTAAAACCACTTTAGCAACATTGACACTGACAGAGGAACACAGCTTCTCCTGCTCAGCGAGTGCGTCCCACAGAGCATACAGTGCATGTTACAGCATGCATTAACTATGAGTTTCTCAACTGTGAACCAATGTTCCAACAAAATGAAATTAGTAATTTATAGCAACATGCAACCTCCCACTCACGCGCTCCTCTGACTCAACGGCATGATCACCCTGCTTGGTTGACTAGTCTCACACCATACTCATCTCACACAGTGGTGCTTAACGGGCAGCTTTTCCTGGCTTAATTTCTGAGGCGTGGTTTACAACAGTCCTAGATGTAGCCTGCTCTTGAATAATTTAACTGAAAATTTAAAGGACGATTAGAGACACTCCAGCCCTTAGTTACATTTTAAAATAAACCTCTTAAAGGACAGGTTAAAGTTCAGTTTAAAGGAGCAGTGTTCAGGATTTAGTGGCGTCTTTCTGTTGAGGATTGCAGATTGCAATGTGTGCCAAGCATGAAATCCTCGTTAGGATGTCTTCAGTGTTCATTATTCAGTAGCCCTATGTGAATAGCCCTATCAAGAGCCAGTGTTTGGTTTGACCAATCTCAGCAACTGTAGAAACATGGTGGATTCTATGGATAAGGTCCTGCTCTGTATATAAACAGCTCATTCTAAGGTAACAAAAAAACATTACAATTCTTATTTCCAGGCGATTATACACTAAAAAAAAACATTTTTTAATTTTTTTATTATTCTCCATATCTGTTACAAAATCCCCTTAAATCCTACACATTGGACCTTTAATGCTTTCTGTCAGTGAAGAGTAGACACACATTGATTATTCGGGTGAGTTCTGTAAACAAGCACCACCAGTCATGCTTTCATTGGCAATAGCAAACCACTTATTGCATTTGATAAAATTGGTCTCTCATTCCACTTTAGCATGAAGCAGTGAAGGTGTATACCGTCTCTCTAAGTGCTAAGCTGATTGTTTCCCTTTAGAATTGTATTCATATTCAAGTATAGTACTTTTTTGTGTGTGTGAAAAAATAATGCCACTTATGTTTGTCATACTTGCAAAAATGTTTGAAAATAAAATTAATTATTTGTAAGTAATGTGATATATATTGATATATATATATAGTTTAAAAAGTTCTGGGGTCTCATTTATAGTCAGTCTGTACAATCCTCATAATAAAGTGTACGTGCGGACAAAAGCCAAAAATTGCGTGCGCCAAAAGAATATTCTGATCGTGCATACACCTGCCAGTGCACAGTTTCCTTTAATAAATTCCAAATCAACTTGGAGTATTCTGCCTCATACTGCCCTCTACACACTTACATTCAATCATAAATGGTCAATGCAAAGCACCTCATCAATGCTGATGCATAGAAATAAGAGCGCTGATCAATGGGTCTTCATGGTAAATCATGGCAACGACAGGGTGTCACCACTGTATTTATATGTTCCTTCACACTGTGTCAAAATGATCCTGATAATCAGTGGTATCCCCAACCTCGGGATATCATTAGAAAATGGAAGTTTGACAGGTGAATAAAATTGCTTTATTTACTACATAGAAGAAATTCATAGAATATGGAGTTTAATAAATGTGCAGGAGCTGTCACTGGCTTTATTTTACACACAAAGACATATGAAAACTAAAGTCTTACTCGCTGATATGTATTTACAGTATTAGAAAAAATATTGAAAACTATTACTGCTCTGTCATGAACAGGCATAAAATACAACAACAGATACAGAAGCAAACAACAACAAGGACATCAGAAAAAATAAACATAATAGAGCACACTGGAACACAACAGACAACGAGGCACAAAAGAGGATGATATCGATTTAAATTGTCAGTCTTCAGTAGCGACTTAAAGGTTTCTAATGTCGGAGCAGTTTTTATTGGTATGGGTAAGCTGTTCCACAGCTTAGGGGCAGCCACTGCAAAGTCACGGCCACTGCTGTTGTTGTGTGTGCTTCTGGGAACATTTAGGAGCATCTGATTGGTCGACCTCAGGGCTCTAATTAGAGTATGAAGATACAGTAGTTCTGTTCGATAAGGAAGCACCGGACCACAGTTAATCACAAGTGTCAGCATTGTAGGCCCTCTTCTGTATACCTGGGGTGGGAATGTGATGGTGAGACTGGGCTGATGAAAGAGATTTAAGATAGCTTAATTTTTTTAAGGTTATGGCACACTGACACAAATGACACTGCTAGATTAATTGTCTATGATAAAGTGGTTCTATAGGTACTTTTATATTTACCCACAAGCCTACAGCACTTAACAGCAGTCAATAATTAGAGTTTTAACTAACCAGTGGTACACTGGAATGGGGTGCCGTTTGTAAAGCGGCTCACACTGAAATTAACAGCAACATTTTGCCACGTCTAGCCTCGAAAAACATTTAAAAAAGTGGTGTGAATTTTTTAGGTCACTTTTTTTTTTTACCACATTTACAGCAATATTTGAAATATAATGTCACAGTTAAATTTAAATATTAAATGTTAAACCTAAATGTTAAATCTAAATGTTAATGTAAATCTAAATGTTAAATCTAAATTTAAATGTGAAATCTAAACGTTAAATGTTAAATCTAAATGTGCTTGGTGAAACTAAATATTTAGCTAATATGCAAATGCACACTGCCGGTCACTGGAAATACCAAAATAAAAGCCCAGGTGGTCAGACTGCTTGCTTAGTTTCACCAAGCACGTTTAGAATTGACATCTCACATTTAGATTTAACAAATAGGTTTAACATTTAATATTTAGATTCAACTGTGACATTCCATTTAACATATTTCAAATATTGCTGTAAATGTGGTAAAAAGTGACTTTAAAAGTTTCACACCACTTTTTTAAATGTTGTTTGAAGCTAAATGTGGCAAAATGTTGCTGTTAATGTCAGTGTGAGCCACTTTCCAAACGGCACCCCATACACTGGTGGCAGCAGACTATCAGACCGCTCAGTAGTTTGAGTTTAACTAGGGACTAAAGTACAACCTCTTTTTCTCATGCCTACTCCTGTTACAAGACTCTTGTCATGGCAATTCATTAAGATAGGATGTAGCTCAGTCCCTTAATAAAGATTTTGGTTGTTTAAAAATTTACAAATTTACAACATGTGAACACAGATCCTTGGTGTCAAAGTCCAAGCCTTTGCACACACCCCTCCACCTCCTCGAGTACTATGGTCACCTTACACTTCCATCCTGTTAATATGTCCTCTTTCATACACTCTCTCCAACTGACTGCCCTAAAAAAAATAACATGTGACTTCTGTTTTAGCTACACATGAAATATTTTGTAGGATATGGAGTTTGCTTCTACTACTTTGTTTTTATTCCCCAAATTTCACCAAATGATGGTCTTTTAAACGCTGTGGTACATACTAGGTTGCATATTTAATATGTTTAATACATATTCTCACTAATGAGGACTAACACAGGTGTTAGTGAAATAAATCTCACTTAAGGCTCCACAGTCAGCAGCAAAACAAGTCATAACAGCCTAACACATCCGTAGCCAACTCACAGAGGAGTTTTTACTCTGATTAGACCTCTTCTCAGGACTGTGAGAGCCTACAGACTGTGCTTGGCTGACATCTCCTTCTCTCCCTTTTTAGTTTGGTTGTACTTGTTGGCCTAAGACAACTGTCAACCACCACTTTTCTTATTACGGTGGTCTCACACAATTCCCAGCATTGCTCCACGCATCCACCTGTGTGTGTGGAGCAAACACAAGATGTGTTTCACATAAGACATGTATGCAGATGTCTTTTGAAAACTGATATTTTCCTGTAGAGTTTTACATAGGTGCAGATTACTCATAACTGCAGTTAGTGTTTGTCTGTGCGGACTTGTAAAATGGAGCATTTGAGAAATGATGATGTAATCTCCTCAGTTCCCTCATGACCATTGCTGCTTTGAGTAATGAATGTGTGCCAGAAACACTAACAATGGCGGACTAGCAGTTTTCTCAGGTTTTCTTGGCACTTCTTGGTCTAATGACTATTTTACACTGAAACTTGGTGCTGCTGCACCACTTTGCAGATGAACGAGCCCTCCGATGCACCCAGTGTTACTGCTGAAACTCAGAATCCACGGTTTTAAGTCCGCCAGAAACAACAGTTTGGGATCAGACCTTGTTGAACCAGCAGATGGTGGGACACTTTCCAGAGTGGGATTGTTTTCTATGAGGAGTGGAGGGAAAACTTGGCATGTCCAGAGCATCACTCACATCCTTGAGTGAGCTCCTTCATCCCTACATTGGACAGGAATCAACAATGATGAGATCCCAGGTTTTTTTTTTTTAAAGTGCTAACATTAGCCTGCACACTGTACTACCTTTGTGGCAGGTGGACGGACATATTCAAAATTGAGGGGAAAAATATCCGTTTTCAGAAATATCTATACACATGTAGACAGGGCCTATGGCTTCCTCCTAGTTTAATTTCTATGCTCCCAGTGACACCAGCCTAATTGTTTTGTGTCGGATCACATTTAATACAGTCAAAAGAAGGGTAAAGAGGGAAAAGTGAAACTGCTGTCAGGAGGAGCAGATACAGAGAAGAGCCTTCAGCACACATTCAAACTATTCAAACAGAGTAAAACTAATACAAACTGCCCACACTTCATGTATTTAAAATGTCAGCTCAAGTGTCAGCACTCTTTGATGGCAGTAAAAACTATAAGAGGGACCCACACAGACCAATCACAAATGTTTACAAGACTTGAAAACTGAAGCTGCACATTCTGTATTACTTTCAGAGAGACAGAGTGATAAAAGAGTCCCTATCTGCTGTGTTTATTGAGCTTGCAAAACTCACACTCAAACAGATTTGGCCATTTTGCTGTATGGACAAGGTTGAACGTCGAGTGCTTGCAGCTGTGGTTTTTGCTAAGCCTATTTAAAGTGTAGATGTTATTACTCAGCTGTAAAACTTTGTCGTGTGTGTGCTCGGGTGTGTGTGAAGATACAATTTGGCAAGTCTAAGATTAACAGGCATGCTGATTAAGGTGCTGTCACACAATATTTTTGCTGCCATGTTTGCACATTTGTCATCAATTATAAAAGATGTTTTAGTATAGCTTTATTTTGATCATGTGTACAGTACATCAAGGTGAACTGGGTTAGAGTTAGACACAGCTTTAATGGGTGTGCATGTCCTGCCATAGCCACTACTGTGATTATTATAGGGATTAAAACTTGAAATGTTTCTTTAAAGCTGCACTAATTAATATTTCTAAATCACCAATGGATCAAATGGGTGTGTAATGTGACAAGGGTGGCCTATGTGGGCAAACCCACAGGGAATTATCACCAAACCATGCAGTTCCCTGAGCTCTATTAAACCTCTTAATCTATTTTTGGTTCTTGATTTGGTTTTCTGACCTGCAAACTCTGATCTCATCAACCTACCAGCAGGAAGCTGTCTTCAGCTAACAACTCCAATAAACCAACTTGTTCAGCACTAAACAGCGGACAAAATTAGCAACTAGCTGGTGCAACATAGCGGCACATTTAGTGAGACAGATATTTCTCCGAGGAGCTGGAAAGCAAAACTAATCTAACAAAAGACAGATGCAAGACTTCAAGTAAGTGCTAATGTTGCTTCAGTCTGCTGAATGTGTAAATGGGCCCCACCATGCAAACACTTTTGCAACAACACCTTCACAAGGTAATAGCCTATAGCATACACAACATTTTTTCCTGTTCTGACTGACATATCACTTTGTCTGACTAGGCTATTGTGGAGCAAAAAAAATATGCTGCGACTTCACCTAAGGACATTGCGTGTCAGTCAAAATGTTATTGTAGTAGGCTATGTAACAAAGCTGCCACCACAATCCAGGAGCTACATTTGAAGTACCGCGTGCAAGTCACTGAATCCTCCACAACAAGTTCCTGCAAATGTTTCACAATAAAAGCCTTTTTAGAAAATGAAGGGATTCTCTCAACTGAAATTACAAGGGGCTTTTAATTTTAAACAGCTACAGGAAGTGTTGAGTTTGAAGTTACAGCAGGATACATTGACTTTAACAGGGCAAACAGGAGCAGATTAAAAGAAAAATAGAAAAATACAGAAGGAATAATGAATAACAGCCCATTTATAATGAAGTCTGTTTCAGTTAGCATAACTTGTAAACAGCTAACCTTGCTTTGTGCTAACACAATCTGCTAGCACCTCTAGCTCACTATTATGTTCAGTCTTGTTTGATTTATTCCTTGTTTTTGTACAAACATGTACCAATATATTTCTTGGCCAAGCAGCTTCCCTAAAATCTTTTAGTGACCTTGAAGTTGCCAGGCAGCCAGCAGTTAACCTTAAATTTTCCAGACAGATGTGGGGGATCAGAATGCAAATTAGCATATTTACATGTAGCTATTAAACTATTGCTTTAATTTTAAGGCACTGAGGATTTAATTTGGATCACTTTGTACTTCTGCTAACTTTCAGTGAGAAATATTTCATGTGTTACTCATGTCTGTGCAACAAGGGAATATATCATCTCTTCTTAAAATGAACCGTCTTGATACATGAATACATTTCCTTGCTTGAGCACTTGACCAGTCAACCTTTACTTTACTTTACTGGTTTTGCTGTTTTTAACTAGTGAAAAGGGTATGAGGTTATTTTCCACTGTTAATAATATTATGAATACATGTGGACAAAGCAAAGAGGAGGAAAATGAAAAAAGGTTAATAGCCGTGTCTGATATTACTCATTAAATCAATTCAGATTTTTAATAAGCACTCAAACCATTTCATCACTTTGTTGGAGTCAGGGCGGCCTTGATATTAAATTGATATCCGCTGCCTTACACAGCAGAGTAAATCTGGCATTTACTGCCTGTGTCTGCTAATTTGTTATGGTCCAGGTCATTCTGTTGGCCACTTACTGTCAGGGATAAGATGTAGTGATACCATATTTTTGGGTGAAGGAAGAAGCGAAAACTAAATACAATGGACTGTATGCCTTCGCATTCTTTGTAGCACTGTTAAATATTTAAGGATGTCTGTCAGCAGGGTATAATAATGGTCCAGTTTTTTATTAAGCTGCCCTGTCAATATTTGCTTTCAATTACCTTTCTGTAGCATATCTGTATTACAACAATCTTTTTCTCTTTTTGTTCTCTTTTTTTATCAGTTGACAACCTTTTTCCAATTTCAACAAAAGACTAAAACTAAACAAAACAATAACTTGTGAAAACAGAACAAAATGTATTATGATAATGCCTAACCCATGCACTAAGTGTAGAATTATCTCACTCTCTGTGAGAGAGGAAAGGCTATGTCAGATGGAGAGCCTCCTGTGTGAAGTTGACCTTCCACTCTCTGGGCTTGTTTATAGAAGCTTTGGTTTCTGCAAACATCAGGAGAAGCACAGAGGCAGGCCCAAGGAGAAGCGCAGATGCCTCAGGGTCTCATTTACAAAACAGTGCATAGAATCCATACTAAAAATTTACATATGGACAAAAGCTGAAAATGGTGTGTGCCAAAAAACATTCAACAATTTCTATGATCAGGCTTTCACCTCACCATCTGCTCTTCCAATTTCCCGTCTCCAAAATGTTCGTAAGCATGGATCAAAGGCGCACATCTCTGTCAGGCCTCATTTTGTGCATTCGCAATGGTTATAACTAAGACCGAAGAATGCAACGAGATAAAAGGGCAAGCTCCCTGTCACCTGAGCTATACAGAGCAGATTAAAGCACTGGTGTGGGCTCCCCCACCCACACATCAGGTACCTGCCTGGGATTCAGATAAAAAGAGGGATGATGTCATGTCAATGAGGACTCAGAACTCTCAGTTTCAAGTCTGCAAGGGTACATTTAGCCCCAGGGAGGATCTAAACACTAAACAGTTATTTCAGAGGGCTGGGCCTGCCAGTGTAAAGGCTAACGGTGGCCCAAGCCCTCAGGAGCTCTGTAAGCACAGTAAGCACTCAGGATAAGGGCATGGAAGTCCTGGCCTAGCACCCCAGGAAATGTGTTGCACAGGACCCAGGGCACCAGCCAAGAGGTGAGCAACCTCCACCTCACCAACCCATGTAGATAGAAGACTGGTCCAAGCCCCTAAATAAACCTCAAGGCACATGCTAAGGGCCTTGGGCTGGGAGTAGGCAGATTTTTACAGCAGCACCTGAAAAACTGGGCAGCCAATTGCCCGAAAGGCATAGGTTTTGAAGAGCAAGTCACGGGGTTAAGGGTTGAAGGTCTGCCGCAAGCTCCCACCACTCACAGGTGTCAAGGCTACCTTAGTCACAGTGAAGGCTCCGTTTTTGTCAAAGGCGATAGCCACACACCTGGAGAAAATGGTCATCAAACACATACAGAGAGTGATGGATTTGATGCAACATATTTTCTGATAACAGAAAAAACAGCTCTTTTATGCCTATAATAGACCTAAGAAGATAGAAAATGTATCTAAAGGTTTCTCATTTTGCATGCTCTGTACAATCACGTCCTTTAGATCATCACTCCAAGACAGTGGTTCACCTCCACAGACCTCAAGGACACCTACTTTCACATTCCTATTCACCTGAGAGACAGAAAGTTCCTTTCCTTGCCTTTCAAGGTCAAGCATATCAGTATGCCATCCCACTGTTTGGCCTGCCCCCAGCTCCTTGCAGTGTTACAAGATGTAAGAGGGCAGTCTAAACATTGCTGTGTCTGAGGGGAGTAAAGATTCTACTTGCTATGTTGTGCCCTCTTGTTCAAAGATCTAGAACAGAGAATATCCAGGGTCCTCACTCATATCCAGGCACTGGGCATATCCAATAATTTGGTAAAGGGCTTGTTTCATCCAACACAGCATACCAACTTTATCAGGCTGTCTCAGGATTCAGGCTCAGTGCCAACTCACCTGGGTGTGGAATGCATAGAGAGGATTCAGTGCTTACTTAAGTCTTCCATACTAGGTCTAGTCCCAGCAAAGTGAGAGGTGGTGACAACAGATGACTCACCAAATGGTAGGGGGGTTGGCGTGGTAGAGGAGGTCAGTACAAGCACTATGGAGCCCTCAGTGGAGAGGACATCCTAGAACTGTGTACTTGGCACTGAAGCACCTTTTCTCAAGGACAAAATGTGTTCATTCAGATGGACATTACCTATGTCAATGAGAGACCAGACCCCTATTCAAGGCCCACACACTGTGGAAATTGGCCAATACAAATTGGCCTTCTTGAAGGCAATGCACCTTCCAGGCAGAGCAAACTCAGTAGCAGAGTCATGCCAGTGGCTGCCCCCTCTGGAAATTGAGGTTGCACTAGTAGTGCAGATGATTTAGCATTGTTTGGGAGAAGCCACAACTTGTGGTCCCCTGTGGTTTTCCTTGGCAGAAACCAGTGCCCCACTTGGAATGAAATGGATGCTATTGCTAACACCTAGCCAAGAGGTCTTTATACATTCCTCCCGATCCCCCTAATAGCACTCACACTTCAGGACATGTACTAGTAGCCCCCTGTTGGATGGGGATCCTTGATACCTTCCAGTAAGAATGGACCTCCCGTCCCAGCTGGACAGAAATGTTTGGCATCTGTTGCCGAGCCTCCGTCAGCTCTGGGTATGGCCAGTGAGAGGGACCAGTCACTCCTGGCAGACCTTGAGCTGTCAATTTGTGAGACCTTTCAAAGTGGAAGGGTTCCCTCGACAAACATGGTGTATAGCAACTGTTGGACTGTGTTTTCTTCATGGTGCGAGGAGAGGGAAATATACCCATTCTAATGGTGGATGGCAGAGAATTTTCTACAGCTCAACCAGGACAAAACAGAAGTTTTGGTTATTGGTCCCGAAGCTCACAGAGAGAAACTCATTCCGAAAAGTGAAAGCACTGGCATTGAACCCTTGTCAACAGGCAAAAAACCTTGGAGTAATATTTGATGTGAATCTAAGTTTTGAAAAACACATCAGCAACATAACACAAAATGCTTTTTATCACCTTAAGAACATCGCCAGAGTACATCCGTTTCTCTCCGAAGCCAACACAGAGACACTAATGCACGCTTTTATCACCTCCAGAATTGACTATTGTAATGCTCTACTTTCTGGTCTCCCAAAAAAGAATATATCTCGCCTATAGTTACTTCAAAACTCAGCTGCACGAGTGTTGACAAAGACCAGAAAGAGAGCACACATTACACCAATTTTGAAGTCTCTGCATTGGCTACCTGTCAGCTTCAGGATTGATTTTAAAAACCTTTTATTGGTTTATAAAGCACTTAATGGTCTTGGGCCTTCTTATTTATCAGATTTGCTTTTAACCTATGAACCCTCCAGAACCCTCAGGTCTTCTGGTAGTGGCCTTTTAATTATCCTGAAAGTTAAAACAAAAACCCACGGTGAGGCAGCAAACTCAAGACCTATCTTTTTAACCTGAAATTTCTTTATACACACACACATACTTATATATATATATATATATATATTTATATGCGTATTTAACTTTGTATCTTAATCTGTTTTATTTATTGGTATATCCTTTTATATCATTTTTATTTTTTATATTTTATTTATTTTTTTTTATATTTTTATTATTTATTTTTTATATCTTGTGCTTTAATTTACCTCTTTCTATTGTAGTTTTATTTACTTATCTAATTATTTATTTATTTTATTCATTTTTATTTTGCATCCTTTCTCTGGTGATAGCGTTTCCCCAGTACCTCAGTTCCTGTTTTATTTTAGTTCCTCTTGTTTTATTATAATGTCATTTATTTCTCTTTATTATTTCTCTCTCTCTCTCTGTATGTCTGTGTATGTGGGAGGTCACTGTTCTATTCTGTGAAGCACTTTGTGTTACAGCTTCGTTGCATGAAAAGTGCTATATAAATAAAGTCTGATTGATTGATTGATTGATTGATAATGCCCTTTGCAGGACATACTGTGGTACTTGCAGTATCTTTTCGAAGCTGGCTGGGCTGCTTCAGGTCAGTTGAGGCACATTACTTAGTTACAGTGTTTGTGCAGTACCCCAGGATCCTGCAGGCCTTGAGCAAGTCAACCTTTGAGCCTATGGCAAAGATGACGCTAAGAAATATGTTTATGAAAATTGCTCTTCTTCTGGCAGTTGCAACAGGCCAAGAGCATGAGTGCATGAACCACTGTATGTGCCTTTGATGGAAGACAGGCAGTTCTTGGGTGATACTGTTGCCACTTTTTTCTTTCCTACCAAAAGTCTTGTCCCTTAGCTGTGTTATCAGGCCATAGAGCTGGAGACATATCAGTCTCCCCTGTTTAGATACAAGTTGGGAAAAAAAGGGCAATTTGTTATGTCCAGTATGGGCATTGTGCCTGTACATTAGGGCAACACAAAGCTCCAGGCGCTCAGATCAGTTGTCTGCCAGAGCTGTAAAGACAAAGGACATGTACTGTCTAATCAAAGGCTCTCTCACAGGGTTGTTAAGACAATCGAACAGGCAAACTTGGCCCCACAGATGTCATCTGTCATTCCTGCAGGGGTGTGGCAACATTCTGTGCTGCAATAAGAGGGTGCCACTATGTGAGATCTGTGCAACAGTGTCCTGGGCAGCACCTTCTAGAGGTTTTATCGCCTTAAATTGTACTTCTGGATCCACACAGACATCAGCTATTCAACCAATGACATCTACAATTGTTCAGTAGGCAGGTAGCTGTTTCCTTGTGACACTGCTAGTATGAATCATCCACTTTGTTTACTGCCACTTGCAGTCGGGAAGAAATGAAACAGAATGGAAGTTACAAAGGTAACTCTGGTCCTGTGACTGCCAGTCATGCTGATCATTCTGAACCTTTTTTTCTGTATCCGCTGCATTAATTAAAAAAAAAAAAGATTAACTTTGTTTTCTTTGTTATAACATATATCCAAACACATATATACATGATACAGCAGACAAGAATTAACTTTTAGTTTCTTTTGAATTTTAGCTCCGTCCATTATCCCCCTGTTGTTTAAAATTTCAGAATCAGACTTACAGTGGTTCATGAAACTGCGTGATGAAAAAGTGATGTTAATGCAATCCCAATAGGAGCCCGCTTTGTGCAGGCAGACACAGAGCAGCGATCTCAAGGTGACCCCACAAGGCTCCCATAAATGTTTTATCAAGGCCTGCACAGAGCTGAGGTCCCTGTCACAAGGGATCGTCTCTGTGGGTCACGCATGGCTCTCACAGAAGGGAAGTGTTGTTCCGCTCACATGTCAGTATACACATGTTAATATCCACTCTGACTTGTTATTCCAGAAAGCAACTAACAGTATGAGGGAAATCTTTAATAAACGGCTTTATGGAATTTAATGAGAGCTAGATGAATGGTGTCAATGGCAATAAGTGAAACATTTTATTGGTCTTGTGAACTGCTTGTAGTTGTTTTTTGATTTCATTACATGCCTCAGTTCTCCCATAAAGGCTTCACCCACTATTGAGCACAGTCCAGAGCAAAGGATTTCAGCAGCTCTCCATATCAAACCAGAAAAGAATTGCCTTTGGCATTTCTAAGTGATGCATGACTTCTCTTGTATTCCTGTCTCTTCTTTGAATCTGTGAAAATCAGAGACTGTCAGTCAGCATTTAGTACCCCCCCTGACATGACCAGAAAATGTCAAATTAGCAAAAAGAAAATAAAAGATAAGAGTTCATAAGTTCACTGTAATCTTTTTATCTTGACAAACTAGGATGGGGTACATAACAGAACTTAGACTAATAAAAATAGTGCATGTTGATGATTTATGTATTTATTTGTAGATGGTGATTTTATTTTTTTAAAATACCTTTTTTCCTGCATTGAAACAAAAGGAATTATGACTCAGCAATCCCAACTAAAGGTCCATGTACTGTACTGGCTCTTTCCAAAAGTTTCAATGACAGGTCACAAATGTAAGTAAGCCGCTACCATAAAGCGTTTGGTGCATCACCACCCTCTGAACTGGAGCAGAACTGACCTTTATTTGCATACTATCTGGGAAACCAAAGAGGTATTGCAATTAAATTTGTGATTTGGTTAAAACAGAAACATACGTGGGCGGCATGGTGGTGTGGTGGTTAGCACTGTCGCCTCACAGCAAGAGGGTTTCTGGTTCGATCCTGGGTGCGGGAGCCCTTCTGTGCGGAGTTTGCATGTTCTACCCATGTCAGCGTGGGTTCTCTCTGGGTACTCCGGCTTCCTCCCACAGTCCAAAGACATGCAGATTGGGGATAGGTTAATTGGTGACTCTAAATTGGCCGTAGGTGTGAATGTGAGTGTGAATGGTTGTCTGTCTCTACATGTCAGTCTTGTGATATTCTACTTAGTTCTCCACAAATTATGTCATGTAACTATAAATACGGACATCAGATTTAGGTAAGTAAAGTTACTGTGGTTAGCTTTAGCAAAAACTCCCATCAGCTCGTTGGTCATGTGGTTGCAGCCTTCCCAAATACGCAGGCTCACATACTACTGACTCATGCATGAACGAATTTGGGTGAACACCTTTCCACTTTCCACTAACCCTAACCCTAACCCATTTCCACTGGGGTCATTTTCTGTCTGCGTTGAAATAAAGGCATAGAATTCTCAAAAATTTTGTTTAAAGAGGAACTGTGGATGCATTTATAACAAGTACTTAGCTAACTTGTCGACAGATCCATCTCCATTAGCAAACTTTTGACTAAGACTATCTGACTCAATTTAAAGTTCTTGAAAACCGACCTTTCTTAAAACTGTGACACCAGACAATTTTGGTAGCCAGACCATTCCTTGTGAGTTGAGCAGTGTAGAGCTGGCCAGCACCAACTCTGCTTGAGCTTGGATGGCACAAAAAGCAGTTGGTTGGACTATTAAGCCACACTGACAGCGTTCATTTCCAAAACAGTGTCATGAGGGAACGCTGTGGAGCTAAAGCAGCATACAAAGCCGGAGAATTAGTACAAGCATCACATAACACACATTTGCCATAATTACAGATAGATGAGCACATTTTTTGCTCTAACCAGTGGATTATAGAGTACATCTACTGCAATCCCTCATGGCTGCTGGCTGGATGAACAACTTTGATTTTGTTGTACAAACTTTACTCATCTAGGAAACATGAATGGGAAATGTTTCATCACCCCCTCCGAGCAAAGTCTGCAACATGAGGGCAGGTAATCGATTCGTATATATGTCAATGCAAAATATGTTAGTCAGATGCCATCTCTATTCCAAAGCTCATATTTCAGGAGCAGCCAAATTCCCACAGTCCTGGGATCTGCTTCACAGGCATTTAATTGATTGTTTGTTTGGGGGCTGGTTTTCTTCTTAGCAGAGTTTCACAAAAAGCTAAATTGCTTTTGGAAAAGTCTCAGTAACAGCACAGAATGAAAGACAGTTTTGGTTTACCTCATCATGTATGTGTTTCCTCTGTTTACTTATTGTTTCAGCTCCATCTGATAGCACTGTCTGTACCACAAGACCAACCTGAGTTGCCTATAAATAACCAGATAAAAATAAGCAGACAGCAGTGTCTTTGTTAGTCTGAGACAGTGCATATGTTCAGGAGACAGCACCAGTCAAATCGCTAGCATTTTGAAATGCCACATTGTTTTGATATGTCTCCTGAACAGAAAAAAAAGACTGCATGACAGTCTGGATAGGTCCAGCAACACTTACCTTTTCAAACGCTTGACTGGAAGACATTTTGAAGAAGATTCTGCTTGATTCTGGCAGGTGGAACAAGGGAAATAAAGAACAAAGAAATACACTCTGAATACTCCATTTATCACCTGCAGGCAGGGCCTTATCTTAATGCTGCCTTTTGGCCTTAATGTGGTCCGCTTCACTCCCAGACGCACGCAAGTGCTTATCCACAGTGGGGATATCATGCAGCGTCATCTGCAGCTATTTCCAGCTGGATCCAAGTCAAGAAGTCTGAACGACAGCACGGCGTAGGGCCACTTTACAACAAAATTTCTAATGGTTTTGCCTTTGAGGAGAGTCACAATAGTATCAGAAGGCATTCGTCTGCATGGTAATGAAGTGTTTGACACATCATTTTGAGGCTGGGGAGTTATAAATGATCAGAATGTGTCAGAATATAGAAAAACAGGGCCTGATCTGACAACCAGAGACACCCAAGGTGAGTCTTGTACTGTTTTACTTTTTATGATCATTATAATGAATGATTGGATTCATTGAGTATGAAGCATGAAACCAAAATATTAATTAGCATAATACTTAGCATAATACCAAGAGATATCCTTGATAGTAAAAAAAAAAAAAATCCTAAAGTACTGATGAGATAAATTTGGCTTTTAAAATTTCCATTCCTCAGGAAGGGATCAGGCTCACTTATTACCTGCCTTTTGGCCATATGGAAGGTATAATTTGGTTTAATCCTGTTTAATCCGGATTATGTGTTTACATTAAAATGTAATACCTGAGTGTCTCTAAAGCTTTTGCCATAAATAAGTCAATTAATAGAATTGCCCTAACTACAGATTAAAGGGAGGATTTTCAACGCACCACTAGTGTTTTTTTATTGTGAAAGTAAACCAGGATTCTGGGTCAGATTAGTGGAAAATCATTCCTCATGTGCAGCATTTACAAGCATTGACAAAATCCCCACTTCACTTGAGTGACCAGGTTTAAGACTGAATTGTGTCTTCATGCAAACTACTGTGAACCCAAAGTAATTAGCCATAAAGTAAATGTAATATATTATTTTAAAGATGGCCTGAGCTGGTGTAGAGCCAGATCCGAATGCAATCACATAAAAGTTCAGATGATTGCGATCCAATCCCTCAAACCCACCTCCAGAGGTGTTCAAGTGGATGCATTAAATTTACGTAATTTTCAATTCACTTACTATGTGGGTGGAAATATGTAATCGCGCTTGGCTCTTCCAAACCAGCGAGGTAGCTGGTTTCCACTTAACAGGCTAGGCTACTAGCAAGAATGCAGCAGGGAAGCTTGTGGATTTTCAAGACACTCATAAATGGAGTTAAAATGAGGCCAAGTTTCTGCTTTCAGTTTGGTCTAAGGAAAGTATACAGGCAAAACTTGGACGTTCATATCACAGCCGAGCCATTCATGAAGGGATTGCTATGCAAATAGTGGCTAAGTGCTAAAACTGGTGATCACATATCAATCAAATTACTATCAATGACACTGGAAGCTTATTGATACAATGTGTAAAATGTTTTCAGGTTAAATGATATCTAGATAGAATCGCGATGCAAGAAAAAAATTAGTGCAAAGTGTAAAGGTCTGACAGTAACAGGGTGGATATGAGATGGTAAATTAATGATAAATACCAATACAAGCCCTCAGCATGTATTGGTATTTATCATTAATTTATTTTGAATTTATTTGTATATATATTTAAAAGATTTCTTGAATTGGTATAGTGCCATTGTCTGCTGCAGAAAATCAATGGCACTACATGGCACATTGTGATGCAGACCCTGAAGGAAGACAGCAATACCTCAATAAGGAGAAGGAGAGGTAGAGAAAGGACCGGAGGGAAGGAAGAAAAAAGAAAGTGTCACACCTCAGCAAAAGAGAGAAAAGAGCAGTAAAAAATGGTGAGAAAGGAGGAGAAAGCTGAGGGATAGAGCTAGGACCACTCCTCTTCCAAGTCCAAACAATCCCCCAGAGCCAGACAATAGCCCACACCCAGGGCTCTCAAGGTTAGAGGAAAGCTGACGGTTGAATGCGTCGTTGATTAGGTGGAATCTGTATTTGTGCTCCAGAACTTAAATCATTAACACTACTCCTAAAATATTATGACATTGTATAGCAAGTGTAAGGATGATCTAACAAAGTAGATCAAGTAAAAACACCTCACTTAAATGTGACCAATGGCATTGTTGATGAAGGAAAAGAGGACAAAAGACAAACTTTTTAAAGTCTAACCTTTAAAGCTGTCTGTGTGTGCAGTCAAGTAATTACAATTTGACTCTCATGACTTTAGAGTTACGGAAATTGTGCCCCTTGATCTGTACTGATCTTTGCATTAGTTAGAATCTAATGCTACTTTCTATCTTTCACCGCTATCATCAAGGAAAGCTTTACATTACACTGTAAAACTATTATTATGCTGTAAAAAAAATATAAGGTTTTTCAACATAAAATGTCAGTGACCACTGCGTTAATATTTGTACTGGTAAAATGTATCAATTGGTTATAAAATTAATTCAGTCAACAACTGTTTTGTTAAACTGATAAGATGCTGTCATTTAAATTGTTTTCCAGTATTTCTCTCACTTGTGAAGCTGTTTCATGTCTTATCACTCATGCACCATGCTGCCTAATTTTATTTCAATAGTTTTTATTCAAATGTGTTACTCAGTGTCAGCACTCATCCTGGGTTTGATGTGACCAAGCAGAGATGTGTTAAGAGCGAAGCCTGAAGCAGGTGCTGTACAGGTTGTTCCAAACATGCATTCATCATGGGGTTTTTGCACAGTTACACCTTCGTTTTGAATATTCTCACTGAGCTGTTTGACACATTACTGATCATTAACTCATTACTTGCAACTGAATGCAAGTCGCATACCAAAGACTTAGGACTAGACTAGACTTGGCCTCGCTACCTTATTTGTCCATGCTGGACCTACAATGGGACTACAGTGGTGTGCGGCGGCCCAACATTGCTATTGCACTCTGCTCATCCCAAAATGGATCCCAGTATGGGTCCAAGCCCACAGTGATTGTCTTAAAGAAATCTTAAAAGCCAATGTTTTACTGCTAAATTTTTCCTTTACCATAAGAGAGCAGGGATAAGTAGCCACCTAGCGTAGAATAACATGATGCACTTGGTTGGTTTTCATTCACTAGCCATCACTGATATGTAACTTCAGGCTTAATGAACATATCTGTGTAGACACAAGTGCACCGACAACAAGAACCAAAACATGTAAAACATACATTCCTCCCTCGGGCAAAGATTTTTTTCTCAGGTGATAGCACATGGGACCCAATTTACAGAGCAGCTCTTTATTCTCTGACAGAATAAAACATACAATATAATGTCAGTTGCACTGAAGTTGTGCAATGAGTAAGACCCAGGCAATGATACACTGTATGACAAATACCTGTATTAATCTAAATAAGCATATATCCCCACTCTGCTTTGTGTTAACTTACCTGCTGTAAAATGACTTTGTCAGGATTTCTGTGTTCAAATACCCAAGGATAAGTTGGCCATGGCTAATCAAGATTAGAAATGGCATGAGAAATGATGAAAGAAGCACATTTTCAGAACTTATCGAAGGATTGCAGACATTTGCATAAAACATGCATTTGATTCATCATCACATTCGTGTTTCTAAATTACCTCTGAGCTGATGTCAACAACGATAACCGACAATGTGTGTTTGGCCGTACTTCGTCTGTTTGATGGAACACATGTTTATAGTAATATGGTAATTGCAGTGTAAGCTTGAAATGTTCGTCCATCCACCCATTCATCTATTGTCTGTAACCGCTTCTCCTACTCAGGGCTGTGGGGGGCTGGAGCTTCTCCCAGCTGACACTGGGCAAGAGGTGGGGAACACCCTGGACAGGTCACCAGACTATCACAGAGCTGTCAGTAGGTACTCTAACCTGCATGTTTTTGGATGATGGGAGGAAGCAGAAGGACCCAGAGAAAACCAATGTTAATACAGAAACATACAAACTCCACACAAAAGGGTCCAAGCCAGCCAACGGGTTCAAACCCAGAACTTCCATATCAAGGCAGCAGTGTTAACCACGGTGGTGCCGCCCAAGCTTAAAATGTGATTTAGTCTATTGCAGGTTTAAGTAATTTAAATGTGATGAATAATTCAGTTCACCTGGGGACTACTTTTACTTATGCTATCTAAATATGACATTCTCTATAAACTTTTTAATATCTGACAGGTGGTCAAAAAAAAAAAAAAATCCTCATATAGGGTAAATGGGAGAAGAAAAGTCTCCAAAAGCCATTAACTGTTGTAAATAGAGCCATCTGCAGACTGTATCTCATCTCCTATTTTACCTGGCACTGACAAAAATGTGAAATATGTTTCCTGCAGAAGAAAGCTGAAGGTGAGCACCTGCACTGTCAGTCAGAATTAATCCAAAACTTGATCACATATAACTGAAGGTCCTTTGCAATCTCCTTTACAATCTTTATGGAAAACAAAACAGCAAAACTGTGAAGTGAGAATAGAAGAAAACCTTTTGCAGTGTCTCTCAGAATTGACTTGATAAGGAAATGAAACATTCTTTCAATTATTATGGTTTCATGGTAATATTCTACGACATCAAATCAGAAAATTGAACATTAGTTTGGACATAAAGTCTGCATTCTGTCACTGCCATTTTTCCTCCCTTTTGATTCTCAATAAGGCATGAAGGCAATTTCTCATTTCACCTCCAAGGGCAGTGGGAAAAGATGTCCTGACACAAGGGCAACTCAATACAGATTTTACTCTACTTTTCAGACTTCTTCAGAGTCACAAAGCCACCGACCACAAACCCCAAAAAGTATTTTCTTCTTTTCCCAGTTGTGTCTGTCTGTCTATGGCGGAACATTTCTCTTGTGTTTAGCATGGAGAGGCTGGCAGCGACTCACAGGGATGAGCAGTGTTGTGTGAGATGAGCTGTTTGAGGAATCCGGCATAGAACAATGTCAGTCAGGGTAAAACTGAGACCACCAGCATGTCAAACAACCCCATGCTAAGAATTTAAATCTATGGACACAGCTCTATTGGGAGCCACTTTTTTATTATCATACCTTGTGGACTATGGAGCCCTAAAACTGTCAAAATGTGGCTAGTGAGATGTTATCAGACAAGTCAAAAAATATCTCAATACATCAATAAATAATTCTGTTCATTCATTATCAGTAAGTGCTTTTCTTATTCAGGGTCAAGGGGGTGTTAGAGCCTATCCCAGCTGACTGTGGGCAAGAGGGGTACACCCTGAGCAGCTCGCCAGACTATGACAGGGATGAAACATAGAGACAGACAGCCATTCACACTCACATTCACACTTGTGGGCAATTTAGAGTTCTCAGTTAACCCAACCTACATATCTTTGGACTGTGGGAGGAAGCTGGAGAACCCAGAGAAAACCCATGCTGACACGGGGAGAACCTCGCATCTGGAGCCATCTTGCCTAAAAACTCTCCAGCTAATCCAGAACGCGGCGGCACGTGTACTGACAGGAACTAAGAAACGAGATCATATTTCTCCTGTTTTAGCTTCTCTGCACTGGCTCCTGCTAAAATCCAGAATTGAATTCAAAATCTTACTCCTAACTTACAAAGCTCTAAATAATCAGGCTCCATCATATCTCAGAGAGCTCATAGTGCCCTATTATCCCACCAGAACACTGCATTCTCAGAATGCAGGGTTACTCGTGGTCCCTAAAGTCTCCAAAAGTAGAACAGGAGCCAGAGCCTTCACTTATCAGGCTCCTCTTTTGTGGAATCAGCTTCCTGTTTCGGTCCGGGAGGCAGACACCGTCTCCACTTTTAAGACTAGACTTAAGACTTTCCTCTTTGATAAAGCTTACAGTTAGGGCTGGCTCAGGCTTGTCTTGGTCCAGCCCCTAGTTAGGCTGACATAGGCCTAGTCTGCCGGGGGACCTCCTATAATACACTAAGCCCCTTCTCTCCTTCTCTCTCTCTCTCTCTCCTTTCCTGCCTGATGCCTCCCACTGCTGCTGTTACTATTAGTCATACTTGTACTGTTATTGTACACACATGATTATTGTCACATACATATATTATCATATATTAATACCTACAACATATTGTACCACAATTACTGTAATTATGATTATTATATTGTTACCTGAATTAATGTTGTTGTAAGCTATTATCATTGCTGTCTGCCCTGCATCTCTGTCTCTGTCTCTCTTTATGTCTCATTGTGTCATATAGATTACTGTTAATTTATTATGTTGATCTGTTCTGTACAACATCTCTTGCACGTCTGTCCGTCCTGGGAGAGGGATCCCTCCTCAGTTGCTCTTTCTGAGGTTTCTACCTTTTTTTTTTTCCCTGTTAAAGGGGTTTTTTTGGGGAGTTTTTCCTTATCTGCTGTGAGGGTCCAGAGGACAGAGGGATGTCATGCTGTAAAGCCCTCTGAGGCAAATTGTGATTTGTGATATTAGGCTTTATAAATAAAATTGATTGATTGATTTAATTTAATTTAATTTAATTTAATTTAATTTAATTTTTGTACTCCATGTAACTTATTTATCTTTTTTATTTTTTAATTAATTCAGCTATCAGCCTATTTTGATAACCTTTTCACTGCATTTTGTCAGTTTTGGGGATTCATAGTTGACAATGCTTTTATTGATAAAGAAATTACCATACAAATAACCACTCAAAGGTTACATGCTTCAAGTTTTAATGTTTTAAGGGAGTAGTTTAATTTCGATTTCCTTTTTTAAGATCAATGCTTGAATGTATTAGTGTAAGAAGAAACCAGCTGCCCTTCAGTCATACTGACAATGTTCCCCTGACACCTTAATTAAAGAGTAAAAGAAGGCGAACCCACGGGTAGCATGTCTATCAATCGCTGTTTATTCTACACCAGTCATGGCTTTACAAATTACATGGGATCATAATCACTACATGGGACCAGCATTTACATTTTCATGAGCAGAGGCTCTCCCGCTGGGATCTAGTACTGGCCTTGACTGACCTGACCTTGTTCAGTGCTGTCAGTCGCTGGACATCAGCACATGAATGGAGGCAAAGGGTTCTTCGGTGCTCCGTGCATTTGTATGTGTGTGTGTATGTGGAAGACTCAAGGGTATGGGTTTAGATGAATGCTGTTTGTTGGTGAAGGTGGGTGCTGGCAGACCTTACATTTATTATTCCCCTTGCTTCATGCATTCTGCCATTGCTGAATTATTCAAAGGCATTAACATGTTTAAAGCTGGCTAATAATACATTATTGAGGCAGCAGTGCCAGACTCATATCTTCCGAGCCCGATTTCAAATACACAATTACACATGGACTCTTTCCTCCATGTTCTAAAGGTAGGGCGATACATTTTCTAAGACATTACTCATGTCTATATTAAGTGGAACTTCTAGACAGAATTAAAGAAGCTTCTCTGAGTGAAGCATTTACATGCTTGGGTATGCATTGAAGAGGTCATTTTGACCGGATCAGTTTAAGCTTTACTGTCTTGTAAGGACGGTTTGGTTGCAAATGTGATCGCATTACAGTCATAATTAAACCATAAAACTTCAGCGGGACAATAAAACCACATTAAAGTATAATTATATGCATAACAAATTGCTACAATATCCACCCTAGTTAATAAGAGTGGACAAGGAGTCAATTGCTTGACAGAATACAAAACTGTTACTCATTAGCAGAAAACACAAAGTGCTTGCACAGACACAAGATATGTCACTATTTCATGTGCAAATGAAGGATTCTAACTGCAGTGGAGATAAATGAGCCTCTTGTTCTGTAAAGTTGAGAGTAACCCTGAGGACCAGAGGCGGGATTATCAACTGGGCAAAGAGGGCAACCCTGGCAAGGCCCTGAGACCACAGACCCTGAGGGGCTCCAAAGGCCACTTGTGGTAATCCACAAAGAGCAAGTTTGTTTGGGAATCAACACTCAAGACCTTCATTACATCAGTCAGCTTACTCCTGCCATGCAACTTGCCCCAAAGTAAGGTGCTCTCTGCTCAGTTTGTCTTTCCCCTCCTCTTCTCTTGCTCTCATGCCTGGTTGCCTGGTTGCTCAGCTGCCTATCTTCATTGTCTCGCTGACGCCATACCTCCCTTTATTTCTGGCCTGTGACGCCTGTACTGGTAAAAAAAAAAAAAAACACAGTCAAACACAGACAACTGCAGCAGCACACATTCTGTCTGCATGCTGAAAGGTGAATGTAGTCTGGTCTATAATGGACAGACAAAAAGAGCTGTAAACACTTGCATATCTGAACACAAAACATTAATTAGGCTATTGCATTTTTGCCTTTGCACTCCACAGGCTAACCATGGCTTTGGCAGTATCCACAAGAGCTTCCTGGTACAAAGAGTTGCTCCTTGTGATTAAATTCCAAGAAAAGTCTTAGAGCTGTGACGTTTTCTTAGAATTTCCCCTTTAAGTTAGGACTAGGTCCTTGTAAAGATAAAAGTTATTCACAAAGCATCTTAGCTCTTAAAAGTGCTCCTAAGGCAAAAAGTTGTTAGAAGTAGAGAGGAGGACTCTTAAGAGTTTCTTAATTAGAGAGAAAATGGCAGAGAGACAAAGAGGAGAACACTGAATGACAGGAAGTAAATGAATTGCCACACATGAGATGGCGCAGAGATAGTTTGTGGTCGATCTCATCAGGGATATGTACACATTTGGCACCCAACAAAATAATGTTATAATGCCAAAAATTAAATGATCACAACAGTAAGATATTTGTAAAAAAGCAAACGTGGTGACTTGGGTCTGTCTCAACCTTCCATCAGCAGAGTGATCACACCTAACAGTGTGAGCACTTTCACAGTCAGCAGTTCATTTCATTTCCACTAGGTGTCCACACCTTGCAGGCTCACACAGGGGCGTGTCTGTGACACCACTCACATCTGTTAAAAGAATGCATCGTACCTAGCAAGGGGAAGAGATCTGTGGTGTTTCAGCCTGTTGTCATTCCCAGGTTGTCAGATACCGACACTTCGTTATGCCCCTTGGCATGTGATATTGATGCCAAAGGCACCCATTATCGTTGTTATGAGTAAGTTATCAACGTAAACCCATCTGAGGCAATACTTGATGCTGGGAGCAAATGATGCAGTAAAGAGAGAGAAAGTTGGCGGTGGTGGGATGGGTCACATAAAACCAGGGGTTCATCCCAGTATCATTCCTCTATCCTCTATCTATGCTCACTTGATCTGGAAATTGATGGACACCTGCCATCTTGAAGGATGTCTCAATTCGTTAAATGCTCTCAGAGGAGTCGAGGGGAGAGGAGGCTTTTAGAGGAGAGGGAAGCGAGGATATACGAGTCCAGCCTTTGCAGAAGTCTTTTACTGACCGATACCCACCCCGATTGGATATCAGTTATTGATTGGACAGCGCAGAGCTGCAGCTGATCAGACTGATCTGATCCACCACAATGTCACTTAAGTTTCATACCAGAGGGAAGACAGATAAGAAGTTAAACTTAAGTGTGTGACTCCCAAGTTTTATATTTCATTTGTTTTCTAATTTCCCATCTGGTTAAAAATCTGAACAAGAAAAGGAGCACTAACTACTGTCTTCATTGATTGGAAGGATTTTTGTCTTCACAATCTGTTCTTTCCCTCATCAACTTTTATTATTGATACAATTACAGTCAGAGAGTCTGTCTGTCAGCAAGAAACACTTTTACATCAGTGATCGTCATTTCCATTCAGTCACGTGAGGCTGATAATTCCCAAGTGTCAGGTTAGTGAGTTACTACAGAATTTTTTTAAATAAAGCCTATGAAGCCTACTGATAGATGCAGCTCCTGCAAAATCCGCGATGGGACTGAGCTGAGCTGGTGACGGTGTATATCTCAAAATAGCTGTCAATCAAAACAGGATTCAGCCTTTCGACTGATCCTCCAATCATCATGCGGAAGCTCAGCGTCCAGCCCGGCCGAGGCGCACCCACAGCTCCATTCACCCCCAGAGACGCTGAGCGTCTGCGGGCGGGACAAAATCGTGGCATTTATCCAGTGACTGTCGAGGTTCGAGGCAATGAAAAAAACTGTTCCATGCAGTCCCATTGAAGTGCATGGACGCTCAGCTTCTACAGGCAAATGCATTGACCATAGACCGCATAAGAAAACGGCGCTACGGGAATGTATGAGAAGTTAACAACATCGAGTCAGTCGACTTGTGATAAGTAGCTGATTCTGAACGAACTCGTCTTCAAGATGAACGTGTTCTAACGCATTTGTAGTCAATGAAATGTTAACACAACCGTACATATTTGACCATTTAATTTTTGACATTTTAGGGGAAGCTGAGCTTCCCTTGTAGTCTTAGAGAAATCGCCTCTGATGCTGCTGTAATCAGCTGCCGCCATCATCACAGATGGACGTTGCTTAGTAAATTTCATTGTTAAGGATATTCCATCACTTGCTGCAGTGTCTGGAGATGACTATAGGGACATCAATGTAGGCTATGTTAATAGACCTTTTCACTGTTGGTAAAAAGTATGACATTTTTTGGTGGGCAGGGCTTAGCTAAAGGCAAAACAATTCTCCATACACATTAGCTAGCGCTAGCTAACAAGGTCCGTTGGCTTGTTTTAGACAATGGGGGAAGATGCTGGCACAAACTAGACCGTTCGGTTATCCAGAGCACTGCATTCTCAGAGTGACAGGGTGCACGTTCATCCAATATTACTCTCCCCGATTTCTGATTAGGTGGACATGATAACCCTTAATACACATAACGTTATTCATCCCTACAACAGTAAATACTTTTTCCCTAACCTGATATGAAGTGTGCGCTGCACATGCGATCATTTCTGATGATCACCTCTGTCCAGTCCTTGCGTCTTATCCCATTTAACCATAGTTTGCTTCCTTTTCATTGACAGGCAGTGGCGGCTGGTATGTGATAAAATTTAAGTTCTACTCTGGCTCCCAATAACACAACAAGACAACATTTTAAGACTCCTCTGTAGCCTACAGCCCTGTGGTGGTAGGTCGTGTTTCGCCTTCAGCTTGTGACGCCAGCCCTAAAAGAGTCTGTAGTCTGAATAGTGTCGTTACTACAGCTCACTCTGTAGTTTCACATGTTCTATCCAAAGTTAAGCTTGTACTTCAGACTGTTCGAGCATTGTGCATCATGGTAACCTAACCAGAGCTCTCTGTTGTCATGGAGCCCTGAGCCACCCGATGTTGATTTCCTAAGCTTCCCCAGCAAAACCACCAAAGGAGAGACTCCTCTGTGGGAGGAACCCCAAACATGCCTCTGACGTGAGCCTGTTACGACACGAGCAGATCCCGAGGAGACACACACGGGCAACCTCAGCAGGAGATAACGATGACATTAAGGACCATCAAAATGTGCCCCCCCTCACCAGAGGCATGTGTGCCGCAGGTTCCATTACGCTGCTACAACAATTACTGTACACCCAGGGAGTCACACAGGAACCACACAGGGAAGTATGTCATTATATCTTTTTATGATGCTTTCATCATCCTTGTTTTCCCAGAAGACACTGGGGAAGGAGTTTTTTGCTGTGAAAGACGAGGGCAAAGAGGAACAGCGGGTACACTTGGCCACCGTATACCTTCACAGGTAGAGGAGGAGAACACAGATGGAGGCTGTTTACCACACTTTAAAAAAGTCCCTCCTCTTTCCTCTTTCAACTCAATCATATAGGCTTTTTTTCCCCTGAGCTGAACCAACATCCAACCGTTTCATTACTTTGAGGTGGGGATGAGGTCGCTAATGTTGGACAGGCTATCAGAACTCCCCGCTGGGCCAAGCTATTCCAGCTGAAGAGAAACACTACGCCCTTCTAGACATCCTACACACACATACACTGTCCTGACCCTCCCCTCCTTCCCCTACCTTTCACACCGTACACTAGAGATGATCTTGGCCTGCGGTCTGTCCACGTGTCTGTGAGCCTGTGTGGCTAAAGCAGTGCCTCGGGCCGTGAAAACCACCAGCGAGTTAGGCGCAGACGTGATGCAGGAGAAGCCTCAGCTGCCTTCTCACTGGCTGTAATGAAAATCCAAGGAGAAATGAAACAGACCCAAGGGTGCATGCAAATCAATATACGCACAGTGAGTCAACGGTGCAAATTTGTTTCCATTAGCAGTTGTTTCTTTTCACTAGTTTAATATAATGTTTTCTCAGCCGCTAGCAATGCTGCATTGAAGCGCATTTAAACAAAGTAAAAGGTAATTTCAATTAGACTGCATTGCCGGTTCTTTATGCCATTGAACATCTGTTTGCTATTCTTGTTGAGAAGTATTTTCCACCTGGCAAACATACAGTAGGATGAGTCATTAGTTAAAAGGCTTCACAGCAGCTACTGAAAGCTGCTCAGTATGATCTCACTTTTGCTGTTAAATCAACAAGCCAATTTGCTTGTTGATATTACTCATCTGTTTCATTTGATAAAAACTGGAGTCTGAACCAATACCGGTTACCAATCGACACATCATCAGACTCATTAAGACTGCCTATGCCAACTGGAGGACACACAGCTTATACAGAGAAAAGTCTCACCAACATGCTACAAAACTATCATATCTTGCACGTAAAGAGAATAATGCAATAAACAAAGTGTTGGTACTTTTGCAAAATGAAGTAAATCTTCATAAATGAATGAGTCTCAGAGCCAGTACTGACTAAAACTGTAATATTTTTGATTATGCTGCAATGATTAAGCTTGTTATCATGAAATTAAATGATAAATAAGCCAATATGCAGACTGCATGTGCAGTTATCTTTATGACTTGGTGTTAAGGTTAAGACATTTATCATTATTATTTCATGAATTCTGGTTTAGATGTTACAGAGTTGAGTGTCTACTGGCCTTGCTGCCGACACTGTAGGACTATTATATCCTTTGTCTCTCCTATTCTTCCTCTCTGTCTATACTCTCATTGCCCAGATAACACCTGACTGACCCCTTTCATGTCTTGCACTACACTAATCAAGACTTTTACATATCACATTTCACATATCAGTCATACAGTAGTCACAAACTACGGCTGCAACACTGAACACCCATCTGTAGGTTCTACTGTTTTAAATAG
Organism: Cephalopholis sonnerati; assembly: GCA_019142605.1. Lineage (NCBI taxonomy): Eukaryota > Metazoa > Chordata > Actinopteri > Perciformes > Serranidae > Cephalopholis > Cephalopholis sonnerati. The sequence goes on along the minus strand of JAGQAX010000015.1, from coordinate 13,681,148 downwards.
TACAAGGAGCTCTATAGAATGCTGCAGGAATGGGTCCTAAAACCCAAAAATGAGTTAGCATTTTAGCATGTATGATTCCATCATCTCGAAGTCAATGGGTTTTTTGAATCAGTTTTAGCCTGAATAAGACATTTTTACATTTTGTTCTACAACATAAAACACACCAGTAAATACCCCATTCATACATTTTGAAGGCTTTACATCTTTTAAAAAAGGTGGTGGCTAACAAGAAGCTAATGAGACGACAGGGTGTCATCACGCCAAACACAGTATGGTGGCAAAACTTAAGTCACGCAATCATAAGCACCTTTTACACTGCCAGATTTTCAGCGAATGTTGGGCCGTTTTCCTGGAAAACTGCGAGCGTTTAGACACGCAGAGCCAGAGTGGCAAGTTGATCTGAGGCACCCAATTTTCCGCCTCGTAGGGTAGTCATATTGGCGGAACGGTTTTGGTTCAAAAAGAGCGAGGCGCCCTTCCGTCACGGGAGGGGCTGTTGATGACTTGTGGGAGGGGCTGTTGATGACGCCGTACGTGCGACCCACTGGCATGGAATTCAAACCAGGAAACAGCTGATAGCAGGAATGAGTATCAGGCAGCACTAAGGAGACGCAAACCAGAAGATGAGCAACTGGGGAGATAAAGAATTGCGCGCCCTCCTTGCCCTCACTAACAAGGAGGCCATTAACTGTCAGATGACAAGAACCGTGAAGGACGGGCCAATGTAAGAGCAAATCGCCGAAGGACTGACCAGCCACGGCTTTCCTCGGTACATCACCATTTACGTCACACGCTGAGCAACATGTTCTGTTATTATCTTGCCAAACAAATGTGCAGGTAGCCTATCATACATTTTGGTCACCAATGAGCTTGTTTTCTGCAATAATCAAAAATGAAGTGAAAAAAATCCCAATAGCATTTTGTCAAGGGAATCAGGGAGATATTAACTTCAGTGTTGGCCTACAAACTAATGTGTGCAGCACTCTATATGACATTCAGAACATTAACATTAGTTATTTGGTATGTAGAGAGTGCATAGTGGAATGATGGCATCCTGAGCAGAGAATTAATTGATGCTACCTCTTAGCGTGTTGCAACTCAAGCTTCTCTGTTTTTTGTTAGAGTCGCTGTGAGTGTGTCCCACTGGCTAGCTAATCTCTGCTGGTGGTTACTGCTGATAACCCCGTCCTAACCCACATTGGTGGAGCCAGGTCATCACTAAAGCAAAACGCCAACCCTACGATTTCTCAAAGATTAACCTCATTAGCTCTGTTTCTGTATTTAGCATGGTTCATGCTGTTAGCAGAATAAGCTGTCAGCACTGTTAGCTGCTAGCAGCCATCTTAGTAATCTCCATGTTGGTAGCCGTGTGCAGGCAACCAGATTCAGAGTCATAGATATGCTCTGAAGGCCGTAGAGCTCCTTTAGGGTATCACTTCTTTAAGACTCGATAAGTTGTCATGAAGAATTTATTAATGTCAATAAATTATTGACTCATGCTTTGTAGATGTTGTTGGAGGCCATCAATAAGAACACATTTAGGCTGCCAGGTTGCGAAAAGTCCCTCTGGCAGGTGTTCATCCTCTGGGACACTTGCTTTGCATCTTCTGGTGCTTTAGTTCATCAGACCTCATCAAAAGACTGTTTGATGTTTGACTGACTGGCAAAGTGCATCTGTTACCTTCATGGGAGGGGAATATAATATTATTAGAGCACTCTCTTAATAGAAAGCAAGACAGCCATGACCGCTATTACCAATATCATATTAACATTTATAACACACAGTTGATTATTATTAGAAATTATGAGTGAGACAAATTAATAACTTTATTAATGACTTGACTATCAATGACTTACCAGCCAGAGAGTATTTCACATCCTGGCAACCAATATGTTGCTCTAATTAAAGGAATTAAATAACCTTTTAGTAATTAAGCAATTACATAACTTATCTATAAAGCAGTAGTAAATTAACAATTAGTGACAACCTATATATTTGTGCTACAATGTGGTACTTTATACAAAGTTAGAGAGAATAATGCAATAACTTTCAGTTCAGCCATTTGTGAGAGATAGCAGAAGTAAAATCAAATGCATAAAGTAAGGATCTATGCATGAGGTGGGGGTTGACAGAAGGAGACATCCCGTCTGGTAAATACACTCCCAAACATTAATCGCATAGCAGTGTCATGCTGTCAACAGTCTGTGAAGTGGTGAGGAATGAAAAGTAAAACTGATCATTAATTTGCCTGCATGCATAAAGAAAACCTGGTTACACTAACCAGCCAAGCAGAGATACAACAGAAATGTTATGGTTATTATTCTCCAGATTTACATAATTGCTTGTGTTGTGAGATCAAAAGTGATTGATAAGCTTTGGAAAGTCTAACAAAATTAAAGTCATGGAGAGAAATGTAAGTCAGTGACTGATAAATAGCAGTGGGACTTCTAGTGTTTCCACTCATGAATAACTGTGATTTGTGTAGTTTGAACTAAGTATTATTTAATGCAACACATCCAAAATATGTGAAGTCACGCCGACGTATCAAAATAAAGAGACAAAGCTTTGTAGAAATAAAATCCTCCCTGACTGTGTTTACCAGGAAGGTGAGAGCTGGGATTTATTCCGCAACAATCCTGCTGAAATCCTCAACTTTGGAGGAGCAGACGGATGAAATGTCACGCCAGACATTTTCAGCTGCAGTATTCAGATATCTGTCAGATAAGTTTCTCTCTCAGACACAGCACACATCACTGTATAAACCATTCCCTACATTGTCAACAACGCGGAATCCCATTTTCAATCTTTTGTAGAGGCATGCGTCATGACAATGCATCCCCCTCAGCCGCAGTGCAGGCAATTTTCCACACAATGCTTCACATCATGCCATCAAGGACAACAATGGAGCGAGGGAACCTGTCTGCTCTTAGATACTGCTGTGCACTAGCAACAAGTACGAGGACATACTCGTAACCACAATGTATGATTTATGCATACCCCACATAGTCTTCTCAGATATGTAAGACACTATATTGTTTGTCCTGTGACCTAATGTTGCCCAGATAAAATAGGTGTCTCTGGGTTCAAAGTGAGCTTCTCCCTCTTATTATTTTTGCATGAAATACATGGAAACCCAAGTCTGTCAGGAATATATATGAATATATAAGACATTAAAAAATAATATAAGTATCTCATTATTATGAGTTAGCAGACGGCAGACTATCGCAGGGAAATACATGTATTTATTTATTTTTAGGAGGATGATGGGATTATGGATGGTGATACAGATGGCGATCATTACAGTCCAATAATGTAAAAATCATATGAAGCCTTTGATAACCTGTTTGCTCAGTCACATTCTTCTGAGCGATGGAATCCCATATGAACACAAACACTTTGTTGAATTTTCTGTATTTTGTCTGAGGTCAGTGGGAAAAACATGATGTCATGTATTTCCGTCCTGGTTTCATTCCAAAGTTGTTGAATACCAGGGCTTGGGCAGTGACTTCAGGTGTCAGACACTGACAAAAAAAAAACCATCGTTTCACATTGGCATTATTTGTGGCAGTTCGCCATTATTGTGTGACGGTCTTTAGTTGTACAAATTGTAGAAAAATGTCAAAGATTTGAAACCAAGCTTTGGTGCCTTTTAATAACAAAGGTTCTCAAATGTCATTCAAAGTGGCATGCATTGTCCACTAGGGGCACTCGAAGCACCTTTACTTGGGACCTTAGACTGTATAATAAAGATGGACCCCGTGACAGCTCCCCATAAACTCGGCCCCCTCCATGTTGACAGATGGGAAGTGGGCCTGACTTAGACGGTGTAGCTACCATGACATCGTCCTTTGGTTTGTGGACTCTCATACTGAAGCCTAGCGTTTGGCATTCCAGCTGTTGCCATCTTGGTTTTTTGGAGCCAGATGCACACATCAAATTAATTTTTCCTAAAAATGGTTTCTGTCAGTCAAGTGAGTTTGATTTTAATTAGTTAATTGATTCTATAAAAGGGATTTGACGCCAAAATTGACAGCTGTATGAGCTAATCTGTGTGCTTGCAATCAATAGCGCTGCTCAATACCGTCTTGCATTGGTCAATATTTTGGCTTCATTTTTGCGAAGTGGGAAGTGGAGACACATTGTCCATCTTTATATACATAAATAAGTCATAATAATAGCAATCACCATGACATTTTAAAACAATACTTGTACTTTAATTTAATTTATTATTAGGCTAAGAAAACGCCTTTAGTGTTATTTCTTACTTCTTCACACTGGACTTCTTGAACATGTTGTCTTGTACTTGCACCAGATTTTGCATTCTGTATCACATTAAGTACAAGCATGCATTGTTTCTGTGGATGTCTTGTGTGTGGGTACACAATTTGAATATGTGGCAAACTACCACTGACAATCAAAATACCTTTATAGAGAAACAATTACAAAATGGAAATCAACATGGGGTTTGCTATGGTGAATATCTCAAGATTTAGAACTTTAAGTCTATAATTTTGCCATGCTATGCCACAATAATTAGACATGAAAATTTAAGTTTATTATCTTTAACTGTTTTGCCATGAGGCAATAGGCTTCCACAGGCCTGTCGTACGGTCAGTAAAAAGGAATGTGATTTTCTTTTCCAGGGGGAACAGCCAAGCCTATTATGGTGAGAATGTATGTTTTTTACACCTCCAGCGAGACATGAGCAGGTCGTTTATCCTGTTTTGTGTTTGTCAACCCTAATCCACCTAAGACCTGGGCCAAGTGACAGTGTCATCCACGACTTCTCTGGGAATTCATGTGGCTCGAGGGCCTACCCGTAATCATCACTGTCATTGTCAGGGCAAGGCACAAAGCGGCCATTACTGTCCCCACTGAATGGCTGACCTGACCTCCTCACAGTGTCCCTCGCCATGAGCATTACTCCATTTGGCCCCAGTTCATCCCTTCTCAGGGAGATAATAGCACCACAGTCGCTGTCATTCTTGCTGGTTTGGGAAAACTGAAGTCCAATTTGCATGATGATAAAATGACCTGGGGACACCCAGCTATTTAATAACTGTGAACTGTAATTTTAATTCTTTGTGAAGCTGACATGTCTGGAATGAGTGGAAATTACAGTAAAAACTCTCTCTATAAAGCTTACAATTTTTTATTTATTTAAAAAATCATGATATTTTAAATAAAAAAATGATAAAATCCATAAAATGGGAAGTTTAATAAACAAAATACAATTACTGTTGGGTAAAAACACATTAGGAGAAAGCAGTGTTATAAATATGTGTCTCAAGATGTCATTTAAGAATGTCAACAGATATAGTTTAGTCAGGAACACTTTAGTCACCACTTTCATTTGCAGTATTACATTTGGCCGTATGGCTCTGTTCTGGGGCCTCTCTGCCTTTCCTTGGGCCTATGTAGAAAGCCTCTTCCATGCGCCTACATGGAAAGCATAAGGCAGAGAGAGCACACCTCTCTGCCCTTCCATGCGCCTGCAGAGAAAGCACACCTCTCTACCCTCCACATGCAAAAATGAGAAGAGCCTGCCCTTCCATGCGCCTACATGGAAAGCCTAAGAGCAGCAGCAAAGCCCCCCTAGGAACAGAACAGAGCAGCATCAATGACAAACAGAAATGACATTGATAAGTCAGACAAAGCACGAAAAGGAGGAGCTGTGGTGGAGGCAGGTTGCAAAGTGGCTTGCAGAGGAAGCAGCAACAGTAGGCAGGTCAGAGCAGTTTAAATAGGGCGCCCTGAATGAGATCTGCCAGGTGGTTGCATAGAGAGGAATCATGTGATCTATCAGCTGACTCCCTTTAATCAGTCAGCTGCTCCATCAGTTTATTGGGCTGTTTGAGATCAGCTGATGCTTGACATCATGTCCTGCTTGAACTAATGCTATGCTCAATTTTTGGTAGCCTGACATTGCCATACCAACTCACAGATGCAAATTTGTCTGGAATCTCTCAGTTGATTTTTCAGTTTTTAAGGGGCATTATCAAGGACATAGACCTCTGGAGGCAAATGGATCGACCAACAACCAATCAGAGCAACGAAACTAGACCACAATGTGCAGACATGATCTGTGTTGGTGTAGCATCAACATGGCAATGTCTGTAAACAAGTGCTGCCATTTTTTTCCAACAGAATTTGAAAATAATACCTCAGCAGAAAGTTCCATATCAGCTGCAGCCATCTTAGTCATTTCTAAAAATGTCTCAGCAGTGCCTCTGGCTCGATGGTGCACAAGCCAAAGATGACATCATCATGTATTTTGCATTAAGGGCAAAGGCTTCACAAATTGTCAATCATTATCTCAAACCTTCCCAATATTAGATAAATGGTCCAGCCAAGTGGAAATCTGTCTGAACAAGAGGGCAACCAGACGCATCTGCCAGAGCAAATAAAACACGAGCTCACAAATTCATGTTGTTTCCAGGCTATAGTTTGGGGGCATAACAAACAAAATCTGCCTCTCCATGTCATTTCATTATGACCTCAGGCTTGAGCTACAGGATTTAAGGGACCTAGCAGGCACATATTTCTAGATAAGACAAGGCAAAGCCATTCAGTGATTTAAAAAAATAAATTTAACTCTGTGACCAACAGGTAATGAATGCAAAGATTTTAAACAGGAGTAATTTGGGCTCTCTTAGGCAAACCAGACAGAGAAGCATTAACATACTTCAGCCTAGCTACAGTTACAAGCATGCATTAACGTTTCATACCAGCCTGGGGGAGACGCGTACAATACACTTCAAGAAACACAGGGGCTGGGTGGTAAATTAGAAAATGTGTGTAATTCAATGCAAACAGTGCAGAATGCTGGCATTACAGACCTAATTTGATTCACACCATATAGAATTCTTAGAGACGGGCCTTCACTTTGCAGCCCTGTATAATGACCCCCTCAGTTACACTTGAGTTAGTTGTGCTTGAATTTCAATATTCAACTGGTGGCATATCTCACTGTTACATTCAGCTGTCCAGAATGTATTAATGTTTATTACTGTTCTTCATCTGTGACATTTGGTGCCGCATATTGTGAATGTGTCATTGTGTGTCCTCATATCGTTCCTACATTTACTCACAAAGCCAGGTGTGCACACAGCAGCACAGTTTGCCCTTTCAGAAGGAGCTCAGAGTGCAGAGTTTCCTGTGGTGCTTCATAAACAGACAGTTGCTCCTACAGCAATCCTGATGTGCATCATGGATCAAGGTTATTGTAAAATAAATAAATAAATAAACCTAGTATGAGAAAGTAGCTTTAACAAATATTGCCATTAAGGCTATAAAACTGAAAAATGTAAATGATTGAACTGTACCAAAACACACATAAAAAAAGTTCAATCCAAAACTAAACTTACCCAGCAGCTCACAAAAAGAGACTTTCTGCCCAGGGAATCGATCCAGCACATTTCCAGCTATATCTCAGTCCACCTTGCCTAAGGCTAACCTGCAGCTGCAGACACAATGACCATTTGTTTGCAGTTAGCTCTACCCAGAAAGACATTGAAACTGGTCAGTGGTCCCCTCAGGGCGCTAAGCTTTGTTAGACACTATCCATCCAACCACAGTATGTACCCTCATATCAAGGCAACCGTTTATCATCAGGACTTATAGTGTATTAACCTGCCATCAAGGAATCAAAACACCTGACTGTGCATAAGGAGTAGAGCTGAGCCATCTTTGGTATATTCAGTCTGTAGCAAAGTGAGAAAGGTCATTAAGCTACAACTCAGCCTTGAATTTTATAAATGTTTGCAGTGTGAAACCGCAGAGCCCTTAGGGAGAAGTGGGGAACTTGCCCTCCACTTGAATTAATGCAAATAAATTGCATAACGTCCAGACCAGTGCTGTTACTGGCATCTGTCACTTCTGTTTATCTTTTTTAGAAGTGGAACAGAAATGGATCAGACCTGGTGAAATAGTGAGGAAAAGCAGTCTATGTAGGCCAATCTTATTGAAGGAGATTCTGCAAGAAAAGTTGCAATGGAATGAAATATACACTAACAACCGAGAGAGTAATGTTTGGTTCAGACTGCTCTAATGAAGAGCAGACTCAATTTGTCTGGACGCTTTTCACGTTCTGTCCAACGTCTGGTAATTTATGTAGCGTATGTTTGTTTTTAGCCCCACTAGCAGCAGGCTGTGAGGATGGTAATGTCAGTCGTTTCACCAGTCTCCATCTACACTGAAATATCTCATCAACTATCTAACTGATTGTCATGAAGAATTGTGAATGACATGGTAAAGCCTGGTATACACTGTGCGATTCTGGGCTGTCCCTGACGAAAGACGACCAACATGAAAGAAACGTGGTGATATCTTTGGTCATGGCTTGAAAACGGTGGTCCTACATCGAACAGTGAGACAAGTTAAGGATGGCTGTTTTCATGGTTTTCCGATCAAAGACAGCTTGGGATAAAATTCTGACAGTGTCAGAAATTTGGGTTGACCACCTCACGGTGTGACGGCTGTTACGACCTGTCTACCAACTAACCAATAGAGATGCAGCTTAAAATGATGCACTGATCAGCACGACAATGCTAAATACTAGTAGATGCTAATACATACCAAGCTCTCCTTGCAAAATTGGCATGCTAAGTTGGCCTCTTTTCCCTGGTCATGACCACATCCACGTTCTCCTCCTCCTCTTTCTTCTTCAGACTATTTCGACACACATTTATGCCACTATAATAAGGCTCGTTTCATGTTTGTTTTCATTTTTCTCTTACCATTATAGTGGCGTAGATGCATGATGCACACTGATGATGTTTTGTTCTTGCATTTTGACGTTGATGAACATACGTTGTAGCCTGAGATTCAGTAGGGTGCTGTCATCGTACAGTCGGCATACATCAAACTTGTCATACACAAGTGTAGCTTCCACTGAACTTGTATGATTGCCAAAAGCTCACAGTCTGTAGGAGGCTTAAGGTATTGACCAAAAATTATTAGTTGGCAGTTCAGTGTGCCAAGATGCTACCAAAACACTCAAAAGTATGGCTACCACATGCCTGTGGCGTCTAGTGGCATTTTACGCAACCGAATACTTTCATTCACATAATGGGTGTCCAATGAAGTAAACATAAAAGGTATTAAATAAGGTACTCTGTTGGTATATCTCTTTAAAGGTGCGTATCAGTACTGGTATTGTAATGTTGTTAAATGATACCGAGCCATAGTGCACAGAGACACTGATGTTGGTGATCGTCTGACATTTCCTCTAGTGTCACCTTTACCTCAGCAGGCTCAAGATTTAGCTTTTATATGTGATTTTTAAGTAATTGGTTTGTCAAAGGGATTGCTAGGAAATTTAAAGATTAGATAAATTTACAGAAATCCATGGTCACCACAGTATGAATTGTAACTTGACAAACCTCTCATATTTTTCCTGGTGCCATCACGAGATATGATCAGATCAGATCAGATCAGATCAGATCAGATCAGATCAGATAAGATAAGATAATCCTTTATTCATCATCAGCAAAGGAGTAGTGCAAAAGGCAAGCATCAGTAGAAAAAAACACAAAGCAATATATATGTATGTGTCAGTAAAAAGAAATACACAGGTGGGTGTAATAAGTAAACTGTATAAAACAAGAGCAATATAACAAGCAAACAGTATAAAATCACAAAGCAATATAATAAGTGAGCAGCAAAATATAATAAAGACACAAACTGAATGACTGATTTCATATTATTGACTGATGGGAATATAGATATTGCAGTTTATCAGTTTATCATGATATTGCACCCAAGTGATGATTGTAAGCACTGAAAAATAAAAGCAAGCTATATTTAATAAATAGACAGGCTGAACGGCAAATTTATTATTGCACATATCATGTATAGATTGTCAGGTGGTTTGGTTGATGGTCAAATACCTGCTAAACTCCCCCTCAGCTGTAGTATTTGTTTAATACTAATTCACAAATGTTAGCATGCTAACATGCTAAAGCAACGGTTCTCAACCAAAAAGTTGACTGTGGGGGTCTACGGATGAGGCGTAAATGACCATAGGTAAAATACGGAGTGAAACAAAGTTGGATTGCAACCAAGGAGGTGGCGGAGAGGAAGGTTTAAGCAATGAGGCGGGGTGCGTCGGATTGGGATGAACAACCAGAGGGAATAGCCTGTGAGGACGGCTCGAGGGGAGCACTGAAACCGTAGCAGAGGAAGCATCAAGTAAGCAGCACCAGGGGACATCGGCGAGACGACATCATGTCGGAAGCAGCACAGGAGTCAGGAGTTTATTCATGGGTGGTCCAGTGAAAGAGGTCGGTGCAGAGGAGTGACCAGCGGCTACAGCACTACAGCACATCATAGCTATTGGGCAGAGTTGGGAGCTCTGCCTGATTAAGTGAGTTTTGACCACCTCAACTTGGGTGTAGTGGCTAATGGTGCTGTGGACGAGTGTCAGCTGTCTTTTATAACAGCTACTGTGTTGCGATGCCATTTTGGCCTGACCCTGCTGCCAGATAACCCTGCCAGACTGAGATAAGGACAGTTGACTGTTTTAATCCTCAAGCTGCTTCCCAGGACATTTTTAAGAACACTCCTTGGTTATGTCAGCGTTGTTCTGCATATGATTTTAAAATCTACTAGGCATACACTACCCCCTCGTACATTAACATGCTGAGGTTAGCATTTAGCTCAAAGCACAGCTGTGCCTAAGCACAGACAATTGGAAATTGCAGCCGTGAATCTGGTATAATGTGACATTCTGACCAGGAATGACTCCAACATTTTCAAACGATGACAAATGAAAACTAAGAAAGAGAAAAACCCTCAAAACAGCAAAGTGGAAGTTACCTCCATCCATTTTAATGGAGCATTCCAGCCCTGAGGTTTGGTATACATGCACAGAGGAATGCTATATAGGCTCTCATTCAATGCCCAAACTTCCTCTGTGCGCTTTCTTGGTCGCCCAATTACAAGGTGAATTAATTTGCTTGTGTTGTGCCTGAAATCCTGGTTAGTGTGGCCCTCTAGCTCTACACACCTGCTTTTTCTCATTATTGCCTTTAGTTCCTCAAGATGTTGTAATTAGTAGGAGACATGGTTCAGGCTATAAGGAGCTGGATAAAGCAGATGTTGGGGGGATTGCAGATCCTAGAGGTTAGAGGGAAATGAAGATGTAGTCCCTGGGCTGACTCTCTGAATTCATGCATTTTCTCCCTCGGTGCAGCAGGTGGGGGATGAGAGTGTCAGGACGGCTTGGAGCAGTGTGCTAGCTGAAAGTGCCAAATGTTAAACTGTCGTCTTTAAATGATTTCTCTTAGTCCTGGAAGGAAGGTTCAAGATTTCAAGAAGAGTTCAAGAAACACAGTTTATTTGCCAAAAACATTACGCATTCCATCTGATGGCCTTAAACATAATCGTACCTCTTTAAAATCAGAGAGGCGTGTTTGCCTCAACAAAATTTCATGAGTCTGCATGGGACATTTCAGCGCCACAGAATTCATTATGGCACCGTAGCAAAACTGACATTTTGCATGTTCCAGCAACTTAAAGTGTACAGTTACTGAAATCCCATTTTCCCTAAGTAGATCAGGATAATCCTCAGCTGAGATGACAGAATAAGTAAGTCCGGACATGGATAGATGGATATAATCTTCTTATGTTGCAGCACAATAGCTGCGACTGGAAGTTCCATAGTCCATAGCCAATCACCTCTGCTGACCTCTGTCAAACAGCATCACAGCATTTAACAAGATGTGAGATCAGACCGTTTTACCTTCTCAGTGGCACTGAGGTAGATAGCATCAGATATAGTCAACAGGATTACACAGCATATTTTAACTGCCTCATGGAATAAATGGATCATTTTACTGGGGCTTCTGATGCAAAAAAAAAAAGAGTTTCTGTCCTTGTTTATGTACACAGGGAGTAAAATTCAGTCCTACAGTCCACGATTTACCCTCCACGATTGAGATCTCTGCAGTACTGTCAACCTGTGATATACAGGCACCTGTCAACAGGAGCAGAGTGTGTCAGAGTGCTTTTTTTTTATCAAAAGGCCTGAAATGAACCCAAGCACAGTAGTGGGAAGGAAATCTGATTTTGTACCAACAGCCAAAAATACAGTGGCTTTTCCTGTCATGTGGGTGCTTGGCACTCTACTGAAGATGTTAGTCACTGGTAGATATGAACACCCAGACAGCTGTATAATGCACTGAAGTCTCCACCAAACAATACTGCGAGAAAAAATCCAGCCACATGTGTGGCATAAGAATGCGGTTTTCCAAAAAAAACTCCCTTATATCTTTCACATACAAAATACCGCAGTGTTATTTTGGAAGCAGATGAATGTCAATATAATTTAATTTGCAGACTTTTTAGAGATCGACTGTGATTTCCATTTAAGCTGCAGAGGCCAGAAGTTGGCAGGTATGGTGTCCACAGCACCTGTCATCTGTGAAAAGGCAAATACTGTAAAATTGTGTGCAGCTGTGTGCACCGTTATACAAAGAAGAAACAAAAACAAGCTTCACTGCAATGTGAAACCGTACTCATTTGACCTGTCAGAGAAGTACTGTGCCACTCTGCTAACAATGTTTACGATGATAATGGCGGCAGATGTGCAACTTAAATTTAATAATTGTGTCTGAAACAATGGGTCCTTGATTACAGAACAGGCCCCTGATTTCTAGCTGGTGACCTTTGGTTTTGCCTTCTGAAATGGCAACTGTCACTAGCAGATTTTATTAGCAGCAGCTATTAGCTGATTAAGGTGATGTTAGCTCCATGAATTGGTTTTAAACACTGACTCATGCTGACTTTAATGTTTCCAGCTGACTTGTTTAAAACAACCTTCTAAAGGGGTAGGGTGTTCAAAAATGGTTGTTTAGGTAAGAATGAATCATGGTGCGATTGTTGCAATGGTTCTAGTGAAAGTTGTCAGTCCAATCAGGGTGCAGACAAATGCTGAATTTCCACTGCATGGTACGACTCAGGCTTGACTCCACTTGCTTTTGTGACCAGGTACTTTTCTTCATTTTGTTTTCCACCATAGATAGTACCATCTCAGTGGAGGTGGAATTCTCAGCTGATAGTCATAGAGATATACCTTAAATGCTATGACATCATCCTCAACGCGTCACATATACAGTTTGTTCTCTTGCACTTTCTTTTCATTGACAACCAAACAGAAGAATGTCTGTACTGCTCTAATGGACGACAGCATCATTTTAAGGTCTGCCATTTTCAAAAATATGGATCAAGTGAATAAAAAAATTGCAGTTGCTATCGATTCTAGCTTTACTATTTAAAAATGGCAGGTTTGTGCAGGATGTCTCGTGTCACACAAGTGACAATTGTAGGGACAATTCTCTCTGTGTGTTTTAACTTCACCTTTTTAGATTTGGCTCAGTTTGCTTGGGACCTCGGCCGAGATGGTACCAAAAAAAGTATCAGGTACTATCCACAATGTTTGCCAATGAAAAATCAAAAGAGAACAGTTGAGTGAGTTGAGTTGAGCCATGCTGTACCATGCACTTCAAGCGAAGCATAAGCCCTTTTTAAATAGGAATTGTGCAAATTTGCAGGAAAGCCCAATCCGTCTTCTTTCAGCATTGGCAGTATAAAAACAAAATCAGGGAGGGCGGCAAAATGCCGTCTGCCTACTTTTGTTTATATAGAATGTGCCTTTTTCGAGGCAATGGGGGGCGTGAGCAAGTAACAAAACATGTAGCTCAGCGTGTGACATAAACGGTGACGTACTGAGGAAAGCTGCGGCTGGTCAGTCCTTTGGCGATTCTCTCGTACATCGGCCCGTCCTTCACGGATCCCGTCATCTGACGGTTAATGGCCTCCTCGTTAGCGAGGGCAAGGAGGGCGCGCAATTCTTTTTCTCCCCAGTTGCTCATCTTCTGGTTTGCGTCTCCTTAGTGCTGCTAGATACTCATTCCTGATATCAGCTGTTTCCTGGTTTGAAGTCCACACCAGTGGGTCGACTGTGTGGCGTCATCAACAGCCCCTCCTACAAGTCATCAACAGACCCTCCCGAGGCAGAAAGCCGCCTTGCTCTTTTTAGACCAAAACCGTTCCGCCAATATGACTACCCTACGAGGCGGAAAATTGGGCACCTCGGATCAACTCGCCAATCCGGCTCTGTGTGTCTAAACGCTCGCAGCTTGCCAGCAAAACAGCCCAACATTCGCAGAAAATCTGGCAGTGTAAAAGGGGCTATAAATACCTGGACTCTGACCACTTGAAAAGGAGGGTCTCGGTCCATTACCACGTGGACTCTGGTGTAGTGTCTTGTGGTGTAAAAGCAAAACAACCAAACATTAAAATAGTTTCATATATGGTTTTAGCAACATTTCAGAAGCTAAACCAAATCTGCTGATCACAAACTGTTCAGGAAAGTAAGTCTTTTAGTAATCATAGTGATTTGCATCAGCATGAGTGCAGGGATTTTCCCTGATCAGTCGGTCTAAAGTGGATAAACTGCGGTCTGTTATTCTCGTGTCTGTGTGCTATGGGGGCCCATTAAGCCTGTTAAAAAGTAAGCAACGTTGCAATCCCATGGAAATAAGACACAAAAAATTGCCCTTGGGTGCTCTCTTTGGCAACCTTGGCTGTGGTCGCTGGAGTTTAAATGTACCAAATTTAATAAAAAGCAGGACAGCTAATGTTAAAGGGCTTTTTTAAAAAACATGATCTAAAACCAGACAAAGTAATGTGATACATCCTTAGAAGCCGTGGCCTTGGACTCTAAGCTTAGTTAACACTGTAGACCAGTGACTCTCAAATAGTGTGTCGTGGCACACTGGTGTGCAGTGATGCCAACCCAGGCGTGCCATGGGATCTTGTGATAACCACACATTATTATGGCAATATTCAACTGGGCCTATACAAAAAGTTATGAATGATTTTTTAATAGACTGTATCAGTATGTTGTGAGCACCCATTTTCTAATAAAGTAGCAAACTCAAGCTAAAAAATGTAATTTATTTGAGTTTAATTTAAAAAACCTTCATGAGGAACCTATTTGTTGCCATTTGTGCATGAGAATTTTAAGTGTGTGACACATCACAAGCCCTCATTGGCAGCCAGTGTGAGGGATGACAGCATTTAAAAGGAGAAAGTCATGAATGAGACAATGGATCACTTTATTGCCACCTGTCTTATTTTTTCTTATTTTTATTGTCTTAGGTCGTGATAAGAGTGATAATGCATGTTATAGAACCTATTGTGCACAGCTATAAATACAGGTGTGCCTTGAAATTTTGGCTTGCCCTTTGGTGTGCCTTGGGCAAGTTTGAAAACCACTACTATAGACTATATAGTAAATATGGACGACATGACAGCTTCCCAAAGGTGAAGCCAGAACATCTCAATCAACCTCTGATGGCTGGCTGCAGTATAGGTCACAAATCTCATCCCCTCCATGTTAGTGGATATAACATGGGCCAAATTGAAAGATCAAAGTACTTGACAAATAAATATTTCCCAAAGATGGTTTCTGTCTTTTTAGGTAGTATCGCTCTATCTACAGTTCCATACATCTCTTCAGCAGGTGGCGGAATCCAAAGTGTTACAAGCCTGCATTCACTTATTACAATTGCTATACTATGATTAGAATTGAATTACTTGTTTAGGGAAGGGATTTAATGAACAGTTGAATATTAGATTTAAATTTTTGATCGACTTCAAATTGAGAACTCACTAACCAAACTAAATGAGTACTTTTTCTCGCTTAAGCTTTATTAATTGGCCTTCAGACTCTTTTCTGGATGACTGAGGCGTCTGGTACACCCACTTGAAGACTCAATGTCAAAATGTATTTTTTGCTACAGTAAGTGGTTGTTGGAGCTGGGTAATTGTCTGTCCATGTCTGCTGGAAACAGTGGGTGTAGCAATTTTTGGAAAATTAGCCATAGCACAGACAGGCCAGGCCGCTAATATAGGCTGAGTGCCAGACGCTTGCATCGAAAAATTGAATAGTCACTGTCAATGGCAACAGCTGTGGATGTGTGTGTGTCTAGAAGAGAAGCTTCCTTGTTTCATGAAAGCTAAAATCAGCAGTTGCTTTGACTGCTAGGACATATGTCAGCTTCCCATGCTTTTTTTTATCTTGTCAAAGATAATTTAATTTTCTTCACGTGGCAATTGTTCTTCCTTTCACCATACGTTTGCTTTGGCATGTTTGATCAAAGGAATTACAGATCAGTGAAAAAAAATTGTTAGAAAACGAGTGCACTGGGCTTTGTAAGGTCCAACCGCACACACTTTTTCTAATACCTTGAACACATTACACAGCTCATCAGTGCAGCCTTGAAAGAGAAAGATTGCTCCAATGCATTTATGATGATCCTCGAAAACACTGCTCACTCGCCCAACAATCTGAAAGGTAATAGTCTTGTCATACACACACATCCACAAGGCTGTACTCACTCAGCAGCGTACCAATCAATTGTGTAGAACGTCTCCAGAATAATCCAATTGGCTCAAGGACCCTTGATGATCCTGAAGATAAAGGAGGATAATGCCTTCCCAGTTCCCCCGTCTCTGCCGCCCTTGGGCGTTGTGTTCCTCTTTGACCGAGTAGCTGTCATGCTAAGCCCTCCAAGCATAATCATTAGTGTGTTATTATTTATTATTATTCATTAACCTGCGGTCAGCAGTCGGGCAGATAAACAGAGGAAGTGAGTGTCCTCCCTAATGAGAGCCATAACTCTGCTTAAATGAGATGATTCTGTCACAGAGTGACGTGAGGGGAGAATTCATTTGTAGAATGGGGTAAGTTGAGTCACACTTCTCGTGAACATCAATACCTGTGAGACGTGAGAAGTATCTTGACAGAAACTCCTAAGTTGAGCCTTCTATATTTGACAATAATTGTATATCATTTTCAGTAATGGAGACTGTTTCAGGTCTGACACTCACTGAATAAGTCCTAATACAACAATTTATAGCTGCTGCACTGGAATATGTTTCAGATTTAAATGCTTTTCCCTCATGTTGAAGGACAGGTTGGTTTATAATGCTCATCATTCACTCACTGAGAATTCATAGCATAGCTAGAAACCAACGGAGTGACTTTCTGCTGTGCTTAATTTGGGATGTCTCACATATAATTTCTACTGATACTCAGCATTTCCTCATGAGCAAGGGTATAAATGGATGACGGAGGTGTAGTACCAATGCCAGCGGGCCAGAAGGCTGTGTCAGTTGCGTGTCTCTAAGACGTGGGTAATAAGTAAGAGTTTGGCTAAGTGCGGTGATATTTGTTGGCTGTGTTTAATCTGTTCTTTATTTTCGTGTGTCCCTGCAACAGGCGATCAGGTTCCCTTTTGAAGCTCATTTTTCGTTGATGGTCCTTTTACCCGTTTTCGTTTTGAATAAACTTCTTTAAACTGGTGATTTGCTTTTCTTGCCTTTTACTTTTTTGAAAGGTTCCCCCCATTTCTCTGTGGTACTCCCTCCTTCCCCTAGATCTCTGGCCGGGATGTAACATCTGGCCACAGTCAGTTCATGAAGTTCATCGTTCATTCAACATCAAGTCACAGTGGACTGTGTATTGTTACAGAGTCTAGACAGCAGTAAAAGCTCGACGTCAACGCACATCCCTATAGTGCAATCATCCAGAGAGCTTGTTGCCTCATGATTAGACTGAATTGCCATTTAATTTCACTTCAGTATTCAGTCTAATATTGCTTGTATGATAGCTATTGTCTTTGTGTGCAGAAGCAAGTGATGTATCTATGTTGTCCATCAGAGAAAGAAGTCAGTTTTAAGTAAAACAGTACAGGAAACTGTTGATTTTTAACCTCAGTTTTAGTTTTGTAGCTCTGGCCATCAGTGCAATCAGTTATGGTGACATTATACTTACAGACATAACTGCTGAGATCTCAGCACGTGACAGCACTGCTTTAAAAAGGTGTAAGTGAGTAAAAGAATTTGCACTTCTACAGCACCTTTCTGATCTTCCAACCAATCAAAGCGCTTTCACACTAAAGTCACATTTACCAATACATTCACACACTGCTAACATACAAGGTGCCACCTGCTACTCAATTTATTCACAGGCACTTACACACCGATGACACAGTCAGATGCTTGAACTGATAAACTGAACAGTATTTTACCCAAAAGACACTTCAGCATGCGGAGAAGAGGAGCTAGGGGTCGGACTGACGGTCTTCGGAATAGTGGATGACCTGCTTTACCTCCACGGCTGCCCCTGCAAACTCCCAGGTTTTTGAAAGATCATTGGAAGAGAAAATGAATGCGAAAAGTATAATTACAATTCAAGCTCTTTCTTGTGGAAATCCATCACAGTTCACAATGATACAAAAGAGAACTGGATATGGCACTGCTTGATTCATGTGGACGTTGCTCACTGGGCTTACACACCAAAAAGCTTTTGATCGGGCATGTTCAAAGTCCGACCCATGGACCAATTTTCAAAATATACCATAGTGGCATATTTTGAGAGAACTGATGGCCCAAACTATGAAAACAAAACCCAAGGTGTAGCAACTGTAGTAGTTATTTTCTTGATTAAACTTACAACAACCTGTATGTATGTACCTCTGTCGATCTAATGCACAGTTATTTACACACATACGCACACATATTTCTGCTTGTGAGGATGTTGTCAGGAAGGTGACATCCACATTTATCAGCCACACCGACGTCACAACGCCTGTTTTAAACTTGTGAGTCTGTGTGTGTGTCATCATGACAAAATGTAGTCTTGATGACACCTATTGCAGTGAGAGCCACAGCAGAAGCCGTTTTTAGTACAGGTGTTCAATTGTCTGTCTGCACAGATTTTGTCACCCTGATCACATTACAACCGTGCAGGATGCAATCAGGAAACTTTACAGGTGTGTGGTTAAGATTATAATGAAAGGCAAGTTAGAAGATGGGTGTGGTCCGAGCAAAAGGGCCAGAAGTGAAGGGTAGGAAGGGAAGGTTCCATACCATTGCCCCCCAACCTCTTGCCCGTGAAAAAAAACAACATAATACCTACTTTCTTTTATGAACTGGAAGGTCATTGCTTCTGGTCCCTGAACTGGCAGGATAAATCTTGGTAGGGATAGTGAAAGATCAGCACTTGTCCCTTATTACTGCTGAGGTGAGGTAGGATGCCCTTGAGCAAGGCCCTTAGCCACTGAGCAGCTGTGCAGTGGTTGTGAGTGATCAAATCAAACTATGGTTATACCGGGCAGCTTCCAGGTGCGACAGAAATGTAGGCATTGCTCTGTGTGTAACCCGCCTGGGTAAATAAAGGTTAAAAGAAATGATGATTGTTGTTGCTTTAGTCAAACCAATCCAATCAAAGTCTAACTCTATCCTGACAGGTTTTGGTCCCAGGCAATTATAGCCGGCTCTTTTCTTTCCTTAGCTTACATCTGAGCAACCTTGTAAACAGCTGCAGGTGGAAATCCCTGCTGGATTTTAAACTTATTGACTTAAACTATATGATTTCATGCCCAGAGGAGCCGCTCTGCAGAATCTACATGTGGTAAAGTGCTTTGTTTTTCCTCATCTTTGCAACAAATTATCTGTGTCAGTGTTTGTTGGCAGGTCTGATCTATAATCCTTAGTTGATGTTCCTGTGCCTCTATGCCTCTAGATGTTTTGTGATGTAATCTCAAATTGCACCTGTTTTACTGAATCTGTCTTTTTTTATTTTTCTTTTTTTTTTTGACCATACACCATTTATTTTGCAGGTATATTAAAATAAAGGAAAAAAAGGTTACAAAAAGCAAAAAGTATTGATGTGTCTCCAAACTGATCTGATCTCATCTTAAACTAATCTTTCATGGTATTCTTTAACGTGCTTGTCTGAATACTAACTTAATCGGGGTATTATAACATTTGCACCATGGCCAGTTGCCTACAAAACGGCACATGCCATCAATTTCAAAATGTCAGTTAAATATCATGAACGTCACTTCCTGGGCGTCTGAATTCTAACATCTAACTAAACAGAAAGGCCTTTTACAAGGCTGAGACAGGAGATTTAAATTGCTGACAGACTCTGAAACCAGGACAGAAAGGGAAATTTGACTGGTTGCTCTCAAATCTTAAATATGCTCATCATACAAGAATAGAGATCAGTGCTGCATCCTGCTAACGTGACGCCCCAGATGGTTTGTCACACAGAAGCATCTGAGACGCCATCATCAGAAACTATTTGGGAAAGGGCAGGCACTTTCAAAAACTACTTGGATGAACAATCTGTTTATCAAAATCTATGATGGACCAGTATGGAGATGAGCGAAAGCATTTCTTCCACCAAGAAAAGCCTTCAGTGCCATTCTTTGTTCTTCTGGGTATCGTTTAAATAATTATGATACCAGTGCCCTTGAAATGATACTGACACCAATAGAGTACATAATTTGATACCAGTAATGTGAATAAGGTTGCAAGCATTTTACTTTCATCCAGGCGTGCTGAACTGCCAACTCCATCAAACACACTGGGCTCAAATTCACCACAGACTGGTGGTTAGTTGGTTGGTTGGTTAGAGTCTACTTGGCTGCACACACTGTGACAGGGCTAACTGTCACACAGTATATGCAACACACAGCTAACGTTACGGTTATTAACAGGTTCAACAACAGTGTTTGTGTGAGTTTGTTGGGACCCTTTATTGGCTCAGTGTTGGATGTTAGCCGCTGCTGCCTAAGTTAGCTCGTGCCAACCAGCCAGATGTTGAACTGACTGTTTGCCGAGGAAAACAACTCCAAAGATGGCAGCAACAGTGAGTTTGTTGGAACCATAGACTGCATATAAAGATGGACGATGCAGCTTCACTTAGCCCTACTGTACAGAAGTGAAGCTAAAATATGCCGCATACGGTCACTGCCATCTTGTTCTGGTGACGTCATTCAGAGCCAGAGTCTAGCAATCTCCACAGAATCAAGTTTCAGTTGCCAATCAGGTTGTAAAATCTCCACTTTCTCACATTGAATAACTTACTAAAAACAAACTTATCGGAAAAACAACAACTACCTTAAATGACAGAAACCATCTTTGGGCAAATTTTATTTGATTTGATGATCACTTTATAGTTTTTAGTTTGGCCATGTCCAATCCACTAACACAGAGAGGGCGAGGTTTATGACCTGTACTGCAGCCAGCCACCAGGGGGCTATCAAGATGTTTTGGCTTCACTTTTGGGGAGTTGTCATGTCGTCCATCTTTATGTACAGTCTATGGTTGGGACCGTTTCATGGTTCGATGTTGGATGTTAGATGCTGCTGCTTTGCTAGCTCGTGCTAACAGGGTGGACATTAAACTGACTGTACACTGAGAGGAGAGCAGCCAATAAAGAGTTTCCTGATCTGGTGAGGAGTTTGGAAGGTCCGCGATCAGACCCCAGGGGCAAACAGGCTCAAATGCAGGTATCCTTTGAACAGAGATGATTCAATACTACTTGGTACCGGGTTATTTAAGGCGATACCTTCAAAGGATCAGGTACCGACACCCAGCCCTACTTCTCTCAATGAAGAAATGATCCCCAGTTCTGATATAACTGATGATATCGAAGCATCTACGCCAACCTTTTCAGGAGCCACCATTGTTGTTTTGAAAAAACATTCCCCTCTCCGTGTCATCACACATTCCTAAACCACACCTGCAGCTGCCAGTAGCTCCTCACAGTATCTTGATTGGTCAAACACATTGCTTAAATCCTGACAAGATGGATGTGTGATCTTGTGATCCTATGATTCTCATGCGATCTTGCAATATCACAGTATTTTGAGAATCCAGCTGCTGTGTGAGGTAAGCATTAAGCCAATGAACATTATGTTGCACAGAGCATCACAATTCAATCTCCTGTACCTGTACTTTACTGCAGCTTCAAAGGTCCTCCATCTCCTCCTCCTCTCTGTAGTTGTAGTTGACGTTCAGATGAGTGATTCTCAATGAAAAGCTATTTAGAATTTTTGAGTTGGTAGCTGCTCAAACACATCCATCTTATTCTCTGTGTTTGTGTTTTACTGTTTATTCTACAGTGTTTCCTGCATCTAGCTGTTAACTCCCCGATTTTATGGCCTGCATATATTTATCCACTGCAAAAAAATGATTTTTGAACACTGGCAGTGTTCAAGTGTTTTACTATGACCGAATGCATTTTATGGTATGCAGCACACATACAGATACTTTCCTCATTTTGGAAGCAGCTATTTAATAAGGACTTAAAATACACCTCAGTTTCTTGATAATCTTTAAACCATGAGGTGACTGTTAATTACACTTGAGTTGATGTTAAAAATGAGTGACATTCACAGTTTACATTATCACACAACCTCGACACCTCATGAAGAACCCATGTGTATTTCTGCCTCTTTAGATCTCATCTTACATGAAATGATTTAAACATGCAATTAACTCTGAATGACAGACATGTCCTTTGGAGTGTGCTCTACATCGTATTTATAATGAGTATTTTTCACTGCAGTAAAGCAGTAATCACTTGAGGTGCACTTCAACACACGAGATAGCAAGCATTGAACAAGCAATTAGGTTTGTAATTTGTTAAACCACGTTTAAATCAATCTGGTTTGCTTAGATATAAATGTGGTGACATGTGTTTATGAAACAGAATCGATGTCTATAAGGGTCTTTTTTACAGCAGACATTTTGACTTGCTGCAGTTGTAAGAGCACAGATGTTATTACAGGTTCCAAGGGAAAAGGCATATATCATCAGTCATATATCTTCCATAATGATCTCTCGAAAAAATTACTTACCCGTCATATCTTAGGCATTTTAGGGATAGATTTTCCATACTTAACATATGTAACACAAATTTGTCCAACATTTTACAACATTACAGGTACAATTGACAACACTGTGAATTACTTTACCCACAAAATGATCATATATGTATCAGTTACTCAGTGTTACCATGAATTCATGAAGAAAACTTTGTTTTTCTGGGCAGCACGGTGCTGTGGTTAGCACTCTCGCCTCACCGCAAGAGGGTTCCAGGTTGGATCCCGGGTGCGAGAGCCCTTCTGTGTGGAGATTGCATGTTCTCCTTGTGTCAGCGTGGGTTTTTTCCAGGTACTCCGGCTTCCTCCCACAGTCCAAAAACATGCAGATTGGGGATAGGTTAATTGGTGACTCTGAATTGTCCGTAGGTGTGAATGTGAGTGTGGATGGCTGTCTCTGTGTGTCAGCCCTGTGATTGTCTGGCGACCTGTCCAGGGTGTACCCTGCCTCTCGCTCAATGTCAGCTGGGATAGGCTCCAGCGACTCTAAAGAGGATAAGCAGTTAGAAAATAGATGGATGGATGGAACTTTGTTTTCCCTGCATGTCTTCATGGTGAAGGGAGAATCTAAAAAAGGTGAACTTCCATCATTTGAAGTAAAAGGGGATGCTTTTTTACAACAAAACTATATCGAAACAACCATTCGTCAGCCAACTCATCAAATACCAACGTCTTGTCAGTGGACCTAGAATTCAAAAATGATGCACTAGGTACCCGCCTGCATCAGTTTGGATGTTAAGGTCTCATTTATCCAGTGGTATCCATGCTCCTGGGCGTCAGTGGCTCAGCCAATATGGGCTTGGGGTGGGAAATGGAAGGTCACCAGCTCCAGTCCCCATCTGGACCAAATGTGGAGCGTGGACAGGTAGTTGCAGAGATGCCCTTAAAGGATAAGTCCAGTATTTTGCACTTTGAGCCCCATTCCTGGTTGTTTATGATGACATAGAGTGGTTAAGACCAAAATCTTGACGATTGGTCCTTCTCTGAGAATTTGAGAGAATTTGGCTTTCCCCTGCCTGGCTTAACAATGCTGTCTATGGCCATGTGTAAATCTGTCCTGAAACAACCTTAAACGTTTGACGAAAATACCGGATTTCTCCTTTAAGCAAGGCACCAAACCCTCAACCGCTCTGGCCACCTGTATATGGGTAGCCCCCTCACTCTGACATTTCAGAGTGAAAAAAAAAAAGAATTTCTACCTCAGGGATTATAAAGTTTATCTTCTTCTTCTTCTTCCCAACACATGCATTTACGCTAAAATTGTTACAGTTTAAAACACATCAGGTCAAACAGTCTCATGCATGACTGAGTAGCATGCCTGGGCATAGGCATGCACATGTATTCGAACTCCACTTAGGCAGAGTTCATACACATGCTTGCTCAGGGCCCACTACTCATAGGGCAAAGTGTTTATAGTATATTTTAATTTAAATAGGGAAAAAGCATGTGTGTGGGAGGTACCCACTCATTCTCACTCCCACATTATTAAACACCAATGATTTTTTAGTGAACCTGGCCTTCAGACACCGACGCACAGAGGCACCCTTAGCAGCACCCTCTCATACTGCAGACAACTATAGTAGTATAAAGAGCAAGAACAAACTCTGGACTTTCACCTGAGAGCCTGCTGTTTGTGTCTCCTGTTAAACCAAAAGTCAGTGGAGTTTTTTTAATATCAACAAAGTGTGGTAGTTTGTGTAGCATGCTATGTTAGTGACATATGTCACATGATGTAACATGAGGTTAGTTTTAAGCCAAACCATAATGTTTTTTTCCCTAAATCTAAACACAGAATTTTGCCTAGACCTAAGGAAGTAAAACTAAAAGCAAGCTGTTTTACCTACGGTGTAAATTTATGTTGTAAAAGACTGTATGCCCATACTCAGACTAAAACTCCCCATGTCAATAGGAGATGGGCACCAGTTATTGATTACCTCGGTTAATTCTTTGTGGACTCGCGCTCATATATGTGTATGCACATGTATGTATGTATATGTGTAATGTGTATGTTTGTATGTATGCATGTGAGTAATGTTTACGTGTGTGTATAGATGCATGCGTATATGTACAGATGGATGTGTATAATTATGTCCATGGAGGGTGAACACATGGGTAGTTGTATGTCTTCTAAAGCTGTATGATGGATCTTCATCCATATGCGCATGGATACATGACATACATGATAGGTAAAACCCACTCTCAAGGCGATTTTGTTCTGCAGTGTTAATTGCCTGTTCATTGCTGTTGAGGGCATTAAAAAAAGAGAGAGACTGTATGCATTACA
Source organism: Cephalopholis sonnerati (assembly GCA_019142605.1). NCBI lineage: Eukaryota > Metazoa > Chordata > Actinopteri > Perciformes > Serranidae > Cephalopholis > Cephalopholis sonnerati. Next base: position 13,656,112 of record JAGQAX010000015.1, on the reverse strand, counting down.
CGAGTAAAAAGTATACATTTTCTGTATAAACTGAAGTTTATTTTGAAAAGACACAATGCATTTAAGAAGTGTAAATTGAAACCCCTTCTCTCAATGTCAAAAACTAATGCAGGAGGGTACCTAGTGCGTCACATTTTGATGTGTCTGTATTTGACGAGTTGGGATGGAAACTTGTTGGAAGTGCTGAGCATAGACTTGGATGTTTCGATTTGGTTTTGCTGTTGTTAAATGGGATCCCCTATGGCTTCATGAAGAATCTTTGCCTTTTTTGGATTCTCCGTTCACTGAGGAGGCATGTGAGAAAAACAAACTTTTCTCCATGAATTCACGGTAAGATGCACCGAGTAATTCATGTAGAAAATTCATTTTGTGGGTAAAAGAAATGTATCCCCTCCCTTTATCAAAGGTCCTTACAGAGTGTATTTGCTATCTATCACTCTTTACTCCACTGCAGGAGATCTGGCTCTTCTCTCTCCCCCTGCTGATTTGAAAGGTGTTACATCTGATCTGTTATTTTTTTTGGCTTGTGGTTGTTTTTCCACCAAGCTCATTATACACCCATTATCTATTTTACAGAGGTAATTTGGGTCCTAATTCTGACCAGTTTGAAAATAGGCAACAGGGTAGTGCATCCAAATTCTGTGTCCGTGTCATTGGCATAGCCAAGCAGAATGCCATAATTGGGTAACGTGTTTCTAATGCCTCTAATGAACTCTGCTCATTTGCATGCCTTTCTGAGCCTGATACGCCAAGTAATTATCATTCATAAACCACCATGAAAATTAATGCACAGTAACTAATCTGCAGCTATGATGTGTAAAATTATTGCACAATATTTGTGTCAGCTCTGAAACTAAAGCCCAAACAGCAACAATGGCAGAGTAATCACAACACTTAGACATGACGGATGGCATTTCATTTTTGGTTTGGGTATCAAGGACACACACAAGTGGGGTCAGAGAAGTCTTTTGGATTGGAAGCTGCAACTCTGTTATGAAAGCCTTGCTTCATTGTGCAGTGCTGTCAGTCAGCTTACTGAGCTGAGACCTGAGGTTGCAAGACTGGTGGGAAGCATAAACACAGAATCATAATGTGTCTTTGTGTTGAGTTTCAAATGTCACCACGTCTGCAGCTTTTTCAGATGACAAAAACAGTTTCGCTGCACCAAAAAGAGCATCGGTTCTCCATTTTTAACATGAGTGACACCACAAGAATGTGCTCCTCCACCTTCAGCTACCCATTGTGCTGCACACAAACACACCATCCTCTCCACTGTGGTGACTGATGATCAATGACATTGTCTTGTGACTTTAAGTTCAGCTTTGGATGGCACATGAAAAATAACTGGAACATAGCCTCTTGTATTTCTAAATGACCTTTTTCTTTTGCTGCCGATGTCATGAACACCTGGGCTCAAACAACCTTGAAATTACCTTCACAGATGGAAACCAAATTTACTACTTTTTGTCCTTTTCAATGAAAAAAAAAACCTAAAGCCTGAAGCACAATTATGCCTGGAGAATTATTAAAGCTCATTAAAATTAATAATATACTGGTGACTTTGCTTTGCTTAGAGATTTATTTTAATTAAAAAATAGAATGTAAGGCAAGGTAAATTTATTTATATAAAGTGCTTTACATAGATATAAAGATAAAAGAACATAGAAAGTAAAAACATTAAGAAGTATAAAATGCATATAACAAATTATAACTTCCACAAAAAGGCAGCAATTAAAAGGCATAAGGAATGGCAGCTTTGTCGTTTCGGTGAGTTGTTGTAATGATCTACAATGATCAACTTGTCAAATACCTCCGTCAGTGATAGCATCAGACACAAAAGCACAAAAGCACCTTCCGCAGCGGTATTATTATACACCTCCATCCCGTGTCAATTTGTAATGCTGTCAGACAGTGTCAGTTTGTAATGCTGCCAGCAACAACGAAATAGTAAGAACTGGAAAGTACCTATAGGGCAGGTGGGGGCTGAAGTGGATGGGTCTGACAAACCCTGGACTTTTACCCAGGAGCCCACTGTTTGCTTCCCCTGTGAATGTTGAGCCAAACCATGATGTTTTTTTCTAAACCTAATCACGTGCTTTTGTTGCACAAGGAAATAAACATAAATACAAGGTGTTTGACCATCATTGTAAGTGTATTTTGAAAAAGACTGTATGCAACTAACAAGCAGAAAGTATACATTTCCTGAAAATGGAAGTGTTCTTTGAAAAGACACAATGCATGTAACAAGTGTAAACTGACACACTGTCAAGGAATGTCAACAGTGGATGCAGGAGGATACCTAGCGTGTCGAGTTGGGATGAGAAGGCCTTGTGTGAACGCACCTCAGAAGTCTAGACTCCATCTTGCAGGACTCTCATGCCCAATGCTTATCCATTTTGAGAGATGGCCAGTCGGAGTTCATTCACAAAAGCACCAACCCATTCTACCTCACATAAGCTTTGGTGATATCATTGTAATAATGTTCTGCTAGAGCCACATACAGCGGGCAAATCGTCTGGGTTTTTATGGGTCCAATGAGTTCCTCCAGAGCTGAAGTATAGTCCGGCTTCACCTCTAGGGCACCAATTATCAAATTATGTTTGTCTTTTTTATTACCTTAAGTTAAATCACACAATGACATATAACTATATTATTTATTATAATATTTTTGTGCCATTTTCTTTGGCAGAGCCATTTTGATGTCACCTCCTTACATGCAAATGTTCCACCAAAACAAGTTCACCCCCCAAAACTATTTTGCAAGAGCACTGGGCTTTGGCTGCCCAACACGATTGTGATTGGTTTAAAGAAACAAAAACAAGCCCAAGAGTTTTTTCCCCTATAGCAGAAAGATAATCTGTGATTTTAGACCTTTCGTAAGCGCTGGAACAAGCTGTGGAGATAGCTCTGGCTACACAAGACCAGGTTTATGTAAGTAAAGTTACTTTGCTTAGGTTTAAGAAAAGCAACATGGTGACAACATACCTTAAAATAACCCCAAGTTCACCTGGTTGGTTTCACACAGTTCTAAACACTGGTCTCTTGGGGAAAAGTCCTGTGTTTTGTGACCCATCCACTACCCCAGCCCGCCATCATACATGGACTACTTCCTTTTTTACTCCCATCAGCGCATGTGTAACGTGACCACAGCATCCCAGATTATGCAGGCTTTACACGAATTATTAACTAATATGTAAACATGTTGAGTACAACTGATGCTGCTTTTTTCTTGAGAGGACAGTCTCCTTTGGTCCCATCAGTTCTGCATTGCTTTAGAGAGTGATTTACTTACACTCACCAGCCACTTTATTAGGTACACCCTGCTAGTACCAAGTTGGACTCCTTTTACCTTCAGAACTGCCCTAATTCGTTGTGGCATAGACTCAACAAGGTACTGGAAACATTCCTCAGAGATTTTGGTCCATATTGACATGATAGCATCACACAGTTGCTGCAGATTTGTTGGCTGCACATCCATGATGTGACTCTCCCGTTCCACCACATCCCAAAGGTGCTCTGTTGGAGAACAGTGACCTCATTGTCATGTTCAAGAAAACAGTTTGAGATGATTTGCTGGAAGTAGCCATCAGAGGATGGATACACTGTGGTCATAAAGGGATGGAGGCTGTGGCGTTTAAAGCCTACCATTTGAAAGTCACAGCAGAAATCAAAACTCATCACACCAGGCAACGTTTTTCCAATCTTCTATTGTCAAATTTTGGTGAGCCTGTGTGAACTATAGCCTCAGTTTCCTGTTGTTAGCTGACAGGAGTGGCACCTGGTGTGGTCCTCTGCTGCTGTAGCCCATCTGCTTCAAGGTTTGACGTGTTGTTCGTTCAGAGATGGTCTTTTGCATACCTTGGTTGTAACGAGTGGTTATTTGAGTTACTGTTGCCTTTCTATCATCTTGAACCAGTCTGGCCATTCTCCTCTGACCTCTGGCATCAACAAGACATTTACACCCAGAGAACTGGCGTTCACTTGATATTTTCTCTTTTTCAGACCATCCTCTGTAAACACTAGATGGTTGTGTGTGAATATCCCAGTAGATCAGCAGGTTCTGAAGTAGTTCAGAACCGTTCAAAGTCACTTAAATCACGTTTCTTCCCCCTTCTGATGCTCGGTTTGAACTTCAGCAGGTTGTCGTCTACATGCCTAAATGCACTGAGTTGATGCCACATGATTGGCTGACTAGCTATCTGCATTAACAAGCAGCAGGTGTACCTAATTAATTGGTTGGTAAGTGTAGTTTAGATGTCTTATGTCTGTGTCCCTTCGAGGTAGCTTTAAAGACAGACATTATACAAACATTTTAGCAACTACAGATATCATCTAAAGTCTAATTATACTTTAAATATCCTCTACTGTATCAAATATTTGTATAACTGACTTTATCACCTTTTAATTTCCTGCATCAACATATGTCTGTTGATGTGAAAATGGTATTTTTGAGAAATAATTGCATTGACAGGGTATATTCAGTTTAGCACCATATGCTGCCTCAATAGTACGAGCCAACAGAAGGTACCCTGTAAATGAGATCTTTCATACTGCTAGAATACAACTCAACTGAGTGCTAAAAAAAACTTGGCTGCAGGACCCAGAGTTACATCTACAAAATAAGGGAAACTTGACACATTCTCAAAGCACACTAAACACTTTTCACATGATTATAGAGACACACAGCCCCTCAGTCTGGCTCTCTCTGTCAGTTAATATTGAGTGATTAGGATGGGGATTAGTGTGGGCACAGTGAGCAATCTGGCATTTTGAAGAGGCTTTATCGCTCAGGCCGCACCGGGCACTGTTTTGGCTGTTTTATGTCATTACTGACACAGTCCTCCCACTCCCAGCAATACACTCCCATTGTGTTTATGTGCACTAGTGTTTCCTACAGACACTTATCTTGGCAGTGTGGAACAGCCTCTGAAACAATATTTAGACCAAGAGCTGATACACTCTTCATCACGAACAGACAAAAGCTCCATATTCAAAGGAGGAGGACACGCTTCATAGGTGGCTGATATTACATAAACCCTCTACCTAATGATCTAAATTGTACCTAAATCCCCTTTAGCTGAATTCAGATGAACATAGATCTTTGTTATCGGCCCTGTACAGATCCCTTGACAAATTAAATTGTCTGCCAGTCCTCACATTTCATACATCAAACCTCTATCTTCAAAGTTAGTTTACTCGTGAATTGGATGCCGTACACGAAAGCAGGTTCGGAGATGAGTCTTTTGTAGCTGAAATTAAATTTGTCCTTTAATGACACTGATGAAGAAAGACTGATCATCCTACACAGACTGATAAGGTGAGATGATGCACACTGTCAAACAGCTTGATTTTATTTGGGAGCTGTAATTATTCATTTCAGCAGTCTGACTTTATGCAACAGTCAGCCTTCAGAGATGGACTGTCAGCCCTTCAAACAGGCAACGCAAGGGCACTTTGCTAAAAGAAGACGGCTGATGATTTATGAATTCAGTGAATGGCTCTGAATCAACAGTGAAATAATCAGCTGGAGAGATGCACTTTATGCAAGCTTTCTAAATAAAACCAGCAAGCTTCTGTTCAATTAGAATATAGCAGCAGTGGCTCAAATATCTATATTCACTTACAAATAGGGGTTAAGTTGGGCCGGGGCTCAGCCTTATGTTGTCCCACTCGCCCCCAAATAACAAATCCCAATTTAACCCCTGCTTACAATAGATAAGGAGAGCAGACTTTTCACGTTTATTTTTGTTGCCAGCCTGTAGATTGATGTTTGAATTCTGTCATTAAAATTTCATGTCCTTTTCACAGAATGCAAAGGCAAATGTTGACATTACACCGTACCGAAGGCAGAGGCATGCTCTCCTGTTGAGTGACAGGCCAGAATTGATTTTTTGACAATGAGATAGTAGTGAAACACAATCGGGGGCCATTTTAGCTGAGACCTGGCCAGAAACCCTACACACTCACACACACGTACACACAGGCCATCATGCTTCTCCCCTTTGATGGTCTTTACCAGCTTTGCTTTCCCCACCAGGCGTGAAGGTCATTGGCCTTTTCTCCTCATAATAGTACTGACCATGTTTCAAGTTGTCTGTCTCGCTGGTTGATTGGCACAAGAGATCCTCCGCAGGGGACTTTTGAAAGACACAAACACAGCAGAGTTGGAATAAATATGACACTGACATGAAAGGTTTGAACTGATTCAGAGGAGTGAAAGTTGTGATGGGTTGTATCCTGTTAGTCTGCCAGTTTCAGTGCTCTATGCTAGGTGCTAACAGCTATGGTAACTAAGTATCAGTTCCTTATTACAAAGTGCAGTTATGTGTATAGTGTTGGCTGCTGACAATGTGAAAATAACTAACAAATCATTTAAGCTGCAACAGTCTTTCCAGGTAGCTCCTTATCTCCCTGCTTCTGTGCTTTTATAATTAGCACATGTTGTGACTCTTCTCTTGATGGCTAGTGACATTCCCAGGAAGTGTCCATGATGCCCGATATCCTTACATTAGAAAAATACACAAATTACAGTTTTTATGTAACTTCAGCTTAATGAGTGTGAGCTGTCGTTTTAAAATCTGATATGTATGTAAATGTAATTATGCTATGATGTGATAGATATATAAATTTGCACGTGAAATCATCTCACAACATCTGATACATTTTCCTGCAGGGTTTAACTAATTCTTACTGAAAATAGCTGGCAACACTCGTTGAAGTATAGATGGACTACTGAATGCACAATCAGGTCCAAGTGCCAAAATGACACAAAACAACTATTAAGAGTCATAAAAAAACGACCAAAAAGGACATAAATATACCTAAAAGAGACGCAAAATGACCCTATAGAGATACAAAATGACCTCAAAGAGTCAGGAAACAACCACAAAGAGATGCAAAGGAACGAAAAATAGACATAAAACGACTACAAGGAGTCAGAAAACTACCATGAAAGACACAAATGTACCTCAGAGAGACACAAAATGACCTTAAAAAGACAAAAAAAAGACAAAAAAAGACACAAATATACCTTTAACAGACACAAAATGACATCAAAAAGTACAAAATGACCACAAAGAAATGTGAAGGAACCAATGACGACATAAAACAACTACTAAGAGTCACAAAACGAACAAAAGACAAAAAATTATGCCTCAAAGAGACACAAAATGACCTCAAAGAGATGCAAAGGACCTACAAATAGACACAGAACAACTAAAAGAAGTGAGAAAACAACTATGACAGACACAAATGTACCTCAAAGAGACACAAAACATCCACAAAGGGACCCCAAACAACCACTAGTAGAAGCAAAGGAACTACAAAGTGAAAGAAAACAACCATAAAAGACACAAATATACCGCAGGGGGACACAGAATGACCTCGAACCACCACAAATAGCTGCAAAGGAAATACAAAGAGACACAGAATGACCAAAAAGTTACAAATATACCTCAAAGAGACACAGAATGACTATAGAGTGACACAACACAACTACAAAGGCACACAGAATTACCACAAACAAAAACTAAAACACAAAGAGATGCACAAGAACTACAAAAAAAGCAAAACAAAGAAAAAAAAAGGTGTATGTCTCGTTCCTATGTAGCAGAGGTGGTGGGGCCTTTTGCATACCTGTGCCCAGGGGCTCAGTGTCTTATAATCTGCCCACGGGTTTAGACTACACAGCACGAGCTGCTCTAATACGGCCACAAATCAGCAAGATAATAAGATAAACCAAAAGACAGAATTGTAGTATGTCAGCGACAACAGAGAAAAAAAATACAATCTGAGATTTCAAATATGAAGTCATGATATTATGAAAAAAGCTGTGGTTCAAGAATTAAGTCATTATAGAATAGTTGCCTTGAGTCATGTGTGTATGTTTTAGCATTCCCTGACACTCCCTAGGCTACTGTAGCCTCCAGTTATTTTGACTGAAAAACTTTGGACTGCAGTGTGGGGTCTTCTCTCTGACTGTGATGTGAAAGACTTGCATTTCAGGTCAGTCTTCACTTATATAAATAAAAGAATACTTCAATAAGCCTCAGTTGATCTTACTTGAATATGTAAGTTTATTACAACATGCACACATAGACACACTTATACTGAAAACCTAAAGTAACATCACATTCACTCATCCTCATCCCACATCATACAGAGTCATGCTGAATCACGCTACCATGGAGGAGACAAAACAATGTTGTGTAGCTCTTTATCCAGACCATTTACCACCGGAGTCGAAAACACAGTCATCAAGGTTCTCATCTTATCTTAACCTCCAGACACCCAGAGCCTTCTCACATCAGGCATGCCAAGAATGAAGGACTGTAAGGCCTCTCAAAATATCACACCATGACAATGCACAAATCATACATTTCTATTTGTCTAACACAATTTTTCCATGGCAGACCAGCAACTCTGTGTAGCTGTCTCTGTGTACCCTCGCTAACAGACACCTTAGCTCTGACTGACTTCCTACTCCAGGATGCTTCTCTCTTAACAGCTGAGGGAAGCAGCTGTGAGCTGCACTTCATCAGATACGGTGATGTTAATATTTGTAAGAGCAATAAGCTACATGATGGTGAGATTTATGCTTGATCAGAAGTGTTTTCAGTTGGTTTTCATGTCCCACATCTGATGAAGAGCAGTGCGCAGCCACCTCCCAACACTTTGTCTCATCTAGAGATTCCCAAGTGGGGTTCTGTGACGACGAAAAAAGACACACATATACCTCAAAGAGACATAAAATGCCCAATAAAGACACAAGTATACCTCCAAGTGACACAAAACAACCAACAAAGACAGAAATAGACAAAAGATGACCTCAAAGGACGTAAAACAATGAAAAAGAAATGCAAAACTATGAAGAGACAAAACGGCCAAAAAAGACGCAAATTTACCTCAAAGGGACACAAAATATAATCAGAGACGCCAAACTACCAAAAGGCTCAGAAAAACTCAGAGGCCTCAAAAAATTCCAAATCACAACAATGTACGAATCATACATCATACATTTCTTAAAGGAGAAGTCCAGTATTTTGCACTTTGAGCCTCATTCCTGGGTTGCTTATGATGAAATAGAGTGGTTAAGACCAAAATCTTGACGATTGCTTCTTCTCTGAGAATCTGAGAGAATGTGGCTTTCCCCTGCCTGGCCTAACAATGCTGTCTATGGCCATGTGTAAATCTGTCCTAAAACCTCCTTAAACATTCGTTTTCAAAGCCATGAAACTCACCAAGTGGTCAGTGGTGTTTGTTGATGTCCCGACATAAAAATCGTAGCAAACTGTGGTTTCCATGATGATTTATTTGACATGTTGTCCCTGCATTGATTTTCTATAGGAAGCCTCATTGTCCGTTGGTAGTAATCCGCCACCGGAAAAGGAAAGGGGGTTGTTTACGACAAGGTTGCAGTCATTGTAGTCTCTTAGCTCAGCGAAAGTGCCGGCTCGACAGTCGCTGACTCCTGCAGTTGCTGACCACACAAAACTTGCCCATTATTACTCGCTTGTAAACAACCTTCGCAGTACGATGCCTTTGAACACAACGCCAGCCTTCTTCTTCTGCTTCTTTCTGTGTCCCATTACATTGCAATGGTTTCCTGCCGGTTGATGACATTCACGTAAAGGGGCATTATCGCCATCAAGTGGGCTGGAGTGTATAACAAACGAGGGTCAAACGAGCAATCAAGCGGAAGTTTACACACGGGTGTGAGGCGGCTGAGAAAATAGTTCCACAATTGAGATGAATAGTGAAAACACGGATGGAAACCACAGTTTGCTACGATTTTTATGTCCGAACATCAATGAACACCACTGACCACTCGGTGAGTTTCATGGCTTTGAAAACGAACATTTAAGGTGGTTTAAGGACAGATTTACACATGGCCATAGACAGCATTGTTAAGCCAGGCAGGGGAAAGCCAAATTCTCTCAAATTTTCTGAGAAGGAGCAATCGTCAAGATTTTGGTCTTAACCACTCTATTTCATCATAAACAACCAGGAATGGGGCTCAAAGTGCAAAATACTGGACTTCTCCTTTAATGTCTAATTCAATTGTTCCACAACAGACTGGCAGCTCTGTGTTGCTGTCTCTGCTGCATCAACTCGCTTATGGACACCGCAGCCACTTTGTCTCATCTAGAAAGACCCATAAAGGACCTAAAAAGACACAAAGTGACTTCAAAGAGACATAAACCAACCACAAAGGAACACAAAACAACTACAAAGAGACAAAAGGCCAAAAAAGACCAATATGTCTCAAAGAGACACAAAATGACCTCAAAGAGAGACCAAACTACCACAAAGAGATGCAAAGAAACTACAGAGACATAAAATGACAAAAAGGACTCAGAGGCCTCTAAAAATACCACAAATCATACATCACACATTTTTTCATGTCTAATACAATTGTTCCACGCCAGACTGGCCACTCTGTGTTGCTGTCCTGCTGCATCCCCTTGCTTATAGACACCGTGTCCACTTTCTAAAATTTTGTCTCATATAGAAAGTCCCACATAGGGTTGTTTGACAACCAAAAAAGACACAAAATGACCTCAAAGGGACATAAAATGGCCACAAAGAAACACAAAACAAAGAGACAAAACTGCCAAAAAAGAGACACAAAATGACCTCATGGAGACACCAAACTACCGAAAAAAGATGCAAAGGAACTACAAAGAGACACAAAATGTCAAAAAGGACACAGAGGTCTCTAAAAATACAAAACCAGGACAGCACACGAATCATACATCATGCACGTCTTCATTTCTAATACAATTTTTCCATGATAGACAGGTACTGTAGCTGTGTGTTGATGTCTCTGATAGCCACCGCATTCGCTTCCGAAATTTTCTCGTATCTAGAAAGTCTCATGTGGGGCTCTGTGATGACCAAAAAAGACACAATTGACCTCAACGAGGCACAAAATGACCTTAATGGGATGTAAAATGACCACAGAGAAACACAAAACAACTACAAAGAGACAAAATGAAAAAAAAAAACAGATATACCTCAAAGAGACACAAAACTACCAAAATGAGATGCAAAGGAACTACAAAGAGACACAACATGACTCAGAGGCCTCTAAAAATATAAAACCATGGCAATGCACAGACCATGATTCAAAGCGTTTTGATATTTGATGGGGGAGGACCATTAAAGTCACTGGTTAATATGTGTCAAACAAAACCAAACCTGTGACCTTGTGTACACCTGTTAGATCGTTTCAATCCAGTTCAAAAGCTTTCATCTCCGCTTTGTGATTTCAGCATGAATAAATCATGTCAGAAAGTTTTGACTTTAGAACAGATTGTTTTAGGAAGTAATTAACTTTTATTCTTGAAGGGCATGTGATAGATTTTTGGGATCTAAGGCTCAAACGATGATTAAAGCAGTTAAACAGGCATAATGTTAATTCAAAGGGCATGCGGTGACTGTGTACCGAGGCTGCCATCTACATAGGAATTGGCACTGTTGAAGCTCACAGAGTTTTCCTCGGCCGAGGAAAGGTCGGCATTACTATAATACAAGCGCACCCACCTGGTAGCGCTGACCTGAGTGAAGCTGATTAATCTGGTTCATCTGCAGAGGTCATTGAAGCAGTGTGTAATGAGACGATAATTGGAGAGAGGCAATAGCATGGTTCTCTGGGACTAATCCTAAACTATTGGGGAGAATATTGAAAATAAATCCCTCTATTACAACCCGGGGCAACTATGGCTTTTGGCAAGAATCTGTTTAAAATGCAGTTGGTATGTAGCCTACTGAAGAGCTGAGGACTCTAATGAATGTTAATCCTATGAAAAAAAAATGAGCCTCTATTTCCGTGCCATCATCCCTCTCTTTCTCTCTCCCACTCTATCCCCATAGTGGATTGATCCAGGGATTACTGATGGTAGGGAAGCCTCTTCAGTTACCTGGAGCACAATATGGGCTGTACGTTACTTGATGCAGCAGACTGTGAAAAGCGGCTTTAAAATGTTGCTGAGCTGTCTGCTGCAAATGACTGAAATGTGATCCAAGGACATTTGGAAGAGTGAGTTCATGGAAAAACTGAGCACGTGATCACAATACAGCCCACAAACAAGTAAATAACTCTTGTTTAGCGTGACAGACGCTGCCATGTCCTCTGTGGAAAATAACTTACAGCGTCTCAATAAATTAATTAGGTTAAAAAAAAAAGAGATTAACTTCTGGATGAGGTGATTTTAAACTGAAGCCATGCATTGTCACTGGTGTTACTGTGACTGAACATACATGTAAATGTCCCCTTACTCAAGTGACATAAATTAGCACTGTAATATTTTCATATATTTGCAGTAGCTCAACCTAGAGCCAGGTAACATTGGGAAATGTTTTATATTTGCTGTCCAGAATGATTTGTAATAAAAGGATTATCACTTTAGGCTTGTAAATTCAAGACTTGCTTCTTTCCTCCTTATTGAAGCAGAATGCAATATCTTTGGCTGCAATATACCAACCTTCAAGTCACTGTGGACTTTTCTCGACCTTTAGCAAGTGCTGCGAGTGCCTAAACAAGACAATAAAAATGTTTATTAAAGCTTAAGTTGCTATGAGCAGATATGGTGTTGTGAGGGCAGATATTGTAAAACAAATGAAGTATGATGTCAGTGAGCATTTTATAAATTTGGTAAAGCTCAGCTCTATGCAGACCTTACGCCATAGCCTATGTACGTGGCCATTAATACTTGTGCAGTGGTCTGTCTGTGTCACTCTGCAGTTACACCTCCAAAATAACTGCTAGGCGGTGGTGTTTCTGGGAAGTGCTGCAAATTTGAGCTGATTCAAAACACACCCAAAACACACATTAAACATGACTCAATGGCATCAATTTCAAAAACAAGTAAACAAATTAGCTTTATTATAACTCACAGCATTCACAGACACATTTTCCCCACAAATACAACATGCTAACATTATTAGCACAAGCCTATGGCATTTTACATTGTATAAATTAGCTTAGCGGCTACCAGATATTTCCTTTTCTTACATAAAGCCAGGGAGGCCAAGGTAACGTTACAAAATTAGGCTCCAACACAGCTCACATAGTTCACTGACAAAACAACTGTCTCACACTAAACATGTTTTCCAACTAAATACAACATGGTAATGTAATTAGCACAAGCCTATGGCATTTAACATTGAATATATTAGCCTAGCAACCTCTACTATAAATCACACATAAGACTTAAAATGCTATTTTTCGTCTTCACAATTTAAAGTTTCTTATCCATGAAATTAAAGTAAATAAAAGCTTCGTTTCCACTGAGGGAAATGGTTTCAGCTTACAAACATAGACAGGAGGTCAGTATCCCATGATGTGTACTTACATTTCTGGGGAGGTTCACATCAGGCTACAACATAGGGTACGGTGACGCAGAGCCTACACTCTAGGCACAGAGTTGATTCGACGCAGAAGTATAAAATCCGCTTGAGATTTTTGGGGATTAAGTGGCATCTAGTGATGAGGACTGTAAATTGTCACCTGCTGGAATATCTCCCAGTTAGAATTCCTTAAGTGTTGATCAGAAGGTTTTTACCAGGAGCCAAATTATCCGCAGAGGTCTTTTCCTCTCCAAAAAAAAAAAAAAAAAAAACAGACTAGGGGATTTAAACCGGTAAAAACACTGAATAAAGTGCTGTCACATTACAATTCAGTGTTTCTCCAATGCTGTTTGGCACATCAGAGACAGGCTGCTAGCCCAGCACCTGTTAATGTGTGCTCATCTTTTATTCTCTGGTAGTTTAATGTGTGCTCATCTTTTTTCTCTAATAATCTGAGATCCAGATGTTCAAGAGGTTTTTCTCAGGAGCCGAATTATCCGCAGAGGTCTTTTCCTTTCCAAAACAAACAGACCTGGTGATTTGAACTGGGGCAGGTGGGAAGGGTTTTGAATGGGTCCAACAAACACCGACTTTCACCCAGGAGAACTGTGTTCACGTCCCGTAAGATTATAAAGACAAACCCTGTGATTTTTTTCTCCAAAGCCAACCACATGTTTTTGTTGCCTAAGCCCAACCAGGTGCATTAGTTGTTGAAAAATGTCAATTTCCAGTGTTGTACCAAAGTAGGGCATTTATTTTCATATGTAAACTGTACATTTTCATGTGAAAATGGAAGTGTATTTTGAAAGAAGACAATGCATGTAACAGGCTGAACTTGTCACGGCATCCCAGAACGTCAACAACCAACACACCCAGGGTACCTTGCAAGTCGTATCTGGGCGTGGAAAGTCCATGACCAAATGTCGATATGTGGCGAGGTCAGAGTGAGAATGTGTTGTTAAATTGTATTTGCTGTTTTAAAATAGTATGTAACAGTCATTTCTAGAAGACACGTGTGAATATACAGCATGTGGTCAGGGGTTATAAGCTGATAAAAGCACTGCAGACGGACATTTATCAGTTTGTGTCCATGTCTGATGAAGAGCTCGTGATGAAAATGTCGACTGTTCCACATTTGAGGAATGGATTTTGCACTTTTTTTTGCTGCTGTTCATCTTCTGCCTTCCTTCCAGGGGACAAAAAAACAACATTTCGAGGGACTTGAATAAGTTGCTGGCAGAACAAATTACGTCCCTCACACTGTTATGACATCTGAGGATGAAAACAGACAGAGACAAATCTAAAGTCAAACCGCTGACCTCTCTTTTCCCTCTGTACTTTCAGTCAGCTGGAACAAGCTGAATTGTTGTATATTGGCCATAACAGAAGTGAACATGCCTGGGACAATGCTGTAGATATGTAGCGGCCTGGTTTCTGCCAGTTTTTCATGTTTCCCAAAATGCATTGTTGAAAAGCACTGAGGATGGATCGAGGTAATAGATGCAGCCATTCAACCATAAACAGCCCATGAGCTGCTCTGAGACCTGCCCTCCTGTCAAAAATCTCTAACACCTCAATTTGTTTGCAAGATCTGCTCTTATGCCCTGACTATTCATTTTATCAATGACCTCTAATTTAAAAAAGAAAATATAAATCAGAGGTGTAATAACTTCTAATGACCCCGTCTATGCAAACATTGTTTTCTTCTTCTCTGAAAATGGGACGACTAAAACTAATAGAAAAGGAAGCACAAAAGAAATGAGAGGAATTAAAGACAGATTAGGTTTATCATAACGTAAAAGCTTGTCTATAGAAATGAAATGCTTTGAGAGTGACATTTAGCCTCCTGACAAAAGAGATGCATAGCTTTAATCTTTTTGTGAAAGCAGCTTCCAAACCATACGGAGAACAATCTGACATGGTTAAAGCATCTGCTGGAGTTTTGTTAAGCAACACACACTGTACTAAGCCAGAGTGCTCCTCTCCTTATGTCCATTACCTTATTTTATTCACACCTTTGTCATTTCCTGTAGCACTCATTTCCAACCCATTTCCTGGACATATTCTTAAATAGTACAAATGTCAGGCCTCTGGTACAGCCGTGCATTTTGCTCCCAGGAGCAGGAATTGGACATTAAATCCGGCTCTGTCATTGCAGGGAACAGCAAAAGACTGGAAAAAAAAATAAGGAAACCGGAGCCCCAACCTCCAGCCTAAAATTGCTGAACAACAAATAGAAACACGAGCTGCTTTTTTCTCGTCCCCCCTCTCCTGTTTTATTTACCGTAGGAAAGTAGAGACAGTAATAAGTATCAATTTGAATAATGCATAGCCATGCCTACATCTTTTAGTGGTAATCAATTATTCAATGTTGTTTTGCTCCCACTCAGCATGTTCCATAATAGTACTAACTACTGTCATAGAAAAACTCACACTACCCCCGAAATATTCCTTTTATACGGGTTTCATGCATAAGCAATGAAAAGAATACAGCAAACACAAGAGATGATGGGAAGGTAATAGTGCTCTTTTCTTCTCCCCTCACCATCTGCATAGAGATTGTGGATAAGGGTGACGGAGGTTGGTATTTTTCATCTCTGCCTCGGTGCAGAGCTGTGTGTGAAGGCTTAAGAGGAAGATTTTGGGTTTTTTTTGTGGGCTGATTAAGTTGTGGTTTGTGCAGTTACACCAAATTGTTAACAAAGAGAAACCCATGGCATCTACGGTATGCACAGCACAACTAGAAGTACAGTGTCAATGTCAAATATATAGATTTTGCCTCCATTATAAAGGAATACTTCACCCCTCAAATGACCATTTGGATATCAGTTACTCACCTCGTGTTATGATGAATGTGTGTAGAAAACTGTGTTGTTCTCATGTGCCTCCCCTGAGAAAGAAGAATCCAAAAAATTGAGAAAATTCTTGATGAATTGAAGTCATAAGGGCCCAGATTCAACAACGACAAAACCTATATCAAACATCCGTTTACAAACTCTCACACAGCTCGTTGAGTGTAATCTAAGTCTCATTTATCAAATTGTACGCTCAGTACTTCTCAGACAGCCCTTTCTGACTGGGAACTGAACAGAAAGTAAAACTTAATATATGCTCTCTTCAAAGCCTGACTGCACTAACAAAAACAGTAATTATGCCTCACTGAACACAGGAGCTGCCTCAATCACTTACTTTGTTGGTGTCATTGTGTGACTTTAATGAATTTAACATAACCTTTTAAAACATCAGTGTCACACGATAACACAGACAATCTAACTGATGGAGGCAGTGGTAGACCAGCAGCTCCTGTGTTCTACGAGGTAAAATAACTGTTTGAACTGGCTTTGAAGAGAGCATAGATAAGCTTTATTCTCAGTTCAGTTTCCTGTCAGAAAGGGCTGTCTATTCTTTCTGCATTTTTTTCCCAAATTCTTCCTTAACCACCCCCTCCTCTATGTATTAGAGTACATTATAGCTAGTTAGCTTTCTGTTAGCGAAAGTATTACAAGAAATACAAAAGGAAATTGGTCAACATGACATCGTTCTCACCAGTGGTGTAGTGGAGGGTATATATCCAGGGTATACCCACCTTTTTTCAGTTTTTTTTTTTTCCACCATATCCACCAAGCCAAAAAAACATTGGAATATATAGGAAAGTATACCCACTTCCACCTTGGTGACTTACCCATCTATCTAGTAGTACACCCACCTCATCATCTAGCCAACCAGGTTTTAAGAAAAACATATTTTGCATGTTGTACTATTGTGGTTTTGAATATACAAGAATAACGCTTGTATCATCTGATTTACTGTCAGACAAAATTGTGAAATTTGTCTTGCATCCAGGATCTAAGCCGTTTCACATAAGTACACAGAAATACAAAAGTGCAATACAACATTTAAGCAAAAAACAAAACCACACCACAAACTACAAAATGGATGCAGTGCAACATATTAATCATTCCCTATTATATCCAGTGTTCAACCCAGGCACACTGACGCTACTTTAATGCCGTACTTTGATTTAATTGGTTGACAGACTTTGGAGCGAATTAGTTCGTCAACCTCTAAAATCTAACCTGTGGGATTCTAAATCTTCTGTGTGATGGCAAAAGCTGCTATTCTTGAACATGTGAGAGGTACTGAACGTAATGTTACCTGCCAGAGAAAACATTCTTTTAGTAAACGCAGCTTTGAAACTTGACTCAAGTGTTTGACCTGCAATGTTTCCGCAGATCAGCAGCAGTCTGGCCAGTCTAGCTTTAAGTTGAGTGGAGGGACAACTGTTCTGTGCATCGATTCCATACTGCAGAGCATGCTGTATTATAAATTGGAAAAACAATAGCAGGATCTGTTTGTTTGCTCTAAATGACATCAGCCATCTAAGAAAGTAACTGCGTTGATATATCATTAATATGATGTATATGTGCATTCCCACTTTATCCTGGAGTTGGTTAGCTAAAAACGTTAGCTAAAAATGTTGAATTAGTCCTACAGCAGATAGTGGCTTTCAAGATGATTGTCTGCATCAAAATGTAGTAATACTGACCTATAGCAATCCAAAGAAAACTGTAATTTGTCATTAATGGAGTTGAATGGTGGTGCAGTAGTTAGCACTGTTGCCCCACAGAAAGAGGGCTCCCCCACCCTGGGGTGTTTGCATGTTCTCCCATGTCAGCATGGTTTTTCTCCAGGTACTCCGGCTTCCTCCCACAGTCCAAAAACATGCAGGTTAATTGGTGACTCTAAATTGCCCGAAAGAGTGAATGTAAGGGTGAATGGTTGTCTGTCAATATGTTAGCCCTGTAATAGTCTGGTGACCTGTCCAGGGTGTACCCCGCCTCTCGCCCAATGTCAGCTGGGATAGGCTCCAGCCCCCTGCAACCCTCAAGAGGATAAGTGGTTACAGAAAATGAATGAATGAAAGCTAAATTTCAGTTAAAAGTCATCATGATAACACTGCAGAATACCAACACAACTATTTGAACTCTACGTAAAGATATATGAAGGTTCTCCTCAATAGCAGAACTCTCCTGTATTTGCTGTGTGTGATTGTAGTGGTGGAAGTTTCTAGAAACTCTAAATTATCCCCAGGCTTGTTTTGCACAAAGCTCAAGTAAAAATTTCATGAAATGTTTAAAAAAGTAAAGTTAATTTAAAATTTAAAGCTCAATAAACATGAATTCTTCCATTCTCACTGAATCTGTGTAACTTAATGAAGAGTGGAATATGCTGGGGATCATGTTTGTGCTGCTGTGCTCGGCAGGTGAGCAACACTTCTGGTAAAATTCAAATGGATTTGATGAATATTGAAAGAATCGATGCAGTGAAGGCTGGTGGAGACTTCAACAGAAACAGTGCACTCTGCAGTGGTTGGTAGCCAAGCAGGACAGCATTGCAAAGCAGAACATCTGGCCACTTTCTTGGTTGTTTCCACCAAGTCATTTGAAGTATTGTGTGAAGTGCAGCCTCTGTTATAGCAGCGCTCTGTCTCTGTCTTTCAGAGGATAGAGGCATCTGTATGTGACCTTGCAATGTAAGCACTCTGTACCTTTTGCCCCCATGAAGATTTGTGAACTACTGTACGTAGTAAACCACATCACATCATAAGCCAGCATCACATGAGGATAAAGTAAATCACTGCTCCCCTTGCTCTTCAACACAAAGTCAAGGTCAAAGGTCACGGCTATCAGAATTTTAAAAGGTGATTGAATCAAATATTCATGACTGTCTTGCAGGCAACATACGCTTTGCACGTTTGTTTATTTATTTAAGAATGCATTGTGAATGTGGAACGAGACGCGCATACAGATCATAAGCGAATCCACGCAGAGACATTTGCAATGTTAATGCGGGTATCCAGCTCCTCCACTTTCTCCTCCCGTCTCCCAGAGGAATAAACGATTGAATTTGTGTTGACTTAAGATTCGTTTCAAGTTCATCCAACTAGGATAAAGAAATAACTACAGATGTGAACAGCTTACAAAGTAGAAGAAATATTATAGTCTCTACTCTTCTCTTTGTTTGAGGAGCCATGTGTTCCAGCTCCCTGTTGTGCTTCTGGAATGACTTCAAAGATTGACTCTTGTGCAAATATTCACTGCTTGAGTGTACCTCCAGAATTAATATTCATAGACCATGTGCTAAAAGATACTGTCCAACAGTTCCAAACAGGACAGCTTCTTTTATATCATAAATGACACAGCAACAGTAATTGATGACAAACATGCATTGTCATCTCTGTCGAGCTAATTAGCGTTACTAACATGCTTCCGGTGTTATTCTGTGTGGAAGCTTACAGCAACATGAGCTTTCTCTGAAGCCAAAGAGTCACACTAATGATCTGATGCTCAGGATAACATGTCCACCCTATTCATCCTCCTCCACCTCCTTGTGAAGTGCAGGTGAGAAGAGTGGAGTGATCCTTCACAGCTCCATCAGTGTCCATTTTGCAGTCTCACCTACTTTTGAACCCTTCAATCAAGTAACTCCTGACTTTGAGTACCACATCCTATTAAAGACGACGATCTTGGAGCTGTTTCGAAGGAAGCTGTAAGATGACTGTACTGAAAAACTCCATATTTGACACTTTTTCTCAACAGCCATTTAATGTTTCTTCTTCTATATGCACTCCACTTTAAATAGGCTAGTTTCCATTAATGGTGGCAGGGCCCATTAGGCTTGATAATGGGAGTGAGTTGCCATTTTGCCCAAGTTCATTCATTCAGTCTGACACTGTGTTCATGCAACATGATCTCATCCCTACTCGTCATATTTTGCTGCTTGGGCAGAGGCTCCTAGTGTTACTAAAATGCCAAGGGCAGCCTTTTGCAGAAGGGGTCAGTGGATAGCTTCATGCATCAAAACTACTTGGTTATAGTTAGGAAAAGATTGCGGTTGTCACCAAAAAATGCCTGGCAAAGGCAGCAGTGTGACACTTAAAAACAACAATTTTAAGTAGCACAAACACTGCAACCAATGTTGTTGTTTATTGGTCTTGAACACCAGTCTCCCGGGTCAAAGTCCGGTGTTTGCTGGACCCATCCACCTCCCATTCCAGCCCAGCCTGGGTGGACTTTCGTGCTCTTTAAACTACATTCATTGAGCATCTAATAATGACTAGGATAGGTTTACTGTACATTGGAGTTGGTGGAAAGCCTGGTGCGTCTCATACAGACGCTAAGGGGGGGCTGCTCAGGCAGGGTTGCTGTTAACTAATTACTGTTTGTAAAGGCGGTTAGTTTGATTTGTTTTCCCCTTACCAGTTAGTAGAGAGTGATGCATCCGTCCAGCCAATGTCATTTTTCACAGTGACAAGAGAAAGATGACAATTTAACAGTTATCCTATCAAATAAAAAACACAATTTTGTCAAAAGCCACCTAATGTAACTAATCTTGTTCTATAATACAAGCACCTCTCTATATGCTAATTTTCATTTTTGTTCTCTAAAGCTACCTGCGTCCTTGACTCTCCTGTCATTAAAACTTTAAATGGTAACCATGTAGGGAATTGGGCTTGACAGCAGTCATTCAATATTCATATTTAACATTTAACCTAGAATTAGAACTCATATAAGACTTTCTGTATGGAATTGAAGGCTGTCTTCTTTATTAAACCATAAAACTGTTGTGCTGTTAACTAAATGTCAAGTCTGTACTTGATGATAGAGACATTATGTACTGTCATGCTGGCCCGTCATCACTTCAGCATTTAAACCCTGTTTTTCAAAGTGGGTTACAATTTATCACTGTGCTTTGTAAGAAAGTTGGATGGGCGTCCTTATTAACCGAAAGTTCATATTTATTCATCTCATTTTAAATATTGTTGGCCTAACTATTGTACATAATTCAGTAACTACTTGACCTTTGACATCCCATATGTTTTCACTTGGCAGAACCGTTTGAGGTATTTAACTGCAAACTGCCCTTGAGCTAAATTCACCTATTATCTTCATATTTTATAGCCTTTTCTTTGTCACAATTTCTTGGATATTGCTCGGTAGCTACCTAGCTTTGTAGAGAGATGATATATCCAGAAATGCCAAGTGTTTTCCAAAGATAGCAGCTAGCACTATAGCTCACAAAGTTGCCAGATGAAGTCAGGTGCTCATCTGCATGTTTGTGACATCAGGTGCATTCTTTTGGGAGAACAGAAGTATTTTACAACTTTGCTAACTTAGATTCAACAGAAAAATCCTCAAGAAAACATTTGAATGCGATGAGAGCTTTCTTGCACTTCCAATCCAGAAGGCGAGAGCGTCAACATAACCATAGAAACTCAGTGTGGTCAGTCTCCTAGACCAGAGGTTCCCAACCTTTTTCTTGAGGGACCCATATTTTTACCATTGTAAATTTTGGCGCATTTTTTTTTAGAAAAAAGGTCTCTATAGGGCTCTGAAAAGTTGCTAAATCTAGCATGAGAGTCATCAAATTGGCAACACTGGCTATACCAACCTCTACTTGGTTGATGTATTTCTCCAACACTGAAAACAGTTGTCAGTAAACATCAGACCTATTTGAATTGCTGGACAAATCGGACATGCCAGCAGTGATTCCCAAGTCTTGACCCAGACTAGTGGTTGACTAGCTAACTAGCTAACCACCTAACATATAGGCAGTGCTTGTGTAGTTCTTACAAAAATGAAAAATAACCAACTTAAAATGAAACCCAGAAGCTTTACCTTAACAGGATGATAACAACGTCAGAAGAAATGATGAAGTCCAAGACTGGCTGATATAACATGTGTGTTTCCTTGTGAGTTCAGCAATGCACAGTAAAGTGCTTTTGAGCTTTACAGATAATTTCATTCTGCCATATCGCCCGTGGTGACCTCTGCAGTGCCTGGAGCACTTAGCATTCCCCAGTGACATTTAGTTTTCCTAAGGTCAAATCTCTCTTAATGGCTCTAAAGCTAGTTTACATGTCAGCAAGAGCAATTCCCTGTTGCATGCATTTAGACTCCGCGGGGCCATGGCTTGTTCATCGAAGCAGCGGAAAAGCTAGCCCACTGGCTTTTCACAGATTTACCCTCGATCGCATCGACAGCATCACACCTCCGGCACTGATGTCATAACACTGTGCACTATGGAGCAAGGAGAAAAAAAATCACAGAAACATTTCTTGATGTAAGTGTTTCGAACATATGGTATACCTTCCAAGAAACATTTTGCTGACTTATTCATGAAGTTGTGGGAAGAGGATGATGTTTGCAAATTCTAAAATAGCCACCAGAGAGATTATTCTGCAACTTGGGATGACAACTGGAGACAAAACCAGCATAGTGCCTCAAAGGAAGGACATTTTAGCTGTGTACCAAGGGATACACAGCGTCTGAAAAACTAAAAAAATCAATGCAGCTTTTACCATCAAGATGTTTCACAAATACCTGTTATTACTGTCACAAAGGCATTTTCACAGTCCTTGTGGAACTGTCGTCATTCAGCTACTTTACCATGCTTATTGGCCACACATTATGTTGGACTCCGAGTGTAAACGCACACTCACTTCTCTCTCCATCTGTTAGTATCGTCCAAAGGAGAATAATAACTCATTGCTCTCTGTTGCGACTGTCAATGTCTCAGGAGTGAGTGGTTCCATTAATGGCTTGTTTTTGTCCCAGAACATCAATTTGCCACTTCATTCCTGGTTGGGGGCACATGATTTCAGGGAATCAAAACCATTTCTAGGGAAAGCAATTCCCTCTGACTGTCTGCGTGGTGGAAATTGTGCTGCAATTCTATTACAAAAAGCATTTTCAAAAAGGTTAGAAAAAGAGTGTTTTGAATTGTTCACCCCTGGTACAGAGGGCAATTAAATTTGGTTCAGCTTAAGTTTGATTCTTTTGTTTTAAGAAGGCAGAAAAAAGTAGTCATTAATACCATACCATTTCTAATGCAGTTATTTTAATGCAACAAAGGTCAGACTTGTGCAACAGGCGCAAAAAGATATCAAATGTCCCACTGGCAGCATTTGGTTGTGAGGACTGTCAACGGTAGTAGATGATTACTTTAATGTATAACATGAATGTGTATTAGCAATTATCTTTTTATGACCTTAAGCTGACCTTTTGACAGTTTTCCTGGACCCCTTGAGAAAAAATTGATTATGTTTGTTGATATTTGAGTTGATCGCATTATACTATACAGTAGATAAATAGAAAGAACGGACCAAACCACCAGCCTAAGGCTGTGGGTATTTGATGACCTGAGAATGAGGCTCAACAATCAACTATCTTTCTCCAGAATTAAATACTGCACTTTTGAGACACATTTAATTCATAGTACTAAATGAAGTGTTTTGCACTTTTTAGATGATTCATATTTGGTGAGGGACCAAAACCTGATGTGACTGCTTAGGCACACCAGCCAAACATTGTGTGCTTTAGCATTAAGTGGTGTTTTTGTAGAATTTATAGCCATAGCTAGGAGCATGGCTCCAGGCATGGCAATGTCACTTTGGTCCAGACTAAAAATCTCAACAACTATTGGATAGATTGTCATAATAGTTTGTTTAACATTCATGGTTCCCAAAGATTTTAGATTTTTATTGTCACTGCAGTTATACAAGTGCAGCTGTGCGAAATACTTCTGCTCCATTTAAGAAAAATGGTAAAAAGTAAATATAAAAAGAGATAAAATATAATTACAAAATTTGAGAAGCAATAAAACACACACACACACACACACACACACACACACACACACACACACGCACACACACACACATACACATACACATATATATTTTGTGCCTTAGTACAAGATCAATAGAAGCTGGGGTCTACCACATCAAACAGGACCCCAGGTGCAGGCTGTGCAAAGATGCTCCTGAGACAGTTCAGCTCATAATAGCAGGGTGTAAGATGCAGGCAGGAACAGCGTACATGGAACACCATAACCAAGTGGCTGGCACAGTGTACAGGAACATCTGCACTGAGTAAGGGCTGGAACTCCTAAGATCAGAATGGAACACCTCCTAAGGTGGTGGAGAATGACTGAGCTAAGGTCCTGTGGGACTTCCAGATCCAAACTAACAAACTGGTGATAGCTAACCAACCGGACATCGTGTTGATCGTCAGACAACAGATAGAGGGCAGTGGTGATAGATGTAGCAATCCTGAGCGACAGCAACATCAGGAAGAAGGAACACAAGAAGCTTGAAAAATACCAAGAGCTGAAAGAGAAGCTAGAAAAGATGTAGGGAGTAAAGGCAGCAGTGGTGCCAGTGGTAATCGAAACACTCGGGGCTGTGACCCCCAAACTGGGAGAGTGGCTCCAGCAGAATCCAGATACTACATCTGAGGTCTCTGTCCAGAAGAGCATAGTCCTAGGAGCAGCTAAGATACTGCGCACAACCCTCAAACTCCCAGGCCGCTGGTAGAGGACCCTTGAGGAAGACACACCACGCCCTCTGGGGGAAGGGAGGTTATATATGACTGACTGTTCTTATAACGCCACAATTTGGTTTATGACCACATACATGCAAAGCAATAACATTCCCATCAGCCTCAGCTGTAATTTGCATTTTATGCAAATGTTCATATGTTAGCATGATAAAATAATAAATTAGTTGTGGGGGAGGGGGTACAAGGACTCATGAAAAGGCACATTGTCTTGTTGTCGTCCCCTTGGTATGTCAGTAACCTTCATAGTATAGAATCCAGTGACCAACGTTTCTTCAAGTCCAGCAAGGTGGCTGTAGAGATGTTTATTTTTGTATTTTAATTAGCATGTCTGCAAGGTAGCCACTTCAAATGTGTGCTTTACTGTGTGGTCCGAGTCACCCAGGCTTGCTGTGTACAGTAGGTAATTTTGGAGTGGTGTAAAACAGTTTGAGATTCTTAATTGGATGGTGTGTGGTGATAGTGCATTCATTAATTTGCTCATGTATTTTGTGACATTTATCTCTTTTGGCACAGCTCTACACTACACTCCCTGAGACTCCAGTCTAGCCCCACAGTGTTTATTTTGGCCACGTCAGCAGGTGGCCTCTTACAGTGGCCACAGTGGTGCATCTAAAAATTTGGCACTTCTCTTATTCAGGTCCTTCATTTTCTGCAGTTAAATTGCCTTTATAATAGTATGTAGTGCATGTATTTCAGTTTTAAATCATCGTAAGTGGCATTTTTTTAAAATAAATGGCAGTATCTGGGTATTTTGTGGTCACATGCATTTTTGATAATATAATGGGTTCTGTCAATTGTGGAGGTGTTGCTAAAAACACTAATTTAATTAGCTCTAAATAGTCTTGTCAAATGGAAGTCATGTCTATAATTCATATGCTGCTGGTGCAGTGGTTTAGCGTCTCTGACAACAGCCCACAGTATCATTGTTAGGTAGTGTATATTTCATTAGCCACAGTGTGTTGTTCCATTAATTCCATGTTCATAGGTGCACCAAGGATTCTCCATCTCTCCTCTTCAGACTGGACTCTCTAACCCACTGTTTATGTGACACTTTTTGTGCTCAGTGCTAATGGCAGTCATGCGTGGGCACAGTAACCCATCTCATTAAATTCCTGTCTGCAGGATGAGAGCAAGCCGTGCTCTCTGCTGAGCTGGTGCTTCGAGTTCACAGGCCTTCACCAAATCCCAACTGATGCTCCCTCCAGAAGCGCGGGGGGGATAGAAAGTGGGTAGTCTTCCCCAAAGCCTGGCTGTTTCACAGGTTTGCAATGGTAATGACTTCCCTGACATGTGGATGGATGCACAGATGTATTGGCTTCAGCCACGAATGCTTGCCTCCTCCTCGTACTCCTCCTGAGCTCTGCAGCTCTCAGCAGAGAGGCAGAGGGAGGGTGACGTGAAGAGACAGGCATCAAAAGGAGTGCATCTCACCGCACTGTTTGCTGATCACGGTATGCACACCAGCACGCCAAATCATACTGCAGTGAATGGTGGAGGCCTCAGTATGGAGCGGTTGAAAGTAAACAAACACCTCTCGTCTCTAACAGACACTGCCGGCGGCTACGCACACCTGGGATGTGCGCCAACAGCGCTCATCTATGTCCACAGTTGCCTGCTGCTATATTCAAATAGCTGAGGAACTCTACTCCTGACTCAATTGACATGCAGGTATTAGCATTTGTTGTCCAGCTGCAGCCGTTGTATGTACAGTAATGACAAGCCCTGCTGAGCTGATTAGAAAATGTATGTATAGCGTGTCTCTTAAAAGCACAGGAAGCCAGAGGGACTTTCATTTCACTGACTGGTATGCTGTTTAGCACAGTTGTCCTCAAGGTTTTAGGTAAAGTAAGCCCCTGGCTTAGCCCAGTGCGAGTAAGAATTGGCCCATTCCATATTTCATGAGGCTGACAGGTACATACCGATCTAATTTTGTCCTTGGAGACATTCGCAAGGCCCCACACGCGATTTATCTGCAGGTCACCTGCGGGGCTCCATAGAGGAGATGGATGAAGTGGTAACAGATGACGGCCTGTGAAGCACCAACAGCCTGAGTTATGAGTGCACTTGTCGATAAAGTCCTCCACAGGCTATACTACAGCATGTAGTAGAAGCAGGTTAGTGACCGTAAACAGCCATAACTGACCATGAACGCCGGCGTCAAGATGGAGGGAGCCCCCTGTTTGAAGACGGATGGCGATGGGGGCAGATTTATCCCTCACTGTAGTGAATTGGGTGGTCATATTTGAGCCACTTGTCAAGAAGATTAGATGCGATGACAAGAAAATGTGGGATGCACATCTATTTGCGAGGGACGGCGGCAATTTCTTTTGCATTAGCAAGCAAGTTGCAAGGCCTTGTAAAAATGATGCAATTTTGTGTCACGCCTCTGTGGAACAAGCACCCTTTGAAATTAAGGTATATATTTGAGCTGGCGAACGCGGAGGATGAGACACTTCAATCTGTTTTGCCTCATGCGAAAATGCACTCAGACATATGCCAAGCGAAAAATGTCATCTGGAGTGAGCTGGCTGCTGATGACTTCAGTGATCATTTTATGCACCTCCTGGACTGATCAAGACTTTGCAGCATTATGGAGTCAGATGGAGTTTTCCCTCATACAGGTGGAGGCTCTATGTTAATATTAGGATCAACAGCTTGAGAGTACCCCTGGTTACTGACCACTTTGATTAACCTGCAACAAAATTGTAGTTAATCAACACAGTGTAATGGAAGGAGAGGAAAATCAATTTGTTCTCAATTACTTTGCAATCAGCACCATCGAAGCATCCCCTTTACTCCTCAAAGAGTCTGAGTGCCAGAGAGACTTAGATTATAGTAATTAAATGATTTTGACGAATATGACCATACTGCTCTAAGTCCTTATGTGAAAATGCATTATTACAGGTGTTCTAATAGGGATGGGCACCTTCACTTTCTGCAACATCCAAAAAGCAGTGAGATTTTAAGATGCTTTACTCAAATTTGACCCCTTTTCATTTAAAGATTTCATGGACAGCGTGCATCAGTCTCATGGGACAGGAACTCAATGGAGACAGATACTAGGGTACTACTAAATAAAAGATAATAAGGCCTGTTAAATCGGGATTATCCCCCTAATCTGGTTTGTACTGGCCAGGGAGAGCAGTGTCCTCTCAGCTGAAAACACTGCATGCACACACAGCACCCGTGCTGCACTGCCACCTAGCAGTCAAATCAAAAACACTTGAGTCAAATCATGTTTTAGGTCATTGCAGGCAGTTGTTGTCTTGGTCTCTAAACTGTGACTGAGGAATGTGTAAAAAATCTTTTCATTTAAAATGTGAAACCACCCCTCTCATTGCTTAATAACTACAAAGCTCTGTGTATCTCTCTTCTTTTATCCTTACCTATTTTGTCTCTAAATTGGCTCCTGTAGCTCTCTGTATTTGACACACTCACAAACAGGAAATCAGTGGGATTCCCCTCCAGGGATTACGCTGCTATGCTAATTAAGTAAACTGAAAAGATCAAGTGGGCGACTGACGTGACGCCCACTTTGTGCGAGCACCGCTCTAACTCACCAGTCACGCTGTGTGACCAAAGGCAGTGGGTGGGTGAGGGTACGGGGGTGGGCCTGGGTTGCTCTCCCTGGAGGACAACATTGTTACCTTTTCCAGTCCATCAGTTGCGGCTGCCCTAGGGAAACAGTCGATACCAAATGTTTGGGCACTTAGTCACTGTTGTCAGCTGTCAGATACAGCAGATTAGACCTCACTTGGCTACACATGGCTGACAAATCATCGGAATTGGTTGCGGGTGGATATGTGGCATGTGTACCGCTGCAGGTGGGTGGCAGGGTGGATGCAAGGAGGGCGGGCAGATAATAAATATAAGTGTTGCTTATTGTCAACATCTAAATTTGACTTCAAAGATTTACTGTAGGGAAACAAGCAGGAAACTACTGCATAACTCAGTATAGCATAAACAAGCATGAACATTATAAACCAAACCATCATCCATTTATTTTACTGCTGAATATATTAGCTAAATATATTCAGCAAAACAGTCTGATAGACCCACTGTATGTAAGTTACAAAGGTAGCAATTAGCTAGTGACCATTGTGGAGCATTTAGCAGGGAAAGAGACAGCGTTTTCTCTCAGTATGTTAGAAACCTAAAAAAAATAGCTAAAAGAAGAATAAATATTGGATTTGCATTCATCCCATGACCAAAATATCACTTAAGTTTTGTTAAAGCAGCTATGTGCTATCAGGCTCACCATATCAACTTACAGAGTAACAGAATGAACATTTTGATCTAACAGAGGTCTTCGTCAGACATTGTCAAGTTCAAAATACATGGGTCATGGTCATGCCGCAGCAGAGCGTGTCCATAATCCGCTTCAGTTGCTATGTTGACCATGCTTGCCTGTGTGGGCGGGGCAATGCTCAACGGTAATTTTTACGCAGCTGGTCTATTTATTTTTCTCCCACGGCCCTCCAACAGGTAAAAACTTTATAAAATGTGAAAAACAAGCACAACCTGTTCTAAAATGATACAAAATTATATCTCATTGTACCAGAGACAGTGTGAAGCAGCAAAACAACCTAGTGGGTGTTTGTTCATTTCACATTAAAATAAATTAATCAAAACAATCCAGTTAATTAATTCAGTACCAGTTGATATAGCGTAGGCTTCTAAACCCTCTATAACCAGCTGCATTATCACTTGGCAAAACTCAATACACACAGTGAAGATGGCAGCAACCACACACTGCAAAGATGGAGTCTGTGTAGCAGTTAAAAAACCTGCTCCGCTTGGTCTACATGATGTGTTGCGTCTGTGCCCAAAGTATTTCAGCTGTTAGACATCACAAAGCACAGCCAATAAAATACGAATATAATAATCAATGGGGTGGCAGTAGTTCAGTCTGTAGGGACTTGACTGGGGACAGGGTACATTCAAGGAATGGGGTATGGGCTAGAGCAAGCAGTAAGTGATGTTCCCTGTCAGGACCCTCAGTTTTTGAGGGGATACCCGGAATTTCCTCAGTATGCAGCACCCAGGTTAGACGCTCAGTGATGTGGACACCAAATTACTTGAAGCTATCCGCCCTGTCAACCAAGGACCCACTGATATTGAGGGGGGCATAGTTCCTTTGCTGCTACATCCCAAAGTCCTCCTTAGGACTCAGGAGTAGGTTGTTGTTCTGACACCAGAGGGTCAGGTTTTTTACTTCTGTCAAGTGAGCCTTTTCATTGTTATCTGTCATCAGGCCCATCACAGCTGTGCAAACTTGATGATAGTGTTGGAGTCTGAATTGGCTTTACAGGAAGTACAACAGGGGGCTCAAGAAACACCCCTGGGGTGCTCCAGTGAACAGTTTGGACAGGTAAAAGGGAGTATCACCACAGAAGCTCAGCAATGTACTGCTGTGGATGGGGATTAGCAGCAAAGCAATTTAACCTACTTTAAAAAATCACTATAAGTGTAAGTGGACGCTATATTGAGGGAGCACCCTGATTTGTTAATTGTCGCGCAGCCGCCCTTCAGCAGTCTCTTGGCTGTTCACACCAGAATGGCTTTTTTCTGCACTGGTCAGCAAACGATTCTGCTCCTCTGCTCTGTTTAAATCACATGTAGAGCTCTGTTTCTGTCTGCTGTGTGTGTGTGTGTGTGTGTGTGTGTGTGTGTGTGTGTGTGTGTGTGTGTGTGTGTGTGTGTGTGTGTGTGTATGTGTGTGTGTGTGTGTGTGTGTGTGTGTGTGCCTGTGAGTGAGTGGCTCTGCTTGACTCTTTCTCTCTCTCTGCTAAGACGCAACTGACAAATATGTGGAAGCACGAGATGCATATTCTTTGATTCATCATGATCAGATCATATATATAATATTTAATATAGACTTTATATGGCCTAAAATACATTTTCAGGGTGTTTTCTTGCCAGATTTACTCACAGCTTGCGACAAAACAAACAAAAAAAAGGACGGCAATACCATCACTGCAGATCGCGAGCCGGCCTAGGCACTTGGCGCCACGCCATGTCAAGTGTGAACAGTTCAATCAGTTAACATGGGCGCCAAAAGCAAATGGCAGCACACCAAGGAAAATCACTTCACGGCGCATCCAGTGTAAACCCAACGTTACCTTGCCGCCAAACAGCCCTTTCCTTTGGCACTACATTTCAACCACAGAACTTCAGTATTCCTACACATAATCAAAACTGTGCTGTGCACTGTATTAAGCCACAGGTCAGCTGTTTGGGTTCAAAAGTGCTGTTGCACAATCAGACAGACAACGAAACTTCACTTTTCTAAGGATTTCAAAGATGGTGCATGCTTGATTTTTTCCAGTAGGTAAAAACACAAAGAAATGACAACAGCTGTGGCTAGTTACGCTGAAAAAACACATCAACACTTCACCCGCAAGACTGAGACAACTCAGCATTTGCAGCAAACATTTCTCTAAAGACAGTTATGTAAAACCACTGCCAAATAAGCAAGAGAGACAATTGCTGAAGAGCACTGCTGTATTAACCTATCTGGTAGAATACCTACAAATAAAACGTCTTGCGTTGTCCCAAACAACCAGTGAAGTGTGAATCGCTGGCATCTTTTTAAGTGACAAAAATATTTTGAGCATCTGTGGTGGTACTCCTGTGTTTTCAAAACTGGGAGCATGCAAAGCACCATCTACTGTATAGCCCCTTTTCCACAACACAAAAAACAAGTTAATAGCCACTAACATTTGGCTTTTTAAAGTAATCGGAAAGGTAACAATAAGCATTCTCACCTGGGTCAAATGACTCTGCAGTGGTCATAGGTATTTATCAGCTTCAGGTCCAGACACCATTGATGGGACACAAAACCTGGGTGAAAGCTTTAATTTTAGCCCCTTACCCGGTGAGATGCAATGGCGTGCCACAAACTACAGTCCATCTCTGCCTAAGCAGCACTGAAAGATGGATCCAAATTAGTCTGCACCAAGTTTGAGAGAGACTGAATAAGTAAAAGATATATGAGAAGACGTAACCACCATAAAGTTTTTACAGGCCTCCATGCTGCTTTCTACTGTTTACTAACCTGTTTTCTAGTCTGCCCGTGATGTTGAACATGTCACACCAAAAAAAAGGACCATACACACACAGAAAGGCAGCCTCATCTACAGCAGAGCAGTGTGCACAGCTCTGGTCTACTGGCAATTGGAAAGCAGTCTATAGCCTATTTTTAGCAAGTGTACCGTGTCTAAAAAAAAACCTGTGTACACGCACTAATTTTGGTGGAAAAGGGTTATATGTAATACACTGATTTTGGATAAGTGCCTCATACAGCCCCACTTCAAAAATTTAGAATTATCCCTTTAACCACTCACCCTTGCAATACACAGAGATATGGGCTTGTCCCAAATTATCTTATACCAGGAAATGCAAAAAATGAGAAGATTTGGCAAAGCCCTTTTAACCTTTTCAGTTTAAGGTTTGGTTGTGTCAGTCAAATCCAGTAACTGCATACTACACCACTACAGTCATTAAAAATTACCATGAAATTCTCCAATCCCACTCCCACTCTCCAGAGGATGAATCCTTCATATAATAATGACCTTTCCTTTATCACCACCCACTGGATAAATGTTTAATTTTTTCACCACCAGTAATACTAACAGCTAAATCACCGTTGTGTTGTTTGTTTGATTCAACACTAAGATCTTGCGACTGCAGCCTCTAGGGAATACTAGTGGGACTCTGCAGATTGTCAGAGTAGTCGCTGTTTTTTGGTTGAAATGATAATATCTGTTGATGTTTCACATGACTCTAAATGCAGTGTTTCTTTGCCTCCAGAATACTTTATTAAGTTGTGGGTAGTTTCATCTGCAAAACCTTTAAATTATAAAGACATCTTGGTTTGTAACTGAATCTTAACAACCTGATTTTCCAGTGCAGTTGAGATATTTCAACCTGTTTATAAAAAAAAATCTTCTAGAAATGAGTGTCTGTATATGTGTCTGTATACAAACAAGACAATATATTGTATATAATATTCCTGCTAGGATTATTTCACGTTTTCACAGGGAAAAGAAAACTCAATTTCCAGATTACAATGATTTGATAAGAGGGAGATTTATCTTCACTGAACATCACATCATTTTAAAAGCAGCATGTGATCTGCAAAATATGCAAAATTGCCAGCATCTATGGCAGTCAGAAAAAAATGAACAAAGGAAACACTTTGCACATCTATTAAACAAGACACATGTGTTGAAGAGACAAGACCAAAAGTTGCAAAAGGACTCCCACACACTGTCTGACTTGCAATATATAATTTTTTTGCAACATTTCGGTACTAGATCAGTACCGATTTAGGTAAGGACAAAACATTTACTGCAAGACGGTAACGAAACGTCGCAAATAATTAATATATTGCAAGTTAGACAGTGTGTCAGTGAGTCCTTTTGCAACTGTCAGAAAAAAATAGACGTATATTAAAACTGTACTTAGTAAATATACTATAGTTACATTCCACCACTGTGGCTGACATGCAGAGTGACCAATGACTGCCAGAGTTTTCTCCAGAGACCAGGATGCTCATTTGTGGCACCAACATTTTCCTCTCCAATCCCTCATCTCCTTTTTCTGCACAGTAGCACACACAGATTACTGTGTGTGTTTGTGTGTGTGTGTGTGTGTGTGTGTGTGTGTGTATGTTCGTGTGTGAGTGAGTGTCAGTTAGGAGTGTGTTTTTAGGTTTGCCAGTGTGTGAGAAAGAGGTGAGTGTGAAAAAGGGAGAGGAAAAACCGTTGACAGGAACCCCAAGCTGTGGACAGTTTTCCTGGATAATGTGATGCTGGAATGGTCTGCATTAGGTATTTGGGGCACATCTGTGTCTGCATAGACCAATGGGCCAGGTGCATCATTCAGCCCCTCCGTTTGATCCATCCCTTCATTTCTGTCCAAACTGGAACAGCCAAAGTTGACATGTGGATACTTTGCAATGTGCCACTGTGTATACAAAGTAAAAATACCTAAACCAGGAAGCAGCCACCGTAATTTACATGGCCTACTTACGTCAGGTAACCAGCGCTTGTATAGTATTTAAAAGTGACAGAGAAATTACAGTGCATTGTCTGTGTAATTGCAGACATTCCCTCCAACTACTTTCCATTTCCACACACACACATATGAGAGGCCATCTGTTGCTTGAGTGCCTGAGAAGCAGCAGCAGGTTTAATTTTATGTCTTTTGTTTGCCACATCACTTTTTAGTGTGGTCCGTAACATGGTCATTCCAAGTAATTAGGGTTACGATCATATTATACTGCTGTCTGTAATCAAACTCCAAATACAGCTATAAATTTAAGGGGCCATTATCAACAATGGAAGGCTGAAGCACAGAGAACAAACAACGTAAGACCAGATGAATGGTACTTACATTAATGTGTCAGGGGGGCCAGGGAAAAATAATTAAAGGCCAATATTACAGTCTTCAAGAAGCTGTGGTGCGCTCACTTTTTAAGCAATAACCTAAGGTTTTTATTCATTGGTATCAACCATGCTGGCATGGCTTGCTGAAAAGGGGGCTAATTAACGTTCCAAAGTTGGATAAAATTTTGGCAAGGGAACAACTGGTATGGCCATTTTGAAAAGTTCCCTTGAATTCTCATTGTAAGATATCTGAATAAAAATGGGTTCTAAGGTTACCATTGGGTCTCGTTCCAAGTAAATGTTTTGTCCATATCATCAAAATATTCCTTCAAATTTAAGTTATATGTTTGTGTTTTTAAGGAAAAGGACAACCAGCTGATTTAAAAAGCAATGAATCATCTATCAAATGTACAACTTCCAAAAAAGCGTAAATAAAAACAGATTGCAATGATGTGAAAATCTATTTTGACCTCTATTCAATTCAATACAATACAGATACTGGATGTTGAAACTGGTCAACTTTATCGTCTTTTGTAAAAATACACTCATTCTGAATTTGATGCCTGCAAGACATTTCAAAAAAGTTGGGACAGGGGCTGTAGAAGATGGGGAAAGTTGTTGAATACTCCGAAACCTGCAGTTTGGAACAATTCAGAGGTAAACAGGTTAATTGATAACAGGTGAAAGTATCACGACTGAGTGCCACAAGGTTTACTACTTGCTGAAAACATGCGTGGGCAAATGGTTCAGCAATTTTAGAACACTTCTCAAAGCACAATTGAAGGAATTTGAGGCTTTCACCATCTACAATTCCTATTATCATCAAAGGATTTAGAGAATGTGGGGAAATACGTAAGGTGCAAAGTCAAAAATGCAAGACCTTCAACCCCTCAGGCGGTACTGTATTAAAAATTGACATAACTGTACAAAGAATATTACCACTTTGGAAGCCATTGTCAGTAAACATAGTTTGTTGAAGAGTTGAAACTCTCCCATGCAAAGAGAAAGCTTTATATCAATAACATCCATAAATAGCTTGGACTTCTCTGGGCTTTAGCTCATCTGAGATGGACTGACACAGAGTGGAAAAGTGTGCTGTTTCAAGTTATTTTTGGAAATCATGGACGTTGGACGACGCTAAAGAGGGAAGAAGGACCATCCAGATTGTTACCAGCGTAAAGTTCAAAAGTCAGTATTTGTGATGGTATGGGGGAGTGTCATTGCCCAGACGATGCCTTTTTCAGTGACGTTCCTGCTCATTTCAGCAAGAAAATGCCAATCCACATTCTTGATTCCATGTGAACGCAGAATTAGGCAGATGCATTTCCTGGTTGAATTCACATCTAATTGCATCCATGTGCATTGGTGGCATAGTAGCCGACACAGCTGCCTTCTAAACAGTTGACTTGGGCTCAGCCAACACATTGACTGGTGTCAATGAGGGAAACAAATGCTTTCGATGAGGGCATTATATGAATGCAGTCCATCTATCCACTTAAATCAATGGACTGTTTATGAAATACCTGCATTAACACCTTGTAATGTATCAGAACACACCTTTAGATAAATACCACTCTCATGTCTGTGCATGAAGTGTGAAGAAAGAGCCAGGAGGTGATTAGCTTAGTGTAGCATAAAGAAACAGCTGGTCTCCCACAGACATGAAAGTGATATCAATCTTTTTATCTTATTCTAGAAAAAAATGAATATTTCCTTTAACTATGAGCTGTGGTGTAGTGGTGTATACAATGTATAGCCACTTCTTTTTCTGGACGTTTATCTATCAGCCAAAAATATATACCCACTTCCTCCTTGGTAACCTACCAATCTACCTCATAGTACACGCTCCTCATTGATGATCACTACACTATTGACTATGAGAATGTACATGTATGTAGTTTATGGTAAAACAGTACAATATGAATCATTGTTTGGTGTTTTGGTGATAATAGACCCTTTTCACATGACGTCAGACAACTTCCGTTTTGGAGCGAAGCAGGATACCCTGACTTCCTGCTAGCTTAGTGGGCGGCAATTACAAATGGAGTCTACACAGTCCCTCATCCAGCTACCCAAATTTCGTTTGGGCGACGTCCACAGACTGGCACAAAAATCCACTCCAGGCTCCAAACTTGACAAGGTGTACAAGTTCTTCTTAGAACAATACCTGTTTGATTATGCGTATGGTTGTTTTGATCATATTAGCTGTCTGTTTTGCTAACAATGCCCCTTTCTCAATTAAGTTGCTATAGTAGCTTTCTAAACATTAAACTGCTGCTACATCCACTATTCTATTTCACAGTTGTTAGCCACCGAGTCGTGCCTGGAAGATAGTTTAGTATCGTTTACATGGCTAATGTCGAGCCCTCTCTCCTTAACATTGTTTTGGAACAGTGTCAAATGCTGTTGGCCACTGGGTCACAGTGAGAGCACGCTGTCACAGGTCTATGAAGAAAAACGAAGAGCCTCATTACCTCCAGGTTTTTTAGATAAGATTATAGAGTTACGTTTTCTTTTTGTTGTGTTATGCTGCGGTTGCAGACTTAGCAGTATCCCACAAAGTTCCACCGTGAGTTCAGTGTGTTTCTCAGTCTGATGTCAGTATTTTGTGGAGCCTCAATCAGTAAGACAACTGTGCACACATCTGTTAAGACCTAAGTGGGTTATTTGAGGACAGCAAAGACAGATGAAAGAGAAAGATGCTGTGTGATGAGTCAATCAGAGTGTTTACATGCACATTAATAATCAGTGTATTATCATATTTCTGGAGTATCATATTATTCAAGTGGTCATATAAACATAAGAATCTGATATATTTTATCAGATTATTGCAGTTATCACACTATTTCCAGTTATCTGATTATTCTGTGTATGTAAATGCACTCAGTTAAAAAAAAAAAAAAGTTCAGTACACCTACTGTTCCTTACGTTCATATTCTGTCATGTTACTGTTTTGATCATTTAGGAATTATCCAGATCCACATGACACATCATCCACCTGACATTTGCGCACCACTAATGTAACATAGAAAATACCGTGCAGCAACAACACTCACTGTGATGTCTCTGTTACCAGGTTACACTTTGGAGAGTTTTGGTGTCTGCTATAGTGTGACACTTTGGATGACATTGTACTGTAAATTAAACTAAACTTAATACATTCCTCTTTTTTTGTCAGGGCCTCTTCCAGATCCTCACGTGATGGCCAGTGGGGAAAAACTGAAAGACATTTGTCCACAACCAGGGATATGCAAATTGCTGCACGGGCTTGAGGACCTTAATTTGGTGGACTCTAAATTTGGCCCTGTGCCATTTGGGTCTGTTCTTTCCTACCAGTGCCCTCCTGAAACAAGTAGAGACATTATTAGACACCCTGATGCCCCTGCGTTTCCTCAGTTACCTGTTGATGGCTACAATTTTACATTTCCAGGACATTTTGAGCCCAACTACAAGCAACAGTGCCACCTGGACAGACTGAAGGTTTTTATTTATTTATTTAACCTTTATTTTTCCAGGGTAGTCACATTAAGAGTATTATCTTTTTCAAGTGTTCCCTGATCACATTCACACTTAGCCTAATGTGCATAATTTTGATTTTCTTTTTTTCTTCTTCTCTTTTTTTAAGGTAACACAGGAGATCTCAGCTGCAACCAGACAGCAGTCAGAATGCCAGCTATGGACCCAGGTACACAAACCCCGACTTATAGCATGCCAATTCCGTGAAATATGCCATGTTCGTGGGGAGTCTTCTGCCAAAGCCTTGGCATCTCGCATCCTGAAGGGAAATTGTCAGACAGCTGCCATGAAAAGAGGGTTGGACCTGGAACCTGAGATACTGCGGCAGTATGCAGATTTTTGTGAAGCTTCAGTGACACCTTGTGGAGTCATCGTCCACCCAGATGCACCTCACCTTGGGGCTAGCCCCGATGCCAAAGTCTTCAACCCAAGAGAAACACCACCATTTGGACTGGCAGAGGTCAAGAGTTGCGATGTGGAAAATGTTAAACAAGTTAAACACCTGACCATAGTTAAAGGCCAGGCCTGCCTATGGAAGAGTCACGAGTACTATTATCAGGTTCAAGGACAACTAGCCGTAATTGGACTTCAGTGGTGTGATTTCATCACGGATACGCACACTGACTTTAAGGTTGAGAGAATCTTTAGGGATGAGGAGATTATCCACTCAATCCGCCAGAAGCTTGATGATTTCTACTTTAATATCTACATGGATGTCTTCATAAGTAGTAAAGCTTAAAACATGACTTGAGAGTACAGTATAAAAGAGCGAGTGAATAGTTTTAGGTACATATAAAAGGTCAATAGGTAATCACCTATGAAGCTGATACAAGCAATTCCTCCTATGAATATTTTCTTTCAATGTAAAGTGGATAGTAGAAATTGTAAATTACAATGACAATTGTAGTTTCTCATCTATAACTGTGTGTCTGTATAGTTACATTTAGGAAATATGCTTATAGTTATAGATAGATTTTGAACCTACAGTTCTCATTGCAGTTTACAATGTCTAAAGTCCACTTTACATTGAAAGAGAACATTTACAATAGGAATGCTGCTAGATTTTGTCTGAGTAGGTGGAAATATCAGTATGGAGAAAATGGAAATAACGTTACACTCGTAATTATTTCAGTGCCTTTTTTGTCTGATAGGTGGGCAGCCTATACAGTAAATTGAAAGAATATTAGGTGGTGTGATCCCTACCCGTGCATACCCTCCACTACACCGCTGGCTGGCTGGCTGCAACACATTATCATATTCAGTCTATAGCTGAGGTTGCTGCTTGTTAGCCTGCAGGTCAGCATGCACATCATGGCGTTACTTTCCCACGTCTAGCGCAGCTACAGAATGATAATGATTGCTAATGGTACCAAGGAAAATGAAGATGATAAATATAACATGTTAAATATTATAGTCTCAATCTTACCTTTAGAATTTACGTTTAGTTTTGTTGAGCGCTGTCTGGCGTTCCTGCATTTTCACTTTATATGGGTCCAACCGGATGTAGCGATATCCTGCTTCGTGAGAAAGTGGAAGTTGAGTGACGTCACTGTGAAAAGGGTCTATTGCAGATAAATATTTTACATACTGCTTTATATGTTATTTGTAGTAACCTGCTGTTACCCCTCTCAAAAATACCACAATTACTCGTCTTTACATGTTGAAAAGTGCAACTGCAAATGTCTGCCTGGCTTTTTCAAGTTATGCACTATTGAATCCAGAAGCAAATGCATTTCTTATCCCCTGCCTCTCTTGCCTCTTTTAGTCTAACAGACTTTCTGCTACTTCTTTTTTTTCTTTGATTGCCCTTACAGTCTTTCAGGCTCCCCGTTGCTGTCTTTCTACATGTGTTGGGGTATGATTGAGCAATGTTCTCTCCTTCACAGACACACACACATCAACCCAGCTCACTCCCTGTAATGTTCAGCTCATGCATCACCTGCATACCAATTAGAGTTCGGGTCCCACATGGCTCATATTCAGGACTGAAAACCAGCGGGGCTCCTGGCACATCAGCACCCTGGAGTTGAGATCTACCCTCGCTCCTTCTCTAGAGAGAGTACTTAACAGGCTCCCAATGTGGAGCACTGATTTTCGTCACAGCTTAGTCATCCAGGAACCTGTGCTCTAAAGCGTGCTGTCTCTCTTTTTCTGAGGAGTAGGCTGTTAGCCCTGATCTAGGAGACCGTCCCACTGCTCCTTGAGAGTGAAAGCCCAGTGATTGGAGTGTGGCTAGTGTGAAGAGGATGGCCTGACGTTAAGGCTGTTGAGGTAATCATCAGCGACACTCGTGCACCTGGGCTCGAAATCAATTGAGACGTTTTAGGTTTGGCTCGGGTCATGCTTGCTGTTGGTTATCTGTCTTGATCTCTAATCTGCTAAAAGCACTCTTATCTTAAGGTGAGTGGAACTTGGAGTCTGTGATGGTATGAAAATAAAATGATTAATACCTGAGCACATAGCAGACTGCTTTCCATACGCTCGGTAATGTATATTCAGTAGGTGCTGTGCACAAGAGCGTATGTGCATCTACATGTTTAGAGACAAATATACTGCGTGAGGTGAAAGGGACAGCTGGTGTTCTTAAAACAACAGGAAATTACTTATTGTCAACCCAGTCAGCAGTTGCAGGCAATTAAAGTACTTTAAAAACCATTAGCGCCTGATTGCAGCAATTTGCGTCAAAAATCATACTCCTCCTCAGAGTCATAACGCAGTCATATCTGAACACACAGACATGATGCACATATTTTTAGATTCAGCGTAACCTAGCTTTGAGGATATCTATTAAACCAATTGTGAATACATATTCATAAATCCATGCAGAAATCATAGAAAATAGATGTTGCCTACACTAAAAGTGAATGTGGCCCATGGGCATAAAGTTGGGGGACAATGGTCCCCTTTCCTACCTCCTACCCCCCTACTTCTGGCCACCTTGCTTAGACCACATCGGTCTGCAAAGTCTTCATTTCGATCTCAACTACGCACCTGTAATGATCAGTTCAGCCCAAAGATTTGCGACAAGATGAGTTGCAACAGGGAACTACTTGCAATGTGCCATTCTACAACATTCTAAAAACCTGCAGGTTCACACCAATGCAACTAGATGAGACGGTGTATCATCTCTATGCAACAACTCTCTGTACTTCTGTTGCGTTTTCCTGCTTTCCAGGCTTATTTTGTGGCTAGATATAATTTGTAGCTTCTTAAAATGTAAATGATAGTTTTAGTAAGATACTAGCTACAGCTGCATTTGTAGTAGTGATGAAACAGCAAAAAATAAAATCAAAGCAAGCATCACATGGACTGTATTCATATAAAGTCAGCAGCAGCAGCAGCCATCCAACGTCAGACACCGGCACACTGTGAGGATGAAAACAGGGCTCGGCAGGGACTGGAGTCATTTTGATTTGACCAGTCGACTTCACTACAATTCGTTTGGCCATAGAAACAGGTGACGTGCGTGGTTCTAAAACAAGCCACCAGTGATTTGACCAGCTGAGTTGCAGGTAACACCATCAGCCGGCTTGAGTCAAGCTCAGACCGGCCTGTTCACATTGCTACAACTTTTCTCTGCAAAGGTCTAAAATGGTTTAATCTTGTCACAAATCATAGGTCTGAACTGGGCTTTAAGTTTGGTGACTGCTTCTTGCACAGTTGTGAGGCTGATCTGTTGATAAGACATATAAAACATCCTTAAACACTTCTGTGATTGTTCCCTACCACAACTGGTATCACCACAACCACATTTTGCCATGATGACACACACAGATTTACAAGGTGAAAACAATACCAGCTGTTAGGACGTTGTTGTGGCTTAAACTGGTGTTGCTGGGGGGCAGTTGTCTTGATTTGGGCCCTTGTCAGACTTTGAAAACTTCAGATGCATATGATCAGTGATATTAAAACCTGGTACAGTTACAGACTAATAGCTATTTACTTTGTGATGCTTAAATTCATTAGGCATGTTTCAGATACTGTCAATTTATCCTATCTCCGAATCAGAACCTGTCAGTTCTTTCACTGCACAGAGCATTTGATTTTATCACCCTGCAGAAGTCAATAAGGACACCAAGTTTCACTTTCAACAAAATAAGCCAAACCAGGGTTGCCGCTGAATAGTCTTTTTTGCTTAGAAAGGTTGCTAACTGAGTGAATGACCCTGAAGTATCTATGTGGCAGCCATTATAAGAGCTGTTTGAATTCTCTAAATGCTAGGAAAAGGTGCATCCTTTCATATATCCTTTAAGCACAGGGTACACTGGACCATGCTCTATGAAAGGAAAAGTAATAATGCTGTCCTTACAATTCCTTAGGGCAGCAACATTTTAAGTGACCCACGTCAATAACGTCCTCCTTCACGTAACTATGTACCTTAGTATGAGTGTGGTCAGATTCTCTTAGCACAGTCCTTATGAATTCTCCCTCACATCTTTCCTTGACCTCAAAACGATCTCCATGGAGGTCAAGGAAAAGTGTTTAGGGAAATACATAGGATGTTAATTTTTCTAGTACTCGACCACAGCCTGGTATTAATGGGAGAAAAAATGCCGGACAAAATACAAACCAGTGTACACTCTGAATAAATGCACCTGACAACCAATGCATTGACAACAATATTTTGTTCAAAGTTCAAAGGAAATTGGTGGGTGGCGAGGCACAGCAGAAAGACTGGTCGTAACTGCTATATAAAAGCATTGCTACTTGCCAGAGAACGTTATTTATTTTGATTGACGGACAAAGTTCACCAAAATTTAACCATGCCTGTCGAGCAACAAGTGACATTGGATGTGCTCAGAGCTGATAGGTGTTTGCGATTAGAGCGACAAGAAAGTAGCTTCCAAATGGTATTTAATGCACAGTGTAGGTTTCAGTTTGTCCATGATAAACATTGCAGCTCCTCAAGACCCAAGTAAATTTCCTGTGTCTTGCCCCCTAACATAGGCAGACAGATTAATGTATGCACATGCATGTGTACAGTTCCCTCCAACACCCAAAGTAAGGGCTCCACACAAAGCCACAGTGTAATTTTCTGAGGAGCAGACAAAAGAAGCACTTGCCCACCACGGTGGCTAAAAACAAAAGTTCATGTCAGACCCTGCTTAGGTTGTGTGTTTGTCCTGGCGTCTACAACTTCAATTATACTAACAGCTTATTCTCTATAAAACAATCTCCCATTCCTCGTACTAATCTTGCCTTTTCTTTGTAATCTAGAACCATTTAATGGGCAAGCTCTCAGACGCTAATCAGAATCGGAGTCTTGATTAAAGGCAGGTGCAAATGGGAAGGTCAATCAGTAAGAAATGCAGACAATGCTAATGCCTACAAGAGTGATTACACTCCAGGCTGTTTTCCAATTATTCTAGTTTGAAAAAAAAAGTAAGTGTAATTATAATAAATTCACAACTCCATTATTTAATATTTACCAAAACTTTTATTGTAACATCTATAGTTAGAAAGAGGCTGCAAATAAACAGTTAAAAAAAAAAATTGGTTGATACAGCTACAAGCTTAATGCGAAATTGCAACTCTTTGAAACTGTTTAATATTTTTGCGACATTTTATGCTTTAGCAACCAACTAAACCTGATACAGCAGTCAGACTCACAGTTGTTAAAAGCAGGGCTTTGATTCTCTGCCCAAACCCAATTGGGCTCGCACCGACCTAGGCTGTAATTTCTCAAAATTCCCTCAGGCTTGAATTGGGTCAGGTTCACGCCAATTTCCCTGTTTTATGCAGACTGTACAGTCTGGGTAATGTCATGAATAATGTATAGCCTCTATTGCAATCAACCCATTATAACTAATAAAAATGTTTAGATGCAGAATTAGATCTTAACAGATGAAACA
Source organism: Cephalopholis sonnerati (assembly GCA_019142605.1). Lineage (NCBI taxonomy): Eukaryota > Metazoa > Chordata > Actinopteri > Perciformes > Serranidae > Cephalopholis > Cephalopholis sonnerati. Next base: position 13,612,600 of record JAGQAX010000015.1, on the reverse strand, counting down.
TTAGCATTAGGGAGTCAGGGGCTGCAAGGCGACTTGGTTGGTGCTGTTTGCCTCCAATTCCCCAACAGTTGTTGACGTGCGTGACATGCAGCACAGAGCGGTGGTCATGCACATGTTGCTATTCACTGCCAAAGCATTGTTAGGTAAACTACCTACTTATATCTCCCTATATCAGCCATTTGTCCTTTCATAACAGCAACTATTGCACTCATTCTTCAAATCGTATTCTTTTAAATGTCCCCAGGGTGTGCTCACAGCTCGGTCAAACTGCTTTCTCTTCTTATGCACCCTGGGCATGGAATGAGCTTCAATATGTTGGTACCTTAGAAGCACTCCCTTCTTTGAACACTTTTAAAGTCCTGAAAGAAACATGTTGCTGCTTTACATAGTTCTTCATCTTCATCTTCATATATCCCTTTTACAATTTGCCTTGTGTTGTTTTTATGTATTGTATGTGATTTAATGTTTGTTTTTTGTTTTTTTTAATTAAACTGGTTATGTTGATTGTGGTGCCATCTTGACCAGGACTCCCTGGAAGAAGAGATCCTTTATCTCAATGGGACCTTTCTGGCTAAATAAAGGATACATAAAATAAAATAAAAACCATGCGCCGCATCGCCATGGACCACTGTGTTTGCTTGAAGACAAAGATGCAGCAAGGGACTCTTGTAATAACAGAAGGAAAAGAAGAAAGAGAAGTTGTGTGAGGAAATATTTTAGCCTTTAGATGGTTAATGTAGTGGTTTAGAAAAACTGTTAGAAATCCGATAGCCCGACAGACTATGTGTTGCTTCATGGACAGCAGTGGACAAAGGAGGGGTAGTGGGGGCTGTTTCATAACTATTCAGTCGAATTAAGTAAACTCCGGAACTTCAACCTCTCCACAGAATTCCTCAACCGTATCAAATCCTACCTTTCATCTCACTCTCCACTGGTCAGAATTGATAATCATAACTCAAACCCCCTGCAATTATCAACTGGTGTTCCACAGGGGTGTGTACTGGGTCCAATCCTGTTCAGCATGTACATTAATGATCTGCCGTCTGTGTGTGATAAATGTGAGACCTTAATGTAAGCTGATGACACAGTTATCCTCGGTTATGGGAAGACGTCAGAGGAGGTTGCAGTCAAGTTAACAGATGCTATGTTGTTGATTGCAACTTGACTAAACCGATCCTGTGTCAAAAACAGTTTGTATGTTTTTCTTTGGGGAGAGGTTACAGGTTTTCACAGTATATAAATACCTAGGAGTGCACATCGACTCAAACCTCAGTTTCAAAACCCACATTAAAAAAGTAAGCAATAAAGTAAAGTTTACTTTATCAGACTTCAGGTTTATCAGGGACTTCTTTTCAACCGAGGCCACCAAGATATACTTCTTCTCAATGGTTGTCTCCCAAATCACAGTGTCTGATACGTTGGTTTAATGCACACGCCACAGCAATAAAACAACTGGAATCATAACACAAACAAGCATTCGAAATGTTAGACAAGAAACCTTTTTAGATTTATTACTGCCATATTCTGAAGAAGTACAAACTACTGAGCTAGGAAAACCTCATCATGTATAAAAATATTTGTCTTGTATGTAAGATTATGCATGGTTCAGCACCTCCTCCTTTATCTGGCTTCGTAACCTTCAGATCCACTGCTGACAGAGCTACTAGAGGGGCAGCTAGGGGAGGCTGCACAATCCCACTGAGAAAACTGCATTCAACCAGGCCATTTTTTATTTCAGGGCATCACATCAGTGGAATTCAGTACCATGAACAATTAGAGAGTCTCCATCATATCAAAGTTTAATGCCAAGAAATGGCTTGTTGACACCCAAAGATGTGAACACTGATACACGTAATATATAACTGTAACGTGCATTGTCTGTAAACATATTATATGTGATGCATTTTTTGCTTTAATGCAATATGTTTGGACCTGTTTTACATGCTTTTATTGTTTTTCCTAGGATGCCCTTTTACAGCTGGCTGATGAAAAGTGGCCTTTCAGCTAATTCAGGTGCATTTACATTTGTTAAAATGTTGATTAATGCACACTGTCTCTTTTCTTACATAAATAAATAAAATAAATAATGGGCATCCTTAACACTTACCAACATAAAGCTGGAATTCTGCTTGTCTGCATGGAAGCAAATTAGGCCAGATGTCAGTCAGACACCATACTTGTTCAGACAAGGAGAGTAACTGTACTTACATGTCCACTAGAAAACAGTGTCATGTTTACTAAACAGCTGCAGAAATCAATTTTATCCCTCTGACAGTGTCAACAAACCACTTCATCCGTGAAACAAAAATGAAAGCATTAAGATTCATAAAAGTAAATGGACTTTAAGATGGGCAGTGATATTAATGGGCATGGAAGAGAATTTTGTTTCCTATACTCTGGAAGAACACTTATTGTAGTACAGTGCCAAAATGTCTAAAAGAAAAAGAAAACTTCTGACAGGAAGTTGAATCAATCAATCAGCTTGCTTGACACACAGGTTCGCACCACGCAGTGTATACAGAGCCTCCGTGACCTAAGGTTACCCATAACACCCCTCTGTGCGTAGGTTCTCAAAGATGTTTGTGTGTCTCTGCAGATGCATAATTCCAGCTCAACTCAAACTAGCAACCGGTAACTGTCAGTTAGCGTGGGCTTGTATCCTTTGGGTTTATTCCAATCAAAGGAAGGTCAGTCTGCAGTTTTGAGCAGTAGTAATTAATCATGAGTGCCTGGTCTGAATCGAACTGAGAAAACAACTCAAATGGATAAATTAGGGCTGCAAGTGCAGATGATTAAAAGCTTTGGTTTGCCTCAAAACAAAGCTTTATACTGCTGGGAGAGAGTTGTGGCTTCAACAGGAAACATGAGCAGTTTGTTTCAACACCTGAAATACAACCATGTCATACAAGATGGCAAGCGGAGAGCCAAAAACAAAAGTCACGACAGAAAAAATTGTATCATAAAGTGTTTCCTATTGGCACTCCCTACCCTAAAATGCCACAGAAAGATAAACCTGAGCAGGGTGTTCTCATGCAAGTAATGCACCAAAATGTATATTCCACATAATCATGAGCCAATAATTCCTGTATAACCCACGTATTTGGGAAGGCTTTAATCATGTGACCAATGCATTGACTGGAGCTAATAAAGGAGCAGTCCCTTACGGAAGCATGCTTGGCTGGTGGATGGGTCACAAAACAAAGGACATGACTGTGTGTGAGTCATTTTAAGGTCCGTCATCACCATGTCTCCTTTCCTAAACCTAACCACAGACATCCAACAATGTGTATTCAAGATAAAGCAGCTGCAGGGGTAAATGCAGTCCAACACTCTTCAACCACTTATCTCGTTTAGCAGGACAATGGGGCCCTATGTGAACCCAACCTTGAATTATATATCTGTGATAAAAGGATATTGTACAGCAACTGCCTTGTAACTGAATTCCCTTATTGACCACATGGAGATGCAGGGATGCTCACGCAGGGCTTTATAAATGTGCTGGCTGTTTTGAACTGTGTGACTTGTTTATGTGACAACAAACACTCATGCTGATGTGGTTATTGCTGGTGATCTTAACAAAAGCTGCAATTTTTTGGCCAAAGATTGTACCTGGCTAGCATAATGTAAACATAGACTATATTTTGATGTTTTAATAAAGGCGCTGGATGCAGCCTTTTGCACTGTGTTTTGATGCTGACCAGGTAGGTGGTTACATTTATGCCAGGTTCACGACACGTCAGATTACACGACATTTTTGTCTGTTCTGACAGCCACTTCGTTAGATTAGGCGATTGTGGGGTCATAAAATAGTTCCGTGACTTAGCAGACAGAAGTGTTGGTCCACCACCAATCATTGCTGTTTTTTTTTTTTCACACCGTTCGTGATGTGGCTGTTCGAGCGCCAGCCGAAATTTTGAAGTAACGTGCAAAGTGCAACCAGAAGGCAGGAGCTACATTTGAAGTACCGTGCTATGCAAGACTATGCAAGTCGCTGAATCCTCCACAAGTTCCTGCAAATGTTTCACAATAAAAGCCTATTAAGAAGATGAAGGGATTGTCTCAAGTGAAATTATAAGGGGCTTTTAATTTCATACAGATCCAGGAAGTGTTGAGTTTGAAATGACAATACGATGAATTAACTTTAACAGTAAGTGAATTAAAAGTAAAAATAGGAAAATGAAGAGGGAGTAATAAATAACGGCCTATTTATAATAGTCTGTTTCAAACGAAGCTGGTAGCCTCTGCAGTTGTGTCAGTAAGCACTGTTAAACTATAACCGGCCACGTATTATTGCCGACATTGGTGTCTGATGCCACAAGTTACTGCCCAAGTGCCAGACGACTCTGAAATGAGACCAGGTTGTTTTCACTTAGAAAAAATGTATAAATAGAGCTGTATTACATTGTCAGTCTGTTAGCTAATTTGTTTTTATGCTAACCTTGTAACACTGCATATAGCCTGTCTGAAATTAATTTCATTTTTTGAAATGCACTCGGGGCAGCCATACAAAAAATTGAAGGAGGAGTTTCACAAACACAGTGGAGATCACAGAGGTTCTCATAGAAATGAACGGACTTCCGGTTAACTCACATACAAACACAGAGCTATGTGAAAATGACACATCACACTATGTCCCTTTCTCTGGACATCTTATAATGATGTGAGTAGATTTACATTGGAGTTTGATGAAAGTCCAGTGTGTCTCATACAAATGCTAAAGGGTGTCCCCAGCATCATTATAGTGACTCCATGGACACTGTCCAACTACATGAGTGAAACCAGGCTGAAAGCAGAAATGGAGGCCTCAGCAGCACCAGAGGAGAGGTACACAACAGGCAAGGCAGCTTGGCCTCACTCCCAGGGTGCTAAAATATGCCCCTTGGGCAGTATTTAATTTAAGAGAGGAGTAAAAAAAAAATATTTGAAGTCACTTCTCGCAGTCTGTTGGCACCTTTCTATTCTGTGGAGTGAAGTCACATGTGGACAGAGGTTCCTGGTACTAGGGTGTATTTTACATGCAGAAATGTGTGATGTCTCCTGTCATACTGATCCTCGTTATTCCTACGTGCTCATGTTGTTAGTCTGATATTTCAAACATCATTTAGTAGGCAGCATAATGCTCATTCATTTGGTTGACTCACAGCTGACGACGTGGCAGCAGATGGAGTAAAAAAAGGATTCAGACGATACGATTAATTCGTGATGCTCAGTGTGATGCCGTAACTGTATAGCAGCCAAGTGCTGTAAAACACTCCACCTACCTATTAACACCATGACCATCAGATTGTCACAGGAGATTTCTTCATCCACCTACCAGCTCTGCGCTATCAGCCACATCTGAACTCATGGAGGCAATCCTTCACGATCTTTATGGGTGCGCATTCTAAGAAGATGCCACATCTCATCACCGAAACCCCTTTTGTGTAATGTACCCTATATTTTTCTGGGGGCCAGTTTTGTTTTGGGAGGGCAAGATTTGGCCCATAGGCTACTCTGTCCCAAACACTAATATATTCTATTGTCATTCGTTCAAAAAAAACACATTGGAGATACATTTTTTATATGTGTTTAATCTTGCGAGAAAAGTCATTGTAACTGTATTAAGGACTCAGAATGTTATAATAGTCCATGCAGTATCATTAGTTATCATTGAATGTGGCTTACATATTGACGTAATAATAGTGTATCCTTCATTATAAGGTTTCATTGTTTGTGCTAAATAAAGTGTGATGCATTTTGATGTATTGGAAAGAATCTATGCTGCTTCCTAAGTGATTAATTTCTCTCATACACGAGAATACACAAGAGTCAGAGTGTTTTTAGTAAGAAAAAAAAAAAGGTTTTACAAAGACTGGGTATCTTGCAGAGTCAGGGCTACTTGCAAATTAACGTTAGACACTGGAATGTATGCTATTAGCCTACAACCTAACTCTACGTTTCAACTAGCTTTTAACTAGCTTGTGGGCTAATAGCAAACATTAAAGTAACATTAGCTTACAATTAGGCTAACCTTGTTTGGGATGGGGACAGTTGTTAGCTAACTAGCTATAGCATTTGGCATAATTACTGGGGATCTCAGGGGCTGCAGCCATTTCTGTCCCCTTTTTTTTTCTTTTCAAAGCTAAGAATCTTTCAAATAAAGACCCTGCAGAGATGCAAAATATTTTACTGTGAATTAAAGCTCTCTGACTCATGACACATTGTCTTTTGAGGCAGTCATACAGCATTAAAAATGGATTAGAATTAGCTATAAATGCCCCCATAATGCATTATACATGTGGTCTTCATAGAAAGTGTTACCATGACTGCTTTTCATTGTCATGCATAGTGACATGAAAATATATCTGTTCTGTATATCTGTAATATCTGTTCAAGTTGATTCACTATCATAGTTCACCCCAAAAATGGAAAAAATAAAATAAAATATCCAGCAGAATTTGCAAGCTAATGTCGGTGGCAGGTGTGGTTTGGTAGACAGAAAGTAGTTCCTATATGAAACTGCTCACAACAAGGTCTGTGGATTATCTTGATTAACCAGGTCACAATTTCTGTAAAGAGACTACCTTAAAGTCAGTACAAAAAGAGAAAAAAATATGTATGCCTTAATATACTGGTAAAATAATATGTGCACAGAGAAAATGATACAAAATGGATTTTGAGATAATTATGACATTAGATACAGTTATGTGTTTGGAGGTCTACAGAGAAATATTTTATCGGAATTTATCCGATCCAGCACTTATCTACTCACCTCTCCTCCTCCTCCTCCTCCCCCTCCACCATCTGTCCTCATCCTCTTCTTGTCCTCCTCTTTCTCGTCCTCCTTCTCCTGTCCTTCTCTTATCATTCAGTCCTGACCGAGCCTCGCTCTCGGTCCAGAAGTGTGTGCCCTGTAGCAGTGGTGCTTGGATGAAATTCTCCTCTGATAAGGCCGGACATGGAGAGTCTGGGTAGAGTAACTGCTGCTGCTGCAGGTGGATGGAGCTACATAGCTTTTTCTGACCCTCTTGCTCTCATGATCTGACCCCTTATAGGAGTTGGAGTCGGAGTCTTTATCATGAGACCTCTCCCTCCTAACCTTTGGTGCGATCCAACTTTTATGTACTGCTGCTTGAAGAAGATGGTCTTGTGAGGTCTCTCCTGAACCTCTTTCTATTATCATCAAACATTTTACATGGGTCAGACACAGTGTGAAGATGCCCCACGTCATCACCATCAGCCAATCTTTTAATTCCTGACTGGATGACGCTCTGGGCTCGGCTGCTCTTGGAGAGATGGCCACTGATGTTCTGGTTCAGGGGCTGAGCCGTAGGGTTCCTCACAGCAGATCTAGTCTGTATGGTAGTGCTTGAGTACAGAGTGCTGCTGGAGGTGGCTGGACATGTGTAGTTTCCTCTGTAGGTTAACTGATTGAAAAGGTTTTTGACACAAGTAGACATCAAACTGAATCAAAAGCTTCTAAATTCTCCTATGGAGGCGTGATTTTCTTGGACAGACAAGAAGTTTCATGGTCTACAGTCCCATCTTCATCATCAGCCTTTCTTTTCAACCCTGAAGTGAGACATTCATGAAGAACAACATCTCTTAATAGACTAAAGTGAATGAAATCCCAGTATTGACTCACTGGGAGCTGTTGTGGTACACGCTGACCGAGTGGTCCATACTGACGAACTGATGCTAAAGCACCTGAGGGATTGTAATTCCCTTGGCAGCATCAAGTTCAAGCATTCTGTGCAGCATGTCCACAAACATCAGCTAGTCACTGCATACCGTTACTTTATCTGCAGGATTTATGGGGCTGGCGACCTGGACCTGGAACATGAATAAACAATCAAACAGACATCAGGGGTATCTTCAGTCACCTCCAGGAATAAATAAAACCCCTCCCAAAGATATCAGAGTGTATTCTCTGTATGCTTTGAACATAAGTACGTTTAAGTTTACAGTTAATGTTACAAAGAAAACCTCTGTCACCTGGTTTCTACTGACAGATATTCTGTTTCTTTGTGGTACTGTTCTGGTGTCTGAAAAGAGAGTGTTGATATTCTGAGACCAGTAAACAGGCAGCTTGTTAGAAAGGTGAGAAAGAAAGAGGAACATTTAAAACCATCAGGTGGTTTTGGAAGTGAACATTTTTTAATCACAACACAGACATACGCAATTAGACGGACAGAAATTCAGTTATTGTACGGTGGGTCAGCTACAGCAGAGCAGTGGTGAAGTAGCAGGTACCTTAAGTTCAAAGAGACGGGTGGCGGGGTTTTCTAATCTCTGGAAAAAGTGGCCAGACTCCAGCCTCGGGGTCAGCAGATGGTCTGGTGGCTGACCCTGTGTCTCCACCATGTACCTCATCTAAAGATACAACATAATGTAAAGCTACACATGGAGTCTAGGTGAACGACTTTCGTTGAGTTTCAACTGATTCATTTTCTATATGTCCATAAATGACTCAGCAAGAACAGATCAAATACACACAGAACATTCATCATATTCAAGTAAAACATGAAGAGGAAACTGAGGGGAAACTGAAAGTGGTACTTACCATATTATATTCGCTCCCTGCCAGGGTAGAGCATATCGCCGAGGTACATTCCAGCAGCCATGCAGCCCAGAGACCACATATCTATGGCCTCTGTAAATTGGAGCCCCAGAATAACCTCTGGAGACCTGAGAGAGGACAAAGAATCATAATCATACTCGCCATAAACAGGCATCTGTATAACTCACAACATGGAGTGCCATAACTTCTACTGCTACTGCAGGAAACCCCCTCACAGAGAGTGTATATGTTGTTAGTATACCCACTTTTTTAGCCACCAGTACACAACTAATCAAACATGGTTCCAGTTACTAAACTGTGGTAGCGGGTTTGAATGTATGAGCCACTTTGATCCTGTAAGGCTCCCGTGCATGACATCTGCCAGCGTGAGGTCTGCATGGATTATTGTAGCAGCCCTCAAGTAGCCCATTGTGACGGTGAGCTGAAAGGTCATTAAAGTCATCAATTTAATAATGAGGTCATCAATATTTATTTTGTTTTTAATGCAGAAAAAAATGCAGTCAAACATACCTGCTGGACGATAGGTCTGATTTCTTTCAGAAGGAGAGACTGGAAATATTTTTCCTTCATAAAATCAAAAAGACTCTTGTCCAGAGCCTCAAACTCAGGGCAAATCTGTCCTCGGCAGGTGAAAACTTCTTAGACTCGAACAAGATTGCATTGGTCCGAATCTACAGATTTGAGTTTTAACAGGTTAACCACCTGGGGATACATAACAGGTAACAGGCAGATTTAATATTAGCCTGACCCACAGTAGCATCCCATTGCATAATTGTATATATTTCTTTAAATACAGTTGATGGAAGTGCTGTGCAACATATCTTGAACTTCGACTGCAAATTGGCACTAAAATATCCTCATTGACCCAATATGGATGGAAAATAATATTTTCATTTCATTATAACATTTGAGTACAAGTTGCTTTTTACCCAGACAACTTTTTGTTTCTTCATATTTTGTTTAAAGTTTCAACAAATTCAGTTAAATTGTTCTCTGTTGGGGAGGTCAGCACTGTGACCAGATCAAAAACTCAGTTGTGCAGGGGCTCAGCGAAACCCTGTTGGCTACCATCGATAAAAACAATTCAGTGGATGAGTAAAATAAAGCTCTGAGGGAGCACACTGACCTCTCAGAGAACAGGCAAACTGAGGTGAGCCACAGAGGTCACCAAGAAAAGGAACAACAGCCCATGTGGAGACCTTGGCCCTGCTGACTCAGACAGGGCAGGAGCTCCAAAAGAGCAAACAGCAGTGAAAGAGCACATGTGATAATCTGGAGGTGAGGTGCTGGCTCACAAGGAGAGCTGGAAGAAGAAGAATGAACAGAAGAGGGCGAGCCTGACTGATGAGGAGACTATATTCCTTCCTTAGGGAGAACAACCAGCTTCAGGTATGCTGCCTCAGCTCCTTGTTTGACTTGTTAGATTCTACAGCGTGTTTCACATTCCTGATTAGCTTTCGAAAGTAAAACTCTCTCTCTCTCTCTGAATTCAATTCAACAGGCTTTATTGGCATGACATTTTACATGTTGCCAAAGCACAAACACAATTAAAGGACAGTGAATGAAACAGCTGATCACATATTAGTCAATACAGTAAAATAAGAAGACTAATTATATTGGCAAGCAAAATAGGAAAACATACAGTACATATATAGACATATGTATGTACATATCATATGTTTACCTATAAGCACATTTCTTTGTGTTTGTGTGTGAAAACAACAACTTTGGCTTTTAAACTCCACTGCGAAAACCACGTCCTCAAACCTGCGGCGTGAAATACTCAGTAAGACTGACAGCACGACAACGTGAAGCTCCAGGAAATACACCCCACCAAGGGTGAACCCTCCTCGGTCGCAGAGTTTGACTGTAGCCCTACACTGGCTGAGCAACCAAAATTGGATTTTGTGGACATTATCATGGACAGCTGCAGGCTACAAAGGACTGATAACACTTGTGGTTGGGTGTGTGGTGGATGAAATGTTGCTTTCAGACAGAGCCTTGGGAAAATACCGGTCACGGGCAACAGAAGAAAAAAAACATTTGTAAGTTGTCAAGCTATCTAGCCTTAGCCACACTTAGGCTACCAATTAATCTGACATTCACACAGAGGCACACATCTTAATTTTGAGATATACAATTACTAACAACCAGTATTATGAATTACTGCTGGCAGGGAATAATTAGTACAAAGGCTTTGTCCCTGCTGCAGAGACCGCAGGTTCGATTCCAGTCCATGGCCCTTTGCTGCCTGTTATTCCCTCTCTCCCGCTTTCACACTTCAACTGTCCGATCAAATAAAGGCTGAAAAAAATGGCTTAAAAAAAAGAGTGACAAGTAATGAGCCTGTCTTCAACACAAAGGAGCAGTTGGGGGAAGAGCTTAAAAGGAGCAGATGGAGAGAGAAAGAAAGGAAGAGACAATAAAGATGGAAAAGAAGGAGACCAAAAATATAGAGAGAGATAAAGGGGAGGGAAAGAGTGAAGGAGATGGAGGAAAGTGCAAAGAAAGACAAAAAAAGCAAACTGAATATAAACGGCAGATCATCCTTACTCCTAAATTCCCAATATATACGTGTGTGTGTGTGTACATATATGTATATATTTCATAGTACATGATGGTTACTATTGCTGATGATCTCGTAGCTTTGACGTCAACCTCCAACGTTAAATAGACATTGAGCATTGGTTGGACTCCCAACGTTGAACTACTGTTGTATGATGCGGATTTGAAAGTTGGGTTTACGTTAAAACCTAACGTAGGCTTGACGTCAACTTTCAACGTTAAATAGACATTGTATTTTGAACGTAGGGTTGACGACATCCTCCAGCGTTAAATAGACATGGATTTTGAATGATGGCTTGACGTCAAAATCCAATGTTGGGATAACATTAACCTCCAACACTTAACAGACACTTAAGACAAGAAAAAAAAAAGCTTGAGCACACAAAAATCTAGGTCACAAATTTACTATTTCGAACTCTTTAAAAGTGCATATAGTGCATATAATGAATAACAGTGCATATAAAACAGCAGCACATCGAAAGGCAGGTTCTTCAAATCACTTAACACTTAACAGACACTTAAGAAAAAAAAAAAAAGCTTGAGCACATCCAGGTCACAAATGTGACTGTACTCTTTGCATTGTACTCAATGCATATAAAACTCTTTGGAACTTTAAAAAAGTGCATATAAAACATATATAAACAATTGTAATAAACTTCAAACTGAATAAACACAAACAGCAGCATACATTTTACTTAGTGTCCCCTGTGGGACATCAGCCCCCTATATATATGGGGCTTCAGTCTGTCTGCCATTCCGGTCCTTGCTTGGCAGCATGGTGCGCCTCCCTCTCCCCAAGGAAGGGTCTTCAGGTCTAACACTTGAGAAAAAAAAAAGCTTGAGCACACAAAAATCTAGGTCACAAATTTACTCTTTAGAACTCTTTAAAACAGTGCATATAAAACAGCAGCACATATAAAACAGCTGCCTGACAATTGTAATTGAACTTACAGCAGCTTCACATTGAAAACAACACAAACAGCAGCATAAATTTTACTTGATGTCCCCTATTTTCCCTATTCCCCTAGATTTGCGTTGTGTTGTGATGGTTATAGGCCCATATGTTCTTTGATTTGTTTCCAACATTACACCACTGTCATAATAACGTTACTGTTTGGTTTAAACTCACATTATGAACAGCTCCATTGGAGAAACTGGAGAGCTGTGGCTGTAAACTCACCAGTACAAAGCAAACACTCAGAGTAACTGATAAAACCTGCCCTGCAATGCTTGTCATATATGGGAATATTTCACACTATCCAAGCTGTGCTCCCTCTTCTATCTCACGTATCATATTTAGGTTTAATTTCAACGTGTTGGCGTTTTTCACCTCCGCTGCTGCATTTTGTTTCTTGGCATCAGTTGTCTTCTCCTAGCGTATGAGGAGCACCTCTAAACTGTCTGAGCGTGTGCCAGGCATTTGGACAGGTGCCTAAAGTGGCAGCACGCCGATTCCAGGCCCCCTGGGCCTCGCCTGTATTTGATATGCTACATCAGATGCCTCAAAGTCGTCCATGCGTTCACAGGCCAAGCTATGGGACCAAAACTGTCCTTCCTGTGTTCTGACAAGGCCTTCCTCAGGGCTGGTAAACAAGTCTGCTTGTTAGTGTAGCTATTGTAAGCTTTCTGTCGGAGATGTAGGAAACAAAAACTTGCTCCCATCTCCTTTATCCCACAGGCGAGTCATTTTCAGAAGGTGCATGTGCTCGTACCAGCTTCACTGTGCTCTAATTTATGAAATCTTTTATTTCTCCGCGGAAAAAGTTTATCACTCCAACTTTTGCAGAGCAAGTGTCTCTACTGCACTCTTTCTTATCACACCAAAGTATTCCTTTAAGACCTAGGGGAATGCACCTAGTTAGTAAAGAGCAACATGGAAATATACTTCTACTGCTTTCAAGACAGGGGAAGCTTTCTTCTGTGCCCCAATTTAAACTGCCATGAATAATGGATATATTTATCAAGAAACTATGACTCTGACTAGGGAGAAATAATGCATGTTTTAATATATACTGTATATCCAAATTATCAAAGGTTTCGCAATTATTGAAAGTGGGAGTACTTAATATATGGCATTTTAAGAAACAAGTTTAAAAGCTGCCTTAAAGACATAAGAACAGACAAATGCAGCGCTATTAAGAAATGCCAAAAAACTAATTAAAGCGTCACCTCTTAGAGAATTTGCCTGAGAAAGAGTTCTTACAAAGGACACTGAGGGTCCCTGAAAACAAATGTCCTACTGCCCTTTGTCTCCAGCTTTGCCCTGGGGATCATCGTCAGCAGCTGCTTGGCAGACCTCAGACTATGAGCCGGGGTGTGTGGGGTGAGAGTCGACAGTATAGGATGGGACGAGGCCTATCAGTGGCTTAAAGTTATAATTTTCAAGATTTTTGATGAAATCGAACCCTTTGATACTATTTGTGGTCAGGCCCATGTTATTGTTATAACCATTCAATATATTGACACTCTGCGATTACCTCTCTATACCAAAGTTAGTGGCGGAGTCCGCCACTCCTGCTCATGATTCACACGGCCTTGAGACGCACAAGGAATTTACAGAAAATGATGAATGCATTAAAAAATTAAGCCAATGCAGAAGTGCCAAAATCTGCAGTTCCTTTAATGGTCACATGAGGCTGGCTCCAAGAGCAAGTCAGTCCCCATAGACCTTCATATTAAAATGCCCAGCTTTACAGCAGAAATTTATGTTTACAGTCTGGTACAAAAAATGAGCTATAGCTATTTTCATCATTAATGACAACTGCACAGAGGATGAATTCTTATTTATACATATGTATTCAGGCTCAAAGTTACGCATAATTCAAGGGCTTGGTCACTTTGAGTTACAGGTTGTCTGTGAGGCATCACCTTAAAAAGCTTACAAGTCAGGCCCACCCCTCGCTCCTCCACAGGTCCTACTTTTTTATCTAAATTTGTTCACTTCTGGCTCCAAACACCTAAGATGGCTATGGTCAATATGCCACCCACCAGTGGGTGACGTTACAGTGGCTACATAGAACATGAACAGTGCAGAAAAGGGGCAAAGCGTTGCTAAAGGACGAGCGGAAACTTATCTCATTGAGGTGTTAAAATAAAACTTAGCAGAAGTTTAATCAGGAAGACTATCTTCATATTTCTCTCTCCCTTTGTCTGCCTCGTGTTTAATCTGCTGACTGACCGTGTTCACTCTTTCACTTAAACCAATCCATTTTTGTCATTGCTAGCAACACTGATGTTTGATTCTGGCCATGATCCTCTCCTGGGAGATCCCAACCCTAGCATCGATATTCTGCTGCAGAACACATCCACCTCCTCAGGGCAGTTGGCGCAGGAGTACCTGCTTTCCTCTGGGTGGTGGCTCCCATACAGACGAGCTACATTCCCTTCCATCCCACCTCAAAAATCACAGCATCACTCCAGCTCCAGACCTCTCTCTCTCTCCTGGCTCAGCATTGGAGAACCAAGCTGTCCACTATGATCCTACTGAGTATTCACTCCTTCCTGACACATCTGCTTCAACTTGTGCCCCCTCTGTAGCTGCTCAAGGCCAAAAAAGGGCCAAGAAATCAGGTCCTTCTCAGGCTCCTCAGCCCTAAGGGGAGAAATTCTCCCCTTCTCTCCATCGTTCTCCTGCTCACCCAGCCTCATTAGCTACTCTGGGCCACTCCACTGCAGATAACCTGATCACTGACATGCACTCAATCTCTGGCTAATTCTATCTAAGCTATCAATGCTCATCTTCAGTCCTTAGAAATGCTTCAGCCTCTGCCTCATCATCAGCGACCTGGCTGCCACCCAGGCCTCCATGTTGCAGTCTGCCAACATGTTTAACCAGATCTACACATCACTAGGACTCAAGCGTCTCAACATTTTCTCAGCTGAAAAGCAGACCTAATACTGTACATTCCCTTGTCTCAGGTCAAAAATCCTTTAGGGTAAAGACATGAATCCAGTGAGCCTTATCCTACGATCTCCAGAGTGGGACAAAAAGATGGCCATTATAGAAAACGTCACTGCGGTCATTAGCCTCGGTTAAGCAGAGAGTTTAGTTTCTAGTAGTTTTCAGTATCTACTGTGATCTGATCTGTCTATCCAGAGAGAAGCCAGGAACTTGATTTCTATTTGACACAGGTCTGAATCTCAAATATGCAAGAGATATTTTCTGTCGGTGCCATATATCACTCTCCAGTAAAGTGGCTCTCTACATTTCCTAATCAAACACTCGCCTGAACTGGTCTCATATAGATCACGTCTGCCCCACAGTGCCATTTCAGGTTGCGGCAGACAGGTGCATCATATTGATAACATTCAATCTGCAATAACATCAAAAGAAATGTAATTCATACCGCAACCACATGTTTCTTCACATCTGCAGTGGTTGCAAGGACGCTCGCACTGACCCCTGGTCAGTCTGCCTCGGATACCTCTGCAGTAAGAGAACTGACGTGGTTCAAAGACATTCTGACTAATCATCTCTCCACACCAAAAAATGTTCACTGTCTCACATTCAGACTGTGTTCTCACCTTGATTTTGTGGTTGTAGACCAGATACTTTCTCAGGGATTTCAGGTCAGGGTCAGGTTACTTAACTTCACCCACAAATGACTATTTGTATGTCAATTACTCATCACGTTACTTTGAATTTATAAACAAAACTTTATTTGTCACACATGCCTCCACAGTGAACGAAGAATCCAAAAAAAGGCATTCTACATGAACTGAAGTAAAGAGGGTCCGCATTTAACAACATATTTAACAACTTTATCAAAACATTTGTTTACAAAATCTCACACAACTCCTGCAGTATAATCCAAGTCTTATTTACCCGGTCATATGCTCGGTACTTCCCAAACACATGCATCAGGGCGCCCTACTTTTAGCTGCAAGTGTTTTATATTGTACCATTTCAGTGCAAGTGCATGTGTTTGGGATTGACTAAGCATATGATTGTACATGTGAGAGTTTGTAAACGGACATATGGCATAGTTTTGCTGCTGTTAGGTAAATGCGGACCTTGTTTATTTAAAGAAAACTAGCCTTTTTCACAATGGAGGATTTCTTCATGAATTCAAGGCAACACATGGAGAGTAATTGATATACAAAGAGGGATTGTGGTTTTTTTGTAGGCCGACACATAAATTAGTGTCGTCTTGATTCCCTCATCAAAAATCCTATGGGATTTTTCCATTGGATTTTGGATCATAGCAGAGAATAAGTAAAGTTTATGACACAAGTTTTGTTCAGCAAGATAATCTTCACAAATGAACACCACCTTTATGATTTTGAAGTAAAAAGCTAACATTACGCTACACCACGGTAGTATGACTTCAATGTCACCACCACAACAAGGCTGTGGAGCAATATTTGGCATGATGGAGTTTTGTAGTCTCATTTAGGGCTGCAACTAACGATTATTTTCATTGTCGACTAATCTGTCGATTATTTCTTTGATTAGTCGACTAATCATTTTATTAAAAAATGTGTTAAAATGTTGAAAAATGTCGGTCTGTCTCTCCAAAACCCCCAAATTATGTCATCTAATGCCTTGTTTCATACTCACGCCAAAGGGTTTTAGTTCACTGTCATGGGAGAGTGTGTAAAGCTGCCAATATTTGAACATAAGAAGCTGCAATAAGAGTATTTTTGGGTACTTTTATGGTATTTTTCTATGAAAAATGACTCAAACCAATTAGTCGACTACTAAAATAGTCACCGATTATTTTAATGGTCGATTAGTCATCGATTAGTCGACTAATCGTTGCAGCCCTAGTCTCATTTAGCCACTTGTTAGCACCGCCCTTTTTAAGACACGTAAAGGCCCCCCGACCCTCCTCCACCCCTTTCACCTTCAGGTCATCATTTCCAGCACCCAGGTCTGAGCTCACCAGAAGCCCATTCCTCTTCTCATCCATCTATGTCTCAGCATCCTCTTCATTCATCACCACCACCACCAGAGTCTGGACTCCCATCGCGGAGTATCCTACACTACTCACAGCTTCTCTACCCCCTTTTAAAAAACTATGACATCATGACAGGGTTTAATCGGCAAAGACTTTTCTTATTAATCATCCTTATTGTGCTCGTATTGTTCACACAAATGAAGTCTCTGCTGATTGAAATAAGCTTAATGTTCTTTTAAAAAAAAGTAATTTTTCCTCCTCTCTGTTTTTGGCAGTACACAGTGAGTGAATAAGCCATACCACATACTGACAAATGTGGGAGAATATTTTGCATAACAATGGCAAATTGTGGCGAACATTGTGCTGTTGCTTTTTGTTCAAAATGCTGTTTTTATTTCTGTGAAATTGTGATGAAATAATCACCCTCCCTGGAGCGCTGATCTTTGTTATCAACAACCTCAGAAATAAGTGCCACACAAACAAATCCACCCCTCTGTCATTTTTTCATTATTACTGTGTTGTAGAGGCTCACAAAGATGTCAAAAACTATTTTTATGCCATTTCACTTTCTCAGTGAGGGCCTTTGCATTGTTTGTCATATGTTAAAACTGCCATTTAATACTCTCGCCCCTTCTTCTGAAAACAAGCCAGGTCGTTTTGGCAGGAAGGAATTTCATCACAGTTCAGAACTGGAGCCACACTACATAGAGTAAAACTTCAAAACTATAATAGGGAGATGCATTGAAGGAAATGGTTCTATGATTTAGTAACAGCCTGTAATCCATGAGATAAAGCAAAAAGCGAGCGCGGATGAGTTCTACAGATGGAGAAAAAAGGGAAGGCCAGAGGACAATGCTCGAAGCAACGAGAAAAATGAATTCAGTCCATTTCACAAGGTGCTGTTTATTGGCAATTATAGCCAAGTACTTTAGACAGTCTGCGCGTGGAAGTGAGAGTGACACCACTTCACTTCTCTTCAGGCGAGGATAAACACGGCTGAGGTCAATGTGAGGGCTGTTCAGTCAGTCACAACTACCATCCACGTTTCTCAGACTTGCAGTTGTTGCAGCCTCATTAAAACCAAAGGAACAAACCGCAGGAACATCAGGGTTTTCTTCAGCTTACGAAGTGCTGTATGTAGCTCACTGTACCGGGATAGCAATGTATGACACCTACAAGAGCATTACGCACAGTCCCAACAGCGCTAAACACACCTTCAGCAGCAATACACACAGATAAACAGCCGAATACTAAGCAATATTGTACATGGATGCATCTGTCGCATTGGACCGGACAGCCCTAACTCCCCACTACCTGTTGCTGCCATTACACAGGTTAGACCCTGTGCTGCTGCTGGCTGGGTTTGCACTGGCCTTATTCAAGCCACTACAGTCGACTACCAAAGGTCCGTCTCCAAAGCTGCTGCCTGCTGTCCTCCCAGGGAAGCAGTCCACAGCACTGGGGAGCAAGGTGGAGGGACTGGGCGAATGAGCTGCGTGCAACTACAATGAAATAAGATTCAATAAATCAATGTATAGGAAACACTGGGTTACTGTATGACGTGTATGGTTGTTTGGTGGGAGGGGCTTAGGACAGAAAGAGGGGAGTTGCAGGAGAAGATTTTGCTTACCCTAGACGGAAAGTTTCTAAACACAGTATTGTTTTAAATTAAAAAAAAAAAAAACCTGGAAGCACTTGTGTCACCTAAGTATTATATAAAAATCATTAGCAATTGGATATGTACTCCAGCTACTGTGAAGTGACTGGTTAAAATAAAACTACTGACTGACAGGGGATTGTGGGCCTCTGATTGGCCACATTAAAAAATGATTGACAGATAGCCCGCTCCGCGAGCTAGCGCAAGCGCACAGCTAAAATGGTGGCTCTAGATCTTGCGCATGTGGATATCTAAAACAGTGGCTCTCCAGGTCTGCAAGGGGATGATACTGACACTGTTTGCACACCCCCATTAACCCTTTGCACCTTGCACTAAAATGTAATCTGCATCTAGGTGACCTATCTGTATAAAGGAAAAACCTGAATCAGTGCAGGTGGAAATGCATGCAGAATACAATCTAAACAGGACTTGATCAGGCACATCTGGCCTGGACTGGCTTGCATCCTAATAAGATCTCAGTCAGGTGTAAATGCTCTCCATGCTAACAAGCTTGCTAACAGTCACTTTGAAAAGTTTTTAGCTTCACTTAGTTCCTCATAAAATGATGCGGTTTTGTACCATCACCTCTGTCCCATACCTGTTTGCTCCTCTGTGCAACAGTCTTTATTCCAACAGAGGAGGTTAAATAACAGTGAATTGTGAAACACAGCTGAGCTACCATAGCTTCCTTTATTTTGAACTCTCCGGCTCTACGTACCCTCAAAGGTCAGACCTGTCAAGACAGCTTGCTCTTGCGGCAAGAAATGTGTCAAAGTTCACGAAGGTTGAACTCCACTGGGAACATTCATGCGGATTGATTTTGCCTCCTTGAATGGATCCCGTAGCAATTCGATTAGAATGAATTTATATTGCCGTTAATTTTTTTAATCCCACTGCGTCTGAAGAGGAGCTCCACACCATTTCAGTTTTTTTATTTTTTATTTCTTAAGTTCTGTCCACATAATCATATAGTTTCCTGTTGGCATATGATATTCATACCCAAAGGCAATTTTTTTAAAATATTAAAACATTTTATAGTATGAATACGCTCTAACTGAGATTTATACCTGATTCACAGCATGTGTTTAAGTCTGTTATCTCTACTGTTCTTTTGCCTCAAGTTACATTGAAAATTAAAATTTATGTTCAGTAAGAAACCATAAAAGCAAAATAGGTGGCTTTTATATAAAGCAGCATAAAGAACGAAATATGTATGAATCTAAAATGTTATTGTAGATGTCATTTAAATTAATGACTGGATGATGTCTTTCACTTAAAACTTAAAAAGTCCCACATGTGCCAAGAAGAAAATGAAAATTAGGTTTCTGAAGTTAGTTTCTTAGCACCAGTCAGCTGCTGTATAGCCTCACAACCGGGCTTAATGCCACTGTCCTCATCTGGATCACTGCCAGAAACTGACACATCCCCAATGAAGCAGCATTTTGGGAGAGCACAACCTCGGCCCTCTCCTCAGACCTTTCCATTCTCTCAGCTGGCTGCAATGCACCATTTAGGGAACACTTTTAAATCAAACTACTTTCTTTAACTTTCTTCCACGGTTCTGTGGGAGGATGTAATGCCATTATACTGCCTCATGATCTCCTTCCATATATCATCGTTTTGTGGGGCCATAATACCACTGCTGCTTTTTTTCCTCAGCAGCTCTGAGTATTGTCTCAATTTCTGCATCACTGAAGTTCTTCTTTTTCACTTTTTTACCCCGACTCTCGTCCAGAGGATTATGGAGTTTCTGCGGCACTGCCATTATGTTAATTCATGTTAATTAAAGTTTGGGGCATGCATATGCCATTTACATGGAATTGGGATTCATGAACATGTGCATGTATATAGGACTACTGCATAATCAAATATACTGTAACATACCCATTTTCATAGTCTGAACATTTCATATGTGCAAATGTGCCCACAACATTATGAATGTTTTATGATTTGGACTCATCGTCTGACACTTTCTCTTGTGTTGAACAATTCATGAATATGTTTGGGAATGTCACTTGCCCTGTTTCCATTGGATATTTTAGCACAGGCTTTACCAAGCACAGCATTTGGGTGACGATATCACTCACACTAGCAGAAACAGAAAAGTGGCCAAGAGCAATTGTGTGGCCAGAAAAAGGCTTCTGTTCATCAGCAGACTAGGACTGCTTCCTGTGCAGCATTTACAGGAACACTTTCTTGGGTGGTAATAAAAGCAGGCACAATATGAACAGAAAATCAAAAGGGTTTGTACCAATAGTGTTTAATGCAGGAGCAGGCGTTCTCTCACTTGCAAGAGTGGTTGTGTTAACAACACATGATAATTCACAGGGTGTAAAATCTTAATTCACTGCTTTTTATGCAGTTCATGCTCTGTGTGTGAGATTTAGAGAGATTTAGTACCATCTAGTGGTGAGGATTGCAGATTGCAATCAGCTGAAACTTCTTCCAGTTAGATTTTCTTCAGTGTTCAATGTTCAGGAGGTTTTTATTATGAGCCGAATTATCCACAGAGGTCTCCTCCTCCTCTCAAAACATAAAGCATAAAGCATCTACGCTTGATGAAAGAAGGAGTAAGCTAGTAAGTTAGTTAGCCCTAAATCGTGGACCCAGAGATTGTTACTATATACTTTGTTTTATTTAATACTTGAGGAGATGATCCACTGCCAGACACACCGCCGTTTGATATATTTCAGGCTGATGACATACCATATTCAGGTGAACTTATTAAACTAAGATTGTTTAAGCTGTGTGTTTGTAGCTAATAGTAATGTTAACAACAGTTAGCCGTTAGTGAACTTAACTTAATATATAATTATCACAGGCGCGCAATGCATCTTGGGATAGGCTGGACCACGAAGGATTCATCTGTTGCATCCTCCAAATTCTGGGAAAGAAGGCTGCATTTGAAGGGGCCTTCAAAATGGGACAGCCTTGCTCGTGCCAATGTGACGCAATCGATCTCCAAATGCAGGTCTCCAAAGGCTACAGCCACTGGATTGAGACACAGCTGCTGTCTAATAAATGTGCCTAGTAAAAGTGTGAAAGGGGGTTACTTTAAATACAGCTTTTTTTTTTTAAATTATTTTTAAATTTCTTGCTAGCAGAATGTAATTGTTTTACAAGATATTCATGTGTTTTATTTTCAGTCATTCTATTATAAATCAATTAGAACTCCTAAAATATGTCGCTTGTAAAAAGTGCATGCACATGTATGCATATGATCAGGATGGGGCCACCTCTGCTTCATGTTGAACCAGGAAAAACCCTGTGGTGTGACCGCTGCACACCAAAACTGCTGAATCTCAGATGTTAAGAGTCTATGTCAGAACCTTTAGAAGGCATCAGAAGACACACCAGACATCATGTATTTGTAAAGCAGGGTTACATCCTGTTTATAACCTTCTTCTTCTTCTGCTCCCTGGATTTAAATGCAGTTTATACTTCGTTGTCATAAATCTGCTAACTGAGGCCTACATTATTGATTTGGGTTTACCACTTGTAATGAGACTGATGAAATCTCACCACATCACAGTCATTTGCTATTTTGAAAAACACTGCACAGGAAATCCATACAAATTAATATAAGTCATTCAGGCACTTAGAGCAAATAGAAGAAGATGCCAATATTACTTTGCATTCTAATTCGTAAATCAATTCCATCGAGTGATTATCACCAATATGCATGTACAGCATGAGAGCCCTGTGAGATTTATTAGCATAATACAATTACATTAACTGCTGTCACCTGAGACTTTATTTACTGCATTAATTAGCTTATTTTTTCTCATTTACTTTTGCAGCCCAGGGACATTTTCTGCTCCCTCATTCCATATGGCATTTTATGCTGACATCACACCTCTGACTTGTGCCTGTGCAACTACTACAGCAAGTCAATGATTTCCGCTGCCACATTGGTATGCAGGACCTTAGCTTAAAGTGATTACCATCTGTTTTAGTGAAATAATGATGACAAACCGGTTTGGATATATAATATATGGAATAAAACTCCAGGCTAAGAGATGTCGATATATCAATTGCTGAAGCACTGAACAACTGTGGGAGTTGTTTCTTATCTCTCTCGCTGTAACATATAGCAGAACAGTCATAGCAATCTGTTGAGAGCAGATAGGAGCCTGTCCTTTTCAACTGCAACAGGCATGACACGCTCACTGTGTCAATATGGATGATTCAACACAATTCTGGCATGTAATTGGCTGCCCTGTCTTTGATGGCAGTCCTGCAGCTCCTTTGTATATCCATGGTGAGTTAGTTTGAATCAAGATCAAAAGAAGCATCCAATGATCTGTCAAGCTCCATTATCGTTTCTCATTGTGATGATTAGAACTAGAGCAGGAAAGAGGAGACGGCTAATTGTGCACAAACATATTCTCCATGTATATCCACCCATTGAGAAAGATGAATTCCTTGTTTAGGTATACATATACAACCGGAAGGCAGGAAGTTAGTCTTTTGTAACTGATGTGAAATGTTTGTTCAACTTTGATCAATCCAAATAGAAGCATAATGAAGAGGAAACATGGTCACAGATAGTTAACAGTGGCACTGGCAGTTTCAGCTGTGATTTTTAAAAAATTTTAATTACAGCAATGTCAACTTTTTGTTCCTTTTGGGGTTGCCTGCAGCAGTGTGGAGTTCTGCGCAGGCCCAAGACTGAGACCCAAACCCTGTCTGTACCAGTGACTGTTTATAAAGATGGACAATATGTCTCCACTTCCTCCCACTGTACCAAAATGAAGCCAAAATATGACCGCTGCCATTGACCAATTTCAAGCAGCACCATTGATCACGAGCACACCAATTGGCACACACAGCGGTCAGTCACCTAGAAATATAATGTTCCATTCCTTAGATCAACAGGGCTCTCATTTTAGTGTACAGCATCAGACTGAATTTACAAACATACCATGTAAGATCACTCATTTTTTGGGACCATGAGTGTTATTTGAAATAGTAAACATTGACCAACGGGGCCAGACTGGCCGACCCGTATAATCTCACTCTGTGGACGGATGATTTGACAGGATTACTGAATGTGGGATGGCCGGCTTTGTGGTTGATTACTATGCCAATCTTACAAAGGAGGACGACACTTGAGCGGTTTCCTCCAGTTTGTCTTGCTATCAAAGCTAACGTTAGCTAATGCGCTAAAACGTTAGTGTTACAGAGGACTCCAATATTCCTCTTAATACCTCCCCAATTTCTCATGAGGTGGACATTATAACCCTTAATACACATAACGTTACTCATCCCTACAACAGTAAATACTTTTTCCCTAACATGATATGACATGCAAGCATTTTTGATGTTCGCCTCTGTCCAGTCCTTTCATCTTATCACAGTTTGTCTTCATTTTTGTTGACTGGCAGTGGCAGCTGTTATGTGATAAAAAAGACAAAATTTTAAGACATTTTAAGTAGCCCACAGCCCTGTAGTGGCGAGCTGTGTTTTGCCTCCAGCTAACAAACTGACTGTCAGCCCTAAAAGGGTCTATAGGAAACATGGGAAGAGATGTGATCATGTTTCACACAGATCAAATCACATAAGATAGTACACCACAGTTTTTTTTAATATAAAACATATTGGATCAGCCCTGTCTGTGTTTTCGTCTGTGTCTTAAAATATCAGGATGACAAGATCTGCAAAAAGGTCAGAATTTCAAAATTATAATACCTGGCAGTCTTGATATAGAAGGGGTAATGTTAAGTCATGATCTCTTCTACAAATGTCAGTTTGCTTTTTGTGGTGGAAATCATTGAGTTAGGGCTGGCAGCACTATTTTACTTTTTATTCATCTTTTATCACAGCTACAAATACAGACACTAAAATAGTTTTTGGCTGGTGGGAATATGAAAACCCATTAAAACTTGGAAAGCCAGGGCTGCGTACTTGTGAAAAGTAAATGTCATAAATCTCAGCCACCATGCATATATGTTTAAAAAATGAGTCATTGGGTGCTTGTTTAAATGGAATCATATTAGGCTGTCATCTTCTCGAATTTCAGTATAGTCTATGTTGTGTAAGTGTCCTTGCATAGATAATGAACAATGGGGATGACATAATGTTAGATCAGAGGTAGAACATTTTCCTTTCAGCCTTATCAAGTGGTACTTGTGTTTAATCATTGTCTGTGTGACTTTACATTGAAAAATTCAAGGGTAGAGAAATGAAACATAAGAAAATTGGTCCAATATTTATAAAATTCTTTATTCAAACTCATGTTTTTCTTTTTGCTAAGAGCAACCTGTCTGGTATCTCTGCCACAGCTGGCAGCTGAAATTAGGGCTTTGTTGCGAGAAAAGCTGAAGTTCAAGTGGTGAGCGCTGCTCTCGGTTATGTTTTGTAACACTGTGAATGCCCTGCAGGGTTAAGAGCTTTGCTGTGCACCCTAGCTCACGTCATACCAGGTTAGTGGAGACGGTTGCCCAGCAGCACTCATGGTTGAGAGTATATGAAGGTAAATGACAACTAAAAGGTAGCTGATAATTCATTTGTGCTGTGAATTGTTCTGTTACTGTGAGGGCTTGAATTTGATGCAGATTTTAGCCATGAAATTTGGTACAGATATTCATGGCCCTAAGAGGATGAATCCTGATGACAATGGCATTGGAGAGTTTTTTGAACTTTGACCTGGTTTTAATGGAATAACTTCAACATCTAATGGATGGATAACCATTAAATCTGGTGCAGACATTTATGTTCCCTCAGAGTAGGCTGATCTAGCACAATCATTGGGTAAAAATTTTAATGTGTCTAATACTTTGATTTATGATCACATACCAGAAAATCCAATGATAATTAGTGTTTTGTGCTAATTACCAAATGTTAGCATGCTAACATTGAACCTGCAAAACATAAGCATGTTAGTGGGTCATTGTGAAGCATGTTAGCGTGCTGATGTTAGCATTTAGCTCAGAGTACTACTATACTGAAGTACAGTGACTGTAGACTTTTAATCTTGTTTCTTAGTCTAAACCAGGATTTATACTTGTGTGCCTATGCAGAGCCTACGCCATGGCCCACAAATACAATATGCTAATGTTTTTAGCACAAGCCTATGGCATTTTACATTGTATAAATTAGCCTAGCGGCTAGTGGACTTTTGCTCTACTCATGTGAAGCTAGGGACAACAGCAACATTTGCCAAAGTTGATGTCACAAAAACAAAAGCCTGGATAAATTACACACAAGACTTAAAATGCTATTTTGTGGTAACTTTATTGTTTTCACAATTTATTGTTTCTTATCCGTGAAATAAAAGCAAATAAAATCTCTGTTTCCACTGAGGGAAATGGTTTCAGCTTACAAAAATAGACAATAGGTCTGCGCTGCCACAACATGAAGTCACGTTTCGGGGGTGGGGGTGCTTACCAGGCTATGGTGTAGGCTCTATGTCGATGCAGAACCTATGCCACAGGTACGGCGTCGATTCGACGCAGAAGTGTAAACCCTACATTAGTCTCTCAACAAAAGAAAAAAACTGCAACTTGCATTTAAAGAGCCAGCATTGGTAGTGTCATCTCTAGTTAAGAATTAAATGTTCTCTCCAAGTCTAATAAAGTCTTACTTTAATATTTTCTTCCAAATAGCAAAATCATGTGACAGAATGATGTAGCAAAATACAGATTTTAAACTTGTGACCACAGGTATTATCACATTGTTGTGAGGGCTGACATACGGTGATATCAATTTTCAGAATTTTCAAAATTTTCTTTCAATACTTTTTAACTCAAGTTGCAGAAAAACTTTTTTTTTAAAGACATCAAAAAGAAAGAAAAGATAAACCTGCAGTACAAGCAGAGTCAAAACTTTTTTGGTAGCCTCCTGAGATTCATAAAGTTAAGCAATGACCATCTGTTGAAGTGTTTGTAAGAGAGTAGATGTGTGTAATGCGTATAAAATTACTTGAAAATGTTTTCAGAAATGTCTTGGGAATATAAAAATATTTCCCTAAAAGACTGGGAACCCTGGATCACCACAATCATTGTTTTAGGGCCTGAGGTGAGGATTAACCATCTCCTCCACCCTCACAAAACCACTATTACATCAACTGTACAACGGAGGAGGCCTTAAAACAGATTTACTCAACATTTACTCAACTACTGTCCTTAAGTACACTTACTTAATTATTTAATTTCTATGCTACTTTATAGGCTACTGTCTGTTTGTAAAAAAAAATATACATTTTTATGACAAAAAAGGACCAAAAGTATAATGCTTGGTTTATCTGTGATTAGTTTAACTTTGTAAATTAAACCAATCAGATTTTGCCACAACCCCTGTTAGCCAACCGTTCCTGTGTCTGATGCTGTCAGCTTTCATTTCAGTGTCAGATTGATTGATGCAACCCTCCTTCACCCCATTCTCCGCCAGTCTTCATCACAACCAGTCCTCCCAGTTGGCCTTCCAGCGAGCTCAACAGAGGTCTGGCTCAGCATCTCATCCATCCAGATCTTCAGCATTTGCTCTTCACCCCTTCACCACCATCAGTGTCCAGCCTTCATCAGGGGATATTCCTGTAGGCTACAGCTCATGGTCACAAAAGGGAATTTAAACACCAAAGACTTATTTTTCTTCCACATTCCTATGGTGCACTACATCAATAAATTTATTTGATTACTCTCTAAGCATTTCTAATTAAAGGTTTCCCTGATTGAAATGTTGTCAGCCTACTTAATCCCAATTGTTAGTTAAGCACTCCCTATGGAGGAGGAGGAGGCAGGCTCATTGGCGATGGAGCCAGGCAGCCAGGAACTGTGAGAGATTCCTCTGTAGCTGGAGCAGGAGCCACCAGGCAGGGTGGAGGAAGTGGCTGCCTGGCTGATGTCTTTGACTCACAGCTGCTCTCGGTCCTCCGCCTCCTCAGTGACATGTCAGATATCCCTTAAACCATCAGTATTCAGCCTTCGTGGTATTCCTCCTGTGCTGCCTGGACCCAACATGTTCTTTCTCTGACCTTGTCAGATATTGCCATTTGGTCGTGGACTTTCTACGTCAACATATGACGTGCAAGGTACCCTGGGTGTGTTGGTTGTTTACGTTCTGGGACGTTGTGTCAAGTCCTGCAAACGCACATGGTTAGGTTTTGCCAACACACACACATGGTTGGGTTTAGGAAAAAAGAACAGGGGTTGTCTTTACATTCAAAAGGGAAGAGAACATCGGTCTTTTGGGTGAAAGTGAGTGGTTGTTGGACCCATCCACCACCTCTCCTGCCCGCCCCACTCGTACTTTTTGCCTCCTTTCATTGTTGTCCTGCCACATTTTCCCTGACACCACCAAGCGTCATTAAACAATCACAGCAACCGGCCATGAATCATGCCAACTGTGTGCAAAACTTCAGGAAGTGCATGACAAACCACTTCCTAAACAGCTTACCATCTTTGTATCCTGCTGGCAACTTCCCATAGAGGACATTGGGAACTTCTTGTTTCTTGTAGGGGCCCACTGGATATCCCTTGTTATAGATGATGACATATTCCCAAGCTGTGTGAAGGCAGTCGAGGCCTCTCTGTCAACCTGTGCTCCTTCAGGGTGGCAGTGAGGAGGACTGGCAGCATAAAAAGTGGGACTTTTATCTGTGGGGGTGAGGGGTGGCCTCTGAGCATGGACACAGCCAAAGGCCATCCCTCCACTGAGCCGGTCACTCAGGCTGGACTTCAGAATCCCAAACTGTTTGCCTGCCAGCTTCCATCTCATGTACGGCCTGTCCCATGACCTGAGGTCCACTTCTTCCTCTCCCTTATTAATTAAAAAATCAACACAGATGTAATGTCTTGAATACAGTTGAAAATCTCCATGAATCGCCACATTACCAGGTATAGACAGAAATATTCGCTTTAAACCAAAGCAGCACTACGGTTCAGGCAAACTGTCTCTTAGACAGAGTCGTGTTAAAGCTCACTACAAAGCACTCACATGAATGCAGGGCTAAAGCAGCACTGTTAAAATACAAACAGTTTTCAAACCACTCCTTCAGCACAATGCACCTCTCTACATCCAATTAAGAACATTCCTTTTACCAAAACATGAAAATACCCTGCTGCCTTTTGTTAACATGAGTCGAATGGGGAAAATCACGTGTTTAACAAGCAAAATAAGTGAAACACAGGGCTGTTTTAAATAAGCCATGCTAATTAAACTGCACTTTGTGTTTTGCGTTGCTGGTTAATATTCATGAGCTGCAAGAAAACAGGCATCCTCTGATATAATAAGAGGTTCTGTACAAAGATCTGCACTATCAGTGACATTAGATACAATATACGCTAAGCCGGTGCTGTCCTAAAGGCTGTAACTAATCTCCTGTGGTTCTCATTAAAAATTAAGTCTATTAGATATTAAAATGAAGTTAGTGGCTGTGCTTGACAGACTGCTCTGCTTTAGTCGCTCTACCTTGCCTTTAAAACACTCAGTGATGCACAACTAAACAAAGGCAGACAAATGATGCCAAAGCATTTTTTAATTAAATCACAGAGCTGGATCTCTGCTCTGTTGTTACAACACAAGGAGAGCAGAATGAGGCGTGCAAGACAAACATCCCAGTGATATTGTTTACGGCGCTTCTCCTATTTCCCCCGCCTCCTGCAGCATCACCTGGAGAAACACATCGGCAGATGCTCTGACAGCATGTTCTCTCTTTGTGAAAATTTATAGCCAGCGATGTGTGTTTAGGCAAAGTAAAAAAAAAACTCCACACAAGGCCAGTCACCTCCCTAAAGCTTCGTTCCCCTGCCTTTAGAAACGATAAGGGTGAAAGCTGAAGCTCTGCAGGCTTTCTCCCATCTCCCTGATGTGTTTATCAGGTGCTGTCGTGGAGCAAAACTCCAGATCAATAAAGCAATTAGTACATCCCATCCCCTGACTCTCACCAGGGAAGATTTATTGGTTGTGACAGCAGCTGGGGCGCACGGGGACCTCATCATTTCTACATGGCTGGCGACTGAGAGCCACACAGGTCCATGGGCTTGATACTATCATGGGGCATAGGCGTGCCATCTGAGGTGGGGTGGTGGTGGAATATCAAGGTCTATTCCCAGTTTACATGTCAGAGAAGCCTGACCTTTTCCACATGTCTCACTAACAACCCTCCAGCTCTGGAAGCTTTACTGTGGAATGGCAGCTCATTTTTAATCAATGGTGACTTGTTGATCTTTGCTGAAATTTCTATCTGAGTCTATATATTTCTCCTCAATGCTCAAAAATAAGCTTCAAGATACAGTTCACCACTGGCAAAACTAATCTCAAAAGGCCTTTCAGTTTATGTCAAAAATCCCACAATGCTCCTTACAACTCCCGATCGTGCCTGAGAATCATCATATTTTTAAATTGTCTTCAGTATCAAAGTAATCCAGGGATAGCTGTCTGTAAATCCATGGATACAACTGGAGTTGCTAATAGCTAATTCAGCAGATGTTTTAGTGATGCCGCTTTGTCAAAATGTAAAAAGGTTCAGCTTGTAGTCTACAGCAGTTTTTCTCAAACTTTTTTCAGTAGGCTAACAGACCTCCCTCTGACCAGCACAAAGCATTTTGGGTAGAACACACAGTGAAAGTCTATGTGTTTGTTGCAGCAGTCAGCGTTTTCTCATAGAAAGGTTCATATAATATCCTATGAATTAGCACCCCATGATTGAAGTTATGTCCTTAATGTACAGTTATGTAATGTAAAGTGACAGAGGTTAGGTTTAGGCAAGTAAAGTTACTGAAGTTAGCTTTAGGATAAGAAACATGGTGAGGACATACCTTACCTTGTGAAGTCATATAAAATACCACTATGAATGCATAGTTCTACTTCCTGAAATTATAATTAAATTAATCATATTTCTTTGTTTTTTTGTCGTTTTGGCTGAAAAAATGCCCTCCACTGAATGATTACGGAAAAGTAAAATCAAACACTGACTGCAAAAAAAATTACTGCAAGGTATTAAATCATAAGATAAAATCATGAGTGAGCAATTACTGCTTTAATCAATTATTGGTCAAATTGTGTGCAGAACTGAAATAATGTGAAGAGTATATGGCTGTCAGCTCAGAGTTTTCCAGTATATCTAATTTATGTAATTGCAAGAGTGTTTGGCAGCCCTCAGTGTGTAAAAATAATTTTGAAAAAAGGCAACTTTCCTTTTTCTCTCGCTAAAATTTAGCATAATTTTTAGCATTATTTGGCACCATTTCTGACAAGATAGCATAACAAGGTTAGTATCATGGACGCCTTAGGCCCTTTATGATACCTGTCTTTACTGTACTTTTAAAACTGACCCTGACACAACAGGTTTTATTTCCTAAAAATGAGTCCACTTCACTCCTTAGCTTTAGCTCTGCCTGGTATATCTACTGCTTCTTCACATTTTTTTGTCAAACATTTGACCCACGTTTCTCTGCTCCTTTCTTGCTCTCCTTGTACCCTGACTTTACTTTAAGAAGTACCTGATTTTTGGTGAGGCCATTTTGTGTAGCTAGTCAGACTGCAGTTCGTCTCGGCTTACATTAACAGAGCTTATAAGTTCTGCGCAACTCGCATCTGACCTCTTCAGTCAGACTACATCATTTGACAATACCTGCTGGGGGAGTATCAGATGGCACACTGACATGTGTTTTTAAGACAACAATACATTTATTTATCACATAAATACATACAAATTGTACTGTCAGTGATTAAAATCAGTAAGTAAATTGTTGTACTTTATCCAATTTAATGTGTTTCATGGGGCCCCCCTTGGCCTTGGGCTGGGGTCATCTGTACCCTTTGACCCCCCAGAATTAACAACCAGATGTTACATATCTCCTTCACACATGGTGAAAACATGGGCGATCTGAACAACTGCTGCACATTACTAGAATAATTACATAAATAATAAACACAAAATAATGTTATTTTATATATTTAATTCTATTCCTTCTAAGAAATCTGACATCACCAGCGCAACGGATCTTCATGCATGTTTCATTTTACCTGTCCTGCCATCCTGTCAGACTGTTTGTCTGTGTGCCATCTGTTGTCTGCCAGACTCTATGTGAACGCAGCATAAGAAACTGAAAAATAAAACTGCAATAATGAATTAAAATAAATATATTTGCATATTGCAACATAAATTATTTTCAACATTACAAGGCCGCCCCATTAACATGGTTCTTATGGAACACTATTACTCTTCTCAATCTACTCATATACATTCATTCATTCATTTTCCGTAACCAGTGAGTTGGAGCCTATCCCAGCTGACACTGGCTGAGAGGCGAAGTTCACCCTGGACCAACTATCACAGGGCTGACACATAGAGACAGACAACCATTCACACTCACATTCACACCCAATTAACCTAACCTGCATGGCTTTGGACTGTGGGAGGAAGCCGGAGTACTCGGATGAAACCCACGCTGCAACAGGGAGAACATGCAAACTCCACACAGAAGGGCTCCCCTGAAATTGTGTTTTCTGTGACCACCAGTGGTTTAACTTCCCATTTTGTAGCAGGGTTGTAAGCATGTGCAAAAGGGTGTAGTCAGTACACTGTGACATCACTGTTGGGTGTGGTTACAGGTGCCACAGACCACATGTGGAGCTTTGAGCTGCACCTGCATGCTGCACTCTAAATCCACACTAACCCAAAGTGCTTACAGACTGCCGTTCCATCATTGTCACTATTGACATTAACTCTGCATACTTAAATAGGTTTTGTCTTACCTTTTGTCTGGCTCTATAGATATGAAATAGAGAGTTACATGTTATCATCCTCACCAGAAGAACTCCCACATACCCGCTGGTTCGACAAAGACATTCTATGAAACTTCAAAGCTTTTATATCCATCCATTCTTTAACTCTGAATATGTATGACAGACCAGAACCATATTGTCATTCAGGCAGGATGCTTATTTCCAGAAGGGGAGCACAGCATGAACATCCCTAGTATCCACTGTGTATGACTGTGTGCAGCATGCAAAGTCACATGTTTAAGAGGAAACGGCGGGAAAACACACGGAAAAGGAGAAAGACAAAGGAGTCATGGTGAGCCCCCCCACAGAGTTTGCAGAGAACTAAGAGACAACATCAGCGCTCCATGAAACTTCAATGAGTAAAAGAATCCTCAGTGAAGTCGTCGTTACCCTGAGGTTTGGTCTTGATGCACAGGCTTTGTTTGACAAACCTCCTGCTTTAACCTCCATTAAACCCCTTCCTGCGCCCAAACCTGGAAATCCTCTTTCATCTCCTCCCCCTCCTCCTCCTCTCGCTCGTCCTACTCTTTCTCTGCTTGCATGTAACGAAGATCCCTATTGGCAAAACGCATTTCTTTATATATCTTTTCATTAGACGGCTGTCATTTCAATCAAGTTTGGATAAAAACAGCAGATGGGCTTTATTTGCAGTGAACTTGGCAGACGCCGCTGCTGTGCACCTGAGGATTATCTATTGGATGATGAATTAATGTGAATCACGTTGCCGCCTCCTTCGAGAAATCACTGCTAACACTGTACACCGAGTCGGGCATCTTTAATTAAGTCCCGCTGAATAAATAACATGTGTTTATGGCTGACCCTGGAGACAGCTGCTTTCTGGCAGAGAGAACAGCAGCGTCGATCTGACCTTTCCTTTTAGCGTTGTGGATGCTGTCTCATGGGTCTCTCTATTTTCAATATAATAGCCTTTGTATTTGTTGCTTTGTTATCTGTCGCAGCTCGTGTTAGTGAGTCCTGCTGTACGCTGCACTCATCTCTCCATTAGTGAAACAAGTACAAGGCACCCAGACGGCAGATTCTCTTCCACAGTGAAATCCATCTCTTCTGCAATGGATTTGTTCATTGTTTTTATAAGCTTGATCTAGTGTCCCTATCCCTGCCGCTTGCTTTTGTGTTTGTGAGTTGGACTTAAAAGCTGCTAAGCTTTTTTACAGCATGCTCCCTTTCTGCCCAGCGAGAGGAGATAGCTGGCTGTCCTGTTTGTGAGCGGGCACTGAGGACATCCACTGACGAAGGCCGCTGATATTCTGCAGCAATGGATAAAGCCATGATTCACTCCTCTGTGGCTTTGCTCTGAGGCATGCCAAAGCTTCAGCCTTGGGCTGTGGCCTGTAATCTTTTATATTTCAAAATGTGGTAGACAGCGGACTGTCTGTCTCTTGTTTAGCGGGTTGTTGCAGGTCAGCATGTTGCAACAAAGTGTGTCTACCTCTTAGTAAAGGGGTCGTTGCATATGAGCTGACCGGAAGCTGAATCCAGTGGGAAGACAATGAGACAAGGACCTGGAATGGTGAGGCTTTACTCTGATGAAGATGCGCTGGTTGTCAAAATGTTAGTTGCGTGAAAGGTCCAATGTGAAGGATTTAGGGCAATGTCCAAAGTCTGGCCCAGGGGCCAACTGTAGCCCATAGACCTATTTTAAATGGCCGTCGGTTTGTCTTTCAAAATATACTGTATGATTAAGTCATTATTGGTTAATCAAGCTAGATCAGTCTGCTGTTTTTATTCATGTCATAGTGGCAGGACTATCATACAGTTTGTAGAAATGCAACAGAACTACACAGGTAGAACTAGTGTGTCTTCATGGAAGGACAGTCAACAAGCTAACGAATATGTTGGTGAAGATTCTCAGTCATCCAGGTCATGGTAATCTTAAGTGCTATATCGTAGACAACTGGACTTGTTTGAGTTTCTTGAGGATGTAAGAGGCTTCTTCAGTTCTGACTGGTGCGGAGTCGCAGGCTTTAAGCTCTGTGTGGGTGTGAACCCTTACAGTCGTTGAGGTCACATGTGAGCCGTTGACCCACCCGGCCATCTTGTTTGTCGTTAGAGTTAGATGGGTCCAGGTGTGGATGGGTGTAAGGACCTCTGAGAAGGGATCCCAAGACTGCATTGTGGGTGGGTGATAAGTGGTGTCGTAGGCTACCTCCTCTGTTCACAGATGGTCATTCCAGTTTGACGTAGATGGCTTCTTTTACACCTCTTTCAATCCATCTGTCTTCTCTGTCCAAGATGTGAACATTGCTGTCCTCAAAGGAATGTCCCTTCTCTTTTAGATATAAATGGACAGCAGAGTCTTGACCTGAGGAGCTGGCTCTCCTGTGCTAACGATTAGTTTCCTAACACCAGATATTTCCTGTTAAGTAGCAGACATGGCCACAGCAAAGAAGTGTAAAGTCAAGAGCGAGGGCAGCTGCTTTCAGGAGCAGTGAAACGTTAGATACCTTTTCATTTTAATATTAAACAGTGGTGTTTCTAATTCTGTTTTTAATAACAGATATGATGCAAAAAGCAGCTGGCCCTCTGGTATATTCACATTATCTAATCTGGTCCTCAATCGAAAAAGTTTGGACACCCCTGATTTAGGGAGGTGTATTGGCAGAAATGGAACATAATAAGTATGTTTTTCTATAGTGTATAATCAACACATTCTCACTCTGACCTTGTCACACATCAGATATGAAGTGCATTGGTTGTTGACATTCTCAGATGGAATTTTGCGGTTTACATACAGTCTCTTTCAAAATAAATGCACCATGTTGGTACAACACCATAAAGTGACTTTTTTTTCCTTCAGCAGCAAAAACATGTGGTTGGGTTTAGGAAAAAACAACAGGGTTTGGCTTTATAATCTTGCAAGATGCAAACATAGCTCTCCCAAATGAAAGGTGGTGTTTGTTGGACCCATCCACCACCAGACTCACTTGGACTTTTGCCGCCTTAATGTCTGGTCTTGTCCTGCTGTGTTTCCCCCTGATGTCGCCTGGTGCTGTTACACTATAACGGCCACCAGCCGCAAATCATGCCGACACTAAATGATGGCTTTTTTCGTTGGTGATGCCACAAGTCACTGCCCAAGCACCGGATTTCGAGTGAGAACAGGTTGGTATAATCGCCTGAAAATAAAATTGTTGTGTTTTTGTTACCTCAAAATGAGCCATTTTATCAACAAGCAGAGCCGGTCCTTGTCCATGGAGACCACCATCGCACCGCCATGTTTCTACAGTAGCCTAGAATGTACAAACCAAACATTGGTTCCATATAGGGCCATTCGTATTTACGCACCGACCACTGTAGTTAGCAGCCCCTTCACAACAAGCAGTGTTGGAAAAACACAGATATTTGTTATAGAGAGACCTCTGCAGATAATCCAGCTCCTGGTAAAATCTCTTCAACGTTCGGATCAGAAAAAAAGTGAGCACGCAGTGGGCTAGTGTGCCACCTGCCAAACAGTGCGGAGAAACACTGATTTGTAGAGTGAAAATACTTTCCTTTGTGTATTTACCAGTTTTAATCACCTGTTTTGTTTGTTTTGGAGAGGATAATATGTCTCCTGGTAAAACCCTTCTAAATAATGGACACTGAAGGAGATCTAACTGGGAGTTAGGAGGTTTTAGTTGATTACAATCTGCTATTCTCACCACTCGATATCACTAAATCCCCTGAGTGAGACTGAAACTGAAGCTGTTGTTGTAACTGTGCTCCTCAGCTCATTCTTCTAGATCTTGCATCTACAACTTAACAAAAACAAGATGTAAATGCAAATGAGTTGGGTGATCTGAATCATTTTGCTCAGTTCAGCACAAAGATTCTAATTACTGACTATGTAGTTGGTTTAGTATTCAAGCTGAGCAAACCTTACTACTTTCCAAAGAGACATCAGTATGCAATCGCATCACCATTCAAGGCAGCCCTCTCATTCTTTTCAATGAGGCCACTGCATTGGCATGATGGGAATGAGGACTCAGGGTCATCCAGCAAAAAAGGTGACCCTTGTTCAACTTTTGCCAAAGTGCAAAGTAACGTTACCCAGCAACACACTGCCTTGGCTGATCAAACACATGCAAGCACGCAGTCTCTTCAATTGGAACAAACTCATATGTATCACACACAACGCCTCCAAAAGTATTGGCCTCCCCAACTGCAACCTCTCAGACATCAACAGCAAAGCCATCACACACAGAGCAAACATTGCAGCACATGACCCCAGGCACACCCTCTACCCATCCTTCACACTGCTTCCATCTGGTCCCAGATACAGATCCCTGGTCCAGAAATGGGCATGAGTTTTGTCCCCTCTGCCATAGCATCACTCAACAAAACACACCAGTAAATGTCATGTGTATAGGTGTTCATGTATAAATTTGGATGTATGTGATGCCTGAAGTCATCGTGTGTTTTATAATGTATTCATGTTGTGTGTCTTACACAAAGCTGTGTACAGACTGTGGCAACAAATTTCCTTTGAAAAAGGCAGTAAAGAATCTTTCTATTTATCAGTCATGGCACATTACTTTGAATGTGAGCATGGGAATTCTAATATTTACCTGGGCATCGCTGTGAGGAAAGATAAAATAACCGTCACTGTCATAACTTTCCAGAGTTGTAAAATCCCGAGTAATGGTATTGTACTATTTCAGCATCTGATAAACCAGGAAGCATACAGCTAAACTGACAGTCATGCTTTCAGCAACCGGTGTTGGAAGTTGGGATGCATAATCCTGACACTGATAATTCAGCACGTGTAGTTTAGCTTTCAGATTTAGCATTAAAGCTTTGCCCTGTTGGCCCAGTGGTTACATTGACACCTAATGGTGATTTCAAGCCTTACCTCATGTCTCTAAGGTGTTGAAAGAAACCCACACTGATAAGAGGAACATACAAACCAAAACAGAATGGCCCCACCTAAGGCCTGATCACGCAGGAAGCATTTTGCAGGTTGCAAAACGTAAGGCGCACAGCACTCCTTTTTTTCTAAATTGAATGCCACCCCATCACGTCCTTACGCTAACGTTCTTGTGTAATCGAGTAATTAGTCGCTAGTTACTAAAATGGTCAGGCAGAGGGTATTTGCTGTAGCTCTGGTTGTGGGTGAGTGGCTTTCAGCAAATAGTTTGTCAGGCACAGGGAAACGGAGATCTGTGTGGTCACATGAGGGTGGATCAAGGGGGGTACCACCAGTTGGTCCAGGAGCTTCACCTCCATGATGGCCGTTGACACGTAGGATGATTCAGGGGCAGTTTTGGGCCGTATAGTTCTAGGTATCCAGTCGCTGCTACCACCAGTTTCTCCTCCATTGTTTACCAACTGTAAACTTGTTTTTTTGACCACCACATAAGGCCTGCCTCTCAAATCATCCAATTGGACAATGGGAGAAAAGATGACAAAAAAAGAGATGACTTGGGAGCACTTTTACGCTCTGAGTTGAAGTTTTTTTCAGCCAGAGGAATTCAGAGTGCTCCTGCAAAAGCACCAGGTGCCGAGAGCACTGAAACGTGAGGTGTGTCCAACGCACAAACTGTGAGCAAAAAGCTTCACTCTCATTAAAAACAAGTACAAAAAGTGTCCTCTAGCTGCTAATACGCTTTCTGTGTGATCGGGGCATTAGCGTGTGAATTAAAACCCAGAACTTTCTTCATATGAGGTACACCCACCAGCCCCTAACCTGTTAATATTTAATGAAGAAATGCAACATGATGTGACACATGATGTGGCATTTTACATTGTATAAATTAGACTAGCAGCTATTTCCTCTATTCATATAAAGCCAGGATAAATCACACACAAGATTTGCTATTTTCTCGAGACTTTAATGTCTTCCCAATATGTTGTTGTTTTATCTGTGAAATAAAAGTAAATAAAGGCTTCATTTCCACTGAGGAAAATGGTTTTCATCTTACAAAAGTAGACAGGATGTCTGCATCTGTAGTTACATTTCTGGGGAGGTGCACATCAGGCCATAATGTAGGTCACGGCATAGGCTCTGCATTGATGCAAAGCCTACGCCATAGGTATGGCGTTGTGCTGATGCTGTTAACAGTGTTAACAGAGCTAACAGTAATAACATCGCGGTCGCGGGCGGTCTGGTGGGAGACAACACACAATGGCACAATGTTTCCACAGCAACATTGTTGGGTTGGCACAGCGCTACTATCAATGATTGCCAAATGAGCAGCGCCACCAGCAAAATCCCAGATCCAGGTGTTTCGCATTGCAGTAAACTAAAGAGCAGCAAAATTAACCTCTACACAGACATGCATGACCGGTCAAAAATATTCTTAGCAGCTAACCAATTCATGGTTAACCACTGACATCCCTAGTGTGAGGTGATGCTGCTAACCCATGCACCTTGCTTTCCAAATTGAGACCACATTTTCCACAGACACCTGCAGCTTGCAAAGAGCAGGCTGCTGTTTTCTCTCTTTTCTCTCCACAGCAGCAACAAAAATAACAATTCATAAAAAGAGATAATATTATCAGGGAACTGGAATAAAGTTGTTGCCAATGTTTACAGCACTGTTGTCATTTGTTCATGTTAATTACACCAACATAATAACACACATTCATTAGATAATTTTGTTGCTTTTAATGTGTCTTTGCTGTTAAACCTTCTGTAATTAACTCCATTACACCCTTTAGTGGCCTCTGGTAATCCCCCGCAGGGAAGTGAACTCAGTGATACACACTCCCATCAAGTGTGAGCGGCTCACGCTCTCTCACAGACTCACCTGTTGAAGGAGTCTGCGGGGAAAAGCTATTGAGTCGAGCTGTTTGCATCAGTAAGACAATAAAATCACATCAGCATCTGTTTCCCCTCCAAGTTTACAGCTTTATTCCTCTCCACTGTCTGTTTATTCAAAACCTTGTTAGTGTAATCATAATGTAAATAAGGCAGCAATGTATGTATGCATAAACAAACAGATGCTTTCATATTCCACAAAGACAGCTGCAGAGCAGAAAGATTTCACACAAGAGTCAAAAGAGAGCCGTGACACTTTAATTCAGCCTCATTGGATCACAGTCCTCTGCCAACGAGAGGACTTGAGTTCAAGAACCTTTTTTGTCTAAACATGCCCTGCTGAGAGGCTTTTGAGCAAGACTCCGATCTTCTACCAGCTGCAGTGCCATGTCAGTACACAGCTTGCTCATGTTTTTCAAAGGGACATTGATTCTCCAGTGCTCAAACTGTATTTGGTCAACCTTCAAGTGACAGAATGCACATCTTCCTTGCAGCTTTATGTTTTATTCTGTAATATGAGTGTATTCTACATAAAAATCCTGACCAGTGAACTTTTAAATTGGGAGCCATTTCCCTTTAAGTCATCTCTTCAGCTGGGGCAGCACGAGCAAGAACAAAGTGACTGTGCAGATTCCTCTGACATGTTTTCTTCCTCATTACCAGTAGCCCCCCATTCATCCCTGTGTAGCTGCTCTCCATAAATCATAATAAAACAATGCTTGCACTCTACTGTAAGCCTTACATAACAACTCTGTATGTCCCAGTTGGTAGTCTCTGTATCTCTGCAGTATTTTTCAGCCATTATCAAAACAAATTGTATTAAAGTCTAAGAGCATGTTAGAAAAAAAAGCAAGGGCATGTTTAACCAAGCCATGATTTCTGTCATTTGGTTGCATTTGTTTGGACAAAAACACAAATGGATGTGTGTGTGTGTGTGTGTGTGTGTGTGTGTGTGTGTGTGTGTGTGTGTGTGTGTGTGTGTGTGTGTGTGTGTGTGTGTGTTTTTTTTTAAGTGGGGTTTTTTTTGGGGCATATTGCCTTTATTATACAGGGAACAGAGACATGACCTCCATTTTGATTTGAACCAGTAACATTACAGTTACATGATATTAACCATTAGGCCAACACAATGCCCCACGCTGCTTAACAAGATATTTTGCAATACTGTAAAAAATTTGACTGTAGCAGCTTAGACATTGTTACTGTAAGCATGATAACATGCTGGCGTTAGCATTTAGCTCAAAGCACCACTGTACCTACTGTAAGTACAGTCTCAAAGAGCCACTAGTATGGGTTGTAGACTCTTAAGGCTCATTCATACTCCCTTTATGTAAGAAAATAGATGCTTTCATGTCAAATGTTGTAACCGTCACTGCCAATATACTTCCATGCATCCCTATACACTCACATTCACTTTATTAGGTTTGCCTGTTCAACTGCTGGTTAACACAAATAGCTAATCAGCCTCAATCATGTGGCAGCAGCTCAGAGCATTTAGGCATGTAGACATGGTCAAGACAACCTGCTGAAGATCAAACTGAGCATCAGAATGGGGGAGAAAAGGGATTTAAGTGACTTTGAACGTGGCATGGTTGTTGTTGCCAGACAGGCTGGTCTGAGTATTTCAGAAACTGCTGATCTACTGGGATTTTCACACACAACCATCTCTAGGGTTTACAGAGGATGGTCTGAAAAAGAGAAGATATCCAGTGAGCGGCAGTTGTCTGGGTGTAAATGTTGTTGTTGAACCAGAGGTCAGAGGAGAATGGTCAGACTGGTTCAAGATGATAGAAAGGCAACAGTAACTCATATAACCACTCGTTACAACCAGGGTATGCAGAAGACCATTTCTGAGCAAACAACACGTTGAACCTTGAAGCAGATGGGCTTCAGCAGCAGAAGACCACACCAGGTGCCACTCCTATCAGCGAACAACAGGAAACTGAGGCTACAGTTCACACAGGTTCACCAAAACTGGACAATAGAAGATTGGAAAAACATTGCCTGGTCTGATGAGTCTGGATTTCTGCTGCCACATTCAGATGGTAGGGTCAGAATTTGGCGTAAACAACATGAGAGCATGGATCCATCCTGCCTTGTATCAACGGTTCAGGCTGCTGGTGGTGGTGTAATGGTGTGGGGGATATTTTCTCAGCACACTTAGTACCAACTGAACATTGTTTAAACACCACAGCCTACCTGAGTATTGTTGCTGACCGTGTCCATCCCTTTATGACCACAGTGTACCCATCTCACAAAGCTCAGATCATCTCAAACTGGTTTCTTGAACATGACAATGAGTTCACTGTACTGCAGTGGCCTCCACAGTCA
The DNA here is from genome assembly GCA_019142605.1 of Cephalopholis sonnerati. Taxonomy (NCBI): domain Eukaryota; kingdom Metazoa; phylum Chordata; class Actinopteri; order Perciformes; family Serranidae; genus Cephalopholis; species Cephalopholis sonnerati. The sequence goes on along the minus strand of JAGQAX010000015.1, from coordinate 13,571,096 downwards.
CCAGATCCAAATCCAATAGAGCACCTTTCACATTATGGATGTGCAGCCGACAAATCTGCAGCAACTGTGTGGTGCTATCAGGTCAATATGGATCAAAATCTCTGGGGAATGTTTCCAGCACCTTGTTGAATCTATACCACCAAGAATTAAGGCAGTTCTAAAGGCAAATGCTAAATACTAGCAAGGTGTACCTCATAAAGTGGCTGGTGAGTGTATGTTTGCATAGATACATCCACTAGATGGCACTAGAGAGCAGAGTCAAAAGTTTCTGACTATAATAGGGTTTGCATCCACCTATTCTTATTCGAACTTTCAAAAATAGCGAAAATAAACATGAATGGAAACGCTAGAAATTCGAAAAAAGGCCGAAAATTCTCAAAAAAGTTTTTACGCTTGGAGGGGGTGGATTTGTCTGCGTATCGATTAAAGGAAAGTACGACTTTTTGCTATGGAAGCAGGTTTTGCGGATAAACGATGACTGGACCAGATACCACGAGACACGTCTGGACCGGATATCACGTCAAGCGTATACGTTGTGGCCACAAAAAAATGGCGGTGGACGATAAAGTAACCAGAGTTCTTCCAAACGCCGACAGGTCGATCAGGAATCTGTACATGATCAGTTGTTGACTGTCAGCCGAGTGTGTTGTTTGTTTTGTGGCAGAGAGACGCTCTCTGATGACGTCATCTCATGGCGCACTCTCTTCTCAATAATTGCAAAATAATAACAAATGGAAACAGGCATAAAGTCGCATTTTCTTTTTGCGCATTTTCACTAAATTCGCTCAAAAATTTCGAGACATTCGGATGGAAACCTAACTAATAACATACATGGCAATGGTGGATGAGGTCATCATAATGTACCCTTTAAGGAAGACAATGGTGGTGGCTTGTGAGGTCATTACATGTATTATTTACCCACTATTAGCCAAAAAGCCTTTGGGAATATATAGGTAAGTATACCCACTTCCTCCTCAGTATCCTACCCATCTACCTAGTGGTACACCCACATGCTCAACTACCACTTCATCACTGTAACTGACACTTATGTTGTCGCTACAGTGTCAAAAAGAGCGGCAATCGCAAGATACATGAAGTCCACTTTTGTATTACACCTGCTAGTGTATATATTTTGTCAGGAACGATACTATCACCCGCCTTCCTACCTCATCATCCATGGCATCCATGCAGTTCAGAGGATGAAAAAGGCGGGTGCTAGGCATACAAAGCTCAGAGGAGACTGGCAGCATTGAGGAATACCTTTGTACCTCCACACGCCAAGTACTCACATTAAATGGCATTCTACTTCTGTGTCTTGGTACAGTTGGTTGTCACACATTTGGTACAGTTGGTATTCGAGACTATCTTCTCTACTGGATCATTGTACTGTACCTGGGTACAGTAGAGTTCACACTAATCTAATGATCTAGACTTTGGGGTCAGGTGTACTCAAATCAGGCTCGGGTCTCTGATGTGAAAGCCTCCTCAGTGTTGTTGTCTGTGTACTCATGTGCTTGCTGTTGCATCTTCACTTTATTAGCTGACTGCTTAGATCATGATACCAGCATAAAATATAATTCATGCCATAAAGGCACTTATTACTCGCCTTGTAAACAGCCTCGCAGTTTTATTCACCATCCTGAATCACTGTGAGATGGAAGACTGTAAAAATGACAGCTACAACGCTGGCTCCTGTCACACCTCTGTATGAGTGCAAGGCAGCGGGGCAGCTCCACTTCTCTGATATCTTCAGCCGCACAGTGCCTGCCTGTAAATCCCACAAGGGCCATGCTGTATCATAAGATATAAACATAACAGAGTGGATACTGGCCCGAGGCTTTGCGGCGAGCAGAGTGCTGGGAACTGCATCAGGATGTGTAAAATCAATAGTGTGACAGTGTGTGAGCTTAGTAGTGTCAGTCCATCAACCAGACTAGCCACCACTTGTCTTAGGGAGACTCTGAGTGAGCTCATTGCTCATCTTGAGGGTGCTAAAATGAAAACTGGAAAGAACATAGAAGGACTAGTTCCACATTTTGGGAAATACACTTGCTTTTTTTGCAAAAGTTAGCCTAGATAAGAACATTGCTAACACTCTCATGTCTGTAAGTAAATATAAAGCTACCACCAAGTAGCCAATTAGCCTAGCCTAGCACAAAGACTGCAAATGGTGAGAGTTAGCATGGCTCTGTCCAAAGGTAACCAAATCCACCTTCCAGCACCTCTAAAGCTCAGTAATTAACATAACAGTGTTATGTTGATGTCTGAAAGAAAACCTCGTGTCTCTTGCATGTCTTCAGTGACGAAGAATCCAAAAACTGAGAAAACTCTTGATGTTTAACAACAGCAAAACTAAATCGAAACATCCATTCACAAACTTTCACACCACTCATGCAGTACAATCTATTTATGTATTTATCATTTGTCTAGTCGTATGCTCATGCTAGTAATATTCACTAAAGCCTTTATTTTAATATTCTTCCCCATATATGCATGTGTTTGGAAAAAACTGAGCATACAAGTAGATAAATAAGACTTGGATTGCACTGCACAAGTTGTGTGAGAGCTTGTAAATGGATGTTTTGATATAGTTTTGCTGTTGTTAAACATGGACCCCTATGACTTCAATTTATCAAGAATTTTATGCAGTTTTGGATTCTTTGTCCAATGTTGAGGCATAAGGGAAAAATAAAATTTTCCTCTCAAATTCAACATAACACAGGGTAACTAAATGATACACAAATTATTATTTTGGGGGTGAAGTGTTCCTTTAATTCAACCAAAAAACAAAATGTCAGATGACATGTGGTTTTAGAGGAGGTTAAGTGCCAGACTATTCCCCAGAGACTTGTCATCACTGTGAGTTTTGGTTACAACTCCAAGGAGTCTTTGTGCTAAGCTAAGATTTAAGCTTTAAGCTTCATATTTAACATACAAGAGTGGTCTCAGTCTCATCTAACTCTGAGTGTTATTCTTTTTAGCAAGAAATTTTCATCTTTATTTTTACTCTAATGACATCTCAGTATTGAGAAGAGCTTGCATGCAAAATATTGGGAGTTCACTTTTATTCTTTGTTGTTAATGTGCATAATGTTTAATATAGAGTCCCTGGCTGCAAAAGGCAAATTCTTACACCGGCATCTTTGAAGAAAATCGATCAATATTTGACACTCGACCCATGAGCCTGCATCAGGGGAGCACAAACTCCATGAAGCAGATGGATTTGTTGTATGCTTACATCCAATTAAGAAAACATGAGGCTGATTCTGTCTTGCAGCAATGTCTTCTTTCCCCCACAGAGCAGACGATTTCATGGCCTCGTGCCAAAACAGTCGTTAAATGAGCATTCAAACCATTTTGTGATCCGTTTTAATTGGAAGCTAATGGACTGGAAAGACCTCGTCTGCTCAGGTCCAGGGAAGCATGAGGTGAATAATATGACTGGAATATGGTGACTATGAACTGCTGACTAAACTCCAGTGTGACTGAGGAGTGTGTGACACTGGCATGGGAAGCACAGCATTGGGAAATGAGTCAGTCTTGGATGGACTTACTCTCTGCCATAATGCTTGCCTAGTTCCCGCTCAGCTGCTGGTTTGTGGAGTAAAGCATAAGCAGAAAAGCAGAGACAGAAGGCGACCGTGGAGCTACAGAGTGATAATGAAACCAGTTTAAAAGTTGGAAGGACACAGGGGATGGGCAGAAGGGAGTGACACATACTAAATACATTTCTGTACAAATAATTGTTTTCTTGGTTTGCAAACAAATTACTCTTGGGACAATTTTCCACTCCAAACTGGACAGCTCCCACAGCCATTTCAATGTGATCAGCCATCCCCCAAATTGACTGTGTCTGAAACACATCAGTGGCTTGGACTGTGGAAATTGGGGCTTAAGCAGACCAAATAGCCATGTTATTACGACAGGGACTGTTTTCCCGTCACCCCCAAAATGCACATCATCCTTCTTTCCTGGTTCAAACACCTCTTTTTTTTTGCTTGTCACTCCCTGCAGGCCAGGAATCCAATTTAATGGATGTATTCACACAAACCTGTTGCCAGTGATGAGGGGAGGGTGGGAGGCAGTGATGCAAGAAACAGGAGCCCTCTCCTCATTTTAATGAAGATCTTGAATTCCTTCAGGTGTACGTGGGTGGCGCCGCTGATGCCTGCCAGTCGACAAAAAGCAAAGCAACAGGATCTGCACTGGTGTGGAGGCAATTATTGTTGTAGTCACTAGAGCAGAGCCCATGGATCTCATTAACAAGCCTGAAGCCTCGTTTATGAGAGCAGCACTGCATAATCCAGAGATATAAGAGGAAAGATGTTGATACTCATCGATCGAGAGGTTACACGCCCAATCAAGACTAAGTAGTACTTTGAAATGCAATTACTGCCTCACCAGTTACTGTGTACACTGTAGATTTGATGTTATTTTAACAGTAGCCTATATTAAAGTATGACCCTCAAGAAAATGAAGCCCTATTTTTGATACTACTTATACTAATGGTCGTGTTCTGTTTTTTTAAGCAGCCAGCAGTCAGTGTGTGCCTTTTCCAAGTGGGATACAGAGAGCATACCCACACACAAGATTGACAGGAAAATGCATGTATTCATTTAATGTGATGTGGAAGACAAAAGCTGGTGCATGTGCACATTTCATGTAATGTAGATAAGTACATTGCTCAGAGGCAAGTTGCACCAACTGGTCTTTGCAAGCCTTGTTCTGACGGCTAAGTCGGTCTTTGTTAAGACAAGTCTTTCGAATGGACTTAGGTCATTTGCACCAGTCTGTGATACATGGTACAACTCCAGTGAAATGGGAATTTCTGCGTCTACTAACATTGTTGGCTGATGTCTTACAATTGTCCATGTTTCCAGATGGCTCCAGTAATCCATGGTTTCTGGTTGTGGAATGACCTAACTGTCTACACATCCCGACCTCAACAAGACGATCCGCAGGGTCACTCTCCCTGAACATGGCACGGGCCGCACCTCTGCACTGTTAAATGTTACAGCAGTTATTCACAGCTGGACCGCAAGCACCTCATATTCTCACCGACACGCCAATGCTTATTCACCGTAATGCACACTTCCCCTCTCCTTTTATCGCCAGAGTCCTCTGCTCCATCGGAGCGGCATATAGAAAAGCAGCTGTCTGGTTGATTGGCGCTGTGCAGGATTCAACCAAGTTTGCAGGTTTTGCAATGCACGTTCATGTGAATGCCCATGCCCCTATGGCTGTTGCCATAGCAGTGTATGCGTTGCTAGGGTACATTGTTGACAATCCTGCTGTCTTGCTAACATGTAGGTAATAATCTATTCATTTGCAGCATTGTTATTGTGAAGGATCAGAGTAAAATAAATAAAAATTTCACAGACACCAACATCAAGATTTGGCTGTAGCTTACAACTCACAGTCAGACAGTGTTGTTAACAGTGGTATTAAAGAGTGAGGACCATACCAGCGGCTGAACAGGCCAAAGTGACATTTGCAGGTAAGTTGCTGCTTAATGTGTTACAGCTTAGCAGCTAATTAGCTGGCTATCTAACTCGATAACTGACATGAGCAGTGTACTTTTCATTGGTGAATGCATGTTTTGTCAACAAACAGGTGAAGAACAAGTCATGTTCATGTGTAAGTTAGCTAGATGAAAAGGAGACTTTAGCAGGAAAGCTAATGTGGCTGTGTTGCCAGGCAAGAACATTGATACTGGACTATCTGGCAAAATCCTGTGTTGCTGTTTTTTAAGTCCAGTGCCATTTTAAAATTAATACATTTTGATTTAAATTCTCTACAATATGGTAATTTGGTCAGGGAAGAATCATGATGATGGCAAATAAGCTTGGTTAGTTTTCGACCACTAGCAGCGCTATGAAGCTTTTTTTTTTTTTTTTTTTTTTAATTAATCAATCATACGTGTACATGAGGACACACTCGCGTGAAAGTGAGCGCATGGCCAAAAAAATATACACTCACTTTCTTGCTATTGTTGCTGATCAAGGTTTATGGTGGTAACACACAAAGAAGAATACATAATGTGCCAACAAAGGCAGTGAAAAAAAGCAGCAAACTTTGCTGTTTTGGTTTACTCTCACCACTCTCATCAGCATCATTTTCAGCCTTGGTAGCCTTGAGCAAAATAGCTCTAAAAAGAACAAACGTACGCTACCTGCTCCGCACCAAATGACAGACAGACACAGTTAAGGACTAGCTGGGGAACATAGTGGAACTATAGCAGCTAAAGAGCCAGATAGGCTACTGTTTCAGGGGTTAGAGGAGACCAAACCAGAGGTAAATTGAGAATAAATACTGTCACACAATTCTAAATGAATGCTAATGCTGTTTGTATCACATTTGGTAAATAGCAACTGCTTCCAAACAGATCGGCCAACTTGATGTCATAATTTGTCACAACTTCATTCCACCAAAAAGCTTTTTAATGCAAGAGATGTAATTTTATACGAGAGATTATACTCACAATAAGAATTAAAACTGAAACTACTTAAGTTGCTATGATAAGAAAGATGCCATTAGGGCAGCAACTAACAATTCATTTCTATATTGATTAATTTGTTTGTTCTGAACACATGACATCTATTGCACGTCTGTCCATCCTGGAAGAGGGATCCCTCCTTCAGTTGCTCTTCCTGAGGTTTCTACCATTTTTTTTGCCCATTAAAGGGTTTTTTGGGGGGAGTTTTTCCTTATCCGCTGTGAGGGTGCAAAGGTCAGAGGAATGTCGTGTGCTGTAAAGCCCTCTGAGGCAAATTGTTATTTGTGATATTGGGCTTTATAGATAAAACTGAATTGAATTGAATCGAAATCAGAAATCCATCCCAGTATTCCAGGGTCCAGAAAGTCCAAAGCCCCAAAGATAGTCAGTTTACAGTGATATAACAGCAAAAGGCAGGACATCCTCACATTACAGAAGCTGACCTGTGGCATGTTTTCATTAAAAAAAAAAAAAACAAATTAAAATAGTTAATTGATTATTAAAATATTTGCCGATTAATTTTTGGTTGTGTGACTAATTGATTAATCAACTAGCTGTTGTTGCTGTAGTGCCATTTCTAAACCCAACTTTGATGATATCCTGCTAACATTTGCAGTGACACTCCAAAAACAGTTCAGTGTTCTTAACATGCAAAAGATGTTGATGCTTTTCTAACTCAAAATAATTAGGTAATTTTGTTGTCTGTTTTTCACCCCAGTGACATTTACATATGAGCAATCTGTCACAGCAGAGTTGCCACCAGCTGCAACAAGCAAGTCATGCACCAGCATGGTAATTTGAAATATCACAAAATAACACACGGGAAAAAATGCTCCTAATGATTCAGAGATCCTGTGAGATCATCGCTTTGTGTATGTATTTATTTATGTTTTGATCTCCATATTTTATGACAAGTCACCTTTCTTTTGTCTTTGTACTGTGCTCTCGTTAGGCTAATCAAACGCAGCTCTGTGTTATGTTTTCTTTGATTTCCTGTCAATGAAGTTTGAACTGCTGTGGGTGGCGTTTCCTCAGATCAGAACACATGTATGTATAAAGGGAAACCATCAGAGATAACTGTGCCTAACCCCGGCGAGAGAGAAAGTGCAATGATTGCCACCACTGCCGCTCTTTTCTTATAGCTCCTATTTCATCAGGCCAGGGGGAACGAGGCCATGTCGCCACTGTGCTCAAAGACACAATAATGATGCTGTCATTTCAGCGCCACGGACAGCGACAATGGGGAGGATGATCATCGGAACTGACTATGCATAAAATCCCACAAATTTCCTCCCTGGCTGCACAATACGTCAGTGATTAGAAGCGACAGGGGCTTTTTGAGGAACCTTGTGGGCTCTTTCATATCAGAGCTCTGAATAAAGTGTTGTGCCCCTGAGGTTGATTCATGTTTGCTGTGTTCATAGAATGTTGCTCCAAGATAATGCTTGAGTTGACCTCTTTATAAAGGGACTGGCATTACCTAGAATGAACCATTCAGACTTTAGCTTTGGTTAAATCATAGTTTGAACCACGCTGCTGGCATTACTAGCGATTCAGTCAGTGGGCTTGTTAGTCAGTACATTACACTACATTCATGTTTCCCAGAGGATGAATGCTAATGACTTTGGCCTCTCTTTTTCACCAGCAGTAGACAGTGGCTGAAATAGGCCTCTCTGTCATTAACATTTATTTTGAAACACATTACCTCAGCTGTACTTTAAACATGCATTAATTGTTGTTTTTCTTTGGCCACATGTCGCAGAACAAACTGTACAAACATAATGTCACCTAATAAAGTTGTTGCCTATTTAATCAAGCACACACTCTTTCAGAGTTGTATTTCTGGCTACAGGCATGCTCTTCACTTATTAGCTCTGTTATGGACTCTATTAACTCCTGAGGAAAATATCTAACTCTAAAGCTGCTAAATGCCTCACAGTGTTTACTAGCTAGTAGTTACCAGTGTCTGTTTGCTATTTGATGATGGGTAAGTAGCATGCGATAAGGTTAGCAGAGATTTTGGGCTGACAACAGCTGCTGCTGCATGAAAAGAGGCTGAACAAAAACAAAAAAGTTGCGGGCCTGAAACGAGCCCCAAGGAACAGTGTGGTCAAACCGTGCAATTATAACTTTAGTCATGTGATGTCACTGGGCCCAAAAAGACTTTTATCCCATAGACTTACATTGTGAAGGTACAAAGGAGGATTAGGGCCACGGTAAAGAAAAAAAAAATCTTAGTTTTTAAGAATAAAGTCGTAAATCTATGGGAATAAAGTCGTAAAACGAGAGAATAATACAAGAATATTCTTATTTTAAAAAAGTGTGTTTTTGGAAGTATTTGTGTGTGTGTGTGTGTGTGTGTGTAGGTGTGTGTGTGTGTGTGTGTGTGTGTGTGTGTGTGTGTGTGTGTGTAGGTGTGTGTGTGTGTGTGTGTGTGTGTGTGTGTGTGTGTGTGTGTGTGTGTGTGTGTGTGTGTGTGTGTGTGTGTGTTGCTCATTGTTTTCTGCCTATGACATGGAGGTGGAAATCAGTGTTGAACCCAAAATGAATATATGAATATCTGTTGAATATCCAACGTCAAACTATCTTCACCACGGTGTTTTCTTTTTCTCTGCAGTCGCTACCCAGTGAGTGTTGTTGTTGTTGTTGTTGTCTTCTTCCTCCTTCTTCCTGTGTCCAGCTGGTGCACCTCGCTTACTTGTTTTCGTCTACGGAGTTGTTGCATGTGGATTGGAGACACATTTGCATTTACACTTGTGTTAGATGGGGTCACAATGCATCCCTGACCACCTTCAGAAGTGGTTTGGCAGATCAAATAGATTGTATTTACACCTGCACTTTCATGTGGTCGCAAGCAATCGGATTGCTATCGCAAAAAACGCATGCTAATACAAGGTGTAAAGGAGGCCATTATGTTATCAGCATCCGCACATACGATGGCTTCACCCAGATGTGTTGATCACTGGGATGAGAAAAAAACACAACGGAGGCCAGCTCCTCGTCCTCGCTGCTCTTAGGCAACCTTAGGATGCAAAGCAGAACAGGATACATTGTAGATATACAAATGGAAACACACTGAACATTAATTCTTGTACAACTTTATTCTTGTAGATGTAAAACTTAATTCTCATATATTTACAACTTTATTCTTGTATATTATAACTTTTATCTCGAAATCTAAGATGTTTTTCTTTAAGTTGGCTCTAATCCTTTTTCATATGAAGGAGACTTCTGGGAATCAGTGGACACATATTTTTGAGCATCGTAACGACCACAAAATTCTTCATTTTACCATCAGAATTTTATTTGATTATGTCTGCTAATATGTCTAGAAGTCTTGAAGAGCTGCATGATTAAATAAAGTTTCCTCATTCAAGATAGTGGAGGGCCAAACCAGAAGTTAGCAGCTCGGCTGGCTTATGTCTCTAGTGCGCCTACTCAATACGCCCAACAATGCGGAAGATCGGGTAATCTTTTTTGGCATTATGCACCACTAAACAGCTTTCATCGGAATGAACAGGGCCCTGGTTTAACACTTTATCCAGCTCTCATTATACATCTATGACCTGAATTCAAAACAATGAGCTGAAAATTACCAACATGCTCATTGTAGAGCTAAAGGGAAGTCAGCTGGTCATGGATCGATAGTCATTCATTATTAACTTAAAAGTATTGACTGCTGCAGATGTAGGAGTGATAAGGTTGCTAGCTTAGCATGATACAGTGTCAAAGCTAGCATTGATAAGGCTACTGCAAATACACCTGAGGCTGACAAAATACATGCCAGACGATGGTTGGACCCAGTATAGCATTAAAACATAACATGGAAGATGATATACAATTAAGAATGTTTTTTGATGCTTGCCAAAACACTGTATATCAGTTTCATGACAGTAAAAGGCATGATTGCACAGCAGTGAAATGTACTCTGGTGACAATAATTTTATTCTATCCTTGCTTGAAGACATAGCTGTTTTCTGTTTTCACAGAATCACCACTGTACCAGTGCTAATTGTTGGCCTCAACAGGGACTTATTAAAGTTGAGCCAACACAACACAGAGCTAACAAGCTCTGTCTGAAAATAGCCCCAAAACACTTATTTCACAGGTAATAAGCTCAGATTTTGGTAACAACATGACCTTTCCTGTGGCACCACCCTCAGGAAAAAACAATGTTTTAAAATTCAGCAAAGATTTCAATCATGCAGCAGTTTTGTTTCCTGGTGTGTAATGAGCATTACAGGTTCACACCAGGGTGTATGTTTAGTCTTGTTTAGGCTATGACATAGTATCCATGTAACAGCTGGTTGGTAGTAATATATCAGTGGACTCACAAGATGCATGACTGTCCTAGAACCTAAGTAGGCCGTTAATGTGACACAGTATCCAGGGGACTGCTCCCTTAAGGCGTATAATCCGCATTTTGGAGTAACTAATCATTCCCTGTGTGTCCATGTCACATTTTTCTTGCCCTGAACCTACTCTACTGCCGCCAACATCAGCAATTTTCAATAACTGCTTCATCTTTTCCAGGATGTTTCCACCTTCCTATTTTTCACCCCAGCAGTAGACATGGCAGCGTTTTAAACTTTCTCAATAAATCCGCAGGAACGTACGATGGCACTTTCGATTTTCCCGAAGCTGCCACCGCAGACTCATGATGCACTGGGCATCAGACAGTTGAAAAGGGGGTTTTCAAAGCCAGAGCGGAAGCAGCAGACACTACAGAAGCGGCTTTGTGGCTGCAGAGGTTGTATAAGACTTAAGAGATTGTTTGGATTTAGAAGATGAAGGAGATAAAGGAAATCCACGCATTCTCAAAGATCAATCCCTATCATTTGGTGAGCACTTTGAAGACACTTCAATCTGTTGACGGAGACATTTTTCCCTGACAGACACAGATCTGAGCCTGTTGTGTTCAAAAAACAAGGTGCCACTTATACCTCTGACAATGTGTCATCTTTTTAGCATCCTGGCCCCAAAAATATATCTGTGCCAGCAGCCATTTTTACGTCACCTTTTGTAAAACTGAACAAATTCGGAAATGTAAATAAGGAGGATGCATCACAGCTTATTTTAGAGTGGATTGTGAGAAACAGTGGCCACACTATCTGGCATTTTTCCAAATACTGGGAGCAAGTAATAGCAGCGCTGTAGGGCTGAGATGTTTTCACTGCAATTTAAGAGGTTGAAATCACCAGCAATTCTTGCTACTATTTTATTTTATAATGTCACATAAGAGCTCTTGCAATTTAAGTAGCTAACAAATATAAAAATGGAGCCATGGAGCAGGTGCGCATGACATGGTTTTTACAGATTTAAATTGCTATATGCAACAGAGGTTTACCACTCAGCAAGTAGGGTGACTTGGTGACGCTACGAAACTATGCTTGTATTACTTCACAATTACTTTGAAGAATAATTAACATTATATTGAGTATATGATTTATTCAGTAATTATCTCAGTATAGTCCTGACACAGTGGATAAGCACTGTACACCTTAGAAAACAAATAAGAACTTTTATGCAGACTAAAGCATAACTTCATAATTAAATGGATGGATCAATACTCATATTGGTATCCGAAGGTCAGCAATATTAAACAAGATGTAACACCAACTATCAAAGCAGCTAACAGTAATGTTTCACTCTGATCTAATTCCTTCATTATTAATAATTCAATAACACATATATCCATCCATCCGTGGAGGCAGCAGGCTGAGCGAAGTACTCCAGACGTCCTTCTGCCCAGCAACGCTTTCCAGCTCCTTCTGGGGGATCCCTAGGCGTTCCCAGACCAGACGAGATATATAATCCCTCCAGCACATTCTGGGTCTGCCCCAGGGCCCTATAACACAAATATTAATATTCAAATATTTAACATGCATTAATCATGCACTAAATTAGTTTGTAAGGCTGTACATGTCATTTTTAATGTAAAGTGAGTATAAACCTAGCTTAGCAAAAAGAAGTGCTGTTGAGGCATTTTTGAAAACAGCCAAGATGGCTGCAGCTGATGTGGAAGTCACGGTACTATTTTAAAATTCTGATGGAAAAACGGCAACGCTGTGACATTCACAGATGCACTGATGCTACACAAACCCTGCTCGTCTCTGTACGCTGTAGTCTGTTTATATTTGCCCGACGCTCAGTCCTATGTCATGTGTCATTGCCCTGATTGGTTGTAGGTCTATCCAGGTATTATGGTCCAAGGCCACTAATATGGCCCCATGGAAATCGAAAATTAACTGAGAGGTTACATCCATCCATCCATTTCCAACCACTTATCTGAAGCTAGGTCAGAAGGTCAGGCAAAGTATTCCAGACGTCCCTCTCCCCAGCAATGCTTTTCAGCTCCTCCTGATGGACCTCGAGGTGTTTCCAGGCCAGACGAGATATATAATCCCTCTAGTGTGTTCTGGGTCTACCCCAGGGCCTCCTACCAGTAGGACTTGCCTGGAACACCTCCAGCGGGAGGCGCTCAGGAGGCATCCTGATCAGATGCCCGAATCACCTCAACTGACCCCTTTCGATGCGAAGGAGCAGCGGCTGTACTCTAAGCTCCCTCCAGATGTCCGAGCTCCTTACCCTATCTCTAAGGCTGAGCCCAGCCACCCTTCTGAGGAAACTCATTTCGGCCACTTGCATCCCCGATCTCATTCTTTTGGTCACTACCCAGAGCTCATGACCATAGGTGAGGGTTGGGACGTAGATGGATCAGTAAATCGAAAGCTTTGCCTTCTGGCTCAGCTCCCTCTTCACCACGGCGGTCTGGCACAGCGTTGGCATCACTGCAGACACCATGCCAAACCGCCGACCCATCTCACACTCCATTCTACCCTTACTCATGAGCAAGACCCCGAGATACTTGGGGCCCTTGCTTGAGAGGTAACAGACTAACTCAAATCTGCAAATTGGTGTGGTGACGCCAGGCTAAGGAATAACACCACATTTGTTTGACAGCTTGTTACTGGTTACTTGGGAGATCCCTCTTTTACACACAAAACATATGATCAACACAAAAAACATGATTAATTATTTTAGATTTAAGTATCTAGCAGCATTCAAAGTAGTTCATATTGGCTTTACCGTGAATACTCAAGGTTAATTTAAGAAGGATGGATGCAGGACTCAATAGAGAAAGGTTGAAAATAAGGCATGAGTGACACCCCACGCCTGAGTTTGCCTTTGCCCTCCAAATCACTGAATCTACCTGGACAGCAAGGTCATCGAAGAAATTAAACTGCCATTTAATCCAAGTGTGCGGAAAAGGACGAGTGCTAAAATGAGAAATAAAAGGTTAACCTGCGAACCTCCCTCTCAGCCGAACATGGCTCCACACTATTAAACCACACCACTTAGACATGAACATGACATTAACTTTTTAATAATTGCTTTTGCCCGGCAGTAAACAATATAGCTGTCACCAACAAGACAAAGTCTGCCTTTAACACGCTTTCTCAGTCTGCAGCCACCGTTCACGCCCAGGAAAGCACGGACCATTAAGTGAGTTATCATTCTTTATTGTGATCTATTATGGGTTAATATGTTTTCCAGCCGCAGGGCATGTTTTTCTAGCTGTATGTGATGCATGGGCTTCTTAACAGTTGTGTTACGCTTGCTGCTAGAACACAATTTAAAGTATCGTGAATTTCCTATTGACCTTCTGTTATGGTGTTTGTTTGTCTGCTGTATGGGAAATAATAGAAATACATCCTTTACAAATCCATTCTTTCTGCTCCAGGCAAAGAGTGTTTTCATCACCATAATCATATTGATTGTGGCAAAACATTCTTATCCTTGGCACCGGGGTAAAAGAGTAATTACACAAAGCCATCATCTTCATGATGTCCTAGTTTATTGCTTGTTGACAAATAATTATGAAAAGCAGGCAGTTCTCTTTTTCAGCCATCGTTCTACCCAGACAGTGGCACAAAAGTATTTTTTGTTGTTTTGGGCGTTTGTGCTGGTTTGGTTGGTGGAGGTTTACTGAATCATGCTCACTTCAAGGTTTAAGGACCTTGGCGTGTGGGTGGGTGGGGGAGGGAGGAAGGGGGGGGGCACAGGGAAAAAAGCCACATAGGCAAAGTGTAGTCTGTGCCTCCAGCTGTCCAGCTCATGGCAGGATTGAATTAAAGATGATGAATTTTATTTTATTTTTCTCTTGGCACAGCATCATTAGGACAGCAGCTATCAGGAGCTGAAGTCTGTCATCCAAATTGTGTACTTATATCTCTGCCCTCACACATTTTACATGGAATTAGGAATACAAGTTTTGTTCTCACTCATTAATAACATACACACTCTTCAGCTTATGGGGTATATGCTTAATCACTGATATATTTTATATCACACTTATAAGCATCCTGCAGCCACTGCATTCATTTTCATTTTTCAGGTTAGGCTTGTGTTTGTTTATCCATCAGGGAGATCAATTTGCCATCTTTATTTCTTTCGTCTGTTACTTTATTGTCATGTGGTAATGACATCTTCCACTGTGTTAAGGAACAATAGCATCTGAGACACAAGACTCTGGGCAGAAAGCTTTTAATGCAGGAAATGATTCACCTGATCTTTGCAGAGCTCCCACAGATCCTTACAAAGTCTTCAAAGTTCTTGAATTTCTTTCATTATAATATCTCAAAACACTTGCTAATATCACAGCACACTGTCCTACTGTCCACTGTGCTAGCAATCCTGCATGGCACATGGTCTCCCTACTAGCTGAGATAAGCTTACCTAGACATAGAGCCCTATGCTAAAGTGATTAAGGGTGCTGTCACACCTGCCCTGTTTGGTTCTGGTTCAATCAAACTCAAGTTAGTTTGCCCCCTAAGTGTGGTTCGTTTGGGCAGGTGTGAACACAGAAATCAAACTCAGGTGCTCACAAAAACAACCAACTGAGACCCTCTAGAAGAAGTGGTTTCGATCTGGCAACAAACAAACTCTGGTGCGGTGCGTTTATGGCCGAGAACATGTTCCAACCTCGATCCGAAGCAACTGCAGTCGCATCACGCATTGTTTGGGTTAAACATGAGCATGTCACAGTCCTGAAGGATTATTAATGTGTGCTTCCTCCTGTACTGCTTCAATATGCACATTCAGCACATCTAATGCATCAAAACATTGTTTTCTAGTTGGAGCCACGCCTCGTTTTCAAACTGTATGGTTTGACTAAAATGAACAATGACATCAATATAGTCCACGATGAGCAGCGCTAAAATCAACCTGCGTAGTTATCCCTCCATTGTGACATTAGAAAGTGTCACATTTATCTTGCAAGTGTACTCTTCTTCAACGCTTTGTTTACTTCCTGGATTTTTCACGCATGGAAATTCTGACCAATCAAGAGCAGCTTTCTCACACAGGCATTTGATGTGGTCCACTTGTAAATACTGCAGTGAGAACACGAACCAACTCCAAAGCAAGCGAACTCTAGGTCTGAAAGCACCCTAAGAAAGGGATGAAGGATGTTTCTGAGTGCTGCCATGAAGAACGACAGAGCAGTTTCCTCCTTTTGGCTATAAAGTTTTGTTTCAAGGTATAGTCCGCATGTTTAATGTCTATCGATGGACTGTCAATGGAGGACTGACGCTAGGAGGTGTTGGACCACAGAGAGCAAGCTGACCGAGTGAAGGCTGCTGGATCACTGCCCTTTCTAAAAACACGTGGTTTTGCCGGGGGGCAGGGGAGAACGTCCTCCATCATAAAGAGTGTTGTGTAGCTGATGCATACCCTCGTCGGCTCTCTTTGGGTTGTCTCGTCACTAGCAAAACTGTAACCAGAAAGTTTTGTATAAACCTAATCTTTGCCTCTACCCTAAGATTAAACCTACAGGAGACCTTATGCATAACTGTAACTTCTGACAGAAATGAGTTTGTAATTTCTTATGATCATGGATTCACAAAGAAACTTTTTGAGTTTTGTTCCTTGTACTGCTGGCATGGCTGCAACTGTGACTAGACTTCCCTGCAGAGTTTCCACTGACTTTCACCTGACTGCTGATAAAGTCTCTAACTGGACCATGGTAAAGTTACACTGGAAAACATGTACAATACATACTTGCTTAAATGTTTCGACATTTAGTTGAATTAAATTATGTTTCAACAACAAAAATCTACTCACATGGGGGGATCTCTGTATTCTGATATCAGTGTAGTATCTGGCATCATGACCAGCCCAAACGGGCTCACAAGACTGTCTATCAGATTCCATGTAAACTAAATTATAGGAGAGCATACATAGTTAGTTCTGTACGCCTTCATACTTGACTTGCATCAAATAAACTGATCTCATATTGTACAGTATGCATGTATTAATCTAGTTTGCCCAATTTCCAAAGCTTTAGAAACTAAATCTACTAAATTTGCCACACAGTCCAACTTCTCATCATCAAACCAAAATAATTCAGCATTTTTGTTCTGCATTCTTACAAAGGTGCACACTCTTTATTATATGGCCTTAACTAAGTGCAGTGGTGGAAAGGGTCTGTCTGACAGCTTTAGTTACTATACTCTGCAGATTCAGATTAACAGTACAAAATTTAATCAATAATTTCAAGTCAATCAAATTACATCAGTGGCGATTTTCTGAGGTCTTTACATAAATATGAATTATCTGTTAACTTCCTCAGGTGCTCTCTGAATGCAAGTTTTGCAGATTTGATGCATTGTAGCATGTTGTCCTTTTCTCCATGTCCATTCAAGATGTTCCCTTTTCCTCCTCCTCTGAGTCCATCCACCACCACGCTGCTATCTTCAAGGGTGTCTAGGGTAAGATATTGAGACTGCTTATTCATTGGAGGGAGAGAATCCCATGTGTGCTTAGTGCAATTAAAGATCCAAAACATGTGTTTGCAGGGTAGGAAGGACTCTGCACTCACACAATGGCCCTCTGAGGTCCATAGAGTAAAAGCTGTGTGACTGATCACCCCTGACGAAACGCACCATCATCTCTTTTCACGATATTCTGGGCAGTGAAATGGAAAACAGAGCTGATGGTCTTCAGACAGTGCAGGACCACATTTCCTGGGTGGTTTTGAAGGAGGAGTGGTACATCGTTATTGTGGTCTTTGTGGCTTGTTGTATAGCTGTTTTTTTCAGGAATGAACTTTCTAACAATAGTCTCAAGTAGAGATAAAACAGTCCCAGTACCTGAGATGTTCAGGTGAAAGGCCTTTAGATTTTTGTTAATGGTTTCATCTTCATTGTTGGCGGTCACTGAAACATTAAATGCCGTCAGGAGTGTAAGCTCTGCACCATTTCTCAAAAGAAAGCAGAAAAAAACTCTTACAATAATTCTTAAATAATTCTTATTAATAATTAGATATCCCCAACGACTACAACTGAAAATTATTTTGTTGAAGTGCAACCCATTATTTCCCAGTTCTTTTCATCTATCAGCCAAGTTAATGCGAGTACTGTGACAATGTTACCTCTTAAATGGCAATCCATCTTTGTTCATACGTCCTCAGACTTTTGTTGACTTTGTACAGACGAACGTTTCTAATGTCCCAATAGCTATCAAACAGCTTTCCTCTGTCTGGGCCCAAGCAGTGGTGCGAAGAAGGCTCAGCAGTTCTTTCTGTTCTCTGTCTGCAAGCTTCCTCTTTCCTACAATCACTGTTTGGGCAAAAAAAAGTGCCCTTCTTTGCAGCATGGCCGAAATCGCTACAAAGCAATGCATATTAGGCATGTGCTTTTCATGCAAAAAGTTATTCAGACTCAGCACCATGGGAGTCTCATATACAGAATGAAAAACACAAAATTGCCAAGAAACCCACCAACAAACACCAGGTACTTCACACAAAAAGTAATGTTTTATGTTACAATAAACATTTGGGTAAAGTGTGCTTAACCCTAACTTTTTTCTGTTGTTTTTTTCTGCTTTCTTAAATTTTGATTATTATAAAATTGGTCATATTTCATTCTGACTGGCATTAAAAAAGTCTTAAATCTAACGTGACTTCAGCTGGAGGAACCCTGTCTTTGTCATAATATCCATATTTTTCTTTTTACTTTACTATCCATCATACATACACTTAAGTGCTTTTGAATTTAACTTGTTAATTTCTTCATCATTCACACAGATTTAACTGCTGGACACTTTGTGGTTTTCACCTCAAACAACCAATGTACCCACTGCACAGACATTAGCTGTAGCTAGCAACAGACACCCCGACTGTGTGTGTGGGAGTGTGCCCGTGTGTTCTTCCTGAGCTCAACCTCTGACTGAACTCAGAAACTTCTTTATGTTATTTTCCTTCAGCCCCTCTCTCTTTTCCTCTCATGTCTGTAAGTGTGTGAAGTGGAAGTCATGCTGGTTTCCTGCTCAAGATGTAATACTTTTAACCAGCATCGTCACGTCAGTTCGCACCATCCCTGGTGAATTCAGGTCTAATAGCTCCATTGATTTTGTATATACACCTCTAAAACCTGCTTTATTTACCATCAGGGTCTTAATACACAGTAAGTCTGCTGCACCTCTGACCGCACACAGCATCTGTGACAGCTGAAATTCTCTACCACCTCACAACTGCAGCAACAGGTGGCAACCTCAGTTCCAAAATCTGCAGTTCCTCAAATGGCCACTTAAATGAGCTCCAGATGTGCCCCTTGTTAAAACTTGACAACAGAAATAAACAGGTGTACAGTTTTGGTCTCAGTCGCTAATTTCAACACTCATTACAACTGTGCAGGGGCACATTATTATGTAACTCACCTTATTGAGGTTTAGAGTTACACAGATTTAAGGGCAGGCCACTTTGAGTGACGGGCTGTCTGATAAGTGGGTGTGCATAGTGTGGTCACTTCTGGTTCCAAAAATCCAAGATGACGACGGCCAAAATGCCAAACTCGAGGCTTCAAAATTAGTCCACAAATCAGTGGGTGACATCACGATAACTACGGTCATATGCAGCTCCTAAGGCTGGACTACCAGTTCGACTAAGCTGGAATCTGCCCATGGCCCCAGATCCCAAAGGGTCCCAGACACCTGAGGTTCACTGTTGGTTTTAATGGTTGAATTTAAATTAAATAACTACACATTGGTTTAGGAATTTGTGCCACGAAATTCTTATATCATCCATTATTACCAAATCTTTTTAATGCTTTCTTGAACATGGTCTCTGTATTAATATTTGGTTTCAGAACTTGATTTTACTCTGTGTGCTAGCGCACATTATGCTAGATAAAACTGTGTTTAATCAAATTTGATGATAATGGAACTTAATCAGGAGCAGGTTCAGACTGAAACCATTGTCTGCCTGCAATGTTGAAATTATTTCACACAAAACTGCTTGGAAATTGGATTGAGAATTGTAGTTATTGGCCTTAAACAAGCACATCCACGTTCATGGTTATTTAATGTGAGTTATGCAAAACGTTTATAGCTTCATACCTTGAATACCAAACCAAGGAACACTGAATCCTCTCGAATTTAGTGTGTGTCACTTCATTTCTCCCAGCACAAGAAGTGAAATGAAAATAATCAATATAAATGGACATTCATGGTGCCCTACCTGATGTTGCCCCTAAATGAAAATGGGTTCTATGGATACCTATGAGTCCCTTCTAAACATGAGAAGGCTTGATCCCAGTAAAGGTTTTGTTCAAAGGCTTTGTTGCAGGTTTTTGTATGTATCTCCATACATGTTGAATCTTAACATAAGGGTGTATTTCAGCTAATCTTCTTAATTGTTTAAAGTTTCCACTGGTTTCCTTGGTTTTGATGGTTCGCTTGCAGCATTTGTTGACATACATTCTGGGTTTTTTGGGGGGGTTGTTTGGTAGTAATTTCATGTTTTTGTGTTTTCTATCATTAGCTTTTTTGTTGCGTATTTGATCATGTCGTTTTGGTTTGGTTGGTGGACTGTGGGTGTTAGCAAATCAAACTTTGGTGCCATTATCTCCTTTTGCCATTCACGTTGCTGCTGCCAAACTTTAAATCTGCTCTCCTCTCTGCTCCTTTTCAGCTGCCATTTTAGGTGGAATCATCGCTCCAGCCGCACTTCAAGCCTACGGTATCACCTCGATGCAAAACATGTTGCTGCAAGCATGGACACCAGAGCTAACGTTAGCTATGACAGTCTTGGTACAGGCGAAACGGTGTAGCCAGCCCACAGTAGGCGGCATTTTCCTGACCGAAGCCAACCCGAGTCCGAGACAGTTATAACCGAGCCCGGCCTGAACCCGACAGACTTTCTGATTTTTAAATCCTGAACCCGACCCGAGCCCGACGCAGTCTGTTACCTGACATAGTCACTGTTACCATGGTTACAGCTTGACTGTTTACCGTGATCACACATGGACAGTGTGTAAATGGCCATCAAAAGGCTGCTGCTGCTCACAGTCAACACGCCGCTCGCACAGCAGCACAGCGCAGCAGCACAGCGCAGCACACACACTCAGTTGGAGCGAGCCTGTGTTGCGTTCAGGCGTTGTCCCGTAAATAACAAATTCCAGCACTTGAATAGGCCATAGCACAACACAGCAGCATGTCAAGTGGGCCAAACCCGAGCAAAATTTTTGATTTGCTATCCAAACCCGGCCCGACCTGTCAGGTTCCACTGGGTCCTGCAGGGCTCAGGTCGGGTATCCACACTCTGGCCGACAATAGACCAGATGACGGGGTTCAGAGCCAAAATAAGTAAGTCTACCTCTGACAAATTAAGAAACTCTCTGGTTAAATGAAAAATGAACATCTTTGTTGTTTAAGTTCATGTATATGTCTATTCATTGATTCAGTCGTCAACCAAAATTGATCTGAATTGAAAAACTTAGCTTATTGTGTCAAATATTGATATTTGATAAAAAATGCGATTAATCAAGATTAATTAATTACAAAGCCTCTAATTAATTAGATTATTTTTTTAATCGCATCACACCAGCTAGCAAATAAACATTATTTTCTCTCATAACCGTGTTTCTCCTAATTGAACCAGCCTATATATGTTTTTCAGCAGCATAACAGAATTCCTAAAATTCAGGTATGGCCTTTGGTTTTGGTGTGCCATCCCGAGATTTTCATTGGCCCCATCTGGACACAACTGTTAAAAAAATCCGGGGGGCAACACTGGCCCTACAATTCTAAGAAGCATAATTAATATTGCACATCATCTTTCTCTCCCTCTTCACATTTCCTGTCAGTCTCTACTAAATGCTAATCAGAATAAAGGGAAAAAGAAGAAGAGGGTCTGTCTTGATTCTTTTGCCTCTCTTGTCCTTTCTGTTTGCTGTGTGAAGCATCATAGACTGACCTTGGTAGATAATCAGTGTGCTGTGTGCAGTTTACTGGGCTATTGAAGTTTTTTCAGTTACCTCCATGTGGAGCCAAGAATGTTTCAGCACAAGGTTGCCAAGAGCAGCTTTAATGGTAACATCAGAGCGCTTTGTCTAACTGAACCTCTGACATGTCACATAATGTGATTCAGAAATACATACAGAGAATATAAACATAAATACACACTTAGCCCATCGATGCAGATGTATCAGGTCATTTGTGCTAATAGGTATGTGGCTGCACACATCCTGTGAATACACCGCCCTGTCCCATCATACCCTGGGGATAATTGACACACAACTATGAGGAAAACACACTCAACAACCCATTTCAAACTGTTTCTCTCATTAGTGCATGGAGCAAACACTGGCACCATGCCATCTGACCTGGTGTTAACTGCCTGTCTATCCTGTTCTGAGTGTCGAATTCCTCCCCACATTGGTGGCACAGCTCACATCCTCCCCATAGCAGAAGCTGCGGCAGGGAAACCCTGTAAATCTCTCCCCTGAGGATTCAGTTCATTAGCATAAACAGGCACAGTAAAACACACGCTTCTCTAAGGGCTTATCCCCTATAGCCCCAACCTGCTTGCATGCAGCACCGTATTAACTCTGACACCCCTTTATGTGCGAGCCACATTTCCAGCTGTTGTTCAGTACTCATCAACAACCGTGGACACAAAAGAAGTCCATTTTCCGGGGGAAATGTTGCATTAGAGATCTGCTGGGGTTCACAGGAAAAACTGATATCCATAATCCTGGCTGTGGTTTAATGTTGTTGAGGTATTTTCCCCTCAGAGAGGAGGGGTCTGCGCCGCAGTGAGCCGTGCATGGGCTTTGTGCTACAGTTTGTTGCCTTGTTTGTGATACCTCATTTGCCTTTCATCAAATGAGGAGCCTATCCATGGGATTAGCCAGGATAGAGCTGTGGCTTCAGCTGTGGTTTATAATACGGGATATTCATTAATTTCACTGACTGAATCCTAATCTTAAAGGTTTTTTTAAGGCCCAGGTGTATCTGTATCTGTTGTGTCTTATTCTCACAGACACTGTGATATAATGATGTGACAAAATGTTAAGGCAAGGTAAGATATGTGGTTGTCATCAGACAGCGACGATATAATGTATAGCCTGCGTCTTAAATTTCCCACTGACAGCAGCACCATTTGTTCAAGTTCATGCAGCAACACTTGTTATTCATCTTGATGAACAGTCCACTTTAAAACAAAGAGGGTCAGAGCCACAAAAGACTGAAGTAAATAAAAGCACATGCAGAGAATTGATTGATAGTTTAAACAAACAATACAGTGCTGATTTGGAACATTTTTCTGCTGCCTGTGCAGCATCACATTTCTCATTTCTTAATGGTTTCCACTATTTTCATTCCAATTACTCCCACCACTTTTTTAACAGTTTAAACCAGCAACCACTGATTTCACTGTTTATAATGACTGTGCCTGTGGCTCACAGATTTACTCAGCTGGACTAAATTAACATTCATTTTGTGAGTTGGCCACATTTTAGCTGTTGCGAGGTTAGTATGTTCTCTGCATGTCAATGTCGGTGGACCATGGCTGTGTAAAGAGAGCTGGATATGCAGTAAACTTATTGCCCAAGGCTCACCAAAGGGCAAGCCAAAATCTCAAAGAAAACCTGTATTTATATGTGTGCACAATAGCATCTATAACGTGTGCGATCACTCTTATTATGATATAAGACAATAAAAATAAGAAAAATAAGACAGACAGCTTTCGTGATACTGGCCACTTTTCTCCTTTCTTTCAATGGTAGGTTAGTCCTCGCTGGTGCTTTGTTGTAATTTGCTCCGTACAATAAAGTGATCCATTGTCCCACTTACGACTATCTCCTTTTAAATGTTATCATCCCGTACACTGGCTGCCAATCAGGGCTTTTGGGCTTATCACACACTAATAATTCCCATGTGCAAACGGCAACAAAAAGGTTCCCCATGAAGTTTTTTTTTTAAATCCAGTTCAATTAAATTACATTTTTTTAGTTAAGTTTGCCTCATAATTAGGAAATGGGTGCACACAACATACTGATAAAGTCAATTAGAAATTCATTCACACCTTTTTTATAGGCTTAGTTGAATATTGCAGTAATAATGTTTTTATGACAAAATCCCACAGCACACCTGGATTGGTATCACGGTGCACAATTTTAGAACCACTGCAGTATTGCATCAAAAAAATGCCATACATGTCTGGGAAAAAAAGGGACCAAAAATGGGTGATCGCATAGGTAATGTGCTGTCATTCCAAAAGAGTTATCAACATTGATTCAATATTATTTAGCCATAAATATTTAACCTCAACAAAAACAATTATTCCAATGGAATTTCAACTTTGAATCCATCACCCTGCTACCTGGAATACATAAAATGTATGTAGTTTAAGAATATGTACTGTAGTATGTATAAGGCAAGAATACTTAATTATACTTCAGTCAGGAACACTTTAGTCAAAGAAAACTTCATTTCCATTTGCAGTATTATATTTGGCAGTATGGCTCTGTTCTGGGGCCTCTCTGCCTTTCCTCTGGTGTACACAGAAAGCCTCTTCCACGAGCCTATATGGAAAGCATAAGGCAGAGAGAGCACACCTCTCTGCCCTTCCATGCGCCTACATGGAAAGCCTTAGGCAGGGAGAGCAGCAGCAAAGACCCCCCAGGAACAGAACAGAGCAGCATTAATGACAAACAGAAATGACATTGATAAGTCAGACACAGCATGAAAAGGAGGAGCTGGGGTGGAGGCGGGTTGCAAAGCGGCTTGCAGAGGAAGCAGCAACAGCAGGCAGGCCAAAGCAGTTTAAATAGGGCGCCCTGAATGAGATTCGCCAATTGGTTGCATAGAAAGGAATCATGTGATCTATCAGCTGGCTCAGCTGCTTCATCAGTCGATCGACTGTTGGCTGGGATGTAAGCTGAGCTTCACATCGTGTCCTGCCTGAACTAATGCTATGCTCAGTTTCTCTTAAGTATAGCTCAATCAAAGTACAAGCCAAATATACTTAGACTTTATTTTATACTTGTTAGCATAAGCCAAGTATTAATTAGCATACTTTTAGTAAGTATATCTCTGATAAGTACATAAAAAAGTAAATTAAAAGTATACTCTTATAGTTTAAAAGAAGAATACTAATAGCATACTTGAATAAATTGCTTTTTTGAATGGGAATTAAATGACAAAGGAAATAGCTGTCAGAATGTTTCATTATTCTCTGAAGCTCCAGCATTTCTCGCCAGTGCAAGGTGAAAATGTAGTGCAAGAACACGGAAACTCTGCAAGCGAAAATTCCTCATGACACCCATGCACAGTGACTCTAGTGATAATTACCCACGTTGTTCAATCTTCATCCAAAAAAGAGTTTCCTTCAAAATAGTGCCTGTGACCAGTGTTGCAATGAAGGGTATACACAGGTATACTGGGTATACCCACCTCTTTTTCTGGCTGTTTACAGTGTACACACCTATCAGCCAAAAAGCCACTGGAATATGTAAGAGGATATGCCCACTTTATATATGCTCCTCATTTTAATTATGGTTCTTTATCTGCCGTAGCTCTTTCTTGCTACCATCGTGTGCATCCTGCACCTCCCCATCACTACCTGGTCTTCACAGATTCATCAGCCTCATCTCATCAGTCATCAGCCTCAGAGTCATCAGCCACCACCACCAGTGTCTGGACACTATGGGGGGGTTTATCTTGCTGCTGCTCAGATGTCCTTCAATGACAAAATATCTCCCTCTGGTGTCCAAGTGCCAAAGACCTCTGTTAAATCTTAATCAGCACAAATCATCTGTTAATCTGTACACTCACATTCGGTATTAAATATTATCTTTTCCTCATTCTTCTGTCTCTCCTGATTGAAGTACAGGGTTAACCCTAACCCTAACCATGTGTATACATGAGTATCTTGGCTTTGATTTATAGAAAATTATTGGGATTTAAATCGCAACATTGGTCAGGAAAATCAGAATTTTCCCCAAAAAGTTCAGTCCTTTGCAGATCCATCTATAATACATACTGCTGAGGTTTAATATTGATGTATATTGAGTTTAGTGGCTACTCTGCAGTCCCCTTAGAGCAGCAGCTGCTCACAAAGGCCAAGTCAAATTTACAAGTGTTTTCACCTCTGACCGCAGGAGTGAAGGGCAAACACATAAATAGAAAGCTGTCCTGTGAGCTCAGTCAGCAAAGATGCTCACAGTCAAATTTTACATTCTGAGTTTGGTCCTCTTCTTTCACTGCTTCTTAAATTTCTCCTCAGAGTGAGAGGCTAATGCATCATAAATGCATTAATAAAATCTTTAAATGGGCACTTCCCCCCTAATGATATTAATATGTGATCTTATAAAAGAATTATAAGTATAAACTGACATGCAATATGAAATTATAGAAATTAGAAGAGTGACAAAATACCACTGCTGTAGCTTATTTGTTTAATGGGATAGTTTCCATTCCTTTCGCTGCCTATTATGCGAGATAAGAAAGCACTCAATCAGTGCTGCAATTTTTCTGGAATATAGCTCTTGATGTGTACAAGGGACATACTGTAATAGTCTTCACATAATGGAAATGCTGTGGGATAAATGTCTTTCAATAAGGCTCTTCTAGCTCGCAGCCTCCATAAAATGAAATTGTTCACGTTTTCAACCAAAAGCAGCACTTTAGAGACAATATGTGATAATGTTTATGGTCAGATCAACGCCTTATAGGGCCCCAGGGCAGCAGAAATTTGATATCAGCCCCTAGTGTTCCTCCACCCTCAGTGCTGTGTGTATGTATCCTGTCATCTCAAAGTTCCCAAGTGCCAAGACTAAGAAATGAACCAGTACTCCTATGATGGGGTTCGGCCTGACCCCTGGTTTTCAATTTGATCAAACACAACTTAAAGTTCAAATGAAATTGAGTTGCATGCTTTTTCAGCAAACACTCATTTCCTATGTTCACCTTCGAGGGAGTAACTTATATTCCATGTTTTGGTTTCATGACGGTGACTCCTGGTTTTGCATTAGGGTGACAAAATACCATTGGGTATCCATCTACAGATATGGAGACCTAAATTTGATACAGCCAGTCAAATCTTGCAGAGGGCACTCAGTGTTCTATCATAGGCTGAGCTGATGATCACACAGGGCCAGACAGCAGTGGTGGATGAAGTACTCAGACATTTTACTTAAGTAAAAGAAGCAATATTATGGTGTAGAAATAGTATTTGCTCTGAAATATATTGAAGTACCAGAAGTAAATGTATTCATTATGCAGAATGGCCCATTTTAGAATAATATATTGTTATGATAGCTTTATTGGTAACTTAATGAATGTCTTTTAGATGTGGGTGTGGCTTAAGCAGGTGGTAGAAGCCAAGGTCAGCACTGACGTCACACTTGGGGGTTGTTGATATCGACTCATTAGCTGCTATTAGCCATACTTTGAGGGAGAGCTGATGAGGCCTTTGAGCTAAACGGGCATGCCACGAGGTAGACGCGGGAAGCAAGACATTTTGAAGACAGAAAGAGACTGAGACAGACCACAGATTATCCATGTAAATACACATCTTCTCTGAACAACCACGAAGAGGAGTGAGCTGGCCAACTGGCCAACACCCAAAGGGTGTCCAGCGAAGTTGCCCAGTCTGAGCAAGCTGGTCACGAGGAGCAAGAGCAGTGGTCTGGTGGTGAGTCAACCACACACACAGCCCAGATAGGAAAGGTCGCATTCACCCAGGGAAGTCCGGGCACATTTCTCACATCTAATGCAACATGTAGGGAGAGGTTAAGTTATACTTGTGGGTCAGCTCTATGCAGAGCTTACGCCATAGCCTACGCAGTTGTGAGCATTTGTACTTAAGCAATGGTCTGTCTATGTCACTCTGCAGTTACACCTCCAAAACACTAGTCGGCAGCAGGGTTTCTGTGAAGTGCTGTAAAGTTTCGTTGATTCAAAACACACCAAAAACACACATTAACATGGCTTGATAGCAACAATTTCAAATACAGGTACACAAATCAGCTTCATTATAACTCGCAGCATTCACAAACAAAGCACATTTTCCCCACAGATACAACATGCTAATGTTATTAGCACAAGCCTATGGCATTTCACATTGTATAAATTAGCCTAGTGGCTAGCAGACTTTTTCCTCTACTCATATGTAGCCAGGGACAACAGCAACATTTGCCAAAGGCAATGTTACAGAGTAAGGCTCAATTACAGCTCATAAGGTTCACCGACAAAATATCTGTCTTATACTAAATTCCCGAAAGGATAAATAACACACAAAACTTAAAATAATTTTGTGGAGACTTTGTTGTCTTCACAATCTATTGGGTCTTATCTGTGAAATTAAAGTGAATAAGAGCTTCCTTTCCACTGAGGGAAATGGTTTCAGCTTACAAAAATAGACAGGAGGTCTGCATTGCCACGACGTGTAGTTACATTCCTGGGGAGGTGCACGTCAAGCTACAGCGCAGGGTACGGCATAGGCACTACATCGACGCAGAGGCTACGCTATAGGTACAGCATTGTTTGATGCAGAAGTATAAATCCCGCATTAGTTAATAAGGTTTCACGAGCCAGGTTTAGCATAGCAGTGTAACAATACATTATATTGCTGGATTATAATTATTGATGCATCACCCATTTTAATTGCTTTATATATTGCTATAGGAGCTTGACCTAGAGTAATATATCATAGTTGATTTCTATTGTGTTTTAATAATGTAAACTGCAAAATAACTAAAGCTGTGAAATAAATGTGATGGAGTATTTGCCCTGAGATGTAGTGGAGAAGTATAAAGTTGCATATAATGCTCAAGTACCTTAAAGCTATACGTAATTACAGTAGGTGAGTAAATGTAGTTTTTTTCCACCACTGCAGTCTCTTAACAACAACACATCAGCTTTCCTGCTAAGGTCTCCTTTATTTCTAACGTACCAGCATGAGCACGTCTTGTCCTTCACTTTAGCTTGTTGAGTGAGCCACCAAACAAACATTCACTGCTAACATCAGTTTGCAGGCCAGAAAACTAATTAGCTGCTCAGCTGCAGGACATTAAACAGCATGTAAATGTCACTTTGGTCTGGTTAGATGCTGGTGTGGTCCTCATTCTTCAGTACCTCCAACGGCACCGTCCATCCATGACGTGTTCTGTAGTTACAGCACGAGTTAGACCGTGTCTCTTGTCCTCTTCAGTGTACCACTGACACTCTGACAGCCTGACAGCTGCTATTAATCAAACACTGACTGGGACACGCCCCTCCAGCTGAGGCTAAAAGGAACATTTCTGATATTTAACAAAAATAATTTCTTTTTCCTTTCTATAATAAAAAAGTACTTGCAATACATTTTTTGTCTGGAGCCTCAAGCGAGATGTAGGGTCATTTCCTCACTGACTTGACATTGACACCAGTGGAGTCGCCCCCTGTTGGCCATTAAAAAAATGCAGGTATAAGGCACTTCCACATTGGCTTCACTTTTCAGACCCAGAGGTAATCCCTCGATAATGCATCAACTAAAGCTTGATTTTGATACAGTCGTCACCAGAAATGTGGAGACATGTATCACCTTCACTGCAGACAATGAGGACACTGTCATATCTGCACGTGGACAAATCGAAGGACAAAATGGTCACAAATTCAGCAAACCAGTAAATGAATACCTCACTTGGTACCCAAACTTTGCTGATGTTTTTTCTGTCTTTATTTTCTAAAATACACATAAATAGTAAAAATCCAAGGTGATGAAAAATGAATATATTAAACCTCTGAACCCTGAGAAAATTGGTGCAGTTTATTTTACACAAATTGCAAAAAAAAAAAAAGAAATTGATTTAGAAAATTATTATTGAAAAAAACTAGGGGAAAAACATATTTATAATAATTATAATTATTACATTTTAAAATTATGTTACTGAATTATTGTCACTTTTAAGCACTCTTTCCATGTCATTTCCTTGTTTGTTTGTTTTTAACTTTCTTTTTTACTAATTTTCTTGTTTTTAATTTTCTTTTTTTGTACCAATGTTTTACAAATGTTTTGGGTCATTTCTTCCTTCGTCGCTCATTACCTTCCTTCCATGTTTTTTTTAAAGAAATAAAGCCAATTTGCTCAGGTTTCAAGGGGTTAAATGTACTAGTATATTAGCAAGCACTTGAGGATTTCCAAAAATATTTTTATATGACCTGATAAAACTTTACTATCTAACATATGTACAGCAGTAAATAAACATGTCAGTCAAATATTTTAGCGGTGAAATGTGAGATTTATTTTCCTGGCTACAGAATCATATATAAAACATTTCTCAGTCCTTGAACATTGGAGCACTACTTGTGTGAACATAGCTGATATCACTGTGAGTTTCAGAGAGGCTGTACTCTCTTACTATTACAGTATGACAGCATGCCATGTAGAGGCATCAACACTGATTTGAAGGAGGAAAGAGGAGGCAGCAACAGACTGATATTTTGGAGCTTTGGGATCCATTTACAGTATCATAGACAGGAAAGTGGACAAAATGCCACTCTCCAGCTGTGTGGGACAACTGTAACACAGATTAAGATAGACTAGAAGCTACATTTAATCAGCTTCAAATTATTTAAAACAGCCTCCTCGAAGCACATTTCCTGAAAATAAACCTGACCGGCTAAAATAAGCTTGTGTTTACTGATAACGTTGCTTTGTGGAACAGCCCTCTGGTCTCGGGTTTATCACTTTCACTTACAAACGTTGACAGGCCAGTTTGTTTTCCTTTTAAATTATCCCGGCTAACAACACACTCAGCTGTGATTATTCCCATCTAGTCACTCATGAAAATCATCTGACTATTGTAAGTATGTTCATGCTTGTTAAAGGTGATCAGCCACAGCCTTTGTCGTGGCTCAGGAGTCAGAAAACAGAAAGTCACCACTATGTTCTTTCAGGCAACTGAAAAAAATGGACACAGTTCACAGAAAACTGTGACAGTGGAAAGTTTGAGCTGTGTAACTTCAGTTAGTAATATCTACTTCCTTGTTATTTTCTCACTTTCTTCAGAGTTGCAGATTTCTCGCAGCAGCGGCGGCTGTCTCGACAATGAGACGGCAGTTATTAATATAAACATGTCACACCCTCTGTTTGTGTATGTGACGGCTTTGCTCTCATGATTTACATTATTTTCCAACCAGCAAGCAACTGACAGACAATTACAGGAGGCATCCACCAAAGGTGCAAGATATTTTCACTATGTGCTGCTGAACAGAAAAAAAATCTGACTAAAGTTTTTAAAGGAACAGAGTTCGACTTGATATCGCCCTGTTTGTGCATGTGTGTGTATCTGACAACAGAGTGTAAACATGGTCAGAAACAGGAAGTAAAAGCAGCTTAACATAACATAAGGGTTACCTGTCTTGATCTTTTTCTTTTCTTTTCTGAAGTAGTTCTGTGTAAAGAAATGAATCAAGCAGCTGGAATATTTGTTATACTGTTACTTTACAGTATAGCTATTCCTGGTTATTACATTTTAGGAAATGGGCCTCGGGTTGTTTATGTAAATCCTCTTTATCTTCTATCCTTATTTGACCTCTTTCTAATTACATGGGCGGAGGTACTTCCTCTGCTGAATGAACCAACGTTATGGGGAAACAATAATCCTTCAGCAGCCTGCAGGAAGATGGACTATCAACCATCAAGGCCCATCAGGTGATTTGGATTCCTTCAGAGAGTCATCGAACCCATCCAATTATACCAGTAATGAAATCAATTTAGCGATTAAGATCGAAGGAGCAGGTGGCCGCCACCACACCCAGCTGAAAACTCCTGAACCCCTTCCTTGAAGTTAATGAGCCAGAGGAGGAGGTATGGTAAGTTTAAGGGATTTTGTGTATCATATAAATGCTGTGTATGGCTCCATGACTTAATTTTGTGGAGCATAGCCATCTCTCTGCAGGTATTAGATCTGAAAGCCAGAAACTTCAACACAGTAATAAGTGGGTCACTGTCGGTCAACAGCTTTTAGGCAACCATCAGATATATTATTTAGAGCAATCACCTCCATATTCACCCTCAAATGTTCCATAATACGAGTCAAAACACATCCAAATATGCACTCGAAGCTTGCGTGACACAATCGCATGCGGCACACTTCTTTTCTATTTAAAGCAAAGTGAAATTCTCAAGTACCCTTCACCTCGTCAGCACCTCCACCGCAGCATGCTTATCAACACTGCCGAGCCCTGAATGCACCCATGTGTGACCAGCTGCGACCGTGACGGACTGCCGGGCCAGGGGAGAGATGTGGAGCACAATGACCCCCGAGTGGATAATCATCGGTGTGTGAACGGCGATGGAGCCGCACCAGCTGTGACTGCAGTCCCCGAAGAGAGCGAGGGGCCGTCTCTTTCAGGGCTGCGACCTTAGTGTGGTCAGTGCCACTGCCTGGTTTTTCAAGCTCTGTAGAGCGCACGCTGACAAATGTTTGAAGATACAGTACACACACTCACACACACACATTCACTGGCTGCTATTGCTATACTTGAGAGGACACTCACACTGACTACATTACCTTGTACTATACAGCAATGTGTGACTGAAGCCCTCTGTGTCTGCAGACAGCTCAGTTAGCAGTTGTAAAAGACAACTCAAAAAGCAAATGTGGCTACATTTGTTTAAACCTCAAGCTGATTCTCTGTTGTTTTTAGATTGTCATATTGTGCTATTTACAGTGATTCCACTGTAGATTTTGGCTTTTTCTTGGATTACATTCTGAAACTCCATGCACAATTTGTCTTGAGAAAAGAACTACTTTGCATTGTGATTGTTTTGTGGCTAATTGTCTGTGCTTCTAAAAATAAAGCTTAATGGAGGTTCAATCAGGGAAGACTCTCTTTATGCGCTCATTCATTCACAAATCTCTCTCTGCTCCCAGCTTCTACTCTATCAGCTGACTATGGGCATTCTAAGTTCAACCAACCAGATTTTGCCACCACCTCCCTCGGCCAATCACAGCACAGTTGTTAAGCTCAAAAACTGTTCTCTCTGCTGCTGTCAGTTGTCATTTCAGTATGAACTGATAAACCCTCCTCCACCTCATTTACCTCCAGTCTTCATCACATCTTGTGCCCAGGGTTCCTTCCCCTGAACACATCACAAGTCCTGCTCCACATCTTCAGCTAAATGTTGACAGTTTTGGTCTGTTTTAAGTACAACAGCAGCTGAATCTATTTTTCTTCCTTTTAAAGAAAAGGCTGTTTGGCAAAAGGAGGTATTGTGATAGGATACTTTACACTTCCTTGCAGTAGTATTCCACAGTGGACAATCCAGATAGGTTGTCACTGAACCCAAACTGTGAAGTTGTGGTCCAGAAAAGCAAAGCAATGAGCTAAAAGCCACTAAAACCAGTTCATATCTCTAAAGATAAAAGCCCAGTTCAGACCAAAGATTCGGGACAAGACAAAACCGTTTTAGAACGCTGCAGAGAAAAGTTGCAGCGGTGTGAACAGGCCGGTATGAGCTGGACTCAAGTCGGCTGATTGTGTCACCTGCAACTCAGCTGGTCAGATTGCTGGCAGCTGGTTTTAGAACGTAAAGCGGTCATCTGTTTCTACAGTGAATCAGCTTGTGCTAAAGTCCGCTGGTCCAGTACAAATGACCACAGACGGTGTGTTTGCTTGCTGTGGCAGGTGCTCCGTCCTCGCTGAGCCCTCTCTTTCTGTCCTCACGGTGTGTCAGTGTTGGACCGTGGGTTGCTGCTGCTGCTCGCTGTATGTTCTTCTGTTTCAACTCATCTGGTCGCGAATCTTTGGTCTGAACTGGGCTAAAGATTTCATTCATCAAAGAAACAGTATGCAAGATTTAGGGGGATTTAGTGGCATCTAGTGGTGGCAATACAGAATGCAACCAAGTGAAACTTCTCAAGGTTACAGTTTCTTCAGTTTACATCATTCAGGAGGTTTTTGGAGGTTTTAAGATCAGAGGTTTTGTACCAGGAGCCACATTATCCCCAGTTGTCTTTTCCTCTCCAAACAAATGGACCCAGAGATTTCAACCAGTAAAAACACGGCTCAACATGAAAAAAGTCAGTGTTTTTCCAGTGGTCTTGATTTTTCAAGAGTTTCACTGAGCTAGCTAACATTACAGCTCAGCCGAGCAGGACACTATTAACAGTTTACATCTCGTGCTGTACCGATCATCAGCCTCTCATCCATGCTAACTTATGCGCAGGGATACAGTTGGCAGGTGTAGTTCATTAGAAAGAAAATAGTCCCCATACGAAATTAATCAAAAAAGGTCTGTGCGTTATCTTGGGTAACTGTGTCATCATCTCTGGAAAGAGACATTGCTGTTGAATTTTTTGGCTATTCAAGGTCTACAAGCCAAGTGCCATCTAGTTCCATTATTTTCAGGAGAGGGCGGACATCTCTACGGCCAAAGTAGCACTCAAAAACTCACACCAAAACATTTAGACTGATAAATGGTAAGTGGACTGCACTTGTATAGCACCTTTCTAGTTTTCTGACCACTCAAAGCGCTTTACACTACGAGTCACATTCACCCATTCTCACACACACACATTTACACAGTGGTGGCCAAGGCTACCATACAAGGTGGCACCTGCTACCCGCTTAACGATTCATACATAATCACACACTGATAAAACAGCCATCAGGAGCAATTTGGGGTTCAAACCGCCTGGGATCAAACCGCTGATCTTCTGATCAGAGGACAACCCGTTGTATCTCTGACTCACGTCTGCCCTATAGATGAGACATAATATGTACTTTTGAAGTCTTCCAATCATGATGCCTCTTCATCCAAATCTCACCAAAACTCTGGCCTCTCTCTCTTCTTTGGCCTTTTCAGTGAAATGTCACTGCATATAGAGTGTAAGCTGCTGACTGCCATCCATGTTTGTTTTGGTACAGGAGCACGCATTCCAATAATTAGTGGTCTCGCAGGATTCGCTGTCTACCACCAGAGCTTCAGTCTTTACTGACTACTCACTCACTATGTTGTCTAATGTATTCACTCGAAGTGGTGGAATGTAACTAAGTGCATTTATCCAAGTACTGCACTGAAGCACTAAAATGAGGTACTGAAGTATTTCCATTTTATGCAACTATCTGCTTCTACTTCTAGAATTTTTATACCTTTAGTCCCAAATTTTAGTGATTTAAATTTTTTTTTTTTTTTTTAATTGAAGGATGATGTGCTATGGGTTGAGACATTTTTCCTAATTCTTAAACTAAAACTATTTAAAAGTCTTCTTGAATCAGCTGAAAAATACATCACCACAAAGCCTAAAACAGGACTGTTTTTCTGACACCATGAAAGTTGACTGCCATATGATGATCTTATAGCATATGATACATTGCTGTATCAACAACCTAATAAAACAGTTAAACTGAACACAGCCTCAAACATTTACAGCAGTAAAATACAACAACATCATCTACAATAGTAAAATACTGATTGGGAACATTTTAAAACGCAATAAATGAATTAATATCAACATGAATGTATGATTTGGTCACGGTTGGGTATCGTGTAAGACCTCAGAGTCCTGCAGAACTGCATGATAATTTAAGAATCAACACCCTGTACATCCTACAAAACTGAAAGCACATTTGAAAGGATGAGTCATCCTTCCCTATATTTCCACAAGTGGGTGGCGCATGTGTGGCTTATCTAAAGACAATGGTACAGGCCTGAGCGTGATGGCTCCGTTCCCCTGTGGGGGCATGTGGTTTGGGTCCACTCGTCTTAGAGGGAAAGATCACAGCCCGTCAAAACAAAGTTATTCTCAGTGATCACTCTTTCTTGATAGCAGTGGTCTCTTCTAGGATAACAAAGCCCCCAATTCACAGGGCACGACGGCTCACTGAGTGGTTTGATGAGTATTAAAATGATTGATGCCCTGGCCCTCACAGCCACCAGATCGCAACCCAGCTGAACACCTGTGAAAGGCTTAGCCTCCACCATTATCAATACATCACACAAGGAAAAACTTCGTCTCTGCCCTTTTGAGAAGGTAGAGGAAGCAAAGTGTGGACTTTAAAGGCTTTTTGCTTTCAGAAAATAAACCCACATGTACACGAAATTCAGCTACACAGTATACTTTCTGACACGATTAGTGAATTCTGGCAACAAAGGGAGGAGAACTCAAACACAGACAAATACACACCAGGCAAGCAGGTGGGATAAAGGGAAATTTACTCAAGGCGATGGTCAGGAACAGACAACAGATAAAAACACAGGGATAAGGAACAAAAGAGCAAGAACAGATCAGGCACAGGATCGGGTTTAGCAGGCTGGAAAGCAAAGGTTTAAGCAGCATTGGCAGTCTGGCAGTAAATGTGCAGAAATGGGCCGGTTGTATACTGTAGGGCTGATGAGGCAAAGTGAACACAGGTTAGCAGGCGGAATAAAGGGTCAGGCTGAATCCAAATGTCCACCCTTGGGACTTGTGCGCTGAGCCCTCATGGACTTCAACCTGTACGTAGAGTGTTCACCATCATCACATCAGGTCTGCGCGGCTATAAAGCTGATAGACAGGCCTCAAGTCTGTTTGTTTCTGCTGTGAAAACATTCAAACTGCAATCATGTAAATGGTGATTGCTGCAGCGTTTGCCTATGTAATCACTGTACTCGTTACACGACAGAGACCGAGTGTCGTTCTATCTGACCCAATCATTCAGGCAGTTTTCTTGGTGATATATAATTGGCATTATACTGCACAGCCTTTATGGGGAAGGCTGCAGTAATAAAATGCCTTCTGATTACCTCTACTTGTATAAATTTCTGTATCATGATGTGGTTGAATATCATTTCTGGCCTACATGATGCAAGTAATGTTTGATTGTTTTATACATTCATGATATCTTTGTTTTGTTTTTTTCAGTCTGCAACTGACCCTTTGCTAAGTCCATCCCCTTGTGCTAAAAGATATCAATGAATGCTCATTTAGATCTATTAGTAATGTTGACTGGCTAAATTTGCCTTAAAAGGCTGTGTTGCCTTTTTTATGAGGCTCAAATGTGTTTTGCAGCTCAAGATTTTTTTCTTTCTTGACCAAAAATGGCTCTTTTGATAGTAAAGGTTACCAACCCCTTGTATAGGGCTAGCTAGCTACTGAAGGTATTCTGAATGTATGTAACCTGTGGATTCAAGTGATGTCTGCGTTGTGTTTATAAAAAGAAGCCCAGACAGTGGATATCTTTGGAGGCGATCTCCGTTTATTCCTCTCCTGACAAGTGGCAAAAATTAAAATCCAACGTCATACACAACCATGCAAACTCCAGCCCCTACACAAATCAAGCGACACAAGCTGAACAGGGCTGAAATGCGGACATTATCACAAGAGCAATGTCACCTCTCCCACAGAAACAGCAAAAGGGGAGAGGCAAGGCAGGAGACACCCCTTTATAGGTGAACATAGGGGTACAAAAACTGGTTATCAAGCCTTCCACATATTGTATACGGAGGCCCTACGCATGTCAGGTATAAACAAAACAAATATATATTTGACTTGTCACACACATTACTGCTGTATAATTGACCCTGTTACATGTAAACACATGCTGCTTTTGCTTTTTGATCATTGTTACAGTTATTAAAGACCTACCCTGCTTTACAGGAACAGTGGAGGGAAACAGGGAAACTTTACTGATATTTAAAAAGCTGTGTCATTGCAGTATCTGCAGATGCAGTGTCTGGCTTCCCTTGTAGCTCCCCACCCATCCACCATCAGAGGTCAGGGAGAGGCTAAACACCGTTCATCTGCACACACTGCGATGACACAAAGCTGGTTAAATATCAGCAAAGTTTTCCATTAATTTCATTGTCTTCTGTCTCGATCGCAAGGTGATGTGGTTCAGTTTTGCACTGTGATCTTTATCTTTTTAACCTATTTTCGTGGCTGAGTGAGTTTGACATCCTGGATAATATCCTTCATTTAATATTCTTCAAATGGATATTAAAGACCCATTCTGTCTGCTTCTCTCTAAAACCACTTTTTCATTTTTCTGAAAATGAATATTTCTTCAGGGATTTCAGTGTCACAGTGTGGGCTCCATGCTAGCGTCGTCAGCTTGACAGATCACCGCAAAGAGGCAGGGCTTATTCCATGGTCCACACACCAATGAATTGTTGGTAATTGAATCAGTAAAGTCTGGTGAAGTCTACACCCCAAGCAGACACTCTGGAAGTCTGTAGAAAGTTTGCTTGAGGCTTCTTGTGGACTGGATAAATCGTGGATTGGGACAGCACTCAGCATTTGCAGACTTCCCAGGAACGCGCTCATGAGTCTGAAAGGGTGGTGATGTCCAGATATTTGAATTCAGCGTCAGGTTACTGCGGCAGATGGGAAAGTCTGAGGGCACGTGATGGATAGAGAATGGAAATGTGGAGGGCTGGGAGAGTGTGAATGTGGCTGAAGGGAGAGACAGAGAAGCAGAATGGGAAAGCAGGACTGAGGCAGACTTCAGACGCTTCATCCTCACACATTCAGCTGCTTCTAAATCAACAGGCTACAAGAAAAGTCCTGAAAAGTTAACTCTGCCTCCAAAAAGAAAAAAAAGAGGCAAAACTTTACCCTAGAACAGAATTTCACTGTGAAATTCTACGAATAAAACCAGGGAGGTAGCGGCTGTGTGTTGTTGTCTTTTATTCAAATGATTGCTTGAAATACCAAAGACGGATTCGGAGCCGGTGTGTGCTGTGCCTTTGTTATTGGTAGATAGCAGTGAAGAGAGCTGAATTTACTGCTCTTCTTCCTGTAAGACACATCTCCGAATGACTTTCATGCCAAGTTTGGCTGCTTCTGCATCCCCGTGTATCACAGCTCCCTCACTGAAGTCACAGCAAAAAGAAACAGGATCGAAGCAGGAGCTCTTGGGAGAGACTCTTGAGAACAGTGTGGACTAAGTGAG
Organism: Cephalopholis sonnerati; assembly: GCA_019142605.1. Lineage (NCBI taxonomy): Eukaryota > Metazoa > Chordata > Actinopteri > Perciformes > Serranidae > Cephalopholis > Cephalopholis sonnerati. Next base: position 13,532,393 of record JAGQAX010000015.1, on the reverse strand, counting down.
AATGCTGTAGCACTTGGACCAATGCTTTAAATGCGTGTCACACTCCCTTAAAAAAAAAAAAAAAAAAATGACGTGGAGGGGGTTCAGGCCAGGTCAGTGCCTTTAGCTGCAGAGCACGCACTTCTCTTAACAGTTTAGAAAAGCAAATCTCAGTGCAGCTTGCTAGCTGCTAAATGATGCAGCGACACAGCTGTAGGGAGGAGAAACTATTCTGCTGAATGCATTTTAATTCTGTAGCCCTCATTCAGCATCTTTTCTACATTTGTAAAACAGAAAGTAGCTTCTAATGATTGCTCGAGGATGGCCCTCTCGCTCTCTGAAGCACTCCTTCATTGCAGTTAGGATGTCAGGAGTCTGCTTGATGTCATTTGGGAGCTAATGATACTGTTTAACGGTAAGATAAAGGAAAGCTTAAGATGTTGCCTGTGTGGCACATTCTTCAGGGTCCACAACTTTAAAGTAAAGTGGCAAAATTGAACTGAACTCAACTGTGAAAGCAGAATGAAAACGAAAGCTGCATTTTCTGGGAGGTATAAATATGTAAATATTTGTGCCACCGGAGATTGTTCTTTGAAATGCACACATTTTTATCCAAATTCAACTCAAGCACACTGGAGAGTGGACTGGCACCATTACTGCTTTTTATTTCCAAGTTGTGGGTAGGCTATATCTTTATTATTTACACTAACTGAAAACTGCCTTACTGAGGTTAAAGCTGCACCAATCAATATTTACATTAGCAATAGATCAAATAAATATTTATGATGTGAAGGAATCTTTTTTTAGTGACAAACCAACAGAGGATCAACTCTGTGTTCCTCTCAGCCTAAAGGTTTTTAGCCTTAAGCTTATTGTTTTTGTTTGCCAGCCTGCTCTCATCTACCTCCATACGCAGCTAACAGCTGTTTTTAGTAAAAAGCTCTGAAAAATACACTGCACCAAATGGCTAACAGGCCAAATAAGTGACTAGCTGGTGAATACAGGGGAGCATTTAGCAGTTAAGAGCCAGATATTTCCCGCCTAGAAATAAAAGAAAGAATAAAAAGGAAAGTAATTACATTGCAAAAATGAAAAAGCTGAGAATACTAAAAATTTCAAGGCAACTGCCTTCAATATTTTGGGGGGATTTTGAGGCCAACTCAAACTGTTAAATTCTGAAACAAATTATATATCCTTCAGCTAACAAATAATCTTTTATCCAGATCATGAACTTACCTTTGCTGAGAACACTTTTCGATTTTCAAGGCAACTTTCTTCAATATATTTATAAGTTTTGAGGCCTACCCGGGTTATTTAGTTTTAAAACAAAGTGCAAAACATTGATTTATTTTTCTTTATTTTATTTTTCTTTATTTTTTGTGGTATCTGCAATGAATTTGCCATGGTGGGCTGCAGGGGTGTAAATATAGACAGTGCAGTCGGTGCAGTTGCACAAGGGCCCGTGGGATGAAGGGGCTCATGGAGGGAGCGGGCCCTTGCAAGTGATTCAGATTTCCACTTTGGAAATATACCTGTGCTCAAAGAGGAATGATTAAAAAAAGTTCCTAAATTTAAAATGGTGGCATTTGCTATATATTTCCTCAAAAAGGTAAACCCATCTATGTCATGGTTTACTTTTTTATAATTTTATTTTTTTAAATAATCATTCATTCATTCATTTCCGTAACTGCTTTTCTTCTTGAGGGTCGCGGGGGGGCTGGAGCCTATCTCAGCTGACATTGGGCGAGAGGCAGGGTACACCCAGGACAGGTCACCAGACTATCACAGGGCTGACACATAGAGACAGACAACCATTCACACTCACATTCACACCTACGGCCAGTTTAGAGTCACCAATTAACCTGCATGTCTTTGGACTGTGGGAGGAAGCCGAAGTACCCGGAGAAAACTCACACTGAAATGGGGAGAACATGCAAACAAATCTATAAATAAACTATAAAAACTATTCAATTAAATGGTTCATTACTGACCTTTGATATTTTTGTCAGATATGCAGTGATGGTTGCTGGGTAATATGTATGTTGATACTGTCCAATGTCAAGTCTCTATTTGTGTCTAAACAATACATGCACAATACTCTGCAGTAGGGCCTGTCATAATAGTGCACACTGGGGCCCGTCGTAACTTCCTTATATCACTGGTGAGCTGCGACAACAGAATGTTACCAGCATAAACACTGAGTTCAGTTACAGGTAGTTATCCTATGGCCCAACATATCCTCATAAAACGGTTCGTATCATATCCTACAAAATTGCACACACAGTTGAAGATATCCTATGAATTAGTGACGATATGTCCTTAATGTAAAGTTAAGTAATTAACACAAAGTGACAGTGGTTAGTTTTGGGCAAGTAAAGTTACTGTGGTTAGGTTTAGGAAAAGAAACATGGTGAGGATTCATCACAAAATGTCTCAGGGTTCACACAAAAATCCCAGGGGAATTTCCAACATTTGGTGACCCATCCACCACCCCAACCCACCTCCTTACAAGACCGCTCAGGACTGCGTTGTCAGCGTGGTGGTCAAGAGATCACAGCCCTTCAAAATACATGGGTCAAGCACTGGGTCATGATTACGTAGGATATTTAGGAATTCAGGTGCATTACTTTTCGTAAGAAAACATACACACAGTTTATGTGAACAGCCTCTATGGCCAAGTATATGTTAGCCATAGATAGAGTCTGTGTTTGTCATCAGTGAGGGGCGTGGTCAGTGAGGGGGAAAACTGTCCATCCCACAGCCTAAAACACTGGGAAAACATGTTTTTTAAATTCAACTGTTCATGTAACAAAGGTGTCATGTCTTATAGAGAGTCTTTGCTGACAAAGAAGACTACATTCAAACTGTAACAGATTTAAATCAGATTGTCATCCATATCTTATAAAAGACTGGGCGAATGATCTCCAACTAAATGGCCCAGAGTGTCATTCCCAAATATCTTCTATTCTTCTGTTGAATCACCTGGTAAAAGACACTAATACATTTACTGTAGATATGATGAATTACTATGATATTACTACCCTTCTGCCGTTAATGCTATGATGTGTGACAAGCATGTTTTGATTGAATTCCATGCACAGACAGCAGAGGTGCTAAGTTACTCAACACCATTAGCCTAATGTTATGTTTTGACAATGTGCTGTAACACTATCATAAGGAGACTTACATACAGTGCAACCTCATGAACTACAGGTGATGAAGGCTCACATCTTTTTTCACCAGTGGCTAAACAATCTAACACTGTTGAGACAAGGCAAACATTCATTTGACCAGAAACAGACCATTGCCAGAGACTCCAATAAACAGTAATTTAGCGAGTATAAAGCCGCATATTTTAACATCTAACTGGGTGAATTAAGGATTTATTTCAACCAAATCAGAGCTGGTGAATGTTAAAACTGATGAAAAACAAATCAAGATAGTGATTCTCATTTTGTTTCTCTCAACTTTAAATGAAGTGTGTTTTACTATGATAAAATTACTGCTTATTCAAATAGAATCTGGCAGGTTTGGTGACAGCAATTTTGGGGCTGTTTCTTGTCAAACAAAAAGGATGTTCTCTGTAGGGATCCTTTTGATAATGTTGTTAGAAACTTAGAATAACACTGTGAGAATGTCACAGCAGAAAAATGAGCACTTTAGTGGATGTAAATTGATAGTGTTAAAGTGCCATGAGTTAGATAAATTGCAGCCTGTTTTGCCTCTGCAGCCTCACTCAATATTGGGCCAATTAAAAAAAAAGTTGTTCCTATTTGTCACTTAGACACAACAACATGGGACAGTGCGGCCCAGGTTGAAAAATTTAAGGTTTTTGACATGCAAAAAAAACACGAAGCAGGGTAAAGAATGCTTTGTTTTTCCCCTTTTTGTAAAAGGATGTTAAGTTTTGTGGGCGTTTCTATAAATACCAACGATCTGCTAGTTGCCAACCAAATTAATGCTAGCCTCGCTAGCTAATGGCAGCAAGCTAACATCAATTTGCATCTCTGATGATTAACTTTTTAAGCTGAAATCACATTACTCGTTCAGTACAGTTGAAAATAACATCTACAACAACAACCGCACCTTAAAAATGGCTACAGTAAAAGTTACTCACCTTTCGGTAAAATGCCGATGAGCTGTATCCAATATGGTGGATGAGGCCAATGAAACATCAATGAAAAGTTGACAAAGTGGATAAAAAAACTGACCGTCCTCAAAAAAAGGAAAGGAAATCCCTTCTGAAAGTCAAGACATACTGCTTCACTGAAGTACTGTCATGCTTTCGGCTTCCGAAGTAAGCTAGGCTAATCCATCTTGATGTGCATGGATGGAAGTCACTTCACACGACAAGGAATCTTCTGTTTCTGCAATTTACGTAACTTTGGCAGGTGAGTGCTGAACGTACAGCCATTTACATCAGTGAAGGCAACTCTAGCTCGGGCACAGAACAGCAAGCTAGCGCTGTCCATGCAATGAGCCGCGAGCGCCATTCACCGAGCCTGGTCTCACTCCGAAGTCGTAGAAATCTGGTGCTTGGGCAGTGACTTATGGCGTCAGAAACCAACGAAAAAAGGCATCCTCTAAGTCGGCATAGTACACAGGCCGCTTGTTGTTATTGTTTAACAGCACTCTGCAGCGGCAGGGGGAAGGGACAAGGACGAAGGTTAAGGTGGTGAAAGTCCAACTGGGGCGGGCGGGAGGGGTGGCGGCTAGGTTTAACAAACGCCGACTTTGATCCGACAGAGCGGTTTTTTGCATCATGTATGATTATAAAGCCAAACCTTGTTCTTTTTTCCTAAACCCAACCACATGCGTTAGTTGTTGAAGGAAAAAAAAAAGCCAATTTGCACTATTGTACCGTATGTAAACTGTAAGTAAATGGTAAATTTCTGTGAAAACGGAAGTGTATTTTGAAAAAGGACAATGCATGTAACAGGCAAAACTTGACACGGTGTTCCAGAACGTCAACAACCAACGCACCCAGGGTACCTTGCATGTCCTGTGCGGGCATGGAACATCCATGACTAAATGTCGATATGTGACGAGGTCGGAGTGAGAATGTGTTGGTTCAACCTTTACTAACTAATCTTGTCACGTCAGCTAAACCAATCAAAACGTTACATCTTGCAACAAGGAAAACATTGTAAGGGAAGAGAGAGGGCACAAACTAAACTGTTGTGAACTGCCTTACTGTACAAAAGTTAAAAAAAAAAAAAAGAAAAAAAAAATGTAATGTGGCTTTTGCTTTGACGTTTTCTCTTACTTTTTTCATTCATAGATTCTGTATTGGCAAAACATATTCATTTTAATTTAATGTTGGATTACGAAAAAATGTCTCTGCTGGCACTAATATTTTTCTAAAGACAACTGGGAAATTACATATAAATTAAGTTTGTTACTCATTAATCATTTCTAGCCTTCTCAAGCAGTGGAATTGAATGTCGTTTCCAGAAACCTCAGCAATGAACTGGGTGTGCATGCTGTGCTGGCTGCTTCAGCCGCTCAGACGTTCAGTGTCAGGCTGCCTGAGCCAAAAGAGGATAGAAACGCATTTGTCGAGCGATTCTCCCACAGTAGATCCAAGAGGGGAGTTAAGATTCACATTTCCAAATGCCAAGACGTGAGTATTTTTATTGCAAATGTCAGGAGGAAAAAAGTAGGCTGCAATTTTGTACAGTTTGATGCATCAGGGTTTCAAAATAGTTTTCTCACCTTGAATGAGATAAATATTTAATGTCAGTATAAATATGAATGTGTATGCTGAGCAGTGATCTTTTGGTGTTTGAAATACTATAGCACATACATTAACAGGCCTCCTTTAGAACAGGAAATGAGCACTTTGTTTTAACCAAGGTCATATTGCTCATTAATATAAACTTCTAACATCTGGTTAACAATGTAGCAAAGGAAGTCTGCAGATATGAAAGAGTTTGTAATTTTCTCTATGGTAAGATACGTGACATCTGCCTCAGACAGCCAGATTAGATAAGGAAAGTAGTTGATCATGAACTAAGCTTTTAAAATAACAGACTTGTTTACTTTTTTCTTTCTTGCCCTTCACTGCATTATCATAAAACTTGATTTTCTCTGTGTTGTATCTGTTTCTACACAATCACTACATTCATTCAGGGTTTTAATACCCACCGTGGACTGAATATTGATGAGGCGAATGATTATTCTCCTGTTTGTAGAGAGAATTTTGGCTCACTGGTACACTTCATAATTAATGTTGCTTGTCACTATGGATCTGCTTGAAAATAATAACAAAGGATGGTCTGTGGGGAAAGTGCGGTGATTTGTATTTGCGAGGAACAATTCAGCATTTTTACAAAGAAATGTCAGTTTATTGTCAGACTGTGAAAACAGTGTATAATGTCTTGGCTTTGGAGGAGCTCTCTAAAGTCTGACATCATAACCCTGACAATGTCCTACTGGTGTCATCAGGGTAATCTCAGTTTGGGGTTGAGATTAGAAATGTATAAGAGACATATGAAACCTAGAGGTGTGACAGCTATATGCATTTATCAGGCAGTGAGGTTTAACTGAAGGATTCTATTAAGTTGCATTATGGGAAGTGTAGGATCCAGCCCTCTTGTAGCTTGACCCATACAAGGGAAAAATTATGTCTTCAGACTATCTTGGCTTCTATTGCTTTGATTTTGACCGTCCTTTTTATATGTCTCATGTGAACTCACCTATCTAAATCACTGATGTGCCCCACTGGTTAGTCCTTTAAAATTGTTTTCTCTTTTAGCCTTAAAGGTAAAACATTCATTCATTATTAGTTATTCATTATTGCCGAACTCAGCTGACATTGAGCAAGCAGCGGGGTAAGGCTCATTTATGTCCATTTAAACATCATAAACGCCATTGGCCTCAGACATCTATGCGTACTTTATGATGGTATAAATACAGCCAATAGATGGCACTAGAGGGCAGAGTCAAAAGTTTCACACACAACAAATGAGGTGATGGTGGAGGAGGTTGTAATATCGTACCTTTAGCAGAGAGGAAGCGCTGTAGATGGCAGTGGTCTGTGCGGCCGTTACATACATCCAAACATGTAGACGGAGAATTCTTGTCACTATATTATCAATTCATTACATTCCGCCATCATTTAAATGTCTTTGTCATCTCCCATGGTTGTTTCTCGAACTACGCTTCACTTCCTCCACAATCTCTGGTGCTGCTGCTTTGTTTTGTTTGTATCCGTAAGCTTTTAGAAAACGTGCACAAATCTGGACAAAATGAATGCAGAGCACGGGTCAAAGGCTCCGTCCGTCACTGTATACGTTCAGCAGAAATGAGCCCATACACACTGGATAGGTTGCCTAACCATCACAGGGCTAACAGGTGAAGCAATAAAAAAAGATAAATAATGTGATCTCTTTCTTGCCCAGGTACGTAAGCTGAAGCTGATCTCACATTTGTCCTTATCATACAGCCAATACTGTTAGGATTAACTTGCTCTACTTTGCAGTACAAAAAATGCTGTCCTTTCTGTCCGTGTCTTTCACATGGATCATTAACTGGTGAGGATACGGTGCCATACCATTGTTCCGACAGCCCAAAATTCCAAAGCCCCATTAGTCAGAAAAATGTCCCATCTGACAAAAAGCCCATTTCTCCACAGTCAAGTTTCTCAAAAAATGTACAATCTAGGCAATTAGTTTCAGTTTCCCGGCAGCATTTGAGAAACTGATCCTGGGTGGATTTACCAGCTCTTTGTGATGATTCTTGGTAGTGTCTGAGACGCTAGTCTTGGGTATTTTTACCTTTCCTTTATGGTGTTTTCCTGCAGCATTGTAAAGCCAACTGACCTAGGTGTTTTTCAGCACCCCAACTTTTGTGCCAACAAACGAGGGTGTTTTTATCCAAAAAATGATCTTTTCTGAACCATAACCAAGTGGTTTTTGTGCCTAAACACAACCACAAATTCACCATAGCGATGTTGACAAATGTAACATATCTGTGGTTTACAGAAATGCACAATGCAAACATTCTTTCCTGGTGATTGGGTTGTTAAACCCCAGAGAGCGTGTATTTTCAGAGAATCTGGACTTTGGAGCAATGAGCGTTTGTTTTTTAGGATAATAGGCAGTCAGAGAAATGGGCTTTCGGCCCAATGGGACATTTTTCGGACTAAAGGAGCTTTAGAATCTTGGGCTGTTGAAACGATGGGTAGTCCCCAAGGATGCTTACTTTCTGACAGGCACATCCAGCTTCAGCCTCAATCTTTCAGAATAGCACTAACATAGTCATCAAGTGCATATATTAGGCCACTTTAAAGGGTTCTCATTTTAAAACAAGTGAGCTACACCCAGCATCACTGTAATGGGTACATGTGTGAGAATGTTTAACAGATGTAGAGTAACTGAGGGTGAAGGCTTAGTGACCAGTCAGTGGAAGTTATAATACTTTATGGGACTTTATTAAAAATGGCTTGTATCACCTCACCCTGTTTGCCTTGTTTTCCCAGCAGCTTTCTCATATTTTTCAGTGCCCCTGCTTGTTAAAAGCAGATATTATGTAGGCAGCAGTTTGCTCACTCTCCCCTGGGTATTTACTGTGATACAGTCCGCTCTTCTCTTCCACCTTATGTGTGTGCTTTTCTGTCTCCTCCATCCAACATCCAGCAGATGATTCGACACCAGGATCAGCATTTATTTTGGCTCCCAGTTCTTTTCTTCCTCACTTGTGCATCCCAAGCACATCACTTCCTCTTAAAGAGAGCAAGCAGAGGAGAAAGTGAAGGAGAGCGATGGTGCCCTGTAGGAGGGAGGAGGGTTGACTGATGATCCATCCCTGCTACACAGTTGGTTGTCAGTGTAAAAATGGCCTCAGCCTCGCATCCATTCAATCTAAACTACAGAGAGCGGGCGAGAGCTCGCTCCAACTCTTAATGCTGTGCAGTTGCACATGTCTGGTTTCAGCGGGATCCAAGTGATAGATGTCGACATAAAGCGTAATGCATGTTTCCCATTGCCTCCATTGGATGATATTGAGCCTATATTAGAGTCCCTAGTCTCTGTTTTGATGTAAATATGACTTTGATTATCCAGCATTACCCATAATGCAGTGGGTACCTAGCTACCACTTTGTGAAATGTCTTCTTGGATTCTTTTAAAGGCTGTGACAAGAATTTATTTTCACATTCACATTGAGTAACAGTACACGACTCACATAGCCAACAATAAATCAATGCTTTTTTCTTTTTAAAGGAAAAATACAGAACTGACATCTCTGAAGCGTTCATTTAGGAACAAAGGGAAATCGCAAGCACCTGAAATCACCCATAATTCCACTTGTCATTACAGACGACACGTATCCCATTGTCTCTATGGGCATCCACATCTCCGGGTGCAGCGGAATTACTGGCATTCAGTTATACTGGCAGCCAGTGACGTCGCCACTGTGCATGCCTCATTTATTGATGTTGAATCCTCCCTGATAGGCTCAATACTTGTCTACGGATAAGCAGGTTTGAAAGACAATTTTGGTGCCGAGAGACACCGGGAGGGAGGCTTTAAGAGTGAAACCAAATGAGAAAAAAGGAGGACAATAATGAAATGGTGGGTACATGGGGCTCATTATAACAAGAGAAATTGCCTAGGCTTAAAAAACGAAGGATACATATGACAAATCCGAAGAAAGCACATGAGTGTCTCAATTACAGCAGCTTATGCTACAGGGACAGAGAACTGGGGGAATGTAATATATGAGGCTCTGACAGAGAGAGGGTACATCTCCATGTATATCTGTGATATCTCTCCATGTGTTCCTGCGCATGCAAACATGTAAGCATCTAATCCTGTCTGCTCATCATGTGCTTACGAATGCATAAAATGTACATTTGCATCGACCTCTGCTGACATTTCCTTCCACCTCTCTCCCCGGTAGATGCTTTTTTTGACAGCTTTCCCAGTTCTCAAAGGAAGCAAATACAGTGTAGATGCCATCAGGTCGTGACACCCACTCCAAATTACCCACAGTGACTAGTGTCTTGTCTGTCTGTCACTTCCCAAGTCATGCCAGATCAGACTCTCCTGCATCGGTGGCATCTAGAATGAAGGATCTTGATTCTGGGGAGAAACGGTGTAGGGGGGTTGTCATAGCAACAGCTCATCCCCCGTCTGTGCAATCTGATCTTGTTTATCGAGTTCTTCTTCTCATCGGAGCAGCTGCATGGAAACAACCCCTGATGCCTCGCGGCCAAAGGAACAGCGTCAGATCTGAATAGAAATTGATCACAAAAGCAATAAAAATGCGGCTTCTTAAGGATCCCTGAGAAACTCCAAGCCAGAGTGCTAATCAGCCATTCATCTCTCGACACTGTGTGGCCCGTACCTTTTGTGGGGTCACAAAGACTTTCTGGTGAAATTCTTCATGGTTAAAGTAGATAACTCTTTTTCTCTTTCTATCACTGCAGACAAGATAATTATGTTTCCAAGCACCATTAACCCACCTGGCGATAGCCACCTCTCCTCTCTCTTTACCTCAGGCTATGTACTCTGAAGTCAACCTTCTGTCCACAGTCCACAGTTCTAAGATCAGTTATAATAATATACTAATGAGTGCAATTACAATATCCATGTAATGTCAAGCACCTTTAAGTAATGTATGATATGGTATACTACACATGACCAAAGTATGAGGACATGCAAACATCACAGCCATATGTGATTTCTGAATACATCACTCTAAAGCTATTGTATGTGCATACTTACACTACATTGCAACAGCCTCCACTTTTCTAGGATGGTTTTCCACAAGGAACATAGCAGCAGGTTTTTGTTCCCATTCAGCCACAAGTGACGGCAGGCATTACTGGGTTTATAAGACCTGACTCGCAGTCAGCATTCCAGCTCATACCAAAGGTGTTTGATGGAGTTGAGGTTGTGCAGGTCAAGCAGTTCCACACCAAATGGGGAAAAATAAAGGAGAACTGTCACATTGAAACAGGAGAGGGAAGTTCGGGCACACTATTGTCTGAACCATTTTTGTTCTATGTACCCCTACAGCCTTACCAGACAGGCTCAGATACCCGTCATCGTCGCTCTTTCATAGATGGAATTAAACAGCAGTAATTCACTGCAGGGCAAACATAAGGTGCATTACCATCCATCTGTTTTTATGCACATTTTCAATATGTTCATAAGAAAACCTGAGAGAAAACACCAAAAATAACAGGAAAAAAAAGCTCATAATATCGCAAAAAAAGTTTTTAAGCTTAAGGGAAGGTGGAAAACATAAATAATAGGTAAATGTTACAAAACAGTGGAAACAGTTTTAGAAAATACATGATGAAGTACCATCACTGCATAGGCCACTTTGAGTTCTCTTTGTTGACTCTGGATGGCTTTACACTCATGTATGCACACAGGACTGTTACCAGAGCTCTTCCAAGAGCACATAGCTGTAATATTAGTTGTTCAAAAATCTCTATCGCTCTTTTAACTGTCTGTGACCTGAACTTTTGTTTGGTAAGCATTTCAATGTCTCCTTGTTATTTGGGATTAGAAGGACCTGATAAGTTTAAAAACTAAACATTGTTAATGATAATAAAGTCCCAATGTCCTTCAATGAGCTGATGAAAAATTACTATGAGTACTGATACTAATACTAATGAGACTAGTACTAATAAGTACTTTCTCATACACAATGTCTTAGCTTGTTGCTGCTGCTAAAATTGGTCAAATTTGTGTGATGTATCAAACTACAAACATTATTAATTATAAATAAACAAGTTTCAACCATTAAATGTGATCAGGTTTTGGACTTGTCCATTTTTGTGTCGGGACCGGGTGGAGAATGACTTGACCAAGATGGCTGCCATCTTGTTTTTACATGGAGTAGTGTATTGTGCTCTTACTACCACTACATGGCACAAGAAAGTGTTCACAAATGAGGACAACAGGCCCAGGTTAAGCAGAATGAAGACTAAAGTCCAGTAAACACAAAATGTGATGTCCTCATATGAGGATACAGGGGAGGTTAATTACCTCATCTCATTGCGTCCTCTTCCTTTGCAGTGGTATAGCAGCACCTGAGTGGATAATTAATTACAAATGCTGCCTATTTCGAAGAACCAGCTCCCAATATAGTAGCAGTGAATGAAAAAGTGCATAAATTAGTATTTTGTTTTGCCAGTTTTATGAAAATTTGGTTAAAATTTGCATTATATTTGGATGGGAACCCTACCTATGTGGCTGTGGTGGATCCTTAAAAAAACACGTTGGATCGTCGATTATTGAGCTTGGTCTCTTTTCATTATTTTCATTAAGTTTGCATTTGTCTTATCACTTGGAGTAGCAGGAGCTGGATGTTTCAACCATTTATCCATTACTTATAGCTTTCATTTCGACTTAATTCTGCTTCTTTGCTAACTAGTTTTCAAGTACTCTTAAATGGAACGTAATTAAAACTGAGGCATGTCCCCTGAAAGTCGACCTGATGAAGAAAGTAATGCCGGCCAGATTAGGTTTTCTATTTACATAATGAGGAAATGTTAATGTTTCTCGCAAGTTGCAAAAACTTTGATACCGAATGTATCAGGAAAATATTTACTGATTATGTATTTCATTTGTTTTCTGATAAGATAACTGATCTTGCAATACAATATAGCAACTGCAGCATTATTAAACTTTTTACGGTAATGTTTAGGCACTGGCAGCCAGGATGTTGTACTCAAGATCGGTCTCAAGACCATTGTCTCATCTCAGAATCAACCCTATTTTGACTTGTCACTGTTTCACATCTGCAATGCCTTTTGACATTCCATATATTTATGCATATGCAGTATATATGGCAATAAAAGAGGTGACTGAAGAGGAATCTTCTTTTGTTTTCTGTGGGTGTTTTTATGAGAATGTGGATCTTTCAGATCAGTTTGAGGTGTGGCTATGGTTTGCTTGTTCCACATTTGATTGTCATACAGTGTGGGACATGCACTACTCTGGTCTTGGTCTTGACAAGGTCTCAACCACTCAGAGTCTTGGTCTTGTCTTGCTCTCGATACACTGTGGTCTTGGCCATGATTTGGTCTCGGTTAAGGTGGTCTTGACCACAGCACTGCTCATAGCACTTATGGTCTTGGTTTAACACAGAAAAGTCTGCAGTAACTTGAAGCACCAATGATATTACTTAACATTTAATCAAAACCCTGATCCCTTGCCTTACCCAAAGTGTTTGTTGCTGAAACATGGAAGCGAACCCCTGGCGCCAAAGTGATGGACTTTGTATGCCTGCCATCCACCCTGACCACCTTTCTACTGTGTGATTTCAGTTCAGTAGATAAATGTAGCTCTTCATTCACTCAAAGAAATGTTGCTTGTGAACATAAAAAAGGCAGCAATTACACTTGTCAGCACAAATGTCATTGGGAAAACAGTTAAGTAATATATAAACGTGATTTCTCAGAGACAGGGTAGAGCTCAAAGGTTACTGTGTTATTATAACAATAATAGCATTAATAGTACTGCAAATATTTTAAAGTTAAGCCTCACGAAAATTTGTAACCCTATTTGTGTGTGTCTTTTCTTTTAAACACAAATATCTGGATGTATACAGCATGCATTCTGTCTCTTTGTTATTCATGGAGGATGGTGGATGGCGTGACACCTAGGAGAGACACCTGCTGACCACTGTTTGAGACCAACAAATATCAAAACAGATTGTGTTGGGGGAGTCATTGCTTTGTTTTTATTGGCTTTTCAGGCTTGAAACGTGGGTGTTTTGTACTAACCCATCACGTTTTTGGAGCTGGGATAGTGCTACGAATAATGGTTGTTTTTTACCGAGATACTGTTGTGCTTCCTATTTGGATAGAGGAATGAAAAGGGGTTGTTTTATACCCAAATATTGCTGCATTTCCTTCGGGGACTGTGCCCCAAAACTTGGCATTTTAAGCTAAAACACGATCTTTTCCTAACCGTAATCAAATTGTTTTTGCGCATAAACCTAACCATGCATTAACCACTGTGTTGTTGAAATGTAAAGTTTCAAGACATATGCTACATTATACTGTGCAAATGTATCCATGGTTTGCAAAAATGTAGAATGCCAACACTCACCTCCCTGCATAAAAGCTCCAGAAAATACACGTATGGATTGATGGCACAAATGTACTCAAATGTGTGAGGGAAATCCAATCCAAGCTCACATTCCAATATCTGCTTTTGACCATTTCTGCAATCAGAAAACATAATGACACAATTATTGGATGTACTATAGATTTTTTTTATACGCATGTCATCAAGAAATTGTTTTCCAAGTTTGCCTGTCGTTCTTCGGAAAAAAAAGGGTTTTCATTTTGATAATAATTGCCATGTCATTGGCTCACATGATTGGTGTAAAAACCACTATTTTAATAGGTCTTTTATGGCATTCAGTGCCGCACTGTCAGCAGGTCTCTCATTTGAGTGTTCACCTGAACACAAACAAAAATTAGTTTGTGCAAATGCTGGGTCTCTTCTCCTGTAGAAGGACTGAATTCATTATTGGAAAGATAGGGTTTTAATAGAAAATCATAATACAAGTGTCGAGGGCACAGGGAGTTAGCTGAGGTTAATTTCATTCTCTCCTCGCTCTCTGGCAGCAAAACGCTATCTCCGCTTGCACATTTAAAAGGAGGAGTAATTGAATCATTTGTGTAGCAAAGGCATTTGAAGGCCACAAATTTTAAAACCAAAGAGCATAAAGTAGGAACTTCTCAGTAACACCGGGTTTCAATAAGATGCATTTTAATGGGATGACAGCGGTTAATTGAGCTCAAGTAACTATGATTAGTTTTTATTGTGAGAGAATGCAGGTTTTCATGCGACATACAAGCAACGTGTAAAGCGATATTTCACCCTAGTCATGATTAAAATAGTCTTAGGCTACAGAATCACAATATCATGTAGCTTATTCATCTCAACTGGAACTGACTGAGTTACACAAAGAATATTCCTGGGTTAAATAGGCTCCCAGGCAATGAAGCAGTACATCTGAGATAACCTCTGATGATAACAGAAAGTCTCTCTCAGGCCTTTTGCAGCCAGGATCAACCTGAAAGGCAACGCAGTAAAGTTCAAAGCTGGTCATTCTAGTCTTGCTCCTGCTCATCATTTTTTAGAGACCTTGATAACTGAAGAGATATAATAAATGTCAATTTTGCTCTCCCTGTCTTTTTCTAACGTATTACTCCTAACTCTACATTTTAAACCTGTGATGTGTTCCTTCTGCAATCACATTCAAGGTGGCCCACTTAAAACAAAGAGACTGGAAAATGCTCTTAAAGTTGTTTCAGACATGCACATGTTGCAGCAGACTTAAAGGTTCTGTATGCAGCAGTCAACATAGCGGCTAACAACTACTTGCTATGTAAAGAAAGTTCTGCTGCGTGTGCTGTAATCCAAGTTTCTCTGTGGTTTGTTGTGGTAAGCTGGTCCGGTCAGGTGTGCCGCTTTGCACTGTGGTCATAAAGCAGTTATATTGATATCTGGAGGGCAGCATCATAGCACAGTGCCCACCCTAAGGTTCTCCCCAGTTAACATCATTAGCTCTGTCAGCACTGTTGCCATTGTTTAGCGCCGTTTATGGCATTAGCACCATTAGCTGTTAGCCACTGACCTCCATGTTGTAAAGCGTGTCCAGACAACTTATAGATCCTTTTACTGTTAGGAAACGGTATGATGTTTTTTGGTGGGCGGGGCTTAGCTGGAGGCAAAACATTTTTCCACAAACATTAGCTAGTGCTAGGTAGCAATTTTTGGCTTGTTTTAGACAATGGAGGAGGAGGAGGATGCAAATGGTGCTGGCACAAACCTGACCGTTCATAAATTCAGAGCATTGTCTGAATGTACCGTTCAGTTACCCAGAGCACCACACTCTCAGAGTGGCAGAGCGCACTCTGGGCGCTTTGTCTGAGGAGATGGAGCAGCAGAGGGTCTGAGCAGAGTGACTGTGTGATTAACTTATCCATTCTTTAATTTATACAGAAATATCACGCTCCAATTCTTCGCCCAACAGGGCTCTCATTTTAGTGTAGACCGTCAGACTGAATTTACGAAAGCACCATGTCAGGTCTGTGACGCCCCACCTATGTGTCCTCTGTCTTTGTTCACCCGAGACGGCGGGTGGGTCGTCAGTGGGGACTAGTTGCAGCTGAGAGCTGGGAGGAGCCAGAGGGCATGAAGAGGGCTGCTCTCTCTCTCTGCTGGGCTGCTGCAACTACTCCTCATGGCCTCCTCACCACCATAGTTTGGGTTTGCACTCCATTTTCACCACTCCTACTCATACATACACTCATGGATTCACTCACACATGCATTACATGACTGACTACTGCCACACGCTCTATCTTAACATGTTTCTTTGGGTTTTTCAATAAACTACCGAAACTATTGACTTTATTGTGTGTGGACTCCCTCCTTTGTTGCAATTCTGAGCCAGGTTGGAACAAATGGGGGCTCGTCCAGAATTTGAACCTGGGACGTCTCGCAACCTGGCCAGCCATGATAACCCTACACACACAAAACGTTTTTCTACAACAGTAAATAATTTTTCTTTGCACATGCGAGCATTTTTGATGATAGTCTCCACCCAGTCCTTTTGTCTTATCGCATTTAACCACGTGTTGTCATTGTTGTCGTTGTCACGTGAGTCAATTGCTCGATGCACTGAGGAATTACACTGAGTAATTTGTAATTAGTAATGATGGTACTACTCATATGTACCATAATGGCATCTTCTCATTTAACTCTTGGCAAGAAAGTGAATTATTTTCTGAACTGTTTCTTGAGCTTCTGTCCGTTCTTTCAGCACAGTCAGCTTCTGCCCTGCTGTTTCACTGCTCGACAATATTGCAGCAAACAAAGCAGACAGGATTTATTCACTAAGTTTTCCTGAAAGCACTCGTCTTAGACAGTGAACAAGTGGCCTGTGTCTCAACTTCTGCAGTATGAGGCAACGGTGAAACTACTGAAGTGTGATTCATCTGTAAAAGGACACGAAAGACAGCAAGGTTAACGAGACAGACTATGGACCATTTGTTGCAGTTTACTTCTGTCAAGAAAGAGTCTACCAAAAATCTGTGAGATCAGAGGAAAAGCTCAAGTTCAGAAAGTGAAAACAAAGAGTGCACTGTACAAAATAATGATGTGGAGGAAAAGACCTCAGTTTCAATTTAACTACAAAATACAACAGAGGCGTATGAAGTACTAACCACATACTTCATTACACCTGACAAAGTGAACTGAGACACCACCGAGCCCTCAGTGCGAGCTTGCTTGATTCCCCCATTCGTGTGTGTGTGTGTGTGTGATAATAATTAGCGATGAAACAAACCATGTCAAAGAGCCTGAAAGTTGCGAAGAGAAAGATAACACATGTTCCAAAGAATCTGTGAAGTTGGGCTGGAATTTATAACTTCAAATATGAAAAGTAATTTGATGACTAAATTTGAGTGGGAGAGGAATAATAAGTCGCAGGAGTATGAGGAGGAAGAGTGCCGCTTCGCAGGTACACTGTTAAGTTGGCATATTCAACACATTGCATTTTGAAAAGAAAATATTACAGTATGTGGCTCATGCTGGCTTTTTGCCCTTTTGATTGGAAGTAAACATGACTGTTTACCTCGAATGGTGCCCTAAGGTATTAAGATATTAAAGAAAGGTTAGGTTTTCAACATCACATTGAGCAAGTAAACAAACCCCCTCTCTGCCTGGCGTTCCTCTGCGCATCTAAATTCAGCCGTTTTGGAGGGAATGCCGTCAAATATCCATCATGACTGAATGGTGTTACGTATACAAAAAAAAAAAAAGGGAAAAAAAAGCGAGCGCCTCCATTTCGAGCCGCAGCATCCTCCTGTCAGCTGTTGCTGCTTGCACTCAGTTTTGCACAATCTCGAAAGTGTTTTGACAGTTCCGGAGAATGTGCCAACGGATAGCAGACGGGGATGGGATGGTGTCATATACTCAACAAGCTGACACTGAGGACTCATCAAAGTGTCACAGCTTCACAACCGCTGTGTGACAAAGCTACGTCAG
Source organism: Cephalopholis sonnerati (assembly GCA_019142605.1). NCBI lineage: Eukaryota > Metazoa > Chordata > Actinopteri > Perciformes > Serranidae > Cephalopholis > Cephalopholis sonnerati. The sequence goes on along the minus strand of JAGQAX010000015.1, from coordinate 13,514,383 downwards.
CTCGTGACAGTGTGTCAGACTTAACACAGTCGCTTTGCAAGAGCGGGCCATGGGGCGGAAGGTGAAACGACCCTGTGACCCTTTTTTTTTTTTTTTTTTTTTTTTTTTAAACAGTTTCTGGATAATTGTGGGTTTAGGATACAGTACATTGCCCATAAAAATACCCCACTGCAGCATTCCAGCATGTCAAACTGACATGAATGCTCTGCAGCATTTTGTTGGTGATGATGAACGCCATTTTACTGCACTCTCTGCATATGGTTTTTTTCAAACTTTGTGGCCACAGGAGAGTTGCACGTGGCGCAGGACAGACATGAGGCTAAGATACTGAGTGAGGTGAAGGGGGTATACATACCAGTGTCTTATTTGGCCCGCTTATCAACACAGTCAGCTGTTGCGGCAGCAGCAGCGGTGGCTGTGACACACAGCTCACGGAGGCAATTAAGTTGCTCTAAAACCATTCCAGCACCCGAATGGAGGCATTTGTGTCAAAAAATTGCATTCTGAATCACAACTCAGTCAAAACTGAACATGCAGACATGATACACATATTTTTTTTTCACTGTGTCCTACACTTTATACAGAGTTCCTAAAGCCCTAAAAGGTGATTTTTTTTTTAGTTTTTCAGGGAACAATTTCTTGTCCTGTGCACACAAATTATCGTATTATCTTGTGTGCACAAGTTGTTATCTTATTGTTATTACAAGATAATAAGTTTCCATGTGCACACAACATATTAACTTGTTCCCTAACATAATTAACTTGTGCACTCAAGACCATTGACTTGTGCACACGACATAGTAACTTGCTCCGACAAGATAATTAACTTGTTCCCACAACATAATTAACTCATGCACACTGCATAAAAAGGTGTTCCCACAAGATCATTAACTTGTGCACACAACATAATAACATGTTCCCACAAGGTAATTAACTTGTTCCCACAAGTTCATTAAGTTCTGTCTACAACATAATTAACTTGTTCCCACAACATAATAACTTGTTCCCACAAGGTCATTAACTTGATAATTAACTTGTGCAAACAACATAATCACTTGTTCCCACATGATAATTAACTAACTTGTGCAAACTTCATAATAACTTGTTCCCATAAGATAATTAACTTGTTCTCACAAGATAATTTACTTGAGCAGACAGCATAATAACTTGTTACCACAAGGAAATGTACTTGTTCCCTCAAGACCATAATGTGTTCCCACAAGATAATCAACTTGTGCAAACAGCATAACAACTTGTTCCCACAAGGAAATTTACTTGTTACCTCAAGATAATAACATGTTCCCACAACATAATTAACTCATGCACACAACACAAAAAGTTGTTCCCTCAAGATGATTAACTTGTGCACACAACATAATAACATATTCCCACAAGGTAATTAACTTGTTCCCACAAGGTAATAACTTGTTCCTACAAGTTCATTAAGTTCTGTCCACAACATAATTAACTTGTTCCCACAAGATCATTAACACACAACATAATAACTTGTCCCCACAAGGTCATTAACTTGTTTCCACATGATGATTTACTTGTGCAAACAACATAATAACTTGTTCCCACAAGGAAATTTACTTGTTACTTCAAGATAATAATGTGTTCCCACAACATAGTTAACTCATGCACACAACATAAAAAGTTGTTCCCACAAGATCATTAACTTGTCTCTACAACATAATTAACTTGTTCCCACAAGATGGCAACGTGTTCCCACAAGATCATTAACACACAACATAATAACTTGTCCCCACAAGGTCATTAACTTGTTTCCACACAATAATTAACTTGTGCACACAACATAATAACTTGTTCCCACAAGGTAATTAACTTGCCTGTTCTCACAAGATAATTTTCTTGAGCACACAACATAATAACTTGTTCCCACAAGGAAATTTACATGTTACCTCAAAATAATAACGTGTTCCCACAAGATAATTAACTTGTGTAAACAGCATAATAACTTGTTCCCATATGGTAATTAACTTGTTCCCAGGAGATAGTAACTTGCTCCGACAAGACATTTAACTTGTTCCCACAAGATAATAACTTGTTCCAACAAGGTAATAACTTGTTCCCACAAGGTCATTAACTTGTTCTCACAAGATAATTTTCTTGAGCACACAACATAATAACTTTTTCCCACAAGGAAATTTACATGTTACCTCAAAATAATAACGTGTTCCCACAAGATAATTAACTTGTGTAAACAGCATAATAACTTGTTCCCATATGGTAATTAACTTGTTCCCAGGAGATAGTAACTTGCTCCGACAAGACATTTAACTTGTTCCCACAAGATAATAACTTGTTCCAACAAGATAATAACTTGTTCCCACAAGGTCATTAACTTGTTCTCACAAGATAATTTTCTTGAGCACACAACATAATAACTTGTTCCCACGAGGACATTTACTTGTTACCTCAAAATAATAACGTGTTCCCACAAGATAATTAACTTGTGTAAACAGCATAATAACTTGTTCCCATATGGTAATTAACTTGTTCCCACAGGATAGTAACTTGCTCCGACAAGATATTTAACTTGTTCCCACAAGATAATTTACTTGTGCACACAACATAATTACATGTTCCCACAACTTGGGGGCACAAGATAAAAAATATATCACCTTTCAGGGCTTCATAATTTTATGATTTCATATTCCCTGCTATGTCCATTGTAAATAAACTTCTGTGATTTCAAAGTAGATTTTACAGAGAACTCACAGAAAAAAAATGTATTCCTTGTGATATCAGGACTTCCTTGAGAATCATCACATTTTTAAGTTTTAGGTACTCCAGTGATAGCTGTCTGCACATTCATGGGTACCTTGCAAACATGAACTGCTAAAAGCTAATTTGGCATACTTATAATTTTCTAAAGTGTAAACAAATACAGGCTGGAAAAAGACAGGGATCAAAAAGCTCAAAAAAACGCACTATCTATCTTTGTATAAAGATGACTGCACAAGCCCACAGCAGCATTATAACCCTGTTACCCATGCAAAGAACATTTCAGGCACGTTTAAAATTGAGCCAGTTTAATGAATTAGAACACTAAGAGCTTGTACTGTAGGCTGCAGTAGATGGCTCAGGGGGTGGGGGTGGGGGACTGAAGGCTTCTTTATGATATCAATACCATCATCTAAAGTGCTTTCAGCGCCTTATGTGAATACATTATTTGCAGGCATATCAATTGTGGTGGAATGGAATGAGAAAATTGTGGTGCTATTTTTGTGCATTTGCTGCCAGCTATATGCAGGCACAATCCCCTAATTGGTTATCCTAGCCCTTGCGCTGCAAAGGCAGATGTGAGAAAACACTGAGCTCAACAACTGGCTGCTGCGACTGACAAGCAATTAGGGGTTGAAAACTGATTTTAAGGTGCACCTTCCAATAAAATGAAATGCATATTAAGATCAAAATCTGACAACACTGTGGGGAAAATCCAAAAAAGTGACAGGCATGCAGAATTTTTTTTTTTTTTATCATGATGAAGAGGAACAAATCTAACCCTGCCCCGTGCTCATTGGTTTGGTATGACATTACAGGCTTGGTTTCTTAGATACATCCCAATCCAGATATTCAGGGGAACATGGGCATGCAGTAGCAACAGCAAGCTAATTACTACCTTGTGTTGAGGAAATGTAATCATTTAGTAATGTCTCGACTTCGCCACTCTGCAACATTCTGATGAATGTTAAACTATTGCTCGGTCTGAAGGCTTGGGAGTGCCCAGGTCTCTGTGGTAACTGGGAGAATGCTAAATCCTGCATCTGAAGATGAGGCCATGGTCCAGCTACAGTTTGTGAGTGGCACAAGACTGCCCTCCGATGGGAGATTGATGAGCTGCTGCTAAAGAAATCAGACCACACTACCACAGATATATGTCATTTCAAAAGACCAATATTGTTCCAGTAAAAAAGATTTGCTGTAGAGTGGCTCCATTTTCAGACTCACCTTATTCTATAAAGAAGAAAGCTATCACATGAAAACACATTACAGTGAGCTACATGGAAATGGACTATTTTGCTCTGAGTACTGAGTACTGCCTCCCCAGTGAGCTCTAGCAATCAAATGCTTTAGGCCATATATATGGTTGAGATTATGGCTTACATCTTCTCATGCATGTATTGATGATATACCTTTAGGGTACCAAATAAAACGCATTTTAAGTCAATGTATACACAAGTCTAACAACATCACACCACAGAGCCCTAATGGCCAAACAGTACGTTCTTTTACTACAGACAGCACTGTGCAGCCTGAACACTGATTATAAATATACAACCGCCTTCTTTATTGTAGCCTCACTAGAACTAACCAGAAGAGTAGCATCAACAGCAAAATAGGACATTCCTGAGTGAACACAGAAGTCACTGCTGGAGGAAACACCATAAGCATTTTATCATTTTGTTGGCTAGATCCAGCCTGCACCTGTTGGACTGGTCACGTAACAACGTAGTCTGACAGGACAGGAAGTAAACAAGGAGTGACTTTGTGTTTCCTGGAATAGTGAAGGCATGACCCACCATACTTTGCCTTACCCTGCCTCTGATTGGCTTAATCTCATAATCTTACCCTAGAGGCCTTTGCACACAAAGTTTTTCAGAGTTTTTCAGATGCATTTTTTAATCCATCCTCCAAAAAAAATTGTTACACACAGAAACCTTGGGCACTGATTCCGATGCGTTTTATTGTTCTATCCGTTGTGAAGATTTGCAATGCGAGACAAAATGAAAAGACACAATTCCTCCTTTGCCTCTCTTCACTGGAGTTACCTATATGGCTTTCACCACTACCGACCTGTCTTTCATTTGGCACCACAGCTGCATGAAGGGGCGGAGCTGTCCTCCACATTCTGTGTGCGGTCCACATCCTCCTTCTCTTCGTCATCCACCGGAAGATTACTATCTGGCCTGTTGAAAGTGAGCTGTTGAGTTATCAAATGATTCTGTACGCCCCGCTCCTCTTTCTTGTCCTGCTGTGTCCCGCCACCAAATTTTCTTCACTGAATCTCTCTAAGCTCTCTAAAGGCTTCTGACGAATGTGAAGAACACAGAAAATCAAACCTGTTCTGAAAATTTCAATGACGGACAAAAGTTTCGGACTGCAGATGTGATGGACATAACGTAAAGTTGTATTTGATTTTAGACATGTGAAAAAAATGGACTCAATGTGCAAAGGCCTTAACCCTAATCATCTTACTCCTCTTGCCTAAACCTAACTAATCCAACCAACGAAGGCAATGACCACTGGCCAGGCAGAAGGAGAGTAGGGTGGGTCATGCCTCAGCCATCCTAGGAAATGCAAATTTGCTATTTGCTATTAGCAATAGCAATGAAATGGTCCATCTGCCAAGGTGCAATAACGCTCACCATATCCCATAATGACATCACCCTCAGTTTTATTGCATTGTTGTGCACTGTTCACTGACTGCCAGCCCCGGCTAGGGTGCGACCACTGTTCCTCACCCCTCATACTTCCTGACACTCGGCCAGTGACCGTAAACATTTGCAACTTGTATGTTTTCCAGAGTGCCAGCTGATTGCAATGTTACCTCTCTGGAGCTCTGACCTCCTGTGGCTGCGGACACACCAGCAGCTTCTTCTCTGCTGCTGATGCTGATTTATCTTCTTCCTTTTGTTCCATTCAACAGTTTATCTGGACTTTTTCACATGACTTTTCTTTTCATTCTGTCACAAATGCGACTTCAAATGTAGGGAAGTACAATACTCAAGATTAAAAGTACACAAAAAGAACACCTAAGTTCCAATACATCAGAATTGTACTTGAGTGCAATACTTGCGTAAATCTATTTAGTTAATTGCACCACTGGTGTTGTACCTGACATGAATCAATGATGAGGCAAAATTGACTTTCATACAGCCTTGTTTTTCGATGAGCTGCGGCACGCTCGACTCACACTTTTTGATGAACTCTTGTAAGTTTAATTTGTAACTCCTAATTATACTTTTGGCTACTTCCCAAACAAAAAATGAACCAGTGGATGGATGAATTCCAAGTCGATGAGACTGCATCACTTCTTGCTTTATTTTACATTTTTTAGTCATATCACCCAAGAGAAACTACCCATTGATTGATTCAGGCTGAAACTCTGACGCCATGCAGCCAGTTCTCTCATCTCAGGGGTGCAGTGAAATGGCTGTAACAGTGGCATGTGCAGCATGGGACCCTTTGTACCTGTCACATCCCATATGTCTGGCAATTCATCTTTCTGTTGATACGATCATCTTGTCTCATAATTTATTATTTGTCTCCATAGATGTACAGTATCTCTTACGTGATTACAATAAATAGGATTCTGAGAAACCATATAATGACATTACTTTAGACTGAGTGTCTCATTTCCACTATTCATGTGATTTGTTCAAAAACAGACAAATGAGCGCCCCCGAAGGACCAACCGAGCTTATTGTGTAAAAATTAAACATATTCCTCATTCTGTTCACAAACTCAAAACTCGGCTGGAGAGATTAAATTTCTTGCTAAATGAATGACTTAGCACGTAGGAAGGTAATTAATCATTTGTTGGGTCCTTTCTCTCTGGCCCCTCTTAGAGACCCCTGCTCAAAAAAACATCTTGACATTTTTGTAATTACACCTTTTCTCCGCGGCGCAAAGCTACTCAGCAGCTGTTGACAAACTGAGGGGTCACATTGCTGCAGCACAAATATAACAAGGGGTGCAGCATTTGAATAATATCCAATTTAATCTCACTGGTCACAATGGCTACTATTAAAAATGTTTCCAGTTTTCAGACTACAGATTTAAGAGTTTCTGATTTTTATTGATAATACATGATCAACTTGTGCTGAAGCGATTTGAGCAGTGTTTCATTTAGAACAGGTGCATGACCACAGCTGTTGAAAGGAAGACTTGGCATGGCTGTAACAAAGAGATGGTTGCAACAGCACCGCTGTCACCAAGAAGGGATTATAATCATGTAATACATCTATTGTGTGATCACTTCCTTCCTGGCCTTGCATGTGAAATCTCATTGCTGTGCAGATTTTACAGCCAAAATACTGATTTTCAGGTATGAAAGTAATTATTTGGAGCAAGTATATATTTTATTTTTACTGATTTGATTAGTACTGTTAATATTAGAGTGATGCAAGTTGTATAAGTTAAGAGAGTGGTGTCATAGGTAAAATCGGTAGCATAAAATGGACAGCAGGGGGGATATACATCTTGAAAAAGTCCTTGTATTTGACATTTATTCATTTGTTTTCTGTAACCACCTATATTATATTAGGGGTCACAGGGATGCTGTAGCCTATCCCAGCTGACGCTGGGAAAGAGGCTGGGTACACCCTGGACAGGCCGCCTTGTTATCGCAGGGCTGACACAACCAGTCATACCTCTAGACAATATAGAGTCACCAATTAACCTAACCTGCATGTCTTTGGATGGTGGGAGGAAGCTGGAGTACCTGGAGAAAACCCATGCTGACATGGGAAGAACATGCAAATTCCACACGGAGAGGCTTCCCTACCCCAGGATTCGAAACTCCCCACCCTGAATTCAGCGTTAATGCCAACTACTGCACCACCGTGCTGCCACGTGACATCAATCATTGAATTCTGTGATACAGTTACAGAATATGAAAACACTGCTATTTGAAGTAGACAGATAAGGGTACTTTGTGTCAAAATTTGAGAGCTCTAACACAAAAAATCAGCTAATTAAAGGTGCTGGGACAAAAAGTGTTACAACTACAGTTGGTCTTCCCCTAAAGTTATGAAAGGGTCTGCTGTTGATATGTAATTTTAAATACGAAATGTTACCCATAGAATAAAGAGTTTGTAACCAGTGGTGGAAAGTAACTAAGTACATTTACTTACAGTACAGAGCTCACAGTAAGTACAGTTTTGAGGTTCTTGGGCTTTACTTGTGTTTCCTGCTAAGTTACTTCATACTTTTATTCTACTACAAATCAGAGATGAATGTTGAAATTTTACTCCACTACATTTATCTGACAGCTATGATTACTAGTTATTTTTCAGATCAAGATTTTATAATATAAAACATAAGACGCGTCTAAATATTACGATGCATCACTTAAGATTAGAGCAGTGATTTTTAGCTTGTGGTCCCTTATTTAAAAAAGAAGAAGAAGAAGAAAAAAGAAATGTCTTGGGACCCCTTGTCACATTTTAGGTGCCTGAGTTGTTTGCATTTCCACTGGGGAAACAGTCTCTACTGAGGAGAGTGCTAGTATGGGCACCAGATGAGAAAATACTTGTATGTGTCATTTTGGTGGGACATGTCAAACGACCTATTACACTGTGTAGATTAAAGACTTGTTGAAAAGTCAATAGTACACAAACCTCTACACGATCCATGTAAAAAACTGACTGACTAAAATATAATGTGATATGGTGTGTATAATTATACATATTAAGGTATAACATGAGTTTACATCTGTTGTATGTGAGCCTGTACTTAGGCACAGCAGTGCTGACATCAGCACGCTAACATGTTCATGCTGACAGTGTTTAGCAGGTATAATGTTCACCATCTTTGCTCAGCGTGTTAGAATGCTCCTATTTGCTAATTAGCACTAATAGCAGCAGAGGCTGATGGGAATATCCTTAATTTCACAGGTACCTGTATTGGACAATTTGAAATTTGAAGCTGCGGTGCCAAATGATTGGTAGGCAACCTGATGCTCCAGAGCCACTTGTGGCTTTCCAGTGGTGTCCTATGGCTTTGACAAAACATACATAGAAATTAATAGCGGTTGGTTTTTGTTTTTAACGTTTAATTTTCAAATTCTTTGCTCTGGCACCTTTTCCTATAAATGTTGCTGTAACTAAACAGCAGTGGCTTGTCTTTAGTTTCCTTGCTGGACTAGCTATGGATTCCAAATTAAAAAAAATTAAGTCTCTGAGGAAAATAGAGAATCTAATAGTGTGCGGACAGATTTGTTTGCTTTTAATGCTGCAAAATTAAGGTACCAAACTACTATAAATAGGCCACTGTAGAGTAGCCACTTTGTAGTAAAACGTATCAATGAAAATTCATTTAGACCTATTAGTAATGTTTATAGGCTGATTAAGACTTAATAGGCAGTTACTTACATTACTGGGCCAAAAATGGCTCCTTTGATTGTAAAGGTTGCTGACCCACAGTTTTAAAGTAATTAAAACACAACATCTGTTTTCATGTGATTATATATTCAAGGAAAAAAGAAAACATACTAATTATATTCCATTTCTGTCAATATACCCCCTTAAGTCCTACACACTGGACCTTTAAATCACCTTTGTGCACTCACTTTTCAAGATATAATACATCCTTCTGTCAAGGAGTGTAATTTATGCAGGTACATATGTAGGGATTCAAATGGTTTAGTGTGAGTATTTTTGTTTCCTTGGAGGCTCAGTAAAAGGCGTCTATTGCTGCCACATCTGGCACATGATGTAGTTTTGTGCAGCGACTGCAGTTAGGCATGACGGCATTGTTGATGCTGTATTTCTACTGCAACTGTTTCAGAATGTCGGAGCAGAAAATAATTCAGGACTCCTTTCAGATCCAGGGGACATTGCTTACAGTTCTTAGCATCAACAATCATAACTCTTGAGTCCTGATTTTGTTTTCCAGCTGCTCCAAACCCCATCTGGGTCACACAGCATCGCACATCAGACACATTTCTTAAGGTGCTGCACAAAAACCGTAAATCAACCATCAATGCAGCTAATTGAATATCAATACGTGACCCCATCAGCACTTCCCAATGGTATAGACAATTACCTGCCTAATTGTGAAAATGAAAGAGGCCCACACAAAAGAAAATCACATGTATTCAAACAGGCCTGCTCATTCAGCATGCAGAGTTATGCATGCCGTAATTAATTTGCCATTAAGACTGGATTGATGTCGCCTTCATGATGCAGACAACCAAGCCATAATTGCCTCTGGTGTTGCATTCACAGCTTTGCCTCATTACTGAAACAGATGCTAATTTAGCAGAGCGGCTTCAGGTTGACAGGTGTGTGAAGAGTGTGTGTCGTTCCGCCGTATTGGGCTACATGTAAAGTGTGCTGCAGAAGGGAAATGAGGAGTTGAGAATACATCATAATATGCAACAGCATGTTCATGAAGGGGGAAAAAATATTTTCCTTTTTGGTGGAGCGTCTTATAATCGTAATGAATGGCGCAGGCAGTAATTGGTATGTGAGGAGAAAGAGACTTAATAGCTTGGGAAAACAAACCACTCTGCTGAATTATTAAGCTGTTTAACTAAATTATTTGCTTTTGGACCACTTAGTTTTCCCTGTTCTTCAATTCATTAGGCTAATTGTAACCCTCATATATTTTCTGAAAACAATTAATAGCTCAAATGGACAAAACAAATACTTCAAAAGATATTTATTCTTTTGACTATAAACCCCGTTATATATTTAATGGCAACAATTTCAGCTATTTCAAGAGAAACTATACACACTCATACAAACAAACATGAAAAACTACTTTTCTTTTTCCACATCAGTTCAGTTCATTGATGACATCATTGTCCCAGTCAGTCTATGCAGTGGCCATGATCTCATCAGCTGTAGATGAGTCCTACACTGTACAGCTGTTCTATCAAGTAGTTCATATGTCACTGATAACTAATGTGGAAGACTTGCTGGTTGGTCAGAGTCCACTTCTCAGAGCTTCTTGCCTCCACAAATCTGGCCTCACATCTTCTTCGCCCGCTTCTTAGGTCTTTGGTTGAAGACGGGCGAGGTGCCCATCAAGGAATCGGGCGAATGTGAAGCGTAGCTGCCCTCTGATGCCGCGCCTCCGGGAGACGGTGCCATAGCTCCTCCTGACTCGCTCATGGTGGACATTGGCCCCCCCTCCTCAAACACATCTCCACCCAGGACGCCGTGGTGATGGTGGTGGTGGTGATGGTGATGGCCAGCACTCTGGCCCTCCTCTCCATCCTGTGGCTCCATTTTTACTTGAGGCCACAGCGGGGAGTTATTGGCTCCGCCCCCACCTTATAAGAGAGGAGAACCAGTTCAGCAAAAGAAGATTGTCTACCAGAAAATCTATACAATACACTGCAAAGAGTAACCCATAGCTCCACCCAGTGTGAAAAGTGCTACCTGTATTATTGTGTGGTTCTCCAAATTACAGCCATAGATGCGTCAATCAAAGTAATTATGCACTGACAGTTGCTTTCACATTATGCTTTTCACTGTCTGTCTGTTTGTTAGTATGTTCATGTCTTTCTTACGTGTTCGAAATAAGAATCAAATCAAATCAAAACTCAAAATCTAAGTACAATTGTCCTGATCACGTACACCACAGTCATTTATAGCTTATAGCATATGTATAGCTTCACTTCTTTTAGTGAGAGGTATCCAACACTGAACTATCAAAACATATTACCCTGTATTATCTGCAGCAGAATTCCTTGTGTCAACTATAAATCCAGCTTGAGACTCAGTTTTATGGTAGTAATTTAGTTAACTGCAGAGTATCTGCATCTATAAACATGACATAGGTCATGTGTAATGCAGGGCTCAACAATACGGATTGCCTGATTGCTCAAAGCAGTTAAAAAGATTTAGTGTGTCCCCAAGCACACAGTATGTTAAATGCCGTACCCAAAATATCAGGATGTTCTACTGCATCTGGTCGCATTTTGCGGTATGAAAGCCAGCATGCTTTGCTGGCGATTCCAATCCACAATCCTTCGCACAGCGAAAGATATGTCACATTGAAAGAGCCGCAAACAGATGACAGCTGTCAGAAGCTGCAGTGACGGATGACAGAGCATTCAAGTGACTGATCACCAGTCAAACAGACAGTACATATAGGAATATTAATTGTTTGAGTAAACAAAATAGTCAGAAAGATGACCAGCAACAAAAGGACATATGAATATATGAATATATATCCCTGTCATGGTTATATTCATATGAATATATGAATATAACCATGACAGGGAAATGTATAGCCTATGTAATTTTACTGTTGTGAATATAACTTGTTAGAACCTACAATGTTTGCAGTGTTATAACTGCAAACAACTTGAGAAAGATTTTTTTTTCCATGGTAACAGATATATGAGCAAGTGAGTCAAAGTTCAAGGCACAATGTTATGACGAAGTAGTAGGTCCCAAGTGTATGCGTACTCCATGCAACAGTACATTCTTTGTAAGGGCAGCTGTGCTATGTACTGATAGTAAAAAGAAAAAGGTTGCATTTCGGAACACAGGGAAAGTTTATGATCTGTAGTGCAAGCAACTGTTTCAGATACCCTCAAACAGAAGATGAGTTGGGTGACAGTGAAGGATGTGGGTTAAACTCCACATATGTTGTGCTGTTTGCTTTGAGTTTGAGAGCAAGGCTGATAAAACAAGGTCGTTCTTTACACTTGTCAATTCTCTAATGTGTAGGATTTAGTGGCATCTAGCAGTGAGGCTGCAGACCTGAAACTTCTCACATGTGCCAAGCATGTAGGAGGACTACGGCAGTCGACGCCAAAAACGTGAACGGCCTTATATAGAGCCAGTGTTTGCTTTGTCCTTATGGGCTATTGTGGAGCAACATGGAGGACTCCATGTAAGAGGATCTGCTCCCTATGGACATGTAAACAATTTTTTCTAATGTAACGAAAACACAATGATTCATATTTTCAGGTGATTATAAACTAATGAAAACATAGTTGGGAATATTATATACCATTTGTGCCAATAGATGCCCCTAAATCCTACACACTGGACCTTTATTCTTAGATGTTGTTGTTAGTTTTTAACCACTAGTAAATAAAAAAAATTGTATAGCCCCAAGTAAAAATGGACTTTGGACTAGCAGATTTCGGACCCACTTGTGTGAACGGGCAAGTGGGAAAAAAGCAAATTGTTATGATTTTGTGACATCAGGTGCATAATGTAAGCAACCTTATCACAAGCAGTGGAAAAGAGCTCATTAAGAAACTGCCCAGTTATGTATCAAGAAGACTGGAAGCTATCTTGCAGAGACACATCTCACAATACACTGACGATACGACAATACAAGCAGCACCGTCACTTCGCCTCAGTGCACAGTAAAGATAAAAGGATGAATGCAGAGTATACATTTAAATGGGAACCCTGGTCTCACCTGAGGGGTGAGGAGAATGGTCACCATCCAGGCCTGAAGCCAGCCTCTCGCCGTGGGCCCCGAGGACCCCCATGGGCAGAGCTTGGTCTCCTGAGGCCAGGTCAGCCTCAGGCTCCTCGCTAACAGGGAAAGAGATGTCACTCATGGGCTCCTCCTTGATCCTCGGGGGCTTGGAGTCCTCCAGAGCTTTCTCTGGGTTGACCAGTCGCTCATATTCCTCTGACAGATCCTTACTCACCTGGAAGAAGGAAATATTTATCAGTCACATTTTACAGCTGAAAGTTTGTAGATAAATAAATGTAAGATCTGAGCCTAGATTATCTTGTGTTTCAGTTCAATGGCAGTCGTGTTACTCCTTTCTAGGATCACATCTAACATGTCATGTCAGGTCAGATGTGGAAAAATCTGCATGAATAATAACCAACACATAATGAATTAATCACAGACACAAAGGAACAGCTCTACTTTCTGCTCTCTACAGAACTCATCAGTTGTATATCTTTAGAAGTCATGCTGGCAACTGAAGACAGTGAATCTCTCAGTTTGGTTTCTGTCTCACTTTGAAGCAGCTTGCACACAAGTTGCCATACGGTCCATTGTTCTCGCTCACACAAAGTTCTTTATGCTTTCTGAGATGATTCAGCGTTGTTGTGCTGAAGCCATGGGAGCTTGCAAATGTTTTTTCAGCACTGTGCCCGGTGGGATTATTTTTTCATTATTATTTAATCTGCTGACTAGCTTTCCAATTTACTGCTTCGCCTACAGAAAGTTATTATATAGTGGAAAATGATCATAATTAACTGTAGTTTTCCAGAGCCTATGGTGACATCTTCCACTGTTTTTCCCATGACACTAGTTAGTGAAGGTGGTAGACGCTGTGATGAGTTTTTTCTCTCTGATTGACTGCTGGGGCTATTTGTCTTTCCAAACGAACCTGCTCTGATTAATTAGTGCTATGCAAATGTAAAATGTAACTGATCAGTCTCATTATCATTATTGGATGATGGTTTAAATGGTCAGCTTAATGATTAATGCTATACTTGTACATTGCTGTGTGATGTCACCGCCCATTTTTCCTGAAATTTAATTAGCCTAAGATTTTATCTTAGTCTGGTGTGTCCAAACCCCACAATATTCAATTTACAATTATAAAAATGACTGAGGAAGCAGCACATCTTTGTATTGGAGAAGCTGGAAATACAGATTGTTTGATGTTTCGCTTGATACATAAAACAAATAATTGATCATTAAAATTGCTGAGAATGATTTTTCTGTAAACAGACTGTGTAAACAATTAATAATTTTAGCACTAAGCCAATGAGAGAACATGAAGACCCTCTGCTGCTGGTCTATGCCAGAGCTTCTACTCTACATACAAACTGCTTCATGATGCAAAGCAATTTTCAAAAAATATCAACCAAACTGCAAAAAGTTAAGTTGTAAGTGTAAAACTGTGAAAAACTGAGTAACACCATTTGATTTTACATTGTCATGTTGTCACTGCTGTTACTCTGATTGTCTGCGAAACAACTGTTTTGTATTGCTGGCTGCCTTTTACATGTCCTACTTTGCATGATGCTGCCTTATGTCTTTCAGCTCTTTATCCTGTTTTGCTGTTCATGTTTTACTTTCTCTGGTACTAATTTAAAATGCTGTGTGTGTTTTATTTGTTTCAACTGACAATCTAACATCTGGCTGAGGGACAACAGTTGAAAATTAGGTTGTTGGCTACCGCTGGCACATATACAGTGATGCTGATAAATGTGTTTTGCTCCTGAGAATAAATGAATAAATAAATAAATATGAGTGGGGCTTACAGATAAAATCTTTTATCACAGTATATGCATTTTTGTGATGTATTACTGATATATGATACATTTACTAGAAGATCAAATGATGCTTTGTTTATAATTAATTTTAAAAGGATGCCAAAATCATAGATGGTTTACAAATCTATATCATCTTACAGAATCATTTGTCCAATAGCACAACCCTACAAACAGTTATGAGCCACTGCCAGTCTCACCTGCAGCATGTAGCTGTGATAGTCCTTGATCCGCACTTGCCAGAAGCGCTGCAGGGCCAGCACGCTGCCAATGCCCACCTCATGGAACACTTGCTCCACCACGTCTGGAAAGGGACTTGCTCCAAGCCGAGCCTCCCGGTCCACCGCCACTCGCAGCATGCGGGAGAGGCGCAGGTAATGCTCATGGACCAAGTCGGTCAGAGTCTCCAGCACGCTCTCCTGGGCTGACTCAAAGCCAGCATGAGCCAAGATGGTGGCCACTGACTGATAGAGGAGCTGCCTGCAGGAGTGCCAAGTGAGCTCTGTGACAGGCTCGCCTTTACCCCTTATGATGGAAGAACCAGAGGAGATAAAAGGAGATTAATGATGACTGGTTGCTAAATTGACTGAGATAACATCTGTGAAATGTAGATATGTAAAAGAAGTTAATATAAAGTCTGAGTGACTGATGAGCCTGCATTTTAGATGCTTTACTGGATATGAACATATTCAATCACAAAGGCAGGAGTGCTGCATCTTAGCAACACAAATGAGAACTTACTTATAGAAGTCACTTTCAGGGTCACTGTGGCGGAGCAGGAAGGGCTGACGTGGGGCTTTGCTGTCCGCAGGTAGCAAGTCATCTGGCATGGCAGGTGGGGTAGGAGGACGCAAAGGCAGGTTGGTATCAGCCTCCTCCAGCCTGCTGCCACCCTCAGAGGACGCTGAGCTCTGACCCTGGGTTTGGGCTGCTGACAAAAGGCCACGGAGGCGGCGTGCATGCTGACACAGCTGCACTGTGTGGATGGTGAGGCTGCATGGCTCCGACGGGATGTCCAACATCGTGGTGGGCCGCGGACGATGGGCTGAGGGCTGATGCAGGGGAGGGTCCTGCATCTCAACTGAGCGAAACTCACGCTGGAGCAAGTCAAAGGAGCTGCGACTGGGAGGAGCCCCCGCAGGCCCAGGGATCTCACCCCAGTAACGCATCATGATGAGTGATCAAAGACACGAGCCAGATTCAAACTCGGATGAAATCTGAAAATGTGGAAAGGTAGAGATGTTGGAGTGACCATCAAAATCAAGAGCAACATCTGATTGAATTAAAAAACTTTAAGAATAGCTTTGAGTCAGATTTTTAAACACCACATTCACTGGGCTTAAATCGGTTTATAACTCTTTTGCTTTTTAGAAATAGTTAAAAAGGTAAGGTTTTTGCTGAAGCTCATAAACAATACTGTAAACCATGTTCTAAAAATGTACATGTCTTCTGATTATTTCGGCATAGATCTGACCAAAAGACAACACGTTTCAAAGAAAATACTGGCAAATTTAATCGGATTGCACTGCCTTTACGGTGGGGAAATAAAAGACACTAGGATGTAATGCAAGATTAATGGTTAAAAAAAGTATCGGAAAACGCAATTAGGCGCACTTGATGCATGCCGAATTAAAAGACAACTTGCATCGATTATTGTAAGCTCTGAAGTCAATATTCAACAGGTATATTTGTTTGCCGAGTAGCAAGACAACGCAAAATGTCAGGTGCCTGACTGGAGTTTGGCACAGTATGAACATACAAGAGAGAGCGCATTAGCAAACAACTTATTCATAGAGGTGCAATGACTGAGCTACGAGCTAGCTACCTAAGTGCGTAGCAAGGACGTTTAGCTAGTTAAATTATAAACTTAATTTACAACAACAATAAAAACATACATTACACAGGGGTGGATGAAATGTCTGCTGATATTTTAAACCAGCGGCCCTCGTATCTCTGGAGGAAGTCGCACCGGAACTAGACATTTTCGTCCTTGCTGCTAAAAACTCGGGTGAACAGCTGAACAAGATGTTTAGTTCCGCAACAAACCATTTCTTTCAATCACTGTAAAATTACAATTCTCATTAAAAATGCTACGTAGTCGCGATTTAAATCATTTTAATGGCATTTTCCCCAAATATATTTTTTATTAGCACTCTTGAGGAGTTTTATAGAGGCTTAGAAAACCCGGGCAAAATTCACAGTCGCACCAAATAAACATGGCCGCCTCCCCGCCGTTAGACGTGTGTGTGAAAAATACGGATGAACAAATGGATTCTGCAATGGAAACGGATGAGTTGTCGGCCACAGAAAATGGAGGAGAACCCGAAAAGAAAGACTTACACAAAACTGAACCAGAAACAGAGGACACGTTTAAAAAGCCGGCTCTTTTCGCAGCGCCTTCCCTCACCATCAAACGCAGTAACGTCTCTGCTCCGTCCAAAGCACCAGCAGCCGAGACGAGACATGTGAGAGAAAATAACGAAGCTGAAGTTGTACACACTACCAGTGAAAATACTCCTGGTCTTGTTACTGAAAGCAAGACCTAGCGAAAAATGCCAAGAAGAGGACAAAGGAAAGTGTTAAAGACAAGAATGTGGCTCCTGTCAAAACCAAGGCAGAAGCCAAACCCAGGGTGCTCCCCACTAAAGGGCCCCCAGCTGGTAAATTCCCCCCTATCCCATACACAGAGCCACCCTGGGGTGGCACGGCTCCAGACATTCCCTATGCGCTGGAAATCCTTAAAAACGGCACCATAGTGGACACGGTGCCCCTCACACAGAAAAGTTACATCGTGGTGGGACGCTTACCTGTGTGTGACGTCTCCTTGGAGCATCCCTCCATCTCCAGGTACCATGCTGTGATTCAGTACCGCAGAGAGGCTGGAGAGGGAGGCTCTGTCGGAGAGGACAGAGGGTTTTATATCCATGACCTGGGCAGCACACACGGCACTGTGGTCAACAAGAACAAGATTCCCCCGAAGACCTACATCAGGCTCCGTGTGGGACATGTCTTAAAGTTTGGTGGGAGCACGAGGCTTTTTATCCTGCAGGTAAAACAAAATGTGGACCCTCCTTTATACCCCCAATTAATGTGCTGTCAGCTTTTAGTAACATGCATTCTGGCTATGCATACATTTATATTTACAAATTATATTTAGAGCTGTTTGCTATAATTTTAGATATTTTATTTTATTTTATTTATTTGTTTTGCTACGTACACAGACACAAAAAACTACACAAGAACAAAATAAATTTGCAAACAAATAGAATAAAAACCACTCAGACTTAGGGATGCACAATAATATTGTAAGTCACCAGTATCGGTCGATATTGGCTTAAAAATGAAATATCGGAATCAGCCAACATAAATGAATGAATATTACATACATTGAAAAGTATTGTATTTTATGTCTCCATCTGCTGGTGGGCCACCACCATGAGAGTATGCATGTATAATATGAGGTTAATTCCACTACAGATGCGACTCGATAATCACTAAAATGAGCTAGTGTAAAAAGTGGATATATCGATATGGATATCGATCAGATGAGCTGTCATATATCGGCACATCAGATATCAGCAAAAAACCCAATATCCTGCATCCCCACTTAGTTTGTAGTATCTCTTATTATTCAGTCCAGACTATTCTCACCATTTATGATCATTTATAACTTCAGTCCTCAGCATGATTTTGCCATTCTCTCAGTCTGCTGTAGCTTCTGACACTCTGATAGGAATGTCATTAGATTTGCAGGTATTTGGTAAATGAAAAATTAAAGCATCACCACAATTCATCTTGAGGGGGACATTAATGTCTGCATGCATGGCAATCCATTCAGTATTATTCAGGCATTTCAGTCAAACTAGTGCATTGATACAATACCTGGAAAAATACTGATGTTCAAAAACACTTTCTCAACCGCTGTGAAAAATTAAAATTGAGTGCATTCAAATAAAAAAAAAAACACTGAAAGATATATTTAACAAGGGTATAACATGATTACTAGGACTTTTCTTTTATTGGTTAGCAGCAGAGAACAGCAAAATGACTTCAGTAAACATTAACAATAGGAGAGAGCAAGAAAGCGCAGCTAGGTGCTTGTGTATTGATATTCCAGAAAATGAGTACAGAAACAGATTTGAATATTCAGAATCAATATGTATCAATAAAACTATGTTTTTGACAGCATGACTCAAAACCACAAATGTAAACATGGTGGTGCTACAGTTAACGCTAGACTTTTTTTTTGACGACCAGTGTAGCCATTAATATTCCAGAAGTTCAGCCATATAGAACTACTACCTGTCATGTGTTTTAGAAAGCCATAAAATACATTTAAACAGCAGTAATACATAAACAGTATGAACCTCTTTGCATTCTAAGCCTGGCAAATTAAATAACTTGAAAATAAGATAGCCTAAATGAAGAAGCACTCTACTGAATAGAGTGACCGATCAGAGAAGTTGATGAAAAGGACTCAGTAAAGGAGGTGCCAAGCGTCACCATAAAGTTCTCAGTGATAACATCCAGGGAATCACTGAGCCTGCTAGCCACCGTTTGGCTAGTCATGGTGGAATAAAGCTTATCTCTGGTCTGATCTACAGGGACACCTGCGCTGTGTTGAACATCTTACTGGAGAACGTGATTTGTGATGCACTGATTTTACCATTCTCCTAGTCTGCTGTGGCGTCTAACAAGACACGTCTTTAAAAAACAATTTTTAAAACAGGAAGCTCACAGTCCAGTTAGATGGATTCATTCTGAATGCTTTACTGATTACAGCACGGGCTGCTGCATCATTTTAATCCTTTAAAAAAGCCTATCGTGTGTCAGACTGTAAGATAAAACTGTGTATATCTTTATTATGTATTTTTATAGGAGTGCAGTGATAAATAGGTGGAGTTCTCTTCCCCTTTCCTCCTTCCACAGGGTCCAGAATCTGATGAGGAAGAGGAGTCTGAGCTAACAGTGACAGAGCTGAGGGAGAAAGCCCGAAAACAGAGGGCAGAGCTGGAGAAGAGGATGATGGGAGACGGTTCTGATGATGATGATGAGGAGGAGAAGGAGGAGGGCGAGCAAGGCGAAAGCAACAAGGGCCAGAGCAGACTGTCAAATGAAGACTCAGGCTGCTCCTGGGGAATGGGTGAGCTTTTCTGCTGGTTGTAGGATTATGCTACAGAATGTTACGTGTCATCTGTGTTGACATATCGCTGTGTTGCCATGTTGAGCGAGCTGGTGCTGACTTGCTCTTAAGGCAAGTGACTAAAGAGGCACGTTAATCCTTTTGTCCTCTCCCTCCCTTTCATGCCATCTGTCTCCATGAATCCACGCTGCAGCTGAGGAGGCTGTTCCAGAGGAAGACGAGAACGAGGAAAACCCTTTTTCTACAGAGTTCCATGAGGACCAGGAAGCTGCGTATCTAAAAGACCCAAAGAAGGCTTTGCAGGGCTTCTATGACAGGGAAGGTGAGAAGACTTACTGTTAATCCACATATGTCTGCTTCTCCTGTTTTTGTAGTTGTACTTGGATGTCTTGACTTAAATTTTGGCATCCTTTATTTTAGGAGAGGAGCTGGAGTTTGAGTATGAAGACAAAAGCCATGGCAGCTGGCTCTGCAGAATAAAGTGAGTGACAGGAAATCCCTTATTTATGATGGTGTCCTTGCTGTCAGAAAGGTTGTTGAGTGTTTCTAGAGTCACACAGTTAATGCTGACCTTTGTGTCAGGCTTCCAGTGGATGATGCCATGGGCCGACAGCTGGTTGCTGAGGTGACCCACACGGGGAAGAAGAAGGAAGCAGCCATCCAATGCTGCCTGGAGGCTTGTCGAATGCTGGAAGCCAGAGGGCTGCTCCGCCAGGAAGCAGGTATGAAGAGTGATGTGTGTAGTCACACCTCACAAGAGCTAGCTTCAAGTTCAGGTCACACAGGTTAAAAAATGAACTAGTGAACATTCATTTCTTCTGTTTATTTTGTAAATTAAAATAAAATCACAGATATTTTCCAAGACTGGTTGGATGCTTTACCTCAGTGTATTGTTTGAAATTCGTTGCTGATGTGGCTGACATTCTGACTTGTTTTCTCAGACTTGGCGGGCACAATATTCATAAAAATGTGAGATTTTTTTCCACTGGAGTCTGTACTAATTTGTTCATATAACTCCAAATATTCACATGAACTGGCCTCCACAGTACTGGTAGATGCATTGTCTGAATTGCCAGTTGTACTAGCCGTGCAGGTGTTGTGTTGAAGTCTGTTTCCCTGTCGAATAGTGTTTCCTTTCTGTGAAAATGCCTAGTGCCCCCCTTCAGTAAGGAAAATGTATGGCCCAGATTAAAGTAGGAGGAAGTGCATATACAGTTGAGGACAAAATTATTGGCCCCCTGTCATTGTTTTAAAAGTATTTCCAAGTGCTTTTAAACAGAGCAACACATTTTTAACACAGCTTTTTTAGACATCGTAGTTTTAGTTTGGATGCTTACATTATTTTAGTTTGCACTCAGAAATGAAAATATTCCACAAAAAACAAAAACTACCAGGGTCAAAATTATTAGCCCCCCGGATCCTAATAGTCAATTGTGTATCCTTTTTGCTGGATAACAGCCTGCAGTCGTTTGTTGTAGTTTTCAACAAGTCTCTGACACATCTTTTGAGGAATCCCAGCCCATTCTTCTTGTGCAAATCTCTCAAGCTCCTCCAGATTTGATGGCCTTCTGGCATGGACATTCTTCTTTAGGTCACCCCACATTTTTTCTATGGGATTTAAGTCAGGGCTTTGTGCAGGCCACTCAGTTACATTCACTTTGGTCTTCTGGAGATAGTTCTTCACCAAGAGAGACATATGTTTTGGATCGTTGTCATGTTGGAAGATGAAGCGACGACCCAGACCCATTTTAGTGCTGACTGCTTAAGGTTTTCTTTCAAAATCTCCACATATCTTTCTTTGTTCATGATTCCTTCCACCTTGACAAGATTTCCAGTTCCAGATGCACTGAAGCATCCCCACAGCATAATACCCCCACCACTGTGTTTCACTGTGGGGACGGTGTTCCTTGGGTTATATGCCTCTCCCCTTTTTCTCCAAACATAAGCAGTGTCTCTATGGCCAAAGAGCTCTAGTTTAGTCTCATCAGACCATAGGACACGCTTCCAGTATGCATAATCTTTCTCCAGGTTGTCCTGAGCATACTTAGGTCTGGCTTGAAGGTGTCTCTTCTTCAAGAGTTCTTCTCGGTCTGCAACCTCGCAGTCCATTCCTGTGCAGAGCTCTAGTGATTGTCTTCTCAGAGACTACGATTCCTGATGTGGCCAAGTCATTCACCAGTGTCTTGGCAGTTGTTCTGGGGTGTTTAGACACATCTCTCACTAGTTGTCTTTCCAGGGTCTTTGAAATCTTTCGCTTCCTACCTCTGCCAGGCTTGTTCTGTACTGTGTGGCTGTCTTTGAATTTCTGGATTATATTTCTCACTCCAGTTCTTGACACTTGGAAACGCTTGGATAGCTTTGTATATCCTTCTCCTGCTTTGTGTGCATGAATAATTCTTTTTCTCAAGTCCAAACTGATTTCTTTAGTTTTCGGCATGGTGCTTCCTCAACTGACAGCTCAATGACCTCAGTGACCAGCTGATTCACCTGATCACCTTTGAGCACATCACCTGTGAAGTTAAAGCACATCACTGCACAAAAGTGGTTTGTGCAGTGACTTAATAAATGGTCATTTCTTAAAGGGGGCTAATAATAATGTCCCTGGTCATTTTAGTTTTTTCCTCAATAATTCTGTTTTGGTGTGCAAATAAAAATAATTTGCGCCTTCTAAAGAAAACTAGTATGTTCAGAAGTGCTATGTTGAAAATTCCTTGCTCTGTTAAAAAAGTACTTGGGAAAATCTTGAAGAAACTTCAAAATTCATAGGGGGGCTAATAATTTTGTCCTCAGCTGTAGATGTGGAAACAATCTTCAACACACTAGCATGCCTGGTGCCGTAAATATTCGGATGCTATGAAACACAGTGCCGGAGCATCATTAACTGATGTGAGAGTGAACAACACTCAAGTTCATTAGTTGCAAATGGACATGATTATTTTACCATTTACCAAAAATGTGAGCACATTCAATGCAGAACGCTGGGTATGAACTCTGAAAGTCAAATTCTGAACCACCACCTGGAGGTTGTAGCTTGTAGTTATGAGGATTGCAATAATAGTCTTCCCTGTTTTGCATCCTATCTCCAGTGTCCCGTAAGCGCAAGAAGAAGAACTGGGAAGATGAGGACTACTATGACAGTGATGACGACACCTTCCTGGATCGAACGGGCACCGTGGAGAGGAAGAGGCAGGAGAGAATGAAAAAGGCGGGAAAGGTTGAGGAGCGGCCAGAGACCTATGAATCATTGGTAATAATCTGCTACTGTTTCTACACACGACTGGGGAATTTGACAACATTCTGATTCACTACATCTTTAATCATCGCCTTTGTAGTAATGACTTTTGCCTTATGTCATTGTTCTGAGGATTCACAAAGGAGGCTTGATTCACTGATGAGAAAGTAAGAGAAACCAAACACATATCATCAGTGTAAAGTATGACATCTAATGATAAACAAGACTAAGGCCTACCATACAGTGGAGGACTTTTAAAAGACTAAAGTTGGACACCCTCCCTCTTACATATAAAGACAATGGTAGTTCTCAGTTACACACTAGACTGGGGATCTCTCAGGGTTACTATTTGCAAGACTACAACTAGATTCCTTTTGAGATTATTTCCCATCCTGCTCCTGGTGGGAAAAAATATGCCAAACTCATTTTAAGAAATATGCCATACTACATTTCCCTAAGTGTCTGCAAAAACATATAATTCTAGAAACTCAAGACAAAAGGCGTCATATGTCGACGGTATTCTTGTCAATTCGGCATTAGTTTGATCCATAAAGATAAACTGCATTTGCATACAAACTCTACATTTTGGATTTTGTTGCCTCATCTCTCTACCAACCTCTGTTGGTTATCTGTGTTGTTTTAGTGGGAGGAGACTCTGGGAATGAGAGGGGCATTGTTTCAAAATTGAAGATTTCTTATTAAAATAAGTGCTGAAACACACCAAATTCAACTTGACACAACTCCACTAGTTTCTCCTCCTGTTCCACATTACTAGAGAACCGAGATTTGTTCACGCTCTTGCACCTCCCCAGAGTCCCCTCCATGTTTATTGTTTACTCAGTTTGCTGCTTCCTTTTTGGTGCCGAAGAGATCGCATCTTATTTGTTGACAATGTTCACATCATTGGACTTTAGTATTTGCATGTGCCAAGACGAAAAACCTGAGATAATATTAAACATGTTTTATTTTATCGGAACATCAAAGTGAAAAAAGGATTGACTTAGAACAGCCTTGACTGAGTATTATGACCACCTTACACCAAACGATCAAGATCACAGGAGCGCGCCACAGCTCTGGCAAACTCGTGATTTTATTACAACGTTGTAAATTTATCTGCAACAGTAAAATCACTTGAAAAGCCGTTTGGTGTAAGGCCAGCATAAGAGTCTACAGCTATACTAGAGGCTCAGTGAGGCTGTGCTAAATGCTAAGGTCTGCATGTTTTAGGCTCACACTGACAAAGCTGACATGCTAACATGTAGCAGGTATAATGTTCACCATAGTGAAGTAACATTCACACATTGGCACTCAACACACAACACAGCTGATTCTGGTGGGAAGGTCATGAATTGAACCTGTTGTGGTGGTAAATGGAAAGTTAAAGGATCACAGAAGTTATAACAGTACATCCTTAGACATGAATGTCTGAACCAAATTTAATGGCAGTCCATCCAATTACTATTGATATGTTTCGGCCTGAACCAAAGTAGTGATTGATTAACAAACTGCCATTCATAGAGCCATGCCAGTATAACATGGCTACAAAGCATGCTGCTGAAACTGCCATCTGCTTCTGGTTGATATTTGGTGCAAGGTAATGACGTCCTCTAGGGAGCACAACGTGTAGCAACATCAACAGATCCTGTTCTCTTACTCTCACATGTGTAAATGTTAACTTCAAGTAGCTGTTTTTTTCCCTCACTGAAGTATTTATATAAAACCACAAACCACACAAGAGGTGCCTGTGTCTCCTCTCTGTCAAAATAATGGTAATACATAAATATATAAATGCAGGTGCTCCCTGTCCGCTCATGGGAGCTGCTGTTTGTACTGGAAATAATATAAAACTCTTGTCACTTTGGAAGCAACCCCTATACTGTAAGGTGTATTTATGTAAACTGCGCTGGTACTATAGTGCTGAGCATACTGTATGTTCCTGTGGTAACATTCATATATTTGATTTTCATGTAGGTGGCCAAACTGTCAGAGGTGGAGAAGGAGCTGGCAGACACTCAGAAAAAGCTCAGTGGTGGTAGAGGAGGTGAGTCATGATCGCCTGGGTGTTCACTGTGCAGTGGACAGATACCTTGCTACCTACAGATGCCTGTTCTCCTCATGTTATTGTACGTTTCATCCCTCCTTTTAGACTTCCCTGGCTCTTCCACTGAGGACCCACTGGACGCTTTCATGACTGCAGTGCGGAGTGAGGCAGCGATGGACGCTGTGGAGCGTAGGAAGCTTCATGTGCACGTGGCAGACTTGCGCAAAGATGCTCAGAGGCTCCGAAAACTGGTGGAACTCACACGGCCTGCACAGATGCCCTCACTGCTGCCGAGGTTAGACACAGCACTGCGTTCAAGAAGGGGGGTCATACTGGTTGTTTTGGGACACGGTGCAGCAACCTTAACTGTCAAAATCATTTTAAAAAATCTGCCTGGAGCCGCAAAACATAATTGAGCCTTAAGGTATCACTACGTATTAAGTCTTACTTAGCTTATTGACATTATTAATAGGATTAAATGAGCATTCAAAAATATGTTTTACCACAAGATGGCTCCTGTGCAGTGAGCTGTTTATGATTATTTGGTACTTAAACTTTGCAGCATTGGTGATCAAAGCAAACAGTCTGTCCATGCACTATTAAATTCTGTATTTTCCTCTGAGACTTGTACTTAAATAGATTTGGAATCCATAGCCAGCCTAGCTAGGGCAAAATTTAGAGGAAAAGGTTCCAGGCTGTAGACATATGACGCACGTTTTAGTTGATGAAATGTTAAAACTATTTGTTTGGAATGGAAGAATTTCTTTAGGCCTATAACAATGATAATAATAAAAGAAGTAAATAAAAATGAAAATGTCAAAAACATAATAAATAAATAAATAACCGTTATTCATTTTCATGTAATATTTTTGGTCAAAGCCACAGAGAGCCACTTGAGAGCGGCACAAGAGCCACATATGGCTCCAGAGCCGCATATGGTTCCAGAGCCGCAGGTTGCCTACCCCTGTTTTAGAATATCACAGAAAGCTGAGAGTTGTATTTTAAAGGAACACTTCACCCCCCCAAATTATTATTTGTGTATTAATTACTCACCCCATGTTGCATTGAATTCATAAAGAAAACTTTGTTTTTATCGCATGACTCTGCTGAATAAAGAATCCAAAACCAGAGAAAATTCTTGATAAATTGAATCCCTAGGGGGGCCGAGTTTAGCTACAGCAAAACTTTATCAAAACATTTGTTCACAAACTCTCACATAACTCCTGCAGTATAATACAAGTCTTATTGATCCTGTTGTATGCTTAATACTTCCTAAACAGACAGCCCTTTGTGACTGGGAACTAAACTGACCGATGCTCTCTTCAAAGCCAGACTCCATTGACAAAAACAGTCATTCTGCCTTGCTGACCTGCTGGTCTACTGCTGCCTTGTTTAGATACTTTGTTTTTGTTATTTTGTGACTTTGTTGAATAAGAATGAACCCCTTTCAAACACCAAAGTCACACAATAACACAAACAAACGATCTGATGGAGGCAGTGGTAGACCAGCAGCTCCTGTGTTCAGTAACATAAAATTACAATTTTTGTAAATGAGGTCTGGCTTTGGAGAGCGCATAGGTAAGTTTCAGTTTAGTTTCCCATCAGAAAGGGCTGTCTGTTTGGGAAGTACTGAGCATACAACTGGATAAATGACACTTGGATCATACTGCAGGAGTTGTGTGAGAGTTTGGAAAGAAATGTTTTGATATAGTTTTGCTTTTGTTCAACATGGACCCCTATGACTTCAATTCATCAGGAATTTTCTCAGTTTCTGGATTTCTTTGTATTAACTTTAACACACATTAACACATTTTCTTTGCAAATTCAACGTAACACAGGGTGAGTAATTGATATGCAAATGTTAATTTTTAGGGGTGAAGTGTTCCTTTAAGCAGATATACTGAAATATCAGCAAATTCTCCATATAGATTATGTTAAGGACAAATATAGGAATGTGTTTTTTAAGGGGATCAAATTAATGGAAAAGGCTTTTATTCCAGTATACATATCAGGCATATTTTAAATACTTGAATGTTATTTTGATGTGTTTTTGTATGTTAGTGGTAGCTCGGAGACAGCGAAGCCTAAAAAAGTCTTACCACTGTTTGGAGCTATGAAGGGAGGAAGCAAATTCAAACTGAAGACTGGCACCATCGGGGTAGGTGTTGTTCATCATGTTCCATAACTTAGTCTCATCACCTGACTCTTTCATTGCTCTGAAAACATTGTATTTCTTTTCTGTCTTCAGCTCAGTGTCTTTCTCCTATTGATGTTTTCTTCTCTCTTGTAGAGGTTGCCTCCAAAGCGCCCCAACTTGCCCGCAGAGCTCTTCAACATGAAAGAACTTCCACCCAGTGGAGAAGAGGTGGAAGAAGAGGAGGAGGAGGAGGCAGAGAGAAATGAGGATAATGACGATAAAGAGTGCGCAGCTATTACGGAGACTAATGTCGACACTGAGGAGTCCAGTGCATCAGTGTCTCAAGAGAGCTCTCCCTCAGGGCAGCAGAGACGGCAGCCAGCAAAGTCCCAGGAGCCAAGAGGTAAGAAGTCATCAGAACTGGAGGAAGGTTGTCTGAAGTTGACATTAATAAGGAAGACAAGGAGATAAACATGCCTTCTGTTCCTTGGTTTTCTGAGTTCTTCATAGCATGTTCATTAGTTGTATTATAAATTTCTTACGCCACTGGGTGGCAGTAGATCTGTAATATATACACACAGCTCACTGTTGTCTTTGTATCATCCGTACACAGAGTTATATAAGGAGAAATGACAAAACATGTAGCAAAGTTAAATTTATGTAACCCCTATAAATGGTATTTGTGATTTGTTTTTAACTTGTAGATCAGTGAGTATCCTAATGATCAGACTTTGTTTGTGTTTGTGACCTCATATTAGAGCGTAGCCACAAACAGAGGAGAGGTGAGGAGGAGTCTGCTGAAGCAGTGGAGCAGGTTCCTCAGCGCAGCAACAACAAGGCTGTGGCCCCATCAAGTCCAGGTGGCTACTGTGTTTTATTGGTTCCATGTTAGTCTGTGATATTGAAGCACCAGCTCTAATGTATGGGAACGCATGCGTTAAGTCATTATAATGAAAAACTTTCTCAGAATCATGAGTGAATATCTCAATATACTGATGTAATATCTCAAAATGATGAGAAACAATACAAACTCATTATTTCGAGATACTTAAGGCAGATTTGTACTTGTGCGTCAGCTCTACACAGAACCAACGGCGTAGCCTGTGCACTTGGCCTACGCCATTGAGAGCGTTTATACTTGTGCGGTGGTGTGTTTGTGTCACTCTGCAGTTACACCTCCAAAACACAGGTTGGCGGCGGGGTTTCTGTGAAGTGCTATAAAGTTCACTTGATTCAAAACACACCCAAAACACACATTAAACATGGCTTAATAGCAACAGTTTCAAACACAAGTACAAAAATCAGCTTTACTATAACTCGAAAGACTCATAGACAAAACATTTGTCTTTTGCTGGACACATTTTCCCCACAAATACAACATGCTAACGTCATTAGCACAAGCCTATGGCATTTTACATCGTATAAATTAGCCTTGTGACTAGCAGAGATTTCTCTACTCATATGAAGCCAGGATAAATCACATATAAGACTTAAAATGCTATTTGATGGGGGCTTAATTGTTTTCAGTTTGTTCTTTTTTATATGTGAAATAAAAAATAAATTAAAGCTTTGTTTCCACTGAGGGAAATGGTTTCAGCTTACAAAAATAGACAGGTATGTGTCGCCATGATATGTAGTTACATTTCTGGGAAGGTGCACATCAGGGTACAGCATAGGGTACGGCATCGATTTGACATAGAGGTATAAATCCTTCAGTCATTATTTTATCACACTGGCAGAAACAGGCTCCCGTACTAATGCACTATACCTGTGTCTTCATAGAGTCCAAAGCAGGAGGCAAGAAAGAGCCAGCAGCAGAGCCCAGTCCCAGAAAGAATGTGAAGAAGAAAGTCATGGGCCCAAGCAGGGTAGGCGCACACACACACACACACACACACACACACACACACACACACACACATACTCTGTCATACAGAGAAGTGTGACATTAATTGAATTTCCTCATGATTTGCCTCCACAGCCACCAGGGCAGCTTTCCGCACAGTATCCAGAAGACGACCCTGATTATTGTGTCTGGGTGCCTCCTTCAGGTAAACTACGTGACTATTTGCACTAGACTCCTAGACATATTGACCAATTGATCGTGTCCGTAGGTCAAAGTCAATCTTATTAAGCAAGCAGTGTAGCTTTAACCGCATCACTCTTTGTTCTGATAAGTGAGATATAAGTCTAAATCTTTGGACCCTTGTCTGAATGAGACTTAAGATCGGGTGAATCAGAGCAGTGTTTGGAATTCAGATAAGAAAAAAGCAGATACCCAGGATGACTTGCTGCGAAACCAGTGCCATTCTCTTTTCTATATCCATATTTGTTGACACTGACAGGCTTGTATGTTCCTGGCCTACTGAGCAGAGGAATGGTGGGAGGGAAGGATTTTGTCAAGGACATGATGAGAGGAAGTAAACAGGCTTTCATGGTCCATTTGTACAGGTAAAATTGCAGCGACATTTTCACTGTTAGCTGAGGAATGCAGATCAAAGTCACTTAAAAAGGATAAGATAAGCTTAAATGAAAATAAACTTTGAAACAGCTGCCAAACTGAGCTTGGAGTTAGGGTCAGGTACTAATTGTACTACGTCATTTTAGGGTTGTAATTGGTTTGATGATTGCAGACAAGTCAGCAGTTAGGGAGCTGCACTGCCGGTCAGTTGGGTGAATTTGTTCTTGTGAGCAGGG
Source organism: Cephalopholis sonnerati (assembly GCA_019142605.1). Taxonomy (NCBI): domain Eukaryota; kingdom Metazoa; phylum Chordata; class Actinopteri; order Perciformes; family Serranidae; genus Cephalopholis; species Cephalopholis sonnerati. The sequence continues at coordinate 13,484,164 of JAGQAX010000015.1, read as the reverse complement.
TGGATTATCAGACAGTGGGTCAATGGGCACACACCAAAAAGCCCCCAGTGTCTCCTATGTTGGAACAAAACACACGGACATAGTTGTTAAGCCTCTTTTTGTGTTGTTGTTTTGGATTTCTTTGTAGTTGTGATGCATCTTTTTGTGGTTTCATGTCACTTTGAGATAACCGTGTGTCTTTTTTGGTTGTCTGTGTCTCTCTAAGATAATTTTGTGTCTTTTTTGGTTATTTTGGGTCTCTTGGTGGTAATTTTGTGTCTTTTTGGTTGTTTTGGGTCTCTTGGTGGTAATTTTTTGTCTTTTTTTGGTTGTTCTGTGTCTCTGGTAATTTTATGGGGTTTTTTTTTGTTGTTTTGTGTCCTTTGAGATAATTTTGTGTCTTTTTTGGTTGTTTTGTATCTCTGAGATAAGTTTGTGTCTTTTTTTTGGTTGTTCTGTGTCTCTGTGTGGTAATTATTTGTCTTTTTTTGGTTGTTTTGTCTCTGGTAATTTTGCGGGTTTTTTTTTTGTTATTTTGTATCTCTGAGATAATTTTGTGTCCTTTTTGGTTGTTTTGTGTCTCTTTGTGGTAATTTTGTGGTTTTTTTTGGTTGTTTTGTGTCTTTGAGATAATTTTGTGTCTTTTTTGGTTGTCTTGTATCTCTGAGATAAGTTTGTGTCTTTTCCTGGTTCTGTGTCTCTTTGTGGTAATTTTGTCTTTTTTTTTGTTGTTTTGTGTCTCTTTGTCGTAATTTTGTGTCTTTTTGGTTGTTTTCTGTCACTTTGTAGTTGTTTTGCCCCTTTTTAGTAGTTATTTTGTGTGTTTTTGCAGTTCCTCTGCATCTCTTTGTGGTCGTTTGCAATCTCTTCCTGGTCTGTACATGTTAATCTTAGCAACATTTTGCAGGTGGGGGCCAGCGGGCCCCCCTTACACTTTGGGCCCCTCATCTTGTGCCCAGTAGGCCTGTTCAGTAATCCCTCTGTGCATGTGGGACATCTCAAGCATCTTATTTCATTTTGTCTTTTCTTTTCTGTCTTTGAACACGTCATACATCATGAACTGGTATATAAATATGAATCCCTCTGATGCTATATCTATCTTTTTCGTCACTTATAGGTCAGACTGGAGATGGCCGCACACACCTAAACGACAAGTATGGCTACTGAGGGAAAACATAAGAGAGGGAGCTCTTGTGTCTCCACTCCAGCAGCTTTTATACTGCAGATAATACCTGCAACACAAAGCCTCCAGTCTCCTTAGCTCTGACCATTTTAACCCTCTCTACCCATCCCAGTCCCTGTGTGCACTTCAGCCTGGAAATATGGGAGCCTGCAGCAGACCAGGGGCTCGCAGAGGGATAATGCTGCACCTTTTATTATCTTTTGGGGATATTTGCATTCTGAGACTGCCATAAACAAAATGCACACCACTTCAATTCACATTAAACTGGCAAGCTATGGGAGCAGACACTGGGCAGTCAGCCTGCTGGCACTTTTTACCCATGACAATAATAGAGAGCGGTAGCACTTGAATTTTGTCCTTTTATTTGAATTCTATATATCATCCAAGCAGAAAATAGAAAGGGACAGAGCAGGGAGCGGTAACTGATCTGAATTCAGCTTTCTGGTCTTTGGCTGCTCCTCTTGCAGTTAAATCCACCTGACATCCAATCTATATCCCTCCCCTATTTGGCTTCAGTCGATCGCTGGCATAACCTTTTTTCTTTTCCAAAGGAGAGTGTGTAGCAGGGAGGGAGAAAGAGGGAGAGCATTGAAGCAGCTTTTCTGACCATCTGGACACTTGGATGGCTTACTGGATGAAACGCAAGCTGATAATGACTCAAGCTAAGTGGAGTGTGTGTCCGTGTCTACACCGACACACACATACACACACACATAGCCCAACCTTCTCAAAGTTCTCTTTTTAACAAGATTGTCTTTATGAGTGAGTCAGCTATTGGTGTGTTTGCCTAGAGCAGGATTCCTCGCTCTGTGAAATCCCACTCAGTGCTGTTCTGTTGGTTTACTGCCATACTCTCCACCCTCTTTCCTGTCGTCTTTTCTCAAAACAAAGTTAAGAAACTGTATTTTGTTATATAAATGTATAATAAAAGTGTCTGTAAATAACCTACAAGTTTAACTTTTTACACACTTCATATTTACACTCTCATACCTTCTTGTTTTCGCACTCCCCTAAATTTTTCAGCCATCCGTCTTCTCTGATGTACACTTCTGGGGCCTTCTTCACACCCAACCCAGTTTTGACGTCAGACTTTTTTCTCTCTTTCAAGCTGCCTCGCACACACAAAGAGTGTTTCTCAGAGTTTGATCTGGCACAAAGAGGCTTGTGGTTTTGGCTGTAGATCTTTGCTGTGATGTTCTGTGCTGTGACCTACTAATCACTGATGGAAAGCTTTCTTCCCTCCCTGCCCCAAACACATGAGAGGAGCCCTCTGTCGTTCCACCTGGCAGATCCTTCTCAATCACACTGAAGATGGTGTTCCAGTGATAAAAAATAATCCTGAGCATTTTGTCACTCAGAAGAAGAGCAGTGGTTCTTTACAGGCTTACAGTCTGATGACGAAGCTAGCAGTGGTTCTCAAACCTGTACATTAATGTACCCCCTTTGAAATGTTTTTTCAGCCATGTAGCTCCTGACCAGTGCAGAACAGTTTACGTCAGTTAAAGGGTATTGTTCGACCTGAGGCCTGTACTATGAAGCCAGTTCAACTTACCCAGGATATCTTCTTGTTATCTGGCTTGACTAACCCTAACACTGGTTGTCTGGATAGCCGGTACTACAAAGCTGGTTATAGCTGAGTCAACTCTGGGTTTTCCTATCCAGCCTCGAGCGTGTTCATGTGAAAGAGACGGGGTTACTAACAAGCAGCATCATCAGAACCATGAATGAAGTGCACTACTTCATACCATATGAGACGAAACAGTATCAAAAGTGTCTGTGACTGCGAAACAGTAGACTTAAGTTACACACAGGTATCACTGAGCTATGGGCCTATGTGACATTAGTATGGAGTATTTTTTGCTGACAGGCTGTGATCCAATACTCTGAAGTTAACCTGTTGCGGAGCAGTTCAGCATAAGTTGCCACGGTGATTTATCCCCTTAAAAAGAGAACCAGCTTCATGGTATTGAAAACCCAGAGTTAACCCCGAAGTTACCTCGCTAACTTCAAATCCTGCTTCATAATACAGGCCTCTGGACCCATTGTCCCATGTTTTTGTATCTAAATGACTAATCAGAGCAACAATTTTTGAAATAGGTCCAGCATTGAGCAGTGGTGAAACAGGCTATAGTGTAATCCCTGTAGGCAACTCTGCACTATCAATTTAAGTCTGCTAAAAGTGCTTGTTTTGCCACTGAAAGGCTCAGATTGTTATTAGAAGTATCTGACAACACTATGGCCAGGATCCCTATAGAGGTCACCCTCTTAGTGAAGGAGTAAGATCCTTTTCAAAGCAGCTGAAACAGCCTCAAAATCACAATCACCAAACCCACCAGACTACATTTAAATAAACAGTAATTTTATCAATGTAAAACACACTTAATTCGAAGTCAACAAAACAAAAAAACAACTCACCAAAGCTGACTAGGTTGGTCTTTCTACTGTTCCCGTGATCACTAACTCTGGCTTGGTTTAAATAAAGCATTAAATTCACCCCGTTAGATTTGAAATGCTGGCTTTACACATGCTAACATGCTTTTTCTGGTTAAACAAAGGACCTCATTCTTTAACAAAAAAAAATCTATCTATGTAGGGATCCTTTCCAAAAAATATCAGACACTTAAAATAACAATCTGAGGTTGTCAGTGGCAAAAACAAGCACTTTTGTTAAATGTGGATTGATGGTGCTCAACTTCCCGTGTTGGTACACTGCAGCTGGTTTCATCGCTGCTGGCTGCAGTTTCAAAAATAGTTTTTCCTGTTTGTCACTTAGACACAAAAATAGGATGGGAAAATAGGATTCAGGTTGGGAATACCACAGTTACCCTTTAACAGTTACACTGGAAATAGGCATTTTGAATATAAAATTTGGTTTATCAATCTTATATTCACATTTTCTATTGAACTTATTTTAGTAAAATTATTTAAGGAATTATGCATAACTGATATTTTTTATTATAAAAAATTGTCACGTGCCCCTTACAGCAGTGGTTCCCAACTGGTCCAGCCACAGGGTCCAGATTTCTCCTGAGAAATAAGTTCAAGGTCCACACAGTTAAATACATTCAAGGTCACACCTGCGTTCGGCCATGTCGTGAAGTAAGTTTGCTGTCTCTGTAAAGTATTTGTCAATTTGTCACTCACTCTATAACAAGAAATGGCACTTCAAAATGAAGTTTTTTTTTTTTACAAATCTGACACATTTGCAAGTCACTTACGGTCCATTTAGAACTGACGCGCAAACCTATCAGTTGGGAACCACTGCCTTACAGTACTCCAAAGAACTCCTAGGGGTACCCTTACCCTCATTTGAGAAAAGCTGCCTTACAGTGTATCCGGTCACTTCAGTGAAAGGCTAGCAACATAAATAACTACCTAGGTGAAAACCAGCTTCAAGGTGACCAAAATATCTTGTGACACACAGATGTGTAAAAAAGAAATAAAGAAAAAAACTGTCTGTAGGAGAAACACAAGCCAACACCAGCCTTAGTGTTTCCTGGCAAAGAAAGGTATTTTGATGATGGTGATGGCGCATGATGTCAGTCACATTATCTTGGTCCACAGTTGTTGGGGTTTTCCCTTTGTCACATTACACCCAAATAAAGATCTCTTCCTTAACAAGAGGCCACAGGGCATTTATTGATTCATTTTGTGCAACAATGGACGAAAACATGTCACAATGTTACATTCACTTCGGCGAAGTCTTAGTTACAGTGGTGACATTGTGTTTAATCGGTTGATCGTTTCAGGAGCCGAGAACTACCTCAACTTTCATTCAATACAACAGGAATGTGATTTCAAGGCATTAAGAGATCTTTAGAAAACACTGGGATTTCTTCATACACCAGTGGTCCTCTTCTACCTAGAAAGTAATGAGGTACAATATTGGAAAAAAAAAATGGCACACTACAAGTAGGCTATGCATAACACAGCACCAGTTACACTTGCCAAATGTGCAGCAAACTATTCTCATACTTCCTTATTTCCACATACCTCTCTTTCTGCAAAAACAGTGGAATTCATGCAAGGAAAGAGGATACAAGTACTTAACTCTGACCTGGACTAAAAGTGACAAATTCATTAAGAAATGTACATCGTCAAAGGTCAAAGGTCGACTAGTCAACTACATACATGTCATACATGTTTGTTATAGCTCGTCACGACCTGCATATTCAATAACACATCCAAAGTAGTATTTTCAGACGGACGAATGTGACCACTGTCTATGTTTATCTCGACAATAACAAGATATCAAATGACTCACCTTGCCATGTTTAGTATATAAAGTTACCAAGAACCTTACAAGATGTCCAGTAATCACATCAAAGGAAGAAACCTTGGAACCATTTGATTGTCTTACATGCATTATTTCCCTTGAATATTGATCCAACCCAGAACTAAATTCAGGTTTCAAAATGGTCGGCCTTGTCCCTTTGTACCAACCCTGGTCCATGTTTGCTTCTCGATCGCTCTTCTTCCAATCACAGGATCTTTTCAGAGACAGCTATACATATGCAATACCTGAAGTATCCTTTAGAAATGTTGTGTTTAGGCCATTTAGTTCTCCAAATGTTCCTGTTGGTTTCATGTGGAGAACAAGGATCAAAGTGACAGTTTAAAGATACAGGGTGGGATTACCTGAGTGTGCAATAGTTTGACCATCAAACAAACGTCTTTCTAGCGGTCAGTTTCATAACAGTCGCTCCTTGGTCTCGCTGCAGAAGCCACAAAAAAGCAGCCGTCTGGGAATGAAGAGAGGAGAAGGGGGGGAGAGGATTATCTGGCGGTGGGAGAATTTCCTTATGAGCAGGGAGGATCCTCTGACGGGGTCAGTGGGCTGCAGGGGGGCACTGTACTCAAGGAACGGAAGGCGAAGATGGAGGGATCGTAGGTGTACCTGGGCGGAGGACGGCTGCCTGTCAGATTCTGAGGACAGAGAGAGACGAGTGGTCATGGTGAGTAACAGACCTGTAAGTATAGGTGTTAGGAAGTGGCATGGATTACCTGCCATACTTCAGATACGGTATTGCTGGTCAGTTAGTTTCTCTTTCTGTGTTATAAGACTGTGAGAAAAGTGGCTGAAAACCAAACTAGCACTGATGGGAAAATGACTGCACCTCCTTAGAACATTTTCACACACTTTTTTTTTTTCATTCACACCGCAGGATCAGTGACATAAATGCTTTTCCACTCACGGAGACACCCCCCCTCCGAGCAGAACCTCGCTTCTTGTGGCTCTAAGTCCTCTGTCTAAAATTAGCCCTGGTCATTTTCCTCTCTACAGGAAACGACAGGAAATGACTTTGTTGGATTTGGCAGTGAGGCAGCACTTTCTCCAGAGCCTGCTTGCGTAGGGGAGGGGGGCAAGTTAGTGAGAAGGTGGACTGAGAAAGATTAGGACCTTGAGACAGATTCACTGTCATTAGGAGATGAGCCTATGGAAAAAAAATGAGCGTGTGTTTATATGGATAGCTGTATATTCTCATTATCAACCATTAGAGACAGACGCATCCCTATAACTGGCTGATTCCATTCAGATGCCCACTGCTACTGGAAAAGTACCCAGTGACATCAATGCATATGAAATAAGGCCCCATTACCAGAGCATGTGAGGCTACAGGTGTTGCTATGACTTCAGCCAACATCTTAAGGGATTCAGTACTAACAACTGAGCCACAGTAACACGGCAACAATTCCCAATCCCACTTAGAGCTGTTTTATCTACCAATGTTTATATAAACAGGCAAAAAGTGAGAGGTGGAAAAACAAATCCGAGCCCAAGAACAAGTTACACTAAACTTGATAGATGGGAACTGTGCTAAGATGTTCACCATATGGTAGCTGCGAGTCGGTCCAACTGTGGGGGAGAGTCGTACATCAGGATGGCTCCCTATCCACGTTAGCAATCCCCACAGAGCTGTCCTGTGGTCACATCTGCAGTGTGACGGACATTTAAGGCCCAGAAGGGTCAGACAAAGTACAGATCCCAAAAGTACGAGGCCCTGCTTTTGTCCAGACATCAAAAGCAGCAGTTAGAAAGCTTAAAACACCAGCAGTATCTCACTTCTCCTGGGGCCAGACTGCTTTAACAAGTGTCTTTCTTTGCATTGTTACAAGTTTGTCCTGTTGAGCATTAATTTAGGTCCCAATCTGCACATGAAAAATAAAATCCACACTGTTAAAGAAATAGTTCAGTTCATTACATTGATGGATAACTGAGTGGGGACTGGTCTTGGAGCCCAAGGGGCCAGAGTGGTCCTGAACTAGAGCTTCTGTGTGGGGTATTGTTGTTAACATTTTTTGTTAGAAAGTCAAATGGATTTTGTTTATTTTGATGATGATGTTTCAGCCTTTGGGCCTTCTTCAGGGTCAAAAATCAACTGAAGAAGGCCCAAGAGCCAAAATGTCATCATCAAAATAAAAAAAATGCATTTGGAGTACGGATGTTCTGATCATCCTGATCATGTTTGTTGCTCCTGATCTTAATGACAGTCCTTTAAAACTGTGTATCTGTCCCTACAGAGTCTGATCCAACAGCTATTTGTTTTGCAAATAGAACCTATAATTGATGTTTTCATTGATACTTTGCTGTAATATTTCATAAATGATCTCCCAGCTGGCACCTGATGTCAATATGATGTCACAAAGACGTTGGACTCCTACATCCGACAGATATTAAATTCAGGTTGAGGATATTTGAAAAGTCTTAGTCATAGGGTTTTGTTTGTCATACCTTACGAATGAATGCCGTTATTCTTTGTCAAGATGACAATGGCATTAGATGTTTGAAAGGATTTTTAACAACTTAAAACCAACAAAATATTAACATCATCTGTCGTAGCTGAAGTTGGCATTAGACATTGATATTGGTGGCCAGCTGGACTACAGTATCTTGTATCTGTGGTAAGGAGGGTCAGTGTGGATGTGCTGTGGCAGGAAGCTTTGGTGAAAAGTTGGGCAGCCTCTCATCGTCTCCACTGTGAACAAAATATGTCTGCTACACAGGGGAGGGTCACAGCCTCACAGGCCATCCATGGCTTATTCACTTTCTTGCAGAGAAGTCTTTGGCTTCTGCTAGCTTTAGCTTCATAGTTAAAAAGAATCTATTGTGCTTATTTTCAGGTTCGTAATTGTTTTTTAAGGTTTCTACTAGGACATGTTTACATACTCTTACGATCAAAAAACACTTCATTTTCCTCACACTGTCTGTGCTGGAACACCTGTATTCACCCTTTGTCTTGGCGCCCCTCTCTTTAAGCCCCCCTCCTGAAAAATCCTAGTCTGCTCTGATTGGTCAGCCATTCTAGGTCTTCAGCGTCTCAGTGTCTCTGTACTGTCATTGCAGCCGAGGAATGGCTGTAACAGAGAATAGCAGCACTTTCTACTGTGATAAAATCACCAATAAAAGTTTCTAAACCCAAATCTTCACAATCAGACATGTTCTGACTGGAAACCGATCAGAGAGAAATTAAACATCGGCAACCAAGACTACATTTCCCTAACATCAGTATGTAGCTACATGTACGTTAGCAGTATACTTGCAGCCAGGGAATGACTGTAACGGAGTACAGCGGCAATGTCTGCAGTGAAAAATCACCAATAAAGGCTTGTAAACACAACCGGACGTTTTCCAAGTGGGAATATGATCGGACTTTGGGGAGAAATTAAACATCAGCAACCAAGATAACAGGTTTCCCTGATGTTACATGTAACAACATAGGCTACATCAAGTTAACACCTGCAGTAACGTGCCTGAAGCAGATGACCATATAAAGAAATCCACCATGAGTTGTCAGCTTGTGGTCAAAGTAGAAAAACTGATAGAAACAGATCGGTCTCATGTCTTAAGTTTTTGCTCACAATGATTACTTTTATATCCAACATACCAATATGAGAGTTGTATTAATGTTCCCATCCAACTCTCTGTCATAAAAACAAAGTGTATTTCTCAAAATGTCAGACTATTCCTCAAACATCTGTTTGTCCTCATGCAAAGACCAAAATGCCTTTCCATCACATCCAAGCCCTGTAGTTTACCTCAATCAAAAATCAAAGGGGGTATGCAGCACATTTTCCTTCAATTTAGTTTTCCCCTCCACTCTCTGCACCATTTCCCTCACCTCAATCAATCTTTGCCCTCCTCTCCGCCCATTCTTTACAGTGGCTGAAATCAGACGCCATCACTCTTGCCTGCTGCAGCCTGGGAAGCTCTCATCACCTCACTCTCCTATTCACCTCCAACCCCTGGAGGGGGAAGGCCTCAGCAGCAGCAGCCAAAGCTGTGTTTTCCTACTGCTTCCACATGAACCCCTCTCTTAAAATACACACGCACACACATAACCACGACCATCGACCTCCTCGACTCCTGTAACAACTCCCATGCTTGAATGCTTGAATCCAGTCTCAAAGCCAGGGCCCCATCCAGATCCAGTGTCTCTTCTGGATCCTGGCCAGGAAACAGAGGGCTGACAGATAAAAGAGGGAAAGAGACAGAGAGGGAGAGAGGTACAGGAGAGAGCGCAGCAGAGGAAACATAGAGAAGATGGGGTGGATCACTGTGCGCAGTGGCACAAAGGGTAGAAAGAGTCAACACAAGCCTCCAAATGGCTCATCAATCCAAAGACTCACTGTGTACTCACTTCAAGAAAAATCTATGAACTGGAACATGCCCAATGCCCACAGACGTCACTGACAGGGAAAACAACACTACCAACTACACCAGCGAGAACAGAGGATAATGAGCAATATCTCTATGTATCAGTGGAGCTAAACAGATAGCAGCCGGCCAGGCTATAAATGGAAAATGACTTCATCCCTGGAAATACACCACAAGGGAACCGACAACACTCCACCTCCTCTTCCTCCTCCTCAGCTCCATCTCTCAACGACACTCACTTGTTTTTCCTCAAACACTCTCGAAGATCGCTTTTTTACATTTCTGTACTGCTCATCCATACTTCAATATGGAGGATCGGAGCAACCTCGGTGCTGTTACAGTTGGTGTGTGTGTGAGCGCGCGTGTACACAAACAAGTGTGTGATAAGGTTCCATTGACACTAACCCACACAACGTGATAATAACGTCACTTTTCTCACCACACTGTGCATCCTTCTGGAGTACCCTGCTCTGTGCCAAGATGCCCAGGCTTGTTCCAGTCGACTCTCCAACATGCTTCCCTTACCCACTACAAACAAAATCAACCCATACGCAGTTGCAGTGCTAAGTTGGTGCATGATTACTGGAGGTTGTGTTTGGAAAACCACTTTACAGGAAGATCAGTCCGGACACAATCTTGGGAAAATACCTTTGTGTTTACAAAGCTATTTAGGCGAGTGAATGTGCACTTTTAAGACCGCTAATGGGACGAGTGGAAAGCTTGGCTATTAAACGTTGTTGAGATCAAGAGATCAAACAAACTTGGAAAACAAAGCACATATTTCTCCTTGTTTCTTTGTCCTAGGTATCACTGTGGCAAACAGTGTTAAGCTGGGTGCTGTTTGCAAAAGTAATCTGACAGTGCTATCAGATTTTCGGACGTCTCAGGCATGGCTCTGTTGCTAGCAGGGGCATGGGAACAAACGCTGTTGCCAGATGCTGTCCCAGTATGCAGTTGGATGGACATCAAGGTGCTGGCGACAAGACAGGCTGGGCTGTTCACAGGGGCCGAGCAACCTTGCAACCTTATCGCTGCTGTAATGGACACCCTGATCTGGACTGCCTATTATGGGTCTGCATAAAAGGGAAGGCTGTGTGTGTAAGTGTGTGTGTGTACATTCAAATTAATACCACTTGTATAAGCAACTTATCTTTATGACAGCCATTAACAGCATGGCTTTTAACACACAATAAATTGTTTGCATTCATCACGACAAAAAACTTCAAGAATTTTTGTACTGTGGGAGAAAATGCTACATAAAAATGAACTCACCCGTATCTTTATAGTCCGCGTTTTCCCTCCACAGTTCTTTTTCAGCAGCATTTTCTGTGGAGAACAAGAATGCACAATGACAGCCATGGAAGAGCATACAGTTCTCAAGTTTAAAAAAAACTTCTGCAGCAGCTTTTATGTACGTTCATGACAATCCAAACACAGTGTAAAACCTGCACACTTTGTCTTTCACAATTCTATAAACTTAAAGTACTGTGAGCACAAGAAAAGCTAACTTGAGTACATCTGGCTGGATACAGCTGTTAGGTTCACGTGCATGTTGATTTCAAAACCATTCTTTGAACAGTGATCTTTACATTAATAATAATGATACATTTAATTTAAAAGGCGCCTCTCAAAACACCCAAGGTCACCTTACAGAGCATAAGAATAAAAACAAATACCAATAAGTAACAAAAACATACAGAACAAGAGACGTTAACACAGCAACATCTGACGTGACAAGAACTGTGTATTGGCACTCAATTAACACTGAATCAGGATGATCGCGGAAGTGAGGCAAATCCAGCTGTCTCACTAAACTAAACAGTCCGTCAATGAAGCTTATGCAATATCCTGTCTCCCACTCCCCTCCATGTCCACGCAGCTCCACTATTCTCAAAAAAAAAAAAAAAAAAAACACAGTGGGGGTGGAGGGACCACACAATCATCGAATTGTCTCGAGTCGGGGAGGTAGCTTCTAAGGGGGAAGGGAGCACAGGAAAGAATGGAAACACAAGACTCCTGCTGTTGTGATGTGGGAGAGCTGGTGTGCACTTGCCCTCATGCTCACCTCCTGCCAGCTCTTATCTTTTTTTTTTTTTTTTTTTCCCAATCAATGGGACTACAGTCCATGAGGGGACAAGTAGCCTGGATGAGAGTAAAAACCGGAAATGTGTACTTTGGGTTTAATTCAACCTCTCAAAAGTTATTAAAGATGTATTTTTATTACTGTATGTGATTAAGTTTCTGTTTTGTTCAATCAAAAAAGTGATCATTTTAAAAAGGACCTCAACTGCTTTTTTTTTTGTTTTAGCTAATTTACCACGAACCTTCTATGAGCCTTCTTTCTCACCCAATTTCTAAATAATCATGGAAGATAATTTTGTCCTTCTCTCTTTTCATCCTACTTATCCACCACTCTGACTGCAGCAGAATCATTCTATCCACCCCCGCCCCACACCACCCTCCTCTTCAACTACACACACATGGCCAGCAGGTCGTGACTTGCCAACTAGCAAACTGTTTTGGGTGAGTGTTGTGGTTATTGATGAAAAACACAAAGAGTAAATTATCATCATGACTGTTTTGGGTAGACTTGACTTCAAAGATTTCGTCTGTGTGTGTAATGGTTGGACATGATTCATTTATTCTGTTGTTATTTCAGTGATTTATATTAAGAATTTAAATTGTCTAGCTGTGTATGGCAGCTGCTATACAAATAAAGTTGTTTTGGTTTTCTCATCTGGGCTTATCCCTGTTGAAAGCTATGATATAACCCTTGTTTATGTCTCAATATTTACAGTCATCTCATAATATTGTTTTATAATCTTCACTTCTAAATGCATTACCACACAACTGTAATATTATTTTATAAACATGGAATGTCAAACACAAAACTAAGCATGATGGTAAATATGAGAGATTACCCGTCGCAAAAAAGTCTTACGTATAAGCCAGTTGTGCCAGTTATGCTTGGGAAATGGCTGACAGTAAGATAAACTAGCAAACTGGCAACAGTGTGTTAAAATACTGCTATGATCCTTTGAGCCACTAGTGTGTTTTTTTTATGATATTTTGTAGTTTCAGCATTTGTGTGCAGAGGTCTGACATATTTCTCAATGATCAGCATCTGCCACAAACTGTTGCTCTTTCACCAGGCTACGAAACAAGGCCACTGCCACATCTGAGCAACTGGACATGGATTAGCAGGCCTGAGGGATTATCAGAGACTAAAGGAAACAAGCTGCTGAACTTTTAACCCTGCCTTTAAGAAATGTATTAGATAAATGTATGACTATAGACTACATAAAAGAAGTGGTCGTAGCCACTGGGATGTCACTCATTAGTTTGACTGTTTTGAAGCCTTGAGTTTGGCATTGAAGCCGTCGCCATCTTGGTTTACTGAAGCCAGAAGTGACCATATTTAGATGAGAGGGTGGAGCTGAGGAGGATACACGCTGCTAACCCACTATGCTGATTGACAGGTTGCTGTAGTAGCAACCTGTCAAGCTAGCCACACCCTAAAGCATACCCTACTTTATCATCTATTTTACTCCAAATTGGACTATAATTTGGAAAATGAATATCATGCTGTATTGAAGAAGACTTAAACTGGTGATTGAGACCATAAACTCATTAGGAAATGTTTACTGAGATAATAAATCAAGTGAGAAGTAGGGTATTTTTCACATAGGCCTCTATACAGTCGAACTTGTTTTTGCAACCACTTTTCAGACCTGGAGGCTACGTCTACTTCTTTTACAGAATATATGTGTATGACTAAGGCTCATGTCAATCAGGCTGTTCTCATACATTGTCAAAATTGTGCATATTCTACTTAATTACAAGCCAGTAATTTGAGTATGATCCATGTATTTGGAAAGGCTGCATTCATGCGGCCAATGCAATGATGGGAGTAAAGAATAAAGAAGGAAGCAGTCTCCAAAGTTGGCAGGTTGGGGCTGTGGTTGAGTCAGAAAACAAAGGTCCTTCCCCAGGGACTTTTCCCAGAAGACTGGTGTTCGACACCATGTGAACTTTGAGTTATTTTAAAAAACTGAGGACGTGAAACTGAGTTATTTTAAGGTACGCCATCACCATGTTTCTATTCCTAAACATAACCACAGTAACTTTACGTTAAGTACAGAACTTTACATCAAGTGCATAATATTACTCACGAGGTGTTACTTCATAGGATATAATACAAACCGCTTTATGTGCATTCTCGTAGGATATCATACAAACTGTTGTATGAGGATACGTTGAGCCAATGCTGATCGCACTGGGGCCATTAGCCTTGCTTGCTAATCACTGGCCTTAGGTCAGTAGTGTCCAAAGCCTTAGGGAACCGCAATTGGACTTTGACATTGCTCTAACGTTCTCCCAACAAAATGGGGAACAGTTTAATCTTGATCAGTCTTCTTCACCAATTTATATATAACAAAAATTCCCATATGATTAAACTAATGGAAGTCTGTGGTCTAAAATTATTTTTCCTCTGTAGCATTTGTGCTCTGCTACTCTACCTTCCACACATATAACAGAGTTCTCCTGGTTCTGACACCTTTAATTTGCCTTTGTAGGGACCCAGCTCAGTTAGCTTCCTTTCTCATATTTAAACTCCAGATCAGCATATGTGAAAGCAATTACATGGTGATGGGGCAGAAGTTGAGTCAGACTTTGGGACTGGAAGTTGTCCAGCTAAAGGGTTAATGGGAGACTGGAGCTGTGTCTGCTAGCTACCTCTGTAGGCCCCCTATTGTATTCCCTGCAGCACCTCCCATTCCACTTGACTGAGTGTGCACACTCTCACACATACACTCTCGCACTGTGGCAACAGACATACACTGATACAGCAACAAACTCACAGACAGGAGGATGTACACATGCAGACACAAAAAGACAGGCAGGATGATAGACGCGTACCCCAGCCTCACACACACACAAAAACACACACACACACACACACACACACACACACACACACACACACACACACACACACACACACACACACACACACACTCTTCCTCTTTTTTTTCTCTTCACCCCTCTCATTGCTGCCCGCTGTCTCTCATCATCTGTTCTTTCCCTCTAAAAACCCCATGGACATATGGACCCCTGAAACCTGCAGTTTCTCTCTCTGCAAACACACACACACACGCACACACACCCTTTCCCATCCACTGTGTGGGCCAACAAGTCTATTGGATTTTAATGATTAGTGGACCAGCTTCTCCATGACTCATTAGTGGCTGTCGTTTTTCTGTTGTGTATTTAATCCTCTCCTTCTGCCTCCACCCCTTCATCGTTTCCCCTCGCTTGCCAGCCTTTGTGAGAAACGAGGGCGGACATCTGCCGTCCGTGCCTCCCTCTCCTTCATCCCTCTCCAGCCAGACCACCGTGGTGGCTCGCGTCCGGCTATGGAAAGGGAAGACTTTGTTTGCTCATGTGAGCGTGCACATTTGTGTGGCCATGTGTGTGTGTAGGGTAGCCGGTTAGTAGTTTTAGTTAATACATCATTGTTTTTGTTGGACCAAATCCTCAGCCTGTGTGAGTTGTTCAGCGGGGTAGCGTTAGCCTCATCTGCTGTTTGGTACTTTTAACATTTCCAGTGGAATACACATATTGCTACAGCAGAAAATCAATTTGATTAATAGGGAGACATCACCATACCACCTTGTCCAGTAGTGTATCATAAAGTGTAACAGTCGAAAACACATATAAGGCAGTGTGACTTTTTTGCACTCTTTTTTGCACTCATGTTATCCAGAAATAAGGTCTTCCCCTAGATTAATAATCTGACGGTGATTTGAGAGACAATAAGTGTTTTTTGATGTAACAGTTTTGGGGACTCCCTGAGAGGAATGGTCCACTAGGGAGTTCCCTGGAAAACTACATACCTTCAAAAGCTTTTTTTGTGTTTGCATTAGCACCGCCAATAGGTACACTCAAGTGATGTACTAAGCTGGCTAACAGCTGGTATGGCAACACCACATCCACTCTGATGAGTCCAAATTGTGTTATAACACCAGTGTATTTCCACCATTGCATGCATTCTAAGTAAAGCCTGGACTTCACTGTCGGTCCATTTGTATGTTTTCTTTCATTTCTTATTTGTCACCAGCAGTTGTTTGTGGTTTGCGTTGTTTGTTGTTTACAGAGCTAACAGGTTTTTAAAGATCTCGGTTGCCGGTGCTGCATTGGCTGTGTTCGACCAATCCACGGACACTTAAATCTGGACCACTCACCGTACACGTGACACTCATGATTCCTCCTGTATTGGGACAGTAACTTCTCTAAAATAGGAGCTATGAGCTATGATCATTCCTAGTTATTGCCTTGCGGACACAATCAAAAGGAAGTTATTGGAACTAGGTTCTCTGAACTATGAAAAAGTTGCCCCATCCTGAAATTGCCTAGTAAGCATAATAATTATGCAGGTAATAATTTATCAGTTACTAAATGCCCTGAAAACTTAACTGTATGGTCATTCTGCAGTGGTGAAAGGTAATTATGTACATTTATGTAAGTACTTTATTTGTACTTTTCCACTTTTAAGCTACTTTATATTTCTATTTCACTACAGTTCAGATGAAGTGTTTGTACTTCTTACTCCTCTACATTTATTTGATAGCTATAGTTACTTTACAAATAAGAAATAAAACATATGAGTTTGTAAAATATGATAGTTTTGATTCTTTGAGTATATTTTGGTCATGCTATGCAATTTAACAAATATTTTTTATTTACGATTTCTGCTTTTAATAAAGTACTTTCTACAGTGTGGTACTGTGAGCCTGAGTGTTTCTTCCACCAATGTCATGTTATTAAGTTATTAATAATGTTATGTAATAATCTGACTGTAGACTTAATGTCTTAAGCCAAGCTAGCAGCCCTGACACACTGCAGTGTTAATTATTCTCCAGCTCTAAAGAGTTGGATGGAACAAACAACACAGTGATGATTTTGCTTAAATCCCTGGCTATAGTGCAGACCATAATAGTTTAAATGTGCTCAACAAAGGTCATGGAGATATCTTGCAAAGCTGACATTTTGGGCAGAGGTTGGTGCTGTAAGAAATGTCATTAGTATCACTAACCTGTTGCATTTTCTCCAGATCCAGACTGGGCCTCCCCTGCTCCCCGCCGTAACTGTGCCGATACTTTCTGTAAGGTGCTGACTGGTCAAAGTGGGTCAAAATGATGGGCCGTGCCACTGGCTGCACCACCTGCAGCTGAAAGCGCATGGGGGGTGGCTTGAGGCTACGTGGTGGACTGGAGCTGAAGAGTACAGGGCTGGGGGAGGCAGCCAGGCAAGCACCCGGCTCGACCAGCGGCCTGGCAGAGGCAGCCGGTGAGCCGCAGCCACAGAGGTCCCGCACCTCCTCATCACTGGAGGCGCTGCTGTGGTGATCGCCGTGGCGCTGGGGGAGCGCTGACACCCACTTCCTGTTGTCACCGCAGCTGATTCGTTCCAGCTCTTCCTCTGAAGAATGGCGATCCAGATTGGCATCTAAAAGGAGGCGAAGGCGTCGTAACCGGGCTGGAGAGAGGGGACCCTGGTTGTGCTGCTGGCTGGTGGCCAAGGGAGTGAGGGCACAATTTCTCCGTCTCTCTAGAGGAGTGGATAAACAGGAAATGTCAAAGGAGAAGGTGGAGACGTGGCTGCAAAAGAATGCAAATGTTATCTGCTGACTTAAAACATCTAATTATTATGTGTGAGAATCAGTAAGTGATGGGGAAGATCTTCATCTGTTTACAACAAACATTATTTAATAGGCAGAGGGCACTTACCTCTGTCAATCTGTGCAAGCTCCTGGTTCTCCCCCTCTGAGTCATCACTCTCCCCTCCCTCTCCACTGCCATGGTAAGAAATCTGGAAAAAAAAGGATTGGGCTTATACTGTAGGTCAAATATGCCATATGGTAACACTTAAAAACTGAAACTTTACATTGGCAAAAGTTCATAGAGAATATTTTGAAAAATAAATTTTGAAGTCAAAACCTTCCCTAGATCATCTGTATTTTCAGTTTCAGCATTTGACAAACAACACAATTATTACAGAGCAAACTAGGGGTGAAAATAGGGTGAACCAAATCCCAATTAGGAGCTCTTTATAATTTTTATATTTTCTGATTATTTCCAAAACCATTTGTTATGTCATTTTTACAGTTGCACTACATACAGTATAGATGCTTTGAGTCACAAAAGGCAGGACAAATTGAGTTATGGTTCTGTCTGAGTTAAGTTCAGGCTATTTTCTTTTTCCCACAGCCTGAATCAGTCTGTCTCTTTAAAATCAATTCCTCGTCAACACCAGAAGCAACAATACAGATACCCTGCAGACTGCAACGCTAAGAGTTAAGTAATGCGCCTCACACTCAGTAATTACCACTCCGAGGCCTCGCTGAGCAGCTGCCATCTGTGCTTGTGTGTGTGTGTGTGTGTGTGTGTGTGTGTATATGCTTACACACATACATCCACACAAACATACAGTGTTCTCCCTTCTACTCTCTAATACACACACACACACACACACACACATCCTTTCTCTGTGAAGCTCTTCAAAAAGAGGAAAGGGAGAAAGGAGCCAGAGCCCAATAAGGGCAGACAATATTCAATTCATGTTAAGTGTGAATTCCAATGTAGAATTTCACAGATGGTTCGCTGTTGGTGAACTACGAATCAAAAGGCTACATATCATAGCCGTATCTCACTTTTTTACATTTTAAATGTCACACTACTGTGAAACACACCAACTCCTCTCTAGCTCAGACATGTAGTTGCCTTAAATGACTGCAAAATTCGTGCATATTATTATAGGATCCTATTAACATGATCTGACATGACATGGCTTCTCTATTTTCACATCAGAAAAGATACAACAATAAAGACTAAACAAAGATAATGATCAGCACTGCAAACAGACTTCCCCTTCAGTCTTGTTGTCTGAAATAGCACTGAATACTAAATTTCAAGGTATCAAATCACAGTACAGATATACACATAGCCTGACTTTCCAGGGTACGACCACAGTGTTGACACTGTTGTTGAAGATATTTGGATTTGGCCTGATTGTAGCCTTCTTGCTTTTCAATAGTACACGAGCTGTGGGATAGATTCTCAATGAACAGCTCCAGAGCCAGTGTACAAGACAGAAAAGCCTTGGCTCTCGAGGAGTCTCGAGCAAAACAGCGTCACTTCATGAACTCCGTTGGAAAATTACGCTGAGGAATAACTGTGGGAAGGAAATGTATTTTGGCAAGTGGCTGGCTCAGGGCTTCAGCTACACCGTACACTCCAGTGAATTATTGTTGGGCAGCATCCATGAAACAGCTGAAATCCTATTAAAAGTTACTGCTGCAGGATACTAAGAATGAAGTGACGCTGGTGGTTCATAAACTTCACATCTTAATTGTATTCAGAAGAGACACGAGTTTAGTGTGAGATATTTAATTCTGTGTTCACACTCGGTGAGATCATCAGGATGATTACTCATTTTTCCTACATATTTTGCCTTTTTTTAAAGCTGCAGAGTAAGCAGCTTTTGTGCTTTTTTTGACCCTGTGAGTCTGAAGTTTCTCCACAGAGTGATCATTGTCTGTGCAACTGGAGGCAAATAGAAGCTGACAGTAACGATTTGGCCTTCCTCTCCCCTTAGGGACTGTCTCAGAGGTTGTTGATGGATCAGAGAACAACAGAAATGTAGCACATGTGTAGCTCACTTTTACAAGACTCTTTAATGTGTTGCAGGCTCTGTCACAATATGCTGTAATACCCACATTGACACGCACTCACACACAGCGTGTTGGACACAACAGCCTTCTACTGTCAATGACTTCCTTACTTCACACAGACACACTATGATCACTGTAACACCAAACACCCCTCGAACAGCTAGCACACTATTTGAGAAAGTACTACTTATGCAAAGCAGGTCAGTGTCAACAGACCATAAAACATTCGAACTATGCAAATCTCATCTGGGAGTGTAACGCAAAGACTGAGCACATGTACAACTATTTGAATATGTTTCACTGCCAATACTGTTTCAGACCCTCAGTCACACATGGGTTTTCAAGGAAACTTGGGAGAGGTCATAACATTAGATTTCTCAGAGTTATCTGATATAAGAATCTAGGAAATTGTTACAAATGGCATCTGTATTTCATAAAGTGTGATTAAGTGTGTGAGAGAGCAAGAAAGCTTGGCATGTGTTTTTCAGTGAACCACATCTGATATGGTTATTGCGTTGGCATAGCTAGCTACAACAAATACCACACTGCCTAACTGACATTCAGTTTATGGTTATGCAGCATGACAGTGCTTTGCCAAAAGAAATTTCACTATTAGACTCCACTGTAGCACCATCATTCCAGTTCCAAAATATGATGCTAAGTAGATGTTTTGAATACAAAAAACATATGATACAGGGTTTTTAGAGCTTAAGGCAAGTTAGATGTAAGACTTTTTTTTAACAAGACCCAACATCAATTACTTAGGGTTAGGGACAATTTCACCGAAATGTTTTTTATAACACAAAACATGACTTTCTTTGTCTCATGGTGGAGACAAGGGTAGAACAGGCCTGGGAAATATCTGCTGGTTGTTAGAGGTTTTTCTAGGTGACTTTGTGTTTCTCACTCTGCACGTGGGATTCCACCGCCTTGATTCCCATCGTGCATCGTTTGAGAAACTTTTTGCATAAAACGCACAGAGCTTCGCATTAGGCTCTGCGGTATACCAGGGTTTTAAACATCCCGACAGTATGATTTTCAATACTGTTAAAGAGGTAGAGGTGCTCCTCTTTCTATTAAACTCACTGTATGTAGTGCCACCAGGTCAGTCTCCAGTCTCTACTGTCTGAACAGGTAGCTGGTGGTGACAGGGATAACGTTACAGGACTGTAAACAGCCAGCCAGCAACAGCAAAGAGAGCAAGCAGGGGAGGCATTAAACCCTTGAATTAAGGATTTATTTCGAGCTAGTCTGCACCAAAAATATTAGTCAGTTAAACCAATTAGTGTTAAATTCATGTACAAGGCTGCTAAGCTGCCATGCAGCCACCCTGCCACTAGTGGGGGCTACAGAGCCGTCAGACAGCAGTCCCCCTCCCCATGGTAATGCTCAAGTAGACTAGAGTTTTAAAAAAAGCATGGTGGGAAATAGGAGAGATGTCCTCTCGCAAGACCAGCACAGGTTTGGCAGTACTTTGATCTAGAAAATGAATTCAGCAGCAATTCATCTTTTTTGAGAAGTTATATTATTAGTTTTTCTCGGATGATGTGCCAGTGTTTACATTCATACTGCACGTTGCAAAAGGCCTCTCATTTCAGCTGAAATTTAATTATAATTTAGATATTGTTTTATTAACTTTAAGTGGATTGCTATCATTTTTGTCTGATTAACTACAAGGCTCAATGTGCCCCACATTTCAGAGGCAATTTATTTATTTTAGATGTTATTTTAGTGGCTAACTTTTGACTGAGTTGCCGTCATGTTCACATTCATACCGCACGGCGCAAAGTGTCTCGTACTTCAGCGTCATTTAAAATCCGACATGGTTGTTGAAGATTGTGATTAAAGGCTTCAAAGGGCTCTCAGTGCACACAGTAGTTTTTGGGACAATGTTACAAATACTTAACAATAATTGGGCTAAATTTTGAATGTAATAGCATCATATACAGTATAACCTGCCAGAAACAAAATATGAGTGTTAAAAAAAATAGAAGTTACCAATTATTTAAAGATTTCACAATGCCACGTCTGAAAATAACAGTTCGTAAAATCCTACTTCCCATGTCATGCCATTTTAAAGAATTCTGAAAACTGATTATTTTTAAGGATCCACAGGAACCCTATAATATATCAGAGTCAGCAGCTATGCTGACGCGGCATTTTATCATCACATGTTAAACAAGTTTTGCAGCTGGATATAAAAATGCTTCATGCATTTGATGACAATGTCCTTATAAAACTTTTCAGGACAAACATTTGTTCTAGTTATGTTTCTTGTTGCTTCCAGTTGTTCATTGTTTTTCCCAGCTCCTGTATAATACTGTGGTTAAGCCTGGATTGTACCACTCCAACCTGGATAGGCTGCCTCATAGTATAATCCCTGCTGCTAAGCATCCATACTGCCTTTCCAGAAGTTTTTTCCAGGACACTCACTGTTGTAAGCTGGCACCTCACAAGACGCACAGTACTTCTGCAGGAGCACAACGTGATGCAACGGACCCATATGTACTCTCAAGTTGAAGTGCATACAAGCTACATGTTTATGCTACAAGATATGGAACTACATGCAAAGGGGAAAGTACACAATGTATACATGAAGCATACAAACACATCCTAATCAAATGTTCATCAGGACCACCCACAGTCACACCCTTCCCCACATGCTTATTAGTCATTAGCATCACATTCACAATGACAACAAATCATGGAGAAGCGAGATGTGTCAAGATGAAAACAAGTGTGAAAATGACATATAAAAAGCTAAATGACCCTCTATGCTGCTTCCACATTAGTGTGCTAGAAGTATCTCTGTAATAGCTTTACAAAAGAACTTCTGCAATTACATCATTTAAATATTATCTTCAAGTCAATCACTGGTGGTGTTTTTCATGGTCTGGTGCAAGTACTAAATTTGGCTCCACTGCTACTTTGCATGACAAATATTCAAATTGTGTTTGAGGTGAGGATTTGGCCTACTATCAGTCATGAGAGCAACATGGGCCTGCATGACAAAAACTGCACCAAACTGGCTTGGCAGCTCTTTCCATCTTTTTCTCACACTTTGTCCACAAAGTTTTGCAGTACTGAAGAACTCCATTTACAAGTATGAGACCTGACCACAGTGTGTATAATCTTTGAAACTGATATGCTTATCAATGATGAAATGCAGCACAGTTTAATCCTTAATATATCTGCAAATTCTTGCATGCGGCGTGTCAACTGTGATAATGATTAGCTGTGCACAACATTCTAGAGACAAAGGTGACAGGGAGACAAAATGTCAAGCCAGGCATTATGTGGCAGATTTAACTTCATTTTAAGACTTTTCTCCAAAGTTTTATATCAAGACAGTAAAGATACATAAATAATCTTTCCTAAGAAAAATGCACAGCCTCATGAATTGCACATTTTCTAATCCACATTGAAGTCTTACACCAGTCTACAGTGTATTAAGGCAAGTAACTGCAAACTACTTGATATCACTGACAGAGCTGAGGCGCATAAGCAAAGTGAAAGTGAGCCTGCATGAATAAAGCATAAAAAACTGCTTTTGTGCATACATGCAAAGACAGACAAAGAGTTGTGTGTTTGTGTGTCAAGAACAGTTGAATGAAATCCTTGTCAGTCCCTTGCATCGCTGAGCAGCTTGCTAAGCTGGATCAATGGCAATGTCACAGCGTACACACACACACACAGAAGACCCAGTTCACACACATATCAGCTCTGCACTGTCCTTCCACACTGACATGGACACTGTCACACTCCATTCCCCCTCTCATAAAAACACACAACACAGGGTCAGACATGGTTGATTCTACTTCCCCTCACACTCGAGTGGATCTTCTCCATAGTGTAGTGTAAGTAGTCTTGATTAGTGTAAGCTCCTGGGATAGGTCCTGTAACAGGGCCTGAGACCTTTAGCCTCTTTTCTTTAACTACTCAGAAATGGTCATTTAGCCCTTGATCACACAGTGAGCACTGCAGCAGACTTTAAACTCATTATCTGAGCAACTTGTGATGACACTATAGACAATAATTATGCTAGAATAAATCCTCAAACTGCGTCAAACCTGCTCTATTAATTTTTATTCAAAACAATGGATGTCAATATTTAGCCACAACGGCAACATGGACAGTCAGTTTACGTTTGACTGAGGGTAGACATTTAAAGCACAATGCAATCCAACCATGGTTTGCTGACATTCTCAAGTTAGGCAAACCTGCAAATAACCAAACATTTGAAGAGCTACACCTTTACATTTCTGCTTATTTGAACCTTTGGTTGGGGACTAACACTTTGGATACCTCAGCCTCTGCTGCATTGGCTTTAACCATTATTGTCGACAGGTGTCTCTCACAAGTCCACCCACTTTATGGAAGGGTAGTACTGGGTATTGTTAAAAGAATTCCAGATACCACTTCTAATACTAGTACCCTAAAAGTGATAGCGATACCATTAGAGTACTGCATTCGATACCTATAATGTGAATGAAGTTTCATGTAGTATAGCTATACTTCCTAACCTTTTGTGGCATCTCAGCCCACTGAACTACCAACTCTGTCAATACGCAGCACACAACTTCACCACATCACCAACTGTATGGGTTGTAGCTGCTGCTGCAGGAGTGTGAGCTCCACACCACGGGTGTACAAGTGCACCCAGCCGAACACACACAGTGACAGGACTAACTGTTAGCATCACACCACTAGCATTATCTTACAGTTATTAATGAGTGAAATAACAGACTCCAGCCACTATGGCGTCAGTGTGAGTTTGTTGGGATCCATGTTGGATGTTCGCCGCTGCAGCTGTGTTAGCTTATGCTAACCGGGCAGACGTTGAACTGAACGGTTGATAGAAGGAGAGCAGCTCTAGGTATGGCAGTGAAAGAAAGTTTGTTGATCTGGCAGGACGTTGGGACGGTCCGGGATCAGTTAGCGGCGCAAAAAGGATCGAATGCAGTTACTTTTGGGCAGGAGAAGTTTCAATACTACTTGGTTGCGAGTTATTTTGGTCCATACCTCAAAAGGTATCGCTACTGATACCCTATTGGAAATGCACTTCTAAATCCCTGGACAACTCAACTGAAAGTTTGTTACAGTTAATAACAACTTGTGTCGTATATGTGAAGCTTCGGCCATCATTCCTATCCGTAATAATAATTTGTACTCACCAAAGTAATTGCGTAGATTTGGGAATGTGACAACAATGCTAAGAATTCAATGTGGCTAAAAACACAAGCAGTTGGATGATCAGAAAGGCTGTAAACATAGCCACAGGTTAACCAAATTTATTTGGCAGAGAAAACAAAAGCAAAAGTTTTTTTTAACCAGACTGTCTCTTGTAAACATCCATCACAGCTTACATACTTTCAGCGTTATTTTTAGCTACGTTTCCGTGTTCCCAGATCCAGTAATTCACTTGGCAAGAACAATATTATAGTTACAGACAGTAACGATGGTGGCCACAGCTAAAAAAATAAAAAAGACTCATGTTGTAATACACCAGAATGATGCTTCACAGGTGATTCACTGGTTGGCAATGGCAGACTTTTTTCCAGCCCATTATACTGTATGGATGCGGGATCTGAACTAGTTTTAAAGCTGGCACAGTGGCTACTTACAAAGAATGTCAACTGGCAAAAAAATTCACTTACAGCTACATTGCTGGACCATTTTTATTGTGTTTCACATTTTGATTTGACAATCAGTGTTGTCTCAAGTGGGAATTCCTTGTAAATTGTTTGAGTATCAGTTTCAGAAATAGCAGGCTCAGCTTGAAGAAAAGTGCATCAGGCTACGACGTGAGCAACAGGCCTAGTCACTGCTCACAATTCACTTTACCCACCACACTATCCACTTCTAGCCGAAAGAACCTTGTCACTGAGCACAGCAACAAGCACAAACAAAAGCAGACAACAGGGATGGCACACTTTCCCCTGCATCCTCAGCCAGGCCTTTGAACTGGAGCACTTTGGCACAAAATGGCTGCCATGCGACTATACAGTTGGTTGACGCACAATATTGTTGTGGATGGAGCAAGTTAGTGACCCATGCAGGATACAATTCACCCCTCTGCTCACCAAAAAGAGGCATTATGCAAACCGAGCGGGCAGTAACAATTGCGGAGCACTTACATGGATTCTGTTGTGGAAAATTGGAGGGTAAAGATGTAGATGTCGGGACAATTATAGCCCACAACAATAAGGTTTTTACTGAAATGTTTTTTTTTCCCTCTACCCTCTTCCCCACCACACAAACACAGCTATTTCCACCTGGAAACCATAGCCTTTCTCTTTGTCGATGAAGAACCGGGACTAGTTTCACAGGTATGAATGTGTTTGACAGGAATGTCCCCTCTTACACACCAGAGAAGTCTGGAAAATGACTGTGGAGTCATTTACGTTCTCAAATGACAAACAGCTGAACTACAGTTTATGAGTCAATGAGCGTGAGTGGGAGTTTGTTGACATGCCACATGTTTGCTGATGTGTTTGTGTAGCAGTGTGGATCTCCAGTTTCTTCCTGTAAACATCTGGCTCGGTCCCTGTAAGCCATGAAGAGTAAATTCCCTTCTAACGTGGATGGTAATGAATGGGAAGCAGAAAATACCTCCAAACAACACATGCTTGGATATTAGAACACACAGGCTGGCAATTTCCACAGAGAAGCTGCACAGTCTGTTGCCTCACTGCTGTGTGTGTGTGTAAGAGAAAGAGAAAGGGAGAGAGTGTTAATGTCCTCACTAACCCCATTCAAGCAAGGTTACAGGCTGTGGGGTTATTATGTTTAAGCTGCGTAGTCAACTGGCCTACAAATGAGCAAGTCACAAGACAAAAGTAAAGCCACGCTGTTCACAAACAAAGTCATTTCAGCTGCTCTGCACTGTGTATTTTCAGTGTAGTGTGTCCTGACAGCTACAGCAAATGCATTTAAATAATATTACAACAGCGCACTAGTGAGTAACTGAAACTTACCTTCAGTTGGAAGGGATGTATCTCATTGAGTGAATGTCTTCTTAGCTTCTTCGTCAGCGTCTTTAGCATTTTTCTTCTGAGTAGCTTATGGCTTATCCCCTACTATTTAATTACTGTGTCTTATGTGACGGTTACTTCAACTTCATTAGCAAACATGAGCGACTTTACACATTTAAAAGAAGGCACACGGGACTGCAAACTGCCAACCACAGAAAAACAACAGCGCGAGCAGCTGCACACACACTTAGCTTCAAGTTAGCTAGAGTCGACAAAAAAAACACGACACACCGAAATTCGTTAAACTGCGTAACGTTAGATGTGGCTTGTTTTCAAAGGCTGTACGTAGCAAACTTGTTATTCTCGAGTTCATTAGAGTCTCCGTTGTTGTGGAGAGTCTCTTTTCTTTTCCTCAGGCGGCTCCGGGAGATGCCTCACTCACTCACCGTACACCCGGCTCACTTCCGGAGCTTAATTCAAAGATGTTTGGGGAAAATTAAAAATAATATCAACTTGTTCGCATTCAGACACGCACACACGCACACTCACACACATACACACAAGCAAATGCACACCAGCTGCACGAACTCACGGAGTGCTCCTCCAGCTTGAGCGTACCGGCCCCTGATTGGCTGTGCCGCCGAGTGATGTCACGGTGTCTCTGGAGGAGGAGGGCTGAGAGTTAAAGCCACATTATCTTGTCTGTTTACTTCCTCTTTTCATATCAGGAGAGTCATTTAAAATGCAATAAAAGACATGTCCGTCTTCAGCGGACAAATGTGTGATTTGATAAAGCAGCCCCTGCTTTTGATCAAGTGGATTTGCAGCCATCATAACTTTACCATAACTTAATCTTGTGATAAGGGAGGTTAAGCTTGCTGTATTTTCTTTTTTTTTAACATCCTTGCTTGTATTGATGTAAATTTTAATCATTTGAAATACTCAATCAAATGATATTTTTCCCAACAGACATATAGACCTGTCACAGCATGAAAAGCACAGGTGTGAGTAATAACACAGCCTGTATATACTCATAATATCAATAACATTATGGCTGTGTTTCTTTTAGGTGGTATTGCATTCCAATGCCTCACTGGGACAACTGGGACACTTAAATGGAATTGGGCCATTGTTAATTAGTTACTCTTGTGCTTGTCCTGCTATGGCAATTGAAAACATGTGTCCCATTTAGAAGCATACTTTTGACAAGGTGAAACTGAAGCCATGTTATTCCATCTGTTTACTTTCCCTAGGGATATAGATATAAAACTATAATTTGCCCCGTGGTGGAAAAGTATTCAGATCCACAAGACAAAATATTCCATTACAAGTTAAAGTCATGCACTGAAACTGTAGAAGCATGAAAGTATTATTGATACAATGTACTTAAATTATCATAAGTAAAATAATCAATGCAAGTACAGGTCCGTGTGAGTGTATGTGTATAAGCAGCATTTTACTTTAAGACATCCTTGAGGTGGAGCAAAAGATTTATTAAATATTTCATGCTGATTTTCTAAACTGATGGGCTGTTTAATCCATACGTTCATACACTGTAAACCCCAATCCATCCATGACAAAAAATTTTAATATAAAGTCTACACAGATGCCCCAGATTGTCAAAATGACATAAAAACTTTATGTTTTGTTGACACAAAAACTCATCCCTTGTGAGCTTGACATATTTGTTTTATGTTAAGTCAACCATTTTTAAGTTTTAAGTTCATTTAACTAAAACTAAATTTAGCCTAATTCGTTCACGGCCAGTTAATATCACTATCATTGTGCACTTAACATATGTTTTTATAGTTCAGTGAAATTAAAAACTGGTTGTAAAAAGTGTACTGAAAGTCTTTATGTTCATATGACACAGAATTAAATGCTCAAACAACAAAAAATAATGTTAAACTGGCATAAAATTGCTATCAGACAAGGGTCATGCAACACATTTATTTTGTGTCTGGTGTACTCAAAACTTTTATGTTACCATATAGCACTATACTAAAACCTTTTAATGCAAGCTGTTCCAGAAAAAGTTTAAGTTGGGTGAGCGAATTGGGGTTTACAATGTATATTTTATATGTAAAATCCTAATACCTAACTGTAGCTGCAACTGTGGAGTCAAAAGTCTGACTTCCCCTAAATTCTATGTATGAGTATCAATTCTCATGGAATATAAATAATGTGCTGCAGTGATTCCTAACCTTTTCCCTTAAGGAACCCCTTCTCCATTGTTGAGTAAACAGATGACACCTGACCACGTGACATATTTTATAGTTCATCTTATATTCAGAGCATAACAGTAACAGTGCAGGACAACTGTTAAGCTGTAAACACAAACAGTGAATGCAGTAACTGCAGGAAGTTTGTGTAAAACCAGTGGTTTGGAAGAATTTTGAGAATATTTATAGTTCTTCTGTCATTGTTAATAACTTTGAATTCAACTCTGTCAGTTCTCCTTTTAGCAGCCTCATCAGTGTTGTCTTATCCCTTAAACTTAGCACTTATTTTGTTAGCTCTTTGGTTGTTGGTTAGCTGTGTACTTATCTAATGCAGAACAGGGCTGTTTAGCAGAGATTGATGGCTCTGTGAATGTAGCTTGTGTTCAGATCTTCACCTTATCTTATATCATAAATAATAATCTAACCTTTAGTTGTCTTCATAGAAATGAATAAAATGCTGAGATATAGGCCTACTGTATCTTTTTTATGTTGTCTTACACCCCTTAAAACCAAGAGGGCCTCACGACCCCCTGTAAAGCTTGGATGACCCGTAGTGGGATTCAGGACCCCCAGTTTGGGTACCACTGACATACAATAATCTAACCACAACTTCACTTCATCATGATGAGCTTGTGATATAAACTCAACGTAAAAATGTAGTTTTAAAAAACAAATTGTGTTGATTTTCAAAATTGTCTCCATGTGTTTACATCAAAGATACATTTTCCTTTACTTTAACACAAAGCAAAGTCTTGTTCTCTTGCAGTTCATGAGTCTTTGAATGTTGTCACTATCATTTAATGCAGTGTTATTACCCAAATAAGTGAATACATGAAAATGACAGGTTGTTCTTACTCTAATTTCATATTGTCTCGGGGTACAGTGTAGACAGTTATGAAAATAAAGACAATGTGGGAGTCATTAAGGCTAAATGTTACCATATGTGTAAATTCTTGGACCTGTGACATCATGACAACATAAAAAGCAAACATAGTTATGTGTTCTTTTGGTTTGATTTTTACTGTATTAACCAAAGTTATGTAGCATATTGCAACATGTAAGTGAAACAAAGGGATCGTTCCTTTTACTCAAATATGTAAACACACCGGATGCTTTAAATAGCTGCAAGTGCTGCAGTTTCGAGGACAGAAAATCTATCTAAATCTGAATTAATATTTCCATTTGTGGTGCTTTCCATCATGTGGCGTCCCGGCCATTCCGGTGGCCAACAACAACCAGACCCCATCAGGCAACCAGAGAGACGCAGAGAGAGACAGAGAGATGTGAAGAAGGAGAGCATGTCAGGTATAATTGGTGTAAGTGGGGCATCCAGTTTCAATGATGTCATTCTTTGCAACCACTGTCTCGTCCACGACGTTAATGCATGTGTACATATGTTGCAGGCATGTGCTGCACTGTAGCTGCATTTGTTTTCCCAATTTTCATTTGGTTAAAAAAAAATATTTGTTTGTCCAAAAACTAAATTTTGCATTTCATTACACTCATAAACGTCACACAAAGTAATCAACACAAGTCTCTTTTTTCTTTCTACCATGATGGTTATCACTGCTCATGCTTTCACACCCAGCAATTCTTGCAGCTATTCTGAAACTTGCGGTTGTAAATGTAAAATCAGCTTATTAGATTCATTACAGTAACTTTACTTTTAGCTGGTTTTCCCACTGCTCATCTCTCTGCTGCTGTTGAACATAAAAACAGAATACTATGCCTTTAAAAGCTCCTGGCTCACTTGTTCGTGTGTGAGAGGCTTTCTCTCTTAACACCTCCGGTCAATGACCTGGTTAACTTTCCAAGGAACCTGTGGCTTGGCTCCAAGTCAAACTCAATCCAAATCCAATTTGCCGCTGAATATAGCAACAATACCCAAGGCCCTGTGTAACCTGATATATAAATATAAACTGCCCAAAATCACAACAACAGAAACAGTACACCATAGTTGTGATCATGTGTTGTCCATGTCCTGTTATTGAGGAGACAACAGGGCTGCTTGACTCAATTTGGTGGTTGTTGTCTTCACATTTTTGGCCACATGAGGGCAGCATTTTATTTTTGTAGAGGCGAGGAATAACTGGATTACATCAAAGAGTAGATCCTCGCTTGAGTCACAAATCCTTTGAACAGCATTGTGTGGGTATATGGTGGAGGTGGATGGTGTAGTTGAAGTTATTGTTACTAAGATGACCTCTGGACTTTGGATGTGGTTATCCTGAAGTAAACACTGTTACTGTAAGCATTCTGGCGTATTCTTTTACAAATGCAGTAAACAAATACAGCAAAATATATATTACATACAAACTGCATACTTTCATAGTGACATAAAGCATTGTTACAAGTCTCTCTGAAGAATGGAAGTCTTTTGAGTTAAAGGGAAACACCACCTAAATTAAGAATTTCAATGTTATTTTTATGGCCTAGGAGAGTTTAGTATTTGTGAATATGAGCTATACTCTCAGTCAAAGCCAGAAACCAGAGAAGAAAGTCTCAAAGTTGTGATGTCATCGAGTATAAAGTCTGTCAGTGCTCTCCACATCTTCAATAATATCTTTCTCAATTTAATGTCTATGGAGTAGTGTCAGACTTTATACCTTGCACTCTAGTTTTTGGAATTTGGAGACTTTATTAATATTTTTGGACTGTCTTGAACCATAGGAATAACTTATGAATTTTGAAAAGTTTATGTCAAGGCTGGATTAACCCACTCTGGGGCCACTGGACAAATATTAACTGTTGGCCCCTCCCTTGGGAGCTCTAAGGCCCTTTTATACTGTCTCTTCACCGCAGGAATTTCATGCTTTTATGCTGCCTCACCGTTCTGTATAAAAGGTATAATCGTGGAATGGGGGACAAAGTTGTCTTGACTTTAAGTCGGCACTGGAGATAGTAACAGTGCCGAAACAATGTCTGTATAAACAGGACAGCCAGCAGGACGGGATCATGGGCAGCACAGATGTGACATTCTGATGACGTGTTATGTGTGCGGCCCTCAGCGGGGCATTTATAAAGCTGTAAGCAGTTAGCAGCTAGCTCAAAGAAGCAGAACAGCTGCTGAATATGTCCGAAAATTGGGAAAACAATGAGGTCTGGGAGCTCCTTACCCTCCGTGCAGAGAACGAGATTGGCTACCATATGTGATATGGTGGCCAAATCATTCTAATGGCCATGTTATTCCATTGTCATTGCTTATAAAGCACTGCAGACGCATATGTCACACTGGAGATAGACGCTTTTGTGTTACATGTCATACCCAACACGTCTCTATTGATTCTGCAATGTGGGCATGCTATCCAAAATCACACACTGAAACACATTTGGTTCTTTGTAAAAGTGCCAGGGCAGCATAAAGGGACTTTGTAGCAGCCCTGTAGCAAATCTCTGTGTAAAAAGGGCTGTAGATACTGTACTATTACACAGATGGGTGGGTTGCTAAGGATGAATTGGATATACTCTCCCATATAGTCGAATGACTTTTGGCTAATAGGTGGGTATTCTGTCAACAGCTAGAAAAAGAGGCTGGTATACCCTGTATACCTGCATATCCCTTCACTACTTCGCTAACCAGATACTTCCTACTGATACTAACCAGCAGTGCTGGGAAGGTAAGGCTACTTTTGAAATGTAATAGGTTACTGATTACTAGTTACCCTGTTAAAAATGTAACAAATGATGTAACTATTTTCAAATCTAAATATAAGTTCTTACACTGGATTACTTTTTTGATTACTTATCTAGCAAATGTTTCAAACTGGGCAGTAAAGCTGAAAAGTCTTAAAAACATTCATTTAAATCAGGCATTGTAAACCTGAGGTGTCCTTGTCTGATGACATGGCCAGCCACCTTGGTGTGGTCAGCTGGTCGCAGGTGTGGCAGACTCTGGTTGCTTAGAGCAATGTGCATTGATATGATTGGCAGATGAAAGGCGGTGAAAATTCAAACAAGAGAACCAATCAAAAACAGCTCAAAATTTGATACTACCATATGAAATGAATGGAGCCTGTATGGGCCAAGCAGCAGGCTGAAACATGAAGCCAATACGGAAGTGGGAAAAACTGCAGTTCATTCAATGGCCACTTGAGGCTGGCTCAAGAAGCCAGTCAATCCCCATAGACAACCCGCATGTTAAAATGCCAAACTTAACAGCAGAAATAAACATATTTACAGCCTGGTACAAAAAAACACATTGGTATGTAGAGCTAATTTGCCCATTCATGACAACTATACAGGGTGTGAATTTTTATATAACTCGCCCATTTATATTTTTTCCGGTTTAAAGTTACGCATAATTATGAAAGGGGTCACTTTGAGTGACAGGTTTTCTTAGTCAGATCCATCCGTCGCTCCTCCACAGCACCAGCCTCTCGCCCTTATATGGTCACTCCTGGCACCAAAAAAAAAAAAACAAGATGACGATGGCCATAACGTAGAACATGAGGCTTCAAAACAGGAGTCCACAAACCAGTGATGTCATGGAAGCTGTCTGTGGTCTGGATATGGAGACAGTTCCTTGTCCTGAAACGTGGCGTACAAAGGTTTTCTGCATGATGAAAAGAGACACAGTGAATGTTATATTCTACATTTAAGTTTTTTACCGAAATAATTACATTTATTTTGTAATTTAATTACATAACGGTGCTACATGTGTTCCTCCTTCTACATAACTAACCCCTATTTTGCTGTCAAAACACAATCATTTTTAGAAATATGCAGCATCAACTGAAATATTTAAGGTAGTAAAACTAGATTTGATAAAGAGCCTCAAGTTTAAGTAGAGGCCTTTTATAACATAAAGTAGGTTAGGGGTTTACATCATGCTTTACTGCTTACCTCACCCACATCCAACACATTACTGAAATAGCAACAGTGTATTGGAGGAGTTGGAATTTGTTGAGTGACTGACTTTTAGTCACAGCTCCAGTGTGAGCAGCAGTCTTGTTTGCTCTCTGCTGGCAGCTCACTGATACTGCACATGTGGAGCGTAGGTTGAGCAGGTTCTGCGTGTTACTGTAGGAAGTGTTTGTAGAGAGCAGGGGTGTGAGAGGTGTTTGTTCATTCTTCTGTGACACTTGAAGAAAAAAGTGCATCATCTGTTTAATCCTAACATTGAATTACAGGGTGGAACGAGTATTTCCCGTCAAAGGTCAAAAGCTAGAAATGTTTCTCTCTTCCTCAATCGAGGTTTACCGTACGTCACTGTCTAATGTCTAAAGAATTCCATTGTATGTACGTAAGAGATGTTTCAGTAAGAGTTCATCGCAAAGTTCATCATTGGCTCATCAGAGTTATTCATGCTTTATTTATGAGGCTTGAATGGACGCTGTAGCATGATTCAGACAGATCAGACAGAGCAGAGGAGAGGAGAGGAGAGGAGAGGAGAGGAGAGGAGAGGAGAGGAGGACTTGGATGATACACTCTGACCAGAAGCAGGACCAGAACCTGCCTAAGGGTGATGCTATGACACAAGTATTCAGCCACTCTGATTGTCCTGCTACCAAATATGGCACAACCTTAAATCCAGGAAACTGTTTGATTTCTGTGCCTTGATGATTGCACAATCGGAAGAATGCGGGGGCAAGAAGTGATGTGAGCACGCACCAGTGATGTCAACATTTTTCCCTCTCCCTCGTCAGTTGTTTAACAATGCTGAAATAGCCGATGACAAATCAGTCGGCTGACCTCTGAGCGTCATCACGTCTGTTTTTAGCAGTGTATACTGCAAACCTCGGCCCACTTGGCCTTGGAAGTCCTTGTCTTTCTCTTTCCTGCTGCCCGCGTCGCCCACACTCTCCCCTGGATAGCGGCGTACGGCCATAGCCTCTCCTCTCGCCTCCACTCCCCTCCACTCTTCCCTCACCCACTGACCCACTGGCGGAAAGCGTGGGGGCCATCTGTGGTGGAGAGGTTACTTTTAGTCTCCCATGCTGCTATTTTCTCTTCACTGTGTTTAAAAAAAAAAACAAAAAACACAAAGCACAGGCTTCCTTACGCAATGCTTGTCTCACTCCCTGGTTCTCTCTCCCATTGCTTCACAGGTCTTGTTTACACAACAGTGCACTTGGCCCGTGGCAACACACCCTTACAGGGAGAATGACTGTCAAATTTAGACATGAGATTATTTTTCTCCCCAGCTGAATGAAGGAATGAGTGTTTTAAAACGGCAACCTCTTCACTGACAATTAATATTTATATTCATATTTGGGGTATAGCTGCTCAAATGAGCTCATTTTATTCATTTGTAACATATTTTAAAAGCATAAACTCCATGTAAACCAGTATGTTATCTTTCTTATCCCACAGGAAGTGACTGCATTTCTTATAGCATGACTAAAAATGTTTAATATTTTCAGTAGAGCTTTTTTTTTGCATTTTGTTCTACAAACTTGTATTGCATTGTATATTGTATGTGCAACAGTACAAAACTAATGGATGTCACCTTTAAGCCTTTAAGGGACAGTTCACCCAGTTATTAAAAATGCATATTTCCTTCTTATTTGCAATGTTATTTATTAGTCTAGATTGTTTTAGTGTGAGTTGTCAAGTGTCAGAGATATTGGCTAGATGGAACTTAGCTTGTGGTGCTCAAAGTGCCACAAAAAAGGACAATTGTAAAACAGCAGTGTCTCCTTCCAAAAATCAAATTTACTCAAGATAATCCACAGACCTTGTTGTGAGCAGTTTCATATAGGAACTATTTTCTTTCTACCGAACTACACCCGCCAACCGTATCACTGCACAGAAGGAAGCGTGCTACTAGCTTTTAGCTCACCTAGCACCACTGAGCTAGCTAATGCTACAGCTCCGCTATTAATGTTTACATCTCTTGCTGTCATGACCACGACCCTGTTCTCCATGAGTGGATGCACACTTCCTTCTGTGCTGCGATATGGTTGGTGGGTGTAGTTCAGTAGAAAGAGAATAGTTCCTACATGAAACTGCTCACAACAAGGTGTGTGGATTATCTTGAGTAACCAGGTCATGATTTCTGGAAAGAGACATTGCTGTTGAGTTTTTAAAATACATATTTTTTAGTACTTTCAGCACCACAAGCCGAGTGCCATCTAGATACATTATATTGGAGAGAAGACAGACATCTCCACGGTTGATATCACAAACATTCGGCAACTCACACAAAAACAATCTAGGTTGACAAATAGCTCTAAAGGTAAGAGAGAAAATGTGTGTTTTGGATTTTGGGGTGAACTGTCCCTTTAAGTTCGATGATACTCAGACTGGTGTAGAAATTCAATGTAATGATTAAGTCTGAGGCATAGCAGCTAGTTTTTTAAGAGTCATTGCACATAAGATCATTGATAAATGAACTGTTTAAATATTACTGTTATACAATATTACTGGGATTACAGCACGTTTTCCCAAAAATAAATAGCCTTTTCTGTAAAAACTGTGACACACAGTTAAGCTAACCTGAGTTTGGAAATGCTCACCAACAACCCCAAGATATTTAAACAAGACAGCCATGCTAGTGAAGCTGTACTTTGGCACAGAGGTACTTTAAGCTAAATGCTAACGTCAGTGTGATGACATGCTCACAATGGCAATGCTAACCTGCTGATGTTGAGCAAGTTCACCATCTTATTTTGATATACCAACATTAAATATTTAATCAAACTTCTTTCTGACGATGGCTCGAGATGAAAAGCTGCAATCCATCAAAAAACTGTCACTAAAACACAAAAATGTCACCCTGATACCTGGTGGAGGCGCTAGTCAGGGGATAAACAGTGAGATTCGTCCATAAATATCTGTGCTAAGTTTTATACCAACCCACAGATGCTGAGTTATTCCAGTCTGGATAAAAGTGGTGGACCAACCAACTGACCAACCAAGACATCAGCATCATTACTCACAGAGACATGCTGCTTGCATGACCAGAAAAATAGTAATTATAGCTGCTTAAAATAGCTTAAATTTGGGGAATCTTAGTGGAAAAACACAGCTCAGGGTTTTCCAACAATGATAAATACAAAATCTCTATCAGGAAATGCACACAAATGGCCTCAAGATGTTTGAACAATAGAGACACTGTGACATTTAAAACAATAATGCACAGTGTACTGTTAAAAGGTTAATATATGGACATAGCCACTTCCTCTGTATGTGTATGTAAAATACTGTACTGTAAACTGAAGGTGTTAAAGGGTTGCTTTACAGTCTATATAATGCACATTGCAATATATTCTTCTCTTTATGTAGACTTTTAATTTTAAGTGAATACTTAAACATATCAGCAACATATGATATTGACTAACTATTAATTATAGGCCACATTAAAACACAGCATATGCCATATTAAGAAGCAACACCATGTGTGTTGACCCAAAACAGACTCACAGATGTCATAGATATGATTAAGAAAAGGCGACACATGCTTTTCCAGAGTAAAATATCCCTTTATGCTGTTACACAGTGGGCAGCAAGGATGACAAGATGCATATATATATATATATATATATCACATGACGATATGAAGTCATGATTTTAAACTCTGAATGACTGGAGGTTTTGATGACTACAGAGGGAAAAAAAGAGAAGTGATATCAGCTGCAGCTCAAACAGCTGATCCAGACACTAAAGATAACTTCTTTGACCACAAGTTGGTCTGTCACACATGACATCACTGAGAAACAAAATATTTTTTTCCAGCATTTTTCCATCTGAACAATGCAATATTAATCTACAATCCTTCACTGAAGTTCATTTTAGTTTGTTTTAACTCGAGAAGTGAATGTTTGCCTACAGTGACACCTTGCTAGAAATCTCTCTCCAGGGGTGCCTATTTAAATATACATGTGCAACCTTTTCCACACCATGCTGGCCTTTAGCGGCACATTTTCCTCTGCAGTGTGTTTCTGTTCGAGAATTATTCCAGTCATGTCCATTCTTGTGGAACAAAGTGTGTTGAAACTCTGACTGGAAAATACAGCATCTCTCTCTGGGAAAACAAACTTGATTCATGTCCTGCCGTCTGTCTCAAAGGTCAAATTAATGTGAAATGGCTGTCTGACTACGTCAACACGGTGGATCATTGTGTGTGTACTGTATGTATCCACCAGGTCATGATGACCTGACAGAACATAACTGATTTTTGATTGCTGGTGGAAGCTTTGTTTGGTCTAAAAGCTCGACAATGTACAATGTCTTTATTACTCTATGATAAATCCAAAACAAATTCAGACATAAAGACTTTAGATAGATGATTCTCTATCAGTATAAAATTCTCATGGGCTAAAGGGAAAATCACAGAAAACATATAAAGACAATAAAAAATGCAACATGATAAAAAGATCTCAGCTAGAAAATAAAAACTATAATTTCCATAGAATGTAAAACAAAACCACTTTTTTGTTTTATTTATTAACAGTAGGGAACTCTGAGGTTTTCAGGATTTCATTTGCAACTTCATACTTTTACTCCATTATTTTAGAGGGAAATATTGTACCTTTTACTCCACTACATTTATGTGACAGCAACACTTACAAGTGTAAATCTGTGATGAGTTTCTAAAATATGATGTACAGCATATAAAGTTATAAAAATTTGCATTTCTTGACGAGCTAGAATATGAAATGCTGCTGACATTAATGCATCAACAACAGGCAGTAGCCATTCTGTTGCATAATGGGTAATTAAACTTCATATGTCTGGAAGTAGAATATGAATACGTCTTCCAACGCTGCCAATAAAATAATATATAATAACTCTGTTAAGGTGTCATTTTTGCATAATGACTACTTTCACTTTTGATCCCTGAAGTACATTATACATATAATAATTCTGTACTTTAACCTTAAGGTCCAGTATGTAGGATTGAGGGGGATATATTGGCAGAAATGAAAAATATTATTCATAACTATGTTTCCATTAGTTTTTAATCACCTGATTAAAAACTTAAAATGAGAGGCTTATATGTACAAACATATTTGGTCCTCTTCCACAAAGTCTGCCCTGTGGTTTCGACAGTAACAGACAAACCAAACACTGACTCTACGCCACTGGCGTTTTCACATCGCCCACTGTAGTTCTCCTACATGTATGACACATGGAGGAAGTTTATATTGGTTACAACCTCTCCAGTAAATAGATGGTAAATGGACCTACACTTGTATAATGCCTTTCTGGTCATCTGACCGATCATCAGAGAGCATTTTACCCTACGAGTCACACTCACCCATTCACACACTGGTGGCCGAGGCTACCATACAAGGTGCCACCTGCCAGTCAGTTCTTTTAACACAATCACACACCAATGGAACAGCCATTGGGAGCAATTTCGGGTTCAGGATCTTGCTCAAGGATACTTCAACGTGCGGACTGGAGGAGGATTGAACCGTTGATCTTCCGATTAGTGGATGACCTGCTCTACCTCTGAGCCACAGCCGCCCACTGGTGCTAGACAAGGCCATTGGTGCAGTAGATGCCACTTAATCCTACACGCCGAACCTTTAACTCAGATTAGGAATATTTACTTATAGAAGAATAGAATATCTGTATATTCTGGTATTGCTACCTTTACTTGCGTAAAGAAGCAATTATCTACTTTTTTAACTACTGATGACAGTGTCATGTATAACTCATTTAAATATTATGCCCAACACTCTGTGTTCTTGTATGGCTGCATGATTCTATCTAATGTAAATATTCTTTTCTTATTCTCTAAAATGCAGGCATAGACAATCGTTTTGGAAACGTTGGGATTTCAGAATCTGTTCTGTGGGTTTGTGCAAAGTTTGGCTGCACAGCATAAGATTCTAATGACTGGCCAACCAGCTTGCCACCTAAGAAGTTAAAGCAAAGACGGTTGATTCTGTGTCGTACATTGAGCTCATTTTAATTTTCCATATGGTGAAAATACTGTTTATGGCTGTAGAGTTCTCACCTGAGCAAAGAGTTGTGACCACTACAACCCCGTTAGCCATCTTAGACCTTCTCTCAGTATGCTTTCGGTTTGATTGTAAGATCTTATTGATTTAAGTCTCTTTGTGGTCCCACTTCTTGCTGGATTTCTGACCTTTTGGTCCCACATTAGTCTGACGCACTGGATGTTGGTATAAGCTTGACATTGGCCCACCATTTAGCCAACATTCTCTTCTCCTTCCAACTATCTGCGCTCCACCATTTTGCTAGGTACGGGCTCAGCACTAAGATGACTGTAATTGGTTTAGAGAAATACAAACAACCCAGAGCATTTTCCCCCTGTACCAGATGATAATGGATGCTCCCAGACCTTTCTCTAGCACTAATGCAACACTGTGAAGATAAGTCTGGCTATGCGAGAGTAGCACCCTATAGCTTGAGATCCTCGGGGGAAGGTCTTTGAGTCACCACTTACAATTACAGGAGACTTTGCAGACAGGAAATAAGGCTACCTGAACCAACATCAACTATAAAATTTCCATCTTTATTTAAATTATGCCTCCATTTACTTTGTCTGAAATTACCGGAATTTATTTCACCTGCTTGACTGTGGTCCATTTAATGTCTTTTCATTCTTATTTTGTCCTTAATCAGATTTTCTGATTGTTGATTTTAACCTGCCTTGTGTTGTTTTGAAGAGTGCTCTGAAATTATGATGATAATTATTGAAACAATAATTGTTCAACATCTCAGTTCAACCATTTAGTGATTCATTATTAAACCCTAAAGAACAACAGAGGGCAGCAGAGTGTTTTGGTGCAATCACTGACTTCCTCATAGACGTCCTTACCAGACAAATGCATCTCTATAACACAGGAAAGAGAGCTGATTTAATGAGAGCAGTAGGAAACACAGCATGCTCCAGCGGCCCTCGTCACTGGCTTGGTATGGAAGCATTGCACTTAGATGGAGATGAAGCCTGACCGGCCGCGGCCAAGATTAACGGAGGCAGGGGGCCTCGGGGTGCTACTTCCTCCCTTCCCTCTCTTGGCAGTGGCATAATTGCTGAGGTTGCCTAGCGACCGGAAGCATGGAAACAGAAGGTGTCACTTGTTACCTCAGAGCTGGATTTAGCCAAATTGTAAAATAGCCACCGATGGACCATGAGGGGGATTGAGTTACTAAAGATAAGCAGCAGAAGGCAGGAGGAGAGGGAAGCATCAAAAAATAGACAGAGGTCACTATGAGGGCCATTAATGCATGACTTTATATTATTTTACCGAAAGCAACTGTGTAAAACACTATAGTTTAAAAGCAATATTTAACATAATGTGATATTTTTGACTGTATCTTAACACAAAATGTCAAAATGTGTGTAAGCTAACAGGATTTCTGGTTACATACATAGAACAAAACATGCCTTACATTTATATATCTATGACTTTACTCATCTTTAAAGACGGATTTTCCACCCTTTACACTGTTTGGGAACAAATCACTGTTGTGTGATGCTATGACCAAGTGATCACTGTCACAAGACTCTTTAAGCAGATGACAAAATTGTTTTATTAAAAGTGTTCTGCATCATATTGCCTCTTCACAGTACCTCTTGTGCTTTTGATCCAATTAACTAGCTTACTGGGATCAACTGCAGGCCGCTGTAAAGGTGGGAGTGAGATGCTAAAGCTAATGCTAAAGCTATAGTTAGCTAAAATATGTAGGAAGAGATCAGCTCTATCGGTATTGATGCAATTCGTAGTGGTCACCCGAAAGTGTAGATGTGCCAAATGATGAATTACTAAATTTTAGTATACTTACCAGTTATTAAATAAAGTAATTAATCACGATGAACTATGTGTCATGTGACAGGTGTCGTTTACAGTGACAAGCCATCCACTGTATAAAAATAATGGAAGTAGTCACCATTTCATCACTTATTAGTTACTCTTGAGTTTGCCATTTTTATTGTCGCCATCTTGGATTTATAGAGTGACCATATTTGGACGAGTGGGTGGAGCTGGGGAGGAGCAACAGCTGGATCTGACTGAGACCTGAAGGACACTATCTGCAGACAGCCTGTCGTTCAAAGCTGCCCGCCCTTATTGATGCTTAATTTAAGCCTTTCTAAAATGGAAATGGGTGAGTTCTATAAGGAATCACCCTCTGTACAGTTGTCATGACAGGGGGAAATTGGTTATGCAGACCAAAAGCATTTTTGTACCAGGATGTACACATGCTAATTATTATTTCTGCTGTGAAGCTGGGCATGTCAGCTTCATTTTTTATCTCCGGAGGTTGACACTTATGACAAACCCAAAGAATTATCACCTTACTCTGCTGTCACAACATTTTTTTTGACATTCTGGGCAACTACTGTCGTATACAGATCAGGAAAGTCCGCATAGGGTGGATGGAAGGTTTAATGCATGGGTCAAACAACCTCTGGACTTTCATCCAGGTGCCTGCTGTTCATGTCCCGGGTGAAGCTAAAATTCAATCAAGCTAACCCAATACCAACATGTGCTAGTGTGTGTATGCATCTAACAAGCAGAAACTGTACACTTCCTGTGAAAGTAGGAGTTTATTTTGGAAAAGACACAATGCATGTTATAAGCGCAAGTCCTTGAGCATCCAAAACTGATGCAGGAGGGGTACCTAGAGTGTCATATTTTGATGCCGAGGGCCACTGACCAAGTTTCAGTAGGGGAGAGTGGGGTAAGGTGAGCCAGTGGGCAAGCTGACCCGCCCCCTCTTTCTGGGCAACCATGCACATTTGTTGTCATGTGACCATAAACGCAGGAGGCACTCATCATTTCTGTGACTAGATCAGATTTTAACTCTTTCTTAAGTTAGATAATTCTGATTTAATAGAATTTCTAAAAATTAATTCACCAATGGCAAATATTAAAGATTTGGAATATTAAACATTATTTGGTTGGTTTTATGTTGTTTGGATTAGCTTAAAGAAAAGAAATAAGACTATTTGGAAAAGGAAAATGTATATGAGTATTTTTTATTTTTTTTAATTATGCTGAAAAAGACAGATTTACCTCGAGATGGCTCTACTTACCCACTGATTCAGATCAACTTACCCTAAACCTCGGGCAAGCTGAGCTACTGGAACACTTTTTCTTCCCTAAGTCATATCTTCAGGGCCCTTTGTCATAGATGCATTCTTATAATCTTATTGATAGGAGACATCTTAAAATAAGGGTAGATTTTCTTATTTTTCCTTGCCGAGAGGACAACAAAAGTAAAAGTCGGCTCATCTTACCCCCCACTTTCCCTGCTTGGGAGAGAGAATGTGTTGATTTTATACATCATCTTTTCCAGCAGCAGCAGCAGGAAGCTTTGATTAAGCTGCTGCATACTGCCCAGCACCAGAAAGCAGACAGCTAGCAACATGATGATAAACATCGTGGAGCATTTAGTTAGCTGATGATGTATTCTTTAGGGACTGAGACCAAAACAGAGCAGACAGAAGAGTGAATATCAGATTTACATTCACCGGGTGACCAGAGGCACGACTCCAAATGGATGCTACTGTTAACAAGAATGGTAACAATGTGAGAATCCACATGGATGACTGATAACGTTCTGTAAACAGTGGTGACGAGCAGTCGGTGCATGCTCCAGCTGTGTCACCATGTAAATGTGAGGTTAGGCCTGTGAGCACAAATGAATAAACTCTAAACTTTGAAGATGGTACATTAAAATGAAGCTGAACTGAATTGTACAACTGCCAAAGTGTACGATCAATAAAAAACTATCCCTTCACATGTAAATCAGGGTTAATATCAGGGTTAATTCAGGTAAATAATATTGCTGATACCCACAGGTCACATGTGAACCAGGCAATTAGATCACAGTAATTCAAGTAAATTTATATTTTATAGCCACAATTTATCTGAGGGCTTTATACCCTCTACCCTAAGGGGATTAGACAGTAGTATGATTACTGTACATGAATGACAATACTAAGTAAATTGAGTACATAATATATTATGACATCACATAATATAAATATTAAGTCTAGTAACTTAAATACTAGTGTGAAATGTGGATGGGATGAGAGGAAGGAAGTGAAGCTTTAATTAAAAACCATGTAAATAACTAAATGACACTGTTTTGAGTACTGGCAACATTTGCATTGTGTTGTGATGTGCATGTTAATGATACCATTGACTGGACTCCCCAGCCTTGGCACCGGTTTCATTCTTGATTGATTGCTGATTTGAAAGGCATTTGTTCTCAGAATCATTTCCCAGTAAATTTGTCATTCAAGGCCAGTCATTCTAATTCCTCATATTTTTCTTCT
Organism: Cephalopholis sonnerati; assembly: GCA_019142605.1. Lineage (NCBI taxonomy): Eukaryota > Metazoa > Chordata > Actinopteri > Perciformes > Serranidae > Cephalopholis > Cephalopholis sonnerati. The sequence continues at coordinate 13,440,212 of JAGQAX010000015.1, read as the reverse complement.
CGACCGGTCTTTTCCTCGTTTGTGTCTTCCGCCTACTTCTGCTCTTCTATCCTTATCTCCCCATTATTAGCCTCTCATCCCTCCATCTCCTCCTCCCCACCCTTTCCCTTTTCTCTCTGCATTTTCTCACTCATCCACATCTCCCTCCAATAAACCCATCCTTAATATCCCTCAATCTCGCCTTTCCTGTTTCTCATTCATCCCCATTATTTACTTTTCTGTATCAGTCACTGTCACCTTCTCTCAGGCTTCCACTCACTGTTGTTCAAAAGCCTCCCCTCCCCACAATATACCTCCATCTCTGCTTCCATCTCTGCCTCCATCTCTGGTGCGCACAGAGCGGATGGCGGCGGCCCACTCAGTCCTCTCAGGGAGCAGAAGGTTTGTCCACTCCCACTCAGGCTTTGCGTCATGGAACACAGAGAAATAGAGACAGAGGAGAGAGAACAGATGGGAGGAGGACACACTGGCTGCCTGTTTTATAACATTACTCCTAACAACGCTGTGGTCATCAGTATGACTATGTAAAGAAGCAGGCTATTGTAGACTCATCAAGCGCGACTATATATAGGACAGAGCTGAATATAGAGAAGCAGGAACTGACAGTTTTGGTGTGAAAAGGAAAATTTGTCCCACACTTTAGGAAAAGGTCTAAAGCTTTATGCAATATTCTAAAAAGACACATCCAAGGTGAGATAATGCTTTATTAGAATTCTCACCTTTTTAGAGAAAACACTCACAATACTTCAACGTGTGGCTTTTTTCATACACAACAATACACAAAACAATTTTAACTAGCATGTTCTTTATTTCCTATTGACTGGATCCAACTTGTCAGACCTCCAGCTCACCGTCACAGACCCTGGTTGCCTATGTGGAAATCCAATCTGAGGGCTTCACTATCACAAGATTGGTGTAACCATAGCGACCTGATGCACATCAGTGCATGACATCATAACTGACACAAGCATTCCCATTTACGCAAGTGGAAAGACAATTAAAATTCAGACCATTCTGCTATTATTGTTTTTGTCTGTACCAGTTCCTGCCTATGCCTTTAAACAAACATGACATAAGATTCTGGTTGCAAATGACGATATAAAAAACATCCCATAAACGGCACAGAGAATACAGGGTAACACAGCACGTTCAAATGCAAATGCTGTTTACTGGATTTACACAAGAACAAAACAAAAATTAGATTTGTAGCACCGTGTAAACAAGAGATTAGATCTCCTCATTGCAAGCTGTACACGAACAGTCAAATCTGGGTCATGCTGAAAGCAACAATCCACCCTGGAAGAGAATTCCCACTGATCTTGGACAGCTGGATTAAGATACACAGACACAGACAAGTTGTTTCAAAAGCTCCAGAGAGAGTGGAGACCAGTGTGTGATGTGATCAAGCAGCATTTTCTGGAACAGCCTCACTGATAATGAATTTGAGACAGAATGTGAGGACACACTGACAGTACCCAGGGTGGTTTTGTGGGTAAGCAAGAATGTCTTTTGGTTCAGTGCTGCAATGTACGTAAAGATGTGGGTGTAACAGTATAATGAAATATTCTAAAAGTCCACAAAATCCACCACCTACAACTGATGCAGATCCACAGTTTAGCTTGATTTCAGCATCGTCAGAGCTGCTAAAGTGAATGACTGAAATCACTGAATGTGTTATCATACTCAACTTTGGCTTTTTCCCTCTAACACACATACAGGTGAACTTTCTGTGACAGAAAATGTAGAAAGGTTGATTAGAATAGATAAAAGATTTTTAAAATTAAAGCACCATTTCGGAAGCGTTCTTCTGTTTGACAATTTATAACTTTTTGTTTGATTTTGCATCACGTGCAGTGGGACTTGGTGACAAAATACTTCCTAAGAAACTAAGAATTAAGGTAATCCCGTCCACGGGAGCTAACTGGCCAGCTATACAGTTGCCTTTATGACAATGGTTAGCGCTGATGCTAACCTAGAAGGTGGTCGCACCTGGCCTGAAGCATCCCGAATGGAATTACTATTTATGTTCTGTTTCTGATCCATACTGGAACACAGTTTGTCACATAGAATGGTAGAAAAGTTGCTGGTTAGCTCAGAGGGTTAGAGCATGGAGCAACACCAAGGTCATGGGTTCAATCCCCATTCTGGCCAACAACAAGAATGATCTTCTGATACTGATATGAGGTTTAATACAAGAACATGTATGTTCCTCTGCAGAAAGCAGATGCTATGGAGAATGTGGGCATTCATTCTACTCAGTTTCACATGCTACGCAAGCGAGCTACCGGATAAGGTAACTCCGCTTCACAGAAGCTAACTGGCAAGCTATACAGTTTGCCTTTATGACTGTGGTGTGCCGTCTCCTGTTTCGCAGCTAAACCATGGAATATTGGAATTGTAAAAATCAAATTTTGTGGGACCTCATGGCCAAATGGACAAGGTACTTCAGATCGGAAGATTGAGGGTCCGAGTTCTTTCATGGTTAAAAGCTCTTATCTGATGACCACACATGTAGGCATTCATTCCTGCAGTTCACATGGGAAGTTAGCAGTCTACTGATTAAGGAAATTCTTCTCTACTAACACTAACAACAGGTGGACACGCCTAACTAACTATCCTAAATGGAGCCACAAATTTTTGTTCTGTCTCTGATCAATTCTGAAACAAATCTTGAATGAAAAAGACAGGTAAGACTGTCTTCCTCTGCACATCTCAGGTTCTAATACAAAGTTTGAGATAATAAGATCTATGTTGTTCTGCCGAAAACAAATATTATGGAAAACGTGGGCATTCCTTCAACTAAGTCTCACAAGCAAGCGTGTGTGATGAGTAATCGCCTCCATGTCTCAGGTTTTAATACAAAGTTTAATATAAGATATATATTGCTTTGCAGAACAGAAATATTATGGAGAACATGGAAATTAATACCACTAAGTCTCACATGCGGATTGAACGGTCTACCAGTTAATGCATTGGCCTGCTATACAGTTTGCCTTTGTGACAAGTGGATAGCTAGGTCTCACCCGGCAGCTAAACTGTGCAAGTTTTGAACTGTGAAAATTCAGTTTCCTAAGACCACGTGGCCAAATGGACAAGGCGTCTGACTTCGGATCAGAAGATTGAGGGTTCAAGTCCCTTCGTGGTTGAAAACTCTTACCTGCTTAGAAGAGAAGGTACAAATGTGGTTTACGAATGCACTTCTCCTCCACCTTTGCCCCATCTACCTAAACATGCCAAATGGAATTTCTTTTTTTTTTTTCTCTGTTGCTTATCAATTTTTAAACAAATTTTGCAAGAAAATAAAAAAAGAAAAAGGAATAAAAACATCTAACAAGTTGGCCAGTTAGCTCAGATGGTTAGAGCGTGGTGCTAATAACGCCAAGGTCATGGGTTCAATCCCCATACTGGCCAAAGATGAAAATAAAGGTTATGAGACAAAGGTTCATATAAGATGCTGCTCTACAAAAAATAAATATTGAGGAGAATGTGGGCATTAATTCCATTCAGTCTCACATGCAAAGCCAGCAGTCTACCAGTTAACATAATTTCCTCCACTGACACTAACTAGACAACCCAAAAAGAGACACTATTTTTCTTCTGTTGCTTATCAATTTTGTAACAAATTTTACAACAAAATAAAGGAAAAATGGGCCAGTTAGCTCAGATGGTCAGAGCATGGTGCTAATAATGCCAAGGTCATGAGTTCAATCCCCATACTGGATAAAGAAAAAAACATAAATGTGTTCTCAGGTTCCAAGACAGCGCTTGATATAATAGGATGTATGTTGCTCTGCACAAGATGCCACAGAGAATATGAGCACTAATTCCACTAGGACTCACATGCAAATCAAGCAGTCCACCAGTTAAGGTCATTCCCCTCCACTAATGCCAACATTTACTGTTTTGTTTCTTATCATTCTGGAACAAATTTTGCAACAAAAAAGATGACTGTTGGGCCAGGTTAGCTCAGATGGTCAGAGCGTGGTGCTAATAACGCCAAGGTCATGGGTTCAATCCCCATACTGGCCAAACAGAAATCTCTCCTCAAAATCCAATGCAAAGTTTGATATTGTTGCTCTGCACAAGATAAATACCAAACAAAACATGGGCACTAATTTCACTAGGAGCCACATACATATCAATTAAGGTCATTCCCCTCCACTAATGTGAACATTTACTGTTTTGTTTCTTATCATTCTGGAACAAATTTTGCAACAGAACAAAGGAAAAACGGGCCAGTTAGCTCAGATGGTCAGAGCGTGGTGCTAATAACGCCAAGGTCATGGGTTCAATCCCCATACTGGCCAAAGATAGAAATAAAGGAGTCTTCAGTTACATGTCTCCAGTTATGAGACATATAAGATGTCGCTCTGCAAAAAGTAAATGTGGGCATTAATTCCATTCAGTCTCACATGCAAAGCCAGCAGTCTACCAATTAACATAATTTTCCTCCACTGACACTAACTAGACAACCCAAAAAGAGACACTATTTTTCTTCTGTTTCTTATCAATTTTGTAACAAATTTTACAACAAAATAAAGGAAAAATGGTCCAGTTAGCTCAGATGGTCAGAGCATGGTGCTAATAACGCCAAGGTCATGGGCTCAATCCTCATACTGGATAAAGAAAAAAAACATAAATGTGTTCTCAGGTTCCAAGACAGCGCTTGATATAATAGGATGTATGTTGCTCTGCACAAGATGCCATAGAGAATATGAGCACTAATTCCACTAGGACCCACATGCAAATCAAGCAGTCCACCAGTTAAGGTCATTCCCCTCCACTAATGTGAACATTTACTGTTTTGTTTCTTATTATTCTGGAACAAATTTTGCAACAAAAAAGATGAATGTTGGGCCGGTTAGCTCAGATGGTCAGAGCGTGGTGCTAATAACGCCAAGGTCATGGGTTCAATCCCCATACTGGCCAAACAGAAATCTCTCCTCAAAATCCAATGCAAAGCTTGATATTAAAGGATTTATGTTGCTCTGCACAAGATAAATACCAAAGAAAACATGGGCACTAATTTAGCAAGGAGCCACATACATATCAATTAAGGTCATTCCCCTCCACTAATGCGAACATTTACTGTTTTGTTTCTTATTATTCTGGAACAAATTTTGCAACAAAAAAATATGAATGGTGGGCCGGTTAGCTCAGATGGTCAGAGCGTGGTGCTAATAACACCAAGGGTCATGGGTTCAATCCCCATACTGGCCAAAGATAGAAATAAAGGAGTCTTCAGTTACATGTCTCCAGTTATGAGACATATAAGATGTCGCTCTGCAAAAAGTAAATGTGGGCATTAATTCCATTCAGTCTCACATGCAAAGCCAGCAGTCTACCAGTTAACATAATTTCCTCCACTGACACTAACTAGACAACCCAAAAAGAGACACTATTTTTCTTCTGTTTCTTATCAATTTTGTAACAAATTTTACAACAAAATAAAGGAAAAATGGGCCAGTTAGCTCAGATGGTCAGAGCATGGTGCTAATAACGCCAAGGTCATGGGCTCAATCCCCATACTGGATAAAGAAAAAAACATAAATGTGTTCTCAGGTTCCAAGACAGCGCTTGATATAATAGGATGTATGTTGCTCTACACAAGATGCCATAGAGAATATGAGCACTAATTCCACTAAGACTCACATGCAAATCAAGCAGTCCACCAGTTAAGGTCATTCCCCTCCACTAATGTGAACATTTACTGTTTTGTTTCTTATTATTCTGGAACAAATTTTGCAACAAAAAAGATGAACATTGGGCCAGTTAGCTCAGATGGTCAGAGCGTGGTGCTAATAACGCCAAGGTCATGGGTTCAATCCCCATACTGGCCAACAATAGAAATAAAGGAGTCTTCAGTTACATGTCTCCAGCTATGAGACATATAAGATGTCAGTCTGCAAAAAGTAAATGTGGGCATTAATTCCATTCAGTCTCACATGCAAAGCCAGCAGTCTATCAATTAACATAATTTCCTCCACTGACACTAACTAGACAACCCAAAAAGAGACACTATTTTTCTTCTGTTTCTTATCAATTTTGTAACACATTTTACAACAAAATAAAGGAAAAATGGTCCAGTTAGCTCAGATGGTCAGAGCATGGTGCTAATAACGCCAAGGTCATGGGCTCAATCCTCATACTGGATAAAGAAAAAAACATAAATGTGTTCTCAGGTTCCAAGACAGCGCTTGATATAATAGGATGTATGTTGCTCTGCACAAGATGCCATAGAGAATATGGGCACTAATTCCACTAGGACTCACATGCAAATCAAGCAGTCCACCAGTTAAGGTCATTCCCCTCCACTAATGTGAACATTTACTGTTTTGTTTCTTATTATTCTGGAACAAATTTTGCAACAAAAAAGATGACTGTTGGGCCGGTTAGCTCAGATGGTCAGAGCGTGGTGCTAATAACGCCAAGGTCATGGGTTCAATCCCCATACTGGCCAAACAGAAATCTCTCCTCAAAATCCAATGCAAAGCTTGATATTGTTGCTCTGCACAAGATAAATACCAAACAAAACATGGGCACTAATTTAGCAAGGAGGCACATACATAACAATTAAGGTCATTCCCCTCCACTAATGCCAACATTTACTGTTTTGTTTCTTATTATTCTGGAACAAATTTTGCAACAAAAAAAGATGAATGTTGGGCTGGTTAGCTCAGATGGTCAGAGCGTGGTGCTAATAACACCAAGGTCATGGGTTCAATCCCCATACTGGCCAACGATAGAAATAAAGGAGTCTCCAGTTACATGTCTCCAGCTATGAGACATATAAGATGTTGCTCTGCAAAAAGTAAATGTGGGCATTAATTCCATTCTGTCTCACATGCAAAGCCAGCAGTCTACCAATTAACATAGTTTTCCTCCACTGACGCTAACTAGACAACCCAAAAAGAGACACTATTTTTCTTCTGTTTCTTATCAATTTTGTAACAAATTTTACAACAAAATAAAGGAAAAATTGGCCAGTTAGCTCAGATGGTCAGAGCATGGTGCTAATAATGCCAAGGTCATGGGCTCAATCCCCATACTGGATAAAGAAAAAAACATAAATGTGTTCTCAGGTTCCAAGACAGCGCTTGATATAATAGGATGTATGTTGCTCTGCACAAGATGCCATAGAGAATATGGGCACTAATTCCACTAGGACCCACATGCAAATCAAGCAGTCCACCAGTTAAGGGCATTCCCCTCCACTAATGCGAACATTTACTGTTTTGTTTCTTATTATTCTGGAACAAATTTTGCAACAAAAAAGATGAATGTTGGGCCGGTTAGCTCAGATGGTCAGAGCGTGGTGCTAATAACGCCAAGGTCATGGGTTCAATCCCCATACTGGCCAAACAGAAATCTCTCCTCAAAATCCAATGCAAAGCTTGATATTGTTGCTCTGCACAAGATAAATACCAAAGAAAACATGGGCACTGATTTCACTAGGAGGCACATACATATCAATTAAGGTCATTCCCCTCCACTAATGTGAACATTTACTGTTTTGTTTCTTATTATTCTGGAACAAATTTTGCAACAAAAAAAGATGAATGTTGGGCCGGTTAGCTCAGATGGTCAGAGCGTGGTGCTAATAACGCCAAGGTCATGGGTTCAATCCCCATACTGGCCAAACAGAAATCTCTCCTCAAAATCCAATGCAAAGCTTGATATTAAAGGATTTATGTTGCTCTGCACAAGATAAATACCAAACAAAACATGGGCACTAATTTCACTAGGAGGCACATACATATCAATTAAGGTCATTCCCCTCCACTAATGCGAACATTTACTGTTTTGTTTCTTATTATTCTGGAACAAATTTTGCAACAAAAAAAGATGAATGTTGGGCCGGTTAGCTCAGATGGTCAGAGCGTGGTGCTAATAACGCCAAGGTCACGGGTTCAATCCCCATACTGGCCAAACAGAAATCTCTCCTCAAAATCCAATGCAAAGCTTGATATTAAAGGATTTATGTTGCTCTGCACAAGATAAATACCAAAGCAAACATGGGCACTAATTTTGCGAGGAGGCACATACATAACAATTAAGGGCATTCCCCTCCACTAATGCCAACATTTACTGTTTTGTTTCTTATCATTCTGGAACAAATTTTGCAACAGAACAAAGGAAAAACGGGCCGGTTAGCTCAGATGGTCAGAGCGTGGTGCTAATAACGCCAAGGTCATGGGTTCAATCCCCATACTGGCCAAAGATAGAAATAAAGGAGTCTTCAGTTACATGTCTCTAGTTATGAGACAAAGGTTGATATAAGATGTCGCTCTGCAGAAAGTAAATATTGAGGGGAATGTGAGCATTAATTCCATTCAGTGTCACATGCAAAGCCAATAGTCTACCAGTTAACATAATTTTCCTCCACTGACGCTAACTAGACAACCCAAAAAGAGAATAAGATGTATTTTGTTCTGAAAAAACAAATATTATGTAGGATGTGAAGGCAACTCTGCTTCACAGAAGCTAACTGGCTTAAAATATTTCTTACAAAAGCCCTTAAAAGGAGGTTGATTCACTCAGGTTTGTTAATCATGGGGGTGTGATGAAGGTTGCTTGCTTTTGATTTCTCTGGTTGCAATTTTTTGTCATAGCTTGAAGCAATCCCTCAGATTTCTCCATTATGTGCACCCAAAGTCTGAACACCACTGTACCTTCGATATGAGTGATCATTTCTCTGATAGTTATAGTCAGGGTATTCCTCCTTTACTTTTAAGGTCAAAGCAGATCATTTGTTACAGATGGTAAAGGTACAGACGTGGTGAAAGGATACAAAAACACTTTATGAAATCACCTTTTGTTATTCATTCCTTCCTTCTATAATAGTTAACAGGGCATCATGCTGACGCAAGCTAGGGAGTTGTGAACCAGTGTGTGGTGTTTGGTGCCTCCGACTCTGTGAGTCATCGTGTCACCTACTGTGATCGGGTTGTTAGGTCAAAAGAACAGCAAACCGTTGTTGTGACAGCTAATAATATGTGAGCTGAGACTTGTTTGGAGGAGGTGTACTGTGTGTTTGTGTGTGTGTACCTGCAGGTGTGCTGTGGAGCTCTGCACATGTTGCTTAAAAATATTAAGAGTAATCATCCAGTGGAAATCATGCACCTTAGCAGCCAATGCTTTGGTTGTTAATGTCATTAGACTTCATTTAATTTAGCAGCTGCATCAATGAGTCACATTGTAAAGTGAAAAGTATTTACAGTTAGGAGTTTTCTCACATTTAGCTACATGGCTCAAGAGTATTGATTATCTTACAACTGGACTAATCAATGTTTTTATATTAACAATGGATCAAATGTGTGATGTGATTGGTGTCACTCCAAGTGATCACCCCCATACTGGTCTAATGTATAAAAAATGTTGAGGTCGTAAAATGTAAATAATCAACTAAATATTACTTAATGCCTGAAGATGAGCATTTACAATTTTTCACAATTTGGAAACTTAATTTTATATACTTATATACTTTCATACACGTTTATACACTAGATTTTTTTCATTCAAATTTGGCTGTGTTGTCAATGACAAAATTTTTCTGTGGTGTGACAAACTCATGAGACATATTTATTTTTGCTTTACCCGCACTTAAAAGTCAAAACTACTCAGTAGTACGGAACCCCCAAGAGGCAAGGTTACTTTAATTTTTTATTCTTTATGTGGACAACCTAAGGTTCTCTCCTATTTGGATATTATCTCCTGTGTATGACAAATTACCTATATAAAAGACAATATCCTCTACATAGAAGATAAACCTAAGTTTTGGCCAAAATTGCATGAAAAAAGTCATCTTGCCACTCGGGGATTTTGTAGAGTAGGGCCAATTTAACATTTAAAGAATAAGTGTATCATGACAGACTGGCAAGTGTAACATAATTTTTGCGTTTCGTCTGTTTTCTCCAGTTGTGTTTAAGCAGTCTTTAGACCATGATCACACTTCTGGCAACACTGTTGACAAAGTTGTAACAATTCTTTATATTTAAAGCCTAAACGTAGACCGTTTTAAAATTAGACAGTGTGGTGAAAATGTATTTTTAAGATGGAGTCTTATAGGGTAATACTTCAAAACATCTATTGAGCTCACAGCTCTGGCATTGCTCATTCTCAAGACTTGTTCTGCAGTTACATATCTGTCCTTGCAAGCTCTTCATTCTTAACTGGTAAATTATTAACCAGTCAAATTCACTTGTGCTCCCTCTGTTGTTTTCTTGATAACCAACTGCCAAATCTCAAAACTGATAAGACACTGAAGCATACCCTCATAAGCTGCTTTGGATTAGAACCTGAGCTCAAGTGTCTAAAATAGAAGTGAGCGCATAAGTGATACAGAAGCTGGGAAATAATAGGTCGTAAATGAAAAGAAAGAGCATGTGAGATTGTGAGAGTGAAAAAGTATAAGTGCGATGAAGTGGGAGAAGGAAAGAGTAGTTAACGTCCGGAGTGGCTGTGGAGAGTGCTGAGTGGGTGGGGTGGTGGAGGAGGAGGAGGAGAAGAGCTGAAGCTGGTCTCAGCCTCCTTCTCAGAATTATCCCTCAGTGACGCAAGCTCCTCCACTCACATCCTGACAGCTGCTCCCTGCCTGGTTACAGCACTCCTCGGCCTGTCCAATAACATTCATGTTCATTTCCGCTTTAATGCATGGCTTTCCCCCACTGGGTTTACCAATACAGCTCCATTTAGGCTCATTAGTACATGTTCACTTACCTTTTTTTGTTTTCTTCTAATCTGGGCACTAGTGGGACCTCAGTGTTGCATACACACTGGATCTCACTTTTTTCTCTTTTTTTTCTTTCTGATGAAGAGACACTGAAAAGAAAAAATAAGCCATTACAGTTACCCCACCCCACTGGGCTGTATTACATGCACTAAAAGTAAATTAATAATCATCACATGACTGTTTGGAACGGGCCTGAGGTATTGCTTTTTACAGCTTTCTCGAGAACTGCTTATACAAACAACTTTCATGCTCGACACTGCACGTCTTTGGGTTGTTAGAAACACACCTGGGCCCCAAACAGCTATAGATGTATTATGATGTTTAGATATGACAAATATTATATTGCTATTCTAACTCACTGTGCCCTGAAATAATGTAAAAAAGTTGGAAAAACATTCTTATTTAAGAATTGGGAAATCAATTAAGGGAGAGACTCATTTTCACTAATGCCAAGCATGAACAAAAACATTAAAAACAATAAGCAAACAAAGAACCATTATGTGTACCAGTTAAATAGAAAAAAAAAATCATACAAAACAACAATCAAATAATGACAATAACTAATAGCTAAACGTAAAGATACAAAATAATAAACATGTTATAGTGTCGATGTATAGTTAAAAGCATTTACAATTAGAACAAGATGTGAAATAAGCCGTTTAAACAGTCGCTATGGTGGCAGTATCCAATTTTAAGGTCTTTTGCAGATTATTCCATGTATAAGGTAGGGTGGAAGCATCTGTATCAAAGCTGAATAGATGAATATCCTCCTGAGACCCTGTGTCCTCATATGAGGACGTCACATTTTGGGTTTACCTGACCTTATACTTCACTCTACTGAACTTAGACCTGTTGTCCTCGTTCGTGGACACTTTTTGTGCCATCTAGTGGTAGTGAGAGCACAACACAGTAATCCATGTAAAAACAAGATAGCAGCCATCTCTGCCAAGTCAGTCTGCAGCTGATCCTGACACAGAAGTGGAAAAGGTTTGTAGTTTGATACAGCAACAAATTTGACCAATTTTAGCAACAGTAACAAGACATCGTTAATTAGTAGGTACTCGTTTGAAGATATTGAGACTTTTTTGTTGTCTCATGTGAGGACATTGGGACTTTATTATTATTGACAATGTTTAGATTTTTACGTCTTGGGTCCTATTGATCCCAATAGTCAGTCCCTCCAGAAAATCGCAATCTTGCGATCGCAATAATTAACGCAAATTCAACGAAAGTCCGCAATATTTGCGGGGGCTTGAAATTTTTCAAAAGTCCCGTAGTTTTTCTGCATTTTTCCACCAGAAGTCGTTGTGCATGCGACGTCGTTTGAGACGTCATCAGTTGCATCATCAAATCACGCTAATGGCATTGCAGTATGGAGTAACGCTCTGTATTGACATAAAAATTGTCACTTTGTTTAAATGCATACAATAGGTGTTAAATTTATTAAAATGTTATGTTTACAGAAGATGTAGCTTACATGTTGTTTTACTGTCATATTGTCTGGTTTGAGAGCTACAATATTCACTCAGGATTTTTTTGCAATATTATCGGAGTCCATGTTTTGAAACTAATTAAATAAAATCAAAGAAGAGAACTGAAACATTTGCAGCCGTTTTTGTAATATTCAGTATGATAATTATAGCAAGTGATTACATGACTTATTTTTTGGAAGCAGTAGTTTAAATAAAATCACATTTTTTTTCTCCTGACCTGCAATTTTTGTCATTTGCCGCAATGTCCCATAAAAAAATCACATAATAATGTCGCAATTTTTGACAAAATTGGCCACAAATTCAAGTTTTTTTTGCCACGAGATCCTGGAGGGACTGAATAGCGAGGAGAAAATGCATATCAAAGAAAAGTTTGGGTCTCTGGAGGATAAAAACCAACGCAAACATGAAACTCAATGGTATACTCACTGTTTACCTGTACTTCTACTTCAGAGGGGAAAAAACTGTAGGTCTTCAATTACATTTACCCGACAGTGACACAAATACATTGCAGGCCACGTCACCATTAATATTCAGAACATGTGCATTTGTCCTCCCCAAGGGGAACATGAAAGTAGCAGAGGACTCTTTTTTTGACTAAATTAAAGACATTTACTCCATAAATCAAAGCATAAAAAAAGCACACTTTTCTTAATTCAAATTCAAAAGAACAGCATGTTTTTATTATGGAAATGTAAAGATATTACACATTTTAGACTGATAGATTATTTAAAAGATCAACAATAAAAAAATGTACTATTTTTGGGCAAGAACAACTACAAGTCTGCATCCATGCTAGCAGGATTGTGAGGCATATTAAGGCACAGTGACACTTTAGGCTAAATGCTAACGTCAGCATGCTAAAAGTTAAAACGACATGAAATTGAAACCAATCATTAGCAATGTCATTCCTACATATTTTGCCCTTTTATGGAAACCACTATCATTCGAACGTCATCATACAAAATGACAAATAACTCTTCAGTTTGGAGCATGCTAACTTCTCATTACACCACTGTTTCTCTGCCACCACACAAAAGGCTATTAAGTTACGACTCTCTGATGGGTTAAGGGGACTTCCACTGTGACATTATTGGTATCTAACACATTCATCTGTCTGAATACTTTGAGGGAAAAAAAGGCATTTACTAAGGTTTTGGGACATTCCAGAGCGTATCTCCTTCCTTTCCAGCGCATTCATGAAATTTGAGTGGCTTCCCTGAGGCCTCGAGACATGATGACCAGCAACAAGTAACACAGTAATAATTTTCCATAATGGCCCTCATTTTTTTTGTTCATTCATTGAACTAAATCTAAATGAAATAGACTAAAGTGAAAAGATATGAAGCCGAATCAATTGTAAAACTGTCTGAAAAACAAAAATAGCATCAGTAAATACAGTGAGGGATGTATGTCTTTTATAGAAGAAAATAATAGTTGTGGACAGATTTTGGTAAGCCCACATTGAGACTATCTGTTAGATATCAAAAGGAAAAGTATTACATTACCAGCATCCACCACAAGTGTATTTGACAATACCATCATGGTCACAAATTCTTAACAGATGCTCATTTTCTCTCATGGCAACCACAAATGTCTTACTGCAAATGAACAATAAACACATACAGGAAGAGCTCAACGCCCCTTTGCCCTATAGAGACAGAGAGTTTGTTTTGACACTGGTAGGATAAAAATGGAGACACTCCAACTGGCTGCACCAGAAAAAAAATCCTCCTCCACTCTCAGTCATCATAGTAGTTACTTAAGGTCTTCTGAGACCTTAAGTAACTTTTGTGTTTGAACACACACAACCTGCAAAGTCTTTAAGCCAGTGACAATGGCCAGGAGTAATGGAAAGACAACACTAAACATTGGCTGCACCTGTTGAGATAATCAGATTGTATAGCCTTCAAATGCAAAAATATAGTCAACTCACCTAAAATCTACAGAGACTATGTAAAAATAGATGGTGGAAAACTATGCAATATTTTGGACTGAGAAAAGTTTTGGTTTTGGATGAGCAACAGGACCTTGCACTAACCTTTCTGAAAAGGAGACTGTCATGGATGAACATCAAAAAGTTGCTGAATATAATACCTGTCAAGTTATATAATATTGTATATAATACTGTAACAGGTACACAAGCCCAGGAAAAGGCCAAATCTCATATCCATCCTCAATCTTCCCTCTTACTTCAGAGACACCAGGGGTTTCTTGAAATGCATTTATAGATAATGTACTAACTGCAATGCTGACTTTAAACGTTGAATAATACCATAAAATGTATGAATGATGTGGAATGTTTTTTGACAAGTTGACTGCAATCTGGCATAAATGTGTATGAATGTCATTTAATACAGAAATTATAAAGAATTCCAAAATTCCAAAGCTGCAGAATAACATAGGTTGTGAATGCTTTTGCATTCACACCCAATTATACTTAAAATCTGCATCTTTCCTATATTTTATTTGGACAGTTTGGTCCTTGATACTAACAACCTTACTGTTAGCAAATTACTTATCAAGCAACCAACAGCAGATCCATGTAGAGTAGCTAAGACGAAGATGGCTGGCTAACATTAGCTCAGGTTACCATTAGCTCGTTGGCCACCCCTGCATTGCTTTTGGCTAGTAGAAGGCGCATTCAACAGTTCATGGGTCATGTTAGCTGGGGAGGTAATTTGGCAAGCTAGCCAACTAACATATCCACTCAGATAGTAGAGAGTGCTCCAGGGATGATGTTTTTTTCTGTAGGCCAACATGGAAGTTAGCATGGATGTTAGCGTCTTTGAAATTCACAAGGGGAGAACTTACTGACGTATTTTATGTCATAGAATGAAACGTGAAAGTCACTCACACAGATTTTATTTCAGGCATCTAACCAAAAACCCATCCAAAAAAACAAGACAAGGGAACGGGGAGTGCAAAAATGATTAGTCATTTCCATGTTTTAGGACCCATTCCTAGCACACAATGTTGCTAGCAATAAGCAAGCTAAGGTAGCCAGCTCGCTGTAACTAATGCTGCATAACAGGCAAGTTTCTGAGCCCTTAAGTCACCACTTCAAATCACGACTCACGACTTCATAGCATTCCAGGCAAGTCACACCAAAGTGTCAAACCAACATGGTGGACTGTGCGGGGTTTATGTTTGTTTACAATCACTTCTATTGCCAAAGGTGCCGGTTCCTTGCTCATTTGAGCGAAACGCAGAAGGAGAAACGGCGCATAAGGTAACAGATGCTACTATAGTTTTTATTTCACGTTATCTGTGTGTTCGGAAACGTATTTTGTATTGATTTATTCTTGCACTGGAAACTAGCTGTTAGAGCGGCTGCCATTATCAGATTTAACGTTAATGTTAGAGCAATACCTAGACAGTGGATATATTGGACAAAGGATGCTGGAGATGGAGCTGCCAGGCAGGAGGAAAAGATGAAGACCCCAGAGAAGATACATGGATGTAGTGAAGGAGGACATGGAGATGGTTGGTGTAACAGTAGAGGAGGCTGGGGATAGACTGCGATGGAGGCAGATGATCCGCTGTGGCGACCCCTGAAGGGAACAGCCAAAAGACGAAGAAGAAGAAGAAGAAGAGGAAGAAATTAGAGCAATACCTTGTTATAACACTCTATTTGGCCCTTCTCTAACGTTAGCGAGACCAGACCAGCTATTTCCCTAAAGTTATTGTCTATTTCTCACCGTGTATCACCTGCACGCCATACGCTACACTGCATGGATCTGGTGTTGATTGCTTCACAGCATTAGCTAATAAAATAATATTCACACGGTTAGCTCGCCACTTTACCAGTAAATGACATTCCTTTAACAAAGGTAGTATTTGCTACGTTAGCTAGCTAGCAATTTGTCTGCATTAGCAAGCAAGCTAACAGTTAACATTAGACAGTTAAAACCACAATATCACAGTATATTTCACAGCGCTTCCTGTAACGTTAGGATGTCTTTTCAGCACCGGGGGCACTGAATTTAATGGATGAACTGTTTATTAAACCACAAATGAGACAAGAATTAGCTAGTCAGCACAACCCACACACACTCTGCCTCGGCCTCAAATGAACCGGCTGAGGGAGCTTCTTGTTTTGAGGGAGAGGGAGTTGAGTGAAAACCGCTATCAGACCATCAGAAGACAGGAGATTCAAATCTTCCAACTCCAGAAAGTCTGAAATTCCAGACAGAGAGGGTGGAAACCGTCAATGAACTGAATCTGCAGGAGTTAGCATCCATGGCAAGACAGCTAGATGACGAGACAGAGTGGCAGAGCTTGAAAAAAAAAAGAAGCTGAATTTTGCCAGCGTGAGACAGCATGGCAGGAGAAATTCAACGATCTGCAGGAGAAGTCCAGGCAAGGGCTCGCTGACGCAGAAGAAAAGTGGAAGCTCAGAGTGCAACAGATGGAGAACGAGCGGAAAGAACTTGAAGAAAAGTTCAAAAAAGACATGGCACAGAAAGAGCGGATGTGGGAAACAAAAGAAAATCATCTGGCGGTGAAAGTTACACAGCTGGAGGAAGAGAGGTCAGAGCTGGAAGAGCTCTGTTTGACCATGAAAAAGAAGATGAGAGGTTTCTTTTCCAGGAAGAACGAGTATAGAGAGACAACGCTGCAGAAATGAAAAACAAAATCCACGTGGTGAAAGAGAAGGTGGAAAAGGCCGAGATAGAAAAGACGGCAAAAGAGGAGAAGGCTGGGGCCAAAAAGAACATTTTTTTCAAGTGGTTACAGAGGAAAAAGGAGTGTAACATCAACAATATGATGGTAGAGGAGGAGCTTGCTGGTTGTACAGTAACTCCCTCATCCTTCCTTCTTTAGGGTTTTCTCCTGGTGCTCAGGTTTGCCCAGTTGAAAGCATAGAAATGGGTGCAATTAGTACAAATATAATTAAATTTGCTTCCAAAGCAATATTTTTTTACTCTAGTTTTACTCAATTTTGACCAAAAATGATGTATGTAGAGTGAAAATTGTGGGCGTGACAGCAAGTTAAAGAAAAATGTTTAAGGAGCTGAGTTGCAGTTGAGTCACCCACTTTAGCTCTGAACATCCCGTCCAATACAAACCAATGTAAAAACCTGAGAGGGGCATTTTTACCATGCTCCAAACAAGTTTGAATATTTGAAAAAAGTTTGAATGGGATTTTAAAGTTCAAGACAAGCCAGAATGTGACCCTTCCTGACTGATTCTTCTCTAGTTTCGTGTTTTGCTAGTGTCTTTGTCACTACTGGTAGCATGAAACGATACCTACAGTCCAATCAGGTTGCACAGGTAGTCCAGCTCCTCCAGGATGGCAAATCCATATGTGCAGTCATGAGAAGGTTTGTTGTGTCTCCCAGCACAGTCTTAAGAGAAGGGAGGAGATACCAGGAGACCGGCTGTTACATGAGGAGAGCTGGACAGAACCGTAGAAGGACATCAACCCAGCAGCAGGACTGGTATCTGCTCCTTTGTGTGAGGAGGAACAGGAGGAGCATTGCCAGAGCCCTACAAAATGACCTCCAGCAGGCTACTGGTGTGCATGTTTCTGACCAAACTGTCAGAAACAGACTCCATTAGGGTGGCATGAGGGTATGACATCCTCTAGTAGGACCTGTGCACACAGCACTGTGCAACTCGATTGGCATTTGCCAGAGATTTTGAATCCAGCCCTCAGTGAGTTGATGATTTTGGTTTCCACTGACCTTTGTTTCATCATTTTGTTCTCAACAGATTACATATCAGTAAAGATTTCAGCTTGAATAATTCATTCATTAAGATCTGATATGTGATTTAAGTGTTCCCTTAATTTTTTTTAGTAGTGTATAAATAAGGAGATATGTGTTGAAAATGCTTGAAAAAACTTGAATTTGTGTCGGGTTTGAACATTCCTCCCACCAGCATGGATGGGGAAAAATACCCCCTCCCCCCCAAAAAAAAACACTGAATATTTTGAAATGTATGAATATTTTGATGTTTCAGTGAAGTTTGTATGCTGAAAAAATGTGGGGGCAGAAGTGCGGCAAAAAAAAGTGGGCGGAAAAATCAAGAATTCCAAAATTCCAAAGCAGTAGAATAACATAGGCTGTGAATCCTTTGGCATTCACACCCAATGAGTGTTAAACTCTATAAAAGGCAAACAATCCCCAACTTTGGCTGTTAAGCTACAGGTCAAAATGTGATATTCTGATGTGGGAGGAAGTCCTACGTCATTTGCTGATGATGTAGTGTTCCTGGGGGAAAACAAGACACAGCTTAATTTACAGGGTTTCAGGATTGTTTCACCTCAATTTCAAGACACCGCTTCAAATTCACACTGTATCCCACCGAGGCCCTTACTTGTACCTCTGCATGTGACTGTCCACTGGCCCATATGCCTACTGTATCCCTACTGGCAAAAGTGATTGTGTGCACATAGCTGAGGTCTGCCTACTTTTAAAAACTGCCAACTGTTCTGTAACACATGAGAATAGCTGAATCTGCTGTTCAAATAACTGATTAATGCATTCTGTGGAGCAGAGTTTGTTTGGTGAAGCAGGCAGGGGATTATAAAAAAGGCCAAGAACACCTAAAAGGAAAAAGACAAAACAAGGTTATGTGGCTGTTTCTTAACTACCTTTATCCCCAAATGCCACCTCATTCTACCTGTTTTCAGCCAATATACTATTGTACGTTAAAATTCTGGGCTGAAACACTCCTAGTGTTTACAAGAGATGACAGAAAAACCAGAATTACTGCTCGCTCAAAAAACCAAGCAGATCCCTTTTAAATTGAACCAGTCTGGTAGATAGGCATTGATCCACTGTTGGCAAGGCAAGGCAAGTATATTTATATAGCACCTTATCATACACAAATGTTATTTAAAGTGCTGTACAGGCAAAAGACAAGGAAAAAAATGATATGGTAAGTATAAGTACCATTAAAAAAAACAAAAGGATTAATACAAAGCTGTGGAAAAAAACAGTTTTAAGCTTAGTTTTAAAAAGTGGCTACAGCTGGGGCATATTTTAGGTCCAAGGGGAGCTGATTCCAGCATAATGGCCAAAAGCTGTTCCACCACATTTCGACTGAACTCTGGGCACAGCTAACTGACCAGTCCCTCCAGACCTGAGAGTCCTACCCAGCTTGTACTTGGCAATCTGCGATATATTTTGGGCCCAGACCATTGAGTGACTTAAATACAATAAATAAGGCCTTGAAGTCAAGTCTATATTTAACTCGGAGCCAGTGCAAGGATCTACAAATTGGCGAAATGTGTTCTCTCATCTTGGTGTTTGTCAGTGTTCTAGCAGCAGCATTTTGAATGAGTTGTAACTATCTAATGGTCTGGGAGGCCAGTACAGAGTGCATTACAGTAGTCCAACCTACAAGATATAAAAGCATGAGTGAGCTTTTCTAAATCTTGCCTGGACACAGTTTCTTAACTTAGCTATGTTTTTGTGATGCCAGAATGATGATTTTATTGCATCTTTAATGTGGCCACTAAAATTTAATTCATCAATGATTACACCAAGGTTCTTAACGTGGGTTTTATTTTAAGTCCTCTAGAATCAAGGTAAGCACCATAGACTGTATAAAATAATGGATGTAGTTAACATGATGTCACCCATTGGATTGTGGACTGCCATTTTGAGGCCTCCAATTCGGCATTTCTCTGTGTTTTTTGGAGCCAAAAGTGAACATATTTGGATGAGAGGGTGGATCTGACTCATAGACTGTGTTGAAGCCTTGCAGACAGCCTGTGATTCAAAGCAGCCCCACCATTAAATATGCATAATTTTGGGCCTTGATAAAATGTAAATGGGTGAGTTATGAAATAATTAAACCCCTGTACAGCTGTTATGAATGTTGAAGTTAGCCACAGAGATCAAAACTAATTTTGTATCAGGCTGTAAGCATGATTATTTCTGCTGTAAAGGTGGGCATTTTACACATATGTCAGTGGGGATTTATTCTGTTTGGAGCCAGCCTCAAGTGGCCATTAGAGGTAGCGCAGTTTTTGGCCCCCTTTGGCTTCATTTTCCAGCCTTGAAGATGGCCATTTGGGTAAGCACTAAGCACCAACCTTCCTTCCCATTGGGTCATTTTCATACATACTATGAATGAGCTATTCCCTTATTTCAACGTGACCATTTCTGACTGTTGCTGAATATATCACTGCTCTGAAAAAAAGTTTGAATTAATGTAGGGCGTTTTGAGGAATGAGTCCTAAAACCCAAAAGTGGGTTAGCATTTTAGCACTCCCAGTTCCCTCGTCTTAAAGGCAATGGGTTTTTGGTTAGATGCCTAAAACAAGGTCTGTGGTTAAAACAAACTCAAAAGATTTCTGTGTTTAGTAGAAATTTTGAAGCTTTGATGTGTTTTTTTTTTTTTTTTTTAAAAAAGGCGGTTGCTAACAAGTGACTACATGAGACTACCGCACATCATCATGCCGAAAAAGGCTTTAAAGCCTTGATGCGGGGGCAACGATGGTGTAATTCATTTATGGCCTACTGGTAGCTTTTTACCTCTGGCGATTGCATTTAAGCTTAAAAATTTGAAAAGTGTGAGGATTACCTTGCTGAACAAATCCTTTAAATATCATAAATGATTGCCACGGTGCTTATTTTCTGTAATTATCCAAATCCAAAGGAAGAATTGCAGACTTGACAAGGGAACCAGGTGACACTAACTTCTGTATTGACCTACAGAAAAACATCATCCCTGGAGCACTCTATAATGTATGGTTAGTGAATATCTATTTCAGTTACGTGTTTGGTATCCACTCATTTTGTTATTTTCAGAGGATATCAAAACTAAAGCGCAAGCAGTTCCCTTTGACATGAAACCAGACAGGTAAATAGGCACTCACTCACTATAGGGTCATTTTTATACATAGTATGCATAAGCTATTCCTTTATTTCAGCTTGACCTTGAAGTGCTGCGGAATATTTGAAAAGGTTTGACTGAACATAGTGGATTCTGATGTGTGACGCTGCTCAGGTGGACTGCCCCTTTAAGAGGACCCGGAAGTTCTTGTTAAACCGGACGTACATGTCCCAATGTGACTTACCTCTGCTACACTGTTTTGTTTTAATGCTGTCTTCGTCAAGCAGTTTAAAGTCTACAAAATGTTTCTTACCAGCGTAAATTGTGAGTATTTAATGTGGTTATTGAAAGAGTCGCGCGCATGCACATGCAGGGCTGCCTCGGACGTAGTTATATGTACTAATTAGTTTGCTAACGTTAATTTAGCCGGATAGCTAACGTTAGCTGGTAACTCTCTAATAGTCTACATTATCTAACGTGACATTGTCCATAACTTTGCTTCTACTTCCTTTTTAAAACTATTTCTGTGGCACTTTTAACGTAAAGTTTTCAATATTGTCGTGCTCAGCTTTTGTTGCTGTGGTGAACCTGAGTTGGTAGCAGCTAATTGTTAGCCTTTTACTTTTATACGTAGCTAAATATGTTTGTTTATGCTTGTTTAGTTTGCTTGTTATTACTCGTATGAAACTGGCTGATTTTAATATGTATCCTCTGCTCTTTGTCATTTCTCAGTGGCCAAGGCAAAAGCAAAGTAAGTGGAAGTTCTGAAATAATAATAATAATAAAAAAAACAGTGAGTTTCATTAATCACCCTGTCACTTACTTTGTTTGTCACATTCACTTACATTGCTTTCTCTCAGGACCATCCTGGTTCAGATGGTGAGCTCTGCAGGGACAGGCTACTTCTTCAACACAAAGAGGAACCGTCTCACAGAAAAACTGGTGCTGCGCAAGCATG
Organism: Cephalopholis sonnerati; assembly: GCA_019142605.1. Classification (NCBI taxonomy): domain Eukaryota; kingdom Metazoa; phylum Chordata; class Actinopteri; order Perciformes; family Serranidae; genus Cephalopholis; species Cephalopholis sonnerati. The sequence goes on along the minus strand of JAGQAX010000015.1, from coordinate 13,418,239 downwards.
ATCCATTTGGTAAGATATGACTCTCCAGATGTTTATACAGATGTAGGCTAACATGCATACATAACACTATTAAACATTAGTTCTCTGTTCTGGACAAACCAATGTCAGTGGTAACGGCACCAGGTTGTAAATGCCACCTGCATGTAACATAAGCAGCTGTGTCTGCACTGTAGCATGAAGCTGTTTCTTCTCAGATCATTTAAAATAAATCAACCACTGAGACAAAACCCCCGTGGCTATTTTGAGATACTGAAAGTGGAATGGTGACATGAGGAACAGAAAAATTAAATTGTAACAATCAGCAAGTTAAGAAATGTCTGCATTGAGTTTGTTGGGTTATTTTTAAAGCATTCTGTCAAAACTGCTGCATACTTATTAATTTACTGTTTAGTATATGTTTTGGAGGGGAAACTATTCAAGTAGATAACTACATGTGATCATCTTCATAATCATTTATGAACTTTAAATTAATGATGTCATGAGAAAATGTGAAATTGTTACCATAGACCATGAATCTGGTAAAACCTGATTTCTTTTTTAAGCCAGCACAGAAGTGTCCATATATATATATATATATATATATATATATATATAGTCATTCTAACTAGAAAGGGATCCACGTTAAACATCATATTTAACTTTGAGAGTTAGTTGACAGAAGTAGAACAAATGTTGACAACAATTGCAGCAATTTAAAGTTTTACAAAAAGGGGGCTAAGACATATCAATTTCTAAATCAAATAAACCACAAGGTCAAGCTCTTATTGAGCAAAAAATGCATGACCACCTGTTCTCTTCAAAGGTATACTGTGCGGGTTTTTCCTAACGAAAAGAAAGTAAAGTTACTAAAGTAATCCCTCTGTCATTATGCGTGGTCCACTAGAAGTGTTGTGCAGCGTGTATTTCTGCAGAGACCCTGTCCTGTGCCTGTATTTTTCAAGATGTTCTTATTTTGCTGTGGTTGGTGCGTTCCCAGGGCACAGCACACAGGAGAGGTCGGATTTTATAAAAAGGTAGCAACCAGGTGCCAGACTGTTAGCAGGACACATCCAAGAGGAAGCTTTGAAAATCGCAGACACAGTACTGGAAGAAAAAAATTAATCTGGACTTTTTCTTTGGCTGGCAGTATTGGTTGCAAACAGTAGCCAACAATTCCTGCCTAGTACACCTTTAATGATATGTTGTCTGTGTTATCTCTATATAGAAAGTTTTCTTTATTTCATCCAGATCCTGTGACTCTTGTTTAATATCTGCTTTCTGTCATTGCAGTGAACAAGCACGTCCTGTTCTTTGAGAAGAAGAAGATCAAATCGATTTAATAATGCACCAAAATATATGGACAACATAAACCTGCAAGGTTTAAACAGACTATTTTTATTGTCATGGATTATACGAGGTGTTTCATCAGTCAACATCTCTGTTTGGCTGGCTGAAATGTTGTCAGAGGATTTCTCCAGGGATCTGTCCCCACTGCACCAGAGCTTCAAGAGTCTCGACTACCATCATTTTAAACTACTCAAGTGTCAAAGTGATGTATTTATTGGGGCCATATATTACCTGTAATGAAAACATTTGTGAAATATGATATATTTGGGCCAATTAAATAAATTAAGTCAATTATGTGCAGTACAAGATCAGTGTTAAGATGTTTGACAATTATGAAACAGTTTAAAAATACTGACATTGTGAGTTGGCTTGTTGTTGCATAGGCACTATTCATTAAACTCTTATGTTGACAGTCAAATAGAAATCATGATCAGCTTTATTTAACATTAGTTACATCATTAACAGCCCTCAGCTGTTTAACATTGTTCATTCTCAGATTTCATTAAAGCAGCTCACATCATATAAGAGTTGTGTTTGCAGGTCAGTAAGGCTCATTCCAGCTGTGGTCCACACTCAGTAGTATCTCAGAACTGATTTGCTGCTCTCAGAACAGTTCATCTGGCAGGTCCTTTTTGAAGGGGAAAGACGTCTGCGTGCCAACAGCCTGCACACTCACTCCTGCCACCTGATTGGCTCTGCGGGCCATCTCCTCCAGAGGCATTGTAGGATAATGAGCCATGTAAAACGCCAGTGCTCCAATAAAGCTGTCTCCAGCGCCCTGGCAAGAAACAATATTACAAGGATGCTTTATTAAATTCCACCTGTGGTTCAAACCATTCCACTGTGTAATTCTACAGCTGTGCTCTGCTCAGCAGAATCAGAGCAGGCTGCGTGAGTGTGTGTGAGGAAGAAAACGACAAACAGTGAATCCATGTAAAAGTGATACAATTCATCTCAAAGCTTTACTGATGTAAAATGTTTCATAACATAATTTGAAGAGTGTAAGAACACTGGGAAAATCTGATGCCGTGCTACATTTTTCAATTCAACAAAGTGTCAACAGTAGGGGGTGCTATGGCATTTGCTAGCTGTTGCTCCAAGTCTTGTGATGCTGCCTGAAGTCTCAGCTACTTTGAAATTAGTTACTGAATTGTTACCTCCTGTGTAAGTGTGTCTCAGTCAGCTCTTTTGGGGAAACATCTGTGTTACTCACATTTACATACACCTCATAATGTCAGCAGATGATAAATAGGACGTTATAGGCTCATGAAATGTCTTAAATGCATTATGATTGATACATGGAGCCCTTAATTATTTAGAGAAGCAGAATATTTTTCACTTTACTACAAAGAAAAACCAAAAGTCTTAAGTCATTTGAGAAAAAAATGCTGCCACTGATGATTCCCATAATACTGCTAATGAACAAATTTAATGTTCTTATCAGAAGCAACTTTCTAACCAGAAACTGGAGCAACCAAACAAAAACCCATTCAGTTTACTGAATGCTTTTAAAGTCAGCTGAAAAGCACATGGTAGCTTTAATCACGTGTCAGTGGCTTCACCATAACTGCCAACAGCTCTGGTTTTGGCTATCTGTTTAAACGGATAAACTATCCATTCTCCCTCGTCATCTATTGATAGAGATGGAATGTGCCGTCTACGCCCTGGAGGGGGTTGGCTGGAACGTGATGCTGAGGGGGGGTGGCTCGCTGATGGGAAAAGGCACAATGGTATGTGGCGACACGCTCATGTTTAACCACAAATTCCCCCCCGACGCTGGTTCTCACAAGCCCGCTCCATTACTCATCACTGTGGCCCTCAAAAGAGTTCATTGCACTCTCGCTTCTGAGCACCTCTATCACCCACCCTCCCAACACCCCTCACCCTCCGACCTCAAAGTAACCCTTTTGTCAGGGGTAAAGTTGTCGGTTGCGCGGCGATGATTCAGTGACATGGGGCAAAAAACAAAAACCCTAACACTGACCCTGGCCCAGCAGAGAAGGCCGTGCCCTGTGATTGACAGGGCACCAGGAGCAGAGAGGGGCCAAACAGGGGTCCACAGTAGCCGGGGCAGCTGGAGGGCACAGTCCAGACAACATGGATTTTTGTCCACAAGCACCTAAACTGGTATCATTTAAAGCATTCTTTGTTCAACAACATGATAGATACAAGTAATGTGGGAAGAAAAAAAAGTTGTGATTTGACATTTGAAAGGCCGTTATTGCATCTCACCCCCACCCTCTGCACGCCACTGGTGTGACTCCTGGAGAGATGCTGGAAAGAATGAGATCAGAGCTGAAACATTTCACAGGCCTGGTGGATTTCCATGTTTAAAGCCATGGTATGTTTATGTCTCCTGTCTGGTCGCTGGGCTGGGCCACAATACAGTCCAGCATTTGGAAATAAGGCTTTGGTGAAGCAGTCCCACTGGTTCGGCTCTGGCCTGTCTCCCAGTTCACACGTTGCGGTTAAAACGGTGATTCTGCTCTTGAGTGGGAGTTGATGCTTGGGAACCGATGACCAACAGAGCACAGCACAGTGAAGGGGCAGTTTCAACAACTAGTTAAGGCAATTGAAAATATAATATTTTGGTCTTATATTCATGACATTACATCATTATTTTTGCACTTGCCTCATCTCAGTTTCTTATGAATCACCTGTTAACACTCAACTCATCTACAAACAAATCCCTGCCAGAACAACTGCCTTTGTTTCGTCAGACTACGACAGGGTGGGGCCCACACAGGTTTATGGAAGCTAATACTGGTATTAAGGGCTTACTTGGTAATTGTCGATACTTTTTTGCTGACAGTTAAAATTTGGCACATCTCATAGAATAAAATATTAACAGTTAAGCTCAGATTTGCATTCTTTCTAGGGTGGGAAAAACCCACAGACAATATTATGATTTAGACACTATTAAAATTTCACACAAAATCTCTTAATGTTCAATCACTACTGAATACTAATTGTTTAATTTAAACACCACTGAATTTGGAGCACTCTAATATTACTTTGAAAAGCATCCATTTGAGTGTATGTTATCTAAATTCCTCTCTTTGAAATTTCAGGAAGATAATTTCAAGTTGTGCAGTTTCAAAAGTTTTAAAACTTTTAAGTATGCGTTCATAAATTCAGATTTCTTATAGTTTTTAAATGTCTAATATAAAAAAAAACAAACATGAAATTAACACTGAATTCAACTGGTCTTTTTTGGATCTAAACATTTTATAATAATCATTTTATTTGTATAGCACTTATCTAAACAGGGTTAAAAAAGTACTTCACAAAGTGCATGAAAATAAAACAACAATAACAGTACAAAATTTTCTTTTAAAAATGTTAAGAGCTAAGAAAAACAGTGTGTACAGAGGGAAAATAGACCAAAAGGAACACAAAAGATACAAATCACAAAAGTACAAATTAGGCATTAAAAGGAAAAAGCTTTCCCATAAATATGTTTTAAGCACTGATTTAAAAACAGGTAACATGCTAGCCAGCCTCATCTCCTCAGGCAGAGAATTCCAGAGCTGTGGGGACTGAATGGCAAAGGCCAGGTCATCTTTCGTTACCAACCTTGATCTAGGGAAGACTAGTGAGGGGTAGGCTTGGGTTCTCATGTCACAACTCGGATCATGGTTAGTCAGAAGCTCAGCTAAACCATGTTGAGCTACAAAAGTTATTAAAAGAATCTTAAAATCAATTCTGAGGTTAACAGGCAACCAATGGAGGGAGGCGAGAGCTGGGTTGATATGTGACCTACAATTTGTCCTAGTTAAAATACGAGCTGCAGCAAAGAAAAAAAATAGTAAAATGTAAATGTTATAGTACTAAGTAATAATAAAAACTTAAGTTGTTTAAATTGGACTGGTGAAATTCATACCAAAAATTCAAATTAAAAATTCAGAAATACTAGGATAACTGATTTAGCATGAATCCAATATCTGACCATATGATCCAAGGCAGTGGACACTTAAATTTACTTTCGGAATTAATGAACCTAAAAAAAACGTTTTGAAGTTGTACAAAGCAAAATTACCATCTGGAAAATGAGGAGAATTCAATGACAAACATTCTTAGATAGATAAAATATTGCAATAAATCCAGTGGTGTTAAAATTTCTATATAGCACTTTGTACTCAGTTATGCGAAATCCAAACAGTTTTAGCTTGTCTGTGCTTCCATAGCGTACTTAAAACATTAGATTTCTGTGTAGCTGAGTATTATTACTATGAATATAAGTATGATGTTGTTATTTAGTGTCCATTTCATGCTCAAACAAGCCAAGAGACGAGGCAAAAATGTGCAGCTTTGTGTGGTTCAATGTGGTCGATTTCACTCAAAAAGGTGCACGAAAAGAGTATAGATTTCTCCAAAAATGGTCATCGTAGCCAAGAGCCCTTTCATTAGTATTTCCTAGCACAAATTTGAAATTAGTACTCTTGAATTAATAATAACTGTGCACAGAAAAATGCTGCATAAGCTTTGTCTTAGTGTATTAAACCTGCAATACCGCAATTTTATCAGACATATCATCTTGTATGTTGATGTGGTGAACTTGTTGGCAAAGATGTCCATACACACATCTAGTTTTTGCACAAAAAAAAACACTTTCATACGACTTCCTTTGTCAGTTCTTGGTGAGCCAATCCTCATCTAATTAAGTACTGACGAAATAAGACTTAACTGTTCCAATCCAAACTTGAGGTCACTTGACTGTGCGGGCCACCATCCAACCAACCTTTCTGTGTCTTACTAACGTTTCCTCTGCTGAGACTGGCATGTGACGCTACTGGATCTAGTGAATGAGTCTCAACGAGGCTGACAAGCGCTACCCCCTTCAGCCCCGCCACCGCTGCCCTCGACACAGTTTGATGAAGGTTAGATCTGGAGGCCTGTCAATCAAGTGACACAAGCGCTTGCCGCGGATGAGCTGTGATGCTCTTGCTGGTTGACTCCGTCCGCCGCGTCTTGACCTCCGTGCCGTTCCTCTGCCTTATCTCCTCTGCTACTCAGACTGAAGTTAGAAATTAGGGTGGCAGATGTGTCTGCAAGAAGCTTGCCAAATTAACAAAGTATGATTTAGGAAGTTCTGTGCAGTTTGACGTGGTTGTAGTGTGACGCTGCAATGAGAGCATGTGATCAGAGAGCCAGTAAGCTTTGCTGCTTTGTGTGAATTAAACCACTTCCAAAAATGTCCCTGGAACTTTTATAGATTTGGTTCAGTTTAATTCAATCTATTAAAAGCGTAGTTTTTCTCATTCTGACAGATAATTGCGTTAGAATGAGTCAACATGGGTCGATTTAACACAACAGTGACACACCTATGACTGTTGAAAGCTTTCCATTTGCTGTTATGAACACTTTTGTACCTGGTAGGCTGACAAAACACCAGGGAAGTGACCTTTTTTTATTGCTTCTGGCAGCAGCTTTAGTGGTGTGAGTTTAGAATAAATAGAAGACAAACTAAATAGTTAACACATGCAGCAATAACCTCCATGGCTGTGAAGACAAACAAAGGAGCGCATACAGAAACGTAGAAGTCCATCAACAGAAAATCCAAGGACAAAACAACAGTGGCGCCCACATGCTTTGATTGACAAGTGATCTTTGTAAAGTGCAGTACAGAAACACCACAGCAATCAGCTCTAAAACAAATAAAAAAAAGCAACCCATAGAAAATGCAGATCTCAGAGAAGGCTCTTCACTCTACGTCTTTCATGTTATGAGTCCACAGCGCCCACTGAACCTTTCGAGCCTCCAGAACCTGTGACTGTATTTCTCACCCAGAGGCCTCCTGCGATCTTGACTCCCCATGTGCCATTAACTCCTGAAGCCTACAGCCTTTGTCAATGAAAGGCACCCAGGGGAGAGTAAAGACCAACTGAGGGGCAGGGATGACTCACAGTGGCTTCCACGTCCGGAAGCTTCCAGTAAGACTCGCGAACAGCCGGGGACGACTCGTCTGAAGCGACGAGGGAGGAAGATTCAGAGATCAAAAACACATTTAATTGGACCAATTAGGGCTCTGACATCTTTGATCCATCCGCCGCGCTTTGTCTTAGTCCTCTTTCACCCTTTTGTGTGCATCTCTGATCGACAGGACTGCACTGGCAGAGGCCTGGCCTAACATCTGGGTCACTAAACAGCAGCTGCTGAAGCATGTGCAGTCTATTAAAACATGGTGATGTGGCAGTTTTCTCATTGTGTCACGCTGACCTTCAGTTTGCGGGGTTAAGGAACACAAAGCTCAGGAGGTATTCCTTTACCTTTGGCTTCCAGGAAGGAATCATGCAATTGGTCCTTACACGTCTCCAGTCATTGGAGAAGACTGGGAATAATTTGACCGTCCAGACCCACCGTACAGCTGTAATGTCTGGTTTAGACAGCACTGTCTACCTTTCGCCCTACACAGTGGACCTCCCGGAGCAGTGGAAACCAAGGCCACCCAAGTCCTGCCGGGGCTAAAAGGCGCTGGCTGTGTGTGTGTGTGTTTGTGTGTGTGTGCTATAGCCTCATCTAACTGTCCACACAAAAAAAGCCAAGGCTCTGATCTCAGAGAGGGAAGCCTGCTCTCAATTTGAGAAAAAAGGGAGACAAATGGATAACAGGGGGGAGGGATGGGGGAGACCCACAGTGGATGAGTGGGTTTACTTTGTTATTCATCCAGATTCACGACCCTGACTCAGCCCATGATTGCCTGTGCCATGTAAAATGTGTTATTCAGACAGCTGCAGGAGGAGCAGATGATGAAATAGTTACAGCCTCAATGATTTAGCAGCCATATTGGCACATCATTAACCAAGCTCAGTGAGAAATATCACATCTGAGACAAGTCGAAACAAAGTAGACGAAATGCAAACAAAAAAGGTTGGTAGGTGGCAGAAAGGTGAATTTGTGTTTGTTTCTATCAGTAGCGGGTCACGTCACCCGCGGCACCCGGCTGAACAGTAGCCTAGCTAAAATAGTGAGAAACCGCAAGTGACTCACTGTGTTGATATCGAAGAATCGCAGCCTAGAATACGGCCTCAATTCACAGTCCGATACTAGTAAAGCTGGAGAGCAAGTAAAATCCCAGTGATGACAAGTGTGGGGCTTTAAAAAACATTTCCATCACTACTGCTTGAGAAAACACAATCAAAGCAGTAATAACAGAAGAGGTAATCATAACTAGAGAGGCCTGTGTTACCAGAACAAGCTCAACCAAGTGAATAATGATCTTGATAACAACTTGTTTTTTTTCCCTCTCTCCAGTAACAAAGACAGGGCCTTACTGGAAGAGGGATTATGATGTCCAAAAGAGTTAAACACTCCAGAATTTATGGGCCCATCAAAGAACACAAGGGGTGGGGTGAGAGCGTGTGTGCGAGGGGGGGGGGGGGCATGCAGCAGGCCCGACCACAGCTTTCTGCTGACTGATGCAAGCCCAAGAGGTGAGTCATGGGAGAGGGAGGGGGAGGACAGGGGTGGTGGGTAAGTTCTCCTGGGGGCTACTGGGAAGTTGGGTGATTGAAGACGGTGAATAAGGGTAGTTATGTGTGTGTGTGTCTGCTTCAAAACGTGGGGGCACGGAGGAGGTCGCGCACCGTTAAAGAGAGTGAGCCCTTTGTTCTTGAAATGCCACAGTGACCTGTAAGTAGATGCTGCTGTTTAGTTAAGCTGCACTTCCTTTGGAGCATCTCTGAAAACACACCATAACACCCAACACACTTTTTACTGCCTTTGCTTTTTCCTGACTTTCACAATACCTGATGTGGGTTTCACGTAAAACCGAGACTGCATGCTTGTAATTGTTTTTACTTCAGTTTTTACAATGATGCATGATGAACAGCATTTGGAAATTACATCGCAATAAAAGTCCCTAGGGGAACTATTGGGTAAAAGAATCCATTACACAAACAATTAGAAGGCTTTAATCCAACCTGGTAGGCATGAAGAGGTGATTAACACCTCTGTGCGATGACGTATTTGGTTGGTAGAACACATGCCTCACAAAACCCTCAGAGACAGGAAATGCAAACATCTAGCTGAGGCTCCTGTGACGAAAACAAGCCACAGAAGCCGGTGTGAAATGAGTCAAGCGACGCTGGCCTCTTTAAAAGATTAGAGTCCTCCTTTTAGGAGGGGAAACAGCCGGTGGTCACCACATCCCTGATGATCTTAAACCGTTCCACTTGAGCAACACACAGATCTTAAGCTCCACTACAGCTCAGAGTACCGAGAGTTCATTTGACTGTGATGAAGGGGCAGATAAAAGTCCTGTGTGACAGCGTTTTGTTACGAAAGTGTTGTGGAATCTGCCGATTTTCTGCGAAAAACAATATGTTCCTCTGTTGCTGGTGAAAGACCAATTTTAAAGATATTCCTTCCAGTGAGAGGTGGGCTGGTTTACATAATTTTCCATTTGAAACAGTTCTCCTTTTTACTAACACTGTAAGTGCCATCCCTTTCCTCTCTCATGACCTTCTACTGAAATGAAAAAAAAAAAGTGGAACATTTTTAGTCAGACTTATTCTTAAAAATGATGACTTCATGATCGCATTATTTTAATAATTATCATGAGTAATTATACATTTAAAATTATTTTGCCAGTACACAAATATTACACAGATGTATATAATATATATATATATATATAGATAGATGTAAGTATAGAGTATATAATAATGATAATAATAATAATAATATATGAAGATATGATATAAATCTTTCTTTCTTTGGGCTTTGGGAAATTGTAATTGACATTTTCACTATTTTCTTACATTTTATCAACTAAACAACTCATCAAATAATTTAAAATGTATTTAAGTAATTACCATATATTTAAAATAGACTTTGAGCCTACAGGCACAATAGTGCCTCTGTTAAGCTGCACTTAGCATGGACATATTACAGACCCCAAAATGGCGCCTATTCAGTCCAACGGAACTGCTCACCTGCCAAATACCCTCAAAAATGTTCTTGCTTCTGAGTGTACATCAGGGATATGCAGCCCACTGAATATGCGCAGTAGTGTTTCTATCGCTGCTTTTGTCCACAGGTGCCCACTTGGCTCACACACTTTGACACCACAGATTTTTAAATCACTTTTGTCGGGTAGAGGAATTTTTTTATAGCTGCAATACCACAAGTGGCCACTGGGAAAAATTGGAAGTAAGGCTGAGCAGCGTTTCAGAGGGCCTGGTACTTCGGCACAGTGGTTTAAGCTAAATGCTAATGTTAGCATGCTAACATGCTCACAATGACAGTGCTGACATGCTGATTTTAACAAAGTTTGTTCCGAGAAAGGCAGAAAATAGTGAAAACTGTCTGATTTCCTCTGGCTTTCCTTAAAAAATTACATTTATATTAATAGATTGTAAGACAGTTGCTAATCGACTTTCTGTCAATCGACTAATAGAGTCTCAGCTCTCTACCAAAGTAACCAAAAAAAAAGACCTGATGATGGCCGAACATGAAAAGTTAATGGATCATCAAAGTAATTACAATTCATCCTCAGGGTGAACATGAACATTAATGTGTGTGCCAGATTTCATGGTAATCCATCTGATAGCTGTTGAGACATTTCACTAAGATGCATAGGTGTCAAACTCATGGTGGCGCAAATAGGAAAGTCAGGGGATCATCAAAGTCATTAGGATTTATCCTCTAAGGACCATGAATGTCATTACATCATTTAATGGCACTTGTTGTTGAAATATCACAGTCTGGACCAAAGTGGTGGACCAACTGGTTGACTGACATCCCTACAGCCATGCTGCTAGCGTGGCAAAACATTTTCTGGTTCAAGCGTTGATATGTGATGATTCGCTAACTTCCATGTAAACTGAATATGTTTGGGCTTCAACATGTTGGTGGAAAAAAAAAAAAAAAGAAAACTTGCATGCTTACCGTGGTGTCCACTGTTTTCACTGGGGCAGTTTGCACGTGTTTTGAGGTAGACTCCTGTGCCTTGGCCACCACACAGCCTTGAGCTCCCAAAGTGAGGATGACTGACCCACAGCCTCGCTTCAGCAGCTCCTGACCAGCCCGATGTGCTTCCTCCACATTAGCTACTGAGAAACCGGTCAGCAGCTCAGCCTGCAAGGAGCCCAGAGGAGCAGAGGTGAGACACTGCAGACATACAGCAGGCTACTGTTTAATCATATATAGAACACACTTCATTTACCATAACATGATAATGGGACACTATTTATTTCATTTTCTTCCACTTTTATACCAGTCTTTTTTTCTTTTCTAGGTCAGGGAGCTGAGTTAATCAGAGGTTAGGAATTAAAATTAAAGATAGGGTAAAACCAGCACTAGTGTGGGATACTGGGAGGATGCATTATGGAAATTCCCCAAGGCAAACTCCCAGTGCTGAGGACTGCGTGGAACAAGAAGAAGTCAAAGCAGTGCCTTCATTTTTCTTTTTTCTTTTTTACATAAAAAAAGAATTAAACAAAAGGCTAGCTTTGCCTCTCTGAAGAAAACAATGAAACAACAAACATCACAACAATTTACAATGTCCAAGCATCCCTAATTAGTAGTCTATTACAAGTCTTTTGCTTACTTGCTTTAGTTTACTGTTTTGTATTAACAGTTCTGTGATGAGTCAGCTCTTAATTACACACTGGCCGTGGTCAGACAGACTCATTAAACACATTCAGTCTGTTAAGGATTTGCTGGATCCGTCAGCAGTCTGCGGGCCAAACATTTTCAAAGAGTAGATTCTCTGACTACGCTGCTTCATCTGGCTCCAAAATGACTAAACAGTGACAAAGCAGGACTCCACAGCTGATGTTTGAGCAACTTCAAGGAAACTCAGAACCACAGCAGTTCTCTCCAGAGTAAGTGGCACCCTTGATAAAGATGAGCCACGTTATTTCTCTCTGGTGATTAAAGGCAATCGCACGGCAAGTTTATTTGCAAGCATAACTGAGGCTTTAGAGCGAAAGTTATGTGACATGCAATTTGTGTGACACATCATTGTAGGATTAAATACCATCACATCTGGTATCAATATTTTTCATTCTAAATGTTTTAACTATTCATGCTATTTTTTATTGACGGACTAAAACGACTCGCTCAGACCTCCTTGGCCTGAAATCCACCCCACCCTCAGCCTTCAAAAGTTTTTTTTTTTTTTTACTACTTACTGTTTTTAACAATTGCTTTGGCTCAGTTTTCACACGCTCTAAGTTTCAATGTGCTAAACCGACTTGCTAAATTATGTTCTTTAAACACAGCATGCTGTCCTTACATCCTGCAAAACACAGAATCACACGCTCATTCCTCAAAATACAGACGCCTCCTATTAGTTTCAGTGCTTATTGCTATGTAACATGTGTCTGCAGGCATTTCTCTTTATTTTCCCTGGTGAGCAGCATTGCAACATAATTGCTAATTACTTTACGCCCACTGCCATCCATTTTAAATAGTGGAGGAAAAAAAGGAAAAAGAAATGCAATTTCTTTCCTTTTGATTACTGTTAAAATCTTACAGTGTAGAGAGTGTCTGTTAGAGTAGCGCAATTTGTGGTTTAATGTTTTATGCTTTTTGTATTTTAGATGATTACAGTAACATTTTTAAGTGATTGAAACATTTAAGGTTTGGTGTTTTTAATAGAAACCAACTTTGTGGTTGAGACAGAACAGAAAAGGAAGCTGATGCAGTGAAGTATAATCATTATTTTGTCTTTTGTGAATGTAAGATTTACAATAAAGTCACTTTATAGACTCCATTATTTATATTTACAGTAATACAATGTATTTAATTTATAATTCAGTTTTTATTATTATTACAATGTGTATAATTTCGAGGAAATGGCCACTGCAGAATCAGTTAGTTTGACATAATTATTTGATAATGCCATTTTTATGTTTTAATAAAACAAATAAAATTCAGTGTTAAACGTACAATGCTTTCAGAGGTTTTGCTTTAATCGATTCAGATGTTTTTTTGGATTCTATGTGAGATATTGAGAGCAAAATTAGGAGTACACCATTTTTGTATTGAAAGTCCTGCAAATAGAAATAGTAATAGTTTTTTTTTTTATCTGACCATTTGCTACTCTATTTCCTTTACACCCTTACACACCTCTACACACAGACTGACAGACATAATCCTACACACACTCTACGAATATGGCGATATAATGGGACTGACTCTAACTGATATTTGGAAAAAAAAAAAAAAAAAAAGAAATACTGATATGATTTTAATATGAAATAATGAAATAATACACACATGGTATAATAATATTGTGTGACTAATCCTCCTTGAATTATTTGTTTCTTTCCATTCTTGCTTTGGCTCCCTCTCCAACTCCCTACACTTGCATTTTGACTGTGAATAATTTGCCAAAAAAGAGACAAATTGCACAATAAATAAAGTTAAAGATGAATTTCACTGAAAGCATTATTATTTAAATGTTCTATATATGCCATGATAATAGCGTTAACATAAATTCTTTTGGCCAGGATAATCCTGTAGTGAAAATCTGATATTGTGGCAGCACTAAAATAATCAATATATGATTAAAAATATCAATTTGTACTCCTTGCAGTGTAAAAACAATTTTTTTTTACTTGTTTTTTTTCCCCAAAACATTTTATTGCATGGACACTGAATCTATGCTAATGTTTTCTCTGTTAAGTCTATTGCATAAATATTTTATTACCATACTGAACTAATAAAGAGAAAAGATGATACTCACTCATGAGAAAAACATTATCTAATATAAATCAAATAATAACAATGTGTCACTTATGGTACTTATTTGTGAGGCTTTTATCCTATTTTAACAAAGAGGAAAAATGTTTTTGTTCACAAAACCACATGTGGAAAAAAAGTGATTTGATTAGTGCTCCTCATGAACGAAAAAAAAAAAAAAATTAAACCCAATGTGGAATCCATTTTAAGGTGGACTTCCCCTTTAATTTGCTGCAGCAATTACAGGTCTAAAATCCCCCTGCTCTATAAATACTAGCAGTAAAAAAAAACACATTTCTTGTTCCTTTATGTTGCTATTATGCTTCCATGAAAGTGTGTGTGAGATCCCTTTTAGATCTGTGGATGATAGAGATGTGGATCCATTTTGGCATGTGAGGTCCTCAGGTGGACATCAAAGATAATTCCCCTCACTATAAAGCACTTCAGCGTAGAATGTGGGCTGAGGATCAAAGAGTGCCTGCACTTTATCATCCTTAAGCCCCCCACCTCCACCCCTTTAGCTTGAGCATGGTACAGTGAGACCACACACACACACACACACACACACAAACACACACACGCACACACACACCTGTACGGAATGTGTGCCAGCTATAACCCCACACGGGAAGGTCAAGGCTCGGCTCACACTAGTGTTGAATAGGGGTCTGAGGATCCGTCCCCCCCCCCCTCCTGCTCTTGTGATCTGTCAAAGTGAACAATGACCTTGGACAGTTCAAAAATAAACCGCAGAGTGTATCGGTGCTTTTAGAGCCCGCAGCCACCCCGGCGTTGTCGGATGCCAAGAGAGAAAAAGAGCCGTTTTGTTAGTCATCAGCTTCACACCAGGGCAGGGAATCAATCTACCTCCCTCTGTGTACAAGAATATGAGAAAGTTGAATTATGTCTCTCTTGCTGTCTCTGTGAGTGCTGCATCAGTATGTCTTGACCAAAGCCTTTCACATTGCTGTTTTCTTCACTTATATTTACAGATTATAAATTCATGAGGTCTTTATTAGCGTTGTACCGCAAATTGTTTGCATAGGAAAGTGTGAAGGGTAACACAATTTTTGTTATGTTACATGTTAAACAGGACACTCTGTGGCTGAATCATCATTACAAAGTGTGAAATTGTAAATAAAATATTGGTAGATTTAAAAAGTTACACAGTCGGGTACAATTAATTAGCAATGTAAAACAAATCTCCTGATTTAAAGGATCAAGATTTAAACCAACTGTAAGCAGTTTTTATGCAAAACTAAAGAATAACAGCTCATAAATTTCAAATTTAAAGCATGTTTAAAGCAAAAATGACCTCTTGAAAAATATAAAACCATTCAGCCATTGCAACTTACTGCAATAATGTTGCATATAACTGTTTTTGTCCAGATGAGGCTCATAAGTCCAGTAGTATTTAGCGCCAGTCAGAAGTATATTTTAATATTTTACTGTAATTGATCGTGAATCAGGATCTTGTAATAACTTATCCAGGAGGTGTTAACTGTTATAATAGACCTGAAATTAATATAATTGTGGAAACTGTGACAATAATACCTACAATAATTGTAGCTTCCTTCTGTTTTAGTAAATAAAAAGTCAGTTTAAACTATTTTAAAAGCCTGTTCAAAGGAAAAGGAGTTCTTAAAAAATAATAATAATAATAACGGGACACTGCTTTACCAAAGTACAAATATATAAAGACTTTAATCTTGGCTACAGAATTCAAACAAGAGATACAGGTATTTTACTCTCAGGGCTTCCTCAGACAAACAATATTTAAGCAGCTGCTTCAACCATGCATGTGATAATTTTTGTGCAGCAACATCTGGCTCACTGACACTGAGTCAAATATCATAGTAACAAAGATTTATTTACATAAAAGTTTTATATAGATTTTCTCAAAACAATATACAACAGGTAAAGGGAGGAATACAGAGAATCTGATGATGAAATGATGAAAACAATCTTATTTGTAGACCAGATTATTAAGTTTTTTTGTACTTTAACAAAGCAGTGTCCCATGATTTTTGGGAGGAATCAATTCCTCTTCTTATGTATTGACTATTGTGCCACCCGTGCACCAGGAGCAGCTGCCTTGTGTTTCCTTACTTCCCCCTTTGTTTTTGTTGCACTCATAAAGCTACCCAGGAACAGTAGCAATAATTACTCTAAGTAACACTTTACTGAGTTTTAGAGCTTTAAGCTTGTAATCATGGTGATGATGATGATAATTAACTAAATATACTTCAAACTGTTGCTTAAATTTAAACATTTGCCTGTGTTTAGTGCTGTCCTCTTTCTGTATTGTATTGCATTACATCTGAAAAATGGCTGTTGGCTGTCATTTAGGATAGATTTAAAACAACTTAATTTATATTTTACCTGTCCCTGAGTGGGATATTTTTCTGCCCTTTCCACCCCTGCAGACAGCCTCATATATAACATGACTCTACCTCCATGACCTGACACCCTAAAAGAAAAAAAAAAGAGAGGACATGTTGCGCTTTCGTCAACTCTCCCTTTCATGTCCCCACACCTGGCTACAGCTCCTCTCCGCACTGCATCACCACATCAAATAGAGACTCCCAGGCAAACGCACATCCACTTTATCCCCCAGGGGCCGGCTGACTCAGCCAAAGAGCACATCTGCCTTGTTGTTTTTACTACGATTCCCATCTAACCCTGCCCCCCGTCGCTCATCTGTCATCACCTGGCAGTCAAGACACGAGGTGCCATGACACTCGTTTTTACGGTAAAAGGGTGGAGAGACACCAGAGGCTTTACATGCATGTATGGCTAAAGGCTACAGTGGGTTTATTGATGTGCTGGCAGGGGTCATGACCCACAGACACAGTTGAATAACTGTGAAAGGGTGAGTGTATGTGTGGGCGCTCACAACATCTTAAACCTCTGATCTTTTCCTTTCACGGAGAAGGTGAGAAGAAATATTTCTACCCAGCTCAGGGGCCAGGGGCTGCACAACAAGTCTCCCAATGTTTCTGTTCAACAAGTGTTCAAGCGCTGACGCATTCAAACAGCAGCTTGTGTTGAGTTTAACAGTCATGACTTAATTGACCATTCTCTAAGATAAGGGTCGTCTTTTTCAAGCCTTTCTAAAACCAAGAAGGCAAACAGATAGAGTGGGATAAACAGTGTGTTCTTACCACCTTACCATGTTTTACTTTCAAGGCCAAGGAGCACATTGTTAACTAACTTCACTAGTTTGCCAGGTGTAAAACACAGATTCATGACCAGCACATCCACTGTGTGGTATTACCCTACTGTATGGAAGTCACTTTTGAATGTTAATAAAGTTAGTTCACATTAGCTGCTCTGTCCTGCTTTTTATTGGATTTGGGAAAGGTGAAGCTCCAGCAAATATTAGCCTACTCAAGATGGTGTTATATTCACCAAACACATTCTCATCCTAAAAGCCTTTTCTCTTGAAACATTAAAGGTGAAACTGTTTGCCAACAAAGACATAAGCTCAGCAGCCAAACGGGGTTTTGTTCTAATGACCTTCCATGTTTTCCTTGTCATAATAGGCTGCTAGGACTAACTAGCTTTACACTGCAATGAAAAAAACAATGGTGTCTCTTGCCTGGGACAAACATGGAATCAGGCAGGTGGTATCATTTTAGATGACGAGAGCGGGACCGTATAATTAGGTGAAGCCAGTAGACAGCACTGGCAACGGTAACAGTAGAAAGCATTGCTGTTAAAGTCAAAACATTTTAAATTTTTGCCGTCTTCAGCAACAGACTTTACAGCTGGATGTCATGCAGCTCCGTCATGCAAGGCGAAAACATGAATGATCTGGACAATTACTGGACATTACTCGTAAAAATGACACAAAATATTAAAGACTAAATACTTTTATTTAATATATTTTTTCTTTTTTTTGTAATCAATTCGACACCATCACAATATGTCTTCATGCATGTCATCCATGGATGTACGAAGAGAACTGGATACAGCATTGGTGGTGGGGCCCCATTCATTCCCATGAGAGACGCCTAGTGGCTCAATGAGCCAGAATGGTTCAGCTGCAGCGTCTAAAATTACCGGGCACTGCTTCCATGCTGTGTGGCCCATAGCACAGGTGCCCTAAAGACTTCCACTGGCTCAGTCAGCTACTTCAAGTTTAGCACTCTTTTAACTTGAATGGGGATGAGATAGTTGAATTGCGTGGCTCCTGTAGACCAGTGGTTACCAACTGGTCCAGCCACAGGGTCTAGACTTCTTCTTAGTCATTAGTTCAAGGTCCACACAGTTTAATCTATTCAGCTTCATACTTGCGTTTGGTCATGTTGTTGAGCTAGCTGTCTCTGTTAAATAGCTGTAGAGTGAGCAAATAACGGACCGCATGCGCTCAAAATAAAAGCTCTGTCCTGGAAATTCACCGTACTCCAAGGTAAATTGTGTTTTTACAAACTTGACACACTCATGAGTCACTTGCAGTCCATTCAAAATGGATGTGCAACCCACTTTTGGACCACGACCCACCAGTTGGGAACCACTGTTCTAGACTTTCCATTTGTTATCAGACTGAATGGATGCAATCCCAGTAGTGAAAGGAGTCATTTTGCCGGGGTTGTGATGCTCCAAATTACAGAAGTCTCTTTCGCTATGTTAGCCAATGAGAAAAGTTTTTTGGGCAGCAGAGAATCCTGTGACGAACCAGGAAGTTGTAATTCCGCTGTTTGGCCAGTACAAAAATTGGCTTCAAAGCCCAGTTCCAGCCCACTTCCTACGGGTTCCGGTGCCGTCCAGAAGATGCTACCCATGTGCCACCTACCTTGTGCCTGATTCCATGTGAATGCAGCATTAGCCTTTTATAGCAGGATATGATGTTGCCTATGTAGCCATAAAGGCATTTTCAATAGTCATTTTTGCTCTTGTTTAAAAATGGGTTAGCTGAAAACGTTAAAATGTCAGCCGCAGAATTTTCAAGCACCTCATGGAGCTAGCGTTAGCTTAATTACTTAGCTGAAAATGCAAAGCATGCTTTGGTTCGCCTCTGTATAAAATTAAGAACAAAAATAACTATGAATTTTGATGATATTACCGTAAACTGCACGTGTGCAGTGTGAGAATGGAAAGCTGGTCAAGTGAGTTGGCTACCCACAACTTTGCTGTGTCGGACTGATTTCAGTTTCCTCTTTGCTCCCTTGTTATTGTGAGTATACATGTGTGAGAAGGCAGAGTTATTGTGTGAGGAAGCATAAATGCTGCTGTGATAAATACTGTGAGCTGTGTGTGTGTGTGCGAGTGTGTGTGTGTGTGTGTGTGTGATTCATCACCTCAGACTCATTACAGCAAAACACATCAGAGGCTCTGTAGAAATCTGTATCCAAGTCAGGAATGGCCGGCGCTGGGTTGAATATTGTCTTTACTGTAACAACAAACCAGGCAGTAATCCATTTTAGTGACCACATCATAATCTACAGGTCACTCAGGATAACATGCAATCATTAACAAGGGTTAAAAAATACAGTTGTTCTCAGTTATAGTTGTCAGCTCCACTTTAAAAGGATACAACCGGACAATGTCCCTCGGTGACACATTTTACAATCGTGTGATGTTTCTTTTCCATTTGCTAAGCTTTACTGTCAAGGCCTGACATTACCTTAATTAAACTTTCAATGGGAACAAAGGCTAGTGGGCTACCACTGGGAATTGCTCTCACAGGCAAAGCTCAAGTGGATAAGCTTCTATAAAAAGACACCTTTTAAACGATTAAATTAGCATTCCCCGGAAAAGAACACTGGAGAAAAAAAAACACAACGCTGGTGGAAACGGCCTCACACCCTGCAGCTTTTTGTGGTACGCTCTAACCCCTGCTGTTATAGGACAGTGTGTGTTAACACTGAGGTATATAACCCTATATATGTGTGTCAGTGTGTGGGTGAGATGAGTTATGACCCTTTCTCTGAGTGCTGAGGAGCGCAAGAGAGGCAGCGAGCGAGAGAGAGCAAGAGTGTTTGTCAGAAGTAATCCTCTGTACGTGTTGCACATCACTGTCTTATGCATATTCATGAGCAGAGAGCATTAATGCATCTAATACCATGATTTCTGTGTATGTGTGAGGATAAGCCCAGCTTGACGAAGCGATTAATTCTGATATCTCTGTGTACAAAATAAAGCCTCATGCAAGTGTGTGTGCGTGTGTGTGTGTGTGTGTGTGTGTGTGTGTGTGTGTGCGCGCGTTTGTGAGGGAAATATATGTTCAGCGTTGGTGACATCAAAGTCTGTTGTGCAAAAGTGTGTGCCTAGTTGCTGTGTGTGTGTTTGCGTGGGCACATAAGAGAGCAGCTGCGTGGGTTTGTGCAGGGCTTTGGCCACCTGGCGCTTTGAGGTGGATGCTGGGCTGCTCGCTAGTAAAAGTGGAAATAACGTCTCCCTCTCTCCCTTTTTCAACACACACACATACACACACTCACATACTGTATGTGTACCCACATGAGCCAAGGCCATGTCACAAAAAAAGTGACACTAGGCTCTTTCTGACTCCTCGTCTTCTCTCTCTCTGTCAACTGAATTGCACCTCAGCTTCCATCACTTTGGTTTCCAAGACAAGTGCGAGATCTCTAAAATGTGATGCCTCCGTTTTGCATAAAAGGAGGAATCTCTGTCTTCCCCCTCGCCTGCTTTCAGCCCTCTATATCTGTTACTCATCTCCTTTTTCACTACAAATGCTGTCCAGGGATCCTTAGGTTTTTTCTTACTGTCGACTAAAGCCATGAAAAGACCAAAACAAAATGTTCATCTGTCTCTCACTACTTTCCAACTTCCCTACCCTGTCTGTGCCACTCAGTTTCAAACCCACTGCTTCATACTGAAGAAGACGACCTTTAAAAACGGGTCACACATAAGAAATCTTTTTATTCACCATGTAAGCGAAGTATTATGTTATAACATCACACGTCCTTGAGATGCTCAGAATCATAAAAACTTTAAACATCTCCAGTTCCATGGCGACTAGGAAGACTCAATATGCTGATGAGAACTGTGCATTACACTTCAGAACAGCTGCTGAGTGGACCTTGAGGTGAGATTGTTATGTCAACCTCAAATATGCAGCTTTCCTATTTGAAAAAGGCTCAATAATTTCCTCGAACAGCTAGGCACTGTTGTTCTTAGAAATTTCCTGGGAGCTATTTTCAGCTGTGTATTAATACATTTTTTGTGCTCGACTAAGTTTCACCAGCTGCAGGACAGCGTGCTGCATGTGTTATTGACTCAAACTGAACTACAGTACGTGTGTATTGATGGTGATGAAGGGAAACAATGAACTTGTTAGTTGAATAAATTAAAAACCAAATTGTCTTTCCCATACATTCATTTGTGTCGGCCCGCCACAGTCAAAACATGTGCCGCCACATTTTAAATTTTCTATTTTTGGAGCTGGACTGTCCATTAGGTGCACTACTGTAATTGGAACATACTCTGACGGAGTAGAAAGAGCAGCAGAATGGCAGGAGCAGTGAAAGTGAACTTAACAGTTCATGGTGCTGGGTCTAATCAGCTCAGATCAGATCAGCTTATCAATCATCCACACTGCGACTCAGAACTTCTAAAAGTGCTGCTGAGGAAAAAAGGGAGAATTCTGCTGTGCTACATTCACAGACCTGCAACTGACCTTTCTGCTAAGCCCCGCCCCTTTGTGATGGTCCGACAAAGTGTTGGCGTAAGCATGGAGCCCACACTGTAACTAACTGTACTCCCTGAAGACATATGATCAAATATTTGGAAAAATCAAATAGTGATTCCAGAGAGAAGCAGACAGAGGGGTCTACAGTCTGTGTTTGAAGGATGTCAAACTGATTCAGCAGCAAAAACTGGTTAAATAGTTAGAAGCTAAAGCCGAGCTATAGGCTACAGATCACAGTGTAAAAGTGAACCACCACATCTGGTTCCTGTACAGCAGGGTCGGTCTTTTTTTCACTGTTATAATCATTAAAAAGCAAAAGCAGCATGTGTATATATTCAGTAGGCTATAGCTTCAGTAGCTAGCTAGCTAACCCTACACTTTTCAGGGTTTGATTTTGGTTTTGGAACAGGGAAGAAACGTATATCTTTTTCCAACCTCTCCAAGTAACGAGTATCATTAATACACGATGTGCCCCAGGCACAACATTTAGCTCCAAATCCACAAAACCAGCCTGAAAATGAAGGAAATCTGACACGGTTGCATCAGAGTCAATGGAGCACAGCTGTGTTGTTGTTGGTCCCTGGTCTGAGCCGGCCTGATGCTACATTATAATCGGCCAGTCTGCATCTGGGGGCGGGACTTAGCGAAGGGTCAATTACATGCTGCTATTATCTTAATTATATGTTGCAACTATTTTATTCTCAAGGTATGTATTTTTATTTACTGTATTATTTAAAGGTTTTAGGGCTGAGAGAGAGACATGGCATAAAGTATTTCATTACTTTGAATGTACACTGTACTTTTTAATGCATATGACAATACATTTGAACTTGAACTTGACCAAAAACATCCCAATTTACTGAGGGGATAAATAAGTGTTAAATAACTGATGAATAAGGACACACAGGCAAACATAGTTAATCTATCTTTACTCTTTTGTCTACCTAAGAGCACTTTTCCTTTCCCTTTTTTTCCTCTGACCATTTTGTTCTCCTTTGTATAACTGTACTGTGACCTGAAAATAAACAACCCCGAATCTCAATTAATGCATCCATTTAAAAACCTGTTTTTTTATACGATAATAAATATCCGCTCCCCTTTTGCTACTCTCTCCCTGTCTTTCAATCAGAGGAGGAATCATCCATCATTCCTTCCTTTCCTAGTCACATTTTCAGCTGCAACCAGCAGCTCTGTAGGTCGGTCGGTCAGTCCACAAAAGTTTCCCCACCATTTGGCCGCCACTTTTTGCCCTAGGAGGCAGAATTTTGGCATACACACAACTTCTGAGCGGATTCACATAACATGACTAAACTCTGTAGAGAGACACACACAGATGGACAAACATACACACAAAGCATTTCGCCACGTCTCATTTCATAACTCATGAACCGGTTGTCGATGAGACGCATCATTGGACTAGTGACAAGTGTTTGTGAGGTTGTGTGTGTGAATGCATGAGCATGTGGATGCATGCGTGTACGTGGTCGCAGCTATTGTGAATTTGCGCTTGTTCCAATGTTCTTCACAAACTGACATGCATATCAAACAGGCGAAGCAAATTAAGCACAACAATGGGACGTGCTGAAGCTCGATTGTGCTGTTAATTGGAATAATTGTCATAGCATATGTGGAGTACTTCAGTGGCATTAACAGGCGCCCATCGGTCAGTTAGTGAAACACTAACCACATACTGTATGCCATGTAAACAGAAAAAATAAAGTCGCACTGAATCATGTAAAAGGCTTACTCATGATGTGCTCAGATTATTATTATTTGTAGGCACGGACAGAACTGGTAGGAAGTATGTCGTCTTCCACTATCTGCTCCCCTATTTGCCATCTGTGGCGTGATCACAGTGTTTGCGTCAAGCGTGTCACTTCAATGCTGATGTGGTATGCACAGGCCCAAAGCTCATGAAGTGTACATACAATAAGACCTGCTGAGAACGGGAGCCTCTCAATATGCACACAAGAGCAGCTTGTGTTGAATCTGTAATACACTGATGCATGCAGGAATCTGCCACTCTGATGCAAGGAGCTGCTACTGAGGACGTCACATTAACTGGTGCGTCCGTCTCAGGTTGCTTTGTTTTGCTCTCCAGGTGTTACTGAAGCCACGCAAACACACTGCAGTACGCACACACAAATATACACACTCACAGCTGCTGGGACAGATGTGGTAATACTGGGATGTGTGCATACTGAGTCACGTCTGGCAGGAGAATTTGTGTGTGTGTGTCATGACTCTGGGCTTTTTCTTTTTGCACAGAGGTTCAAAGTCTGGTCGCACATGCGCCTGAAGAGCAGCCAGAATAGTTCACAAAGTACAAAAACACAGCAGTTTGTTGCTGTGGTTGATTTAAGAGGAAAGGTGGATGGAAAACAAGGGCAGGGGGAAAACAGGGCAAGACAGAGATCACTAACACACTCTTACATGCACGCACACACACACCACACACCACACACACATACACACACAAAAGAAATGAGTCATCAGTGAGTATGTGAAAGGGCTTTAAGAGGCTCTAATTGCATCTGGTGAGAAATATAAAAGCGGCTTCTTGCTCAGACAAGGAAGAGGGGGAGGAAGACGGGAGGAAGACGGGTTGAAGACGGAAGAAGAAAGAAAGAGTGAAACTTCACAACTCCTACCATTTCCTCAGTCCTTAGAATTAATTTAATTCCATTAACTTCTCAATATTAGATGGCAATGAATTATGTATATATGTTTTCCTCAAAGAATTACATGCGAGGAGAATAAACTCTTCTTGTTAGGTTATCTTGACAAGTGTTTCTGAAAGCTGGCATCCACAGTACGTGTGGCTTGATGGTGACATTTGCGTAATTTGAGCGGCGCTTCACCCCCGCGCCATTAAATCCTCGCCGCCAAACCCATTAACACCCATTCTCTCCAGAGAACTCCATTTACGCAACGCTCTGGTGCGGCAGCATCGAGGTGGCATCTTTGCCAAGCGTCTTCGCTCGCATTGCCTCTCTCCTGGTGCCACATGCCGAGCCTAATCCCGTGGTACGTTCGACACGGTGACGAGTGGAGGGGGGGGTTCGGGAAAAGAGGGTGGCGCTCGGCGAGGCCATCTGGGTGTCCCATCTGCAACACGGTTATGGCTGCGACTCTTTCGTTCTGGCAGCCTGCAGCGAGCGATTACCAGCGACAGGCCCTGATGACAGGGGCGAGAGGCTCCCCAGACGTCTCGAATGACGCGGAGGGCTGCTAATAATAGGATGCCGTTAAAGATGACGAGCTCAGTAACCTGGTTATCGACGAAAAGGTGGAGGGAGGAAGGGACAGAGGGAGGGTGGCGGACTAAAATAGCTTTTGTTCATGCAGGACAACATGTATCCTGTTGGCTTTCAGTAATTTGTGTACAGACATGGTGGTTGATGTAGAATGTGAGCAGCAGGGACCTGATAAACACTGAAAATATAACATTTATCCACTTCTCGCACCTCACTTGATAAAGTGATACGAGTCAGTGGGGAGCCTCTCTCTAAAGGAAAGTGTAAATGTAGAATACAAACAGAAAAGTCACATGACTGATTTAAAGAGATCTTCCCATCACCTACTGTAGTTTTCTGTGGCATCCAACCTCGTCTGACAGCTAAAGTGTTCTGCTGCTCGGCTGTAGACACAAAAACTGTTGAAAGCAGGTATGTGATAAAAAAAGGCAGCTGAAGTTGAGTTACTTTTTCACCTTGTCAACTCTGTGAGAAGTGGCCATGCTTGACGAGTTGTCTAGTAGTTTCAGAAAGTTACAGAACTTGCTGGATGCAGCCCCCCTGATTCTGACATTGTAAAGGTGTGAGGGAGTTTCAGAACATGTTCGACAAGCTGACAAGCCGTTTGGTTTAAGCACACTGACGCCTTTAGGCAACTGACGGAGAGCAAGTGGAATGGGACCACAAGCACAAAATAACATGATAGATTTATCATAAATCTGTATCTGTGACATGATAAGACTGTAACAGTAGCACAAATAGAGAAGAGTCATATGCCCCTTTATACTGCCTGTTCAGGGTGGAAATGTGGTGCTGTTAGCCTTGGTGTTTTGTATAAAAGGTATGACAGCAGAATGGGTTGTCTCGCCTTTAAGATGGCAGCAGAGGTACTAACAGCGCCAAATCGACATCTGTGTAAGATGGATAGCTGGCAGAACAGGACAGGTGTTGATGATGAGTTGTGTGGATGACCCATCGCTGAGAGCCCCAAAAAGCAGCTAGCAGCAGTTAGCAGCTAACTCAAAGAAGAACAAGTAACGCTGCCACAGTGTGTTTGCTTGGTAATGAATTGAAGTTTTCATTTAGCAAATACTTTTAATGCCGCTTGAAACTGCATTTAAAGTGGGATACTGTACCTAAAGTGAATCTTTTGACACTGCCAAATAGCACACATAAGAATGTAGGCTGTGGTCTGATTGTATTCACAGCAGCTAGAAAAGTTTCCAGTAGTTTGGCGATATCAGCATGAATTCCAATTTTGCCAAAATACACTGCTTCCATCTGAATCATCTTGCTCTTTGCTCTTAAGTGTGTTGGTTGCCACACGAGCAACCTGTGAGGGCAACTGCATCCACACCAGACAGATATTGGTGATTGGCAAGCCTTGCAAACTTGGCTTAATTCCTACTGTAGTTTACCGATTGGCTACCAGGCATGACACTCATGTCTCCTCAGTATATGCGTGACAATGAACTTGTATAAAACCTCTCCCTGCCATGTATGGGCTGTTGTGTTTAGAGAATGTGCAGTGTCAAGCTAGCCAAGGAGTAAACTTGGACAGAGCAGCTCCCCTGGCCACAGAGGAGCAGGCTCAACAGGGTCTTGCATGAGGATTAAGTCAGAGGCAGTATGTATATAGTGATATATGAGGGGTTTGGACGTACTGAGTGAGAACACAGTTGGCCGGCAGAGAAGTGGACTAAGATTTGCATAAGTAGTTTGAGAAGTTTCCACAGACATTCTGATACTTTTTTGGACACATTTCTTCCTCCATCACTCCTAGGATCCACTGTAACACCGTGAATACACAGCCCTTATTCTTACTTAGCAGCTAACATTTTATAGCCCCTGTAAAGTCAATATGGGATTAGTGATTTTAAAAGAAAGATTTTGGTAACATTTGTAACATTTATGATGCTGTTTATGGTTTGTTTACCAGATGAAGAGGAGGCAGACATGATCAGCTGAAAAACCTCACATGACTATTTATCTAAAAGTTACCTGCCACTTCTATGGTAAAATTATGGGCTGACTGAGATATGCGTGGTGAAGATAAACACAGTTAATGCAAATGTAACCCTCTGTTCTGTATTGTGTAAGAGAGGCATTATAATACTTCTTCAAATTTCCTCTGACTTCAGAGGAACCTGTACATGTGCTGTATACACACCATCTCATACAGTACGCTGACACTCACTGACCTTTGTTTTCCTGAGCCATGCGTAGTGCCTGCAGGGATGTCTGCGGGCTGATCTCCAGCTGGCACACCAGCACTTTTGTGTGACTGATGGCTGGAAGCGCTTTCTGCAGCTCCTCACTGCCCAGCAGCATGTTGGCACCGGCTACGATCACAATGGCATTCTCACCTGCCCGTGGACACCAAAAGAGACGTGTGAGGATACAGCAGCCACTGTGTGATGACTTTGAGAAGCCATGGGAACTCTCTAGTCCACAAAAAGAGCTAAATTGGGAATATGAGATAAGAGATACTGTGGTGGCTTGCTGTACATTATATTTTTATACTTTTTCTTTTTCATTTTTACACTGTGCTAGCAGGGCAGTATACCAACTCACATTTGGCATTAACATGAAAAACATGTAGTGTCAAACAGGATGTCAAGTGTCAAATTTTCATCAAAATGTCCATGCCTTTTTACTCCTGTAAGCATATAGTTAATTTGTCATCACATTATAACCTTCAAAATACTTCAAATAAACCCAAATTAAACACAGAACCCTAATGTTTTGATTTGTTTTTCTGCTTGAGCATTTCTTTTCATCACTTAAAGAATTATTTGACCTTTTCACACTAATGCAAAATGGCCTGTGCAGTGATTATTTCTCGCAGTCTCTCAATGAACCACTTTCATTTAGACCTCTATATTCTGAAGCATTGAATTCAAACACTTAACTGCATAATGATGAATGAGGATGCACTTTACTGGCTATATGGCTATAAATGATAGAAAAGGGGTCCAAATCCAAAAGGGCATCTGCGTATCATGAGAGTTTTACATCACCTGACTGTATTTGCTACATGACGGAAGTTGCTCTCTATCTGAAAAGTCTTGTATTGCCGTAGACTAGAACCTGTGGATAGTCAGCACGGTTTAGTGCACTTAAGTATTTGCGTGTGTGTGAGTGTATATCCGGTGATTATAGTCACTTGAACAGTGGTGAGTCAGTGGCAGTACTAAATGCATCGGTGTGCAGTGTGTCTGTAGTAATGAGAAAGAGTAGCACACATGCACTCTCAGTTGTACACATGTGACGCCATTTCTCCAACTCAAAGAGCTGCTGGGTTTTTAGAGCTTTTAGGATCTCAGCAGGGTGGTATAGGCTAGTGGGGAAAGCATTTACCTGCATCGTTGACAATGATGGAGGCAGCTCCTGTGGCTGCGTCAGAGGTCTGCCCTGCAAAGTCTGAGACAGAGGGAAAAGACGAAAGGTGGAAATCAGAGTTTAAAAGCCTCCATTATTTGCCTTTTATTTAACACACCTCTGAAAACCAAAATGTCACCATAGTAACCATTACTAATTGCTTGGAGTGCTTTGGCTCACGTCAGGTTTTTGGCTACCAAGAGACAGGCCATAAACATCTGGAGTGTGATATGTGCACTGAGCACAACTTTATTTTTAACAAATCCAAACGGTTTAACAGTTATTGGCCATAACAACAAAGAAACTTTCTTGTATATCCAAAAGCCTCGAGTAACTAAAAAGAAATGGCAAAATACAGACTAAAAAAAAACATTGCTCTGAATGTGAACTTTTTGCCATGCAACATGGAAATGGCAACCAATTTGGCATGTGCAGTAATGCAAAAAAAAACTGTACCTGTGTGTACACCATTGTTCTTGAAATTCTGAATGTAATTGTCTCCAAAGAAGTCTTTACCAACCTAGAAAAGATTGAAGGCAAAACGATTACAACAAAGAGAGTGTCAAGCGGGGTCAGACTTGGTTAGCGGCAACTTTTGAAAAGTGGTATACTCAAACCTCAGTTGGGTTGGATTTTCGTGTGCCCTGCCAGCATACTGGCATGGTGCCGCCGCCGAAAATGTGCAAAAACTAACACACAAAGTCAACAAACGCACACACGCGCAAACACACGACCAGCTGCGCCAAGCCTTGAAGACACGATAACCCCGCCTTCACGCCTCTTCATGCCCACCTCGCTTTCCCTCCTTCCCCTCTTCCCCTGATCCGCATAGGGATGTCCACATCTGTAGCTACTTTGGGTTGTGGAAGGGGTCCCCACCTTGCCCCGAGGCGCCTACTTCGAACCCACGCTTTCCAAAAAACGTGCCAAAACGCGGGCACTTCTAGCTGCCTGTGATAATGGGTTGGGCTGGTATTGGCTGCTTGGCCCCATTCTCTTTGAAGAGCGGCCTTCCGTCTTGGATGTTTTTGACAAGCCGGGGTGTCTATTTTTGGGTTCTCCCCATGCCCGGAGAGCTCCTCCCGCACTGGGTTGTTATCGATCGGGCCTCTTTGTTCTGACAGAGGTGGGGCTTCGGTGCTTTAGTGCTCAGGTTGAAAGGCCACACTGAGCTTACTGATTGGAGACTCTGGGTTGTATGGTATGGGAATAGGCTTGTTTGAAGGCACTCAAGCGTGGGTGGGCGTATGCATGCGGTATAGTATTGATCAAGAGAAAATGAGGCATGGAGAGTTGATGCGGTGAAATGACTGAAGTGTGAACGAAGCTATAAGGTTTTTGGGAGTTGTTAACTAGTTGGTGGAATAAAGCAGCTGATGGCTGATTATTTGTACTGAGTAACACGAAGATGAGCCAAAGGTTGGACAAGCAAAATAACTTTTTTTTCAAAAACTGAAATGCTCAGATTCATGCTAGGCTTCAGACTAACACATTATAACACAAGACTCCACAGCGTATGGCTGCAAACTTGATTCCAGCGTCATACCTTACAGACCATAGCGGTTTTGGCCCCCAGTCTTGCAGCCTGAATGCACTGATTGGCCCCTTTACCTCCGAAGCCGATAAAGAACTTGCTACCATGGATGGTTTCCCCGGCTTTGGGTAGCCTTGGTGCCTGGCTGAGAGAAAAAACAGGCAATGAGCACAATTTTAAGGAGTACGTATTCACATTTAAAACCTCATGGGATCTGGAGGATGAAAAATCAAGATTTCTCTCCTTAAAGAAATGTTTAGATATTTTAATTTTAATCTGCTTTTTTTCACCCCGACAGTCTCTTCACGCTGCAGAAAAAAGTTTGAAAATGTTCCATCAAACTTTGAAAAATGTTTTATTTGGCAGTGTGAGTGTTCTACGCTGAAACCGAGGAGTAAAGGGGGATGCCAAATATGAAGATAAACCTTCAGGGCCGAATCTTTTCCTGGTTATGCTATTTATTTATCAAAGGGAAATGTGAAAAAACACACAGACAAGAGGTTTCTCTCGAGTCTGCTGAGGATTGTATCTTTTGGCCTTGTGAAGGTCTTTCACAGAAAGGTCATCAAAATGCAACCATTGCTGGAGCAAATGGAGCATAGAAAACTTTTCCCTTGAGTCTTTCACCCCCCTTTTTTTGGGTTTTTGTACTTAAGCACAGTAATAAATACACAGACAGAGCATGGAGTTTGCAATTGGCTCATCACTCTAAAAAGCACACTAGATATTTTACCTAGACATTCAGTCAGATATGCCCATGCATGTGTCTCCAAATTTGCAAATGATGCAACTAGCAAAAGCCATAGATGTCTCAACTTGACACTGGCCGCACCAGTAATGCCTGACTCATCAGGGTTGGGTAAAGTCCCACCCCTCCCCTCAAGGTTGATATGCCACAGGTGGGTGCCCTCAGGAGGAGCTGTCTGTTCCCTGATTCCTCCAATCATGGAGACAGAGTGGGTGGTGAGTAATATGGGGGAGAGACAACAGACAGCTTCATACTGTACGTCAGGATGCTGTGGTCTGGCCCCAGGCCAGCACTGCCCGGGGCCAGAGGGTTTGCGGATGGCAAAATGTTGTCATAAACTTGTTTTTCACCCTGTTGTTGCTCTTTTTTATATCTGTGTGTGTGTGTGAGAGTGTGTTTGCGGCAGGTGCGCTATTACAGTAAGCTCACTCAATCCCAGGATTTCCAGTAACTGAGAGGCTGGTGGCAAACACTGGAGGTTGCTATAAATGCTGCTGTTTTTGCACCGGCGTGTGAAAACACTAAAATGCCCAAAG
The DNA here is from genome assembly GCA_019142605.1 of Cephalopholis sonnerati. NCBI lineage: Eukaryota > Metazoa > Chordata > Actinopteri > Perciformes > Serranidae > Cephalopholis > Cephalopholis sonnerati. The sequence continues at coordinate 13,387,131 of JAGQAX010000015.1, read as the reverse complement.
CTATAACAGGATGTAGGGTCAGTGAGACTGAACTGTGGTGAGAAGGAAACGGAACAAAGGTTGAGCACATGCAAATACACACGCACACACACATCTCTTCCACAAACACATTACCTATTCTACTTGGTGCAGTCGTTTTAAAACATTTTTCCCACCTGTGTCACAGCTGCGTGACTCGTGGTAAAAAAGTAGTGCCTGTACACAGACTCCAGCAAGTCTTAGTGTTGTGCACGTTCCCACTTCACGAGTAAAATGAACTAGTACACGTTTATAGTTCACAATTAGAATTCTGAACTAAGTTCACAGTCCTAAAAAATGAACTAGTTAACATTCTTGTCTTCCATTTTTAAATTAAAATACAATTTTGTAATCATCATACACTCACAGATATTTCCCAAAGCTGGTCAGAAGCTTCAACTCAATGTGTCATTTCAAATTTGTTGCCAATGTGGCTGACATTTGGACTTGTTTTTTCAAACTGGCGGGAACAATTTGCATCTAAATGTGAGATATTTTTCCTTCAAATATCCATATGAACTGGCTTCAGCAGTTCCAATAGCTGTGTCGTCTGAAACTACCATCAGCACCAGCCATGCCAGTGCTGTGCCAGAAAACCCAGATGCCATAAAATGAGTGTTGTTAACTGTCACAGGAGAGTTAACGATGCCCACATTAAAGTTCAGAAGTTACAAACAAATGTGAACCCATCATAATGTCACCCATTGGTTTGTGGACTACTGTTTTCAAGCCTTAAGTTTGGCATTCTGGCCATTGCCATTTTGTTTTTTTGCGAACAGAGGCGACTGGAAGTGACCATATTTGGTCAAGAGGGTGGAGCTGGGTGGGAGTGAGGGGTGGATCTGACTGAGAACCCGTAGACATGACGCATGCAAAACTACACTGGCAGCAAATTAATTTTTCCAAGGACAGTGAAGGCATGACCCGTCCTACTCTACCTGCCTCTGATTGGCTTGCCCCGACATTCTCACACTAACCCTCACCAATCTCCCTCCTCTTCCTAACCAACCCAACCAACAAAAGCAACAAGTACTAGCCAATCAGAGGGAGAATAAGGCCAGTTATGCCTAGGAAAGGATAATTTGCATTCTGGTATCCTTTCTGCATCCGACTCTCGGCTCCACCATGGAAAGTCGCTGACATAGACAAAGTTAGCTTCCATAAGTTTTAAGTAATCTTAAAAATAGGTTCTGCACATCTAAAGCTACATTAACCAACTAACTAAGTATTAATAGTGAATGCGAAATGCAAAATAGGGTTAGTCAATGCCATTCATTGACGTTAGCTAGCTATACCAAAGTTTCCAGTAGGTTACAATTCATAAACCACAAAGGATCAATAACTTTTTAATTAAATTTTGGCTAACTCATGATGCCTAAATGTGCTGTTTGTTCAAGAGCCAGCAAACGGAAATTTTGTGTATTTAACTATGTTAATGCTACACCACTAAACACTGTTATTGATTAATATATAATCTCCAGATTAAATGAATGACGTACAGTTCAGCGTTATGTTAGGCTGCATTAATATTAACATTCTTTGGTAACGTGTTTGTGCACTGTTTTTGCAGGTCCTGTTCATTTCATTATTGATGACAGATGTCAAAAACATCTGTTGGAATGACTCTTTCTCCTCTAGAATAAGTAATGTTCCTGAGTGCTTGTAACCATGTGCAACCTCACAAAGCCACAGAAGTGATTAATAGTTACTTTGCTATCGCCATTAAATGTCAAACACTGCAACACTTAAGCTGAGGGATTGATGTGTTTTCAGATAATGTGATGGAGCTCATAATAAGAATGCAATTCTGCATTTTTCTCTACATGACACATTTCTCACTGTTACAATGTTTTATTCCACTCAGCCATGGTTTGGATCAGTTGGACAGCTAAGTCCAGCGTGGGTCAGAGAGAACTAGAGCCTGAAGGGAGTAACCTTGGCGTTGATAGCCTCTTTATTCATTGTTTCAACTGGAGTTGTCTGAGGTGGAAGAGCCTTCTTCACTTCTACAACCAGTCCCCACGAGGAAGAATCATCCTCTGTGAATTTGGGGGACCCCATTTGGGTGATCTTTAAACACATTTTTGAGTACAGGATGAGAGCTTTAAGTAGGGTATGTAGTTTTTGGAGGTAGCTACAACCAATCCAGTTACAACCTAACAAACACATTACCAAATAAAAAGTGGCAACTACACTCATCATTCTGATATATCTGCTGGTGCACAACAGACTCATCATTTGAGTCTCGGGTCTCACTGAGGTTCAAACATGGCTGAGTCTTTTGGATATTTCCTGTAACGCAAAGACTAGCCATCTCGATCAAGGCCCCAGGAACAGCCTCAGGCTTTGAAGCCAATCTGACACAGTGGCCAAACAGTGGAATTACAACTTCTGGGTCTGTCTAGTGATGACATGGGGCGCAAAAATACCTTTTCCCATAGACCTACCTTGTAAAAGAGACGTCTGTAAATCAGCAGCTATTTTTTTTTTGAGGTATATCAACTTCACAGTATGAACACTTAAATAATTCTTACTTAAATCATTGTGTGATTGTCAATTAACTAACAGCCACATCAGTTATTTCCCTACTGCAATTCATTACGGCAAGCCCAAGACTGAGTGGCTGGGAGGCAGGGTTAAAGAAAACACTAGTGCACTTGCTTTATGGGCCCATGGATGCAGAAGATCTGGGTAATTTATAGCCGGAAATCTTCTTTGTTGTATCCAGTCCTCTCACACATCCACAATCTTGACACACACTTCTTTTTAACAGCTTAACCTTGACAGATTGTTCTTATGCACTGTTTGTACATATCTCTATGAAAAGTCATGCACTTTGTAATTTGTATATAACCCACATAATCAGTAGAAAACACAGACTGGGCTGGTGGATGGGTCAAACAAACACAGGACTTTCCCCCAGGAGGCCAGTGTTCAAAACCAAGTTAACTTTGAGTTACCTTGTTTTAAGGTATGTCATCACTTTGTGATACCCAATTTTCTTCCTAAACATAACCAATGCAACTTTACTTTCCTAAACCTTACCTTTGTAACTTTATGTTAAGGACATAACGTGATGACACACAACCATGATTGTTTTCCTACACCTAACTTTACTTGCCTAGATCTAGCCTTCGCAACGTTACCTTAAGTATGAAACTTTCTGTTTAGTACAGTAACATGACGATGTCATTCGTGGAGCGTTAGCTTGCTAGATATCATATGAACCATTTTATTAGGGTACATTAACCTGGTGGTGGCAGGGTGCAAGACCAGACCCAGAATTTCTTATAAGGGAGAGAGGAAGAGTTTTTTTTTTAGTTATTTTACTCAAATGCAGGAAAACTATGCTAACAAAACATTAATCACAGCTGTATAATCTAAACAGTAGTACTGATTGAATATTTCAGGTAGCATCCAGGACCATTTTCTGTTAAAAGGACTGACCATTCACTGACACTCATGGTGGAGGTCTAGTTCTACTTAATCTAGATCATTATTCCAGTTCCTCTGCTTGTCCTCACTTCTTTATTTTGTAAAGAGATGCTTGTAAATTGACTGATAGGGAAGTCTTTTTGTCAGGTGTAGAGGCTGAAAGGATTATCATGTAAGAAGAGGCATTTATCTGTGTACATCATACACAGGTCACTTACCAACGTTCTGCCTTTCTGTCTTATAAAAATGCCCAGCAAAGTTCTTATGTGTCATATTTGATCTTAACCTTTAAGTGTTCATGACATTTATTGAGACATTCACACGATTGTGATGAATAATAAGCACAACCTTTGTAGATTCTAAAAATATTGTCAATGTAACATTTGGCCGACAGCCATCTAAAGTCGGATAACTGACAGGTAAAATAAACAGATTTCCAAATTCTTAAATAAATCCACCCACGCCTCTTCATGCCCAGAGAGACACTTGGCTATTGTTGTCTGTGGTGAGTGCACCAAACAAACAGGGCAGCTATGTGCTAAAGTGCAACCTCAGTGCGTTTTCTCCCATGGAACCAAGAGGCCAAAGCAGGTGTTCAGTGACGTGAAGTGTTTGCTTTGAGGCTGGCTCTCATTTCCCTCTCCTCCGTCTCTATTAAAGTCATTCCTCAGCTGTTGGTGAGCAACAGGGGGAAGTAGACTTGGACACAAACAAACTGAAATGCTGTTTTCCAAAGTTTGAACTAGAGCTTGTCTTTCCAGTTCCAAACATAACCTCTGAAGCGAACTTGACACTTGCAAAATAAGATACACTGAGTAAGCTCAAGCTTTTGCTTGTATCAAAATTTTATATAATTACTATGTAATAAGTGTGGGTACTACATGGTCGAACTAAACGCAGAAGCCATTTTAATCTGAGTGTAATAACCTTCAGTTTATGTTGAGCCTCAGAAAAGAAGCTTTTCAAACCTATGCATCACTGAGAGGAAACATTTTTGTTCTCATCTTGTATAATTTTCCACGAAGGTCCTTTTAGCGGAAGCTCCAGTAAATCAGGACAAGGTGAAGGAACTTAACAAAGAACAGGTTGAGCAAAGACAACATACCTTACATGGACACAGTGAGCTGCGGTGCTAACAAGAGGTGCAGTGTCGGAGTAGGACGTGGGCGTTTATTTTTGTGTGGTCAGACCATTTGTTAGAGCCACATGCATGTTGCCATTATTCACTCGCTGGTCAGAAACAGCCTATATCAGTGGACATAATAAGCCACTTATCAGCCTATTCAGAATCTGAATTGGTTGGCGCTTATAGAAACATCACAGCTTTGTTTCTTTTTTTTAAACATTTACATAAAAGGTTGGCAGACAGATTTTTGATAGAGCTTATGGTATAGAACAATTCCACTGAAAGAGAAATATAAAACAGTGGAAGGTGTTAATACTTTAATACAGCTTTTTTAAACTTGAGGAGAAAACCCCTGTATTCCGCTTGTGAGCATCACAGTCCCACAGCACAGCAATGAGATAAATTAGCTGCCAACTATTTTGACATTTAATTGTTCTAGCTCCCTAAATGTGGGGATTTGCTGCTTTTCTTCATCATTTATGATATCAAATCATGTATCATGTAGTGAATGTGTGATAGTCTTTGGGTTTTGGATTGTTGGTTGGACAAAAGAAGCTATGTGAAGGACATTGTGATGAGCATTTTTTTTTAGTTCTTTGGTATTTTATGAGCAAAAGATTAACCATGAAAAAAATCAGCAGATTTACTGATAATGAAAAAAAAATAGTTGAAGCCCTACTGTGCACTAATAACAGTGCTTCCCAGGCTGGAGACTTGGACCCCTCCAAGGGGTCACAAGACAAATCTGAGGCCACGAGATGAGTAACTGGAATTTTTTTTTTTTTGCTTTTCCCTAAAATTTGCTTTGAAATTGAATACTGGATAGTTTTACCAGCTCAGACCTCTGAAATCATCCAAATGAAACAATCTGAGAGGGCAAAATTATCATAAATACTCAAAAATCACTGACATATGTAGTGTCTGATGTGAGGATGGAGTCATTCCTGGGGCAAAAAACAAAAAGGTTAGAAACTACTGCACTCACACATGGTCTGAAAGACTGTATCAGAGTTAAAAATTCCAAACTTTGCACTTAACTCAGTAACAGTTGTATTATTTTCATGGTTAATCGACTGATTGTTTGGTCAATAAAATGTCAGAAAAGTGTTTAAAATGTCGATCACATTTCCAGAGCCCACGGTGACATTTTCAAATGTTTTTTTCAGGACACATATGAAACGTGGGGGTTTAAAGGTCTGAAAATTTTGAGCATTAAACACAAAATTTCCTGCATTCTGATGAATTTTTATGCATAATTTTGTACCTTTTCTGCATCAATTTACAGTGTAAATGTTTTTAATTTTGTCAAAATAAAGGTCCTCTGCTATTTTTATGTTTCTATTGGGGTGGGGCAGGGGGCAGTGCATGTTTTAAATATTGAAATGGAAGTGTCCCCTGCATCCCCTCGAAATCTACTCCGATGCAATCCACTTATCAATTAATTCGCGAATTGTTATACTTTCAGTTGGAGGCCAGATGTGTGAGTCTGGGCTTGAGATTCACTCTAATAAAAACATCAGATAAAGGGATGTTTACTGTGCTTTGGTAGAAACAACACTGTGGTTCTGCTCTATAATTTAGGAAACTCAGATTCTCACTGAGCAGGTGATAAGTGCCTCCACTCAGTAAGCTGAGGCAGTAGGGGGCACTGTACAGCTTTGACAATGGGTTAAAAGCCTGAGAGGCTCCGCTGCTCCTCCTCTTTGTGCACTGCAGATAGTAGACGATTTAACATGACCTTTTACTACCAAACAATATGCCGTAAAAAAGGAGCAGAGTATGCTCTGCAGCCTGACTAATACATTTATAACAAAACACCAGAGAGATCTGTGTTACTCTTGTGTGTTTGTATGGCAAGACAGAAGCAGAGGGAGACAGAGTGCGAGAGTGTATGTATGTGTGTGTGTGTGCCTCCGCTGTCTGTCAGTCAATTGTAGTGCCACCCAAACACTGGCTGTTCAAGACAACTGGATTTCTAACTTCAAAGCCATGCATATCACTTTGAAGGGCTGCGAATGTATTCCAACTACCCTCCCCTATCCGCATTCTGACCTCCATCCAAAAAGCCCCAACCCCACACACACACATACACACACTCTCCAAAAACAGGCCATTTCCCGTTAGCTTATTAGGGTCTTAATTGACAACGCCTGCCCTTCAAAGCAGAAAGTCACTGGCTGAATTGCTAATGAGCAACAAAATAAATACTTGCCCACCAAAGAAAAAAAAAACAGTAGGAGAAGCATGTGTTTTTGATAAGTTGGAACTTGTGAGTGACAACAAAAATGTGACAACTTGAATTGGAGTGCGCACTCGCCAGAATGCCATGAAACTTTTCTCCCACTGGCACATATTGTGCTTGTTTATTTAGATCTCCATTTGCTGGCAGCCAGGTGACAGTTATTTTTTCCCGTGTTTCACATAAAAATATGACACAAGCTGTACGACAAAACTGTCGCACAAGCTCAAACAGCACACTACTTCACGCTGACAGGGAGACATTTAGGTGGCTGGAGCCCATGAAGACATGACATTATACTGTATTGACTTTATGTATCTTCTGCGATTGTGTCATTCCTCACAAAGGTTATGGTAAATGAGGATGACAAATTGTTTTCAACTAACCCATTGTGCTGGAGATGATGACTAATGATTTGTGGGAATGGATCCTACTTGGCTCAACAAATCTCACCACGTATGAGGATGATGCAACACTGACATTTTAGTAAGCAGTAATTATACCAGATCATCTGCACACTTTGAGTCTCTGAAACCAGAGTCAGATTTACCATGGGAGGGTCACACCTACATCATCTGCCAATGACTTGATCAATGATTTGGTCTCTGTACAAGTACCGGCTGCAGCAGTGGATCATTTTTAGTATCTTAGAACAGCAGCTTATGTAATTCAAATAAATCTAAAGAATGATGTATTCTTTATATAGAAAATGTTATAAAATTAAGAGTTAAAGATGGACACATGTTTCCTGTCTTTCTCTTTAACCAGAAGTCTGCTCACTATTATTACCCGATGGCCTGAAAGCTGTTGGACCCCACGCTCTTAGACCGAGGATGTTCTGTACAACATTTTGGGCGTTTAGGACAAGTATTGAAAAAGCAGCCAGCAGCATTATCTAAGTTTAGACCACTTCCTCTATTCTTGTGTAGACAGGACAGTGCAGTCCATTTCAAGCCATCATGGAAAACACCCTTCAGCCCTTATGCCATATTTTCCACAAGCTTGCATGTCAAACTAAAATCCTTAAAGGAAAATTGGGGGATGTGGTGGTTAATAATAATAAAGGGAAACATGTTTTAAGCAAAGACAATTGACCATTAGCTGAGCTACACCCTCTAAGTTACTGCTGTGTCTGTCAAGTTAAGTTAAGCGAGACATAATGCAGTTTACATTGACGGCAGATTTACTCCTTGAAATTCTTTTTTGAAACAATAGGTTCTGGATTTCAGACAGAGGTGCACAAAAGCAGGCTTCTGTTTTAGCCACAATTTACTAACAAAGCAAACATTATTTTTATTTTTTAATTTTTAATTTTATATGCCATTATTATTCCCGCGAGGGGAAATTCCAAGTTTCCACTCTGTTTAACATTTACACACAGGCCTGAAATACCCACACACATGCACAAACAGGGCCTATACATACATCAAATGGAGCGATGTCAGAGTGAGGGGGCTGCCCATGGGCAAGCGCCCCGAGCGGTTGGGGCGGGGTTCGGTGCCTTGCTCAAGGGCACCTCAGCAGTGCCCAGGAGGTGAACTGACACCTCTCCAGCTACCAGTCCACGCTCCATATTTTGGTCCGGTTGGGGACTTGAACCGGCGACCCTCCAGTTCCCAAGCCAAGTCCCTGTGGACTGACAACTCCACGAGATGATTAAAATTGCTGTTTCCGGCTGACTTTTAATGTTGCCTTGAAGTCCTTAAAGTCCTGTAAATACACATCTTAAATGTGCACTTCATGGCTGCACTACTGATGTGCATGACTGTGCTAAAAGACAAAGTCTGAAGCTGCATTTCATTCTAACATAACCCTGTTTAGTTATTTAACTTACTTGATTTTTTATTTTCCAAATGCTGTCATTTCTAACTTTAATTTGGCCAGGGTTGCTGGAGTACAACTGTCCTGAATACAATTCAGAGCAGGACAGAGTAACTAATGTGAAAAACCTGAAAGGCAGGACCAGCCTCCACACAGTAGAGATTCAGGAAATATTACAGACTGTACACTGCGTGCTAGTTGAGTCCCAGCCTTTGACCTAACCAGCAACCCACAAACTAATGTAGTCTGTTAATGACAGTGTGTGACAGTGTGTCTTGGCACTGGAACACTAGGTTACGACTGTAGGTAGTACGCTGGTTAGCTGGGATTGCTAATGATTGAAGCTTAAGCTCCAATACTCCTCTTGTGTTTTTCAGTTTGAAACAAAAATTTAAAATGAGTATCGGTCTTACTACAGGTACATGCACACTGCTTCAGCTTGTGGAAAAATCCAAAGCTTTACAGGCTCATTGTACATGCTTGGTGTGCTTGATAATACCTTTGAAAATTAAGCATACCTACTTGTGACCTCTCATCACAGGTTATTGTCTGCGTGTGGAGCAAATGGGAACCACTGGTGCTGAAAAATAAAGCCACTGCGGAAGTGCCAAAAACCTGCTGTTACACAAATGTCCACTTGAGGCTGGCTCCAAGTGAGTCAATCACTGTGTAACTCACCTGTTTACATTTTATTAATGCTCAAAGGTATGCATAATTAAGGGCATGGCTGCTTGGAGTGACAGGCCGTCTGCTGATAGTGTCTTGGGGTTTCAGTCAGATCCACCCCTCATATCTCCACGGCACCAGCCTCTCCAAAAAAACCAAAACCAAAACCAAAAAAACGGCCAAAATGCCAAACCTGAGGCGTCAAAAAATGAGTCCACAAACAACTGGGTGACATAATGGTCAGTAATTTTCCTTCTTGGACTGTTTCATTTGAAGAATTTTTAGAGGATAACAGACAGAGGTGAAAGAAAAACAGACATTAAAGTCAGAATTTTAAAATATGTTAATAGCCCACATTTTTTATGTAAAACAAACATCTAGTTGTGCTTCATATTTATCTTGGGGAGTCCCGTGGGTTACAAGAGAGATGAGTAGCTCCATATAGTATTCAAATGCTGTTTCCACTGCTATAAAATCAGTGTTTCAACCTTTTTAGAGAGTCTTCTAAAGACAGATGGTTAGACATTTCAAACAATGCACATTTTAAATATTAAAAACTAATACTTCTAGAAAAATGTATCAAACAAATCATACTTGGAAACCCTACCTACATATAAACCACAGCTACACAGGGCTGGACCCAAATGTTGAGTAACATGTCTGAAATACATGTCCTAATATGATCATGAAAATTTGCCCAATGTCCTGCTTCCTGCTGGGCCCACCTGAGGAAGCAGGGGAGTTTCCTGAACACAGATTTAGCTAGAGGTTTTGTCCTCAGCCTTCACATACAATATTAGGTTGATTTATGGTCACTTCAGGAAGCACACACAGTACTTGCACAACTTGTTTTACCAGTTGGTGGTGATTTAGTAAAACAAAGTTAAGGAAAGGTTAAATATACTCACCTCACCAAGTCAGTCATACAGGAGCCAACCACCATCACATCAAAGGTTGCTTCAGTCATGATCTGATTAAGGACACACACTTGTGTTATTTTTATAGTGACAACAGTCATTTCTGGACATGAAATATCTTAAAGATCCTTTATTTAAATTACGTGTTGATGATTTGGGAGATTTCTTGAATTTCTCAACATCCGTCCAGCCTTTCCAGTAAAGCCTATTCATAAACAAGGACAAAATCTAAAGCATAGCAGACTCCCCGGGGGCATATCAGGCAAAATATGTAAACTAGTTTCCCAACAGCCTCCAAACAAAAATCACTTGATATTATTTATCTCCCACATTAGCATGAGCTTGACTGAAACAAGAAAGAAGGTAAAAATAGAGCATTCATCGCGGGCTGAGTTGGACAGGTTCCAATCTTATTGGGGGTGGAGGGGGGGTGGGGGTATTTCAATGCTACACCACGTGAATGCACCGCAGCCCAGCAAAGTCTATAATTAATTCAATCCTCGGCTTGTATCAGAGCTAATGCTAGTGTGTTAATCTCTTCAAATCTCTGCCTAGGCAGTGGAAGACTTGGAAAGCCTGGCCGCTGGCTGCAGGATGGCTCAATTCTCTCTCCCACATCTTGCAGCATATTGTCTTCCCTCGGCAGGCATGAAAAGCTAGCCTAGAACCCTCCACGTCTCCACTGCAGGAGAATATTATGAGATCTGCATTGTCCAACCACTTGAAACAGCAAGGAACCCTCTTAAAATTCTCCCTCTCTTGTTGAATTTGAGGCCGAATTATCATATAGTAGCTGACCAACCTGAATAAGTGTTTGTAGACACTGAATATGAATGAACAAATTTAGAGATGATTGAAGAGTTAAAAGTCACATTTTAAAAAATTAACTGTTAAAGCACAAAGTACAGTGGTCATACGCTTGGAACAATTGAGCCTAAATGCAAACCAAAGCTGCACACGGTGGGGTAAACAGTTTAGACTGAGCCATAAGCAAAATCCAAAAGAAAACGCTCTTGGATCCATTTAAAAAAAAACTTGTAAGATTACATACTTTGCCTATGTCTGGTTAGGGAGTCAAGACTTAACTGGGTAATGATTGTTATTACACTGATATGACCATTTATGTTTAAAAAATGCTTTTCAGAAGTTAAGATAATGGCTATAATCTCAAAAGTACTCATTTTACTCTCACTGCACCCCCACCCCACCAAACACACACACACTTAGTTTGTAAAGAGGCTTTTTTTATTCACAGTGGCTTATTTTCCTAACCATTTAAGAACACTCAAAAGGCAACTGTGGGGGAACATTAAACTAATCAGACAACCTCTTATGTAATTGAATGATAACCAACCAAACATATTTTACTGTTGCTCTTTCTAATGTAAATACATTTTTCTTATTTAATCTGAATCACCCCCATGAGGGTGGAATTTCCCCTTTGTGAATCAGCCCTATTGCCCTCAGGCGGAAACACCACCGGCCTTGCTGCACGTACCCTTATCATTTCTATGCCTTTGTGCTCATCTTTCATTTTTATTTTCCAAGTTAGATTTGTTCTGTTTGTACAAGTCAAAAACATTTCAGGTGTCGTTTCACATGGCCCCTTGAGTTTTGAGGGGGTCTGATAAATACAAGAGCATAAATGCCACATAGACTCACAACTTGAGTTTTCAAAAAAGAACTGACCACATATTTGATCTTTTTGTAGTATTTGGGTAAGAATATACATACAGTTCAATGTGATGTGAATGCAATGAGACTTCTTTTGGTTAAATCAATAACCTTTCTGAACAAAAACTAAGAGGGGAAATGTAACAACAGCAAAAAGGGTTTTAATATAAAAAAATATTCATTAGACTTAACATATAAACTTTTGAGAATATATTAGTATATATGTATATAAGCATACAAGTACCTAAGTAACCAAAGTACTTGAGCTAGCATTTTCTTTCGCAGGGCTGAAGCAGTGTACCGGATGAAAGTGATGGTTATCATACTGCATACATTTGCTTTTCCATGGTGTTGGAAAAAAAGCAACTAACCTAGAGTCTGACCTTTAATTTGGTTAATTTCAAAAGGGAGACTTTTTACACATGGCTCCTTTAAAAATAGTTTCAAGTTTCAATTACAGTAATAAGTAATAAAGTATTTGTTCAACCCCCCCAAAAAAATGTCTGTTCCTTTAAGTGTCATCGTAGCTAACCGATAATAATAATAATAATAATAATAATAATAATAATAATAATCGTGTAACGTCATATACCGTGAAACCACGATATTTTCTGAGACATGTTCACACAGTGAAAGTCTCATACCATTGCACCCCTATTCTCAGGTATGCACCTAAGTATTAAAGTGGGTGCTTACTTAAGTATTAAAAATACGTAATTATCTTTATATGAGTAATACTGAGTGTTAAATTGTTGATATATTTGCCTGTAACACCTACTCCAGTGTTATGTTAATGGCTAGTCTTACTACTGGAGTATAAATTTAAGCAACAATTTCGTATAGCATTGGCTTACTGTACAGTATGCTTTCCACATAAGTCCTTATTGTGCAAGGTATCTGTAGTTATCAGAAAAAAGCCACAATGTCACAAAAATGAAGTATTAAGATAACTTCAAAGCAACTGCGTGTGTATCCAAACAGTCTTTCCAACGTCTGAAAATATGGGAACACTGGAATAGATCGCCCAAAACGCAAAGGGAGTATGACCTAGCTTAATAAGACGCAGTCTAAAGTCAAATAAAGTGTGTTTAGACGAACTGTTGTTGAGAAACGAGGCACAATAATTACCTTGCATTCAAATTTGTTCTTGCAGAGTGGACAACTCAACACCCACAACTGACAAGTGATGGCCAAAGTGCATAATGACAGCTGCCTGGCGTCATAGCTATTGCCAGACCCGTTGTTGTCAGTAAATCAGCGCACACGCATTTAGTCTTGCTTTAAATATTTTAGATGTAATTTTATCACACGGGACATGCTTTGTGTGTTATTTATAACTGGAAAATATGGCTCTGGATGTGAAAACACTCTTTGTATATAGACAGGCATTATTACAGACAGCTAACTACGGGGCATCAAAAGGACCCAAACAACATGTACCGGAAGTTTTGAGAGCATGAAGTAAACATTGGCGTTAACGCTTAAATTATCTGATTTCCAGCTCTTTCAGGTACTCGAACTCACACCGCATGTTGTATCTAAATAGACAATAATGAACAAATTGATTTTCGAGTTAGTTAGATGTTAAAATTGTTGAAATTTGACGCTACATTCTGTGGTAAGCTAACGGTGGCTAACGATACCAAGCTGACGAGTTTTTACAGTAACATTGACACATAAAATATGACGCACAGACTAATTTCCCCTGAGTCACTCACTGTAACAGCTAACGCCAAACAAAGTGTAGGACCTAAGCTTATTACCACATTATTTATTTCTCATGCAATGTGGCCAGCCTACATGGAAGTTCATAGTGAGGGAGAGGGGGCAAGTAGCCATTGGCCCTTGCATTGTTTTTATAACCTTAAAACTCCAGTAATATAAAGGTGGTTAAACACACTTTGTCAGCCTGCGTTATCTTCTCGTTGAAACATTTTCTCCGAATAACTTTTGCCAGAAAACTAAAATCTGATCTGAGAACAGGAAACTGATTCTGACGTTCAGACAGATATTTCCATTACACTAGGAAATGACAGCTAAAAATGACCGCCAGCTACGTGATATAGTTCATGCCCATTGACTCTTCAGTACAGATATGTGCTTGCGTTTTGTAAAATGTTGTTTTGATAAATGACGTTAAAGCATTTCCGCGAATTGTCACTATATGTTCACAGACTCTTCAGAGTGGATACAATGAACAACATGTCCCCTGAGGTTGCACTGCACCGGATCTCACCTGAGTTGCGGCCCTTGCTGTGCAGCGTTGTGCGGAACGGCCGAGTAGGACTCGACTCCACAAACTGTCTCCGTGTCACAGACCTCAAAACTGGGTGAGGAGCGCTTATGGACCATAACTTCCTCATGTGAAACACATTGTCAATCCATTACATTATATATTATAACATATACATAAACAGCTATACATTCAGAATGAGTCATGATTAGATTGGGACTAGTTAGAACTTTAGTAGAGTTGTGAAGTGAAGGTACTGAGTGGTATTGGAGGTGTTATTCACTGCTACAAATTCGCATTTGAAAGATTTCTGTAAATGATGACCATGCTGTTCCTCAAGCATGAAAGTCTCCCAAATAAACTTTTGGTTAATGTCATAGCCAGTGGTTGTAAATACAATTGTAGCTTATGGGAATTCATGTTTTTTTTTCTTTGTAAGTTTTGTATGGTTATAGCTTAATATATACAGTGATCAGCCACAACGTTAAACCACTTGCAGGTAAAGTGAATAACATTGATCATGTTATTACAATGCAATGTTCTGCTGGGAAACCTCAGGTCTTGGTAGTCATATGGGTGCCACTTGAGACGAACCACGCACCCAAACACTGCTTAAGACTGACTCCCCTCATGGTAACTGCACTCCCTGGTGGCAGTGGGCCCCCAGCTGTGCCTAATCTTAAAAACTGCTCAGGAATGGCCCCAGGAATGTGACCAAGAGAGCTCAAGGTGTCAAGCTGGCAACCAAATCCTCCAGATCCCAGTCCAAATGAGCATCAGTGGCATGTACCAGTACCTTAGAGTCAAGTCCGATCCATGGTGGGGCCTCCTTGAATCGGACCTGGCATGGATATAGGACTTAAGGGGGTGTCCTGTGGTGTCTGGCACAAGGGCATTGGTGGTGGATACTTTAAGTCCTGTGGGATTTGAGGAGGGTTTAGCTACCAAGGAATACAAAAGCACTGTCCTTGTTCTGTTTTGGCTGTGCAATGGTTGATGTACTTCCTTTGTGTGCACTTGTATAACCGTATTTCCAAGGACCTTGCGTGGTTGCGATGATTCACAATTATTGAAAACCTATTTTGTGGTTTGTTTTATTCCATCACTTACTGCCAACTCCTCACTCACAAGTTTAAGGGAAATAGGCTCAGCTGAAAACAAGCCTTACCTAGTCTGTGGCAGGCCACATTTGTGGCTTTTGGAGTGTTTGGAGTGGAGTGTTTGGTCTCATTTTGAACCGGAGCATCTGCACATTATTTCTATACCTGATATAACATGCTCCACAAAAGTTAGGCATGTTACGAGGTAAATAAATCAAATTTTTTTGTCACATATGCCTCCATCTTGACTGCAAGGGAGCCAGGAGAGACAATTCCACCAGCCGTGGCTGCGCTGTGTTCTTGCTGCCATTGACTGTGACCCGGTTTTGTTCTGTTTGTTGCACGGCATCATACCACACTGGAGCGTTTCAGAAGTAGAGTGTTTTACCTGCCCAGTTTTGTAGACTTGTAGATTTTGTTGATTTGGTCAATATCCTTGATATTTGTGCATCAACCATTAGTTATTTAGTTGACTTTAGTCTGTTTTAATTGTGTTTATTGTTATTACTTTGTTGACTTGTAGCCTACAGAGAAAGATAATACCATTAAAGGTCCAGTTATGAATGGCATGGATCAGAGATTTGTTGCTGTGTTTTAGTCATCAAAAATATACTAATCCTCATCATTATATCATATCTATATTTCACATACACATACACATTATTTTGCCATGACATAATATTTAGAGAACCCCTGTTAATGAGAGCATCAAATGTAGTATACCTGTGACACAGTATAAAAGGCGTCAGTTTCTGTGTGTCTGTCTGTGTTGCAGGTAACTGTAGGTTACACTCTCTGTATATTTGCCATGTCTGTACTGCTGTAGCTGTTTGTTTGAATTAACACCATATGGTTTGGTACACCTGACCATCGCCTTGGCATCCCTTTCTACTGCAACATCCAGCGGCTAAATGTACATTCTAACATACCTGCTGGCAGACAGAATTACATAGCGAGCGAAGCAAGCGAAGCTTATAGGGAATCAATCTAAATGCTGATGGTGTTTTTATTCTATAGCCGTTACATTGTCTAGAACAAAAAACTTGACAACATCACAGTCCGAAAAATTATGTTAGAATAATTATGTCCTTTGTTGATTTCATTTACTCCAATATTCAGATGTACATCTCTGACCCCTGGTCCCTGCTGTGATCGCTTCAAACTTCACATCCCCTATGCTGGAGAGACCCTGAAATGTAAGTAAACGAGTCACTTCCCTATTTGGTGTTTTCAAATGAATCTGAACAGTTAAGGCTTTGATGTTCGCTGAATGGCCACTAATATTTGTAGAATCTTGTGTTGATGAGTTATTGATAGTGTTTTGTTATTGTTGCCCTATGAGAAAATAATTTTGGGAGAGAAACTATCAGCAACTATTGCCTTGCCTTATTAGGTCACAGAGTAGTCATAGAATCAGAACAAGGGGTCAGCCAAGGCTCCTCGCAATCTTAAAATCAGGCTGGTTTATCAGTCTTTATCTAATATGTTCCTAGATGGATGTACAGTAAATACAAATTAGGGAAAAGTCACTGCATGAACAGTTTGGTCCGTCTGAATAATTCTTTTCATCCATGTTGTAGTTGTTTGTACTCTAAAATGTAAGTGCTGACAGCATTTCAATTTGCAGTTTTCCCACTGAGCTAAGGTTAATTGATTCATTGTCTAGAGCAATGGGCCTGCACTTTGAAAACAGAAACAGCAGTGCTGAATTAATAATTTCAGATAAAACATTTCATTCCAACCTTGATTAGTTTTGAGAGATCCACTTCTGTCTCACAGTGGGCTGGTTTGAAGATGAGAGGTGGTTTCAGGTCAACACCAGCCGAAGTCACCAGCACCAGTGGATAACTGAAATCAAGATAATATTCAAAACACATGCTCGGGGGGACTTTTAAACTTTTCAGCGGAAATAATCTGACAAGAGCTTTGGTTGGCTAGAAGGAATGTTGCCAGTGAAAGCACCATGTAAACATTCTGTATCACTTGAACAAATTGCATAATTAACCAAATGCCACCATTGGAATGTTTTGTAATTGCAGTTCCATAGCGAGATGTAAGTCCCACAACACCCACAGGACTCCTTCAAGTACAAAAACAAGATGAATGTTTTTGTGATTATGGTGCCGCTTAATCAGTGAAATGATACCAGTAAACATGCTGTTGCCGGTGCCATTGAACTTTACTTGAAGTGTCCCTTACTTCTGAATCAAGTCCCCACATCAGAGTCTCTCCTGTGTGAGCATGCCTCCTAAAGTGCCTAATGGGCAACATCAGAACATGTTGTTAAGTGATTATAATCATTGTTTAGAATATTTTCAACTTAGTGTTAGAGGAATTATGGTGACTCAGAAGGCCTATGTCAGACCTGTGTGTACGCACACGTCCTGAAATGATACTATCAGTTACCTTCTTTCAATTTTACGTGTGCTGGTTTGTCACCCATCAAGTTACCGGTTCAGATTGCATAAAAAGTGTATGTGTCAGTTGATTGGAGTTGACTGTTATTGTGGTTACCAAAACTTTGAAACTTAGAAGTGGCTTAAGTAATTTTCAACCAGGCGCCTGTCTTTTTTCATGTTTTTGTCTCTGAGTCATTAATGAAGACAACCCTTTTTGAAACTGGTCCGGTATTGAGCAAGAGTGCTGCAGCCGGCACCAGTGAAACAGGCTGCCATGTAACAATTCGGGGCATATTTACCCTCTCTGTGCATCCATTAAAAGTGCTTGTTTTTGCCACTGACTGGCTCAAATTGTTATTATAAATGTTTGACAAGGTTTTAGAAAGGTTCCCTGCGAAGGTTGACCTTTTTGTTAAGAATTAAGATCCTTTTTCTTTAAACAGAAAAAGGCCAGAAATTGCTCTTTCCAAAACAGACCAGACTCCATTTAAACAAACAGTAATTTTATTATTGTAAAACATACTTCATTCAAAGTTGAGAGAAACAAAACAGAAGTGTTAAAAGCTTTGGTTAATTTTTTCATTGCTCCAACAATCAGCAACTCTCATTTGGTTGAATTATACTCTTAATTCACCCAGTTAAATGGGGAAATCTGATGGCTTTTTACATGCTAAAAATACAATTTATTTAAATGGAGTCTGCTGGATTTGGTAATTGTGCTTTAAGGGCTGTTACTGGTTAAACAAAAAGGATCTTACCCTTTAACAAAAAGTCTATCTCTTTAGGGATACTTTCCATAATGTTGTTACACACGTATAATAAATAATAATTAGAGGCTGCCGGTGGCAAAACCAAGCACTGTTCGAGGATGTACATTGACGGTGCCAAATGCCCCGAGTGGTTACATTGCAGCCTGTTTCGCCGCTGCTGGCTGCAGTGCTCTCACTCAATAAAGGACCAAATCCAAAAATTGTTGTTCATGTTAGTCACTTGGACACAAAAACTTAGGAAACAGGGTCCACATTGAAAAATTCCTAGTTACCCTTTAAAGGAAAATTAATGAGATAAGTAAGTTGACCTGATTCAGCAGATGATTAAAATGTGTTATATCAAAGCTTTTTAAAAAATTATGTATTTTATTTCACATATTATAGTTTGTCAGAATCCCCAGACAACTCATACTCTCACCCACTTCAAAGATATAGTAGGCGACACAAGCCAGATCTGTCCACTAGATTGGTGAAACAGGTTTTTGTGGCTGATGAGTGTCGAACAAGTTCTTTGAATAGATGCCTACTCATTTCAGAAGGTTGGCAAAGGACAAACGTAACCTGTTAATGTGCAGGTCTGTATAGTAGATAAAACCATGCCTACAAGCTGCAGTTGATGGGGTCTGCAGTTTGGGAACACTATGAAATGCTAAGTTCATCAAGAGGATGTATATGAAGTTTTATTTGGCTCAGACTGTCTATAAAGTTTGATGCAAATGTGGCACTGCTTGGGGAAAAAACCGCCTGTCTAGTAAGGGGAAGTAGACTTTGCTTATTGTGCAAAATTTGCTGAAAATCTTTCCAGGCAGAATGGATTGTGACCTGTGTCAAGATGTAGCTAGACTCAAGGAGTGTGTGGATGGAAGGTTTAAGAATATGCAACACAGGAATAAAGCAAAAAGTACCCTGTATAAGGTAATAGAGTCCTTTAATGTACCATATCTTTACTCTTTAAGTGATACATCTGTCATAGTTTATAAAGAAGTCTTGAGACCTTGAAACCTGACAAAAAAAAACAACAACAAAAAACAAGGCACTTGTACTCTGGCATGGCATGCGACATCTCTGCAGCTGTTGTACTAGTTGCTGTACCTTCCTGTGCTTTGGCCTGAGGAAGAGCGTTTGTTTAATCAAGGATGCAGGGCCGCAGGTTGGTGTCTGCCAGTCTGTGGACCTGCCTACTGATCGCGTGCAAAAGCACGGCACACTCTGCACAGAGCTAAGCACTATTAATGCAAGCCCAGCCTCCTTCCATTCCACCACCGTGGCTGGTACTGCTAAACAACAATTTGTGGCCTTTGTTGTTGTACATATTACGCCCTTATGACCTCGATAAAATGTCTGGCTGGAATAGAAGTAAGACTTTTGAGAAAGCACGTTGTGCAGTGACTAGACTACACTTTTCATCCCTGTCTCAGCCTGTGTGAACAAAGCGCTATATAAAAGCCCAAGTAACCTGTAAAGGTTGCACTTCCAAGACCTCCATTTCCCTCTGGAGCCATGCCAGTGCATCTCTGACAGCCTTCCAGTGGTTTGTAACCGATTTACTGCACATCCTCTCGTCTCCTTGTTTGACTCCTCTCCACTGGAAAAACATTTCCATATGTGTATGTTTGCCTCCTCTTGCTGTCGCTGGAACGTCAAAAAAAAGCAGAACAGAACAGTCTTGCAGCACACAAATAGAATTGTGTAACATAATATCAGAACATTGTGAACCAGCCTAAGCAGTGTGTTATGTGAACATATTATGATGGTTTTGTCCTTGCTTTAGTGAGGGCCATTTCCAGTCTGTAGTTTTATTTCATTTTTTTTAATCTTGTCTAAATGCATTATGCATTTTTACATTTTAGACCCGTAACTGATTTGTTTTACTGCTGTCATATTTGGAATCAATAAACTAAAACCAAACTTGATTTTAACTTCGCTCAGTGTGTGCTATATTAAAAATTCCAATGCAATTATCTTTACAAGACAGACCTGTTTTGCAGGATTTTAGTGGCTACAATGGTAAATGTCACATTTACTCATTACTGTAGGTACTTAGATTAAAAGACCCCAGAGCTCAAATGCATATTATGTGGTTGTTAAGGCAGCAGCTGAAAAAACAGTTGCCCATTGCATGTGAAATTCAGATTCATGACTGGATGGCTAGATTAAGATAATGTGATATTGCAGTGGTGGTGGTCCAGCCAAAGGGTCCAGAGTTCTCCTTAGTCAGTAGTTCAAGGTCCACACAGTTTAATATATTCATGGTCATATTTGCATTTGGCCATGTCGTCGAGCTGGTTCGCTGTCTCTGTTAAGTGGCTGTCCATTATTCACTTACTCTACAGCAGGAAACAGCACTTCAAAATAAAACCCCTTTGCCAGAAAATCACTATACTTCAAATTAAAGTGTTTTTTTACAAACTTGACACGTCGCTTGTGGCTCATTCAGTATGGACCCGTGACCCACTTTTGCACTGCGATCCATCAGTTGGGCAACACTGTGATAAAATATTCCCGCTGTAGTTTCCTTTGTGTCAGCAGTGATAAAAAAATGACCCTCCGATTCTTGAAACTAAAAAGAATAGGGCAGGATACCACGCTAATTTAAGCAAATGACACTTTTTTCACTTTCACAAAGAAAATGGCATTTTAGGGCCTAGTTAGAAACAAAATGACCCAAAGTGAGTAATGGGAGCAACAGTTTTTGAAAGTTGGGAATTTTAACAAGGGCATCTATAGGGATTGACTTGCTTCTGGAGTCAGCCTCAAGTGGCCATTTGCGGAACTGCAGTTTTTAGCACTTGCACGTTGGCTTCATTTTTAAGCTCCGGAGGTTGCCATCCATCCATTTCTGTAACAGCTTATCCTCTTCAGGGTCGCGGGGGGGCTGGAGCCTATCCCAGCTGACACTGGGCGAGAGGCAGGGTCCACCCTGGACAGGTCACCAGACTATCACAGGGCTAACACATAGAGACAGACAACCATTCACACTCACATTCACACCTACGGGCAATTTAGAGTCACCAAATAAACTGCATGTCTTTGGATTGTGGGAGGAAGCCGGAGTACTCAGAGAAAATCTACGCTGACACAAGAAGATCATGCAAACTCCGCACTGGGTTCGAACCAGGAACCCTCTTGCTGTGAGGTGACAGTGCCAACCACTACAGCACCGTGCCGCCCCCAGAGGTTGCCGCTTGGAGTAAATAGGGTCTAGGTTTAAAAAAAGAGTGTAATAAATGGAAATGAGCTCATATGAGATAAAAGTTGATACCTTGATATGTTGTAGTCATTTTACAGCACACAGTGAAATGCAAGCTTTAGGAATTCATGCTGTCCATGTTAGTCATCAATCAGATAATCACCTTTCCTTCTTTTCTCCTAGGGGATATCATATTCAATGCACAGTATCCAGAATTGCCACCAGATTTTATTTTTGGAGAAGATGCAGAGTTTCTCCCCGAACCCTCAGAACTACCAGTGAGTATCCACACTTACTAGAATCATTACTTGGATGTTTTTCTGGCAAATGCTGATTTATGTCCTTCATAATGTGTGGTTCACTTTGCAATGAATATGTGCTTTATTGTATTACTGTGCTGCACAAGAAAACAAATGTAACATCTGAGCCAGATCTTTTCATTCATTCGCCACAGTGCTTGGTTCTCCTATGTGGTCCTAAATGTCAGACAGATGTGTCACATTGCTGATCACAACCTCACTGATCTCAGTAGCTAGAGGGAATTGAAGCAATGCCACATACTCACTTTGTAAAAGCATACTAGCCACCGTGGGTGTGCGCTGTTAGATAGCTGGGAATGTTGCAATAATTGGCAGTTGTATTTCATTATGCCATAAACTCTGTTTTGACTTACTGGATATCTGTAAATCTGATTATCTCTGTCAAGCCGTAATTCATCAGCAAGCTAGCCTAAACAAGATAAAGGAGCTGCACGAGTTTGTGTAGTACATGTATGTCAGCCTTCCCTGTAATAAAGAAAGCATTGATTACCCAGCACTTGGATCACTGGCATTAACAGTTGATTAAACAGATAATAAGGTTATGATAATGCTAGGCTTCCAGGAAACATACTCGTAAGGGAAATTCATGGCAGTTGTTCAATCTTAGTTTATATAATTATAACTTTTGAACATCAATATCTTTATTTAAAAGTTTTTTTCTAAAGAACCTGTTTCCAATGTTGACATAAATTTGAACTTTAACCAAAAACTGGTTAAAGTACTGAGACTTTGTAAATAATTATATGTCTAGTATGAGAACTGGTTTTCAAGGACTGATTCCATCAGCACTGTCTAGTTTCAGATGGGGTGTGGTTTGAATGTTTGTGTAGTAATACACGCAGCTGCACCACAAAACGTGGTTACAACATGACCATAAATTCCAGTTCATCTGTATGCATGTTTTAACCACACTTAATTTTCAGTCCCTAAACAATTTAATGGTCAGGTCTTACCATATCTTTCTCAAAGGTAGGCAGATTACCCTGTAAATATTTTATGGTAATGTCACAAATGGGTAACTTTGCAGAGGTATTCTAAAATCTATTTGACATTTTAATTGCACTGTTGATGTAACTGGTTTTGGACTTGGGTTGTGTAAAATGCTTTTTAGGCCAACAAGTAACGTCACGACACCAACACTTCCAGTAAAGTCAAAGCAATTATTGCTCTTGTTATGAAACCTCTTTATTTTTGTACGCCTTTCCTCGTCAGTCATTTGAGTTCCTCTCAAGACTTTATACTTTATTTTAAGGCCGACGTAGCAACAACATCTCGCTCTGCAAGACATGGAAATCTATCTCAGAAGTTGACATGCTTGTGATTAAAGACGATTTTATGTAGTTGGTGGAGTGTGTTGGAGTTCAGCTAATTTATTGGTGTCTCACATCTGTTCTGATTAGGCTACCAGGTGTAATGACTTTTCAAAGATCTACTGGTTACAGTAGTTTACAGCATCACCATACATCACCTTGGCTGACATGTTGCTAAGCAAAGGTTTCCTGTTGGGTGTCTATATAATCATGTATTTGTTATTGCACAGTTACATTCAGAGAAGTTAATTAATTTCTTCTGCATCTTCAATCATAGTGCAAGCAGTAGCCTTCAACCACTGACCAGCACTGCTCTGGTCAGTGATGAAAAAATACAAGCGTTTTTGGTCCATCTTGCATAGCTCCATGCACCACAGACCTTGACGTAATATTGGCAAAACACACTATGATACAATACTACAGGAGGTGCATGGAAAAACTATAAAGCTATCACAAGTTTTGCGATCACCCATGTTTAAAATCTTCCTGGAATTATCTGAACATGGCAACTTGGTTATGACAATTAAACTATGGCTTAAGGCACATTCACACCAGGATAGTCTGGGGGACTCGATGCGATTGGTTGGGGAATGCCGAAAATTTTAACCTTCATTTAGTTTGGTTCACTTTCACACTGCACATTTTAGAGCGAACCAAACCGCCTGGACAAAGTCACGCAGTTACAACGGCTACAACAGCTGCTCGTTCTAGGGCAGTATTGCACGAAACGACCACTGACCAGGAAGTAAAAAAGCAGAAGAAGAAAGGAAGAAGAAACCTGGCTCAGCGATTGGCCAAGACCGAAAATATCCTTATCCTGCCATTCCCTACCCAGCATGTTGCTCTGTACATGAGATTAATGCAGCAGTACTGAAAGAGACAGCAGAGAGCGAGAGACTACTACGTGCTGCTGTGGTTAACAGACGCAGAGCGAGGTATTGCAAGGATTTAAAAATTTTCAGATCACATATATGTCCGCAGATTATACGTAAACACTGCGCTCTACGTCACCTTTTCTCTTGGTTTGCTGAATAGTCCAGTTGCGTTTCCCACTGTAAGTGAACCGAGACCCCCAGTTTTCAAGCGGACCAGGGTTCACTCGTTTGGTCCGCACCAGAGTTCGAATGAGCATTCACACCACTCCAAACAAACCGAACTATTCGTGGAAGCGGACTAGGGTTCGTTTAAAGCGGACCAAATGGCGCCAGTGTGAATGCACCCAGGGTTAGACAACTAAAATACTTGGTTGAGGTTAGGAACGATTGTCGTTTCTTTCTAACCAATCACACCCACCAACCATATCACCGGGCAGAAGAGAGGTATCTCTAACACTCGGTTACTCACACCAACACAAGCTAGATTGATAATTAGCACTACAGGTAAGAAGATACAGGAAACAGGTATTTTTGATAATGGGGGAGAACTGTCCCTTTAAATATAAGTCTGTGATGGACTCAAACTCCCAGCAGATCTGTCACACTACCATCCCATCCACCACCCTGACCTTTTCACTACTGCGTCAGTCAACATGGACCTAATTCCTGGGGATGTTGAGTCGGATCCAAACATTCAGCTTGTTCTGACTAAAAAAGGAAAAAAATAACTTACAGTCTTATTCTTAAGTCCTAATCTTACAGTTCCAAATCAATCAAATGAATGACCTTGTACAATGCTAGCTAGGAAACGAATGTCTCCTGCCTGTCATCGACTCAGTACAGTGTTGACTAGGGAGATTATTAGGCCTTGATGGAGATGTGCCGTCTATGTACCTCCTTGTTAAGTTACTACCGTGCAGTTATCCAGTGCTATTTTTGAAGCAGCCTAGCACGGAGAAGCTAAATTCCCCTGCTTGTGTCAGAGTCTGGGAGAAGAGAGGGGAGTATTGCTCACCGTCTCATAGATCCAGCTGTGCACATAAGGGGAAGTACCTCTGCTGAGCCAGTGCTTGGCAGCCCATCGCTTGTTTATTTTCCTCACTTATAGTCTTGCTGTGTTTTGCTGTTCATGCTTTCATAATCCTCCTTCATCTGTCTCTCTGCCCGAGATCCCCCTCTCCTACTCACTCCTTTTTCCTGTACATTTTCAGTAAGTACAACCCCCTCTGTTCCCAGCAATTCCTTAAACTTCCCCTGTATGCCCTGGGGAATGTTTACCATCAGCGCTGGCAGCGGGAATTAGAAAGAATCAATCTATAACAAATACTCTAGGTGAATCTTTGGTGACTTGCTAATAAGATAGAGTAAAAGAAGTATCCAACCTATTTATTTAACGAAAATGAGAAATATTAATAAGATTCTTATTGTGTGCTACAGATAATCAAATTACTGTTAATAGATAACATCCATGGGAAATACACTCCACTTTTGGCCCACAAGCAATATGTTTCTAGCCTTTGTTATCCAGTGGGGGTAAACATTAGGCTAATTTTAGGTCCTCTGTCAGTGGCTGGTTGAATTCTTGATGTCTCAGCAACACATTGCTCTTGTTTACAGCCGGCCAAGGGTATCATTAGCTGCTCTGTTTAGCCTTGTGTTTTCCCCGGCTGTCACCAGGCCTTGAGTTAGGTTAGGTATCCATGTTTCTGTTTAGACAGAGAATTGTATTGCTGCTGCAAAAGAAAAAAAAATGACAGGGCTGAAACATACACATAATAAGTCCATGGCCTCAACCCTGCATGGTACACTGTCCATGTTGGAAATGTTATAGCAAATTAGATGTGCTAGATTTTATTGTATTATAGGAGAGATGCAAAAATGTGTACTATGTGTACTTTATAATATATATACATTTGAGTTATATTCTGCTTAACGCTTAACGCTGTACCTGCAGCGTAGGCTCTGTGTTGATGTAGAGCCTACGCCGTAGCCTGACGTACACCTCCCCAGAAATGTAGCTTCATGTTGCAGCAATGCAGTTAATCTTTATAAGCTGTAACCACTTCCCTCAGTGGAAATGAAGCTTTTATTTACTTTAATTTCACAGATAAGAAACAATAAATTGTGAAGACAATAAAGCAAAATAGCATTTTAAGTGTGATTTAACCTGGCTTCATATGAGCAGAGGAAATCTCTGCTCGTCTAATAATGTTAGCATGTTATATCTGTTCGGAAAACGTGTTAAGTATAAAACAGTTGTATTGTCGGTGAACCTTGAGAGTTGTAATGGAGTCCAATTTTGTGACGTTACCTTTGTTAAATGCTGCTGTTGTCCTTGGCTTCATATGAGAAGAGGAAAAGTTTGCTGGCTGCTAGGCTAATTTATACAATGTAAAATGCCATAGGCTTGTGCTAATAATGTTAGCGTGTTACATTTGTTTGGAGAACATGTGTTAGTATAAGACAGTTATTTTGTCTGTGAACATTGTGAGTTGCGATGGAGCCAAATTTTTTAACGTTACCTTTGTTAAATGTTGCCATTGTCCCTGGTTTCATAAGTTTGCTAGCCTGCTAGGCTAAGTTAGACAATATAAAATGCCATAGGCTTGTGCTAATAACATTAGCATGTTGTATTTGTGGGGAAAATGAGTCCTGATAAAGACAAGTGCTTTGTTTGTGAATGCTGCGAGTTATAATGAAGCTGATTTTTGTACTTGTGTTTGAAATTGTCCCTATTAAGTCGTGTTTGTTGTGTGTTTTGGGTGTGTTTTGAATCAGCTGAACTTTACAGCACTTCACAGAAACCCCTGCCGCCGACTAGTGTTTTGGAGGTGTAACTGCAGAGTGACACAGACACACCACCACACAAGTATAAATGCTCTCAACAGCGTAGGCCACGTGTGGAGGCTGCAGTGTAGGGTCTGCCGCACAAGTATGAATCCCGCTTAAGCTGTGTTCACAGCGACTCAACAAAGGCTACAAGTCATTTTCAATTGAAGTTGGTGAAAAGAAGCTACAAACTGACACCCGACACTCGTGGCTGTGGATGGGCATGGCATGCCACAAATTAAAAATTCAGCTGCCTTCAAGTTTTTTCAGCATTCAAATGACGCAGTGAAGCATCAACCAATCATACGGTTTGTTGTTAGTTTGTTGTTTTCTAGATGGACTTTGACTTTATCTTCAAGTAAAATACTGATAAAATATTTCCTAGTGCAGCAATAAACCCTGACAAAAGGGGAGTACTTTGTCACCCTATTTTTTATCTGTACATGATGTTATAATTTCTTAAAAATGTCAAAAGCAATATTACTTATCTTTCTTAAATATTATGTGTAATATCAATATGTAATAAAATTTTGAAATGACTCTGTAGCACTCACTGGGTGTACAGTTTTCACAGTGTATATATTGAGCAGTGACCCTGTCGCAAAAGCTGAACTGCCTGCATGCCACGTTTACAAGGTGTAGTCACCCAAACATGAAATACTACAGCAACTTTAATAACAAAATCCTCAAACCTTAGTGATTATTTAGAAAAGTCCCTTTAACATTTAAACCACATGCCTGAGGGATGAAAGAGACCTGAATACCAAAGCTGGATGATGAGAGGCCACATGTCCCTCAAATAAACCTTTTATAGCAGAACAGTTCCACGAGCCATGGAATATGAGCAAAGTCTGCCACAAATTTATTGAGGTTCACTGTTGCATTGTTGCTAGGGTGCAAGGGTTCACTGGAAAGTGCAAATGGGGGCTAAATGGCATCCAGATCGTGGCTAATTGGCCACCAGGGCTGCTCCCCCACCTCAGAGTGCTTTGATACACATACTATAAGGCTTGTTTTTAACTGGTCACTCATGTTAACTCTCACACTAGCTTCATGAGTTTAATGCTGTTAGGGCTGTGGAAACTCATCTGCTGGGCTAATGGGTTTATTTTGGGCAGAGACGAAACCATTGTTCCTTTAAACGTTGAAATAAATCTTAATTTGACTTGTGATTGCCGTCTTTACTGTAATCATTACTTTACCACTCTGACACATTTATAGCTGTCTAACCTGAAGATTTAATTGATTCAAGACGGTAGTTAAAAGGCGGCTTATATGAGATTACTTAATTGTGGTGAACATGTAAAGACTGTTGTTAGAGTTTTCGTAAACATGCAATGTTGATTTTACCATGGGAACAGAATTAATGTTGTTGGCTTGGGCTTAGTGAAGGGGAGCGTGTATACAGTGCATGTATGTGTACAATTCAGTTGCCAGTTAATTAGAGCTCAGCTAAAACTACTGCAGTCTAACAGCAGGCCTTCAAGGCTGGATGTGCCTGAAATAAGCTAGTTCAAACGAAATGTCGTCCAACTTATACCTCCTCCTAATGGCCATGCTTGAAAGTGCAGTAGAGGACTTGTTTACACAAGGCGTTTCATTTATCTGAACCTAAATGGACAGCTGAGACAAATCACCTTTCACACCTGTGTCTGTCATGTGTCTCCAGCTGGCCACTCGTGTTCAGATTTCTTTGATGCTTATGTCACTTACGGTTAGCAAGTCAAAGGGCCTGAACTCACAGTTATAACGTACATTCTCACTGGCATGCTCACTAACCACGTTAGCGATTGTGTCTGTACAATTGGAGATATCGTTGTCAGCAGAATTCCACGTCTCCTTCCACAGGGCAAAACGACAGACGGTCAAGCAACACTTCGTCTAACTTATCATAACATTGGCAAGTTATGGAGCTGTACTGTACTGTCACCGATGCAACCACCACGTCCTGCATTGATCATAGTCCTTGTTGGGGACTCATCAGGATGCATCAGCATTTACACTACAAAAGATATGTGGTCAAATGAGTCCCCATGATTGGATCACAGGATCCCTGAAGACTCCGGATAATACTAGGTGTAAATGTGAAATGTACATGAAGTGTTTTGAAGACTTAAGGTGTGGTCTTGTTTTCCTTTCCAGTCAATTAAATTGTCTCTGCACTTAGGTTGTCAAAAAAGTACATGATGTCATGGTTCTGACATCAGATACTGATCAGAGCAATCACAAAGTGTAAACAGTGTATGAGAGAGATGCCGCAGTTTGTAGTCTGGCGGTGTGATGTTTGTAATGTTGCACTAAATACGGTGAAAACACATCAGAATAATCAACTTCTCCATCAACAAACACAGTGCATCAGTGTTTTAGATTACGTCTGCATGGTCAAACGGTCAAAATGATCTTTTCTGAAAGTCCACTGAGGGAGGATGTAGATCCCACCAAAGCAGGAAACAAATGCATGTAGTTGTCTGTCTTGTGGGCTTCATTATGAGGAAATGAGAGATGGTTGTTTATGTGGCAGAAGTGTGATGTGACGTAACAAAAACTGTTGGACAATAGGGGTGGGAATCACCAGAGGCTCCACCATACAATATGGTTATCACGAAACTTAAGTCACGAGGCAATATTATTGCAATTTTAAACGTATTGCAATATGCCGAGTATTGCGATAAAATATATTGTGATATATTGCAATTTATTACCATTTTTTGAACTGCAGATTTTGTCCCCAAGGGAAAACTTTGTCAACATTTCTATTATCTAACAAGATAAAGTTTACAATCTGTTCATCTCACGTCAGTGATTTTTATTGCAGCAAAATGTATCTAGTGCACTGAAAAGGCAACTGAGAATATTATTCTAGTAGGCTACGAAAAGCTTAATTTGCATTTGTAATATAAAATATAGTGAAAAAATCGATACTTAGCGTCCATGTGACGATAAGATATTGCCATACAAAAATATCACGATACTATACTGTATCAATTTTTCCCCCCACCCCTATTGGACACAACCCTCCCCAATTCCAACCCTAAAAGGTGCTCAGGAGGGGGTTTCAGACACAGTTTGACAATTTGACAAGCACTTTATTTAAAGTGTACTGACTGTAGCTCAACCGTTACAAGATATTTTTAAGGCTGATATTGATGTTTGGGAGATTGAAAGAATTCATTACAGTGTATCATCAGATTATATACTTTTTAAAACACTACATAAACACTTTTGATAAAGATCCCTTCAATGTTTTTTTTTTTTTATTGTGACCAAGGTACAAGTGCGTACTAAAGAGGACATTTTATAGTGTAAAAATCAATTTACCAGTCCTCTCTGATAGACTGACTATGTCATGCTGTTTCTACATTAAGTCAAACCTAGTTTGGCATTTCTGTACTGAAGTTTCTTGTTACTCACCGGCCAACTTACAGTATACACCAATACCACTACATCTGCAGAAAGCTAATACAGGCTCATCTATATCGGCTGATTTATGGGTCGAGCTCTTAATACAGTCAACTTAGGTCCTACCTTAACACAGGTTGTAAAGTTAGTTTTTGTCTCAGCTATTTTACAGAGGTGTTGATTCAAACGTCTGTTCCCTTTGGAGGCTGTAGTTGCTGTTACATTGTATTGCGTGATACATAGAGGGGTTTCAACTATTTTGTCTGCCCAGTCTATCAACAGGGGAGACCAAAACTGTTGACTGAATGTACCATATGCAGCATTATGGTTTTTGTGTATACTGTGTTGACATGTGTAAATGCGATGTGGTATTGGAGAAGACTTGGACATGTTGTGCAAAAATGTTGTGGCAGAGGCAGATGTCTATGCCCAAATGCTATTTAAAACATAAACAGAAAACTTGTTGTCATTTATTGTCATTACTGTCAGTGCTTTGCCTCATCCTTTCCAGCTGTGATCTTGGGGGTGAAATATTTAAAATAGTCAACATTTTTAACATTTTTGTCAGTTTATTTATTTATTATTCTTAAACTGTGTTTCTGTTTCATTCTTTCACAACCAATTTCTCATTAAAACTCTTAAAGTTCCACACAAGATCTATTTCAAGACTGTTTCCACTGTGGCTATCAATGACAACACACCCTATTCCAGTCAGTATTACAGGCTAGTGATCAGCTGGGTGGAGGGGCATAAGCTCAGTAGAGAGTAGTTTGAAAATACACTAAATGTGTCTCAGCCAACTTAGTGACAGGAATGCAGCAGAGTAGGTCAGCCCACAAGTTACTGGGAAAAATGACCAGAGAAAAGGAAGTGACGAAGACAGAAGCAGGAAAGGAGGGAGGGAAGGTGGAGCAAATTTCTTAAATCTCTTACGTAGAAGATGTACTCTTGCTTAATGTGGTTATTTCTTTTCTTCCCTTCACCTTCCATGCTTTGTTGTAGATGCTTTGTACACATCCACATATGTTCAGTAAGTTAAAGGTATTGCAATTGTGCAAATGACACAATATGAGGGCCATGAAAGGAAGACACAGGGGATTTTTTAGGGTCCTGTAAATACAAGTAATGTGGACCTTAGACACTGACACTGGACCTCATGTTCCAACATTCTCATATGTCTTCTCTTAATTTTCTGGTAGGAAAAAAAATAAGAGAAGAACTCCAGATACCCATGTGTGCTGAATGATGAGTCCCACATGAAGATCATAAGTCACCTATTAGCATAGCTAACTCCCCCTAAACACTTTATAAGGGCAGGTGTAGTGTTGTGTGCAAATACTCTGGCACACACCCAAGAACTGGAAAGATGCCACCGAAAAAAGGCTGTAAGAAGAAGAAGAACTTCAACAGCGATGAAATTGACATGCTGTTAAATAAACTAAGTAGACATGGGATTTTCCAGAGTGTTTGTAGTGGCGTTACAGGAAAATCAAAAACCAAGCAATGGCAAAACATTTGTGATGCTGGAAGTGCCCTGTCAGCAGCAGTGGTGAAAGAAGTATTAGGATCCTTTACCTAAGTTAAAGAACTAATACCACACTGTAGAAATGCTCAGTGACCAGTAAAAGTCCTACATTGAAAATGTAAATACATCAGGAACATGTATTAAAAGAAAAAGGACTTAATGCAGAAAGATAAAATTAATTCAATTAAAATGACTCAAATAATTAAAACGAAAATCAGTAAGTTCTTATATTTGAAAAGCTAGAACCACAAGATGTTTTTCTACATGCAAAATGACAAACCATTATCATAATAGTTGCCAATTTTCTGTTAATCAGTCAATCCACTTATCATTTAAGCTGCACATTTATATTTTATATGCTTTGTGTGCAGAAATCTTTATTTATAAAGTAACTAAAGTTATTAGATAATTGTAGTGGAGTAAGAATAAAAGAATTTCCCTCTGAAGTGTAGTGAAGTAGAAGTAGAAATTGGTATAAAATTAAAATATTCAAAAAAGTAAAAGTACCCCAAGTACAGTACTCGAGTAAATGTTTGTAGCCACATTTCACCACTGGTCAGCAAAGAGACAGACAAAAGTCAAAGAAAATGGTTTTAAAAGCAGTGCTTATGGCAATCTGAAACAGTTCAGCAGCCATTTATCTTTCTCCTTAAATAGAATTGTGCCTGGAATGGTCAAGGCATCTGAGTAAGCCAATCAGAAGCTGAATGCATGCAGTGTCATCCAAGGATTTTTATAGGCTTAATTGAGATCAGTGGACCAATAGTATTTCTTTAGCCCACAGATTTGACAAACCAGTCAGTATAATTATTTTAAAACATATAAGTATATTTGATGATATGATATTAGTGCATTTTTGTGTTATTTCATGTTATGTTAAAACTTGTTTCCTCGCATTGGACAAACATTTGTTGACTGTGAAAACGAGATGTTCCTCTCTTTTCTTGCTAAGAATGATCTCAACTACATGTAAAACTGTCACTTACTTAAGAGAAGAGCAAAAACAAGAAAACACTGGTGAATCGCCGAAATCAATGGGTACTGACAAAATAGGAACAAACTGCAGATACAAACTAAAATATGAGGAAATTTGTTGTTTATTACTTCCTGCGTGAGGCCCATGGAGTGGTTCAAGAATGATTTTTTTTGTAGGCCTAACCCTGAAGTTTAGCGTCTTTGTTGACAAGTTTTGTTCAGCAAGATCATCTTAACAAATAAGCAACATTTATGATTTTTAAAGCATAAATGCAATCGGCAGCAGTAAGAAGCTAACGTTAGACTATAAAAAAACTACACCACCATCACATGATTTCAATGACACCACCACAACAAGGCTGTAAAGCTGTGTTTCGGTGTGACAATGGTCTGTAGTAGCATTTAGCCACTGCCTATTTATGACACATAAAGGCCTCAAAATTCACAAGTGGATATGTAATGACGTTTTTTATGTCATAGAAGAGAACTTGAAAGTATCTTAAGCTTGTGTTAACCACAAACCTTATTTCAGGCATCTAACCAAAGAAAAAAACATTCAAAAAACCCATTGACTTCAAGACATGGGGTTTTAGGACTCATCCTTGCACCACTCTGTTGATTTGGATGAACGACACAGGAGTTCCTGTTCAACCACAGTAAAGTTAGAGACAGCCATACGTGACCTAGAATCTCAGAATGACCTTTAGAACGTTTCAGCTACATTTTCACACAGTTCTAAGTTGCCCTGTTTTATTTTTTATTTAAAATAGAAGCAAGGCATTTAAAATGAAATTTAAGTGTCATTGAACACTCCATACGTCTCACAGGGGGAGAAACTGCATTATGTTGCCTGTTACAGTACTGCTTGTGATATTTTATCGATACAGACCTTATAGCCAACATCTAGGCCAAAGAAGATTAAATACACTCTTTATTTTCTACCAAGAGATAGGAGTAAGTATGCTCTAATTGCACCTTTCTTTTTACTCACCTAATACTACTATTTGTCTGCCCCTCTGTCCCCCTCTTTGTGCGTAATGTATCATTTGTCTGGTCTAGACTTGTCCAGCGATGCATGCAGGCGCTAAACATTTTGGGAGTTCCCCAGTGTTTGCATCTTTCGAAGTCTGTGTGTTTATGCACCCAAGACCTGGGGTTGGCCCCAGATGGCCTCTCTAGATACAACATCAACATGTTTCCACTTATCCTTCCTGCAGTACTTTGCTGTGAGGCACAGAGGCAGGCTCTGTCTAGATACACTGGAAGTTCCAGATATGGTCTCCATTGTCAGGATCTGTTGTTGTTTGGCTCCTGTTCCTCCACCTAGGCAGCCAGTAATTAGCTCAATTTGTTGCATTTGGGTCAATTAACTGAGTACGTTGTAGGTTTAGTATGAACAGGGAATATGTAACACATTTTTAATGATGGAAAGTAATAGCCTCTGCTGGTAATGATAGTAATGATACATGCTGCTGTTTATTAGGGCTGGGTACTGAACTCTGTACTTTTTAAGGGGATACTTAACCAGTTTTCAATCAGCTTTGTATCATTACAGTGGGTTAGTCTATCAAACCAGTGCCTATATCTCCCTGCTCCTCTACCAGCAAAACTCTGTCAGATGAGGCAAACGCATCATTCAATGGAGTTTCAGCTTGCTCTCAGGCTGTTGCTCGAACTACAGGCTATACCTCTGCATTTTCATATTGCCCGCCACCAGTGCCGCCATCACGAACACAGACGAGATCAAATATGAACCAAGTTATTGAGTTGCCTATGTCTCGCCTCAAATGTTTTCAGAACTTTGTTTTAGTTTAACAGTAAAACAGGAGTGTTTGTTGCCAGCTGACCGCCATTGTTTCAAACGGACAAGTTGGTATTGCGTCACCTACCAAGGGGAGCCTTTATTGGTCTGGTGCGGCGCAGTGCATTCTGGTAGTTGTAGGGTTTCTACCTCTTGAGCAAAAGCAAATGCTTCAGTCTTTTTTTCTCTGGTCATGTAGCACCAATTCCAAGAGTACTCGGTTCTTTCTTCTACATAGACAGCCTAATTTTGTGAAAAAAGTATCCTTCCAGTGGTGAAATACTTCTTTAAGGGTACCTGATCGATGTGCGTTGGTACTTCTGAATAATTTTCTTTTGGTCTACTATATCACCCCTGTAGATTGGTCAAAATATTTATATTATTTTTTTATTACAGAGGAAGTAAAACACTGGGAAAAAAAGCACTATTGGGCACCAGTATCGGTACCGGTATGAGTTCTAATGTCAAAGGTACCCAGCCCTACTATTTATAGTCTTAAGGACAATCCAGTTACCCCTCAGTTTTCTTAACTTAGATCTACTTTGAGAATTAGGCCATTGTAGTTTATGCATTTACTAAATATGTGCAAGATTTTTCACTTATTTAGTTATTTTGTTGTATTTCTGCCAGGACTTGGAAATAAGCATCAGCCAAATGCTGGTAAAATATGCAAGTGGCTGCTAGATATGCTTTACTCAGCAGCCAACAAAATAACAATGGTAATCTATTGAATAGCTGGTAGATTTGGGAATCCACCAGCCACAGTGGCAGGTGGACAAAAAACTTAATTTCCAACCCTGCAGGGAAGACGGATCACCAAATACAGACATATTGTCTGAAAAGCTCATGCTTAAACTGATTTGTGTCGGTCTGGGTTAATAAGAGAGGTGATTTTGATTGTGATCAACTCACCAGTGTACTGATGTTATTTCTCCCCCCAAAGATTTTCACGAGTGTTGAGTGGATGTGTGGTAAAATCTGGGATGGAAAAGTTGTGCCTTAAACATACGTTTAGCAATGTTCTTTTTGTTTCTAATTGTCAGCAATTACCAAATTAACAATGACTTGATCACACTCATGAGTACTAAAACTTAAAAATTCATCAGTTTGCCACACTGCTCAGCTGAGTGACATGTTCCTTCGGGAGCAGGCCACTTTAGATTACCTTTTACGACCAGAAATGTGTATTAATCTGCCACTGAAAATAATTGTTAAAGGCTCTGTTTCCTCCTGTTTGAGTACGTTTTGCTAAAAGCTGCATTGCTTAGCTGTCTTAGGAAATTATTTAGCTTTTTTTCAGATTAAAAAAAAACTATATACGTGCATCCCTGTCTTTAAATATTCATATCTTTAGCAGGAGCAAATTGGTTGAGGGCTGAGTGCCATAGATAGGGTAGGGATGAAAGAGTTATAGCGAGAAGGACTGTTTGCATTGTTGGTTTTAAGCCCCAGTGGCTAGAAGAAAATTCAGTGTGGTGCGTTTCTGCAAACCACAAATATGCTACATTTGCACGTTACACACGTTTCCAGTGACTTTTTTTCATCAAATGTGGGTGTTTTGTAACGATCCATTGCTGTTTTTCCAGCAGGGACAGTGCCATGAAAAGTGGTTGTATTTTGTTTGTTTTTTTAATCAAGACATTGCTGCATTTCCAACAAGGATTGTGAAACCAAAACCATGTATTTTAAGCCAAAATATTATCTTTACCTCACCATAAACTAGTGTTTTTGTTAGTGCCTAAAACTAACCACACGATAGTAACAGCATTGTTAAAACGTGAAGTTTTGTGGTATCCGCTACATAATAATGTACAGCTGTAGCGTATCCTTCGTCTTACAATGCCAGCAGTTTTTCTAGTGAGTAGGTTTGTGTTTTGGTTTTTTCATTGGATTAGTTGATGGCAAGAAAAGTATAGCCTTATATATTTTTAGCCATTAGCCTTACCCTCAGTGCTTTCATGTCAGTCAGGCTCATTGGCATGTCATTTGTCCTGCTCTCTCAGATGAAATGGTGTTCTATGTATTCACAGTAAGAATTTATTTTCCCACTTTTTTTTTTTTTTAGAAAATTAAGACTCCTCTGAGAAGTTAGGGTCTCAGACAATGAGACATTGTTTGTAGTTTAGATGCTAGGACAACTCCCACTAAGAAAATCGAGTGTAAAACCTATCTAAGCACTCTCCCGTCTGGAAAAGGAAACATTCCCAACTTCACGTTACCCCCTGGTAATCCTCAGTGCCAAGCATTGGTGAGCGCTTCCTATTTGCTGCTACAGCTCGTCTCCTGTTACTGTTCTAACAATGGACCTCAGACGGCCCATAAAGCAAGATTATGTCAACCTGGGCATAGTGTACCAACTGTTGCTCCCTGCTTCCTTCCCGCGTTTGGGAATAATGCATTCCAGCTTTTATTAGAGTTTATTATTGGCAGGGCTCACTGACAGGTCTGGGAATGCTTTTAGTAGGCAGTCTATTGTTTGCTACCAGAGATGGGTGGTAGAAAGGAGTTTGGCAAATCCTAAACACCAACTGATGGATGGAGAACACAAGAGATGCGAGTGCCAAGACAAAGATGGGACAATAGTATCAGCCCTTGCAGTGGATTGGTACAGGGCTAAAGCAGTTACTGAGCCACATTAAAAGTAGTCAGCAAAGTGCTATTTCTGTCAACAAGTTGTACTGTGTTGGACACAAACCGCACAGATCACAGTAAAAAAAAAAACACTGGGCTGAGAATGCCAAGTGTCTTAAACACATGACAAGAGCAATTTAGCATGATCTTAGACTTGGCACTCTCCGGGGGCGAAACAGGGTGTGAGCCCACACTTGAATTAGAGACTAACAGAGATTAATTTAATACTTGGGAGTTTTTTAATGCCTCACACTTTCAAGTCTACAGCGATTTATTGGATCAGGTTGCCAGCATCTATAAAAATCACATTTAAGACGTAAAAACAAATATCTTCTCTTGGCCTATATAATTATCTTGCATTTTCAGATGCCAGTCCCTCTCTCATTGGCCTAAGATAAATATTGGATCGAAGATGGTACAGACAGGATGGCACAAGAAGACATAATTCTGTCAACTTGGGTCTATTCAGTGTGAAGATGCCCAATTTAGGTGTACATTTTGTTCTTAAAGGAAAACACTGTTTCTGTTGAGTTCTTCACTTATCCTCAACATATTTACAATACTTTAGTATCACTAAAATTATAGCTTAAAGGAATAGCTTCTCCGTGATGAATGTTGAAATGTCTATTAGTTTGATGCAATAAGTCACACATTTAAATAGAGTTATTTTGTCTTTATTCAAAGGATCTTAAAAGGTTATTTTCAGCTATAGTAGTGACATGGCTCTGGGGTGCCAGTCAGTCTCTCAGTCCACTACGTTGGTTCAAAGTAAAATATCTGCTCACCTACTGGATGGATTGCAGTGAAATTTTCTGCAGATATTTAGGGCTGCTAAAGGATATTGTAATGACTGTGGTGAGCCTCTGACCTTTCCTCTAGCGCCACCAGCAGGTTGAAGGCTTTTAGCCTCAGATTGAATTTTTTTACAATATTTTGGTGGATTTCCATGAAATTTTTATTCCATTTATGTTTCACACGGGCTCAATGTAGTTTTGAGTGAGACCAAAAATTCCAACTGTAAAATTTGAAATAAAAAAACAAACATGTCCAATACTTAGATTATGACCAAATACCTGCAGAAATAAAGACATTAGCTTTAACTTCACTTTGTCTAATTCATGCACAGGTAATTTTAGTTTCCAGGCTTTTCAGCAGTGCTGTCATTACATTTGAGCTTTCACATTCTGCATTTTCACCAGTGTCTTTAGATACATTTCAGCTGTCAGCATTCACATGCTTTTTCTGCAGGAAATGTATTTTTAGTTAATCAAATGTTATGCTAACGCTCTGAACTAGGACGGTGGACATGACAAACATTATACCTGCTAAACATCTGCATGTTAGCATTGTTATTGTTAGCTTGTTAGCATGCTGATGTTAGCGTTTAGCTTAAAGTATCGCTGTGCCAAAGTGCAGCCTCACAGACCCCTTGCTTGGATGTAAACTCTTAAGCCCCGTTTCCACCAAACACTTTCGGTATGGTACCTTTGGAACCAAAAGTAACCCTTCAGACATGGTACCTAGACCCTAGTGTTTCCACCACAAACAGTACTCTTAAATGTGAGCGGGGTTTTTGTCACTCACTGCTCCGTCCAGCACTCACTGTATTTCTTTATTACCGGTGACACAGAAGTCTGCACCTTGTTTATCATCCACGGAACAAAATTGCATACTGACATTTCAGAACAAAATAGGTGAGAGTCTAGAATTAGAGTATTAGAATATCTGTCGTTCACATAACCCAGCCAAAATGAATTTATATAAATGCTTGAAGATCCACTCATTACTAAAAGTAAATGTCATGTACACTTTTAGTAATGAGTGGATGATGGATAAAGTTGTCAGTAACATTTAAGGTGTGTTGATTGATTGACATTGTCACTAATGCATTGAGTAACATTACAAGTTAACGTTCCACCTTAAAAGTTGTCGGCAGTCGGCCCAGTGAATTAAGTTATTTTTTGTCAGTCTACTAATACAACTCTCCATGGTATAAACAGTGGTTACATGAGCCTCACAACCAGGCACAACTCAGGCCTGAGCAGAGTGACCTACCGCTACTGACCAATCAACAAACTGCAGTGTTCACAGCTCCACCTTTTAGTACCAGATCTGTGTGCTAGGTACCAAAACAGAGGGGTGACCAAAAATGGGAAAGGTACGGAACGGTTCCATTGGTACCATCCACAACTTTTTTATAGTAGAAACGGAAACAAAAGCGTACAGAACCGAACTGAACCGTATGGTACTGCTAGGTGGAAAAGAGGCTTAAGTCCCATTTATAACTAATTGTAGATTTCTAATTAAAGTTCTTTGAACCTCATTATGCCCAGCTAGCTTATTTTACCCTAATTTGCATCATTTGAAAACTATTAAAAATTTCCCCCCTGGCCATGTATCACTTGGGCAGTCATTTGACTACACAAATGTTTTTTTGTGAACTACTTTGCTACTTTTTTTTCTACAAGCTCAAACAGTGAAGTGCCAGTCTTGCTGTCTAATTAGGAAAGGTGTAATTTGAGTAAATAAATCAATAAGCAGAAAGAACACGTATTTTCTTTTAAAAGGCATAGTGTTCTAAAATATTTTTGTCTACCAACTGTTCTATTTTGACTGTGTTTTAAACATTGACTTGGATGCACTGATAGATGAATACCCAAA
The DNA here is from genome assembly GCA_019142605.1 of Cephalopholis sonnerati. Classification (NCBI taxonomy): domain Eukaryota; kingdom Metazoa; phylum Chordata; class Actinopteri; order Perciformes; family Serranidae; genus Cephalopholis; species Cephalopholis sonnerati. The sequence continues at coordinate 13,347,217 of JAGQAX010000015.1, read as the reverse complement.
ATGCTAAATGGTAATGGTAATCCAATATATTTTTAATGTGCAGTTTTTGACATTGATATTGAATCAAATCCTAATATCTTAAGGTAATACGATTATGCATTGCTTCTCTTAGAGGTATTTGCTCTTTTCAAAAAAGGAAAGTGTCAGTGATTTATGTATTAGAGGTGGCAGGTTTTATCATAAGCCAAGTTTAGGCTTAATCATTTGACACAGGTTTAACCAGTGTGTTGTGTCAAAATAATTGGATTATAAGGTCCAGATTGAACCAAGGAGTATTGTTGAGCGCTGTGATATCTACCCCCTGTGGATAAAGCCCTCAGAAAGATGTTTCTTCCATACAGCTTGATCTAGGGGGCATATAGATGGATTTTTTTTTTTCAGTTCATTTCATCAAATGTTAAATCTCAGCTCTCAAATAGCCTAGATTTACGACTATTGCATCCTTTGTTTTTTTATGTATCAAATCTGTACATTTTCTGCAGGGCTTATCCTATTCATGAAAAAAAACACATAGATTTGTTTTGGCACACACAGCCTTCAGCAGAGCGTATAAAATCAATTCAGTGAAGAGTCTGTACAGACTCACATGTCTACACACAAACACACACACATCGCAACACATGGACATTTCTTTTTGGCTCACTGCTTTTCACTCTCTCTCCCTCTATGTTCGACCAATGCTTTGTTGCAGCATTCAAGTGCTACCTCGTTAACTCAAAGTCGGAACATTCAGTACAAAACGAACCAGTGCAGTGTTCTGTCATTGGCCATAGCAACAACGGGGATGGTAATGTTGATCAGGGTCTGTCTGTCAGTTTCCAGCACACAGCTTTGGTCCAGGCTTAAGTATCTTAACAACAATAGGATGGAATGCCATTAAATTGTAATCATGATTACCAGATGTTGAACCCTACTGATTCTGACTTTTCCTCTAACGCCACCAAGAGGCTGACATTTTTTTGTTTTTAACTAAATGTCTTGACTGCTTTGCTTTAGATAGCCCGACACCCACTGACCAGCAACTAACTGGTTCATTTTTTAAAAACAAAAACCCCAAATGACAGGACATGCGTGACGTCTTTCCACCCGCCATTGACTCGGTGAGCTTTAGAGCCCAAAGTACTATCCAAAGGCAGGCGAAATTTTTATGTTTTGTAATGTAAATTGCTTTTTATTTTATTTTCCGTTGGCTTTGCTGACAGACAGCCGGCTAGCTGCATTAACTTGCAGAAACATAGTTCCCACAGGCCGCTCTCCACTGGTTAGTTAATGTTAGTCTTGACTACTCTGCACTGCACACTCAGGTGGGATCAGGTGGGAGCTAGCTCGTGGCACTGCTCATTCAGAGCTCACTGCTGCCTTGATGCGGAGACATTGCAGCTACCCTCCGGTCTTCCCTGTGTTGCTCCAGTGAGTAAGTAGCTTCATTTTCAGCTGCAAATCCCCTTGAGCATTGTTAACTGTGTTATCACCGCTAGCCATGCTGATGCTGCTAATGGTGCTAACAGAGCTAACAGTGACAATGCTAAAGGAGGTTGTGGCTCAAATTGAGCTGCTCCTCACTGGGACGACATGGGGGGAGACCAGAGGATGGGCACAATGTGGCCAAAATGACCTATAGACCAATATTTATAACCAGTCCCAAATATTCCCTGTGGCTAACCAATTAACTGTTAACAGATCATAACCCTATAGGATTCCCACAGTCATGGGCAGCGTACAGAACCTCAAAAAGTCCTGAAATGCTCCACTGTTGTTTTCCAGGTCTAGAAAAGTCATGGAATTTTTTTGGAAACGTTTTGCTTGTAATAAATTCATTGTCGGAGTTATTCTTTGTGAATAACTTTTCATGTAATGTAACATACAGCAAATCCATGTTCTGTACCTGTTGGTGTAATGTAGCTCTGCTCTGCATAGCTATGGGTTTATTTACTATCAAGTAAGTTTCTTCCTTTTCTCCCCGCGTTCTGTCTCTCCCTCCGTGTATGCCAAGTAGCTCGAAAAATGTTTCAATAGAGTTTGAAAAAATGACATTGAACATGTGGGGCCATAATCCCCAGTGTTTCCATACCTGCGCCCTAGTAATACTTTTAAATTGTACTGCATTTTTTAGATTGAGCAATTGACATGTGCAGCCCAGGGATTTCAGTTCAGTTCAGTCAAGGGAGTTCAGAGAAGCAGTGCTCACTTTGATTTCATTTTAACTGTTCTGAAAGTAGGGCATGGTATTTTGAAGGTACAGAGCATTCTTTTTCCCAAACAAATTAACTAACTGTCGGCTGTCACTCCCCCAAACTGTGAGCTCTGCTGCCTTGTGTCTCTATACAGTTCTGTTCATGTTATACGTTGTGAATGGTCATGGAAGTTTTTATTATAAGTCCTTTAATAGTTGGGTGGAAAGTTTTGAGGTTTTGTCCATGAATGGTGTTGGAACCCTAATTTCAGTACACATACAATAGACTTTGTCTATACTAGAAGAGGTCAACTTAGGTCTCTTTTAGCAACACCCTGCTTCACCCTGTTTCACCCTCCTTCGCTCTACTTCACCTGGGAGTCGCCCAGTGCAAGCTCAGCTCCTCTGTCATTGGCCAGTGAGCAGCTCCGCTGGAGCAGTTGAGGTTAACTACTGAGCATGAGGAAGCCTTAACTGTAATTACCGAGGGAGTGTTTCTGCTGCACTCCTGTTCGAACATACGGGAACATTTTTTGTTCCTGTGCTTTTTCTCAACAACAGGTTTTCAGTTGGGTAAACAAATCTCTGCCTCACATATGTGCTTTACAGCTGCATCATTTAAACAGTAATAAACTTGTACCACAGCTCTCCTCACGTATTTTATCATAAAGTTCAGTTTTGTTTACAGTGCCATTAGTACCTGCCAGTGAAACGAAAACTGAGGCCAGTTTTCATTGGCCTTGGCCTACATGCCTGAGCTCTACAGCGTTTTTTTTTTATTCCCCCCCTTCCACTTCTGATCTCTGCTCCCTGCCTCTCCTCCTCCTCCTCAGTGGAGTTTCACTGATATTCTGTGTCACAATCCTGACACAGCACTTCCTCAGTCTCTCCTCAGTTTCAGCTCGCTCCTGCCCTGGAGCGCTGACTGCCTCTTTTGGACAATGCCCATCCTTGTTTGCATCGCCCCCTCGTTTCGGGAATCCCGGCATTGCTGGTAACCACTGGTGGATCAGGACGATGAGGTCACTGTCTCTGTTTAGCCTGGTATGTCCTTGCCCCCTGCACCCCCCCCCTTCATAAACAATAGAAGCTTTCTCCATGGGGCTGATACGGGCTGCCAGACAGACAGGCAGACAGCTGAACAAAAAGACAGACAGTGAGGGAGACAAGCTAATGCAAGTCAAAGACATCCTGCTTATAATCTCTATCAACAGATATCTCCATATGAATTCAGAATCTGTAGGCAGCGGAACAAGATTTTGGTATCGGAAGTGTCTTGACCCATCATGTTTGAGCGGGATCCATGTGGTGAGCAGAAGAGGTGGAATGCGTTGGCCGAAATGCAATCTCCGAAGCCATCGGTTGTTGTCTAACAGCAGTTTTCTATTAGCTTTTTTAAAACAGAATCTGCATTCATATGCAGATATCTGTTTATAGAGATTAGTAAACAATGACCCGCCCACGCAAGTGGAAGTCTTTGCCCGGATATCTGCTGGCTACACCGGAACCCCTGAAATATTGGATGTTGCTCTCAAAAGCTAAACCGTTGCCAGACTAATAGCCGATGGGTTCATTACCTTCATGTAATGGGTATTAATCTTTACAGTATTTCCAGCACATATTAATCCTCCCTCCCACACACCAAAATGGCCCTTTCTTCCGATTTCCTCGATCATTTAGGTTGGCTTGTATTTAATTGGCTTGAGTTCTACAGCAAAGAGAAACGATGGAGTGTAGTTACATATTTACTTTGGCTTTGTAGTTATGTCATCAGGTTGCACAGTATGAGTCTGCAAGCAGTATTTCACTTTCAGAATGAGCTGGGGAATGAATCACTTTCACTTTTCAGGACTTAACGGCTGCAGAGACCTACATCATGCCCCAAAATTACTGTTGTTACAACTCTTTGTGTCTCAAAAATTGTTGCCATCATCTCTGTCTTCTAGGGGGGGAAAAACAAGCACATTCAATCTTACCTCTCTCTGAAACGGCTTACATTAAATCACGTCAATGTGAAAATGTAATGACCGTGTGAAAACTGTTATTGAAAAGTGCTAGCTCCACAAGGTGCCATTTTCTCGAGGCAACATATATTTCTTTAAATTAGCACACTCATTTTAAAATCCAAACAGAAACTCCTGAAGCCAGTTATTTATTTATTTATTTTTGTCATGATTTGCTTGCTGTACTTCGCCATTATAAAGCTTTCAAAGCAATCATTCCCAAAAGCTCAGCCATTCATTTGTCTTTATTAGACCTGACATGTTTCCTGTAATTTATTTTTGCACAGTGATGCTCATATTAATTATGAGCATTTTATTCCTCACGCACCAATGGATAGGTTCCCCTTAAGAGAGGAAAAACTTCTGTTTGGTTGAATTAGCTGGGTAGAGAGTCATGTTTGGTCTCTTCTGCTTACTCATATGTGACAGGTGGTTGCATATGATTTTAGATTTGTCCTGTATATTTGCATATTGGTTTCTGGCCTCAGTCAGTCGGTCAAGTGCTGTTGATGATTGCTGAAACTGAGATTGTAGGAGGGAAAGTCTGTGTGCAGTGCACCAGGGACTATTTAGACAAGCAATATACACTGAGTATCAAGCTCAGATATCTTTTGAGTTTTGCTAAATTTTGCAACGTAATAAAATTGTATGATAAAAGTGTGACATACTATATATCCATCCCCATGTCACAAAGTGCACCCTCATCAGATATCTATAGCTGTCAATCAGTATGCCAACAGAGGTCAGAAAAGTTGTAGATGAAGAGGTCAGGCTCGGTACTTTTCCATATCAGTCTAAATCTCTGTGGAAACAGGACATCCTTTAGCACAACCCTTTCCTTCTGATCTGGTAATGGGAAATACCAGTTGTCAGGATTAGGTTATTACCGTGACGTTAGTTTTCTCCCAGGCACAATCCCACTTCCTTTACCATGATCTTCCCAGCTATCCCTGCTGCCACCATAGCACATGTTTGTCTCACTATACTACCACCATTTAATAATTCCTAATCGTTCCCAGTGTTGTCTCAAGTGTCAGTCGGAATCTTAAAGCTGGGGTAGGCAGTTTTATTTTGAAATCATCGGGCAAAAATCCTAAAATAAACTTTGAACATATTGTAATTCATGTGGTCTGAGAGAGCACTAGACTTCTGCACCTCCTCTTGGTTCTGTTCTCAGGCTTTAGAAAATCGTGCCTATGACAGGAGACTTCGACCAATCACAGGTCATTTCAGAGAAAGGGCATTCTCTCTGGCTGTTCTACATGTGCACATGTGTGTGCACGTCTTTTTGGTGAAAGCCTGATTCAATAGTTGAGAATCCTGCAGAGACAAAAACTGCCAACCCAAAAAAGTTCGATGAACATATCAAAAAGACAGTCTAAAAAGAGTCTACAATTAAGGAAACAGTATGTGTCAATATTGGCGAAGTGTTTCAAAGATGGAGGGAAAATGCTAATAGTGTAGACTTCTGCTAACCGGAGCCATAGCTGTGGCTTCAGATTCATGTTTATGTAGCATTGGCAAGAGCCTTGAATAACAGTGTGTCCTCCGCCTCAGTTCGCGCCGCCACAGATCGTCTCCCCAGGGGGAGAGTGGGCAGCAGCTCCAGAGACAGACACCCAGTCTGCAGCTGTAGCAACCTAAATTCAGCCAGTGCAAAGCTCAGCTGGACTGGACAGCCCCAACTCTCCGTCAGATCGGCAAACTTTATGTTGCTGCCGTTACACCCAGTGCTGCTGCTGGCCATGGGCCCGCTTTGACACAAGTCACTGTGGGGGTTTGCGCTGGCTGCGTTTGAGCTGTTGCAGCTGCCAACCAAAGGTCTCTCTCTGATGAAGCAGTCCACAGAGGCGGAGAGCAAGGTGGAGGGACAGTGGGGTGGCTAGTTCGCTAAATCTTTTCTCATATGTGGTCTGATAAACAGAGAAATACATTTAAATTGATCACCTCTTCAGATCTAACCACATGTATGGCAGTGAACTCAGACGTCATGTTTGAGTGGGTTGTACCTGTCTTTAATACTGGAAACATGGATTCCGTATTCAAGACAATTGGTTGTCATACACAACATTGTTCGACAAATGTTCCCTTTGACTGGTGTATTTTAACAGGATGTTGCCATTAGACGACGATAAAATCTTGCAATCTTAATCTCGGTTTGTGCTCAAAGCACAGCACCCTGTTTGTTGTTTGATGCCATATTGAAATCTCTTCATGTGCCTAAATTCAGTTTAGAGGATCTGCCACAACACAAAAAGGAGAGGATGCCAAATAAGGCTGCTAATCCTCTCGGTTCATTTGCTTCTGATTATTATAATGATGGTATATTGATTTTATTTTCTAACATGTTAACATGTTTAAAAAAAGATCAATGGCACGTCTTACGCCTTTCCTTATGCCTCCTCTCTGTTGTCTACCTCAGCACTTGGTCCAGTGGGATGCTGGAGACCCAGAATGTTTGCTCCAGCTGGTGAAGGAGCTTATCCAGCAGTACCACCACTACCAGTGCCAGCGTCTGCGCGAAAGCTCCAGGCTGCTCTTTGAGTATGACAGTCTGTTGGAGGATCCCAACTATGGCCGCAACATGGAGATTTATGCCGGACGCAAGAACAGCTGGGTAGGTAACTGTTTAATGACTTTATGTTTGTTGTCTTAAATATTAAAAAGCCATGGGTCATGTGTATTACAGAATACCTAAAGGACAGTTTTACCTCAGAAACAATGTTCAAATGTTAGACCTACATCTTGGCTAGACCTGAGTTGAGAATTCAAAAAAATTGTGATTGATGTGACCAAATTTTGACTTTTCTTTTTACTCCTATGCAATTCTTTTAAAAAATAGTATTTACAGAATCCAGTTTTTATACAGAATTTCACTCAGTATGGTATGTGGGAAATTTCCTGACTAAACAACTAGTGTGAATCACAATCATGTGTTTTTGATCTGGAACGTTTATTTTGACACAGTCACAATATGCTGCCCCATGACACATGATTTTCAGATCATTGTGCCATCATGTCGTTATCTTTGTGTGTGTGTGTGTGTGTGTGTGTGTGTGTGTGTGTGTGTGTGTGTGTGTGTGTGTGTGTGTGTGTTTGTCATTCTTGAGGACACAATAACAATAACTTATGAGCAGCACATTATCCAATTTTACACCAGAACTATCTTGTACAGTTTGAGTCATTTTTTGGGTTTGGTATATTATACTGCATACTTTGGCACGTTGTTAAAGGAAGCAGACCTTGAAATCATTCTAAATTTAAAATGCTTCAAAATACAGAGTTTGTATTATATTGGATAATGTGTGTTTGAACACAAATATGTTGACACTAAATTTTGCTAATGAACCATGAACCTGATGAAAGCAATAATTAACCAAATGGCCTGACTAGCGTTGATCTTAAGTCAGTATCCTACAGAAGCCCTGAAAAAATGTTTTGCAGGCACTGTATGAGATATTATCTCCCACATAGGAGACCTTTTGGCTTAATTAGGCTTGTTTGAGAGAGAGAGAAAGCTACGCAGAATGAAGCACTCCTTGCACAATACAAAAGGCATTGAAATTTCAGCCAAATGCAATATGAGCAAAAGGTTTTACCTTCTTAGTTAACTGACTACAAGTGTCCACTGTAAAACATAAATGAACTGTGCAGTGGCATCAGCGGGATTCTATTTTATACAAGCTCCCTGTCAAGTTTAAATTCCTTGCTTAAGCTTTGAGAATGCCTCTGCATCTTATTGGTCAGTAACTAAGTCGCAGCAAGTATCAAAAAGTGTTAAGTATGTAAGTAGATGTAACTTTTCTAACTTTTGACTATAATTCATTAAAGCATAGTTCTTTTTTAACACATCTCATAAAGCACTTTGGCATATTTTGTTTAATTAAAAAAATGCCTGAAGCATATTACTAATTCCTAAACTAACCTTGCACAAAATCTTTTGTTTGTAATTGCTACCAAAATTGGGTATTGTGTTGGCCCAGATATATCTTAAATGCATTTTTTTAATACCAAAACTCATCACATTTGTTACTGTATGTAGTACACTTGGTTAAGTCCTTTACCTTTGTTCTTGTTCTGCAGACAGGAGAGTTTTCAGCTCGTTTTCTTCTCAAACTCCCTGTGGACTTCAGCAACATCCCTGTCTATCTCCTTAAGGTAATCACCTTAATCCTTATGCAATGGTTCATATGGTATCTTACAAATTAGCGCCCATACTGGTTAGGTTAGGTTTAGGAAAAATATCATGGTTAGGTGTCGTCACCTTACGCACCTAACGTAACGAGATGTGACAGCATTACGTTATGTATGTACAATAACATCATTGGCTTTTGGTTTTTCATATGACATGAACTCCAGTCTCCTGGGTCAAAGTCCTGTGTTTTTTTGACCCATCCACCACCCTGATCACCTCATGCCATGAACTTTGTCGCTCTTTACCCTATGGCACCTGGCTTCCTCTCAAGCAGCAATCTCTGGGGCTGACAAATGAAGCTAAGATGGAAATGCCAAAAGCTGCAGTTCCTCGAATGACAACTCGAGGCAGGCTCCAAAACAGAGTCAATCTCCATAGGCCTTCTTGTTAAAATGCCCAACTTTACAGCAGAAATAAACACGTTTAGAGCTTGGTCCAAAAAAGTTTTGGTCTCTATAGATAATTTCCCCCTTAATGAAAACTGTACAGAGGTGAATTTTGATACAACCGACCTGTTTACATTTTATTAAGGCTTGAATTTATGCATAATTCAAGGCATGGCTGCTGTTACTGGCAGGTTGCTGCTGTGCATTGACATGGCAACAATGTTGGTTAGGCAACGTAACTATAACCCCAGATTCACAGAGTATAGGTATAGCCGTAGCTGTCGTTATTTCAGCGTCATGTAAATTAATTGTAATGTTTTTTGCGCCTAAAAAATCTTGATCAGAGTTTGGTTGTACTCCCTCTAAAGACTCAGATATTTCTTTTCCTGTAAGTACATTTTGTCTTAACGGTTTTCAGCCTGTTTTTTGTTAGCGAAAATTAGCATTTGTATTCTTACAGTTAATTGTAGCTGTAAATACACCAAGTTAGCAGCTAGTCTTAAGCTCCTCCTTCTTGTCCAGATATGGTCACTTTTGGCTCCAAAAAATCCAAGATGGCGCCAGCAAAAATGCCATACTTAAGGCCTCAAAACAGGAGTCCACAAACCAGTGGGTGATGTGGTGGCTATATCCATTATTTTATACAGGTTATGCTTCCTTCCTTTCTCCTCTTATATGAGGAAGAACAGTCTGCAGCACATTAGTCACATGATCACAGCCTCTCTGGCTCATGATTACATGGGTTATGTGTGAATTATAGTATATTATTGTAGGTATAAGTACAAAAGGGGAATGAGAGCAGCCTAAGGGAATTAACTACGGAACCCCAATATGCATTTTGACTTGTAATCAAGGTTCACGCCTACTTCACATTATGCACACACAGCCACAGTGCAGACCTGCAGACAGCGCTGCAGACTTATTGGTCTCAAAATAGATTTTGTCATGACATGAGCCTACTTAGTTATGAGTGTTCTTTTGTTTACATTCTGCACTTTTGTTTTTCTTTTGTTTACATGTATGTGTGTCCATATGCGATGATAATAGCAGGTTTTATTTAAATGAACTGCTGTGCAACTATGCGTGCGCATGTGTGTGTGCGTGTATGCAGACTCCGGTCTTGGGGGCTGCGAGTTGACTAATCAGCAAGCCGTCACTCTCGATCTGCTCTGAGCCGCGTGGTGTCTGGAGGCAGCTTAGCCTGAACACACACACACACTCTCTCTCTCTCTCTCTCTCTCTCTCTCTCTCTCTCTCTGTGTGTCTCTCTCTCTCATCAGTGATTGCCTTTACCCCTCTCTCACTCTCTCGCTTATCTCCAGTTCTCTTTTCACTCTCTGTCGCTCCCCCCATCTTCGACTGCCTGCACGCTGGAGGCCCTGGCTCTCTGGCCTTTTCCAGCCCGGCCTCTGTTTGTGAAGGGAAATGATGGTAAACATAAGGGAAACAGCAACCATCATCAGCCTCACATCAGCCTCTGTCCCCATGTTTCTCAGACCTGGAGCACCCAGACTCATCTCTCTCTGCAGGCTTTGAGTGGACTCATCCAATGTCAAAGTTATATTCCACAGCTGCATTGCTGGTCATGATAGATTTTTTTTTTTTACCTGTGTGTCTTGAGGCAGGAAAGTTTCTAGATTCACCCCCCGAGGGGAGCTCTATTGGTGACATTTTTTTTCAAACAAGCGTGCTGTCACTTGCTGGAGGTTTCTATGCAGAGGCTTTCAAAAAAACGAGGCAGACACACTGACACCTTTAACCAGTGGGTGGTGGTAGCAGTGTAGCCATTGACACAATGTTGTCAAAGAAGAACCCTCTGTAATATTTAGTGATTTTATTAGAGACGAAGTCTTGGATATGGATGTACATTTCTGTCACCCTAATCATATCGTGTTCTTTGCTTCACATACACACACACACATACACACACTCACAGTATTATGCTGTATTTGGCAGCTTGGGTATACATAGTATCACCATGGGAGCACTTGAAGACTAAGAAAGAGTATCGACTCGCAGAGAGGAAAGTAATGAACATCAGCCCACACCTTGTCCTCCTACGCATTTCTGAGGAACGGGATTATGCAGCATATAGGCTGGACTCTAAGAACACGAATGTACTGTACGCCAAACCGATGACCTGAATTTTCAGTTTGACAGTTGTCAGGCAATTAGTTCTGTCAGTGAGAATGCCGTCTGAAGTCAATTCATTTTGTGCATTGCATATTTCTGCACTGCAAGTAATTCCATACTGTGGCAGAGCAGTTCAAGTGCAATTAATCCACTCCTACAGTACTTCCTGACTGAGCAGACAGATATAGCCTATATATTCACTGTAAAGAAACACTGCAGCCACAAAGTTGTTAAATTGAAAATGATTCCTAAACGTGGTTGCTCCATTTGAGTGATTACACATGGAGTTTTGGTGTGAATGCGTGCCTTGCCTTACCAGTTATCTTCGGCCTGTGGGTCAATGTTGCAACCAACCAAGAATGACTCCATCTGAGCTGATTAACATGGAGGTCTTGCGGCTTTGGAGGTTCTGGCCTCACAAGCCACAGCCCAGGACAGAGCAGTATAAGGTAGAAAATATCTCACACACAGGGCACAGATTTGTTGCAGTTTTGCACCGGTTTTTCAGGCACAGTTTTGACGCAATCTGCCCCAAACTCACCATATTTATTAAACAGACACACCAGGCTGAAAGTTTCTGCAAGATGTGTTTATCTCCTTATTGCATGTGCATTTAAGGGTCGTGCAAATAATAAGACGAGACGTGTTAACAGTGGTTGATTATGTATTCTGCTGCATTTACTAAGGTCACGCAATTTGCGACTGTCAGTTTTGCAGAAAAAATTATCTGCTTCTGAAAACCAGGCATAAACATAGCACAAATTGGATTTACAGAAGCCACAAGGAATGTTGCAGTGGGAAAAAGACACATGACATTAAATATAGACTTGTGTATAATAACCATTATTTAAAAACTAAAATCAGGCTATTATTAATGAGCACTGGTGATTACAGTAACGCAAATGAATAGCACATGTGGAGTTGTAGTCTTGGAGCTTGACCTTCTTTAGTGAAGTCATTTAAGTGTGCTGCATTTACCTCAGTAATAATATCCATATCAACACTGTCTCCAGCTCCACCTGCTCTGCTCTGAACTGCTGCACCTGCTGCTCTTTCTGTCTCTGTCTCTCTACCTGTTGCAGGGCCTTTTGTGTCTTTGATCTGTCTTATTGTATCACTTCGTCTCGCTTTTGCTTCTGAACCAAGGAGTTTTCTTTGGTTCTAAAAATGAAGCCAATAGAAAGGTGATAGCTTCCCTTCTACTGTCCCCCAGACGACCTCATTTTGGAAGACATATGTATGGTAGTCAACAGCAAAAGAGAAAAAAGTTTTTGATCCTGTTTGAATTTTGTCATGAATTACACACAGTGTTTAGCAATATTAACCATTTAGTTTTGTGTGAAACCTCTCATCTCACACAACATACGTCACCAACACCAGCTAGCTACCAAGCTACTTAGCTAAGTTCCACATGCAAATGAAAGTTATCCTACCTGATGTGTGTTATCCAGGGACTAATTGTCTTTTTATCAGCCGGGAAACAAGTAATTCACGTTGCTCATGTGAGTACATCCTGATATGAAACAAACAGGCATTGTTGCTCCAGTTAGAGTTATGACATCACTTACATGACTTGTGTAGTCTCTCTAATTACATATTTTCACAGTTTTATAGTTCAACAGTTTAAAAACAAACTGCAACTTTCTTGACATGTAAAATAATCTTTTAAATTGACAAATGTTATATGTGTAATTCATGGCACAATTCAAACAGAACTGCAAAATTTTTGTCTCTTGCCAATAACTACTGCACGTTATTTTCTGAAATAAGGTCCCACGGTGATCCACCGGAAGAGGTGGGAATTGCAGAATGCCTTAAACCTGATTTCTTTCCATTGGTCAGCAGGGAGCAACTCCATCGCTTGCAAAATGAATTGAGAAAATTACCCTACTCATATGATTTATTACCACAGCTGAGATTATGGTCTTAATCGCTAGTCTTCATTCATACAAAATAGCGTTCATTATGTAAATTATGGTCCCATGTAGGTTGTAACAGACGATAAAGCAAGGTATGCTTTCGGGCATGGCTACCTTGTGATTGACAAGTCGCTATCACAGCAGTGTCCTTGGGTTTTCAGTCCGATCCACTCCTCACTCCTCCACAGCTCCACCTTTTTATTCAAATATGGTCACCTCTCATTCCAAAAAAACAAGATGACGACAGCCAAAATGCCAAACCCGAGGCTTCAAAGCAGTACTTCACAAACCAGTGGGTGACATCACACTAGCTACATCCACCTCTTTTAAACAGTTTACGTTCTGTACTGGTGATCAGATATATACTGAATATTATCCTAAATTTATTGCAGCATTCTAGTTTTTTAGCCAAAGTAAGTATTTTGTAATTAAGTTCACAAATTATTCTTTGATTTCTTCTCTGAGATAATGATCTCATAAATGCTGCCTTGGTAAATCAGGCGCTAAATACATGCAGATTGTGGCTGCAAACTTAATAAAAAATTGCTCAAAGGCATTTACTTAGTAAATCTGACAGTTTTTAGTTAACTTTTGATAAGGAGATTCACTGTTTGTTTGTTTGCTTTGTTATTTTGCAAAAGAATACCAACACAGACAGACAATTGCATCATTTCCATCCATTTTAATGAGACCAATGTGTTGTCTCCAGAGAGTTTGGCAAAAAACAGGGTTGTCCAGCACAAAAGTTTAATCTATCTCAGTTGTTGCTGCAATGCGGTGTTAGGTAATCTGGTAAGGCAGTCTTCTGGCCCTTTCAGATATATTAAAGCGCAAGTTCTTCGTTGATTACATGAATGTTGACTTCTACTGTGAGATAAATTTGGAAAGAAAGATAAAGTGATTGTCACTGTGTTCTGTCTCATAGTAGTATAAATCACTCTGCAGTGTTTTGGTGTCTGATAACTGGTCAGAGTTGTAGATCTGTTACTAAAACTGAACTTCCTCGATCAAATTTCATCATGTCACCAGTAGCAGACCATTGATTTTTTATAAAGCAGGGCTGCTTTCAGTTTGAATACCTATTAAGTCCTCACAATGAGTTCTAACCTATTTAATAGCCAGTCTTTCTTGACAAAAAAGTCAACACACAAAATCAAAAAGGTGATGCTTTTCAGACAGAATACAAGCCATCAGCCAGGTATTGTAGGTAGAGGTCAGACTGTTGACCCTGATTTGAATCAACCTCCTCATCAAATCCATGGATGTCCTTGCTTGAGGAGGGAAGGTTTGGCACTGAAGCGGAAATCTGTTCAGACATAGGCTACTCTGCACTGCTAGTGAATGCCGAGATGTTGCTGGTGGGCGCAGAGCTGTGGAGGACGACTGTTACCTGGAGCGAAGCATCCGCGTGGTCTGAGCTCACCACAGTGGACATGTTTACCTTCCTGCATGCACTGCCCAGCCTCGGGGAGGGGGGAGGAATGCAAGTTTATTTATTTATTTATTTATTTTTAAAGGGGGCAGCCCGTCATAGTCAAAATGAAAGAGTGGGAAGGACACTGAGAGCGGAGATGAAGGGAAGATAGTGAAATGCACACAGATGGATGTTGGCAGTTTTCTTCCCCTTTAAAGGGCATGTGGTCCTCTTGGGCACCGTTTTAGTGTCTCATCCTTTGATCATACCTTGACCTCTGTGTTGTCACCCGTTTGAAGTTGCTTTTACTCATACCCTCTCATTTAGCATTGGCCTTTGACCTCCCACTGTATAGGATATTTGTTCCCATTGCTAGGTCTTGTAACGTGGTTGGCGGCTGCAGTACAATGTCTCGTTTGTGGTCTTCTTAACGCATTCATTCTGGAAGGTTTTAAGAGAAGCATCAGATTAGATTAGATAGTCATGCCTAGATTTTTTTATGGCATAAAACTAAGATTCTATCATACATTTCTTATCTTGCTTCATGCTACTCCAGGATCTTCCCAGATGCAGAGAATAGCTAATCTTTTTTTTCTAATTACAGCTGTGACCTTTTGGGTAAAAGATGTCCTTTTTGCATTTCACTGGACTGTCTGTCCATCCATCCTTGCTCTGTAGAGCGCATATATGTGCAGCGGCGGCTCGCCTCTAAATGTCCACACTGATCAGCATGGAGGGACGCCACATTCGTGACTGAGCCCTCTGCTCTCGCTTCACTTGAGCTTTGTTTCCCCCACAAGCACTGGCCCATGTCACCAGCTCCAAAGCGATTGCAGTGTGTGTGTGTGTGTGTGTGTGTGTTCATGTGTGTGGTTGGGTCTCAAGAAGCTGTCATTGATCCAATAGGATGTTTCAGGTGACCCAAGTCTTATAAATAAACTGATATCCGCTTTGTTCTGTAGTATTGTGTGATATGTAAAACAATTTCTGTTGAGTTTAAAGATTCCCAAATAGAGTTTTTAAAACCTGAAAAAGTATTGAGTTGTATTAACTGCAAAAAGAGCATTTATTTAAGTGAATAGAGGAAAATCAGTAGGAATATAATATAAACCGCACATGTGGAGGTTCACTGCTAAAGATCTCTCTGTAGCAAACACTTTCTGTTTACCGTCTCTGATTTCCCAGATGTTCGACCCAGTCTAATTGTGAGTTTTATAGACTGTAGATTACATTTAGCATGGTTAATTGGACGGTGATGCTCCAGGTTAGTTTGTAGTATATCTGATCCTTGTTTGTGGGACATATTTTCACAAAAGTTAAAGGAATGGTTCAACGTTTTGGGAAATTTGCTTATTCGTCTCCTAACGGGAAGATGGATCGGAAGGATCAACGCTAATCTGTTTGTGAAGTATATAGACTGTGTAAAATAAGGGATCATGCCACCATGACTCCCATTCCAAAACCTTGAATACGGCATTTTGGCCGTCATCATCTTGGATTTTAGGTGCCAGAAATGACCATATTTAGACGAGAGGATGGAGCTAACCCTAACTTAAGCTGCTGGCTTGGTAAGGACAGTGCATTTATAGCTATGGTTAACATGGTAAAAATGCTAATGCTAATCTGTGCCAGCAAAAAAACAGGCATGAAGCCACTGAAACAAAATTTTCTTACCAGAAAAAATAATTATCGGACTCTTTAAAAGGTACAACAAAACTCCAAACAAGACTTTTTTAGGCGACCAGTACGTTAAAATTGATTTTCATAACTGAAGACACACAGAAATAGGCACCTAACCAACATCTGGTTAGCTTAGCATAGAGGTTGAAATGCTGAACAGTTACAGTATTCTGGCACACGACTCTCTATAAAATGAAGATTTCTCATTTTACATTTAAGGCTTTGTACAGATTAAGCATATATGATAAAACATATTAATTAGCCAGGCTAGCTGTTTCCGGTCTTTGTGCTATGCTAAGCTAAGCTAACCAGTTACTGCAGTAGTCTTTAACATATATGAGAGTTGCATCAATCTTTTCATCTTACTCTCCACCAGAAAGCAAATAAGCCTATTTTCCAAAACTGTTGCTTTTAGGCCAGATTTGTATTTGAACATTTTTAAGCCAAGCCTCTTCAATGCCCAGCAACCAGTATCCCACTCCCCCAGGTTAATTTAACTTCCTTCAAAACTGACCTGAGGGAGGGTTGTTGGGCATTTTTGTATCCTTGGTTTGTCTGTACAAGCTGTGCATGCTTCAACAAGAGCACTTACATCTAATTATTTTTACTCTAATTATTTTTGGTCCTGCGTCCTCAGCCCCTCCCCCCATTCACACACACACACACACACACACACACACACACACACACACTTTAACCTTCGGAGCTCCACATGCAGCAACTGACAGGGGAGTGTCAGGGTGAAGCAGAGCCTTGGGCTGTCGTTCTGTCTTTTCATTTATGGTGCCGGCGTCACTGACTTGATTATTTCTGTACCTTCCTTTCATTTCCTGCCTTGCTTTTTTGGTCTTTTATCCAAATATCAACTCTTGAATTAGCCTTGAGCAAATATTGTATTTTAAACAGTCCTTTTAAAAAAAAAAAAACTGAGAAATGTAAAGTAAAAACTAAATACACCAATCATAGTTAAACTAGAACAAAAAAATCCACACACTGTCACTTCCATTTTGACTGGTCTTTGCAAGTTAAGATTGTGATTATAATCAGATATTATTCAAAGTAAAGTGGAGGCCGTGTGGTTTTTGACTTTTGTCACTCCAATAATATTTCCTGCTCCTAATATTTGAAGAGCTGCAAATCAGCCTCAGTAAACACTTCACAGAGGGGGAGAAAACATGAAAATTTCCTCCTAATTATCCTCTTAAAACATGTTCCTGGCACTCCTTGGGGTGGCGTTTAACAATGGCACTGTCTTCCACTCCAGTAGCAGGAGGGTGAGAGCGCAGCCCCTCCCCCCAGGGGCACAGTGGGGGAGCTATGGACAGATTGAGGGTATTGCTGGGGTTGGCTACCCATCGCAATCTCACTGTATTTGCAGAGCCCTCTTGGCATAAGAGTCCTCACCGTTGTCAAGGCACGTGACAACAAGCATGTTTTCTTGTGTGTAATTATTCAACAGTGGTCACACCTGGAAATGTAATTAGAGTGCTTCATTTTAAAATGGTTGAACAGTACACTGAATGTGAGGAAAATGTTTGAATCAACCACCACTGATGTACCCCACCTACAGCTGAAACATTTGAGGGAAATGTATTAGCAACTTCTCAGATCAATATTACAAAAGCAGTTTTAGTTGAGATTATTTTCTGTAAATTTAACTCCTCGTTTTTTTGTAGAGCGGTATAATTGTGTACAGGCATTGACATGTCAATAACAATCATTCATTATCCTTGTTTTATGGCGACTGATCTCATCCTCTGCTTGGAGGGTAAGGACCTCCCGGATGTCATTGCTTTCCCAGTTTGCGGACATTTTTGGCTGCTGTTCCTCTTCTTTGAGTTAGCTACAAACTGCCACCAGCTGCTTTTTGAATCTCCCAGTCGCTCGTATCACATAGTGTTAAAACGTCATACCTGTCTCATCCATACACAGATGTTGTTTCGGCATTGTTACTACCTCTGATGCCAGCTTAAAGGCGAGGCAACTCTGTCCCCCAATTCCACAATTGTACCTTTTATACAGAACAGCAAGGAGGCATAACGGCGAGAAATTCCTGCCTTGAAGCGGCAGTGTGAGCCGTAAGCTTTTTGCGCATGCTCTGCGTCTTCTTCTCCGGTTCAGAGCTGTATGCTCCGATTTATAGTGGCGCGCCATCTCCTGCCTGGCATATATACTGCAGCCTTTTTATTCGGTTTCAGTGGCTTGAAGTGGCTTCATTTTGAAGTCGGCGCCACGTTTACAGAACACTACCGCAATCCGATCATTTTATTTGGCGGTTTCAAAAAGACAAGTCTTCGTGTGGATATAGCCTCAGTTTGGGCTAAATGCACAGAGAGAACAGGAGAAGAATGGGAGGAGAGCGACTCAGGGAGACGGTCCTTCAGCACTGCTTAAAACGGCAGCAATAATCAGCCGTTGTTGCCCCTAAAGCTGCACAATTATGGCCAAAATTATAATTAGTCACTTTGATAAATATTGAAATCAGGATTATTTATCAAAATTATTCTTTGTTTTTAAGAATAACATACTTTTATTGCTAGGACAGGGATTAAGGGTAACAGTACAGGAACATTAGTGACGTTATTCTTCTTGGTCTTCACGCACTCATCACACTACAGATTGTGGTGTTCTTTCAAGTGGTTTAACAAGTTAGTTGTGTTACTTTGCAGGCAGACACAAGTCTCATGCACTCTTTGCATATGCTTTGTTCTCTCCTATGTCCAAACAAGAGATGATGGTAGTTGATGATGGATGACCTTAGTTTTGCCTGTCTACAGTTGCAACATTTAGGAGAGTTTTATTTCACAGGCTGCAGGTGCAAAGTCGAGGCTGCTTTTAGTTTAGGGAGCACTTGATTTGATGTGCAGCAGAGTTTTTTATGAGCGGAGCATGCATTTTAAACTTCAGTATCGCAGTCAGTCATGTTTATTGTCCCAAAACTTGCAGCTCTTGAGATTCAGAAGCTGCACTGAAATAGCTAAATTGATAGAAACACATAATTGTTCAGCGGCCATGTTGTTTACATGCTGAACTGCCCGAGGTCCTGCAGCAGTACTGAGTTTAAAATGTCATTTGAATGAATAACCTCTTCTTTAAGCTGCTGCCTCTTTTATCCTGTGAATTTTCTCTGCATAATTCCAGTTTTCCACTAAAAAAAGAAAAAACCCATAACCTATAGCCTGTTTCTTACAGTTTCAGTGTTAAATGGGTCATGAAAGGAACAAACAGGAAGCATCACTTATTGCATGAGGTCAGCTTTTGATTAATTCAGGGGGCTGATTAATATGTGTTGTTTATTCCAATCAATAGGTTTTAGCATCCCACTCTTCACCTCTATGTATTTCTTTATTGGCTGATGTGTTGTCTCTCAAAGTGAGAGTTTAAAATAGATCAAGAACATTAACAGCAGTCAGTCTTGACCAAGTAATGGACCTGTTATTAGAGCAGTAATCTATCCAGTTCTGAATTTACAGCGAACCTGACTAATGATACATATTTGTTATTAAATATGATGTGGAAAATAACATGTTCTTCCTTTAAGATTTATGAATATCATAACATTGTGCTTGCATTTTAATGCATGCAGAGTTTAATTATTGTGTTGGTTATGTTACAGTTGTTGTGAAGCAGAGTGTTCACACTGCTTTCAGTCACATATAGTAATGATTCGCTATATTACCTAAGGAATAGGAATATTTTCCCCTGTCTATTGCAACATAAACACAGTATATACAGTACATGTACTGTATAGGTTTTTGTCAGCGCGCTTAGTTGGAGAGATTTCTGTGCAGAAAGGAATGAAAAGTAATTTAGGTGTCATACATTAAGGTAACATGCATTAAGGTACCAGGCACTTAACCAAGCCCTCAGGAGCAGTGAAAAGCTTTGTGATGATTATGGTATGTTGACCGCAGAATAGAGTGCAGGTCACACAACACTTGAGTCCAAAAAGAACCATTTTAAAATAAACAGCTGTAAAAACTCTGTATACCATGTTGTGCTGTTCGTGAAGGACTCTAATGCACGTGGTATGAGCAAAGGGTGCAACAAGCAAATGTTTCATCACCAATTATCTGTCTTTTTATGAGATGCCAGATAGATACCTATCACAAAGACCAAGGTGATATCTTCAGGTTGTTTTTGTCCAACCAACAATCCAAAACTCAAGAATATTTTGATTACAATGATATAAAACAGATTAAAATAGACTTATGTAATGTAGTATGATAGTATTTTTTTCTGGTTTATTATTTTGTTGTCAGTCATCTAATAGATGAATAAATTAATTATTTCAGCTCTAGTAAGAGCCCATCTTGGCACACATTATCCAATTCTCTTTATACATCCATGGACATGGAAATTGGATATTATATAGACCTCATGAGTTTTCAATAAATATGTAGGTGGCTATCAGCTAATGATGATAACTCCAGAAACAGTGCTAAAAAGCGGCAGCAGTGCTGACAGAGCTAGCATGATGTGATTTTGCCAAGTAGGACATGCTCCTGGATCAACATCTCACATCGTGTTCCTGGGCCAACACTGCAATCAACCAATCACAGCCCTCTGACATCATCAGCGTGCTGTGCTTCTTTAAAAATTCCTTTGTGCTTCTTCAGAGCTAAGCTAATTTTCCAAATTTAAGTTAGTAAAATTAAACAAAATCCACACTAACACTAAACAAAAAACATGTAAGCTACTGCAGGATTAGCGAGTTAGCTTGCTAACAAGATTGGCTGTGCTAACAAGTAAACTTGCCAGCAGGCTAGAATATTGTTTAGTAAAAAAAAAGTAAGGATATTAGCATTTTTCAATCACGAATTCCTACACATTTTCCCTCCTTTTTTTCGTGTTGATCCTGGATATAGATTTGGTCAAGTTTATTCAGGACCATCATCATCATCACGCTGATTCTAGATAATTTGTTTGTGTCGACATCAACATTGCAGTGATGGTCTTGGATCAACATCAGCGGTTCTATTCAGGGTCAACATGGCAGTGATGGCTCTGGGTCAACATGAGCACTGCCATCTTGCAAAAAATAGTTTGACCAGGCTATTAAAAAGGAAGTAAAATGTGTCCATCGCAGGTCTTTGCAACTGCAAAATGACATCCTTATTTTTAATGTTAACGAACAATATTTTAGGCCATTGGCAAGCTTAATGTTGTTAGCATTGCCTACCTAGTTAGCAAGCTAACTCACTAACCCTGCAGTAGCTTACAAGATTTTTGTTGACTGTTAGTGAGAATTTTGTTTGATTGTACTAACTTAAATTTGGAAAACTAGCTTAACTCTGAAGAAGCACAAAGGAATTTTGAAAGAAGCACAGGAGCAGCACAGTGATGATGTCAGAGGGCTGTGATTGGTCGATTGCAATGTTGGTCCTGGAATGTGATGTGGGATGCTGATCCAGGGGCATGTCCTACTTGGCAAAATCAAATCATGCGACAGATCTAACAGTGTGAGGTTGTCGCGATATCAGCGGTAATCTCCATATGAGCACAGTGACAAGTAGCAACAATGAGCTAGCCAGTGCGATACACACATGTATTAACATGAACACACAGCTGGACCTGCTTACGACAACAGAGAACAGAAAAGCTCAGATTACATTACAAAGAGAGGTAGCATGACTTCATTCTTTGCCGAGGATGCCGTTACTCCATTATATCCTTCCATAGCTAATAGTGGTTTGCTGCTATATTAATGCTCTGAATGTCGCATTAGGAACCTTTAATGGTAAACCTGGATATGTCATGTAATTCACAGTTTTCCAGAGTTATTCTTTCACAATAAATATAATCGCTTTCCATCACATCTCTTGGCAAAGACAGCAAATTCCCCTGATGTGTAACGTTTTGTCTCAACACTGGACTTTCAACCATTATGCTTCACTCTCTGATTTTTGGTAAACTTCTCTGCGTTAACCTGGAGTAACTATAACTTCTTTATAGCTGTTCAGTAAAATTCTGTCAGATTTACTTGAAATTAAACATGACATCTTCAGATTGTGCCCATATCACATTAAACCATGGGGGGGGAATGAACGGTAAAAATCCTCCAGAGTAGCATTTAAAGTGCTGTGCTTCTCAGTCTTATCAACTTGAGCACATGACTGCTCCTTTTAAAACACCAAACCCAGATTAAGAGAGTTGGAGAGTGACACAAAGCCACTTATGTGACGGCCTACACTGCTGAATCACCACTGGCGAAGGAGCACCTTTTGGGTATTCCAGGCTGGCATTCAAACTTGTTTGTGTGTTTGTCCAAATTTTCTTTTTTTTTTTTTTTCCTTTTTTTGAGGACATGGTGGCTACCACAGCTTTTCAAGAGATAAGCCAAAAACCTGTTTGCAGCAACTGCGGTTACCTTACCTTTCCGGTTGCCACATAATTGTCACTCCTTTCTCAACCACTCATGAGGCCTTAGTTGTTGCGGTTTTTTGTCCAGCTTACGTCCTAAACTGCGAGGCAGTTGAGCTTTTGGAGAAGTCGTGGCTGAAGATAGCCTGCTGCGTCACATGATGAGTCTTTCACAATTCTCTGAACAGACCTGGAAAACAATGCTGTGGTCACTACACACACACACACACACACACACACACACACACACACACACACACGCACACACACAAACGCACACAAACAGCAGCCATCATTAAAGATCCATTAAGGCTATGATTAAGATGGCCCTTAATCAGCCATTACAGCTGGTCGTGCAGTCTCTACTGTCCATTGTATCATTTGTTGTGTCATAACCAGAGCAGGGAATTCAATGGCACTTGTGTCTGCTGTGCACTTTGACTGCCTTATTCTTCTGTTGGTTTGACCTGCTGGTTGTGGTTTTCGCCACATGGCTTCATATCAGTTTAAAAGAGCTGTTGTCACTCAGTTGAGTGAATAGAATTATCTGTTACTGGATTATGTAGTCTAAAAAGACTGCTGTGTTACCAATTCTGGAAACACGCGACAAAAGGAAAAACAAAAAAATGATCTAATGGCCACCCTCCATCCATTACCTTTTTGTCTTTCTATTCTCGGCCTGTCTGCCACTTGGAGAGAAAGCTCGGGCCTGTGCGTGACTGTTGAGCATTTGGTGCCAAAGCAAGTGGTTGTAATTTGTGGCCTTGCCGTGCCCTTGCACGGTAAACACTGACTAAGAGCTCAGGAATCTTAAGAGCTATAAAATAATTGCAGGTTACTCCCATAATGCCTAGAGTGTTCTGCTAGTTGCCTCAGCTCTGCCTCTTCTGTCTCATCCCTTTCGTTTGCACAGCTTCTAACTGGTGCTATGCAAGAAAGTTATTTTCATGCTGTATCTGTATTTGAACGTAATGGTAGTTATCTAATAACAAAAAAGAAAATGATTTAGTCCCCGTAGTGTCATAAAGGTTGAACAAATATTACCTTTCTGGCATATGGGATGCTTTAAAAAAGTTCAGTTTTTGATGTGCAAAAGTTTATCTCTGTATGGTTGCATTAAGAATTTATTGAAATGGGTAGAATGTTTTCATTGTCATTTAAAAATTATATAAATCCATTGGTTGGCATTATTGTTAGTGAAGATTTACTGTCCTCTTACTTGTGGGGTGTGAGGCCGAGACACTTTTCCCAGAGACAGTATGCTCTCTGCTCTGTCACATTACTCTCTTTGAAATGTGCATGCTGTATGTTTTAATATCTCATTTGAAATTTACATTTACTACTTCCAGTACTGGAAACGCAACGTTAATCTTCAGCTATGTTTTGAATAAATTCGGGGTAAACCAAAGCATATCAAGATGCATTCATTTTGTTATCATAGTGCTTTTTGAAAGTCCTGTTGCTGAGTGATGGCGTATCTGTATAGCACCGAGACATGGCATTTAGTAGGAAAGCAAGTTGCCCAAAAGACATCGTCAAGTAATTGCCAGTTTGGGCTTCACTAATGCAGTGTACCACTGAAATCTGAAAAGGCCAGCCAATGCTTCCACGCAGATAAACAATTATGTGGCTTTTAAATGGTGGATGTATTATAGCTTGGTATGCTCTTGAAGATGAATTTAAATGTCAGGCTTAACAGCTCTAAACAGAAATAAGAAGTCAGAGCAGAAAGTGTTAAAATATTTTTTTTTCCTCAAGATATTATTTTATCTTTGTATCTTTATCATTTAAAAAAAATAATATGACTACTGCTTGTATCATTAGTTGATATATATTTCCAATGGCTTGTTTCCAATCAGTAACGTTATCAAATGATGCCAAATATGGGTAATATCTGCTCCTTGTTGAAGTCCAAACTGATGGCAGGAAATGCACACCCATCTCCTGAGTTTGCTGGCGCAGCAAACTGAAACTCTGCTGTTGCAAGAGGTTGGATACAGTTGCAAAAGAGAAGGATACAGTGGGTCAGTGGGTTGTGGGTTAGTATCTAACGTAAGTGTTACATCAGCCCTTGTGTTGATTTCAGGGTGAGAGGACCCGATCCTCTCTGATTTAGAAAGGACTAATGAAAAGATCTGTATAGACAGAATCAAATGCTCATTATTACTATGACTGTAATGTTTGTTTATATTAATGTTAAACTCAATATTTGAATTAAAAAAAATAAAATGAGGAATGTGTTATCTATCCACTGAGAATTCATTGTTAAAGTTATAAAGATTTACACGAAATAAAACCCTATTTCTTTTTTAATGTTACCTGCAGACTCACCCACAGCTGTATCAGAGCTTTAATAAGCGAGCTTTATACTTCTGCCTTGAATCGACGACATATTCACAGCATAGGCTCTGCATGCACATGTACCCTACGCCATAGCCTATGTGCACCTACCCATAAATGTAACAACATGTTGATGTGATGCAGACCTAAGACTAAAAGCAGAAGTGGAAATGAACCTGTTATTTACTTTAATTTCACAAAAAAGTAGCAATAAATTGTGAAGACAGTAAAGCCCCCACAAAATAGCATTTGAAACTTTGTGTGATTTATCCTGGCTTCATTTGAGTAAAAGCAAGTAGAAGTCCACCAGCCCCAAACTTATTTATGCAGCGGGAAATGTGTTAGGCATATGCTAATAATATTAGCATGCTTATATTTGAGGAAAATGTGTCTAGTATGAGACAACTGTTTTGTCAGTGAACCTCGGGTTATAATGGAGCCAAATTTTATAACTTTACCCTTGTCAATTGTTGTTTTGATCCCAGGCTTCACATATGTAGAGTAAAAGTCTGTTAGCTGCTAGGCTAATTAATGCTTTCTAAAAAGCCATAGGCTTATGCTAAAAACGTTAGCATGTTGTATATGTGGGGAAAACATGTCCAGCAAAGACAAGTGTTTTGTCTGTGAATCTTGTAAGTTATAATGGAGCTTTACAGCACTTTGAAGAAACTAAACACAATGGCATAGAAACTCCACCGTTAACCAGCATTTTGAGGTGTAACTGCAGAGCGACACAGACACACCACCACACAAAATGCTCGCAGAAGTGTAGGGCACTTGCATAGGCTATGGCGTTAGCTCTTCATAGTGTCTACGTACAATGAGCCTTGATGCTAATTCAAACAGCATTTTTACTTTCTTATTTTCAAATTACGTGGTGTGACTGTGAAGCAGTAACAGGAAATGCAGTGCATTTGTCACAGACTTTCGATCTGACCACAGATACACCAACTTTTCTTCTGACAGACTGCATTAAACTGTTACTGTTATCCCCAGTTTTGCCAAATTAATACAGTAATTAAAGTGTGGATGTGGATTTTTGTTTATGTAAAAGGACCAGTGCATATTTATTATCACTGACATTTTAAAAACATAATTGTAAGTGTGACAGGGTTACCTAAGGAGCTAATTGTTATCTGCAGTCTAAACAAAAATAAGAAGAGTAATTAATGCAGTCTTACATCATCAGGTAAGTACATAATTCCCCAGTCAGTAGTTTCACACAGTTAAGAAGCTAAAAAAGATACTCCACTAAAATGATTGTTGAGTTTAAGAATTCCTATAAAATTTGTTCCATTTCATAAAAAAATGACAAAAACAAGTCCACCTTGAAGTACCCACAATCTTAAGTGTGCCAGCCATGATTAGAAAGCAGGACATTGAGGCTGAATGTACCTGTGGTTTATTGATTGAAGTCTGTAATTGTTAGTAATCAAGCCTCCTTGTTTGAGGTCCAGAACTTTGTATCTGACTTGTGTTGTCCACAAACTCTATGGATTTGAAAACCGTGCTGTGATCACTGCCAGGTGGTTTAACATCTGCTACTCCACAGCTTTCAACCTTCGCAGAAAATGTCACACGACGAGAAAGTTAAACGGAGTCTGGATTAAGTCCTTCCTGTTAATAGTAACATGCTTTCATCTCACTCATGTTTCAGACTGTCACGAAAAAAGTACAGAACAGTCATATGGAGGCCATAGCGCTGAAATCAAAGAGCACCTGCGTACTAGTGTGTAAACAAATAATGTTTTTAATCATTAGTGCATGTGACTGATCTCTGAGGCCTTTCTGAAAAGCACCTGTTGTAGTGAAAGCATTTGATTCATAATGCAGCTGCAAATATAAGGCTTCCACCACAACAGCAGACATGAAAAAGTATGGACATTAGTTAGTTTGGAAAGAGAGATATTTCAGTGAGTGATTTGGAGTTTGGAACTGAGCTCTTCGTGCTCAAAGCCTCATAAAATTTGTAGCTTTCATGTTCCATTTCCAGGGCCCCCACTTAATTGTGTCACCCAAAAGCAGATCCCTGTCTCAACTGACATTTATGATGTGAAAAAGGGATCTGTGACCTTCAAAACTGCGTGCAAAACTGTCGTTATTAGACAAAATTAAACTCTCAAATGGTACTTTTTCCCTCTTTCTGCAACCTCTCCTTCCTGGTGGAAAGTATTTAACTATTACGTGTCATGTTATTTAACAACATTTCTGTGGACTAATCAGATTCATTTTATTAAAATTCAGAGTAAGTAGATTAATAAATCATTGAAAATGCACCTGAGTGAGTAGGAGATTTGAAGCCACGGTCTAAAAAACGTTGACAGGTTCACATCAGGAAGGACTGCTTCTGGTTCTTCATTCTATGAGGAATAACGGCATCATGATGATTCGGTTTCACTCATTTTGACCAAATATTACCAGTACTATAGTGTCCCTTTATTCAAAAAATATGTAAGAAATAGGAATGCGGTAATTGGCCGAACATGGGTATCGGCTGATTTAATGTGGTTTGTTTTCATGTTTGTTTTTTGCTGGTCAGTTCTGCATGTCACATCTTGGATGAGAAGAGAAACAGACTGAGCTGCAACAAGGCTGAGATTCTTTGTAAAGAAAAGCATGCATCTTTTTAAGAAGCAGACTATGAAATAGTGGTGAATTTTTTTTTCTTTTTATCAATAATATTCGCAAGAGGAGGTGCACTGTATGATATTTTTACTTTTGTAAAGAGGCCTATGTTGAGCCCCAGGTTCCCGTCTTAATGGAAACACAAGAGCATTGTATTCTGTATGAAAATTACAAGATGTGAAAGATAGCTCTATTTATGTTTGTATTTATTGATTTTTTTTTTTTTTTGCCTTTTTAATGGCTTTAATATTTAAGTTATGTTTCACAAAAAAGACTGTTTTTGTTAGGCTTTGTGAGAGCTGAAAAAGGTTATATTAAAGGTTGTTTCATATTTTCTTTGATTTAATTTGTGCTCATTCAAAGGTAGTGTAATGAAGGACTGAATGACTTTAAAACAGTTTAGTTTTTTTTCTATAATGAAGTTTTTTTCCCTGTCACAAAAGGAGGAATAATTAACACCAACAACAGATGAGCAACAGCAAAAACATCGGCATCGCCTTTCAGCCTGATTCCTATTTTAAACATTGCTTTATGTATGGGTATCATTATCAGAATTGGCCCAGAATTTTACAGCGGTGCTTCCCTGGTAATATGAGCCTTGCATTTTACTTGGCCCAGGTAATGTGATGTAACAAGAGCTGTCCCATTTCTCATACAGTATTTTTAACACTTGCAAGCATGCACAGGGACACTTTAAATGATAAAGTGTAAATGTTCATTGTGTGGGGTTGACATTGGGTCTGGGCCTAAGCAAACATGAGAGGAGAGTTAAGTTCTCTGGAAGTTCCAGTTCTCTAGAAATTTCCTGCTGATATTGAAAAATGGTTTGTTTTAGATACCAGATAAAAGTCTAAATCAGGAGTTGCAGCCCTGCTCTTGTTACTGTTCCGCAACAACATGCAGTAAACCACACTGTACTTATTAATCAGACTGATCTTACTGGTATTATTGTTCAAAAGTCACAAAGAGTGTGAGGTCATTATGAATTACAGCACAGTATGACTCCAGCACTTCGCCTGGAATAGGTATGACTGGACATGTAGACTGCTGGATCTACTGTAACTGTCGTCTAAGCCCTAAAAATAGAAAGCCCATGGAAACCAGAGAGCACTTTATCCATGTTCTAGTAAATATCAATTTGTGGTTAGTGATGCCCACACCCTGAAACACCCAGAGAGCCAAATGTAAATATTTGAACTTGACCTTTGGGTTATGACATAACCATTACTGTTAAACTCCAGTGGCTCCCTGCTGCTGGCTCAACTTGTTTTTAGTTTGTGAGAAGGTGCTTCTGTCAATATGACTAAAGGCGAAACAGCATATTTTCATCTATTTATTGTTTGTTTGTAAACATAAATGTTGCCTTTTGAAGTATTAAACTAGAGTAAATTTAAAGCTCTCTTACATGTGTCACTTTTGTAGGCCATATTGAAAACACACACACAATGAATTAGAGCTGTAGGCAAACAGGACAGGAAACACAATACTAAAACACAGCAGTATATCACTTATGCCTTATCAATAAGATGTGTGAAGACTGTGTGGGCATGTGCAGGCTGTGCTCGATACACAGCTCCCTCACTCTTCTGTTTTGTTGCACCTGCCAGGGCAGGGCAGCTTCGGCAGGTTTTTTTTTTTTTTTTATGAGTTGGTCCTCCTTTTGTTTGTTCTCAAACACACATTAGAGGACACACGTGTAAACGTGAACAACAGAAGCATGTTCCAGCCCTAACTTGGATAGCACACGCAAATGGAAAAGAGCCATACTTGAGTAGCATTATCTGCTACACCTCTGCTTTTCGTGCCATAGAGACAGGATGTTCTTAGTGACAAAGCGCGATTTGTTCGGCATTAAAGAGGTTTCTGTTTTACAGGTCAAAGTTAAGGGTTGACTGTTCCATTTTTTTCAGTGCCGATACCATTTATTAGTTCCTACATTTGGAACTAATACACGTTTGCAGTAAATCATAGTGTCAAAATTTAGAATAACTCCAACGCAAAACTTAATTTAAATGCCTTTGAGTGTATTGTATGTTTAATTGAATGCTGCAAAAGAGAACTTTTCACAACGACCTTTGTTTTTTTGAAGCCCAGTGTTGCTGTACAATTCTCTGCTTTATCAGTGGAGTGTATGAGCTACACCCTGGACTAATTGTCCACGAACAGTGACAGAGTGGAGGCTGACTCAGCAGGTCCAACGTGTAGAATGTGCATCATTAGGCCTGCTTTTATACTTCTGGTGTATGAAACGTCTATCGTCACTGCATTAAATTCTTACAAACTATGATCATGCGGTCACATCTCTCACCCGCTTCCAGGCACTGTCTCAATCCCTCTTCCTCTTTACGAACTTCTCTTACTCATACAACTGAGGTTACATCCAGTAACTACTATTACCAATGGCAGAACATTACTAGCATAAACACTGAGTGTTTTTGCACCTTCTGCGCAGGTGATTGCAATGTTCATTACAATATCAGTAATATCTGCTGCCTTCATTTGACACGAAGCTTGCTGCCTCACAGCAAGATGGCTCCTAGTTTGAACCCAGGGTGGGGGAGCCCTTCTGTGCGGAGTTTGCATGTTCTCCCTGTGTCAGCGTGGGTTTTCTCCGGGTGCTCCGGCTTCCTCCCACAGTCTGAAGACATGCAGGTTAATTGGTGACTCTAAATTGCCCATAGGTGTGAATGTGAGCATGAATGGTTGTCTGTCTCTATATGTCAGCCCTGCAATAGTCTGGCGACCTGTCCAGGGTGTACCCGGCCTCTCGTCCAATGTTGGCTGGAAAAGGCTCCACCCCACTCCCTGACCTTTAACAGGATAAAGGGTCAGGGACAATGAATGAATGAATGAATAAAAATTCTAATTAAGATGAATAGCTGGAAACACCTGTGATTTTGTGCAGGGCTTTCAAATGGACATTTTATTCAGATGTGTCATATTATTGATGATTTCACTCTTTGCATTCAGAATATGTAATAAAGCCACAAGTATAAATCAAATGAAGTGAAAAAGGTCAGAGGCTTTGGTTATTTGTTTGGATACGGCAGGCAATCGCTTTGTCTGTCGTACGTCCTCACCTCCGTGAGTGCACTTCCATCCACTGACCCATCACTTGCGGCAACAACCCTGGTGCTGCATTGACAGACGGGTTGTCAGAAAGGTCGTGCCCCGAGGTGGAGGAGTCAGGCATTCTCCATCATTCCTTGTTGTGACACATGACTAGTGGCACCAGACCCTCGCCGCATGATGAGGTGGTTTGCAACAACAGAAAACGTGAGCTCTTTGACCTTTTTATTTCTTTCACTTTCTCTTTACTTGATGACAGCTCCTGTCTTCTCACCTCCGCATTTGGTTTTTTCCATTTCCCATTTCAATTTTCTGTTTTACAGCATGGCCATAATGAGATAGTAATCTCATCAGAGGTGACAATTTATCAGAGACACCTTAGTGCACTCATACCATTGATGATGACACACATTTGGCCTATTAAGTCTTGCCTCATCATATTATAACTAGGTGTTGGACCATATGCAGTGACTAATGCCACAGAACGCCTGTGACGCTGGTGAATTGATAATTGTTTGCACATGATAAACAACATATTCCTCACTGTAAATGAGTCATCTCTTGCGTCATGATGTCATGGCAGACATGCAATCAGGGAGCATATTTACTCAGCATGTGTCATCTCAGTGGTGATGACACTTTTATTAGATAATCTTTTGATAATTAGTTTGTTGTTTTGTTCATTTTGTTGCTTTTTTGTATTTGTTTTGTCTCAGTGTCTTATGTGCATGTGCTGAAATCATACAGTATATGCATAGACTGTACAAAATAATGGACATAGCTATGGTAACATCACGATTGGTTTGTGAAAACCCATTTTGAAGCATGGAGTTCACCATTTCAGCCGTCACTGTCTTGGATTTTTGGAACCAGAAGTGACCATATTTGGATGAGAGGGTGGAGCTGACACATAGACTGTAGCGACACCTCACAAACAGCCCGTCACTCAAGAGGCCCTGCCCCTTAATTATGTGTAACTTAACAAAAGCCTTAACAAAATGTTAACAGGTGAGTTATTTAAAATTCACCCCATGCACAATTGTCATACAAAGGGAAATCAGCTATAGAGACCAAAAATGTTTTTGTACCAGACTGTAAAAGTGTTTATTTCTGCTGTAAAGTTGGGCATTGTAACATTGGTGTCTATGGGGATTGACCCTGTTTTGGAGCCAGCCTCAAGTGGCCGTTATGGGAACTGCAATTTTTGGCACTTTGGCATTGGCTTCATTTTTCAGCCCTGGAGGTTGCCACTTGAGTATTTGCAGTAGGTGTTGCTCTTTAATCTAGACAATACAGTTATCTGTTTATTTTAAGTAGGGATGTCAATGGATAACCCTTAATCAGTTATCCACCGAGTGCCAAAGCTTATTGAGTCAATGGAGTAGCTGACTATAGGGAGAGTGCCTGAACGTGAAAGTAAAAGCCAACGCAGATTGACTCGCTTTCACTGTATTTGCAGTCTTTTGGTGCATGATCTATAGTTTTCCGTAGCTCCCTCTTGGATGTGCCTTCTGGCACATGGTCATTACCTTTTTAAACAATCCTGACCTCACCTGGGTGCTGTGCCTAGGAACATCCCGAACATAGCAAAATAATAAGAAAATACAGACAGAGAACAAGGTTTTTACAGATGATTACACTGCCATAAACTTACAGTGGATCATGAGTGATGATTGAGAAGGCTTACTTTTATATGAGTCCATACATTTTGTTCTTAGGAAAATAAATGGTGGGAAAATCTTGCATAGTACCTCTAGTAAATTACTATGACCTAAGTATACACAAGAAGGGATTCCATGTCTGCCTTCATGTTGAAAAAAGCCCACCCCCCTGTCACTGATGTTCTTTACATTGCCTCGAGTATATATAAATAAAGCACCCATTTTCTATATGAGGAAGGTGATGAAATATCGCAAGCCTTTCAGAAGACCTGTAACAGCAGATGCTTCTGTCACCTCCTTTTGAAGTGTCGAAGTAAATGGCAAAAGATTATTTAGGGAGATAAAGGAGAGCACCCCAGCATCCTCTGTGGAGCAGGTGAATTAAAGAGAAATCACAGCCTTAGGAGAAGGAGGTTAGAGAGTACAGAGCTCAAACCCACTTCCCTAATGCTCCAGTGACCCTGATATGACTCCCCGATACCAAAGGTCATGCCCGCCTCCTGTCTCCCTTGGCGACTCTGCAATCCACAATCACCCCACCCCAACCCTCCCCCCATAACCACCCACACTGCGTCTCCAAATGAAGATTCCCACCCACCTGCTTGTACCCCCAGCTGAGCATCAGAGGTTTCCAGCATTACAGTCTCAGGAGAACATCCCCCCTCCTCCTCCTTCTCCTCTTCCTCCGTCCCCCCACACTTCACGCCTCCACGGAATTACTTCTATCTGGCCTACTTTCCGCCCTCGCTCTATATCAAGTTGTACACTATCTATATGTTTTTTCCTGTAACACCTCCAAATGTTCTTCTGCCTAATCCTTTGTTTGTTTTTCTGACTTCAACCCTGATATTATTCAGCTTTCATTTACCTCTCAATTCCTTGTCCTTCTGCACGCCTCATGCTGCCTTCTGTAGGCTTTTTATTAACACATTGGTGGCTTCAGGGTGAAATTGTGTCCCTATATGTTGCCTGTCTGTGCTCATTTGTGAGTCTTGGCCTTTGCTTTCCCTTGGCTTACCAATGACTTGAAAAAGCCCCACAGTAATGAAGAATCTGACTTTTTCTGCCCAAGTGTTCCCTCGCTGTCTTCCTTTTCATTTCTTCAAAGCAATGTACAAATAGTACACAGCTAATAGTCGCAAAGTATGAGAATCTGAAAACAACTGAACTAGATAAATTTTACTCTCAAATAGTCGATGTACAACATCAAACATTCAATTGGCTGTGCATTCCAGGGCTCTACAGTGCAGTCTTTTTCCTGCATATGCGAGCAACAATTAGAGTATGTGAATATGAATAATTATTTGGTTGAGTTGTGACACCAAGATTGGAAAAATACAGCTTAGCTCTGATGCCAACAAACTTTTATCTTTACTTTTTCTTATTAGCAAAGATCAGTGTACAAAATATTTTGTCAGCAGCTTATCATTTTTAGCCAGTGCTGACCATTACTTTGGCAGGACCAAACAAAGTGACGTAAACTCGATGACAGGCCTGTATTCGCCAAAGATTTTTTTGATATACTTGTAAAAGAAGTATCACTGTAACATTACTGTACAGTGGAGGAGTGTTTAATCAGTTTGCACAAATGCAACAGAGTGACCATCTTCAGGAGTAAGGCAGTCTTTGAACCCAAAACCTATTTGACTGACGATGATAAGACCTCGGGGGCGAGGACCAGTATTTTGGGCTAATCTGGTGTAGCCAGCAGATATCAAAGCCAAGACTTCCTCTTTTGTGTGCCACTCATTTTGACTAATCTCTATAAACAGATATTTACCTATGATTGCAGATAAATTTTAGAAAAAGCTAATATAAAGCTAACTTGTAAGACGATAGCCAGCAGGGTTCCAAGAGTGTATTCCAGCCAATGCATTTAGCCTCGCCACATGGGCTGTTCACCTGCCATTTAAATGAGATTGGTCAACACTTCTCAGACTACAACTGGACCATGAATGGAGACCAGAACACTGTGGATACCAAAATCATGTCCTGTTGCCTACAGATTCTGCATACATATGCAGAATCTGTTTATAGAGATAAGGAGTCAGAAGGAGTCAGTCAGGATTCATGGGAATGCTCACAAGACTTATGGATATGAATAAGGCTACCACTCAATGTCTTGTCAGCAATCACGCTTCACCTGAATCTTATGAGTTTTAATTATGTATAGGGCTGGGTGATGCAAAGACAATCAAATATCACAATATTTTTGACCAAATCAAAATGGCAACAGTATTGTAGGGTTGACTATTGGTGCTTTTACAAAATATTTACACTGTAAGATTTTTTTAATGATAATCAGTAATTTGGACAAAATGAGTAAGTGGGTAAAAGCAGATAATACAGCAGCTAGACCAGTCTGGTTAAGTTCAGAAAATTACATCACTTTACTGTAATGCAGCCTTTAAAACCAGGGAAAGACAACACTAACGATATTATGATATCCAGAATTTCAGATGATATCTAGTCTCATATCACAGTGTCGATATATTGCACAGCCCTAGTTATTTACATTTTTAGTTATTTTCAAAAACGGAACACTAAGTATAAATAGATTCAATTGTGCATTTCAATTGGTTCAGATTCAGACATTTAAAGCCTTAAAAGAATTAGCGAGCTAAATGCAGTTTCAAAATGGATGCGTCTATGAAGCACAACGCCTCTCTGCCCTCATGAGGTCCTAAATACATCCTATGTTTCAAAATCCTTTAGTAATCTCTCGGTTAAACCAGTTCACCCCTTTGTCTTGTTCATATAACGTGAAAAAGAGGTGCATCAATACTATATTTTAAATATATAAAATGAATGTAAGCCTAGAGCCCTGCATCTATTATTTTTATAGAAATGTATGTTGCCATATTATTCATTATCACATGATTTTAAACAGTAAATTTGCTGGATACCCAATCAACTAGGGCTAACTGTAGGGAGGATATTGTTTGTGGGATGTTTTGTCTCGTATAGCTCCCACGTGGTCTTACTGATTACACTTGTGTGTTAACACAAGCAGTAAAGATAACAGTGAACTGCTATTGTCAGCACTCCATAGAAAATACATTTCAAACTGATGTTACTGTTGCATGTTATATTTGCACAGCTTCATTCAGCAACTCCTTACTTTATTTAAGGTTGATTTTATGTTGATAGAAGCAAATGACTTTAGAATTGTACCTTCAAACGGATGATGTTTTCAAACTAAAGGAACTAATAGAAGGTATATCTTCTCATACAGCATGGACCAATAGGGAGAGTGTTTGCTTGAAATGCATGTTAAATATAGTATCCCTGTGTATTGGGTGGTTTGTGCCAAGACAAATCGTCATGAAAAATATCCATTTTGTCATGAGCCAAATGACTTGTAATTTCAGTAAATACATTTATTTCACGGTTATTTAGGCCCAACGTCCCATTGGTCCCAAATAGGGGTAAGGGGCTGCAGTGGTTGAAATGACCGGATTAGTCTCATTAACGGTGCAGTGGGACAAAAACACCCTGCAACACTGTTAGTGAAGCAATATTAATGCAATTACAATTATCACCCCCAGTAAATGCCACAATAACCGAACCAGCGTGTTGGGCCCTCTGCTCAAAGTCTTGCCTTTTCAGCTTAAAGTTTGCAGAAAGAGTTGTTTTTATGTCAGATCTCCAAAGTCAGATAACGTCAGGAGGAAAATGACTCTATTGTATTTATTGTGCAGTGAAACCCTCTTGTGAATTTCACATTTAAGATGTTACACATAATACTGTCACCACAAGGTCTAGAAGTCAGACGGCACTTGACTTATAGGTCACCCTGTATTGTGTCATCAGTATGAACATACTACATGCATTCATTCATTTCCAGAAACACACAGGCGTGCAGCTATGCACATGCAAACAAACATACTTGAGTCACCCTTGTGGCTTCAAGCCCTAGCATCACACACTGAACAGACAGTACAGCAAAGGCCAGATCACTGCAGTGACATGCTATCAGTGACACAGTATCAGTGGCACTTGGCCACAGTCACACATATGACTCGTGCTCCAGTGAAATAACGATCAGCCAGTTTAAGTGTCTCAGTTGGCACATCTGTTGGTCATCTGCCAGTTATTGTCGCAAACAATGCTCCCAAGAAGGAAGGGCATTTTAAAAGAGAAGGTGGAGCACTCAAAGGAAAAAATGTCATGTGATTCCATTGTGTTTTCAGACTTACAGAGTGGTTGGCATTTAAGTAGTAAAATCTCTACGTATACCTTAGCATCTTTTCCCATTTGTTTCTATGCATTTTCTGCCAACTCAGATGACTTGTATTGACTGCACTGTTAGCCCAGCTGGTTATATTAACTTACATTTCACTTATTGTTGTGAGTCAGTGATATGTGTCTCATTCAACCTCATTTCCAAGCAATAGATGCTAAGTGCGTGGGTTTTTGGGGTGGAGACATGACTAGTTAAGTCTTTTGCAACACACTGCACTTTTGACTTGTGTTACAGCGTCTTTTATTTCCTGGGTAACAGTTACTAATTGAAAAGCAATGCTGTAGTGTGACCTTGGCCTTTTAATAAAGTCAATAACTGAGAAAGCTTGGGCTCCATAACTGAAACTGCCCTTGGTTTTGGTGAATTGCAGTAACTGTTTTTGCATTGAAGTTTCTGTTTTGCCATTTATACAATTACTGATGTACTTTTCATTGCTAACTAAATTATTGTTGGTTTGGACGAACCTCTGCATTATTTTCGCTGCAGTAAAGATTTCAAAGGCCTGGGCAAAATTGGAAACACAGCTGCTTTTCTTTTAATGCTCTCGTCAACCTTCCTGGAGCTTTCATTGAAAATTATTCTATTTACATGTACTTGAAACAGAATAACTGCAATGGCATATGAGCAGAACTTTTTCTGTTTTGTTCTCAATGTCAGTACTGTGTTTAAATGAAACTTTGGGCACCACCAAACACTCCATTTCAAAAAGCCTAAATCAGAATTAAAGGAATGCTTCACCCAAAAAATGACAATTTGTAGATCAATTACTTACCTTGAATTCGTCTGGCATGCCTCCACGGTGAATGGAGGATTTAAAAAACACTGATCTTTTTTTATGTGAATTGAAGTAAACAGAGTCCGTATATAACAACAGCAAAACAATATCAAAATACCAGTTTTTAAACTCTCACACGTACAAACAGTCTCACACTTGGACGTGGCTTGAGCGAATGTTTCTTGACTCTACGTTATCCGTGGAGCCATGCGAGAAAAAGTTTTCCTCACAATTAAATGTAACAGGCAATGAGTAATTAATATACAAGGGTCAGTTTGCAGTTGAAGTATTACTTTATGAAAAGTACATTAAAGAATGAAGCTTTACTCTATAATGTGTTTCACACTACAGGCAGTATGGCTGCATTCACTAACCAACTGACTCGGGAACATTCTGAATAGATTATCATTGTTGCCACACCCATTGTACTGAAAGACTTGCATGCTCCGCCGAGGGAGGCACGCACACGAGTATATTCTTATTCTTCAGTTTCCAAACACGCCCCGTGCACAAAGCTTTTGTGACTGTGGCAACAGGGCAGTGTTTAGGTGTGTTTGGGTCCTGTTCTACCATCATGGTTCCAGGTGGAGCATGTGTGCTCTGTAATCTCTCGCCCATTGTCCTCATGACAAAATTAAGCCCTGGCACGGGGAACAACTATGTGGTGAAACAAAGTTGCCTGGTTAATGATCTACATTGGCTGTCTTACATAAGCTACAGCTTGAGCTGAGAGTTTGTTGGAATGGAGAGTTCGAGAAAGAAAGGGACAGACACGGGATAAGTCAGATATTACAGAAGAGGACGTTAGGTCCTCTTGGACATGCGTGCCAATTGGGGTGTGGTGACTTGTGCTTGCGTTTGCATGTTCTGTATTTTGAGGTGGAGGGAGCGGGATCATCATGGCCCCTGGAGTACACCACATCTCTGCTCATCCCCTCCCCACAAGCAGCAGCAGCAGCAGCAGTACATCATTAGGAACAATATCCTCAACTCTCTTTCTCAATCAGAACATTTCATGTCATGCAATGAGACATTTTGGCAGCTGCCACCTTGACCCTGTGCTTTCCCGCCCTCAGGGTGTGATGGCGTAAGTCTCTGTCAAACTTATGAAAAGGCTGGCACAAACACATTATTCAGTATGTAGACATTCATTCACTATATTCTGTTACAGAAAGTATTATTTAACATGTTGTACTCATCAGTGCTTTTTGTTTCTGCTCTGTTCAAGGCTCTTCACATTGAGCACAGAAGATTCGTATCTCTGCTGCTATGTGATGATTGTTTATATTTCTTACAGGGCATTGAAATGTGTTTTTAGAAGAATTGCAGCAATGTCCTGCAAAATGAATGAAATAAAACTCCTGAATAGAGTCCCTGTAGTGCAAGTTGTGCAGATTTACTCCTCCAGTTTCTCTCATTTTTTAATTTGTGGAATAGCTGGTACTTACAGAGCCGAACTGTAGAAAGTTCTGCAATGTAACGCCCGAAATACATGGGGCACGGGTACAACATGTCACGCAGGTGGAGTGAAACAGGGTTTTTTTACTTGCTACGCAGACTCCATCCTTGACAAGTGTGGTTGCTGCCAGCTTCACTGTGTGTGTATTGGGTTTTACCTAATGAAAATGCAGTTGGTTATGCAAGGTTTGGAAGCATGGACGTGAGTTTTA
The DNA here is from genome assembly GCA_019142605.1 of Cephalopholis sonnerati. Classification (NCBI taxonomy): domain Eukaryota; kingdom Metazoa; phylum Chordata; class Actinopteri; order Perciformes; family Serranidae; genus Cephalopholis; species Cephalopholis sonnerati. The sequence goes on along the minus strand of JAGQAX010000015.1, from coordinate 13,308,565 downwards.
CAGACTGACAGTAAACTCATTGATTGGATTGTTATGGTGATTGTCATTCTGTGTCATCAGGATCCACATCCAGAAATCAAAATCTGGTGACAGACAGCAGGTCATGATGCATTTTAATGTTTCTTACATGTATATTTACGTTCTCTGGTGTCACAAAGATGTCATGAAGAAAGAAGTGAGACTGCACATCAACTGCATGCTCTGAAATTTACAGAAATAGTCTGGTGGGAGTTATTGTGGGATTGCTGTGTCACACACTTTTTAATAGACTTAATGATCTGCCAACGTACACGGAGTAGAATATAAGCACAACAGGCTGCAGTTTGAACTTCTGACTGCCTGATATGTCAGGGGAAATCCCCACACAAATGTATGCATCACTTACACAGATTACTTCCTGGACATGATTAGCAGATGGATTTATTAATAGTTTAGCTTTGGCTAGCTTTAGCTACTACTGTCAAACTATCCTGAGTCCACCAGAATCCACATGGAAGCGGTTGTTTGCTCCGCATCAGGGTTTAGTGGATAGCATCCACACCAGCCCAAATGAACCATTTTAGTCTGGCAAATGCACCAGTTTTTTAATGGAATCAAACAGGTTACTTGTGAAAGCTCTAAGCTAGCCTTGATCACCAAGCGAAGAACCAGGCTTCCTCAAAATGTCCTACCTGAATTGCAGCCGCTGCCTTGTACTTATTGTGTGTCCAGCATGTGTACAGGGGCACTCAAAGCTGCTCGCCTAGAAGCTGGACATGTCCTTGCACAACAACCCTGCTGTCAGTCAAGCCGCCCCATTACGTTGGGCATGACATTTAAAGTTGGGCGAAGAAGGCGGACAAAGTGCCCTTACCTCCTCCGTACTAGCCCTGCAGTGGAGCCCCTGTGTAGCGTTTGCGGATGAGTGTGTTTGTGTGTGTTGTGACTTTGGCCAGACTTGGTCTGGCATAAGGACAGCTGTCACATCTCCAACCTGTCACATGCGACACAGAGGAGATGCCAGAGGCCGGGGCATCAGGAGACACAAGGACGGACACAAGGAAAAGTGTCTGTGCGTTTGTGTGTATGTGTGCGTTCGAGCACCCATGTGTCTGAAAGAGTAAGGAGGATGGAAGACGCGGGGTGGTGGCCACGTGAAAGGGTTTGACTCGGAGGCACCCTCTAACCTTGATGTCCACACGGGCACGCACGCGCATGCACACTCTTCACCCGCTTTCTTAAATCTAGTCCTTGAGGAGTTGAGTCACATCCCCAAAGGGCCTGTAGTAAATACTGCTTTAACGTCCAACCACTACCACCCCTCCAGGACCCCCTGCCCGTCTCACAGTCCTCTGACCCAGGCCATTTCAGTGCTCATTACTTACCAATGAAGAAGTCTCTTCATTAAGGTCCTGCCTGTGGCCTGTGGAGCAAAAGCTTTTTTTAATGTTCCTTCTCTACAAACTCTTTACATAAGCAAGCAGCAGTTGCCCTCAAGTGTATTTGGTTTAAGTGTGTGTATGTGTGCACAGCAACTTTAATAGCCATTTGGGGGCTTTTATTTCATTACAGAGGGAAGAGCCCTTCTGTTTCAATTTAAGTAATGGTTTCAAGGCAGGCAGGTTAAAAGGTCAACTTTTGTTCTCATTAGGCTATCTTCTCACAACTTCATGTATAGATTAGCAAAGTTTTGGAAGAAGAAAGTCATGAGAGAGTTTTTAAATGCCTCTAAATTACCACCACACTGCAAGGACACCCCTTCAGCACACTGTGTATTCCATAACCAAAACCAGCTGTCAAGTAAATCATTTGTATTGCCCCTCTACACTTTAATTTACTTTAAACATGCCACTTAAGGAGCATGAAAAGATGTTTTCTCCAGAACATTGCATCATGAGTTTTGTGCAGTGCAAGAGCTTCAAAGACAAACATCTTTGTTTCCCCTCAGTAGTCATGAAAAAGCTATAATATCTAAAAATGTATTTTTAAAAGCTGCATTGTGTCGTCCAATTGCAGCAATTGGATAGTCTAAAGGTCACAAATGATTTAGGCTAAAATAAAAGCCTTGTCTCTCAGATTCTGTTGAAACGCTGAGGCGTTTTATCATCCACTGTTTCGTCAAAGTTATCTCGTAGTTCTCTCTCCAATTGTAAATTTCCATGATTGCAATGACTTTATGTGTCGGTCGGTCCATCGTTTTGGTCCAGACCTGAATGGTTGTTCAGGCATTCATAGTCCACAGATGAAGAATCCCTGGATATCCCCCAGCTTTTCCTCTAGGGTTACCGTCAAGTTGACATTTGTGGTTTTCAATGAAATTTACACACATTCATGTCCACTCAGGATGGTTTGGTAACACCTTTGGTGATCACTTCGGACATGTTTCATCATTTTAATTGGCATTTAGTATGTCAGAAACCACTTTTGGGTAAAGTTTATCTGACATGTACTTTGATATTTTTCTGTAAATATTATAGATGATGAACATTTCATCAGTTCATCAGTATGCTGATGATAGCATGTGTTATGCCCATACACAGCCTCACAGAGTCATCATGTTGCTGTAGACTCTTATTCTTGTTTAGATTATATTTAATTTTACGCTCATATACTGGAAGAGATTACTGGTGATCAAACCATGTATGTTACTTCTAACTTTTACTTAGAAGTGAGGCTTTGAAATGATCATGTTTAATGTATAGTTATATATAACTAAACAAGGCCAAAAAAATGTGTATCTCCATAGCTTCAGTTCCTTTGCACAGCAAATTAACTTAGAATGGCAATAGCTAAAAGTTAAAGGGTCTGCCGTTAGTTTTTGTTTGTTTGTTTCCCTGATGCAATATGACTTGTGACAGCTCTTTGCTGTCTGCTTGGACGAGATGAGGCTGAATCATTCCACAAAAAGGCCCTCCCTTTAACAGCGCCCTTAGTCCGACCGAATCGAGGGATGCAGCCCGTTCAGAGCTGCCCTATGTTCTTCTTCTGGCCCTCTCACCTTCCTGTTGGTTCTCATCTGTCTGTTTACTCTCTCCCAGTCCAAAAGAAGCATTCATTAAATCACCTTTAAAGATGAGAACGGGACTTGACAGCTACAAACTGGAGCAAAACAATATTTTCCCAAACCCCACGCCCACCCCGGCCCCACATCTCCATGCCTGTTCCTATCTGTCCCATATCGTCAGCGGCAGAAGCCGCGAGCGCTGCTGTGAGACAGAGAGCAGTTCTTGTTTACTGATGCACACTATATTGATGTGAGCTGATTCCATCAGGCAACACTTTTGGATGCCACACACCCCGCTGTCTTTCACTGCCTCCCTTCTACTCTTTATGTTTTACCCCCTAATGTATCTGCCACGACAAGGCAGGCTGCATGATCGTCAGCGGAGCAGCAGCCATTGTTGTGACTGTTGATATTTGCATGTGCCACAGTATAAATGTGCCATGGATTTAAGAACTGTTTATTGATAACCCTTTTGTTTGTATTCCATGTCACATTAGTGTTACATTGATTTTAATGTTTTTGATGAATGCATTGTTTTTTTCTTTAATTAAACACAGTGGTTAAAGCTATTAGATTAAATGCAGAAAAATTAATTTCACTTCACTTGGAAAGAAAATGTTCAGTGAAGGAATTTCTTTATCCACCCACTCAGCCGTGTTTTTCTCAAACCAATGCTCAGTTTGGTTTTGTGATCAGCAGAGTGTGTGTAATTACTTAATAAGTCTGATCACGTTTGAGGCTGCCCTGCTGCAAACTGGTTCCGCTGCGCCTCTGTCCGTCATGTATGGTGGTTAGATTTCCTCTCACCACGGCGGGCAGCGATTATAACAAATGGATGAGTTCAAACCATCTGTAAGACATTTGATTAACGCTGCCGAGCCTCTGTCGGCAGAGAGAGAGACCAGAATGGTACTTGATGTGGAATTGCACTAATGACAGTGCCTGAGAAGTAGCCATGCTCTAGGAAAAACATCACAGAATGAGAAATTAGAACCTTGGAGAGACAGACGAGGTTTGTATAGCGAGCAGCTCCGGGTGGCCTCTGCATCCATCTCACACATGATTTGATTGGTGCTCCCAGTCATCAGCTCTGCCTCATAGTGCAGCTGTTGAAGCTAATGTGGCATGAAGCAAAACAGATGTTTCTTCTGGTGTCTCTCCTCTTCTCCTCTCCATCTCCTTCAACATTTTGGGACTTGCACACTTGTTGTACACTCGTAGAAGTGTATAATCCTTTGGGGTGTAAATCACTATATAATATGGTGGATAATGACGCAATATTTGCTGATATGATAAAGTGTGCTACAATACAACTTCGATTCAATTTAATTTGGGGGCTTGCGATCGATATGAGACGATATCATCTGCCCATTTAACAGTGACCCCTTTCTTTTGTTCTATTGGCCATGAAAGATAAAAAAGAACACATAAATCATTGTAAATAATAATTTAAATTAGTTAAGTGCAGGAACGTTTACTTTAACTTAAGTCCACTAACACATATGAAACAGCACGCAGGATGAGGTAGCCTCCTAGGAAGCAATCTTTTCATTTTAACCCAAACAATGATCTTTTTCCCAAAACTTCAGGGCTATCTGGAGGTAAAAGCCCTGAAGGTAAACTTCTCCCATCAGCCATAAAACATGGATTAACAGCAACATCATTTAACAAAGTATAGAATTCGGCCCAACTATCATGAGTCATAGACAAAACAATTGTTTTTTGCTAGTCACCCTATTCGCGCTAGTGCTCCTACATTGGCGTGAATTAGCCTAGCGGCTAGCAGAGTTTTCCTCTACTCATAGCTTAGCAAATTACATGTGTAAATTATATTTTTTCTTACTAACCGTTGGTTCAAGTCAGTGCATCTCCTGACAGAACAGCACGGTTGAATTTCAGCCTCCATTAAGTTTTTTCAGCCTAATATTGTTGAAACAGAGCAGTGAATATTGCTGTGTTGCTGCGAGAAGTTAGCAGAGTCAGATGCCCATCAGGCAGGTAACGTTACATCCTGTTTCCTGAATATCTTACTTGATAACGGCATTGTTTACATATGACGTGCTTTGTCAGTTTACCTGTATTGTCTCTGAAATCTGAAATATTTCCACATTGCTGATTTACTCCTGAATGAATATCATTATCCTTACTGTCTTTTTCTTGACTGCTTGCTAACAGCTGCCTGGCGCTATTTGACAGTGACAAATAATTTTAAAGTAAAGGCACGCTCTAAAGATGATGATATGGATCAATGTTTTCACTTTGCATCAATGATTTTGGATCGTTTATCATTAAATCGATAAATCGATCTGGATCGTCACGCCCCTAAGGATCCCCATGTTTGGGTTTAAATCAAATTTTAATCCAGGACTGAATCTGAATCCTGATCTAGTGTTTTACTTCATTTAAAAAAAATGATACATAGCTTGATATTAATAACTTTGACTGATTGATTCTTCAACTGCTTGAGCAAAACAAAAAAGTTCTGGAACATATGTACCTTGTTTTATGGGTAAGTGACTTGGAAACTTGGAGCTGAATCTAGAACCTAAAGGCATTACTATGCTTCTAACCATGTGCTCCCCTAGAGTCCTACCCCCACACCAATCATTGAAATTGGGGGGCTGCATCCAACAAATTTTTTACCTTTCAAAAGTTGACAATTAAACCCATTTCACAGTCATCAGTCAGATGTAAGAAGCTGAAAAAGTCAGCAGGATTTAAACTTCTCTCAAGTGCTCCCTTTGTGTATACAAACAAGTGGCAACATGTATGAATGCCTTTAAGAACATTCTGTCCGAAAGTGTGCATCTTTAATCTCCTTTTGTACCATTACTCCGTCCTACCCTTCTCTATGATGGCAGGCTTTTTTGCCCTGCCTTCAAGTGTGGCTTTTCGGAACAGTAACACTTTTGCCCTTACTGGTAACCCACATCAAAATCGAGATGTGGGTGTGGCACCACTGATCGACTCCAGCAGCGCTATCTATCAACTGCAGATCTGAGGGAACAGTAGCAGCTAAACTGTCTTTACCAGGTTGAAATCAAAAACTGTCTTTACAAAAATGATTTAAATTTAGGCTCCACAGGAATAAATAAGCATTGTTGTGTTTATTGATTTACTGATTGATTCCCCCCAACATAGTGGGTGGGGGAGTCTGCCTATAGGGGAAAAAGCAAGCTCATAGGGGGCCTTTATCAATTAGTATAGAAGGTTAATAAGTTCATAACATTTAAACAGCAGGAGATTTTGGTAATTTTAATAGCTGTCTGTTGAAATTAATTAAAGAAAAAAAAAACGCTTGGGGTCCTGTGGTCTCAGAGTCAGTGTGAATTGGTACATCTAATAAAATAGAGGTTTATCTATGTGGATTGACATTTAAAGGAGCTGTAGGCAACATTCAAAGCATATCTATAATTCAGAATCTTGAGCCAGGATTGTCTGCACACTGCTCTCAACATGGAGGTGACTGACTTGGCAGCTAGCAGCTAATGGTGCTAACTCTATAAACAGCTGTAACAGTAGCAACGGTGCTGACAGAGCTATTGGTGTTAACCGTGGGGGGCGCTGTTAGCGGTAAGTGATGAGCTAGCCAGTGGGATACACACAAACACCAAAGTACACGCAGATGCACTGTCTTACCATGACAACAGAGGGAGTGTGATTTTATTCTCTACTCAGGACGCCATCACTCCACTGTACCTTTACATAGAAAACTGTTGTTTGCTGCTATATTAATCCACTAAATGTTGCATACACAACCTTTAAACATGTTGACATCCTACAAACTAGTTGGTTTCATGCATACCGCGGCCTTAACTCAAAAAAATCCAAGTGTGGAATTCCAGGCTGTGGCTATGAAAATGAACCCCAGCTTAATCTCAATGGTATTTTATTTATGGAGCGTTTTCACTGACTAACATTACAAACCTGGCTTTGTCTCTTTTAGGATACGGCGCTGGACCCTGGAGAGGATGTAGCCCTTCTCTCAGTGAGCTTCGAGGATGCTGAAGCCACTCAAGTGTTCCCTAAACTCTACCTTTCTCCCAGCATTGAACAGTAAGCACTCAACAATAAATACGTTTTCTGTTCTGAGCTAACTCAGTTGAATGTATGTGTTGATGGAGATAGTGATTCATGTATGCAATCTCTGACACCACAGTAACAGGACAGCACATATGATCAAACTTTTTTCACTTTTTTCTCCATTAAGAGTAAATGTTACTGACTCATAGGCTGTTTTGCCATTGCTGTCTATATGATTTTGTGATGATGATGTGTACTGTGTCACTTTCTTGAACATCTTCCGTTAATACAGTTGCATTTCTGGGAAGTACTGCCAGAAAAAATCCTGCAACAGTGTATAAAGTATAAACATTGTATTAACCAACCAGGATTTGTTGTCCTTAGATCAGACTCATTCCAGCAGTATGGGGCACGAATGAGAAAGTCTCCAATTTGTTGCAGTAACTCACTAATAAAGACAGGCTACCTTTAGTATCACAGGGAGGGGCAGGGAGGGTCAGCCAAAGGTGATGTGGGCCCACTCTCTGTGCTCCTGATTTCGAGGATGCAAGATGTAGTTGACGGATTAGTGTGAGTGTGCTGTGATTCTAGCGACATATTATGTCATTGTGAATAATCCCACATCCCAGTGTCTGGACTCATCAGTCGGTTCCTCAAAAACAACAAGGGAAGAACAAAAAAACGAGATGGATGACACACAGCGTCTGAGCTAGGGATGACTGGATGTCTGCAGACATCTGGGGTGTTAACAGTACAGAGACTGTGTGTGTGTGTGTGTGTGTGTGTGTGTGTGTGTGTGTGTGTGTGTGTGTGTGTGTGTGTGTGTGTGTGTGTGTGTGCGTGTGTGTGTGTGTGTGTGTACATGCATGCTTGTGTGGAATGCTTTCTGTGAGTCTGTGGGCACCGTGTGAGTGGGTACTTCGGCAGCGTGCGTTTTCTCTTTGTTCAAATCCATTGTTTGTCTTGCTAGATTTAGTGTGTATGTATGTGTGCATTTGTCAGTTTACATTTGGGTGTGTGTGTCTGTGTGTGCAGATGAGTGTGTGTTCAGATGCACGCATGCTTGTGGGTTTTTATATCCCAGATGTATGTGTCTGTTTTCATGTGTTTGTGTGCATGCACCAGTATTTGAATAGGCTTTGCTCTCAACACAAAGTCTTTGTAGGTGTGGATGTAGATAAGGGTGTGTGTGTATGTGTGTGTGTGTGTGCGCGCACATGCGTGTGTCTGTGTGTGAAAGAGAGAGAGAGCCAGGTATGGGCCCACTCTGACCTCAGGGCCCCACGGTCTGGGCTTTCGTGCTCGGAATAATCTCAGGCTGATGTTTATTTACAAGCACACGCCCCATCGCACCAGGTTAAGAGACCTCTGCTCCCCCTCCACCACCACCACCACTCTTTCTCTCTCTTTCTTTCTCTCCCTCTCTCATCCCCCTGTCTTACCATGTTCCTATTTCATCCCCATCTTCCATGCTCCTCTGTTTTGTCCTCCTCTCCAGTTGTTTGTGTTTTTACAATAACCCATCCCTTCCTTTTCTCCTCTGTCATTTTCATGCCATTTTTTGCACATTATCTGTCTCTCATTTACTGTGTGTATCCACTTATCTCTCGCTCTCCAGCATAATCGCCAAAGCAGATACATGCACACACGCTCCTCCTCTCCAATATGTAAAAAATGAACTCTGACAGGACCTTATCCCCACAAAGCAAGTGCAACAAAATACCCTAATTACACCACACAAAACAAAGGTCACCTGCTTGTCCTACATAATCCTATTTTTTTTTGTGCTGTGCATGTGTAAAAGCACATCTCAGCAATACTATGAGAGAGAGACTGCACAACCAATGTAGCACAACCTCCAAGATGTGTCATTTAATATGTTAACTGCAGTATTAAGTACTAAACACAATGATCCAAGCATATTTATGCTCTGTGTAGCTTACATGTGTTGGGCATTCTTGGTCCTATAAAATGGCCATGATTTAACAAATAACAAATGATACTTTTTAAGACAACACCAGTGCCTAAATGGTGCCTGAATCAATACTTTTTTCCAAATAAAGCACAAAACAATGGTTAATGAAGTTAAAGAGCTTTTTTAAATTGCAATGGCAAATTTAAACTTCAAATTGAACAATATTATAGTTTAGAGTATACTTAATTATGCAAATATGAATACAAAACACTATTAACAAATTCACACAATAAATAAAATCTAACCCAACTTAATTTAACACTAATAACAGTAACAGTATTGATAACAGCAAAATACATTTTGAGTTGTGATCCGTAGTTGTCTCCTTAACTCAGGAGAGACCCAGCAGCCAGACATTTCTCTACTATCTGTTCAGGAGCTGCTGAGATGTCACAATGAGAATAGCTTGTCCACCTTAAGTGGGCCTTGTCAGGTTTCAATGTGGGGTTAACTTTGGGGATAACCTCCATCACTTTAATCAGCAGATAGCATGCAGGACATAGGAGCTTGGCTTGGGTCTTGAAGCTGACAAACAACCTGAACTGTATTTTGTGTTTAACTTCATACTCTGCTCCAGTCACAGCAGCCCCACTGTCAGGTTCCTCCATCGCACACGCTCTATCTCTCTCAGCTACAGAATCGCCGCACACACAACACAGTGTCAAATGAGGCACCAAAATCTGTGTCATGATTCGGTCCAGTAGGTACTGGTCACGTAGGGTTTCGGTAGCCAAGCCAAAATTGATGAGAATCTTCCTGCACAGAAAATCTCAACTCGATCGCAAGAAAAAAATGTTGGCATTGAATGTTAGGAAAAGATCGTGCTTGGATGGCACTTTTCCCGCTGACGAAACAATGAGGTGTCACTAAAAAACACCCATGTTTGATGGGTCAAAATCTGCTGCAAACACAGCAATGACTGGCTTAAATATATATGGTTTTGTTGTTTGTTTGTTGCAGCAGTGGTCTGCAGTGGTCTGCCATTAGCAGCCATCTTGCCAAGGTGTTGTGCCATCCACTACCCCCTCCCCCTCCTCAGCCCATATACTACATCTCTTTAGAAATGTTAATATGATATGTGGAAAACACACTAATGTAAAATATTTGTGGTTTGCAGAAATGTACAATGCCAACATTTTCTTCAGGCGACTGGACTGGAAAATCCACTTGGTTGAAGGGGCTTTCACCAGGAGCAATGTTATGGTGTTGAAACTACAGACTACCTCAGGCTCTAGATATGTGTATGCATTACATATGTCTGCATGCTTTATGATGGAGCTGTGTGTATGTTTGTGAAGGAGACTGACCCTAACACAGTTCCAGACCAGACTGATGCTGTTGCAGTGGTGTTAGAGGCTCTCTCCTCCTCTGCCAGTTGCATGAGGAGAACAGACAGAAGGAGGCTAAAGGCAGTAGAGTGGAGAGCAGGAAGTGGGGAAGCTACGGCGCTGGGGATGGAGAGGGTTGGTTGCTGGCGGAGCGGCGGGGGGTTAGATGAAGGAGGAGAGGCTATAAAACAAACCCTCCACATCTAAACCCTCTAAGAAACATCTCAAAATGCAGAGGCTTAACAGTGCAGCACTGAGCCAAGCTCTCATTTACCACCTCTCTTCTCCTGCTTAATGTTGCCTCTTTGTCTTGATATATTTGCACATATGCATATCAAGGCCGTGTATGAATATGCTCCGCTACATGCCTTTGTGCACCTTTTTGTCAGCTGTGTGGGAGTGTGTTAATTCATGACCCAGGGCGAAAATGTATGTCTCCTTCACCGTTGTTTGAAGACAAATGATTGCATGTGTGCGCGAGTTCGTGCATGAGCGCATTTGTATTGCATTCATCGTGGATGCTACTTAATTTAGCATGCAGATGTGTGCGAGCCAGCCTTTTGCCGTACGTGTGTTCATGCAGATCTGTTACCCTGTTAGTTTTCCTCCGTGTCCTTACTGACCCTTGTTAGTCTTTGGTCTTGTGTAGCAGCCCATTGTCTCTGCTGTGGATCCAGTGATGAGGAAAACTCATTTGTTGCAGTCTTTCTGCACATTCTCTGTTTTTCTAGCAAGCGTTTGATAGACAGCGACATTCAAGAGCTTCAGCATTAACCCGGGCTACCACAAATGTTCACAATATCATATAATGCCAAAATCAAATTCACATCAAAACAGCTTCGGAAATTGTTTAAATCAGTTCTCATTTTATGAAGCGGTGAATGTAGCAGCTGTGGACAGCTACAGAAATTGGCTCAGTTTGAGCTTTGGCACCACTGGATTTCAGTGTTGATACAGGCTGTCATATTAACTACATCTATTCAGTGTCAAAATGTTCTGAGGTTCTTTATGTCTGCAATCTTTCTGTCATTCTACATTTAAAAAAATCCCTACAATTTTCTTCATTTTTTTTTGTCTTAGCAGTCATCCTCCATCTGTCCACACATCTCTTTTTCCCTACACCGCTCCTGTATTCACTATACTGTCTATGTACAGTATGTTTTAATTCACTTTTCCCTTTTTTTAACTTACCATCCTTCCCTTCCCTCCTTAAAGTCCAGTTCAAATCAATGACTTAGGACAAGACAAAACAGTTTTAGAATGTTGCAGTCAAAAGTTGGACCCATGTGAACTGGCCCGTCTAAGCTTAACTCATGTTGTTCAGCTAGTTAAGTCACCAGTGGCTGGTTTTAGAACATACAGCACATCACCAGTTATAACAGCCAATTAGCTTGTAGCATGGTCATCTGGTCAGGTCAGTTCCATCCTGTCAGTAGACAGCATGTTTGCTTGCAGTGGCATTCTCTAACAAGAGTCCTTTGTCCCTGCCGAGCCCATGTCCATCTCATTTACATCCCCGCTGCTATTGACATATGTCTGCCTCAGTCCTCACTGTGTGTCAGTGTTGGACGTTGTGTTGCTGCTGCTGCTGGCTGCACAATGGGCATGTCACACATACACATACTCTTAAAAAACAGAGTACACAGTTGTTTCATGTACCTGAAAAGCCAGAAGTTTGAGCAGGTGTAGTGAGTTGTTGCTATGGAGACCATGCACCGTCTTATCTAGTCACATTGGTGTAAACTGGCAGGTTTTCAGAACGTTGCAGGCTGGCACATTCCAAGTAGTTGCAAGTTTCAACTTGTCTTGTCTCGAATCTTTAGTCTGGACTGGGCCTAAGATTTCTGTCCCAGTTGATTTGATGACACAAATTGTCGATGTGCAGATCAATACAATGTCAAACACTTGTTGAACAGCTACTACAGAAGCTGCTGTATAAGTTTACAGTGCAGCCAAACAAAAGTTTCTATTTTAATGAGATACAAGACACTTAACAACTCAAGTTTCTCTTGCATTATATGCATGTAGCTGCAACCAGAAGGACATTGTTAGGCTTTAAGTCAGTTTTTTTGTTTGTTTGTTTTGTTACTGCCATTGTGTATTGGGCATGTGTAAACGATGTGTTGTATTAAAGATTTGGACATAGACCACGGGACTAAAAGGTGATGCCAATGTAGAAATGCCTTAAACCTGCACGCAGTCTAAAAGCCAGCTGGGGGCAACTCTACTGTTGGCAAAAACAAGTCTGATTGTATAGAAGCCTATGAGAATGTTACCCTACATCTCACTTGACTTATTACTTCAATTAACTTTTTCCTGATGAGTTTATGGTCTCAATTCCTAGTTCAAGTCTTGTGTAAATTATGGTCCCATGTAGAGTAAAGTAGATGATAAAGCAGGATATAGTTTCAAGAGTGGCTACCTTGTGAGTGACAGTTTGCTACCACAAAGACCTGTCAATCAGAATAGAGGAGTAGCATTGGCAATGTTCCAGTCAGAACCACCCATCGCTCCTCCACAGCTCCACCTTCTCATCCGAATATGGTCACTTCTGGCTACAAAAAACCACGATGACAGTAGAAATGCACAACTCAAGGGTTTAAAACAGTAGTGCACAAACCAATGGTATTGGGCACGGAGCAATGCCAAAACATGGGTGACTTAGCCTTAATGCTGCACCTGAGCTATTTGGACGAACATGGAAGACTGAAGCTGCTGCTTTGCTACAATTCACGTGTAGATGTTGTGTCAAAAATGATCTGCTGACTTTAAAAGAAAGATACAGAAAATGTTGTTTTGTAGATGTATTTTTTGATGAAGCGCCACAGTCAGTGCTAACCACGGTGACAAATACATTGTGTTTCCTTGTTTAAATCAGATTGGCTTTTGGCACCACTGGATTTCATTGTTGGTACAGGCTGTCATATCAGCAACATCTATTCATTGTCAAAATGTCCTGGGGGTTCTCTGTGTCTGCAATTTCTCAATGTAACTGTCTTTCCGTCACTGTATAATTTTGTCCATGGTTCAGTTTTTTGTCCATCGTTCTGTTGTTGTTATTGTTGTTGTTTTTTAACTTCACTTATTCCAGTTTTTAACTCTTGTCTCCTCGGTAATATCTCTACGAACCCCCCCACCCCCCCACACATCTCCGCTTCCCTCCCGTTTTTCACGTCTGCCGCCTGTCTCTTTTCTCTCCATCTTTCTCCATTTTTCTATCACTCCCTCTCCTCTGCTGATCCCTCTGGCTGATCCTCAAAGGGAACCGAGAGAGTGAGTGGGACTTAAAAGAGAGAGAAGAGCTGTGCTCTACCCAGCAAGGTCGTCCCTCGCTCGACTGAAACGCAGCGAGGAAAAAAAAAAACAACACACGGGAGAAGAGAGCTTTTCCCTCACTCTCCTTTTCTCTTTCCTCCACCTCTCTACTCTTCTCTTTCATCACTCCTGAGTTGTTTGATATCTCACTTTTACTCTCCTTCAGCAGGGGCTCGGATCTAACAGCTCTGAACGCAAACTCGTAAGCCCCCTGAGCTACAGTGTTATACCTCTATTCCTATTCCCTCTTCCTCTCTCTTTCTTGCTCTCTCTGTTACTTTTTCTTCCCTTGTCTTCAAACAGACCATCACTGTAATGTTTTTTGCCTTACGGAGCGGCAAGGGGGAAAAAAAGATGTCGAAATACCCCGACAGACACCCACATTTTTACCAATAATGTACAGTGTACGTAGACTGTTGCATCGGCTCCTTTCTTTGATGGGACTGTACCTCCACGTTTGCTTCTTTACCTGCAGAAATCATTGATTATGAGAAGTCAAATCACTGTTATTCTGTAGCTTACAGATTCACCTGCTTAAGATTCAGTGTTCATTTGTTATATAATGTTTTACGGGCCACCTAGAAGAAGATATACTGTGAAAGGCATGGTGTTACGCTGTGTAGCTCCTATGATTTCCCCTCCCTACTCATTTAAACTAGCTGTTAAGTGTTAAATAGATGTAGACATTTAGAGAATGTAAAAAATGTCAGCTTTGGAGGCGGCAGAAATTGTTGTCAAGCCAAATTATTTCTTTAAGCACTAGCGTTGCAGTGGAGGTCGTGCTGTGATCAATCCCAAAAAAATAAAGGATTCAAGTATACCAGCGAAACAGAATAGTTATGAGGAAGGTCAGTAGTAGGGTCACTAGTATCAAGTGAGTTGGGAGCATTTTGGCTTGGATTTATAAACCAAAGAGACAAGTTCAATTAAAGATATGAATAGCTATCGGATTGGGCCGAGATTTTCAGAAGATGCAGATGAAACATATCCATCCCTGTGGGATTTTTTAACATCAATTTCACACAAGGCATCAAACTATTTCTGCAGAGCTAACATAGATGAGAGTTTTCTCCTGTGGCTTTAGGCATAACTGTTTTTACTTCATTTTTCACCATTTCTCTGAGCTGTATCTGGTAGTACGGGGAAGCAGCATTAAGCAGATATTTACACATCCTGCGGATACAGTACTAAGCAACACTATCATTCATGTAGAGTCACGTATGTGTCTACCTGATGAATTTAAGAGCTTTATTTAGTCAACTTTTCACTCTGTTTTGCTTTCTAACAACTTCTGAGGGGAATATCTGGCTCTTTAGCTTCTAAATGCTACACTGTGTTAACCAGCCATAGTTACTAACTGTAAAGCTTTTTTGCTGTAAAGGACTGGCCACTATGGCCAAAAAGACACCAATGTGACCACTGAGGCTGAACCAAAACAATAAAATTATGTGGCAGAAAACTGAAACAGTGAGTTTAGTAGAGTAAAGAGGAACTGCACCTTGAGGCTATCCTTCTCTGTAGGTTTGTCACGACAAGTGACAACTTTCACTTACAAGTAGTCATGTGATCCATTTTTATTGTGGAAATACTGATCATAGATATTCTAAAGAGCAACTGCATTAGTGAGTATTTACATTTCGAGGCTGGGGCCATCGAATGTTTGGTATTTTGGCTTTAAAAAATGACTTGGATCAGCGATCAACCATCAAAATAGATGCAGATTGTTTTTTTTTCTGCCACATTCCAGGTCCAAGTCCTTTATTATTGGGTATACCAAGGCCAATCTAATATTTTTGTGTACCTAAATGTTGATTAAAATGTATCTGATCACTGTAGCCTACCAAATCTGACATAACTTGTCTTTTACAAGCTACTTGATCCAAATACTGAAGATCCTGTTTCAAAACATGATGGTTGATAAGCCAAGGTTATTGATATAATATTAGGCAAAGTTTAACTGGAGAATGTGACATGAAATTGGCATAAAGCAATCAGCTAAAGAGAAGATGTATCACTCTGTCTGAGATGTTGGTCTACTCTGAATTGTACAGTGGTCTTACCGAGTGAAACCTGTTTCTCTTTTCTCATAATCAGTCTTTAACTGAGTGCAGACACTGGCTTGCAGAGAGTACACAGACCCTCAACTTAGGTTTGTCATTTTAACTGCTAAAAATGACAGCCTGCTAGCTGTATATTTTCTACAGTAGGGCATTTATGACTGCTGCATTCTAGTAGTCATCGGCTACTCCCAAAAAATAGTCGATGAGTTGATTAATCACAGTAGATAGATCTTTGATATGCTTATTTGACTGTAGTAACAACAACTAACAGCAACTGCTTTTAGCAGGGGTAGCGGAATCTGTACTTCTCTTAATACTTAAAATTCAGTTTATTTAACATGATTTGATGAAGAAAAAGATTGTTCAAAGCAACAACAACCAAAGTTATTTACACCGTCAGTCATTAGACGGTCATCTCAACTTAAAACTATGACTTGTCAACAACAACCACCCACAGTGCCCCCGTCTACATATTTCCTGTAGATGAATTGCCACTGCTTTATTGTTGCTATTATCAGTTACTATGCTAAAACCACACATAAACGATTAGTCTACAACAATGCACAGGGTCGACTTGTGGTTTTTGTAGTCAACTATTCTGTGAAACTCCTAGAACTTTGCTAATGAGAAAGAGAGAGGAGAGAGAACTGATTTGCTACCATCGGAGTTAAGAAAATTTTGCCAGCCCGGGTGTCAGAACAGAGTCCATCACTGGTGCAATCAGATAATTTTTCACATTCACACACTGTATTTTTCACTCTAATATGCAGCGAAATGCTGGCAGTGTAAAGCCTGGCTGTCATTAAGGAGAGCAGCACTGCAACACCAGCAGGCTGAGGTGGATAGAACAGCAGAGCGGAGTAAAGAAAGGATCAGATTTTCATCAGTTCTATTTTTAGTGGACATCAGTCCATTACAGTTTGCCTGGATCAGCTCCGATGCTGACTCTTAGTGGTGGCTTAGGACATCTCTACTTTTTTTACTTTACTTTTGTTGTTGTTAGTGCTGTAGAATGCTTATTGACATGGCTTGATGAGTTCTTATCTGTTGGATCTAGTCCACAGACGCAAGGGTATTTTTTAAAATACAGCTTTTTCTATGTGTTTTGGCCTTTCGTCTGTACGCAAACTGCAGTTTATGGCACTGGAAAGGAACCTTTTGTAAAACTTTCAGGTTGGACATTTTCAGAAACTCTGTCATCAGTGTTGACCACAGACTTTATAATAAAGACTGGTTGAATCCAAATGTCCATCCTCTGGCCTTGCAGACTGAGCCCTCACGCACTTCAGTTGTACATAATGTGACATAGTTACTGTCATCATGTAAAGTCTGTGAGGGCAGAGACTGCAAGTGCCTGATAGACAGCCCTCAAAACCGTTGTACTTGTTGCCGTGGAAACGTTCAACTATCACTGCTGTCATATTCCTATATATGTCATATAAGTTGATAAATAGTAACTGCTCATCTGTTTCTACAGTTAACAAGACATATATATCCCATCCCTCCTGTCAAATAAATTTCTCCCAAAGATGACATTGATGTCAATTTAAGTGTGGGGTGGTGGTGGTTGTATAAGTTAGGTCTTAATTCGTTATTTGATGGGGTTTGACATCATAATAACAGCTGTATGTTTCAGTTGAATCAGTGGTTCGCGATGGTTCAGATAGGTGTATGGGCAGGAACTCGATACCTTGGAGATCGCTACTGTGCAAACTCTGCTGGAATTAAAGTTATCAGCGCAAGATCGCAGCATCTGTATCCAGGATATTTTGACTTCACTTGCAGTGGGAGGAAGTGGAGAGGCATTGTCCATCTTTATCTACAGTCTATGGTGCTGATCTGTAGACAGGGAAAACAGAGTATTATGTCCATGGTTATCACCCTGTTGAAGTAGAAGTGCCAAAGCAGTTTCTCTGGCTCAATCCTCCTGGGTGAGAGGTGGTCCAGCCTTCAGTGTTGAAGCGTAGACAGGGAAAACTGAGTTTTTGGCTTTTTCTCAGGCTCGTGATTGGCCAACATCTATTTCTTCTTCGCTGCCTGGCGGTTTGGCACGCTCTTAACAGCGCTCCAGTTGTGTTTTTGTGTTTTTATTTGGTTGAAGATTTTTTTTAAACAGCGCTTGTGTGAACGTGATATTTTTTGAGATCAGAGGAATGACCCCGTTTTTAAAAATACCTGTGTACGTGTAGACCAGGCTTAGCGGTGGAGTGATTAATGAGATTGTGTCATTGCAGCTTGCATCAGTTTCAGAGAAATTTAATCCACAATTAATTCGATTCCAAAGCAATCATCAGCAAGCAAACATCTGCAAAATCTTTTTTAACCTTTAACCTTTTTTTTTTTTTTTAATGGTCTCCTCCGACCATTTTGTAACCAGACTCATCGCTCTTTTCATTTTCACTTTTACTTCTCGTTTACCTGATTGTACTGTGCCCATGAGATGAGTTGGATACATCTCTCCTTCCCCCAGAAAACCTGCTGCATGGCATAAAAGAATCGAGTGGGCACCGTCTCTGCCCCCAAACCAGATTTAGGAGCCCAGAAAAATCAACACAGAGAGACAGTTTTAGGCTGCAGTGCACTAATGTTTGTGTATCTGCATTTGCCTGTAGGTGCCTGTGTGTGTATGTGTGCATGTGTGTGTGTATGTGCCTGCCTGCCTGCCTGCTGATGTGTGTGAGTATGTATGTGTGCATGTGCCTGTGTGGGTGTACAGTTTGTGTGTCCCTTCTCCAGGGTCTGTAGAGGTGTTTTATAGCCTTTGAAAATCTTTGCATTTCGATCAGATATTTTTCAAGGTTTTGTGAACGTCTTGTCACAGTCAGAAATTGTCAGTCTGATAAAATAAATTCACCACTAACCCGGCAAACCCACTCAACAGTCTAAGATGTCAGCGCAGACACTTCTCTCAGCCTCGGCAGCTCAAAGCTCTCTGCCACTTTTTCCTCCTCCCTGTCTCCTTGAACACTTCTGCATTGTGTTTTTCTATAAGTCTGTGTAAAGTGAGTTCTGTGATGCTGCTTTGTTATTGGAAGTGCGTTCTCCTCAATATGTAGGCCATGTTAAATCTCCAGTGGTTAGCATACAGTATGTGTCTATGCTGAATATCTTCACTAATGCCAAAACGTTAGATCTGACCAGCTATGTTCATTAAAAAGCTGCTGTAAAGAGACCAAGACATGAAAATAGCATGACTGAATTTACAGTGTCTGTTAATAATAAATGCGTTATACTTACAGTATACATCTTATTGCAGACATATATATTAAAAAGAAAGAAAAAGAATTGAGATTACAAGATCACATACAGTACACGTCCATTACTGTGCAGCACAGAAATAAGACAGGCATACACACATTTCCTGCTCTCAATAGTTTTCTTAGATTTGTGTGTGTTTGTGTGAGAGACAGAGAGAAAGATCTTGCCCTCAGAAAACCCTGAAAACCTGGTTTGAAATCGTACCATTTTCTCAATAAAAAAAGAAATATTTAAGACTAAATAAGTAACACTCAAAATAAGTTTTCTTTAAGAGTTGAACAGAGTTTAATGAACTCTGATTGACAGTGGCCCAGAAACATAATCTGATAACACCACAACTGTCACCAGATTGTGATTAGTCCATACCAGTTTGTGACCTCACCTTTTCCCAGTTTAGCCCCACCCACCTTAAACCAATGTGAAGAGCACAGAGAAAGATGAAATGAAATGTCTAATGTGAAATAACCAACACTGCTTTAAATTGCTGGGTTTTTTGTGGTTATGTTGGATCCCAAAAATAGGTCTACTGGACCTTTAAGTCAAAAGCACAGTGTGAGCCAGGATTTGTTTTCCCACAACTTAATTCAGCTTCAGCCCCTCATCACTAAGGGCCTTGACATACCAAGCCAACAGTCGGCCGTCGGTCAACTTTAGGCTGTCGGTGAGCATCTTTCACCCTAGTTTTTGTGGTGTGTCCCGCACTGTTGGCTCTAGTTAGACCTTAGCTGCTTTTTAGGACGATTCAGAATGTTGAATCAGCACAAAAGTCAGCGGAGCCCGTTGGTAACTGAAATCATCTGATGGCAGTTCAACTCAGTGCACAAGAAGAAAAACAGAAGTGAGGAAAGCAAACAAACAGCTAAATTTAAGAGGGTGTGAAACTGAAAAAAAACTTGCTATATGAGGTAAGATGATTTTTGTAGCCATTGAGCTCTTAAGCAGGAGCGATGTTATTGTTCGCTAGTGCACAGTAAATGTCATTTATTCTTTCAGCATTGGGTTGTGTTGTTAATGTGCTAACGGGCTAACTAGAGTCTTAAATCCAGTTTCCCTTTTCAAATGATCAATACAGACTACTGCCGCCTGCTGTTATGGAGATCTACTTCTTCTCATGCAGATGCAGAGCGTACGTACTAGTTGGCCATTAGCTCCAGTCTTTGCATTGTGTTCAGGTGCAACTTTATGGCCGAGACACAGGCAGCGTGAGGAGACGCATTAGCCAGCCTTCATCACCACTTGTTCTTTGATGTCAGTTTGGTTTGCCTGGGTCTTTATACTTCCAGCTTTGGATCAAGAGACTATGAGCTCCACGGTTTGGAGTCTCTCTGATAATACAATATACTTTGATCATTTGCATTTCAACTACACCAGGAATGAAGATGTCAAATGTGATGCAAAAATTACCTCTTAATTCTACACAATTTGGACGTCATCAGAAGTAGCAGTAGATGTGGCACAATGGGATTAATTCATTGATGACCTATTCCATACCGGCACAGTGTCTCAGACTGCATTAACCCCCTTCACCTGCAGCACTCAATTGTGGCTTTTAAACTAAAGACTGTATTAAAATAATGGTCATAGCCACCATAAAGTCACACATTGGTCTACCATTTTGAAGCCTTGAGTTCAGCATTTTTGGCATTGCCATCTTGTTTGTGACCACATTTGGACGAGAGGTTGGAGCTGTGAAGGAGCGAGGGGTGGATCTGACTGAGAGCCTGTGGTGACGCCTAGCAGACAGCCTGTCAATCAAAGCGGCACGGCCTCGAAGTATGCATAACTTTAAGCCTTGATAAAATGTAAACAGCTCACATGGCCATGAGCACCCACCCCACTGCCAAATACATCAAATGCGGCCAATTGAAGGGGTGAAAGTGGGCAATAAGACAATTTTGCGTCCTTTCCCTACCTTATAATATTCTAGTGAGAGTGTGTAATGGTTGCAGCCTGGGGCTCCTATTAATCTGGTTTTATTCAAATGGATGATGAATAGGGAATCTGAGAAAAATTCAGCACTGTTATGCCAGAATGGTCACCTCATAACAGAAAGGTTACTGACTCCTATTGCCACAGGCTGAGGGTGCCTTGTTCAGGCACAGAGGAAGAATAGGACATTATTTAGTCCAAACAGTCAACAAGCAGAGTCATATGTGGGCCTCCGAGGACCCTCCAGGCTTTAGAAAATGAAGAAGGCAATCAAAATGGAAATGTTGCAGCTTTGAAACTACATTAGAATCTCCAAACAGTTCTTTTTGGCCTTATCTTTCACTTTGGTAATGAATCATGTCTGCCCTCTTTCCAATTGGGCCTTTATCTGCTCTCACGCTGTCACTGCACTGTCATGCACACCCTCTCTCTCTCTCTCTCTCTCTCTCACACACACACACATACACACACACACACACACACAAAACCACACACAAATAAACAAACTGAGCTTCGTCACCATCCACCTGAGTCACGGAGGATAATCTCTTTGGTTGATGAAGTCACAGGCAGCCCTGTCACTGTACTGCATGAGTGTGTGTGTGTTTGTTTACATGCGTGCATGTACCACTGTCTACTGTAAATATGTCATACAGTAGGTAGCATTGCTCAGAGGGGTTGTGTTAGGCAGCATGTCTGCATGATGACTCCAGTATGTGTGGGTAGTGTTGAGAGCGATGTCACCAGTGGAGACAGAAGCAGGGACTCTTGAGGGTGCCACTTGGAAAATAAAACACCATTATGTCTAGATTCCGAGCCCACCCACAGGAAGCTCAGTTTAAAGCAATTTAAAGCTGACACTGGAAGTTTGATAACATCGGCATTGTACCATACTATTTCAGGAACACTTTACTTATTATTTTCTCTAGATTGTAAATCGAAGATTTTATAATGTATTTTTATTTTGTGTGTATGTAATAAGGATGTCTCGGTTAATTTTGCTTTTATAGCCTGACACCCATTAACCAGTAACCAGCAGGTTAATTTTTAAGAAATAAATGTAAAATGACGTGAAATACAAAATCCAGAACTCCATTGACTTCATGAGCTTTGGTGCTGCAGTTCAAAGTGCTATCCTTTTGATGTTTTGTGATGTAAGTGTCTTACTTTTTACATTTATTTTCTGGTGGTTTTCCCGACAGACAGCCCACTAGCTGCGTTAACATGCAGAAACATAGTGCTCACTGCCCACCTTCCAGTCTCCACTGGTTAGCTAACGATAGCCTTGGCTGCTTTGCACTGCACACCACCCGGGCCGGGTGGGACATTGCTAGCAGCACCGCTCATTTGGAGATGACTGTTGGTAACACCATTCTGGTAGTGGGACGACGTTGCTGTGGAAACACCCTCCATTCTCCCCCAGGTCAACCCAGTGAGTAAGTTGCTTCACTTTGAGCCACAAAACCCCTTTAGCATTGTTCATTATGTTAGCACCACTTGCCATTCTGATAGTGGAAACAGTGCTAACACAGCTAACAGTGATAACATAGTCAGCAATGCCAAAGGGGGTTTGCTGCTCAAAACCGATCCACATACTCAACTGAGCGACCTGGGGGAAAAACAGAGAGTGGACACAATGTTTTCACAGCAGCGCTGTTGGGTTGGGATGACATTATGGTAATTGCCAAATGAGCGACACCGCTACCCAGCTCCCACTAGACCCAGTTGGTGCACAGTGCAGCAAACTGGAGAGCAGCAAAATTAACCTGCAGACCAACATGCGTAACCTGTCAAAAATATTCTCGGCGGTAACCGATTAACGGTTAACTGTTGACGTCCCTATTATACAAACATGACCCAAAGTCAAAATGTGCACACAGATTTCCATTAGCCTCTTTCAAATCTTTTTCCAACATTACCACCAACAGCGTATCACTGTAGTCAGTGTTGTCTCAGCCCACTCTCTGATTAAACTCTACATATTTTACACATAAAGTCATTATGCGGTCATGGGAGCACAACTCAGCCTGTAAAAAACTGTTCCATAATGCCATCTTTTTCAAGTCTGAGAAAATAACCCTGATAATGTTGCCAAGGTTACCTCTTCTTGGGGTTAGAGACGACAAATTGTTAAGAGAAAACCTGCATTACAATCCAGGAGTGTTGAGTTTCAAGGACACAGTGAGGGAGCATCTTATGGGGCATGTTGCATCCAGCATTTCTTTTGAGCTTTTCTCATGTTAGGTATTAAACGTCAGGATATGTTGTCTTCAGCTGCATTCATTTTGAGCATTCTTTTTGTAATCTGTTTTGTGTGAGTCCCTCAGTTTTATGGAAGTGCAAGACAAAGTCACTGGGGAAATCCCCTCACTGTTTATACACACGTTCCATGTTCATTAGCTATCACAATCCTGTGTCGTCTTTGTGGATTGTAAATAACTGCTCAAATATTATGTGGTGCAAGTTTGCATATGTTAACTTGCTGCTTAATTTAATCCTCCCACTTAGCTTGACCTTGAGATTGAAGTGTAGCTTCTCAAATGTTTGATTCTGAGTTTTGGCTCCTACGTGCAATTTAAACAGCCTCCCGCAGTAAAACATGGCTCATGTTCAAGAACAATACTCTCCAGTCAGCATATTTCAGTCGAGGTTGTTGGGTCTGTTCAAGGTGGAGGCTGAAAACTTTACTTTCAATCATATTTGAGAACAGTAATTCCCAGCTGGTGGGTCATATCCATTCAGAGTGGGCCACAAGTGGGTTAGCTTTATAGAAAGAAGCTTTATTTCAAATATTGAAAATTTAGGATTCGGAATCGGAAAGTACCTAAATACACTGTCGCATGCCCTACCTTTGCCAACACAACGAGGCTGCTTGAAGAGAAGCTGGCTGCTTCACAACAGACTGACAATTCTGAAACAGAATTTATTCAACTTTGTTTTTCTTAAACCGAGCACAAAAAAAGTTGAATGCAGCAAAGTACTGGCCTGGGTTGAAAGCTTTCTTGAAAACGACTTTTCTTCTCTTCATTTTCAGCTCAGCAGCTGTTTTGTTGCCCTGTTCTTTTCTATCAGGCCTGTTTACGTGTTCTGCTGTAACAGTGGTTTCAGTAGGCTGTTATTGTCGTCACTGTCATCGCACAGCTTTTAAGGTTTTTTTAAACATTACAAGCCCTAATTGCATTCTCTTGCCTCAATGTTTCTTTAAGCCTCAGTCATAGCTTAAGTATTTTTGTGTGTCTTTGTGAAATAAACGCATGGTCTCCACACAGTACAGGTCCTGGGTTTCAATCCACTGTCAAAATAGATGGATGAAAACAAATTGAATGGGTGTTCAGTTGGTCTGTGTAGACCCTGATGTCTAAGGAAAATGGAT
Organism: Cephalopholis sonnerati; assembly: GCA_019142605.1. Taxonomy (NCBI): domain Eukaryota; kingdom Metazoa; phylum Chordata; class Actinopteri; order Perciformes; family Serranidae; genus Cephalopholis; species Cephalopholis sonnerati. Next base: position 13,284,321 of record JAGQAX010000015.1, on the reverse strand, counting down.
TTAGACCCTAAGACTGGACCAGTAAGGAAGCAATGGTTTAGGACTTCTTGAATAGTTCATTTTTGGATGTTGGAAGACCTTTTGTTTGACACTGGTGCGATAGGCGGGTGTCTAGTCAGCCTCCATTCAATTGAGCGTTCAAGAGGCAGAACCATTGAAATCCAAAATGCATCACATTTGTTCACATGCCTGCCCTTGACACATATGAGTGACGAACACACCACCATCTATTTTGTGCCTCTGTCCGCATTTCCATCTGAATGATATGGAGCTATTCTTAGATCTGTGGGAGGATAGATGGGCATCATTTAGATTTTCATTTTCAAAGGCTTCTCTCCTCGTTGCTGCAAGCCATTTTCAATCGACCATTTGTTGGTGCACGGCAAAATGCGCAAGCTAATGCTAATTATGTGCACAAAGCCTACTGTAAATGGTGGCTTTGGAGTTCTGGAGAAAAGGGTTTTGACAATGAAAATGGATTCATGACAGTTTGCATGGCTTCTCTGTGAATAAGACCTCATTAATATTCGGTCGAGCATCAGTTTGCAAAAAGACAAAACTTAGACCATTGATCTAGAGTGAAAGCTGTTAAGGTGTCTCAATCATTGTGGGTGGGTGTGCTTTTTTATCTTTAGCTGATTTCAGTAAATTAAGACTATCAGTAAAATCTCCTGTATGTGACAGCTGAGCAGCTGATGAGAAACTGCTGTTTTCTGCACTGAGCAGGACACCTTCATCACTTACTCTGAATACACTCCTGAGGCCAGTCACGGCTATCCGTCCAGTCACTGTTGACCTTTTCCTGACTTCTCTTAAGACATCAGTTTCCCATAAACATATGTGGTTTTTGGTAATGGCAGGTGGAGCGCATGATGCTGTGCTGCACCTCCCTCTTCACTACTCCCACAACCTTTCTCTGGAATTTTCAAGATTGTGCAACTCTCAGAATGTTCGTGTTCGTGGCTGCCTTTCAGCTTTGAAAAAAGCTATTTCTTTGTGGTTGTGGATGGGTGATGCACAGCTGTGGACTTTCGACTCAACTCTGATGTGAGACTCGACCAAACTGAGAGTAAAATGCCTCAAGACTCGACTAGACTTGACACTTGAAGGCATGCTGAGGAGACTTGACTTGGTGACCCACAGCTATTGAAAAATTCTCTGCTGAATATAGTCGTGTCCTCTGGAGCTCTGCCAAACTGTCATGAATCATTTATAACATAACCAGGATATATGCAATGTCTCCCTAACCTAATGCACACCTTCAGATGAGGAATCAAATGGAGGAAACTAAATTTAGATTAAAGACATTATTCCTAACAACTCACAAAATGTATTAGTCTAGTGGCTTAATATTTTCCAGCATATCGTCTATTTCCCTCCATGAAAATGATTCGAAGCACAAATTATTAAAATACGTGCTGGTTTCTGCTTTCAGTTATTTAAAGAGCGTGGTTATGTTTTTATTTGACAGTTGTACTAATTATTAGAAATAACCACACACAATGGGAGGACATTTGTGAATATCTAATAAAATATTTTTGTATAAATGCTCCTACAGCTTAATGATGAAGGATCTATCTATCTCAGGATTATACTGATTAGAGCTGCTGTAGTAGTTAAGACTCACTTTCAGTAAAGCTCATTTTCTTACTTATGAAGCTGTCTCAGGTCAGATTCCTCGTGCACTGCACTGCCTGATTTTATTTTAATAGTTTTTATTCTAACATCTTTTTCAGTATCAGCACTGATCCTGTTTTAAAGTGACCAGGCAAAGATGTGTTAAGATCTAAACTTGAAGCAGTGATGTACAAAACATTACAGGCTTTTGGCACAGTTGCATCTGTATTTTGGGTGTTTGACACATTACTGATTATCGACTCCTGACTTGCAACAGGACATTGTACACCCTGTCTCAGTTTAAAAAATGAAGTGTCTGCTACTTTCATACTAATCCTTGATAGACTAGAAAAACTTGCTTTTTGGCTTACAAGTCTCATCTCAGAGACTTTAGGCGTGACCTGGACTTGGTTCAAAAGACTCAAAAACAGCTCTGGGGTGATGTCATGGGATTGGTGGGATCATGGCCTTGGTGTGTGACTCACTGTTGTTGCGTTTTACCTTTAAATACATTCTTACCATTTTCACATCATAGCTTTCCCGATCAACTAAAGAACAAGCCTTAGGGGCTGCATCTCATCTGCCGCTTGTGACCTTTGACGTTTGACATAATGTTGCATGATGTAGGCTATTTACATGCATCATGTATGCTTAACCTGATAAACGGCAGTCATCCACTCCACCATGGCTTTTAAAATAACATGCCCTCTGACTGTCCTGCTGTAATGAAGACTGAAATATAAATAGAAAGCAGCGGAAGAAACGCTCCTCTATGTGTCTTTAAATGAGCATTAAAAGCCAATAAGAGGTTCCTTAAGACCTTTAACCTGTCCTCAGGGTATTCCCTCTGTTTTTGCCCCAGATCAGAAAAAAAAACGAGGGAGTGACTACTTCGGTTGGTTAGTCATTAGGGAGCTGCAGCAGCAGATTTCCTGATTAAACAAGCATGCACTAATCACTAATGGAGCTGTGCTGCAGGATTGAATCAGGAGGATGTCAAAAGAATAAATGAACAAGTGAAGGAGAATGAGGAGGATGCCATGGGCATGAGTCACTCCTTTATTTTTTTTAATGCCACAACTTCAGTAGATGGCTGCTAACTAATGTGTTCAGTGATGGTTTTGTTTATGCTCAGTAGTTTATATACATTTTATGAAGGCAGGTGGTCAACTAAAGACTTAAACTGTCCTAAAGACTGTTGTGGTGCACAGAGAGTATAGGATGAACGTCCTGTTGTGTGTTATCTAAATGTGTGTATTTACAGACTAACTGTTGTCTTTTTTTATTCAATCAGTGCTCTGGGAGGCTCCTCAGCACTTCATATCCCAGCATTCCCCAGTGGAGGATGCCTAATTGACTATGTCCCTCAAGTGTGCCAGTTACTCACCAACAAGGTAACAGTGTTTTGTCTTAACTCATACCTTTACACAGCATGGTTAGATGTGCTTTGTGTGTTGTGTGAATGTAAATGTCTGCATCATAAAGACATAACGTCTCCAGAGACTGATGTCTAGGAGTGTTGGGGTCTGCATTGCATTATTTGAAGCCCTTAATTGTTTTAGTTAAGAGCAAGATTCCTTTCTCCTTGTGTGTGTTTGCGTGCGTTATGCCATTGTGTGGCATACGCTTAATGCTTTTTAAGTATCGTATTTAAAGCTGACGCGTGTAAGATTTAGGGGGATTTGGTGGTATCTGGTGGTGTATTGCATATTGCACCTAGCTAAAACTTTTCCCAGCTACAATTGTGATCATTCAGTGTTCATTGCTAATGAGGTTTTTATCAGGAGCCAAATTATCCACAAGGTTCTCTTCCTCCGCAAAACAAACAGACCATGTATTTCTGACGCAGTTTGGCATATTGCTGCAGGCAGCTTGTCCGACACATGCTAATGTGTGGTTACCTTTTTTCTCTGATAACATGAGATACAGACGTTCAGTAGGTTTTAACCAGAAGTGGAATTATCCACAAAGGTCTCTTCCTCTCCAAAACAAACAGACCAGGGGTCTCATTTATAAACACTGCGTACGCACAGAACGAGGCAAAATTTGTGATCTATAAAAACAGACTTGATGGAAGAAACATTGACCCAGGCTTACGAACATTTTGGAGATGGGAAATTGGTGACGCAGATGGTGAGGTGGAAGCCTGATTGTAGAAATTGATGAATATTTTTTGTCGCACACCATTTTTGGCTTTTGTCTGTACATATGTTTTTAGTATGGATCCTGTGCATTGTTTTAAAAATGAGACCCCAGGTGATTTAAGCGGCTAGAAACACTGAGTACTCCAGTGCTGCTCTTTGCAAGTGGACTTGTCACTATGGTGGCTGACTCAAAAGCGCAAATATGTGGAGCTGGTGTTTAGTTTGTCCATTCTGGGCTACTGTAGAAACATGGCAGTGCAACATGGCGGTCTCCATAAACAAAGACCCACTCTCTGTGTAGATATAAAGGGCTCATTCTAAGAAGGTAAGGAGAACACAGCAGCTCTTATTTTCAGGTAAATATTAGCAAAAAAAAGAGATACTTATTACATTTTATTCTTTTTATGCCAATATAATGTTCTATCTAATGTAATAAACATTTTTCGCAGTAGAACGGCATTTTTAACAGCAGTTAAAATTACCTGGTATGTTAGTCCATAACGACACCCATCCAGGGTCTCCCGCCTCTCAGACTTGCATTAGATTGAGTCTGTAATAACTCAAACACAATCAGATGGGGATATATATTTTGTTATTATATATTATCGGGCCCAGTCAGATCTTAGAGTTCATTAGGGTCCATTAGAGTTCAGGTCTGTCATTTTGGACCTGTGAAGACCTCTAGTGTGTGTGTGACAGGTATGTAAATCATTTATTACATACTTGTAAGTTTTGGTGCAGCAAAGCATGTGTCCACTGAGGGATGTCTTTTGTGAAGCTGTGTTAATGTGGGTATGTGCATTCATGCACGTGTGTGGCGACTGCCAATGTGGGCGTACTGGCCATCCTCCATAGGCTGTCTGAGCGCTCCTTGGTCTCCGCAGGTTGACAGGTAGATATGCAGTGTAGACACGATGTAATGCCATTTCCCTCAGGAGAATTGCCCTTCCCCCCTGCTACCCACACACACACACACAAACACACACACACACACAGATTCCCTCCATCTCTTCTGTTCACCTGGAGTCTGACCAGCATACTCAGTGTGTCTGGAACACTTGTGTCCCTTACTGACCTCAGTGTCTCTGGGTGTTTAAGTCCAGTGGTGTCACAACCACTCCCTCCACCTCCCTAAAAGAGTCACAGAGGCCACAGCCTGTGTTTGGAAAGGCACGTTGGAAAGCAGCGTCAATAGTAGATAAAGGCAGTGTGACACAAGGAAGGAGGAGACTTTCTCATAGTGTCACTGTTACTTTACAGAGCAAGTGCAAATTACTAAGGGTACACGTGCAAGAAATACAGTTTACTGCCTCTGACACACACTACTCCCATTGATTTCACTCAGGGCCACTGGTTTCTTGCAGTATATTAAGTTTAACCAACACCATGCGCTCCATCTTGGCCAATTGCTGTTGTTAAATTCATGGGCTTTAGAATGTTCATATAATAAACGAAACAGCATTGGTTTGTTAGCCTAAATATTGTGGCATGTTGCTGCAGCTTAATTTGAAATTCAAATTGTCCTTTGAACGTGGATAAAAATCACATTTTCCATGTATAATTGCAGCAGGCTGTGCAGCAGGGGGACATTGGTAAAATTGGTGCCATCACTCTGATCAATTTGATGCTTTTTTGATACCAACTGTGAATGGATTATCATGACGCAAAACCATCTGAAAGTGAGAAATTATGTGTGGAAGCATTTAGTATTCAACAGTGTAGGTGGAAAAATTGTGAGGAAAGATTGATTGATTGACGGTTTGCAGCCATTTGAAATGGAACTTTCTTACAGTAACAATACCAGCACAACAAATCTGGAGTCACCTCTTAGTAACCTGATAACCAGACAGAAACGACACTTCTTTTCACTTTAAATCGCTGAACCAATCTGTGATTCACAGGTCACGCTAACCTGTTAGCTTCTTACCCATGTGTGGCAATGCAAATGAGCAAAACAACTAACAACAACAACAATTCAGCACAGTAGTTTCTGATTAGGCTCATGGGTTGTGTTCAAATTCATTTAAACTGAATGCTGTGTGTGTTCGTTCTAATTCACGGCCATTAGCTATTACAACAACTTCCACAGGGTGGGGTGTACTGGCTAATGTTGGAAAAGCTAGTTTAATAGGTAGTTATCTGATCATCATATCAAGTTTTGATTGGTCTTAAACTGTATCTACACAGATGCATCCGCTATATGATATTCAGAGCATATCTGTGATTGAGTCTGAGCTGGGATTGCCTGCACACGGCTCTCAATATGAGGTGGCTGAGCCGGTGGCTAGCAGCTAACAACACCAACATCGTGAACAGTGCTAACAACAGCAACAGTGCTGAGAGAGCTAAGGGAGTTAACCTGTTGGGAATCGGAGGATGAGCATTACGCTTTGCAACGATACTGACTGGCCACTGGGGGTCAGGGAGGTGGGATGCTGATTTTTTTCCCTGTGTGTTTTCTACCTAGTTTGAAACATATTTAGGGGGAAAAATGCTAGTGGAATACACACACAGGGACCCACATGCACTAACTTGAACACGTGGCCAGACCGTCTACTACAACAAACAGAGAAGCTCAGCTTACATCACACTCAGAGGGAGTGTGACTTAATTCTCTGCTCAGGGTGCCATTACTCCACTATATCTTTACATAACAAATTGTGGCTTGCTGCTCTGGATGTTGCATAGAGTTGCTTTAAATATTACTACTATTACCATTATAACAGACTTTTACACCCCTGCTGTTTGAGGGTTTAGTAATCATCTTAGTGCATAAAGGTTAGGCTGTTTGTGGACTTAAAGGTCATCATGAAACAGTCATTTTTGTACCTTGTTGTGGATCTCAAAACTTACTCATCAGTTGTTGTGGCCTTTTGATGGTCACGCATACAGAGACCAAAAAAAAAATAGACACACGGACAGCATGTAGAAGCAGATAGCAAGGTCTCTTGTTCAATGACATGTGGCTCATTTGTGTGGCAGAAGTAGTATTGGACATTCTTTGGAGTCCCTTCCAGCCCAAAAAGGTAACCAGAGTTAGCGGAGATACTAAGTAGATTCATCAGAGGAGGACAGAAGCTGAGAGTGTCAGCAGAAACACAAAGCAATATTCGGCTTCTCTATATGTGTTATTGTTTGTGAGATTTATCGACTGAAGCCAAAGAATGGTAAAGAAAAAAAAAAGACATCATTCTTGCGAGGACAGGCTGTGCAGTCATTTTGTTCCTTTAAAACCATCAATTATTTCCTCCCACGTATTCCAGATGCTATGATTGTATCGACACAACTTTACAGCCACATACTGTGCACACAGCTGTGACTGTGACTAGGATTGTGTTGGGTGTTGGCAGCACCTGGCATCTGCAGCATATAAAAAATTACTCATGAAAATCAGCTCCAGAAGCTAATAGGCCCTGAGGGGTTTTCAGTCATCTCCTACGTACAAACAGTGTTTGATCAGCTCACGCAAGACAAGGAATTAGTAGCTTTCTATCAGTATAAATGAAATCATCCCTCAGTGGTCAGTCGTCTTTGACATGGTAGTGATAGTTAGGTAGGAGGCTGGCAAATGAGAGAGAAGCAGAGGGGAATTAATTATAACAGCAGTATAATTAAATGTCTTAAGTCTCTGCTGCAACTACTTCATGACTGTTTCCGTTATTGCTATTGTCTCGGGTGTTTGTCCAAGATACCAGTACACACCTTGTGTCTGATTCCAGATATGTTATCGAGGTTATGATCAATCCAATCCAGACATTTATATATAGCTAGTGTGTCCTCATCGCTGGCATTCACATTACATCTTCACACATACTATGCAAAATAGACAGTAGGAGTAGAAGCACAGTCAGCCAAAACAACTGCAGTGATCGCCTGGTTGTTGGACATATTACTATATAGCAACAAATATTTGAGGAGGCAACAGTAAACAACAGGTTGTTTTTGCCACTGTGATCGCTAAGTTAACAGGCCACAAATACGGTGGGGGCATCTTACTTGTATATCAGCACAATAACACTGTAATTAGTAATGAAAAGGTGCTGTGTGAGACATTCAGAGCATTAATATAGCAGCAAACCACTATTTGCAAAGTAAAGATACTGAGGAGCAATGGCATCCTGAGCAGAGAATGAAGTCAAGCTACCTCTCAGTGTGTTGTAAGCTGAGCCTCTCTGCCTGATGTTGTGTGGTAGACGGTCAGGTAGTGCCAATGAGTGTGTCCTAATGGCTAGCTAATCACTGCTGCCATGCACTGCACGCAAGAAATCATTGTAAGTTTGTCAATTTATAATCTTAAACTAGCAAGTAATGCTTTTTTTTTTTTTTATGCGTCTGCACTGGTGACAGCTGTGACCTTAGGCATTACCTTTTCAAGTTGTACGTACGTATACAAGGTCATACAGTACGTACGTCTTTCCGTCCCATTCTTGTGATTGCATTATGTCAAGAACACCTTAAAGGAGTTTCTTCAAATTTGGCACGAACGTCCATGTGGACTCAATGATAAACTGATTAGTTTTCAGTGATCAAAGGTCAAGGTCACCGTGACCTCTCAAAACATGTTTTTGGTCATAATTCAAGAATGTATTTCTAATTATGACAAAATTTCACACAGATGTCTAATGGAATAAAATGATGAAGTAATTACATTTCATATCCAAAAGGTCAAAGGTCAACTTCACTGTGACATCATGTGCCGGTGTTTTCTGGCCTTTATGTGACACCATATCTCGGTTAATTTGGTCAGATACTGAATTAATGACACTAATCTCTTTGAAACAGTGCTGCTTGTTTAGATCTTTGTGTGTGAAGCATCTGTGTTTTAGAACATGTAGTTTCTTTGCAGCAACATCCATATTTGAGTTATGGCTACTACATATGAGCCTAAATAGACATGGATGAAACGTGTGAAATGTGACTGGTTCACAGAGGCATACAACCGTGAGGCAGTAATTCTAGTTTGAGACTGAATAACTTCTGCATTCACACAGACAGAGCATGTTAGTAGAGTGGAAAGGTAAGAATTTCCGCTCCTGGCTCACGGAGCTGTTTGTTCCCTCCACTTCCTCGCTCAAAGCCACTCCAGGCCACTCCAGGCCACTTTACTCAATATCGCTTGCTCCAAAAAGAAAAAAAAAAAAGGTGTGTTGTTCTTTAATTTTAGCTAACAGGAGTAGTGCATCTGTATGTATTCTCAGTTTCCTTTTGAAAGTACTTTGTAAACTCCATTGTGAGGCTCACAGCAGCCACTGTTTGACAGAAAATAGTGTTTGCACAATACACAGATGCATTCTGGGTTGGGCATGCTTTAATCTCATGGTGTGAGCAGTATGAAGCTCCAAACTCCAAAATCTGCTCTGCGCTCCATCCAAAATCCTTCTGCTCACGCTCCGCTAACATGCCCTGCACACATGGGTACCTATCTGTGGAAGGGGAAAATTTCTGATCAGTATCAATACAAGCATCTATGCTTTGAGTATCAGTATTCAGTTCAACTACGCCAGCAAAATAATGCCCATGGGGATATCACCAAATAACCCAAACACACTGATTTTTAAAATGTATTGTTGTCAGATATCAGATCAGTCACTCTTTATAGTATAAAAGCTGGAGGTGGTGTGAGCGCATATGTGACAGAGAGAGGAGAGATTTCTTAATCACACAGCAGGAAGCACTTCCGCCGTTATTGCATCACTCTCCCCACAGACACATACACAAACACAGTAGATGGACGAGCGGGCGAGGGAGTCATGGGCGCAGGCAGGTTTGAATACCTGCAGAGCAAGATCACCTGTCTTGCATCACTCAAACCTCCAGGCAGCCAATAAAAAGACTTGGCTGCGAGTCTCAGTGGCAGTGGGGGCGGGAAATCCTTTCTCGGTATGGGTGTGAAAGTTCAGTGATCCACAGTTCCCTTGAAACAGACACACACACACAGTCACACACACACGCACACAGTGTAACTAGATAAACAGCTTATGTGGCCTTGCAGCTTTTGAGAAAGCTCAATTGCCGCCTCCACTGTCCCATGTAAACATAATTGAACAGGAGGCTGAGTCACAATGCGTGTCTGTGTTTAAGAGCTCTTGCAGATATGAGACCCGTCACACACACAACTGTGTGTATCAGAGATTACTACTTTCCTCTTTCACAAAATGCCGTCATTCATACATGGTTGATGAGTAATCACAGCCATGCAGTAGCAGCGGGCAAGGAAATACTGTCTGTAGCTGTATTCATGATATATCCTGTCCTCAACTGAACCTCACTATTTCACTACATGTTTTTGACTGCTAAGGGCTGGGACAAGTAATAACAGCAATATCTTGCAATGCAGACTTTTATTATGCAGTTGAGATGCACTGGCACCAATATCACATTACATTATCACATTATTGTTGCATTGCTGGAGCAGAAGCTCAGTTGATCCCTTCTTGCTGATATGTGAACTCTGAAACTGCTCTTCTTTCTAAAAAGGTGATGGTAGGCAAGGGGCAATATGAAAAATCATGTCACAATTATCCTGGCTAAAATACTTGTGATTCTCAATATTATCTTGATAATCTTCAAAATAAACTTAAAATTCTTAAAATGGCACCAGAACATACTGGAATAACTTTACCTTAGAGTTTGTTAAAGAAATAAATACTTACTGCATTGCACATTGGACACACATTCTCTTTTCAGGGGAAATCAAATAAGCTTAAAAAGTCAGGCTTTTCACCTACTTATGACATCGTTTTTTTCAATATGAAATATGCCAATACTGATTAGGATCTTTTGCGTTTTCAAGGTTGGTGTGTACACATCCTGTTTTTGCAGAGTCTCTTTTAAGTTGACTGCTCAGCAGTTTCTGTGGGTGCTGTTGGACACGATCTGCACGATTATCCTGATAATGGAAATGCACCATGATCAACTTACTGTGTTTTTTATCACAATTCGCAATAAGTCACATATCACCCTGTAGTTGGAAAGCACCACAAATCCAGCTACCTGACATTAAAGCCCAGTTTCCGTCAAACACTTTTGGTATGGTACCTTTGGAACCACAAGTAACCCTTCAGACATGGTACTAACACCTTACAGTTTCCACCACAGATAGTACCCTTATGTGGGCCAGGATGTTGTCACTTACTGCTCCCCCAAGCACCGGCTGTATTTCCTTATTACCGGCGACAGAGAGGAAAGTCTGCACCTCCTTAATTGTCCACAGAGTGGGGTTACACGCAGTGAGAGTCTCTCTAGATGAGATATTTAAAAATAGCGGGTTTGTGCATTTAGTCCTTCTGAGGCAAACTCAGGGATTTGGTGTTGCCGGAGCCCACAGGAATGACGCTCTGCAACACTTTTTTTTTCCTCCAAGTGAGGATTAGAATATATGCAGTTGACATAACCTGGTCGAAATTATTATATATTTTTAAACGCTTGAAGATCCACTTTACTAAAATGTTTGTCATCCAAGAGACCGTAAAAGCTAAGGGAATGGTCAAAGTTGTCACATTAAAATTTAAGGTGTATTGATAGATTCATGTCGTCAATTCATGCATTGAGTAACATTACAAGTTAATGTTCCACCTTAAACGTCGGTGGCAATCACCCCAGTGAATTAAATTAATTTTTTTTTATGGTTACAGTCTACTAATAAAACCCTTCATGTTATCAACAGTGGTTACATGAGCTTCAAAACCAGCCACAACTCAGCCCTGAGCAGAGTGACATCCACTGTTGACCAATCAATGGACAGCAGTGTTCACAGCTCCATCTTTTAGCACCAGATCTGCGTGCTAGGTACCCCAACAGAGGGGTGACCAAAAATGGGGACGGTACGGAACGGTTCCATTGGTACCATTCACCAAAAAGCGCACCAAACTGAACTGTACCGTACCGTACTGCTCGGTGGAAGTGGGGCTTAAAATATGAGTGTGGTTGTTGAGTAACCTTAAACAAACATCGTCCTGATGCAGTCTATATTGGAGAAAATGTGTCCAAATATTAAAGGTGCTGTATGTAATTGGAGAAAGACAGTTGATTGCTGAGTCTTATTCCCAGGTCATATTCACACTGAACAACCTGGGAATGAAACTCAACAATCACCTATCTTTCTCCAGAGTTACATACAGCACCTTAAAAATCCAAACCAACTTAAGCCGGCTGGTTTAACGACACACATCGCCACCGGATTGTGACCGATTGTGCATTTCACTCTGCTATCTACTTTTTTTTCCTTGTAAGGAAGGTATTTTCTACCCCTGACAATGTGCTGCTACAATTAAATTCTGCAAGGTCAGCTTCCAACGTGATCGATCATTGTCATATCTTGAGATGAGTCAGACAGTTCGTGACGCATCTTCTCTTTCGATTGTTTAGTCACTAGATAGCAGTCTTACTAATTGTCTCACTTCTTAAATATGTGGCCTTTGCTGTGTGATAAAGCACCGCTCTTCTTTTTCCCCTGAAAGTTACAGTTATAGTTCTAAAATAAACTAAACTAGAACTTAAACTAAACCATCTCAATGAACGGTCTTAATTTCTATTTTCAACATGATTCTAGTACTCTGTATTACCATCTAATATAATTGGAAACATCCTCATAATATCTTAATGTGAGTTTTCCTGAGAGTTCCTCAATAATTTTGAGGTATACTGTTAAGTCCAGTTTAAAGTTAATTGCAGTGCAAATTCATGTATAACGTAGGTTGAGGTTTAATAAAATTTTTGACTCCAAAACTGGTGCAGAATCAAATTCAAACCCTCTTGAATCCCTTGTGAAATCTAGATTGGATGTTCAACATTTGAAAGCACAGTAAGTTATTCATGGCAACCAAAAATATGTTTGGAAGTTCTGATTCATGAATGTTAAGTTAATAATCCCAAATATTGGTGTTCAAATTCTCCTGAAATTGGTGTGAGGTAATAAGCAAAATTATTTCTCAAAGAAGAGCTGCCACTCTGAGGTCTTTCTGAACTACAGAAGCACAGTCCAATCATGATCATACAGTGTTGTGACAGAGGGAAGTTCCTTTTCCTTCACAAACAGTCTTTAATACACCAGCTTGCAGAGAGCACATTAAAGGGATAGTTCAGATCTTTTGCAGTGGGGTTGTATGAGTTACTTAACCATAGTCAATGTATTCCTGCAGTAGATGTCAGCTGGCATGCCCCAGTTTGGAGAAGCAGGCAGGAGTACCGACACTGAAGCTAAGCAATGTACTGCTGTGGACAGGGAACAGCAGGAAAATGTATTTTAGCCACCTAAAGAAAACAATATCATATTAAGTGTACACAATATCTAGAATATTTTTACCTCTTTACCTTTATGCTAGACAGCGATTTCTGGTAGGGAACGGAGGCAGCTATATCGCTCTCTTCAAAGCCAGACTCCATTGAGAAAAACAGTAATTCAGCAACGTTGAACACAGGAGCTGCTGGTCTGCCTCTGCCTCAATCATTTAGTTTGTGTTATTGTGCGACTTTGGTGTTTTAAAGGGTTAGTTTGGATTCCCAAAAGTCACACTATACAAACAAATGAACTCATCGAGGCAGCAGTAGACCACGCTAAACACAGCTCCTGTGTTGAGCTAGCTAAAATGACTGTTTTTTCAATGGAGTCTGGTGGCTGTGACAAAAGCATAAATGAGGCCCTGTCTGTGGCGAGGTAGAGCGATGAAAATATTTTCAATACAGCATACACTGAAACTGATATTGATTTTCTTAGGTGGCTAAAATACATTTTGTTGTTGATCCGTCTACAGCAGTACATTGATTAGCTTCCGTGTCAGCACTCCTGCAACTTCTCCAAACTGAGGGTGAGCCGACTGACATCTGCTGTATGTAATACATTCATGACACATTACCTCGTACAACCCTTACTTTAAAAGACCCAAACTATCCCTTTAACCAATAGGCAGCTAAAAGTTTCATATAGTTGTTACCTAGTTTATGTTTATTAGCCTCAGCTGATACAGTGTAATCTGCCAGTGACAATGTTTCTTAATCAGATCCAAAATGCAATTATCAGATATAACCCAGCTCTGTGTATAACTTAACAATATTCCCATTGGTGTAGTGCGATTGATTTTATATTTCTGCATTTTGTCGACACCCCTTTGATTCAATATCTAATTTGAAGACTGAGGGAATTCTGCTGCACGTGTTTTCGGGGTTGTTCAGTAATTTGAGCTTTGCCAGCAGGGCCCAGGTGCAGTGATGTATAACCATCCTGCTAAGGCTTAGTCTTGCTAGGTGAATGGAGCAGGTCACCTTCATGGCTGACTGGCTGACTGCAGGCTTTCTCACCTGCCCAGGATGCTCAGCAGTCAAGCGAGCTCTCAGCTTCTCCTCTTTGGACTTAAAGATAATAGTTCATCACACCTGTCAACACATGCTAAAGACATGTTCAGAACCTGTTCTTGTGTGTGTGTGTGTGTGTGTGTGTGTGTGTGTTGGAAAGCTCATGCGGAGTAATTGATTGTGTTTTGTATTTTAGTTGTTTTGGGGGCTTTATTGTGAATTTTTAATGTCTCCACCTGTCTAAAATCCAACTCACTCACAGCGGTGCTGTATATATATGCTCATATATTTTTGAAAACCTGTCACCTGTCAGCAAGAAGGCCAGCTGGGGCTTTTCTGTGTTGAGCATGTTCATGATGCCATCACTGATAAGTTGCTTTGGGGTGTTACACACAGTGTACTACAGACAGCTCACATTTAAACAAGCACTAAAGCATTTTTCTCCTTTTCTAATATGGTGCACAAAGTTGTCAAGCATGCATGTAGCTCATGAGATGAAGAAAAAACTGAAATGGTTACTGTATTTTATATTTTTTAAAAACTGGATGTAGAGGCTCCACGTAAAAATGTTGACTGAAATGGAGAAATTGTTTTAAAATTAACACAGTACCTTGAGCAGACAGTCCTTTCTTGTTGCATTTGACAGACTCTATGGTAGAGCTTTTAACACCAGCTTATTTGGCTGTCAAGCGGTAAGCTAAAGACTTTGTACTTTGTACTGTGACATTTAAATTTGCCTGTACAAAGATTGCATGTAATGCCACTTTTGTGCTCTGAGCCGTCTGGTTTTAAAGTGAAAGCAACCATTAAAAAGTTCACCTCTCGTAATCTCTCCACAGACCGAGGCATTGTTTACATTCTGGGTGGGTTGGCTTAGAGAGCCTCTCCGCTACTGTAGTGTGTACAGCACAGCCAGCATTTCCTCTCAGGCTGTACACAGACTGAGAGTTAAAACTGCCTGTAAAGGGTTAATTCAGGGCAAGACAGACCCTGAGACCATGTGTACAGGAGAAGACATGTGCTGAGGGGAAAAAGTGGGGGATGCAGTTGATGAAATTGAAAACATTGTTCTTGTTCATTAAACAAGGAATGCAGAAAATGCTGTTGCTGCAAGGTTCTTTTTTCAGGCCAGGGGCCTAAGACCTACATCATGCAATCATAATATCCACTGTTCAACCTATCTTCCTGCTTGTTGATGATTTTATGGACTTTCTACGAATAGAATTATGTTAAGATTCTTAAAAATCTTTGAAAATGTATTGTGCCAGATGCTCGCAAGAATATATGATTTAATGAGCTGCATTATGAATCTTTGTGGTTTGACATCAAGTGCCAATAGCAAAATACATCTACTTTTCTAGTGTAGATAATTATAATAATAATACAATCTCATGTTTTTATTACAAGGAATGACATGTTTAGAACATTATACTGTCCCTCATAAACTGATTGCTGAAATGCATGGTAAGAGCCTACATTGTCCATTGTCTCTCTGAGTGGACATTAGCTACTTTTCATCTAAAGGAGTGACCCCGTGTTGCCAGTAGAGCTTGGTTTATCAACCAAAATACCCAAGTACCAAGTAGTATCGAAACGTCTCCTGTCAAATGATACCTGCATTTGATCCTTTTTGGACAGATGGTCTGATCCCGCTCTGTCCCAAATTCGTATCAGCAAGCTTTCTCCTGCTACCATCTCCAGAGCCGCACTTCTTTCAGCAAATGGTCACTTCAATGTCTGCCCAGTTATCACGAGCTAACACTGCCACAGCAGCTAACATCCAACACATAGGTCCCAACAGAGTCCGACCAAAACGGCTCAACTCTGCCATTAAACCTGTTAATAAACGTTAAACCAGTGATCAGTAATAACCAGTAGAGTTAGCTATGTGGTGCTAACAGTTATCTCTGGTGTGGAGCTCACACTCCTGCAGCAGCATACAGTCTGTGGTGTGATTAAGCTCAGTGTTGCTATACGACACGCCACTGAATTCACATAACGGGTGTCGAATGAAGTATTCTATTGGTATTTGTGTCTCTTAAAGGGTACTGGTATTGGCACCGGTATCGTAAATGATATCCAACCTTAGTTGCCAAGTGTTCAGTAATTATGATGTTTGTATGATACTTTAGTCCTTTGCATGACCTACAATCAGTAATTCTAAAACTCCCTAAATGCGTGATAACTGTGACAAATCATAGTTTCATCTTTTTTCTGTAATAGTGAAATGGTAATGAGCTGATTTGAAACCAGCCTGATTATTCATCATAGGTTCACTCTCAGGAACTGATGACAGAAAACTGGATTGGCAATAAATGATCAAATTCTATCTCATTGCCACTCACAACTTTTCATAACCTTTTTTGTTCTGTGGCTTTATTTCACATCTTTCATTTGGTATGAATTGGTGTCAAAGTTCATGTGTGGGGTTTCCTCACCTTTCATTTGATGTGAGGTGCGATACAAAAATTCGTACTCGTTCACTTATACGCTGCAATGCATAACATGTCCTGTATCCTGCAGAATGAACGCTGGCCTGTGTTCAGACAGACTGCAGTTACGGCAGTTTATAATTACTTGATTTTTGGCACCACTGGGGCAACCTATCTATGTCTTCTTTGTTTTTTGAGGATTTTTTTATTTTTTTTGTTTTATTTTTATGTTTTATTTTATTTATTTATTGGCTTATTTATTTATTTATTTATTTATTTTGCAAGAGTTAGCTGTGGTGATTGGCTGGGCTGAGCTGGGATATGGAGAAAATCAAATATCATGATATTTTTGATCATATGTCTTGATGTCTCGCTTTTGATTTTGTGTGGATATTGTAAGTTTGAGAATTGGTGCTTTCGCAGAATATTTACACAGTGAGATTTTTAAATAATTCAATAATGTGGATTTAATTACTAGGTTGGTAAAGGCAAATAATAGAACAGCTAGGATGGTGACATCACCTCACTGTAATGCAGCCTTTAAAACCAGGAAAAGATGACATTTAACAATTATGATCTCCAAAAAATTCTGACAATATCTAGTCTCATATCAAAATCAATATATTTTCCCACTTATTAATTCAAATGCAGTTTTGCTTTTGCCTTGCATTTTGCTAATTCCTGATTGTGTGCACTGAACCTCTCACTTTGCTCTCTGTAGGTGCAGTATGTCATCCAAGGCTATCACAAGAGGAGAGAGTACATCGCTGCCTTCCTCAGCCACTTTGGAATGTGAGTCAACTACAGAGGATCATATCCTCCACTGAAGTGATCACAGCATGTGTTCAGCGATCATTTATTTATCACCGTCTTTGTCTTTTTACGAGAAAGTACTGTTGGAGCAAAATAAGACCAGTGAGACTGTGCAGAAATGAGTGTGTGTGTATTGCAGGGGCGTGGTGGAGTATGATGCTGAGGGGTTCACCAAACTCACTCTCCTACTAATGTGGAAGGACTTTTGCTTTCTAGTACATGGTAGGAAAGTCACAAAACACACACACATTCATACCAGGGTCTGTTTCTGATCTGTCTGGATCACATCTGATGCTGTTACCTCATGATCCTCTTTTTTTCCTTCTCCTTCTGTACATTTCTCTCTCTTTGTCCTTGGGCTCTTTGTAGTGGATCTCCCGCTGTACTTTCCCAGGGACCAGCCCACCCTCACCTTCCAGTCTGTGTACCACTTCACCAACAGCGGCCAGCTCTATTCTCAGGTGCAGAAGTCGTATCCCTACAGCCCGCGCTGGGACGGCAACGAGATGGCAAAGAGGGCCAAGTGAGTAGACTCTGTCTCATTTGAACCTCTGCAGTTTGGAAATTATACAATTTGATTTGTATGTTTTTAACACTAAACTCTTTATATATAGAGAGGTAAAATTAAAAACAGCAGACAGCTACCAAAAATAAAAGCAACAAAATGATTTGCAGGTCTTGAGATACTCCACAAAGTCAAGTGCATTTAAGGACTATTCTCCCAACACTGCAAAGCCATGTGAAACACAAAGACATTTATCATGATCTGCATCAGATATTTATTACAATGGGACCATATTGTTGGGAATGCACTACACACAGGCCATTTGTTGATATTAGCAGATTTCATTCCACCCTCTATAAACATAAACTGGTGTGACCCCATAAGAGTAAATCTATAGGCGTCGGCTGCAGCCCGAGCAGTGTTTGCTTTATGCATGGCCAAGGTTAATAACTGCTGTAAATATTTGAAAGATATCAGTGACTACAGAAGGTGCAGGAGGCAATACAAAATCTGTTTTGCTCACAGGTTATCTGTGTATTACTTTCTCTACTCATTTGTTCATCTTAATACATCTTAATGTCTCCGCTCAAAACAATCTGCAGACCTATTTGGATTCCCATCTGTTAGCTCCTGGATTTGACTACAAGAGCTTTAGCTCCGCAAATATTGTTTAAAGGAAATTCTGGTATTAGTCAACCTGGTCTTATTCTCATATTTGTAGGTGTTCTGACTTTGGGTCATGCTAACTTTACAGTCACCAACACCATTGTAGAGGTTCAGGAAATGTGTCTTTGGCAGAATAATGTGTGTCCTGGCAAGCAGGGCAAACCCTCTTGAGCTTTTCCAAAGAAACTAAAGTTACCCTTTCATAGTGCTTGTTTCTGAGCCTGATGTTTAAATAATGTCAAAAACTTGTCTCTGAGTCCCAAATAGATAAATTATCATATGGATTAGCTGATATGAAAACCACGTGGGGATTTATTCACAGGGCAATCAGATAGCTAGCCAGGAAAGCTATTCGGTTAGCCAACTAGCAAACTATCTGTTAATCTAGAGTAATAACACACATAATACTCATTGTTTTATATATATCATGATTGTATTGTAACAGAGGTAAGCAGATATTATATTAGGCTTAAAAAGCCTTTGATAGCTGTTTAGGAGATTGATATTGCTATTGCTTACTGTATGCTAGGACCTCTCAAAGTCCAGACCAAGGTACTGAGAGCTGACGGCCCCAGTCTTTTAAAATTTTGTGAATGCTTTTAAAATATAAAAATGATGGTGATGTGGTATTTGCTGGGGTTTGTACCAAAACTTGCATGTTCCCTTATGTCTGGAATATCATTTGTAGGCCGGGGCATCTCTGTAGCACCACAGTGCTTCATTTATAATGGTATGTTGTGACAATGTTAAGCATTGTTGCTTCACAGCAGGAGGATTTACTGGTTTGAATACAGGGTGGGGGAGCCCTTCTGTGCGGAGTTTGCATGTTCTCCCCATGTCAGTGTGAGTTTTCTCGAGGTACTCCGGCTTCCTCCCACAGTCCAAAGACATGCACGTTAGGTTAATTTGTGACTCTAAATTGTCCGTAGGCGTAAATGTGAGTGTGAATGGTTGTCTGTCTCTGTGTGTTAGTCCTCTGATGACTGACGACCTGTCCAGGGTGTACCCCGCTTCTCGCCCAATGTCAGCTGGGATAAGCTTGGGTCATGCGATTTTTGATTTCTTTGATATTTTGATTAATTGTGCAACCCTACTTTGGACAGAGTCAGGTTAGCTGTTTCACTTCCAGTCTTGATGCTAAGCTAAGCTAAGCTAACCAACATATTGAACCAGCAGATACAAGAGTGGTATCAATCTTCTCTTCTCACTCTCTGCATGAGGAATAATTTCCAAAAATGTTGAACTATTTCTTGAAGTCTAACCTGACACAAACACACAAACCCGAACACACCACCTGTGGCTAAATACCTTGCGGACTGCTCTGTTTTTTTATGCTGTTTGATTTTTTTACTTGCAGTTGAGTTGTGTCTCCTGTGTTTCCCTCAAAAGCGTTAACACATAGAGAGTAGATATCTCATGCACAGTTGTAATTGTAACAAGTAAACACATTCTGCCTTTCATCTGCACTTTGATACACGCTGGGGCTGGGACTGACCCAGTGAATTTGTTCGATGCTTTGAAGCAGTTGAATCACAATTATTGTCACATTTTGATGTTTTATTTGCTGTACACTCTCTCTGTCTCCCCCTCCTCCCCCCCTCTTCCTCCCTCTCTCTCTCTCACCCAGGGCGTACTTCAAGAGCTTCATCCCTCAGTTCCAAGAGGGAGCCTTTGCCAACGGGAAACTCTAGTACTCTCTAGCTTAATGACATGCCTGGAGAGTTGCCTGTGGGAGTGTGTACGTGAGTGTGTGTCTGTGTATGCCGTTGTGTACCTGTATATGAGTATGCACAGACTTGTATTTGTGAAATGTGCTGTACTGTAACAGTACAGTGAGAATGGTGGTGTGCTTATTGCACACAGACTCTGTGAATTCCACACTGTTTGACCTTGAAACGGTTGCCTCTCAGAACATTCAGTTTTTATTTTAGTTATAGTGAGATTAGTGAGAAGCCACTTTGGTGTACAAGTTCAGATGAAGATGCCAGACACTGCAACAAAAATCATATACAACAAAACTCTTACCAAATTTCCAAAATGAGCACAAACTTTGAAATGATATTTACAACTAAGGGATGTGACGATTGAGTTCCCCCACCTTTAAATGATTATGATGATATGATTGTTTGTCTTGTTGCCAGCTCACAGTGATGGGCCTTTATTTTGAAGAGGAACTCTGAACCTTTAACAGGAACTTTGCGTGACAGCCTGCACAATCTGTCTGTCCGACCTGACAATAACTAGTGTTGTTTAATTGTATTGTGCCAATGACGCCTGGCTTCAAGCAGTCAAACCACAGAGGGATTGGCTCACAACACTCCACCAGAGCTGCCGTGCTGTGAAAGATATCTGTTGATATGTAAACAATATGTAAACTATTAGCTACATGTAAATCACAAAGAGCTGTAGGGATGATGCAAAAGATCTTTGTTTACTGTTCATTTGTGACTCATGATTGTTAAGTTTGGCTCCACTGTCGATGTTAAAATGATCTAGTTTTGCCTTTTAATTTTCTGTATGTTTCATTTGACCGTTTAAAGTCCTGTGAAGTCTTTTACTGACGGGCTGACAGTACTGTAAGTTACTGAATGTTTTGTCAAAATTTCTATCCAGTAAAGAAGTCTGCTTCCCCTGACTGTGTGGCATTGTTTTGTACTCGGTCTGCACTGTTTGTTTCTTGTTTTGGAAATTATTGTGGCGGCTGTGGCTCATCTCAATCCACAAATGTGATCTTGATCATCGCCAGATCTAGACCCAATCACATTTCTTATTTTTACCCCAGTTCTCATTTTCAACTGCCACCTTGCCCCTTGGAACAGATTTAAGGGATAGTGGTTAAAATCTTCCCCTATAAAATCATGGACATAATAGGAGACCTGGATACAGCATTGGAAGCAAGACCCTGTTCATTCCTATGAAAGTTGCTCAGTGGCACATGTAGCCAAAAAACTATTTCCACTGTAAGAAATTACCCAGATGATCAGCGCTGCTTCCACATCATTGGGCCCCTAGAGCAAGCACACTAGAGACTTCCGCTGGCCAAGCCGTATGCTTGTGGTGTAATGCTCTGTTAACTGGAATGGAGATAAAATGATTTATTCTTGCAGCTCCTCTAGACTTTCAGAATGTTATTGGACCAAATGGATTCAATCCTGATATTGAAAGGAGTCCTTCCGCAGGGGTTACTCTGAAGTTATAATTCCATTATTTGGCCTACAAAAATTAAAAACCCAGCACACTTCCTGTTGGCTTTTATGACACGGGACAACCCTTCAAGACCCTGATATGTCATCAGTAGTTGGCTAGTTAGGTGGTATTTACACAAACAGATGCAGACATTGCAAATACGCCTTCTTCTGTGGTGATTTTTTTGTATGAGCAGGCAGCCTTTTGGGGTTGTCAGGACACTCACAATGTGTTCACAACTTAAGTTCTTACCCTGCCAGTCTGCACTGATATTAGAGGAGTGGTAACAAATGCAGCAACTTTGCTGCTGTACTTAAGTTAAATTTTGGGCGTCATGTGCCATCAAAGAAGGTCAAAATATCAAAATGTGGGACTGTCATGCCCAAATCAGCAACAACAATGTAACGTTAGCTAGCTAGTTAGCTGTGAAGACATATTAGTGATTTCTGTTGTTATGCTTTTTATAAGGAAAGGGTAATAAAAAATTAAAACAATATGTAATAAGATAATATGATAGCTAAAAGTTTATTTTTTTTAAAAAGAAAATGCATTTGTGGGTTTCTTTTGTTGCCTGTGCAGCCATCTTGCCGACAATTTCTCATAAGAGTTGCTTAGAGGTATAACCTCCATTAGTTAGGCAATGTAGCCCTAACACTTGGCCCAAACCCTTTATCCCAACAGAAATCAGGACGCCCAAGACATGGATGTGCGACAAAGGGGTAAGGGCTAAATCGGAGAGGTAAGGGATGCGTTTGAATTTGGCCATACAATACAGATGTTTTTCATTTAAAAAGCAAGCAATAGCTAAGTTCACATCATATGGGATGGATGGTAAAGATTGTAGAGATTTCCATGTTAGCGACTTGTACGACATCAAGATGGTTTTATAATTACAGAGTTGCTTGTGTAAGGATTAAAATGCTGTGCACTGACATTATAACACCATATGGATTACATTTGGGTTTGACTACACTGAGCAATGGTCTTTGGCTAAAGTGAGACATCCACATTTGTTTGGTCTTTAGGTACTTCTATATTATTGAGTGCCATGTCAAATATATTGGATCTTTAAGAGTTTCCCAGTTGTAATTACAACTTGGTTGTTGATTTTAATGCTATTTCCAAGTTAAAAACTTGTAATTATGATAATTCTCTTTTATGGCAATAATAAGGCAGTCTAAAGCCATGCTGATGTAGTACTGGAGTGGAGTAGTTAACAACTCTGCGTCGCTTTTTGCAAGCATTGAAATGAGCAGGCTGCCATTCACAATAAGTACAAAGTCATGGTAATATGCTCACAATTGCAATGTTAACACGTGGGTGTGTTTTTCTGCTTTTATGGTGTATGTTTTTAATTTCTTCTGAGCTATTACTGTAAAACAGCAGTACTTGTGCAGCTCCTGAGTCCAAGAGGAATGTCCCTATAGGGACAATAAAGTCTATTGTATCATATCGTATCGTATCGTACCACGATGTACCGTATCATATCATATTGTATCGTATCATATTGTTTAGTAGTAATGTTTTTTTGGGGGGGGGGCATCATTGAGAAAAAAATCCATAATAACCATTTAATATATTGTCATTCAAGTTGTCCAGTAGAAAACCAGACTTCTGCATCTCAGCTCTGTTCTCAGGCGTTAGAAAATCTAACCTGTCACAGGAGACTTTGGTCAATCACAGGTCATTTCAGAGAGAGGGCATTCCTATTGCAAACACTGCAAAGCAACCCAAAAAAGGAAGATAGACTTATGGAAAAAGACAGTCTGACAATAATCAAAACAAAATGTCTCAATATCAGCAAAGTGTTTACAGAATGGAGAGACAATGTCACTACTAGTGTAGCCTTCTGTGGCTAAAACAGACACTGAAGATATTTTTGAATTAAAAGCAAAGATGCTGTTGCGTGAAATAAATTGCATTTTTAAGGGGAACAATTTTTAGCAGAATATGTGATCTTCATATTTTCATTCTGCCTTGCTCATCAAGTTTAAAATGACTGTGCTGTTAAATGTGTAAGGGTGCATTGTTATGTGTGCACCTCTGTATCTGTAATGCATTTATAAACCCTAGAGATACTGCTTTTTGCAGCCCCCTAATGTGCTTGTGTAATAAGGAACCACAGCACAGAGAGGATGTGTGTGTGCGTGTGTGTGTACATGCCCATGCATGGATGTGCACATGCATGTGCTTGAGCGAGGCAGAGTGTGCGCCTGCTTGTTTTCATCATTAAATATGAGGGTCATAGTTAGGGGTCCTTCCTGGCCTAAGGCACAGCCCTTTGCTATATTTATTGTTGGTAATGCAGCAACTGTCAAGTCTAATTGAGAACTATAGGGTGAATGTATCTGGGGCATTTAATAGCATCAAGGCTCCTAATAAAATAATTAAAAAGCAAGATTCTTTTTGTCTTTTTCACTGCCCCGCTCCATGTTTCTTGCTCTAACCTTTCCCGACCTGCTTTCAAAACATCTCCCGTGTCAGCCGCGGGACGGGCTGCTCTCATTTTGGAGTTCTAGGCGGTGTTTGAGAGGGAGGGAGTTCAAACGAGGGGTAGCAGGCTGATGGGTAGCATCTTTAACGAGCATGAGCAAAAAATAGTTTAACTTGACAGTCAAGTGGAGACATCACGACTTTGCGCTCGGTAGCTCAGTAGCAATTGATTTTCAATAGTGTTGAACTTGAGTGTGGATTTAGCCCTGTGAGTGAACCTAAGCCTGCCAAATCTGGATCGAGGGTTTACATAAGTCGAGATAACAAAGGAACGATAAGTCATAAGATTTAAAAGGTGGCGCTGAAATCATTCCTTTGAATACACACCATGACAATACAGCATGTAAAGTCTGTCAACTTAGATTGTCAATCTGGTGAAAAAGTATTCACTCCTCAAGTTTTCCTCAGGCCTTGATGTTGACCCAAGCTGACATAAGCCCTTTAAGTAACTTGTAAACAATTCCTCCCAAAGTGGCTTAAACTGTGTCACTGTTGCGATGCTTAAGTCACATTTAGTTAGCCTCCTCCCTCAAAAGTGTCTGCGCCTAAACGTGGCTCACCTTTACACACTTTTAAGCAACTTAACATGGATTTATCCAGTGTAATGATCCTGTGAAGGTGCTGCTCAAGGTACCTTTTGAAGATGCGTTTCTCAGCCCCCTGAATCACAGTGCAGAGGTCTGCCAACCCTCCAAGCTAATACTCCAAATCCACTAATCCAGCCGTCTTTAAGAGATCTCAACGGCAGTCGGATGGAATAATTAAAGGCTGGAATAATTAGCTTGGAATCTGTGGACGGGGGATGATTAAATTGATGAGAGTGTTTTTTTGTGGTCCGGTTGAGTTCACGCTTCGCTGGAGTGGGACTCGATTTGAGGAATGATTGAAGATGCAGTGGTCATTTTCCCTCAGAGGATGATTGGACAGTTGAGTGGTGTTTCTGCTTTAGTTTTAACTGTTTCTTTTACCCCACTGTGTAGCTTGAGGTGAGAAGAATTTCATCTCCACCCTCGCCTTGCTGGTGGCAGGACAGCCAACCCCAAGCTAATGAAATAATGAGTATACAACGCTAATGGAGGCTTGTCTGCTCCAGAAGCAGGTGTCCTTAGCTCAAGCGTGCTGGCAAACATGAATATTAGCATTAGATTAACATTAACTGCTCTGGTGACAACCCTATAAGCAGCTAGCTCGGAGGCAGCGAGGACCTGCCAGCCCGGAGAACTGACAACTGTGTGAAACAGGATCACTTAAAGCTCAGCAACGAGCACCTTCCTGGGCAATAACCCGGAGTTAGCTCTTGGCATCACTCACCCCGCTTCACCTCAGAAGTCGCCGAAAACTTTTGAAGAGTAGGAAAGTATGTGGAAGACCGACAAAGTTGCGGGAGTGAGGCGAAGACGCGGGGAGTGTATATGGAAAGATGATAACAGGAAAGGAGGGAAAGTGATTGAAAATCCTGAATCATCACCTCGTGAACCGAGATGGTAAACAGCTGGGGCAGCAGCGAGGGTGAGGTAATCAGAAGGAAACAAGGAGCAACCAAAAGGCCTGAATATGTCAGAGAGCGATAAAGGCGGACAGAAGCCTTATTCCAGATTGTTTACTTTCCTCTCCTGTCACCGTGTCCGAATCACCCAATCTGTCAGCTTCGCCTGATTCTTCTTCTTTTTTTTTTTTCCATCTTTATTTTTTGTGCAGCAGCCTCTTGACTTAACATATTCCCCCGGAAAAGACAAAAGACAAACAGTTAGCCAAGTGAAAGAGGAAGGAGGGGGTGAAATCACAAACTCTAGTGACTGTGGGGTACTTTGTGTTTTGTCTATAAGTACAAATTCAGAGTGACATCCCCTCATCTTCAGCGTGTTTGGAGGGAGGGGGGCTGAAGAGGAGCGTGTGTGTATGTGTGTGTGTGTGTGTGTGTGTGTGAGGGGTGGATTTCAGAGGCTATGCAGCATTTGCGATGCAGCGTAGGGTTGTTGATGCGAGCCATGTTGAGGATGATGGAGCTGAGAGGCTTAACTAATTTTGGAAAGAGAGAGCAGGAGGAGGAGAGCGGAGGGGGGATTTGGGGCCTTTTGTTACAGCCTGTTTGATCTGGGAATTTAAAAAAAAAATGGCCCAGAGATGTCGTGAAAATGAGAGAATTACTGCTCGGGTCCCTCACTCTTCTTTTTTATCAAACTCGAGTAGCGCGGGAATTCTAATGCACTCCCAAGTCAAAGCGTCAGATATTTTTCTCCCCCCCTCTCTTGCTTACAGATAATAACTGGATCTAGTTAAACCCTGATTGTTAATTGCTAATTACTCCTCGTACATGAGAAGCCAGGAGAGCGTAGCTAAGCTGATCAAATGAGTCTTCGCTCTGGAGCTCGTAGGTTTTCCTGTTTTGTCTCGTCGTGGTGTTGTCGAGGCGTTCTGGATGGGCTTGTTTTCGATGGCTTTTGACAAGATAAAGACAGATTTTTGTGGAAGAGGGGAAAGAGCGGAGGGGGACTCCCTCCTCATTTTCCCCTGGGTGTGATCACAGACACTCGATTTAAATCTTTCATGGGTTAACCAAAGCACATCCCGCAGGTGTTTTTTCTCTGGAATACAGCTCTAGGTTCCCCCTGCGTTAAGCGAGCAGTTTGGCCTCGGTTCAATGTGTTTTATTGTTGAGACTCAATTTGCTTAAAAATACTCAAACTGGCACCCTGTGTTTCCTCACAAGAAAGAGGATTCTGGGCTTTAATGGAGGTTTTAAAGGTAATGTTTGGCAACAAAGCGGTATCTCAGAATCACTTTATTATCAGATGGTTTTATGAAATTTAGGAAAGCAGCATTAAGATCAGTCACGCTGGGTGTTTACTGACTTTAATTTACTCCTGATGTTGTGCGTGTGTTCTTTTACTCCTCAGCGGCCTTTGTTTTGCCTCTCGCCCCCAGATTCCTCCCTCTTTTTCTTCCTCCCTCCCTCCTTCCCTCCACCAGCTACCTGAGGAGCTGTCAGTCTGGATTGCCGCGCTGTCGGTTCAGCCTGTCAGGCTGAGGGACGCGTTCTGATCAGCCGTGGACACTGATAGACCTGTCAGGTGAGATGACAGCTGCAAGTGAAGACGCGCACAGACAGGTACATGTAATGTGACAAGACTCCTTCATCCCTCCACCACCACCACCACCCCTTCCCGCTTCCCTTCACCCCCCCCCCCTTCCGAAAAATAAATATCCATGCATTGGAAGTTGACGAGTTGAGGAAAACTTTTCTTTTGAGCCTGAGCAGATGTGATGCAGCCACGTGATGAAGGCACCAGTTTAGTATGTGATCATGTTAACTTACAGTTTATTATTTCTGCACATGGTCTGCATTAAAATAAAAGTTCTCTGTTCTCCAAATAAACATTTTCTAATAACATTTTGACAAAGTAACATGTTGCTGTGCTGCCGAAAATAATTTACATCCACGGTACTGAGACTTCACACTGCAGCTGATAGTGTCTGCTCTCACATTTAAATACCAGATCTCGTGTTTTTCAATTTGTGTGCATGACAAAACGCAGCAGAATGCATCAAATATTCCATTCAGATCATTTTCATTTTATGTTCGCCAGCTTCACAGTATTTACCTGGAGCCAGGTGCAACAATTGTTCTTAAGTTTTTAATAAGTGCATCACTAAATTAAAATGGGTTTATTGTACCATGAAAATCTCATACTGCTGCAGCCCTACTAAGCATAACTAAAGTGCCATAACTAAATTCAAATTAGCAGAATAAATTGGTTGAAAGACTGAACTTTGTATTGAAAAACAGTAGAAGGAAAATCAGGGTTCCAAAAGTGAAAATAAAGAAATGAAAGGGAAAGAAAACAAACTGACTGTGAAGTTTCAAAGGTTGTGAGAGTGAGACATGGATCAAGAGAGGAAGGGCAAGGGGCCCACAGAGACTGCATAGGGTGTGTTACGCCCCTGTGTATTTTTGAGCATATGATCAGTTTGTAAAGTTTATAAGAGCCATATGATGGAATAATTTTATTCCCACTCAAGTTAGCATAGGGCTAAACCAGAAGTTAGCCAGCGACCTGGTCTCACTCCAAAGTCATCGAAATCCGGTGCTTGGATATGTGGTGTCAGACACTGACAAAAAAGCTGCCCTTTAACGTCGGCAGGATACGCCACCAGGCACTGTTATAGTTTAATAGCGCTCGGTGGTATCAGGGGGAAACGCACTGGGACATGAATGAAATTTAAGGTGACGAAAGTCCAAGAAGGGCAGGCGGGAGGGTTGGTAGATGGGTCCAATCAACACCAATCTTCACTTGGGAGAGCAGTGTTTGTGTCCTGTAAGATTATAAAGCCAAATCCTGTTATTTTTTTCTAAACCTAAGCAGGTTCTTTTGTTGTCTAAACCTAACCATGTGCATTAGTTGTTGCTGAAGGCAAAACCATCTCAATTTGCAGTGTTTTACCGACATAGTGCATTTATTTTGTATGTAAACGGTAAATTTCCTGTGGAAACGGAAGTGTATCTTGAAAGAAGACAACGCATGTAACAGGCAGAAGTTGACATGGTGTCCCAGAATGTCAACAACCAACACACCCAGGGTAACTTGCATATCGTAGCTGGACGTGGAAAATCCATGACCAAAACATCAATATGTGACGAGGTTGCATGCTATGAAAGATAACAAAAGAAGTAACAATAACCATTCCTGCAGAGTTATTTACCTTAAAACAAGACACAAAATGTGATAAACATTTACATTTTTTGAGTAGTTTAGGGTTGAAATGACCACCTCTTTTCCAACTGTAACTAACCACTGTATGCTATACAAATGTCAACACTCACTGACCCGACTTGACCAACGGCCACCCTCCAACCTCGGGCCGCAGTTGAAGGCAGGAGTAGAACACACAAATTGTGGGAGCTGGCAATGACAGTCAGAAATCCAGCGGGAGTTGGACTGAGGAAACAATCTTGCGCACGTCTCTACTTTGCACCATAAAAGTACAATATCACTTCAGTGGGTCGGTTAACTTATATTGTGGCCCTTTTGTGTCAAAATCAAGTTTAAGAAAGTGTATATTATAGGGGACACAATGGGGCCACACAGAAGCTGGTAGGTGAAGGGGGGGGGCGAAACAGCAAGTTTTTGCCCCTGGGCCTCCTAACAGGTGAATACAGCCGTGCCTGAGACAGCTGTTGTAATTTTAGTATTGGGTATCTTGACTGAGCCATCAAATAAGGCACAGAGAAAGAGGATAAAGCCAAATATCCAACTTTGAAATTTGGGGAAATGCATCACCTTATTAAAAATTTGAGCCACACACAAATGTGCTTGAAACAAGTCAGCGAACAGCAGATATAAAACCACATCGTGTCCTCTTGTGCTCACATCTTTTCAACACTAATGTCACATCATGTCAGTTCCACATGCAGGTTTACCACTGTGATTAGATAGAAACAGTTATTCAAAAGCCTACATACTGTATGAGCAAGAATCTAAAATAAAGCATGGAGTGTCAGTAGCGTTGTATTATAATGTCACACAAGCAGTGAGATAAAAATGGCAGTGTTTTTGCCCGTCTCTCCACGCAGCAGCCACACTGCTTCAGTGTATCCACACATCAGTGCTCAGTGGCAGCTCCACCACATCAGGTCGCACCCGCTTCACAACATCTGTGCAGCTGTAAACTGCTGACCTCTATCTGCTCCTTTGGACCAGTGGGTCATGGCCCGGAGGACTGTGGGTAAAAATACAAACAGTGGCGCAAACAGTGGGGTTGTTGCAGCAAATGAGGTAAGAGCAAAGGGTGAGCGAGAGTGGGAGGGGGCTGATGGTGGTAGTGGGTGGGGGGGTGGGACGGTGGGGGATGGCTCATGCCAAGTGACACAAACCCCCCTTGGCAGCCTAATTAAATTTTCCACTTTTCCACACTCACATTAAGCCTCCATCGAGCCGGAAGGAATGGACGCACCAGAGGAGTCGACCCCAGGAAGAAGATCAACCACCACCCCCCCTTCTTCCCGTCTCTCCCTTCATTTCCACATTTCTGTTTAATCAATGACTGTTCAACCACAAGACTTCAGAGTCTCAATTGATACCCTCATTTATTTTAATGTGCCTTTGTGTCATTTTGTCGTTTCATTAATAAGATATTAAGGCGTAAACAGAGGTACGTTTCAGTGTGTCTTTCTTGATTGACAGGTGTCTTCATGTATCACAGTCAGTCTGTCATGATTGCTGCTTCCATCTTCAGCTCAGCTCAGGCTCCATCCTGCCACCCAAATTTGTCTTTTTTCACTCCAAACAACTGACAACATGGCAACGAGCTTCAAAACATCCCAACCAGTAATGTCACAGACTCTGCGGCTGTGTTTCTTTACAATTCTTCATCACCATAAAGTGTTCAAAAACACAAAAATGTTAGACTGATTCTGCTTCAGTCTAACATGTAAGAAAAGCCAGGGGGAATAGAAATGATGTGTCCAAGAACACACCTGAATCCACACACCAGGTTAATTCAGTTTGAAATGATACAGAGATTAAAAAGTCATGTCACACAATAATTATCTTTCAATTTGATCAAAGAAAGAGCTGTGTTACATTTATTTTGAAAGTGTCCAAAGTTTTTGACGTTTTCCAATTATGATATTCAAATTATACCTTCCCACAGTCACAGACTCGTTTATTTTTAGATGCTGTGAGGACACTTTATCATTTTCTTCTCAGCTTTGATGATGTGAAGCATATTAGCCAAAATACTGATTCTCACAGACTGGAAAACAACAAATTCACCTTGTTTCTTAAGTTTCATAAATTGATTTCTGTCATGATGACATTTGGAAAAACTTTGTTTTAATAACTTGAAATGTCAGTCTACATAGGTAAAGTCTTAGGGCACCTCTTCTGCAGTAGTTTGAGGCATCATGAATGTGGGTTGATCTATTAGCAGCATTACGGATTGCCACAAATATTTGTACAGACATTCATGGTCCCCAGAGGATGGGTTGCATTAAGGTAGTGATCTTTTTAAGGTATGCTTTGTGGAATTATCAATTAGTTTCTAAAACGCATCATCAGCAAAAGTGAAAGCCAACCTCAGACTGGTGTTGCGCCTTGCTAAATGTGCATTTTTTGGCACTAAGTCCACAATTTTCGTAGCTTCCTCTTGGATGTGTGCTGCTCACAGTCTGGCACCTGGTTGCTACCATTTAATAAAGTCCAAACCTCACCTGCGTCCTGCGTCCTGTGCCCAGGAACGTCCTGACCACAGCAAAATAAGAAGAAAATAAGAAAATACGGGGAGATAAATACACCGTCACACACTGAGAGAGCATTACTTTTCCACGACTCTATACATAGTTTTTTTTTTTAGGAAAATCCTGCATAGTGTACCTTTAACTTTTCAACTGGTGCCATTATCAGGTATCATTAAACGTCCTGCTGTGATGTCAGCTTCAGGTGAGTATTCTCTTCAGTCACGAACGTCCATGTCTATTGCAGGCCACAGTCTGTAATTTAACCACGTTTAAAATGGGGATGAGTTAAATTACCAAGGAGCACAGTGAATATTTCATCCCCCCCCTCTCCCTGTAATGTTAGTCCTGTTCTAATGGGGCTTTAGTCCTTTGTGCTCAGGAGTGTGTTTTAGAGACTTGTTTGTCATTATGAACAAAAGTAGTTGGAGTAAATGTATTTTGCTTTTGTATTAACCATATTTCTGTCTATTGATTTGGTTATGTATTTAAAAAAATTTTTAAAAAGCAAGAAAAAAGATCTGAGATTTTTAAAGAGAATGATTAAAATTGCATTAAAAGTTCCCATATTTCCATTATCTACTATACATATTTCTCTACTTACGTCACATTCTAATTACCATATCAAACATAACATAGGAGAGGCAGCAGTGGGGCCAGTCTGAAAGCTCATCAGTTAAACATTAAAACCCTCCCATCTGATTCCACAATAGATTTTCCACTGAGGACCAGATAAACCGAGCTAAAACTGTGTATTATTCTACAGTGCAGATAAGCCTCAGAGTGGCATAGGAGGGACCGAGCAAGATATTACCACACAAAGAATGATGTATGTTAACACAAACAAGAAATGCAAGATTGCCTGTAAAGACAAGTCAACAGTGCTAATCTTCCTTGACGTGAGGTTTTCCAACACAGCACTGCTTGTGAAGTGACTCAGTAACAATATGGATAAACCTGTATCTTAAATCCACATCTTTCTTTCCGCAAAGGTGACTTTCTTTCTGCCTTTACAGTAATAGTTAGCACGATTTAACCTCCAGTGCAGAAAAGCTTGTGGACTCATTGTTGGAAACACTTTCACACTCTCTTTCGGTGCACGTGAAGAGGTGTGTTTGTGTTTCCAGACTTCCAGAAGAAAGTTAGTTAGCTGAACAGATCAAAAGCCTTGAAACTCAAATGAACCACCCACACTGGTAGTGATTTCTGGTAAAGAGTAGTGCAGAAAACACAACCGCAATGAAGAGCCAAGGACGATCCAGGACTAAATAAACAGCAACCTCACACTATGGCTTTAGGATTTAATGGTTCTGTGTGTGAAATTCAGAGCGTTAATATGGCAGTAAATTTGCCATGTAAAGATATAGTGGAGTACTGGTGTCCTAAGCAGAGAATAAAGTCACGCTACCTCTGTGTGTTGTTATCTGAGCTTCTCTGTGCTTTGTTCTGCATTTTTAGTGCATCAAATGATTATTTTTGACTTTTGACTTGACAAAAACAGACTTGCAACTCAACTTAAACTTTGCGACTTTGTGACTTTTCGTGGACTTGAGACTCAATCATTTAAAAATACTTGATACCTTCTTTTAAGGCCTAAGATTAAAAAGGGGCTATGTTACCTAAAAAGCGTGCCGCCAGTCAATTAATTTCCCTTAAATTTCTGAATTAAGTAACGTTAACACTATTAATTCCTAGCTAGCTGACTTATTTCCCCACATCTTCTTTGTTTAAACCAATCTGACAGCAACAAATCAAGTTGCAGGAGAGAACCACGAAAAACTAACATAATGTTACTGTGCGCCACTTGGAAAAAATTACACTAAAGATAATTTTATTCATGTACAAAAACTATGTGGAGGTCAATTAAGAACAAATTGCAGCTTGCAAAACAGAGAACAGTAAGTCAAGGCTAATATTAACATGGTTAGCTAATGCTTTGCTAACATTAGCTTTACAGCTAAGTAACTTTTTGTCAAACTTGTTTTAACAAATAAATATAAATTGATGTGCACGGCTTCACCTAGGACTTGAGTGAAAAGACTTGGGACGTACTTGTGTCTTGCAAAACAATGACTTGGTCCCATCTTTGCAGGACGGCATTGTTGCAAAAGCCTAGCACCCACCCTCTGGTTCCCACCAGTTCACACCATTAGCTGTTTTTTAGTGGTGTTTATAGAGTTAGCATCATTAGCTGCTAGCTGCCGGCTCAGCCACCTCCATTTTGACAGCTGTGTGCAGACAGCTCATATGCTCTGAATTTAGCATAGAGCCCCTTTAAAGGTAGCTTCGTCTTTAAACTTCAGATTGGTTTGGCTCAAGTCGTCAGCCGTAGAAAGGAAGATGATAGTTTTTCAGCTGAGGTCAAACAACAGCCGGACGACTCTGCTCCTCAACCAAAACCCATTAACATTCCAAGCTGCACAGCCCTCAGCCTGCTCTCAGACCAGCATACTCATAAATTACACTGACAACCTTGTTGACGGAGTGAGATAAACTTGCCCATTGTGTGTGCACTGTGGACGCGTCACTCAGAAATGCTATTTGATTTGACTGTTTTGTGCCAACGACGAGGAAAACAACACGCAGAAGGACCAAAACAAAATTATACGCAAATATGAAGCCCATTTTTGTCAGGCAGCCAGCATTTTCCTTTCCTCGGTTTCTAGTATCGAGTGGGAAGTCGGGGGGGGGACTTTTGTTTTCTTCCACTGAAAATAAGCAGTCCAGTAAAAGTGGAAGGAACGCCACGGTCCTGTTTATTTGCGTGCTGCAGGTGGCTGTGTTGACCACTCAAAAGTCCCCCGACCACTCGTGCTCTTTCTTCTCTCAGACCCTGTTATTTGTTCACTTCTTCCACCACATGCTCCAACATTTCCCCTTCTCTCTCTGCTGTTTTTGCCCGAGCGGCGTTCCATTCTTCTTTGTCTCGAGGTACAGCGTGTCTGTGACGCACTTCCTTCCATTGTATCAGGAACTGATACCTTAATGCTTACTGTCAAGAGAGCGTGTTGATTGGAAGGTGCTGCATGCTTGGTACAGGTAATTATGTGTGTGTCCACTTGGCCATTTCCCTGTGGTCCAATGATTAAAAATGACTGCCGAGTAAATTACAGAATAAGGCACCTTGCAATCTCCTGTGACAAAATGTATTTTAGGGTAATGCCAGCTAGTGGTCGTGCACAATGACACGAAAACAAGTCAGATGAGGTCACTCAGTTTATTTCCCTCCTGCAGCAGCAAACAAGCATGAAAACATTTGGTTGCTACGTGATGGCATTTAATAAGATGCTCCCACCCCCTAATTCCCACCTCGCTGCAATTCCGGCGCTGCTCTTCTTTTAGTTTGAGGTCCAGCAAAGTGTTCTAGTAAAGGACTTGTTTGTCTCATCTGGAAAATCAATTGTTTCAAATGCACTCATTTATTGTAAAAAGAAAAACAGATGCAGCTCCACATCCAGCAGTGTTGAGGTGTGGGCAGGTTTCAGGTTGCAACACCTAAACAACATCTCAGCCCTGCAGGAAAGCAGCACTTCTCCCAACTCCCACCACTTCTTTTAACCATACTGACTGATACTCATATATGTGGAACCTGTAAACATAATTAACAGGCAGCAGACAACAAATTTAGCACCAAGCTTAACAATTAACCCAGACCTTCCCCTAGAGTGAAATCTGGAAAATCAATCACTCTCTTTTACTTCAGTTATTATAGGAGGAGTTAACATTGTTCAAATAGTTGTGGTTCAGTTCAAATATGCAGTGCTGGGGAAACTACCTTTAAAGCACAGTTTTGCAAGCTACTCATTACTTAACACTTAAAGAAGTTGTACTACAGCAAAGCTATCCCACAGAGATTTATTGTTTGGTTTACTAAAGCTACTCAAAAAAGTAATTTAGACTTCATTAAAATTATATATATATATATATATATATATATGATACGGTAATTAGAATGTGACTAAGTAGAGAAATATGTATAGTAGATAATGTTAGTATGGGTGCTTTTAATGCAATTTTAACCATTCTCTTCCATTAAATAGATCCTTTAAAAATCTCACATCTTTTTTCTTGCTTTTTAAAGATTTTTTTTAATACATAACCAAATCAATAGACACAGAAATATGTTTAATACAAAAGCAAAATCCCATTGAATAACAAATATATATATGTTCATATAGAATTGAACAAAATATAATAAATAAATAATAATAATACTAAAATAAATCAAAATAATCAATACTTCTGACCAGAGAGAAGCAACGGTAAAATAAAAGTAAAGAATCATTCTTCCTATGGCCCAAATTAGTTTGTAGTTTCAGTAGTTAACTACACAAAAAAAGGCAGTAAGTAATTTAACTACTTGAATCACTACGCAAATATGAATGTAGTTCACCTACCAACAACCTACTGCTAAAAGTAGTTCAACTACTAAATTAATTAGGTGTGATTTATTGCTTCCCAATACTGAGAATATTCTCATTCATTTTCATGCCAAGAGTTAGATAAGGAGATAGATGACACTCTCATATCTGTCCAGTAAATAAATAGCTATTGTTAGCATCTGGTTAGCTTAGCTTAGCTTAGCTTAGCTTAGCATAAAGAGTGGAAACAGTGGGAAGCACATTGTTTAGCTGTCCAAACTGCAACTTTACTGCTTTGACTCACTCACAGCTCTCATAGCGTTGTTTCTGTTTCAGCTGAGATGCTCACTGTACACTCCTGCTCAGCACCAACAGCAGACAGAAACTGTTGTCAAGCGTTAGGAATAGAGGTAGAGAGCAAAAGAGAGATACCACACTGGATACAAACACCACTCCAAATGAATGATAATATTTCTCTATAACTGCTGGATGTGTAAATAAGCAACTGTTTGCTGACAAGTTCAACATATTAACTTTAAAGTTGATAATATGTCAATTTTGTGTTCGCAAGTTGAGCCTGCTGCCCCCAAGTGGCCAAAAAAATCAGTTCTTGTAGGTTTAAAGGACAGATGATTGAATAAGCAGTGATATTTAGATGTTTTTAAACTAAATTTCAAATTATATTTAGGGTAAATTTATATGTATTTATCTATGCAGCACAGTATCGCAATATTTTTGTGTAGCAGTATCGTATCGTTACACAGTGCCAAGTACTGATTTTTTTTTTTACTATATAAATTACTAATATTACAAATACAAATTAAGCTTTAGGTAGCCTACAAGAATGATATAATCTGATGCTTTTTTTAGTCACTAGATACATGTTGCTGCTGCAATAACATGGCTGAGATGATGAGCAGACTGAAAACTTTGTCTGATTAGAGAAAAAAGATGTTGACAAAATGTTTGGGGACATAATTTATAATTGAAAAAAGGGTAATAAATATATTTAATAGCAATACTCAGCGTAATGTAACATATTTAAAATTGCAATAATATTGTGTCGTGACTTAAGTATCATGATAATATCATATCGCTGATCCTCTGCTGAGTCCCACCCCTAGAAAGCACCCATGTTTTACACTTCATTAGAGGGGTCTGTAGTGTGGGGTGCCACTTACAAATTTGACTCAGAGCCCAAGCTGTCATAACCTTAATGATGTCATCAGGGTTATTTTCCACGACTTTAGAAACCCCCACCAGAGCTACAGAGGACATAACACCACTGTTTTCACGCGCTGAGTAGTACTTCCCATGATAAGCAAACTGATCTTTATGTGTGAAACTGGTGGGTTGCCTCTTTAATTACTGTCTGTGTCTAGATGCCAACAATGTACAGAACTTTGGGCATGTTATTAATCTGCTAACATTTGTAATGTTCATCCATTCCCAGATGAACTGAAACAGAAACTGGCGCTGAGTACTTGCTATTCAGTAATTAACTGCTTTTGCATGAGCTCTGGCGTTCAAGCTGAAACCATACCAAGGGATGTTGACACAACATAAATGTATGTGTTTGTCTTAATATGCAGTCCAAATAGGCTGCATATGAACAAGAGGAAGATGCTGTCGAACAGCTGCAGCGCTTCGTGCATACCTGAATGTGATTGGCCTTATTGGAGGATATGCAGCCAATGAATTCATATTCTTCTCTCCACAATCCCACACTCCAGAGGTCAACAGCGATCAAATTATCCCTCTGTGCTGTTGTGTTTGACTGCTTTACATGAGTCACCAAGGCAACCAGTAAATGAAATCACTGAAGGATGGTTACTTTAATTCACAGGAGCTGTCTGCCAGTCTGGCATCCAGCCTCTTTTTTAAAGCCATGTTCCTGCACAGTGGGCATCCTGATGAAACTGCTGATTAGATTTCTATTTAAAAAGTCCAACTTGCACAAGGCACTGTGACAAGAGAGCACATGTTTCCCACTGCATTGTCAGAGCAAACCAAGTCAGTTTAAATAGATTTTATTTCATTGTCAACAGTGTGGGAAAAAGAAAAGGGCAGGAGCTGCCTGTATCATGTAGCAGACGTGCATAGCGTCCTCTCTGCTGTGTTGCATTATAAAACGACATATTAACTGTGTTAACAGACCAGTGGCACAACAGTGAATCCCACTGTCAGTCACACTGATTGTTCATTAACCCACTCTCTATGCTCTCAGTCAGCACTTTGGTGCCTGCGTGTGTCCTGCGAGCAGCACCTGAGCTGTGAGATTAGCCATGCTGATCATGTTGAGCTATTATCTAGGTTAAGGTATTACAACATGACAGGTGAGTGACGCCATAGGGAGGAAAACAAAGGAAGGCAAGGGCAAAAAAAAAAAAATGCCAGTAATACCAAACACAGTGATTACTGTGAATTCTGAACATGCTGACTCAGATGATCTCCTCCTCTCTGTTCCGCTGAGCTGTTCCTCCTAAATATTTAGCAATGATCTAACTCACTGATACTGTAAATGACATGAACGCACTTCTGAGGAGGTTTACAGTTCATTTGAATCTATTTCATTCTTCACAAAAAATAAAACGGCTGCTATATTCAGGAAATTGCACCTGAATCATACTACACATGAGAGAAGTGTTTGAGCCTCCGGTGAATGTCACAGACTTACATAAAAAACCTTTATGATAATAATCAGTAGCCAGCCGTGGAAAAGTATCCTGATCCTGGTAAAAGAAGCCTCAATATGAAAATGCTACACTACTAGTGAAAGCCCTGCATCCTGAATGGTGTGCCAGTAAAAGTGTATCATAGGCAAAATGTACTTAAAGTGAACACGCACAATGGATCCTGTAATGGTTATATTACTCTACATATAACATATTACACGTACACATATTAGTATTAATTAATGCTGATGCCTAAATGTGTAAGCAGTATTTAATGTGTCGCAGGTAGAGGTGGATTTTTTTCCTTCTTTTTTTTTGGATATAAATTTAATCCATTTTTTTTTTTTTAAATTACCATGGTCACATTGTAAGGAACAATATATACGAAACAATAAATATAGAGCAATGACGCCCTGCAGGAGTAAAGTGCAACATACGTTACTTAAACAGAGGAAGAGCATTCTTCAACCTAGTGTAGTTTTTGGCTGTTTCCACTGTAAAAACAGAATTACTTTAAACATAGACAAACATTTAGCAAGTGTCTCTCTCCATGATTTATTATGCTTGGAAACCTCTCAAAGCTTATCCAGGCCCTTATGTGTCCCAGTGACCTTGGGGACTCTAGTGTGGTGGTTCAAACTATTTTGCATGCAGTATACTGCATATCATATCTGTTTATATTTTTATGATATCATGCTGTCAACATGCATTTGCCTTTGTATATATTTTGGATTTGAACCTTAGTGTTAGTTCCTTTTTTTAATTTAATATTTGCACTCTTCTCACTTTGTATTGCAGCAGCTGCACAGCAGTTCTCCTCAGGATAAATAAAGTTTTATCTTATAATATCATTTCTCATTTGTTTGTAAAACCTTTGTATAGTTGCTTTAGAAATGTAGTGGAGAAGGAGCATAAAATAAAATTACAGGCTGAGTGAAGTGGAGTTAAACAGTGGCAACAACTGAAAGAAAGTGAACATTCTTATGACATGATGTGTTTGGCGGGGTTATATTTTTTTTTTAATTCTAATGAATGTTTTTCAGATGCCAAGTACATTTTGTGCGTAAGTTCTTTTTAAGCCTGAATAATCAACTGAGTCTTGGTTTGCATGTAAACAACATTCCAATCATATTTCAGAGCAGTTTTATTTAACAAAACTGTTCTCTTCCTGCGTACAACTCTTTGCCATTAACCTAATGTCTCCAAAACCTCATTATAAAGCCCTTTTTCCCCCATTAACCCACTTTCCACCAAAAGCCTTTGACTGCCCTTTCTTCACACTCCCAGATTTTGCAGACGGGCTCTTGAATGCAGCATTAGGGCCATGAACCCTCTTGCGTCACGAGCACCTGTAACACCTCGGTCACGGCCAGGTAAGCCTCTTGCTTATAGTCTGTCAGAGAACATAATTCCTGTGTGGACGGAGTGCTGGAGGAGGAGATGTTCTGTATGGAGCTGATTCCTTATGATGTGTGATGGAGGGACACCGACGCATCAGTGGCGCACGACCTGAGGATCAGCCGAGCTCAGTGCGCACACTGCCCGACGAGCCAACCCGTCACGTGACCTGATCGTCTGACTCTGCACTGCAGTGCTTAGGCACTCAGGTTTTTAATAAGTCCCTGAATCTGTCATTTGCCATCAACAGCCGTGAAACTAATGACAATTTGGAGCCATGAGGTTTGACTGACAGGCGTCACATGCCGCTGTTTGTTGTGTATTCCAATTTTTGCGTGATATCTCATTATGTAGCCTACTTAAAGATCAAAATTGGACTCACATAGGAACAGAACCTGTCACAGTGCCATACCTTGCTTTACCCAAATTGACGCCGATGGGTGCATCTCAAATTATATTACAGCATTAATTATAGGACTATGGCAGATTAGATTTCCCCAAGCAATTTAGCAGAAACTGTGTCGCTTAGCAACACCGTTACCGTTCAAAAGCTGTGTCGCTGGCAGATGATAAACATTAATCATTAATTAATATCATTCAGATAAAGATGTGTTGAACATCTGCGTGCTTTCTATCGCGAAACCAAAAGCTCAGGGCGCAGCAGCTCTGGGTGACTTCAGAGAAGCCACTCCACACAGGGAGTTACAGATCACCGCACGGGTCAAAAGGTAATGCAGCGAAAATGACACCCACTTACTTTGGAAAGGGTGACATATTGGAGGGCAGGAGAGTAGCTACAGTGTAATTGACGTGTTCATGTTATGAGCAAGCACATAAAGTCAGTCCCTCCGCGGCGGGGCGAGTGGTCACCTCAGAAAACCCCCTGCAGATTATTTTCCCTCGACACAACTTCCCCGACTCAACACTGCTGCCTCTGAAAAACTTTTTGATGGGAGCGACTCTTTCTGGCAAAGAGATGCGCGGCAAACAGCTTTAAGAGAGCTCAGCAGAACCAGTTATGGTGATACAGATTAAAATAGGAACCATAGCAGATTGGATTAGACTTAATACGCCATTTCATATCGTGTAACATGTCATATTCTGGGCGCTGTGCCCTTGTTTATGAGGTGCGTCCGAGTTACAATTAGCCCACATTTCACTGAAAATTCCTTTGAAGCAGCCGTGCTGCACTGTTGTGTAGACCTAACCAGTGGGCCACATTAATTTGACCAATTGCACGGGATCATGCTTTGTGTTTGTGCCATCCTTTTGCGCTCTGTGCCAGTGTACCCTCTCCAAATCACGCACAATGCGTCGCCGCCAGATAACACAAAGACTCAATTGTGCACAAACACTGCATGTCCAATCATTTTGAGTGGTCTTTATTAACAGGAACAGTAGCAGATGAAAGCCGGTGGAGGTTGAGCTCGCGTGTCTTCAACACTATGGGCATGGTGCACGCGCGTGGCCTCCTCTGCTGTCGATACGTGTTGTAAACTGATCACAGATGCGCATATCGAATTAATTCTGGCGGAGAAAACTTTTGAAAAAAGATGCTTTTAATGCTCCAAAGTCAGCCATACTCTGTGAGCGCGCGCGCGTCGCACGGCTTTAAAGTAGCGCGCGCGCGCCCACACGCTCTTTAGATACACGTTTAAAGCTTTCATATGTTTGTTTTCCGACACTGTTCAGTAACCGGACCGAGACCCGAGCGCTGAGAGCTCCGAGTCCGGAGTGCAGTGCGCGAGGGGAGGGAATCCCTCCAGTGTCTGACGCTTCCTTTACCAAGGAAACCCACACGCGCTCTCTGACGCAACTGCCCATTTTAGGAAACATGCGTCAATGGACCGAAGCAAGTCAGACAAACAGTGAACTCCACAGCAGGCACTGACGTTCGTATCAAAAAATAAATCTCTCCATACTCCTACCCATATTTTAGCTACTTCTACTGTATCCCTGCTCTGCGATTACATCTCCAGTGTCCGCTGGGCGAAGGATGGTCACAGCGGATCTTTCTTTTTCACTGCCTTATCCAGAATCGACCCCTCCCTGGATGAAATCGCAACGCCCAGGCTGTGACGTAGGCTGTTTCGTTGGTGTTGAAAAGCCGTTGCAGTTCTTCATAGTGCCATTGAAGTGAGTCATCTCTAGGAAGTGTGGTAAAAAGGAAAAGAAAAAAAAAGTTAGAACTGTTCCGTGAACAGCAGAGAGCGCAGATAGTGTGTAGTAGGCAAGGCGACGGAAAATATTCACAAGATTAGCCAGGCAATAGGCTTGAAAGCGAATGTTAACCTGCGTGAGTCACTCTGTAACTACAGGTTGTCTCAACTGGATTTGACTGCTGAAGGTGTGCTGCTGACTTTAGGTTGAAGTTTGCGCACCTGAGAAGATCTACAGTAGTGTAGTGTAGGTCTACCTGCGGCTCAAGAATAATACACGCACAATAAGAAATAGCCTTTACAAGCAGGAAGCACGCAAGACAATATTTATTCTAACTGGCAATATCTGTAAGATGTTTTAGGTTAGTTTAGAGGAGCATAATTGCACTTTGTCTTTGCCAACTCTTTTCTGGATATCCCAAATTAACAACGTCTCGAGTCAGAGGATTTTTTCTGTTGGTGCCTTTTTTTACTGCGAGGATTTAAAAAAGGGGGGGGTTTCAGAAATCAAAACAGTCCACAGAAATCTTCCTTTTTCCTGGATCATGTACCAGGACTACTCCGGGAACTACGACACCTCGTCCCGCGGCAGCAGCACCTCTCCGGCCCAGCCAGAGTCCTTCACAAGCGGCAGCAGCACGATCGGAAGTCCGATCTCTACCTCAAGCTACCAGGTAACAAGGAAACACCGAGCTTCCGCAACATACCCTTTAATAACACCATAATATATATCTGTCTTTCATTTGATGTCAAGTGCGCAGCACCTGAAAAATACAGGTTGTGTGTCATGTAGGTTTTTCTGTTTTTTGTCCCGGTGCCGCGCTTCCACCGGCTAATAGATTTTAAATGCCAATCTCCAGGTCGCTTGGGAAAAAAAAACGCATGAACCCAATGACACAGATTGCATCTGTGACTCAA
The DNA here is from genome assembly GCA_019142605.1 of Cephalopholis sonnerati. Classification (NCBI taxonomy): domain Eukaryota; kingdom Metazoa; phylum Chordata; class Actinopteri; order Perciformes; family Serranidae; genus Cephalopholis; species Cephalopholis sonnerati. The sequence goes on along the minus strand of JAGQAX010000015.1, from coordinate 13,241,430 downwards.
CAGATGCAAGACTCGATCTATTCACAAGTGTTTTGGACTGATTCCATTTGGATTCTGTCATCTAAACACCATGTACACCATGTACTTTTGATCAAACATCACATTTGCGCACTGGCTGTTGGCGCACAGTGAATGGCGAATACGTGTTGATTTTGCACATTTAAATAGAAATACATATTTTTCCTAAGCTGACCCTTATGGCTAAAACAAAACTTCTAAACGTGCAGGTTGCATCGACAGATGTGAGGCGATTTGTGTGCTGTTTGGAGAAATTGGACGCAATGAGTTGAATTTGCCTGGGATTTCCAGATGTTCATTTCTGATCTCTCTTTCTAGTGCTCTCATCTGTCCTATCCGTGCGTAAAACTGTAATATTCATGGGGGTCTTGGCGCTTTGTGGCACCTCAATGGAGACTGCATTTTTACGCGCATGCATTGTAAGGACGAGTATTCCTTTAGAACACATACATACCCTGAGCTATTTACACGGTGCGCTAGTCTGGCGTTAAACAGGACACAGATAAAGCTGAAGTAAAGAATGCAACAGGCATTGATACAGGCATTAACAAAGTGTTAGGAGAGGTTTCATTTCTCTTGGCCACCAGGTAAGGCACGCTGAAGAGCACCAAAGACATGTGATGTTGCACAGTGTGATATAAGTCCAGTTAAAGTTGGAATTTGTGGCAGATCTTTCTCTAATTAAACTATCAGAAATGACATGTTCACAGAAAACACTGTAAGCTGATTTTCTTAGATGCACATGGCAGATTTCTTCCAGCGACCGGGAGCGCAGCGCACTCAAAAGCCTGTGTTTCCTCATACCAGGAAAATGCCAATAAAATATGAACACGCTGCACTCTGAGAGGCTGTGTAAAAACACACCAATCACTGCAAAAATCTCCTCCATTTCATCAGAGGTTAACATTTCATACCGTCTCAGTGAGACATACCCTATAGGTGTGCCAGGGTATCGCTGTGGAGACGCCGTGCCCGTATATTCACAAATAATAGGATATAAATCCGGGAAGAGGCATGCTGTTTACTCGCAGCCAAGTCTTGCGTATAGCGCACTTCTGTGGAAAAGCCTCGTCAGGCTCACGCAACCTTACGGTAAACGACTTTTGGCCCGTATCTATCATTGCTCCGGTTCCCTGTAATCACACACTGCCTGTCTGTTTCCCATTACAGCGGGCTGAAACATGACCTCTTAGGTTTATTGAGACATATCAAAACAAGGCATTTTTTTCTGTCTTTTATTAGACCAGAAGAATTTTTATCACACCATAGCTGATGTATCACTTAAACCGAAGCTTCTTTATTTCTTGCGCAATAACTCTACTGAATGTTTGTGTCCTTCACACTTCACTGCATACAATTTATCCTTTTTTTTAAAATGGGAATTTTAATGCTTTTATTTTGAAGCCAAGCTCGCCAAAAATCCCGCTGCCATAATTCTGGCTGGCTAACTGTCTGGCTTGTTACAGCTGGCTGCTTCCCCCCTTACTGGAACTGACCGCGTTTCTCATGTGCTTAACGTATCCCATACACAATGAGTCACCAGATAAACAAAGTTCCAATAGACTGCCGGGATATCCGACGGAAAGTCGGGAATAACGGGGATATGGGGACGTGCGTAATTTACGCACACAGGCAGGCAGTCCGTCTGTTTGTGGTCTCTGAAGACATGAAGTAATACTGATCCGACAGAGGTTCTCATACTGGTGATCATTATTACAGTCAGCTCACACATACATGCAGATTGTAGATATTTAAAAACTTATATGAGAATTTAGTTTAATTTGGATAAAAAATACCAATAATAATAAAAAAAATGGTGAAAAAAAATAGTGCCAGAGGTTGAGGGCTTGAAGTCATAATCTTTTCTTTAGACCAAAAACATAGTGTCCTGCATCACAGCACGGCTTTAGACATACCCACAACTATACAAGCAAATGCCTCATTTTGATTTAAATGATATTTTTGTTGAAGTCTAGGTTGATTTCAACATTTAAATAATCAACCTGTTGTCACAAATCAGATTTTGCATGTCAAAAAAACCCTCTGGAACAGTCATTCTCCTGGACAAACGAAGAAGCCACTACATGACCCATTAGATTATGCATCCATCCAAACTATAAGTGCAAATAATATGTATATTTACCCTCCTGCCGGTCCAGACACGTGTAACACATCCTCAGCGCAGAGTTTTGTCTCATGCTTATTGTAGTAAAGTGAGATGTACTGGACACCTTGGGCTTTCCCACATGATTCACAGCATGTGTCACTGCTCCACTCCAGGGGTTACATACACAGTGTTTTGCCTATGTGGATTGAATCATTACTATAAGCTTGTAATGTGGAAAGTGTGTGAATTTGATAAATGGTGGGTGGTGGTGTGTGTCTCTGCGATTGTGCTGCTAGCGGAACGAGACAAGGCTCGTAGATAGAAGGATGCTTATGGGATTAAGTTGCATGCATTGACCCGTACCAGCATATAGGCTTGCTCCTCTACAAATAGATGCCACCCCCCAAATTCTTTTCTTCAGATGTGATCATGCATCCTCTCTTACCACATCTCTCTCATTCCTTCTCTTTCCAGAAGTACAGGGTCGACATGCCCGGCTCCAACAGTGCCTTCATCCCCACCATCAATGCAATCACGACCAGCCAAGACCTACAGTGGATGGTGCAGCCCACCGTCATCACCTCCATGTCAAACCCCTACTCCCGTTCCCACCCGTATGGCCATCACCTGCCCAACGGGCCGGGGCTGTTGGGGCACAACACGCTGGCTCGGCCCGGGGTCATCCGCTCCATCGGGGACGCCAGGGGCAGACGCAAGAGGGATGAGCAGGTGAGGGACCCGGGACCTTGGGTTTTATTTCAGTAGTTAGACTTTGATTTCTTTTTTATCAAAAAAAGCAGAATTTTGTTTCAGAAGGTTTTTACAAAGCTATTGGAAGTGTGATCGTTCTAAAAACAAAGCAAAACACATTCATATTTTAATTAAAACAACTAAAATAAACATGTTTGTTCAATGACAAAAAAAAGCAAATGAATTTATTTTATATTCCAATAAATTTTTTGCCGTGGTATCATTATTCTCCTCACAGCCGGCCGATAGTACCCAGCTCTTGTTTGTACTCTTGCTCTTCGCTTCATATTGATTGCGTGTGTGTCTGTCAAACAGCTTATTTTACCTGCCGTGTTCCTTCTTTGCTTGCCCTTAGCTCACCCCGGAGGAAGAGGAGAAAAGGAGGGTGAGGCGTGAGAGGAATAAGTTAGCCGCCGCCAAATGCCGCAACCGCAGGCGAGAGCTCACCGAGATGCTGCAAGGGGTGAGTGGAAACCTGAGAACTGGAGCTCCCACATCAGATCAGATCACATTAGATCTGTTACTGAGTTCTGAGTTCTGAGTGCTTTAATCACGCCACAAAAATGACCACAAATCAGTGTTGGAGCATCTTGTTTTTCTAGCTAATAAACAGCCATGCTTCTGGGTTTTGAGAAAATTGCCATGCTTAAAGTTGATGCAAAATAATACAATGGCAAAAAAGCAACAAAAGAAATTATTTTCACATGCACAGGGGAAAAAAAAAGAAGTCACACTTGTTCAGGAGTCTGGCAGGAGTCCAGATTTTTGATGAGCGATTGAACTCCACACCTTAATTTACAACCTTGCATTACTGGTTTGACTCTCACTGCGTCTCTGAGTGCAAGGTCTGAGTGAAGAGATGACAGGCGATGAAAAGCTTTTTGTCTCGGGCAGCTGTAGACAGAGGTAGGGCTGTCTCGCAGCCCTGCCTGGCAGACAGTAACGGCATCTAAATGGACTAATTAGCCGAATTACAGTGAGGTTGAGCTTGTCAGGCCTTAAAAAACCCCCAGGAATGGAATTTGCTGTAGGCAGCTGTCTCCATGAATGAAGGACATTTTGTAAAAGGGGCCAATTGCTTGTCTCACAATCCCACATAGAGACACGCTGCGTGCACACACACATGTAACAAACACACACACACACACACACACACACGCCACAGCCATTGCTTCTAGGGAAAGACAAAAAAAGCTTTCTCGTCTTCATACAGCAGTTTTGAAAAATCCAAATAAGGAAGTATCACTTTTCAGTGGAAAAACTGAGCAGTTTTTCTACAGTGTCACCTCCTTTGATTGACTGATATCATTTATTCAAGTGTGTCACAGGGCACCTCCCCTGCCTCCTTGTTTACAGTTTCCTCATACCTTTGCCCATGAGTCAAAGTTCTCAGACAGCATGTCAGCTTGTCTTTATCTGCCTGGTGTCTAGAGCCGACGGACGGCTTTTATGGCTCTTTGTCTTTTATCTGACACATTAATGACACACTTTTGATGCAGATCTCATATCTCCAAGACAAACAATGCAAAGCCATTATGGGAAACTCGAATTCAAGCTGAAAGCCTCGAGATTACTCGTTGTAAATCTAAATGGCTCATGACAAATACTTAATTTTAATGTGTTGATTGTGCTACCTTATGGGTAGTAAAACTGTAGCAAACAAACAGTGCCCTCTTTTGGTGCTTTGGAGGAACACTCATACAATCTGTCTACCTGACTGCTGAGGAAACTTGAAACGATAGTGTTATCACGTAACAATTTTTGTAGCCATATTCTCAATTTCTTGGTAATTTGTCACTGAATATTTCTGAAAATGCTGTCGCAGTATTTGTTTTAATCAAGTTGAAACTTTATTGCCAGTGGTGCAGGGGTTAGGGTGCTGACTATGGCCTGTCATCTTTCTACTATTGCTGTCAAATAAAGACAAAAATGGCCGACAGATATGAACAAAAAAAAAAAACCACTCATATTTTCCCTTAATTGCTCAACCATATTTCCTGTTTCTCTTCAGGAGACTGAAAAACTGGAGGAGGAGAAAGCAGATCTGCAAAAGGAGATCGAGAGCCTGCAGAAGGAGAAGGACAAGCTGGAGTTCATGCTGGTTGCCCACAATCCCGTGTGCAAGCTCCCCATCGAAGACCGCCACCAGTCATCAGGACACCAACAGCAGCACCAGCAGCAGCAGCAGCAGCAGTGTGCCCCCCTCCCCCTGACCATGCGCCCCAACATGGGCAACCGGGCTCAGATGAACCACGTGGTCGTGAAGCAAGAGCCGGAGGACGAGGAGGTGGGCAAGCCCCAGCGCTCTGTCATCAAGCCCATCTGCCTGGGTGGCGGCGTCGTCAGCGGAGGGATGTACTGCACGGATGGAGACAGCCTGAACACGCCTGTGGTGGCGGCGTCCACCCCTGCCGCCACGCCCAACGCCCCGAGCCTCATATTCACCTACCCGAGCATGCTGGAGCCAGAGAGCCCGTCGCCCTCCTCTGAGTCCTGCTCCAAGGCCCACAGGCGCAGCAGCAGCAGCGGGGACCAGTCGTCAGACTCCCTCAACTCGCCCACCCTCCTGGCCCTTTGAGCGAGGGCTTCACTCGGCACGGCTGAGAAACAAACACTGTGGCTGACGGCAAGCACGAGGATCAACTGCGTGTCCCCCCACCCTCCCCACTCCAGTGTCTTTCAAAGACCCAAGAGCACATTAAAAAGTCCAGACCAAGCTGACCATGTGAGCCGTTTCCCCCTCTGCAGGGAGACCCACAAGGGCTACGCCGCGTGTTTCTTCTTGTTCTGCTTCAGTGTAAAAAATTTTTTATTCGTAAGAGTGTGTGCACCGATCCTAAAAAGTGTCACCCCTTCGCCATTTCAACTCCAGAGTGTCAACTTGTTTACCGGGAAGACGATTAAGAAGTAAAACATGCCGAAATGTGGCAATTGTGAGTTGATGTGACTAGAGAGCGCGTTCTTAATATATTTTTTTGAAAATGTTTAAAAAGCCATGTGGCAGGCACTTGCACTCCGCCAAGACGAATCAATAAATCACTAAGCGAGGTCAGCTTTCTACTGGAATTCCTGAGGAGAGACAGAGACAACGGGCAAAGACTTCCTCTCGTCTTTTTTTCCACTTAGATTTTTCGTAACTTGGACCTCGATTCAGGAATCGCTACTACGAGTGTGTACACATTTCTGACGCTATTTCCATCTCTTTAATTGTATTTATGGCCTGTGCTGATTAAATTTTACAAAGTGTTTTTGTTGAGACATTGTCCTCTCCTTAATCTGCCTGTAGAAAAGCAAAACGGTCGTCCACGTGGTGACCGAGGCACTCCTCAGTGTTGCAAAGGATACGAGCCAACTTTCAATCAATGACTAGTTCCTCAATACTCTATACCTTCTATTTTGCCATAGTGGCTTGACTTTACAGTAGTATTGGTGTGCTTTTCCTCAGTGATTCTGTACCTGAACTTTACAACCTGTTTATGACAAAGTGTATGTGATTTACATTGATGTCAGGGATATCTCTCATGTGTAGTAGAACCCCATCGTGAAGAACGTTGCACGACTGCAGGCTGTCGTACGGTCTAGCCAGAGTGTCGCAGAGGCGATAATATATGTGGAAGGACTTCATCGCTTCATTGTGTCACATCAGGAAAGGTCTGTCCTTTTCGCTCAGATGTTTCAAAGACGACAAAAGTTTGAACAAACCCCTCCTCCGCTCGGATTCCGACCTTCTTTCTGTGTCTCTTGCATTCTCTAAATAAAGGTCTTACCTTTTCAACACTGCCTCTCGAGGCAGGTCAGGTTTCAAAAAGCCAAAAAAAGATTTGTTTGACACATGTAATCCTGTAATTCGTCCGTCTTTGTCTAAAAAGGAGGGATTTTGCTCAAATTTGAAAACAGCCACTGTGGTCTAGACTGTCGCCAGCTGCCAATGATGTCAACCCTGTTTATACTGTGTTTGTAAATCTGTCACTTTTAGTAAAGAAATGTTTAAATTCAAGTCAGATGTGCTGATTTACGGGCGTATGAACATACGCCAACATCGAGGTACTCTGTAGAAACTTAGCCGTTTGGCTTTAAACAAGGGCCAGACACAGTTCACTTTTTGACAATAATAAGGAAGGGATGAGAAGACTCTTTTTACAGCTGGCCTGAGATGAAAGAGGGGACACCTTTAGAAGATGTAATATTTCTGAAGTTCTACGAAGCACTTCTTTTTCATTATTTTTACATGTGTGTATCTTAAAGGGATGAGGTTTTTCAATACTGTGCACTGAGATGGACACAACAGCGATATTTGGGACTTTTTTGCTTACTTCAAACATTCCTAATGAATATAATGCCAGGGGTCAAAGGGGGGGGAGGGGTGTCATCTTTGCTCGATTTTGTTATCAGAGGAATAAAAGATGTGGTTGGAAGACTTTTGTTGTGCTGGATGCAGAAAACAGACTTTGCAATTCAATACAAGCTGCTGCTACTTTGAAAAGAACATGTCGGCTTTTTACGATGCTGTTGGGTTTAACATCACTGGCTGTGATCACATTTGGATGCAATGGGGGAATCTTTAATTCCTGTATGACAACATAAAGAGATGAAATGATAACCAAAAACATTACTGTGGGCGAGTCTGATCTGTCTGTATGTTGAAATATTCTGGAGCCCCTCGACACACATAGGAAAGCCATTGACTGTAGATCTTCTGCTGTACATGTCATCTACTGTCTGTCGCCTGTTTTCAAACTACTATTAACTTCTTTTCCAAATGCTTTAACTGTTTAAAATGATTCAAAATTAATAAAAACAGCAATATGTATAGCAGTGTTTGTTAATTTAAATGAATAATAATAAAAAAATAATAATTTTCAACCTGAAATTGTCCGATTTCGTTCATGGGAATGCACCTACAATCATTCAGTTAACTGACTTCACACTGTTTTCAAAGAGCTGTGATTAGATACTGTTGAAATACAACCACCATGTTTATTAATCATTCTGATCACTCCAAATTAAGAGAGACTATCTGACACTATTTTGACTTGGTTGGTGGATTTGAAGGACAGCAACTGAAAGCTCGAGGTTAACAAGTAGCTGGTTAAGAAATAAAATGAGAGAAGAGCTAGAGAATAATATAAATAAACAGACTATTATTTCAGAGTTAATTCAAGTGCTCAAGTGCTTCTTTAAAACCTCTCAGAGCAATGAAATAAAACATGATAATATTGTCTACAATACAAATGTAAAAAATATTGATATTATTTATGAGTAGTTATGTGTTCAGTAGATAAAATTAATCATTGAGTTACTGTTACCAGCATCATATGCATTTATATGAAGAAATATTATCCCTTATATCTCCTATAATGGCACAATCCAAGTCAGTACAAATCTGCTCTCCACAGGGGTGTTGTGGTCGGGGGAAAAGTGGAGCTGATTACCCAAGGCCCTGGTGAGGGGGCTTAAAAAGCCTGGAATTTTGATTTTGTTTGAAATGTCTGAGTAATTAGTGCCATAACTAAATTAAAATTGGCCAAATTAAATTGATTGAGAGACTGAAGAAACTTTGTGTTAAAAAATAGCAGGCCCTCTTACCCACTATAAAAGGCACAACATGGTTCAGTTTGCCCCTGCACTACGATGATGGATGGATTCCAAAAAGAAGAGAAAATTAAGATATATAATACACTATAAAAATGCATCTTCATTGCAGCGCTAATATTAAACCACTAGAGGACAATAGCCTTTAATTTCTACACACAGCTGACAGTGTATAAGGTTTACTGCGCTCAGACTTATGCAGTCTAATACAGCTGTAATACATCCTTATGTTCTTCTGTTTCTGTTTACAGAGGTATAAACTCTGCCAATTTTATGATCATTTTTGGAGGATGCACTTTGTGGTGCTGTTGAACTGTACAGAGAGGTTTGCTGTTAAGACAAGTTTGCCTTCAGGGCTTTCTACCAGACAACCCTTTCTTGGTTAAGTTTAGGAGAAAGATCATGGTTTGGGTTAAAATGGAAAGTTTTCTGGCAGAAAGCCCTGAGGGTAAACTTCATGTGCTGTCTGTGCTTTAGTCCACGCTCATTGATATAATGCTCCTTTTATAATGGTTCATGAGTGGAGAGTGTTGCAGTGCTGTTGTGTTAGGCTGAATTAGTTTTAGCCAGGTGCACTAAAAAACCTGACAAACTGGGTGTATAGTGTATAATAAAGGTGTTTCTGCCCTCTAGTGGTCACAGTGAGTCAATGCAACTACACGTCACTAGCATCAAGTCAGACACAATCACATCATAGAAAGACTTCCGTTTAAAATCTTTCCACCTACCCACTCCCTTTAGTTTGATTTTCTCTCTTTTCTTTTACAGTTCTCCCTTTAGTTGTTTATTTTATATTTTTTTTGGATAATTTGCTTCTATCATTATAGAATAAAATATTGTACTGTATAGTTTATAGTCGTAATGTACAAACTACTTTCTGCCTTTTTCCCCTCTTGAGTCATTACACATACTGTACACCATAAATCATGTACATCATGCTTTTACAGTCATACTAATGAAGCAAATTTGAACAGGAGTGTAAAAAACAAACAAACAAAAAAACAAAACAAAGAAGACTGGAAAACTTTCTAAAAATACTGGCATGTAATTACGCCTAATTACCACTGAAGGTCAGTGAACATCCATGATTACACACTCGTGAAAACAGTATTCAGCATCAACAGCATCAAGGCAGAAACAATAGCACACAGACACTTCCGGTGAAATCATTCAAAATAAAAGTTGAAAGAAGTCTGTATGACCCTGAGAGGAAGTGCTGTTTCTGCACTTCTATTTTCTGTTTCCATTATCCATCCATCCATTTTCATAACCGCTTATCCTCTTGAGAGTCGCAGGGGGGCTGGAGCCTATCCCAGCTGACACTGGGCGAGAGGCAGGGTACACCCTGGACAGGTCGCCTGGACTATCACAGGACTGACACATAGAGACAGACAACCATTCACATCTACAGCCAATTTAGAGTCACCAGTTAACTTAACCTGCTTGTCTTTGGACTGTGGGAGGAAGCTGAGTACCCAGAGAAAACCCACGCTGACACAGGGACATGCAACATGCAAACTCCGCACAGAAGGGCTCCCTCCTGGGATTGAACCAGGAACCCTCATGCTGTGAGGTGACAGTGCCAACCACTACAACACCGTGCCGTCCTGTTTCCAATACGCAAAGTAAAATGTGTTTTTGTTCTTACCATTGGTATCAAACCAAGCACTAATCCAGTATTGTATCCAGTATAGTTAATGTATTTATGATGCACACATATCAGGCAGTCTGGCCCTTTCAGCAGCTCTGACTCTGATTTGCGAAGCACCGTTCCTAAGGGCATTAATATTCTCAGCAGATGCTGATGGTGTAGGCATTGATTGCTATTTGAAAACAGTCATCTGCTCTCATAATCTACAGTGGTCAGGAATGTGAAAACCTTTCCAATCAAATTACATTTTAAATGTCTGTGAGAGCTCAGGCACTGTTAATTTAAAGAATGCATCATGATATTGTTATTACTTTAAAAATAAAATACTGATAATGGTTTTATGGGTATTTTATGGCAGGTAATATAAGGTAAGACATGCTCACCTGAAATATCAAAGATAATAAAGTATAAGAGCAATGTTGACACCACACATGGATGGTTTTGGATCAAATAACATAGCTGACCTATCAGCACTTCCATAGTTGGCGATTCAGGACTAGCTCTCCTGCAGTGGTGGACCTGTCACAACACATGTGAGTAACTTTCCTTCTGTCTGAGAGGGGAAAACTGACAAGTCATGTCAGGGGATTTTACAACATCTATAAGAGCAGACACATTCTATAAAAGACATTAAAAGAAGAGAAATGGGTACTCATTTAAATACTGAAAATGATGTTGGATGTGGTTGGCGCTGACACTTCACAACTTCAGTAACAGAATTAAACCCCAAATCTTGCCCTGCAGCCTTGACCAACTTTATCTTTCACAGCATAATGTAAATATCCTCAGACATGAAGCTTCTTTTGTCTGACTCCTATCTGAAGATGGTGCTATTTTCACAAATGAAACACCTACATCGCTTCTCTCTTAGGTGCTGAGCACAGCTGCTGCAATGTGTTGTGACCTGTACCTGCTGTGTGAAAAATGAGCCTGACCTTCTATTTCTCCTTCATATCCATCAGGTTTTTTTACTTTGCTCCTGTCATGCTGTAATTGGCTCTTTTAAGAGCCTGAACAGTAATTGTTGTAACTGAAGAGAGTGTCAGACAGATATCATACAAGACGCTCTACTGCAGCCAGCCACTGTGAGACAGCTGTCTGTTCAGTCACAGTCTATGCTTCATCTTTAAAGGAACACTTCACCACCCAAAATGACTATTTGTATATCAGTTGCTCACCCTGTGTAACGTTAAATTCATGAAGAAAACTTTGTAGCTTTTGCATGCTTTCAGTGAACAAAGAATCTAAAAATGTAGAAAAATCTCGAATGAATTGAAGTTATAGGGGTCCGCGTTTAACAACAGAAGAAAACAAAACATCTGTTTACAAACTCCCACAGAACTCGTGCAGTATAATGCAAGTCTCATTTATCTGGTCATATGCTCACTACTTCCGAAACACAAGGATTTTCACTAAAACCTTAGTATTTAAAATTGAAGAGAAAGTAACACTTAATACAGGCTCTCTTCAAAGCCAGACTCCATTGACAAAATCAGTCATTTTACCCCGCTGAACGCAGGAGCTGCTGCTCTACTGCTGCCTTGATTAGTGAGTTTGTTTGTGTTATTGTGTGACTTAAGTGTTTTAAAGGGTTAGTTTAGATTGACGAAAGCTACACAATAACTCAAACAAACTAACTGATCAGCACAGCTGTAGAGCAGCAGCTCCTGTGTTCAGCGAAGTAAAATTACTGTTTTTTGTCAATGGAGTCTGGCTTTGAAGAGAGCATGGATACGCTTCCCTTTCCGTTCAGTTCCCTGTCAGAAAGGGCTGTTTGTTTGGGAGGTACTGAGCGTATGACTGGATAAATGAGACTTAGAATACACTGCACGAGTTGTGTGAGAGTTCATAAACTGATAAAGTTTTGCTGTTGCTAGGTGCGTAACCCTATCACTTCAATTCATGAACAGTTGTCTCAGTTTTTGGATTCTTTGCTCACCATTGAGGCATGCGAGAAACACAAAGTTTTGTTTACAAATTCAGCGTAACACGGGGTGACCAATTGATATACAAATGGTCATTTTGGGGGCGAAGTATTCCTTTAAAAAAATGCTGTAAGCCAAGTCAGTAACATCTTTTAAATCACTTCCTAAACCTAACTTGACTTTGTTTTTTCTGTGCTTCAGTTTTAATTTCACATTGCCCTTTATCTCCTTGTTTTTTTTATCCTGTCTTTCCAGACAGCACAAAAAGAAAATCAATCTTAATGCTGCACAGAAAACCTGATCCCAAACTCTGGCCTCTGTACTCAGTTGCCCACGCCCAGCAATAGTGACAGTGTTTAATCATTTGAATATGTCAGAGGAGTGTAATCTGATTGTGCCCTTCAGACATCGATAGCTGAAATTCTAGCACGGGCACTTTTCTTGAAATCAAACACTAAGTTTCTGGGATCTGAGTCAGGGGGCTGGCACAGCGACATTGTGTAATTTAATCACGACAAATGAATTTGCTTGGTTTGCAAAAGACAGCTGTGACACCTGAGAGCATTTCATAGACTGAGCTGTTCTCTTGTGCGGTGTGTAAGTTTATCTAGTTTTCATTCATTACACTGAGGACATATTCTATGACACACAACAACTGATGTAACCTGGATGTACATATTTCTCTATTATCTCTCTTTCCTGTCACTACTACGTGTGCTTGGATTAAATCGATTTCCACCCTCAGATCTGATTACAGCCTGCAGTGAATTTAAGCCACAGAAGCATATTTGTGACCTTTTATTCTTCTCTGCTCCTTTTCTTTCTCAGGTTTTTTTTTTTTTAAATCAGGGTGCAAGCTTTTTTCCTCCCTGGCAAAAGTTGCATTTCAAGAAAACGCCTTTCATTTGAACACAACGTGTTGATTGTGAGTGACTGAGTATGTGCTGAGTCAGCAGGGAAGCTGAGAACCCCACAAGGGTAATTAAAAAGAAATTGATTTCAGTCTTGTGAAGCCACTGTGAACGTAGCAGAGCAGTAAAAGGATAACAACAAGGCTAATAATCATTAGACATGGACGTATTGAGGCATATGCCTCAAATCCTATTGCATAGTCAGTAAACTTCTGTGCAGTCGATATATGGTCCTGGAGTAAGAAAAGACGTGCTCAGGATGAGGCCGCAAAAATGTGATATTTTACTCATAGAAAACAAAACTCTCTGAGGTGGGTCTCAGTTATTTGATAGATAATCACCAGCTCTCTGAGTGGAATAGCTTAATAAGGGTTCTGGGTTAAAAGTAAAAGTATGCTGTTGTTAAATGTGTTCCCCAGTCAATCAGGAAGTCAATATGTTCACCGTTTACCAAGGGAAGCATGTGGGAAAGTTTTTGTCACAAATTCAAGGTAACACGATATGACTAACTGACATATAAATAGTCATTTTGTAGGTGAAGTATTCCTTTAAGGTAAGTCCCCAGTAGCTGCCATTCAGTTAAATGTGCATGTCTGAAAATGATTACACTGAATTTAACTAATCTCAGCTTCACTATTTAAATGCTAATCAACAGAAAAAAATACTTATTTCAGTTGAGTTTAGATGAGTCTTGATGTTGGTGGTTGTAACTGTAGTTAGCAAGAGGGAGAAGCAGTGCATTATATATGCCGTAAAACTTCAATAATAGCCCAGGCTATTATTTGCTTATCACTGAGCTCAACAGGCTTATATTTGAAACGGGTGTCGATATGAGAGAGGCCTTTAATTCCCTTCATACAAAAGTGTTGATCATCAAAGATGGGAGATACAGTCAAATTATTTATATAAACCAGTATGAATATTCCTTGTATAAAAATTAGGCTTCAAATATCATATTAACTATGAATCATTCATTTGATCTAGCTCTGAGAGACAACGCATTAGAGAGAGAGAGTTACAACAATCGTTTCACAGCACCTGGCATACCAACACAACACCACTGTTTGCTGTTAAAACAATACTCACTTGGATTAATTTTTATGGACCCTTATGGACTAAAGGAATATGGATAACATACCAGGTAATCGAGGAATGGACACATATTCTGACTTTATGACAGCTTCAGAGGCAGGGTGTCACCACTCTCTTGTTTACCATGCTGGTAAATCTGAAGGAATTATAGTCTGCTTTGGTGCTCATGGTTATATCTGTATGTGTTAACAAAACAGCTAACTAGTGCAAGTGGGTATAGCCAACAACCTGGTTTTATACGTCCAAGATTTTTTATTAAAAGGAAATGCTTGGCAGAGTTTAATTGAGACAGGTGTGTATTTGTTAAAATATGTCGCCACACCAGGCTGGTAAAAGTGACTGGGCGTGTAACTGGGACTCGACTTTTAGTTGAAGTTTTACAGTAGGTATAAACAGTATATCTGTAATTCTTTGACTGTGGTCAAAAATGCTGAGTGGAAATTTTCAAAATATTGAAAAGATATATAACAAGAACATTTACAATAAATCATTAAAATCTAGAGGACAATATCTTACCTCTTCTCAGTGCTATAACTCAGGTGTACATTGCTTAGGAGATATTATAAATGACACTGATTTAAGAAGCTTTCAGGATTTGAAGGACACATACAATTGTCATCCAACTCCTTTTCTCTTTATCAACAATTACGTTCTGCTATACAGCTGTAAATATCCTCAGTGACAGCCAACGTGTTATTCATCCAATAATGAACTTGATTAGGAAACTATCTGGATTAGCTAAAGGACAGATTTTTTCAATCTATAATACTTTGTTAGAGCAGACACAAACTCCAATAGGCATTGATGCAATTTGGAATAAGAACTGCTCTGAATCATTGATAGACTGGGCTGGAGTTTAGGAGAATATAATACCAAACCTGAATTTCATATTTCAGACTTACTTGACACCAAAAGTGGCTTTACATGATGAGTAAATGCAATTCTCTAAACTGCACCTTGTGTGATTTGAATCAGTTGGGGACTTTCTTACATCATATGGGAGTGTCCATCAGTTAAAAGTTTCTAGGAGCAAATAACAAAATGTCTGTCTAAAACTTTGGGTGCTGAGACTGACTGCTCTCCAGCATGTATGCTACTCAATGCTACTCGCTATGGTTATCAGCATGCACTGCTGGTTAGGTGAAAGCTGCCACAGTCTTTCCATTCAGCAGTGGAAACACTCTTCAATAGAGATTTTATCTGTGGAGCTCTGAAGGGGGCAGGTTACATCATGCTTGAGGCTAGGAAGGAGGCACTCAACTTAGCTAGAAAAATGGTATGAATTTAGATTTATATTTTGTCTTTATTTTTACCTTGTAGTGCTCGTTTGAGAACTGTATGGTCGAATTTAGAGAAAGCCCCACGGGGACAGGGAAGGTCAGGGCTGAGGAATGATCACAAGGTGCAGGTGTGCATGTGGTGCTACTTCTTGAAGTCTGTACTGTCTTTGTCATAACAGCAGAGTTGTGTTATATGAGGTATGATGTTATTAAGAGAGACAGTTTTTGATTTTATTTTTTGTTATTATGCTCTGTTTTGCTAATTTAACTGTCTGTCATTGCCTTGATATCTGCAAGTGTTGTGATACTGACAGCAGTTGTTGGTTAATGTGAACCTGCAAGTTGTGTTGAAAATAAAATTATGCAAATATATAAAAAAAAAAATGCTGAGCAGACCCTCAACGAACATGAAGAACTCAGTATTTCTAAAGATCCCCATTAGCTAATGCTAGTGGCACCAGCTTCCTGTCTTCCTGTGGTCTGAATCCAGTACATCACATTCATCACACACTGTATACAACATTTCATTTGTGTCACGCTGTGTTCATCACATGTGCACCTCTATTGTTTAATCAAGAAAGTAGTGGATCGAATTTTCTCAGCATTCATTCCAATGGAAGTTTAATTTATTGTGTTTAATTGCCCAGTCACAGAATCAGTCAATGGATTAGTCCCAGGGGTCATCATTGGGGAGCAAAAAGACATTAAGTGACCAACACTGGACTATTGATCAGCTGCTTAAGTAATGCATTCCTAAATGGTATCTGAAAGAGCATTTGTTATAAGATTGATGAATGAAAAGGGGGCAGCTACTCCAATAATTGTTAGCACGATAAATGATTGTCTTTTTTATGGCATTAAAAGTAATGGCTGAGGGAATAGGGGGCAGTGAATGAAATAGTGGACTTAATTGAACTTCAGTTAGAGAAAATCTACTTGTATGTTTTTATAATGAGGTCTGAATGACATGCTGGAGCAATTAACAAATAAACAATGAATAAAAAGTCTGAACAGCAGCTCTATTGAAAAAATCCTACTGTATATTTTTAGATTTGCTAGAAAAGTGCTTTTTGGTGGTCATCTCCTCTGCATATTAGTTGTTTGTCTCAATAACATCAACGCCATATCAGCAATCTCATGGGGGTCACGGGCAGGTTTAGACTGTTAGTGATTACCCCAACAGCGCAGACACTCTCTGTGTTCCTGTTCAGAAACCACCTGGCTGTCCTTCAGCACTGAGATGACTACAGATATTGCTGACGGTGACTTTCACTTCAAAAGACCGAAGCAATGAACTAAATCAGAGTGCAATACTGTGTGACTTTGAGCATAAAGGAAGGACGCAGGAGGAGGGACCCAAGCGTAAAAGGTGAGCATACACGAGTGCTGACGTAGATGTTTATGTAAGGGCCGGAGCCACGAGCTACTTAGTGATTCCCTGACAGCTGCAAAACACCTTATATGTTGTTATCATCTGCTGCTAATTAAAATAATTTGACTAAAGATCACCACCTCACCACAGGCAGCGCTGTAGAGGCAATGATTTATTAAAAATCAGTCGGATTGAGAGAGAAGTTTCTTCCACATTCCACAGTATTGGCATCCGTTGGAGGGCATCTCGGATATTTGGTTTGTTTTCATTGATCGGGCACATTCTTATCTGTTGAAGAGATGACACAGATAAAGCACACATACGTAGGTACTGCAGATGAAGGTACCTGCGGCAAGAAGGAGAGCATTAAACCACAGCACGACTGAATGTTTGCTCATATATAGGCTGAACACAAATGTGAAATTAAACAACTGCATGGAAGAAATACAAATCCTGTTAATGTTAATGAGACAAATCCAGACACAAAACTTTATTGTCCAGTTTATTCTTCTCTCTTTAAAGACTCTCGATACTCGTTGTGGGATGAATTGTGAATTCAGCACCTTGTAAGGATTTCTATTGACGTTAACTGTTGTTTACCCAGGCACATTGATGAAGAACTCATTACACTGACGACCCAGTAAGCAGCAACAAGCCTCTTATTGGATTAAGCAATTAAAAGCCTTTTGACACCAAATACAACCGAGACATAAGAACAAGATGGATGGATCAATATTAGACAAGGACCACAACAGCATGGCAGGAATTGAGATGGGTTTGGACAAAGGACGTTAACAGCCACACACAGAACGCTGTGTCATCTTTTCAATGGGCTCAAATTTGGGGTTTTAAAAAGTTGCAATAAATGCAAGAATGAATGTGACTTTGTCTTTTTCTGTCAAACTTTCATAATGCCTTTAATGGCTTAAAAAATGGTACTCCACTTGGGTTGACTTGTCCGTACTGTGAATGAAATCAATGAACTTAAAGGAGCAGTTTCACATTTTGGGAAATTATTCGCTTCTTTGTGTTAGATGACACCAGATTAGATAAGATTGATACCACTTTTGTATCTGTGCAATAGCAATATTCAATATCATAATGGACCAGAAAACAGTTTAGTGAACAGTATAAAGGAGCATGGAGGCCAGTGAAAATGTTACGGTGGTTACTTCTTTTTATGTATCTCTTCCCTATTAAGTCTTTCTCAAACTTGGTGTAGACTAATTTTGAACAACGTTTGAGTGTTGCTTGGGTGGAGACGGACTGTATGTTGTTGTGGCGCTTCATTGCATCTCACTAGTAAAGGGGCAAAGAACTAATGTGTTCACCCAGGTGTTGTATTTCCATCACTGCTGATCGGAGTCAGCGTCGATAAATACCTGTCACTACTGCAGTCATTTGACCCAGATGTGAATGCCAGTTGTAACCTTTCACATCACATACGAAGCCAGATGTTAGGGAGTGTTGGTGGGGTTTTTGTGCACTAAGAGCGGGGCTTAATTAGCAAGTTATGTCTGGCATTCATTCATTTTCCATAACTGCTTATCCTGCTGGGGGTTGTTGCAGGGCTGGAGCCAGCTATGTCCCAGCTGACATTGGGCGAAAGATGGGGTACACCCTGGACAGGTCACCAGACTATCACAGGGCTAACACATAGAGACAGACAACCATTCACACTCACATTCACACCTACGGGCAATTTAGAGTCACCAATTAACCTGCATGTCTTTGGACTGTGGGAGGAAGTCGGAGCACCCAGAGAAAACCAACACTAGCTTGTGGAGAACATGCAAACTCTACACAGAGGGGCTCCCCCACCCCAGGGTTTGAAGCCTCCATCCTGAGTTGGAACTAGGAACCCTTTTGCTGTGAGGCAACAATGCTGACATACAATGCCACCACCGTGCTGCCATGTTATGTCAGATTCTGCTAATCTAACTACTATTTCTTGTCACTCTTAACTGTCCACCTAATTTTTGGCCGGGACCAGTAACCTCCAGGAGTTGGCCGAGAAATAGTCTGTGCTAGTTGTTGGATTTTTTTTTTTTTTTAAACATTTGGACAGAGCCTAGTTAGCGGTGCCCCCTCTTTCCAGTTCTTTTCAAGCTTTATAAAGCTTTAACTAAAGTAACTTGCTGCTGGTGCGAACACATACACTGTAGAGACATGAGTGGCATCAATCTTTTTTATCTAACTCATCACACAAAGGTGATTAAGCTAATATCCCCAAATATTAAACTACATATATCAGTTACTCACTCCTTATGTTGAATTTTGTAAGATAACTTTGTTTTCTCACATGCCTCTACCGTGAACACAGAATCCAAAATGGCGCAAATTTTTAGTATGTAAAACTGAACTGAAAAAGAAACTTTTCTAAGCTCTCTTCAAAGCCGGACTCTATTGACAGTTATTTTACCTCACCAAGCATGGGAGTTTTCGGTCTACCATTGCCTCAATCAGTTAGTTTGTATGTGTTACTGTGTGACTTTGGTGTTGTAAAGGGTTAGTAGGGATTCACAAAAGCTGCACAATAACACAGACAAACTATCAATTGAGGCAGTAGTAGACTAGCAGCTCCTGTGTTCAGTGAGATTAAAATACCATTTTTGTCAATGGAGTCTGGCTTTGAAGAAAACATTGATAAGCTTCACTGTCAGTTTAGTTTTAAAGACTAATGTTTTCCCGACAATGCATGTGTTAAGGAAGTGTAGAGCAAAAGACCAGATAAATGAGACTTAGGTTATACTATTCGAGTTATGTGACAGTTTTTAAACAGATGTTTTGATATAGTTTTGCTGTTGTTAAACATGGACCTCTATGACTTCGATCCATCAAGAATTTTCTGCATATGAATTTGTCGTTTACCAGAGGCATGGATGAAAAAGGTTTTCTTCACAAATTCAATGTAGCACAAGGTGAAAACATACTTGTCACAAGAAAAAAGACTTGACCTTTAAATTTGGTCAAGTCCATTACAGAACATTGTGCAGCTTACCCCTTTTCCCAGCTAATTTTTTAATGGTCACAGCTTATTTTACAACTTGTCATGAGTTGTGAGCGATGAAGGAGTTTGCAGGGTTAAAAGTTTTGACATTGCATCCTGGAACTCTTCAGAACACTTCTGTTCTTGCTGGAGATGGTTGAGTTATTGCTTCGTCTGAGATCTTTAGATGTTTTTGCCTTTGATAGAACTTGGAGAATTTATTGAAGATGTTAGTAATGGGCAGAGCCACGATCAGCAGCCCACAGACGATGCACAGGGTTCCTATCAGCTTCCCAGCAAGTGTAACAGGAAAGGTGTCCCCATAGCCCACCGTAGTCATGCTAATGGTGGCCCACCACCAGCCAATAGGCATAGTCTGAAGCTCTGACTCTCGAGAGTCTTTCTCTACAAAGTAAATGAGGGCAGAAAACATGGAAATACCAACAGACAAGAAAAGCACCAGCTGCCCTACTTCACTGGAGCTGTGTTGCAGTGTGGCACCAAGCGAGCGAAGACCTGCTGAGTGGCGAGCCAGTTTCAGGATGCGAAACACTCGCATCAACCTCAAGATCTGCACCACTTTGCCAACATTCTCCAAGTCTGTGTTTTCACCTTCATCCATGACATCACAGGCCATGGTGACATAGAAGGGCATGATTGACATGAAGTCAATGATATTTAGAGGGCTGCACAAGAACTTCCTGGCTGATGGTGCAACAACCAGACGGAGAATAAACTCTGCAGAGAAGTACACAACACAGAGGCTCTCAAAGAAAGCCAGCACTGGGTTTTCAATCTCCTTCTCATTGAGATCCACTTGATGGAAGTCCGGCATGCTGTGGATACACATGGCCAGAATAGACACAATGACCACACTTAGGGATGCTACAGCCATCACTTTGGCTGAAGTAGAGTAACCAGGATTCTCAAGTCGTATCCAGATATTCCTGCGGACATCTGCACACCACGAGCCTTCAAACATTTCTATGTCTTCCTCCAAGGCTGACAGCTCCTCAATAGATGAACCCGAGCTGTGGAGCTGCAGTTCATCGCTCCTCTGATCCCAGCGCTTATCTTCAGCAAGCTCCATCAGTTCATGGAATTTGTTGCTGCAGCAGAAGTCCAAGTGGCGCTCCTTGATGCCCCAATACTCAATCTCTTGAAAAAATGACATCACGCACAACCCATCCACCAGGTGGATTTTACCTGTGAGGTAAAAGTTGAGAACGTAACAGAAAAAGCGTGGATTGCGGTCAAAGTAGTACTCCATCTCAGAGGGACTGAAGTCATCACAGAGCTCCAGGATTGCTTCTTTCGAGCTGCAGCACAGGAGGCGACCCAGACGTGTCTGCGGGAATCGTTTCAGAACGTTGTGCTCCATTCGTTGTTTGAAACCACCGACATTGACGTTGATAAAGCAGTCATCATCAGGGCTGTGCGGATGAAGGATCTGTCCATACATTATGATGAAGCCGTCAGATGGCGTTCAGCTACTCTTGGTGAAAATCTCAGAGGCTTCGTTGCCTGTAAACAAAGACACTGAAATTAGACCATGTCACACTTTCTTGTATGTCATTCGATCACAATGAAGCGCGTTACATCAGAGCTGTCAAGTATCGAGTTGCATCTTGGTGTCTGTGGCACCTCTTAATGGAATGGTTAAGCGAGAGCATGACTCGCTATTATTTTCCATCTAAAGATTAAATGTTTCCATCAGGCATAGTTATACATGTCCATGGAGGGTGTACTCAAGTATAAGGGGTATACCCACTTTTTTCTAGTCACTTACAGCATACTCACCTATCAGCCAAAAAGCCATTGGAATATATAGGAGAGTATATCCACTTCCTCCTTGATAACCAACCCATCTACCTAGCATCGTCAACTTCCACTAAACTACCAGTTACATTTCGATGTTTGTCGCAAGTTACAGTGCTCTACATGATCATAACAATTATCAATGATGTCATAATTCAACTTTTTAAATTAAATGTGTAAGAATGCAACATAAATAGTCTTACAGCATCAAAAACTGAATCATTCAATTGAATGTATTGACTCATAGCTCAGAGCATAAAACTAGGGCTGATCAAATTATAGTATTGGTGCATCATTAGTGATTTTATTATAGACAATAATTACAATATATATTGGGCGTGTTCAAAATATGTTCCACCCCCCACCCATCACCCAACGCCCTATATTGATACAAATAAAACTGCTATGCCACGACAGACAACCACACACCACTGTCTAAAATAATCAGTATCAAATGTTATCATAATTATTTATATTAAGAAATTATCATTATTATTATTATACAATAGGACATAAAAAAATGGCTTTTGGGGTGGGTGGGTCCCCCAAATGTTGACACTATGGCACGGCCCTGTTGTAGACCTCTGATGCCAACATTTTCCATGCAAACAATGACTTGGTATTCCCTGTCACTCCTACTTATAGGTCTAAAACGATCCGCACTGTCTGACTTGTATTGTGTTACGCACTGTAATATATATATAACGTTTCACAATGCAGTGAAGCCAAGGTCAGATTTGACACGTTTCTGCTGCAATAAAAGTTGTCAGTGGTTTAGACTCTAAAAAAGAATCGCTAGAGAGAAAAGTAGACAATTAAAGTGAAATAAAACAGACTTTGTGCACCAGTTAATTCCAATGACATTGGGAATTACGCACCAAATAACCCGAAAACTGTGCATAAAAAAATATTAATGAGACAAACAGCGTCGCAGCAAAGCAGTAATATTTCCTGTTTAAACAGCATCTCCAGATAAAGTTAGAAAGTGGAGAGAACAGCAGCATACCTGTCCATGAGCGCAGATGTCCCGTGGCTGTGGCTCAGTCCGGACTGATCAGTGTTCATTGCAGTGCAGTGGTCGTGTGTGTGTGTGTGTGTGTGTGTGTGTGTGTGTGTGTGTGAGTGTGTGTGTGTGTCCAGCAGCGCAGGGCGGAACGCAGCTAACAGGACAATTGATCACACACAGCTGGCACCTTATTTATTCCCCACTAACAGTCTGCTTTATACAACTTTAAACTTTAATGTGTAATGTGTTACCAGTGTCCGGGCTGCGCCAGCTCGTCTGAGGTGTGCCAAATTTATCACTGTAAATATTTTATGATTCTTTAGGCGAAGCGCTCAAATGATTCTTTAAGGGCTGCCTTCTGCTCTCGTTTGTTTTCATGTTATTGTGAAGATATTCTGGGTTGTTTGCGTTTGCTGCTGTGCCGACCTTTTGTCTCAAATAATAATAAACTTTTTGGGAAAATAAACTGCAAAACGAATATAATATAACCGTAGGGGATGTAAGGAATAGAAAATATAAACATTGGTTGCAAAGAAATAAAATATAATATATTAGGGCTGAGGTATATCACAGTTTGCCGGTGGATCATTCACCCACGCACTGTTATGCATACACACACAATTTTAATGCAGATTTTTGATGAGCAGGCAGCAGAGGGAGGAGTTAAAGTGTAGAAGAGAGCAAGGGAAGATTTAGGGTTTAAATATGACAGTGTCAAACTGCGTGGTCAAACATGTCACATTACTGGGGCCCAGCGACAGTTAAAGTTGAGTTTAAAGGTCCAGTGCGTAAGATCTGAAGGGCAGAAATGTTAAATAATATTCATAAAATGTTTTATTGGGGTGGCATGGTGGTGTAGTGGTCAGCATTGTCAGCCTCACAGCAAGAGGGTCCCTGGGTTCCCCAGAGTGGGGGAGCCCTTCTGTGCAGAGTTTGCATGTTCTCCCTGTGTCAGCGTGGGTTTTCTCCAGGTACTCCAGCTTCCTCCCGCAGTCCAAAGACATGCAGATTAATTGGTGACTCTAAATTGGCCGTAGATGTGAATGTAAGCATGAGTGGTTGTCTGTCTCTATGTGTCAGCCCTGGGATAGATAGCATGGGTGTAAATTTCAGGGGGATGCAGGGGGCACGTCCCCCTTGATATTTAAAATGTGCATTTGTCCCTGCTCATAAAATCATTTAAATAGCAGAGGAGTTTTATTTTGACAAGGTTAAAGACATTTACACAATAGATTGCAGAAAAGGCACAAATTGGTGTACAAAATTTACCAGAATGCAGGAAATTAAGAGTTTAATGCTCAAAATTTATTGGCAGAGGAGTTTCATGTCCCCCCAAGTCTGGAAACGCCCCTGTACATTAGTTCATAATCACCTGCAGCACTGCCCCCTCTGGCACATATTAGGACAATCCAATAAAGAATGACAGCTTAGCTTCCAGGGGGGGGCGGTGATGGTCACAACACACGCACAAGATATCAATATATTTTGTTGCAAGACTAAGAATATGTATCAATCTCATAAAAAGTTGATACCCCTTTTGTGGTATTATACGATGAGAATAAATGCAGACAATAAAAAAAGAAGAAGAAGAAAAAAAAAAAAAAAAGTTTATAATCACCTCAATGTTCTACGGTAGCCTAAATCAAACACTGAGTCTGGACAGGGCTATTTGCATTTTTGTGTTGGCCACCACTTGGCACATGAGAAAAGTTCAAGTTCTGCAACCTCACCACTAGATGCCACTAAACCCCACATACTAGACCTTTAAAGACTCAGTAATGGGAAAAAAGATCAGTAATTGGTGGTGGGAACAGGCAGTCATGGCACTTTTTGTATGTGTATGTGGACACGGCGTAAATTTCGGAGGGGTGGGGTGGTCCCTCCCAGTATTTAGAATATGTACGTATACTCACCCCAATAAAGACAAGACAGCAGCAGAGGACTTTTATTATGAGAAACTTGATGACATGTATACTAAAACAGTCATCACAATGTAGAAAATTAAATATTTGATGCTCAGATTTTTTTGCAGTGAGACCCCCACACCCCCCATTTCATGTGTCTCCCCCAGTATTGACATGAAATCTACACTCTTGTATGTGGACCTGGAGCTTATGTCAGATAATTATCTGAAAACCTAAAAACAGAGTTAGGTCAATATGCAGGGTTTGTGAGGAAATAATGTAAGGAAGTTACAAGAGAACCCCACTGTGATGCTGTAATATTGGATATCATGGGGTTAAATCAGTAACTACTTGTTCAAGTGTCATTTAAAGATCATCAGGGTCCTGCCCTATAAGTCAAAATGTAAGTTACAGTTAAGTTAAGCTGCAGAGGTGCACTGCATGACTCTGCAGTACCATCAATGTCAGCAATACGATCTTCTGCAAGGTTTACCAAAATACAGAAACTGTCCTCTACATATGCTCTGAGTCAGATAGAAGTTACTTTTATACAGTGACTGCTTATGATGTCATGTCATTTACTAACAGTAGATGGCAGGAGAAGATTGTATCTCTGATATGCAACAACATAACAGGAGGCACTTCAGTGGAGTGTTGGAGCCATGAGGATACTGTTTTCCATTAAATTACTGAATTAATTAAATGTTATTTTTTAGCACCCATTATCATTATTTACCACACAATCAGTGTCGGGGTCAAGATTTTTAAAACCACTTGAATTCAGGCAACATTTTTGTCTTCCATTCTGTCATGTACCAAGAATTAAAACCACAATAGAACAGCATTTCCCTTTGAACCATGTCCTCATTATCTACCAAAGCATGGCACTTGAAGAGGTGTTTCATCTGGTTGGATGTACTCAAAAATTCCTTGCAGATGGTCAGCAGCACTGATACTTGTTAAGCACTATTCCCAAGTGCAGTGGTGTTCCCAGTAAACACTACTGATGGTGTGGGTACTGTTTCCAAGCAGATTAGTTGGTGATAACCATTTGAAAGCCATCTGTCCTTAACAGTATTTTTCACATGATTTAAAGTGATCAAGAATACAGCATGATATTAAAAAGGTCAGCAAAATGAAACCCAAGCACAACACATTTTAAGCTGTTGTATTAAGGTGACAGTTTATTCACTATTTACTTCCATATAAAAAATAGTTAACAAAGCAGTTTTTATTCATTCATGTATTTCACAACACTTAAGGTAAAGAAAAATACATTTAACTAAATTATTCAAGACATATAAAATGAAGCCGACTGAATAATTATTAGCAACACAAGTTAAATTCCACAAAATATATATTTTGCTCTGTTTCGACTGTGGACAAAACAAATGACAGCTTCAGTTTAAGAACTTTCATTAAGTTGAAACCAAATGCAGCTTTTCCATAAGTAAAAAAAATCTGTTAATTTGCTCCACAAACTCATAAAAAGAAACAGATGCAGGCTAAAGTACATAAAAATGCTTAGAAATGTGAAACTGAAGTTTTCTTATGGGAGAGAGTTTCATGCTACAGGACTGTGACACAGTGGGCAGCAGTTATACTTGCTGATCTCCTGCCCTACAGCGCAGTGTTTACACACGTTGCACATCCAGAACTGGTACTCCTGGATCGGTAGACCTGTCACAATGCATGTGGGTAATTTTCCTTCCGTCCTAGAATAAGAAAATAGAATTAGTTGAAGTCAGAGAATATGCTCATGTAGTAAGATCATAGAGACCTCAATGAAAGGCTTAAAGGAAGACAAAAAGTTATGAGTGGTCTGTTGGTCAAGTTTCTATTTTAGTGGTGAAAGGATGTCCCTGGTCCCTGTCTCTATAATCTCTATGAACAGATATCTGTATATGTGTGCAGAATCTGTAGGCCAAGATTATGTCTGTAGTCTGTTTGTAGTCTGAATGGTGTTGACCAATCATGTTTGAACATCACGTAAACAGTCCATGTGGAGAGGCGTAACACAATGGTTGAAATTCAGTCTCGGAACCCATCTGCTATCATTCAACAACAATTTAGCTTTTTATTAGCTTTGAATTTTTTTCATCTGCATTCATATGCATATATGTGTTTATAGAGATTAGCTGAAATGACCAACCGAACCAAATTAGGTATTTGTAGATTCTTAGCATTTCCTCTATTCAGCATTCACTTTTAGAAAGTTACATTCATAAAGACCAATGTTGCTTTCTCTGTCTACAGCAACTGGCTCTGTAATTTACCTTATTACCCTAAAGTGACAGAAACTGCTGTGTAGAAAAATCATCTGAGAATCCATTTTAAAGTTACTAGAGAAAAATACATTTCAGCAATTCTGTTTTGACAATGGGTAATGACTGTAGCTCATTTTAACTGTTGGTGTAATAATTTGCTGCATTTGGACTTAAATGATTGTTTTTTGTCTTTTGCCTGGAGATGGAGCAGGGAACTTTAAAATGTAGTTGTAGTTAAAGTAAATGTTTCACAGTGCAAGGCACAGCATTATGCTCATGTTGACTCTTCAGGGGAAAATCCCAAATAAAGAGTAATGTAGACTGTTGTTTACTGCATTTACACCCATTCATACTATAGGTTAATGTTTTAGTACTGTTATCCCTCCCACTGTAGATTCAGACAAGCTCATCTTGTGTTTGATATATCTCTATTTCTCATGGTAATCAGTGAATCCTAAGTGTGTGTAAGAAGAGGAAAGACTGGCTTAATTCCCCCACAACATGTCCTTTAAATGATTTTAAATACTATGATAATGTTATTTTACAGCCATACAGTTATGGAAGCTAGTCTTCTGTCAGTGTTTGGAGCCAGAGTGTGATCTAAACTCATCGGTGCCCTCACCCCTCTGATGATTCATACAGCTCTGTTGAGTGACTGTCCTTTGGGGTGTGCTTGGTGAAGATCTCCAGGGCCAGATCCTCATAAGGCTGTCGCTGCTCAGGGTCCAGACTCTCTAGGGACTCCAGCTTGATGAAGGCCTGCGAGCATGTGCCAAAGGCCCTGTTGGCTGCAGAGCAAATGGCGAGCAGAGAGTAGATCTCCACTGGCGGGATGATGTCCTCATACTCACGCAGGTGAAGGGCTTTAAAAATGGGAAGCAGTGAGGAGTTAGATTTCAACTGTGTTTGGTTGTATCTATGATAGGAAACTAACTTGTCTCAAGTCCCAATACTATCCAAGTCAAGAAAAATTAATTTGTGACCTACTGATTGACATGTATGATACTAAGGTATCTCATATAATTTGATAATGCACTATATAAACTAAATAATATCTCATAAACTCAACTCCTGTCTTTGAATCAGTGTGGAAAATATTGTATAATAATTATTACATTATCTGGTGTAGTGTCTTGTGTGATGTGGTACCTGTGCGCATGGCATTCTCAATGTAGCCTCCATATAGCTGCCTCTGAGCCAGCAGAAAGAAGTGATACGCCTCCGCTCCACGCCAGGCATTGTCCACAATACGATTGTCTGAAGAGGTTGCATCTTCCTCAAGCAGCCCAGCAAGTGCAGATGTTGCCTAATTATAGTAATATGATATTTGAAAGTTTTTATTGAAAAAGAAAACGAAATAGAAACATATATTCCTACATGTATGAAGTATTAGCAGTGATACATTACCTCAGACTTTTTCCCTTTGGCTTTGCTCTGCTGTGACGTCTTCACCTGCTCATGGTAATTTTCAACCAGACGTGCTGCCAGCACATAGAGCTTCTTCACCCGCAGTGGTCGGGTCCTTTTCTCCGCCTCCTCATCTGCGATCTGTAACAGCAGCCACAAAGTCCATGCCCACAAACAAGTTATTCCAGCTATTATCTACATATAGGAGAAGCATATATATGTATATATATTTATTTGTTACATAATAGTTTTTCTCTCAGTTATTATATTATCTATTATATTTTTGCTGTAACATAGGAAAGTGGCTTGCAATAAGCTGGTCCAAGGTATGATTCCATTTTTAACTATCAACCCTGTTAAAATACTGCTAAAGGTGCTGAAGGAAGCTAAAAAAAAAAATCGCTTGCCTATTAATTTGAGCTCAGCAAAAATTCTGGTTTGACCTTGAACATGACAGACAGAGAGTGTCACCCCTTTTGCTGCCAGCTAAGCATGATCAGGGCACACATGGGGGGCTCCAGAATGGGACAGCAGGGCAGGGTCAGTTCAGCAGAATCAACCAGGTTTGTGTCTTTTAGCTTGTACATATGTATATGAACTCACATTTGTTTTTCTATAATTAGGTGGTTTGTGTTTCTTAATTTTGACTAATCTGTCCAGTATTAGTCGCCCCAAGACTTTATAGAGCAGGCCCATAGTGGACTTGATCCCCAAAAACTGCTCCCAGACCCTAAGGAAGGGGGCTGGTTTATTAGGGATTGACAGTTATTTGGTGTTTGGATTTGATTATCGTTAAAGAAGGGGGGAATGACCTTGCTTTCCCTCCCCAAGCTGCTGGTTCTGTTCCTTTCCGTGTGTATATGCATTGGGAAAAATGTCAAGCTTCAAACTCCAGTGTACAAAAAGCGCATGAAAACATAAACCTACCTTAAACATGAGCTTGGCCGCATCAAGGAAATGGTGGGCTTTCCGATACAGTTCCACCGCCTCTAAAGTTTTATTCTTCTCAAGAAGATGTGTAGCATATTTGGAAAGAAGAGGTTTAATCTCCTTCATGTTGTGGGTCCTGGCAAGTTCTACTGCTTTGTTCCACTGTAAGACAAGGACAACACTGAACCAAAATCATGTCCCTCCTCCTCTTCTACTTCCATACATAGAATCTACCACAGCGCACAAAAAACAACCAATCACAGGCGAGGGGTCTCTAACACAGCTGTTAATCGTATCAAACACTGCTTGTGAACTGCTGTCAAACTAGGCAGCACTGATCAAATATGTTTGTGACCTGGCCACCATGTTGGACACCTGTCGACCAAAGTACCAAGCATCGCCCACAGCTGGACCAACTGTCTCATGTTACAGCCTAACAATACACATAATATGTTTCTGAAAATGTTTGAGGCCAGAAATAGACAATGCAAAAACAGACTCTTGATTAATATTTGATCAGCGCTGCCTAATTTGACGGACTGAAGCACACAAGCAGTGACTGACATGATTAACAGCTGCATTAGAGACTCCTCGGCTCTGATTGGTTGAATTTGTTAACGTGCAGTAAGGCCATTAGAAGCGCCACAGGGCAACAGAGTAGGCAGAGGAATGGGCTTTCTTTTCAAAGATTATCTGTCTCATTTACTGCTGTGTCAAAAGAAGTTATTCTTTATTAAAGTTATCAACTACAGCTTTAGTGAAAATCAGGTTAGAACTTAAATCACTTTCTGGCTTTCATTCCTTAAACACTCCTGAAAATGACCCATAGCTGTATATCTCACTTGCAGTCACAAAATAAAAGTTAGATAACAGAGAGCCCACTGTATTTTTCCACATCCTGTGGATAAGCCAACTGGAAACTGAAGAGGAAACAGTTAAAGTGCAGCCTGTTCATTTCACTGTCAAAAACACAGCATTAACACAGTAGGAGGAACTGCCAAGAGAAGAGGAAACAGGGGACGCTAATGACTTCTCCTTTTGGATTAACACAGGGTCAATTACAGCACAAATTTAACGTCTTTTAAATTAAAGCCAGCTGTGGTGAAACATCTCTTCACAGTGTAACAGCTGCAGCTTAGATAATTAATTTTAAGAACGTTCTTTCTTTTGTCCAAACCTGAGCAAAGAACAGTTAATCAACCCGTCTTTGTCAAATGCCAAATTTACATTGGAAGAGCAAAGTTTGAGAGCAGCATTCACACTCTGGGGCTAAATATGACACAGGAAGAGGATAGGAGTGGGAGGACAGCAGGTGCCACACTGACACAGTGAGGTGTGTGTTTTATCTGAAGATGGCTGAGGGAAGGCCGTGTGTGTGTTCAGAGTGTCACTCAGAAACTCTGGCGCCACAGGTTTTCTGTCTGTCTCTCACCTGGTTCAGATGGACACAGGTGTCAACGGCAGCTTTGGGCTGGTTGCACTTCAGGTAGGCCTGCACAGCTTGTTCACACATGCCGACAGTGGCAAACATTTGTCCAATATCCTGAAACACAGACACGGAGACAGAGACAATAGAGAGGCAAGAGAGGGTTGGAATTATGGATTCAGAGTCACTGATGTCTGAAATCTCTACATAAAGCCCAAAGAGAATATCAATATCGAGTAATTTTTGGTCAAATCTGAACATTTGGCTCACCGGTAAAAGCGTATGATTCTCTGGCAGCATAGTGGTCAGCTTTTCAAGGCCATAATAGTCCTCTAACATGTAGTAGCATTCTGCCAGCCTCTCCTGGTTACGACCTTGAAGGTAGTACTTGCACTGCATTGACCCTTGAAACAGAAAGGATTTATACAGTATTTAAGACTGATAGTGAGACAGTTTAATTTGATTTTAAAGCAGCTCTTTATGACATTCAGAACATTAATATAGCAGCAACCAACTATTTGCTATGTTAAGATATAGTGAAGTACTGGCATCCTGAGCAGAGAATACAGCCAGGCTACATCTTGTTCTCTGTTCGCTGTTGTGCAGTCCGGCTATGTGTGCATGTGAGTCCATGTGTGTACGTCCCACTGGCTGGCTAATCCCCACCACTTTGCACTGCACTCATATGGCAGTCACTGCTGATATTGAGACAGCATCGGCATGGAAGTGTAGTGCTCAGTCTCCTGTTTCTCCTGTTAACACCGTTAGCTGTGTCAGCACTGTTGCTGCTGTTAGCGCTGCCTGAACAGTTATCTACAAGCCTCTGATTCAGCCTCCTCCATGTTGAGGGCCTTGTGTAGACGCCTTCGAATCTTAAGTCAAGTTTTCATCCAAATGTAGTGCAATTTTTAACTGAATTTTCAGAAAGTTGGTAAAATGTGAATTTATATGCTTTTCCACCCACTGCTGTTATGTGACTATTGGGAGTGGTTCATCTAAATAAGCAGTAGGTGGCACTAATTCTCCAGTCAGGTGTCAATGCGGAAGAAGGCGCAACGAGATGATGTAATTAAAAGAGCCCCACTCAAACCTTAACCAAAGAAAAAAATGGATGCATAACAATGGAAAGCACACAGGACAATGGAATTAGATAGATTTTAAGAACGAATATCACACCGATGTGCACTTGGAAGAGTTCTAGTCACAGCCCTGTGTGCATACATAAAGGCAGGTAAAGGCAGTCCAGAGAGGACGAAGATTGCTTGCAGTGGTCTATGCAACAACAGCACAAACAGGTTATAATATCATATCAGTGTCATCTTTAATCCTGTTAATCTGTTTCCACTGTACTTAGTTACATTCACCTTGTATTGATAGACCAACTTTTCCACCTTCCCCAAGTGTTAAAACCTTTTTTGCAATATTTCGAGATTTTTTATTTTTACATTTTTGGCAATTTGTCTCCTGTTTTTGCAAATTGAAAATATGCATGAAAATAGGCGTATGTAAACACCCCGATTGACTCGCTCTGAATATCATATAGAGCTTCCTTAAAGTACAATATTCACATAGCCAGAGGTACACTGAAGAAGTTATTGATGGCTCTAATAATTCCTCTTGTCCATAGCCGTGACTCAGACTGCTGAAGCCTTATATTATCTTTAGCTGAACCTCAGAGTGCATTTTTGCAAAGAATGTGGACATTTTGTGGATTTTGCCCTACATCATTTACACTGGACTCATGTCAGGAGAGGATTACTTCACAGCTAGTGTGGACAGAAAGAATGAATATGTTGACAATAACTCACATTGGTGAAAGATAGAACTGACAAAATGTTAACTGATCCTTTAATTATGGATTTTTAATTAGCATTTATATTACTATACAACTGAGCGACTAATGACATATTATTTGGGTTGGGATATACTAAATATACTGCATGGTACTAATGACAATCTTGTGATTGAAAATGGGTGTTTATATTTGCATAATTTGTTTATGTATTATAGCTCTAAACTATTCCAATAATGCATATCTATGAATGTGTAATACATTCATTTGATAAATTAAATTCTGCTCTGTTTTTCTGAATTAATAAGATTGTCTCAAAATTATGCAAAACAATGATGTCTCATATTGATTTATGAATAGATTACTGTCTCAGGACATTCAGAAAAAGAGAGCAGATTTTTTTCATTAAAACCTTTCTCAGAATTCTGAAAAAATAATCTTGTTATTTAGAAAAATTACTTTTTTTTTTTTTTGAAATGACTGCATTACGTTTCTGTACACATCCCCTGAACAAAGAACAAAAAAAAACTGGACTGTTTGATGAAATACTTCAATGTACAAATCACAGAACTCCCCCCCAAAACAGATATACTATCTATGGAGCCCCTAAAGTCCTGAAAGTTGCTATGTATTTTGCTATATACATTGTTTGATTCGCACAAGATAATAGATAATATCTTTTGGTACTTTTGGGGCTCCGTAACTATCTAACACATGTATGTATTGTTCTATACTAACTACAGTGATACACTGAATGACCAAAGAAAGAATATGTAAACTAAATTTTAATACCATTTCTGTCTGTCAGCAAAGTAGTCTCCAATCGCATTGTACGCCTGTTCCAGCAGAGCATCATCACAGTCCCCAGAGCCAGTTTTGAGCAGCTGCAGCACCCTGAACCAGTCTCCCAGCTTGATCCTAAGGCTGATGGCAAGGTCCCTACAAGAAAGAAAACATCAACATGCTTAAAGAACTGATGGCATAAGGTAACACTGACATTAAAATGACAAAGTAAATGATTGGACGTTCTGATGAAACCATCAAATACGCCCCAAAAAATACAGCTACATGTACCTGCGATCCATATCCAGGTACATCCGCTCAGCTTCCTCAAACCTGCTGAAGTAAGCTGCCACCTCTGCCTGTTTCATTGGCTCGCTCTGCAAGTTGCCCAGCCGCTTGACAAACTCAATGCCCTGGTAGTCTTTGCAACGGACAAAGGCCTGTTCAGCTGTTTTCAGATCCAGTTTCTGGAGGGCTGCCTCAGCCAGAAGACGCCTGGCGGTGTCATAACAGAGAGAGGGGGTCAGTTAGCTACTATCACCAGTACAGCTGCGAGGCATAATCTGATGCATAAATTCTTATACACACTCTAATACGATTGATTTAGATTCAAACTGTAATGAAGCTATTAAGCTGTATGAAGTCACTGAACAATCTGTGACTAGGACTGATGCTTGCAAATGTAAATCATTACCTAAAGACCAGAGAATTGTCTGTAATCAATTGATCTGTTTCAAACTTAATGATTCTATGACTCTATTGATGTGTGAGATGAGTGCAAAGATTATCCTAAGGTCACAGACTGGAGCTGACTCCTTGAACGGACTCCCACTTTTTGATGTTGCCAGATTTTGAGGGATGCTGCAAGAATTGACACACTACCCAGAGAACATGCATAAGCTAAAGTGATGACACTGCTGCTACAAAAGATTCATCATAAATCTCTGCAATAATCCTCCTGCACCAGCACAGAGTTCATGCTCAGACAAAGCAGCTATTAACTGGTGCTGACCTGACCTGACAGCAAAGTTCAAATATCTTCTGAACAGAACATTTTTGAGAATAGATTTTGCTGCTTTGTATCACTGGGTCCATGTTTAGCTTGATAAAATTACATATAATTTTCTTAATTGTTTGTTTCTATCATCATTGTACAAATTAACTGTTAAACCCCCCCCACAACATCTGCAGTGGATCTTTGGTGTTCACATTTTGCCACTTTGCACCATCCAGACAACAACATGATTTCCTGGTGTAGCCAAAACTTCAGTTACTGAGCTGCCGTCGTGATGTGTCATCCTTTTGCACTTTTCACAGCTGCACATACATGGACTAAAATGTTGGTCAATGTTAGGCCGTCAGGTGAGCGTCTGTCACCCTCATTGATGTGGTGTGTCCTGCACTGATGCCCCTAGTTGGTCCTTCTTTTTTCTGAAAATTAAGCATGTTGAATCGATGTTGTTGACGGTGGAGCCCAATGGTGGATGAAATCACTCTGATTTTCAGCTCAGCTCAGAGCATGAGAAGAAAAAAGGAAGTGAGGAAAGTAAACAAAGAGCTAAAGTCAAGAGGGAGACCACAACAAACTTACTAGATAAAGTAAGATTATTTTTCACATGCTGGTTGGCCGTCAGCTGTAGTCTTTGTGGTGTGTTCATGTGCAGCTTTTTGGCCAGGCACAGCAATATCAGGCGACGCAGCAGGGGTCGTCCCTCGCTGCTAGCTCTCTAAAGTCAGTGTAGTGTATCTGGGCCTTAAGACCTACCACTTAATGTCACACTTGCACATTAAAATAAGGCCCTTAAACTTAAAGCCATGCTTTATGCTGAATAGGAAGTAAAGATCAACACTTTGTATTTACCAGAGTCTTGGGTGAGGATTATCTTCAATGAACTGTGAGGCATCCTCAATCCCCACTTTTTCAATCAATGCACGACTGTCCCTCAGGGAGCGGATTTCAAAGTTGATGAGGTTGTCTTTGTTAGGCCTCTCTGGATCCTGTCGGGCAAGATCCCATAAGAGTTTCATTAAATCGACAAATACAAACTGCACCTCTGAGCACTTTAAAGACACAGCAAAGCAGTGAGGCGTAAAAAAAAAGAGCCTTTCCTCATATTAATACCACAAAAGGATGAATTCTCTATTGTAAATCTATCTGCTTTAGGATATTTAGGAGGCAAAATAAAACGTTTCATTGAAACTATGAGAAAATATATACAAATATATACATAAATATCTATATAAGCATGAGTTTTACCTTCATGATTTCATCAAGCAGGACAGATTTGATTTCCAGGTCTTCAAAGTTGCAAATGTACCCAGATGTCTGGATGGGTTCCTGTTTAAAAAAAAAAAAAAAACGTACAATACATGATGGCATTAGTTGCTAAATGTTTCTTTAGTAATGACAAGACAAGGTGCAGCTGACCATCACACAAACAAATAAGCACTCACCTCTGGGTCTAGGTTCCTGAAGACATACATCCTTGTCTTCTCCATCATGGCAAACAGATCAGGATTGTCATTGGCCCACTTCATGTCCCAAACATCCTTGCGCTCAAACTTGGATGGATCTCCCGCGGATGCCTGGTTTCCTAAACTGTCGTCTGTAGAGGCACGAACTTCCAGGTCCAACAAAGTCAGCACGCCCGCAATGTCAATGGTGGCCAGACGACTAAACGAAATTATAATTAAATTTAATGAAAAATTGAACAGCATTTAAATTTGACAAACTGTGTTTGAGCTGATTAACAGTGCCTGCCTGGAGTTGCAGTTCAAGGACAGATAGTAGGCTCTGTTGTTCAAAGTGTATTTCTGGATGAGGACAACATTTGGGAGGCTGTATCTATGGATGGTGCCAGACTCACGGCCCTGGAAACACACATATACCCAAACACTTATTGTTTTACTTTAATTTCACTTTTCATTTTATTGCATAATTCAGAAAACAAGAGATGTACATACCACAATCAGGGTTCTGTCTGTTGCTGTAATACAACAAATGGGATCTCGGGTTGCCTGAAACAGAACAGAAACAGAACAGAAACATACATGCGAACCATGACAATAAAAAATAAACTGATAATAAAACATAAATATTGATAAAATTTCATTTAATTTTTTCCTTTGTGAGCTGAATATTTATTTAAAATTAAATTACCATTTGTTGTAGTTTATATATATGTTCTGAAATTTAAACAGTTCACAAGTAAGGCTTTAGACAATTCCAGTGAATTTTACTCCCTGTGAAAAAGTTTGTTTTTGAAAAAGTTTTTGTTATAAAACTTTTAACTCTGAGAGGTGAAAATGTCTCTTACTGTGAAGGCTTTTGCAAAATCTGGACCACTGTCGTTGGCTCCAGATGGATTGCTGTCAATGTGATAGACCCTAGAAAGACAGGAAGTGAGAACAAATGAGAAAGAGCCAGACATAGACAGACAGTTGCCCTTTCCACTAAGGTCAGTTGTGGTTCAGGTGCTAGGAAAGCCCTGGCAGAACATTATGTCACGCCTAGCCTGTCTGGAACCTCAGTGGCCTTTGATTCAGATGAATGAATCCTTTTCATAGCACTGTCAGTACCAACACTC
This sequence comes from Cephalopholis sonnerati, assembly GCA_019142605.1. Taxonomy (NCBI): domain Eukaryota; kingdom Metazoa; phylum Chordata; class Actinopteri; order Perciformes; family Serranidae; genus Cephalopholis; species Cephalopholis sonnerati. The sequence goes on along the minus strand of JAGQAX010000015.1, from coordinate 13,204,823 downwards.
CACACTGAAACAGTACGCCACTAAACCAACTGACTCACAGATTTTTAGCCTTGTGGTTTCATTACTTCCCTGTAACTTTCCATGATCTGCTTAATGTGTACTGAAAGTTCTGACATGGGCCTTCTATTTTGTCCTCATCCAGTTTAGATGCAGCTCCATTGTGCTGTAAATGTTAGGCCAATGTCTGAGAAAACTCACCGTTCTCTTCCCTCCTTCTTGGTTCTGGTCACTTGGTTGATCTCCAGGGCAGTTAATTTCTTTGCCACTCTGTACTGCCACAAATAGAAAGCCTCTTTGGATGCAGCGATCACATGTGTCTTGGTCATGGTGACAAACAGTGGATCTGAACAAGTAGACGAGTGACAGACGTCATTAAAAAGATGGCGATCAATGTAGAGTGTTTATAATTTCTTGTCATTTGGAAGCAACTGAATCAATCGTATCGAGTTTTTTTTTTAATGTCATTTGGTGGATCATGTGTGTGCACAGCATCTGGCATCACATTTCAACCAACATCACCAACTAAGTTTTGAGTTTGTTCTTACATACACATGTATAGTAATTAGGTATTGACATCTGGGTGGTAAAGAGTTACATAAAACAGGGTGAACTATACCAAAAACCTGGTACATTAATATTTGTAAATCACTATAAATCTTTCTTTTCTCTAACTTTGAAGTACAAACAACACACATACATATTTTCTGTGTGGATAAATACAGACAACACAACATATAGTGCAGTGTGTTCTCAAACAGATAAACTTTAAAGCCATCGTGAGGCCAGAGGAGGAGACGTCTCCAAAAGGCACACACTTGAACTCTCTCTCTTATTATTTAACCTACGTGGGATATCTGAAATCCATTCAGATCCACTGAGCCTTTGAGATCTGCAGACTTTGAACTGTCTTGGCCTTATGTTCTCAGCAAACATTCAGTCATGTCAAGCAGAGACAGACTGCTAAATATCTGTGAGATATAAAGATGCCCAGTGCTAACTGTCTGTTTGCTATAAGATGCTGTGGGCCTATGAAAGATGTAACTGTGGGCAGCAGGTGGCAGAATGCCAACCACCATGTCTCTATACACAGGGTGCGATCTCTCACATTGGCTTGAAGAAATACACCAACCTTATGGTAAATGAGGGCTGTGATCATTCCACTGCCATGCCACGAGGATATTATTACCAAGTTCACCTCTGTGTCTCCACTGTATGCACACTTACAGGGCACGTGCCTTGTTTAGTCATTGGTATAATGTAAGAAAATTCACATTTTATATTGTGTTGACTAGAAAATGAAATGGCATCACAAGAGAAATATGTCTCACTTCACTGTATGAACTCACCAATGTCAATGTATTTGGAGTCCAGTGGCGTCCCAATGGAGTTGCACAGAATCAGGACATACTGAAAAACAAGCAATAATGCAACATTATTCTACAGTCAATGTTTCTTTCTTTATCAAAACAAATAGTCCTCATTTTAAGTGTGTGGTTTTAGAGTTTACATTACCCTTGCATGACTTCCAGACTCTAACTCAGCATCCTCCTGTGTGGTGATGAATTAGAGACATGCAGCAAGACAGCAGAGAGACATTTGTGACGTTTACTATTACAACTCACTCTGGTATCTTCATCTGTATAATCTGTATCTTCCTTATTGTATGTAAAAGTTAGAACAGATCTATCAGAAGCAATGGATAAGCTTGTCAGAGTCATACAGCATAAAACAATAATAATTTCTTCTCACTGTTGCCAAGCTACAATAGGACATATAATCCAGAGGTGTTTGAACCTGAGGCTGGGTGTCATCTGCCTTGCTGGCTAGGATGCAGAAGTCTCCCGAGGTTGTGATGGACATCAAGCTCTTGACATATTTGACAAACTTCTCGTTGTTTTTGGTGTCCCAGAAAACCACACAGTACTCCTGCCGCTCTGGCTTTGTGTAGGCATACACCACTGTGCTGCAACAGTAGCCCCACTGTAAAGAGACATAAAGAGCTGCTGAGATTCACCTTCTGTGTGTTGCTTCTAAACTCTGGGAAGAAATCTGATCAAACAAAAGACAAGTTCCTTCAATCAACCCTCCTGTCAGAATTTAGTACATTGGAGGTGTAGTGCAGTAGCCATATCCCTATGGTAGTAATTTTCACTTTAGGTTCATATAAAAATATTTGTCTTTGTTTTTTTTAGGCAATGAAGTTACTTAGGTTTCACTGTTTTTGAACATTTGGAAACATGATGTGAAACTATGAATGTTAATGTTAAAGGATAATAATTTTCATACAACTTTTTAGGCCTACCCTACATTGACTAATTTCACAGTGTTTCACCCAAACAGATGGCTACTATGTATATTTATGTATCATATGACGCACACCCTCCATGTAAGAGAAGAAAGTCAATGGTCAAAAGAACCTTTAGATACTTACAAATGAATGTAACACTGCCCCAATATATTTAAAACGTTCAACTGATTTAAAGACAGGCGGGGCTCATTTATATTACTATCATTTTTATTATCTCTGCCCTGATGAATACTCTGAGTAACTGGCCAGTGTTTAAACTGTACATGTGCCAGATTAACTACCGGTTTTTCTATAGAAATAGAATGAAAGTAGAATGGACATTCACATTCAAATCAATGTTGCAGTATGATCAAAACAGCAGACATTATAATGTGTACTGCTGCCACTGCACCTGTTGCAGCAGGCTAACTTCTGTACAAATTAGAAAAAAAACTGACTTGCCGCAAGTCGCAAACTCACTGAGGTGAGTTTTCGCAGTAACGACCACACATGTATTGAAGAGGTACAAAGCATGGAGAGGTGTCTTTTGTGCACAGTCTCCACTGGGTCGCTCCTTAAGAGGAACTGAGGATTTCTGGATTTAACTGCTTCATATTTTTATACGTAAGTAAAAGAATCAAAATCTTTGTTCATGTTTGGCTACGTAATCCATGTCTCTAATGTCAGAGGTTGGTCTGATTTCAGTTGAGTTTTAACTTTTGGCTCGGTAACATACCAGGACATACAGATGCTATTAATAATGAATGTGATTATAGGCCAAGGCTTTATGGTGTCCCACTGACGTGTAGTCACCATAAAAACTAACAACAAACGCCATTTTCTTTTGAACTGCTCAAATGACCATGGCAAACAGTTACATGTCTGTTTTAATCTCATTCTACTTTTATGAAGTGCCTTCAAGAACTGTTCTCTCCCAACAATCTTTGACTGAAAGTAAGCCACACTTGTTGTCCATTTACCTTGTAGTCTGGTCTTATGTTAGCAAAGTAGATGTAGGAGTCCACAGCCAGACCAATACGCAGCCCTCCTCCCTCCCAGCCAATTCCTGTCATCTGCTTCCCAGGCACTTTGAGAGTTCTCAGATGCTGTTTAAACAAGAACATTTTAAGTCATTTTAAGCAAAAAATCTCAACTCTTTCCTGTCTCATAGCATTTGTATTTCTGCACTGGGGTCAGTAGGGTGTATGGGTATGCAATGCAGGATTTCAAGTCAATACTAATGACTCGAGAACAGTTTTGTCAGGTGCTGACATTTCTGGATTTCAGAGCACAGTTCCCAGCCTACTTGTATTTTCCACTACTGAGCAATATAGGATAGTACAACAACAGAGAAACTGACATTGCAAGGTATTTCATTCTTAAATTAAATTTAAAAAGGGAACAAAACGCACTGTATTCTTTATAAACTCAGCTCATTCTATGTAAAGTCTTCTTTTTAATCTCATATATGATATTGACAGGAACACTGCATGACAGTGTTCTGCACATGTCTGATCTTCAAGTATAAAACTCTTGTACATAAGTCAGCAAGGCAACAGAATCTTCACTCTCACCTCTCCAAATGGTGTGTAGAACTGCACAACATTGAATTCTTTCTCCAGATTTGAGGCTCTGAGAGAACCCGCTACTGCCAGGACACTGCCACAATGATTCCACTGGATACTGACCACATTCATCAGAGTGTCAATACACACTGGGTCTGAAGAAAAGAGGAGCAGCATAGTTTATCATCACTGGTAAACATTTCATTCAGGCATAAGAAAATACTGCAGTCTTTGAAGTTTTTTTTCTCTCTTACTTTCATCATTCTCGTAGCGCATGATCTGGCATCTTCCATTGTCGAAACAAATAGCGAGACATGGACAGTCTGGTTCAATGTAACCCCCAGTTCCTGCGTACCAGTGGATGCCTGCAATACTGACAGCTCCAGTTGCATTGGTGAGGCAGCTGATGGTCATTTTCATCTGAAACATCACATCGAAATATTATTTTGTATCAATGCCATGTAGGTACACCATGCAAAATTTACCTTTGAAGGGACAGTTCAGATTTTCTGAAGTGATGTTACATATATTAGATGTCGGTCAGCATGCCCCCAATTTGGAGAAGCAGGCAGGACTCCAGCACGAAAGCTAAGCAATCTACTGCTGTGGATAGGGGTCAACAGCAAACATATTTTAGCCACCTAAAAAAATCAGTATCACTTCAAGTGTACGCTACATTGACAGTACTTTCACAGCTTTGTTTCCACCAGACAGTCCATTTTGATGTGGAAACTGTTGACAGCTTCAGTTCCCCAACTATTCTTATCAATGCCACCAGGCTCCATTGAGAAAAACAGTAATTTTAGCTCGCTGAACATGGGTGCTGCTGGTCTACTGCTGCTTCGATCAGTTACTTAGTTAGTGCTATTGTGTGAAATTGGTGAATCCTTACTAACCCTTTTAAACACCAAAGCCACACAATAACACAAACAAACAAACTGATCGAGGCAACGGTAGACCACCACCTCCTGTGTTCAGCAATGTAAATCACTGTTTTTCTCAATGGAGTTTGGCTTTGAATAAAGTGATATAATAGCTTCATTTTCCAGTTGGAAACCACAGTCTGGCATTGAGGTAAAGCAGTGAAAATACTCTCAATAGAGCATAGACTTAAACTAATATTGATCTTTTTAGGTGGGACTTTTTTTAGGTGTTTAAAGTACGTTTAATTGCTGACCCCTCCACAGCAGTAGATTGTGTATTTTCCATGCTGAACTCTAGCTTGCTTCTCCAAACTGGAAGCATGCCAATTGACATCTACTGCTTTTGATATACTGTCTAGGGATAAGTAACCTATATAACCCCACTTCAAAAAATGTGAACTATCCATTTAAGCAAGCAGTGAAGCTGGCAGTGGTGTGCAGTGTCTTTTTTCAATATCACTAGGAGTTGTCAAAGTCCAAAATTTTCATATCCCACACTTGGGTTTTTACAATTTGTACAGTTATTTATGGTTCATCAACAAGATAATATCCATTTAAAGCTTTACAGTGGCTATATATTGGATTTACGATATGCCCTCTGATAATGTATTATGATAGGTTCTTCCTAAACCTGCTGTTTCTATGTATGCTGACAGCCTGCACCCATGAAAGTACTAACTATGAGTCGCACTGCTTCTGCACACTTGACTCTACATTGCATTTTGATTCACAATATTAGACTCATACAGGTCATGACGCCATGAACTTCTACATGAGTACAAACATAAATGAAATGACATGTCTTCTTAAGCTTATGCACTCACTATGAAGTTTCCTTGATTGTCATAGATTTGTACTTCCCCGTTGGCCATGCCAAAGAGGAGGATCTTGCTGTCTGGCGACCATGCCACATGAGCAAGCTGATTTCCCTTTAGCTCCTTTCCCCAAATCCGGTTTCCTACAAAAAAGGGGGTATTTATCCCACTGTACATGTTCGCACTTATTCCTTCAGCTTGTGAACAAAGCAGTCCTTGTCAAGGGATTCTTAGTGATTTTATGCTAAATCTGGTTGGAAAAATTCTGATTGATCACCATGTATTAAATCTGTTTTTACCATCTACGGATCCAACAATGACCGCTCCATCCTCATACACAATGCAGATCTTCTGACCGTCGGCATTCCAACTCATGCTCCTCACCACCGACTTGTTCCGGTTGTTGATCATCTCCTCGTACCATGCACCTTTGGAAGGAGCGAAGACAGAGAACAATTAAAGCCATACTTATTACAAGACAACTTGTATTTTTATTTGACGTCAGTAATCACCTTTGTAGAGCATCCACACAATGATGAGTCCATTCTGGTCACTGGTTGTCAGCTTTTCATACTGTTCGTTCCATGTGACCACTTGTACCGCACCTACAAGTGTAGAAATCAGGGTGTAGGATTATTTTCCTGTGGCTTGCTCCAAGTTTTTGCACTGTCTAACTGTCTTTAAATTTGTGAACTTTGCCTGTCACTAACATAGTACGAGAGAAACAGGTTTGGCAACTACGGAATATAACTTACCACTGTGTCCCTCTAGAGTCTGGTTCATTGACAGATTACTGGGGGCAGCAAGGCCTTTAAGTTTGGCATCATCTGTTTAGAATAAAAGAGTTCAGATTTAGAACCACAACAATGTTCAAACAACTCTCAGTTGGGCAACTGTTAAAAAAACTTTAAAAAAAAGCAACCATTTGTCTGCAGCCTTGGAACAGTGGTTTCTAGGTAGCTACCAGCACAGAGTTTTTTATTGTATCTTTCTCTTTCTTTCAGGGGTTTTCTCTGTTTGTTGAAGAACATAATTACATGGAATCTGTCAAACAAACAGAATGGACAAGGTGGTACCATTTCTACTTACAGTGACTGTACACTGAGTCAAAAAGCTTATAAAACTTTCAGAAGATTTCTTTCACACTGTAAGAGCCCTCAAATCTCAGCCACATGGGTATTACATAATGGGTTTGATGGTGACAAGTAAACTTTAACACAGAGCAGAATGTAGGGAAAATTACGCATCAACCCAAACGTTTTTTAATCTTACCACTTGTATTCTATCATGGAGCACAATAACAGCAATAAATAAATAAACACATTACATTTATAGCATATTCAATCATAAGCAAGGGCACAAAGACACAGAACATCTGAAACCAGGCTCAGCCAACTTCAGTATATAAGTAACTGACAGTGGACATTTTAAAACCAAACTGTATACATGTTGTCCTTTTTGTTTGGGCAGAACTGCAATTATGTTTTACTTCTATTATTATGTCATCAGTTCCTACCACCTTTTAGAAACTAGAAAGGGCTCTCATCTAGGGACATGAGCACCAGTGCTTCAGTGATTTTAGGTGGGATATGGGTATTTTTTATCCAGCACCACCGTTAAATAGTGTTACGTAATTTCCATGTCAAGAAATTCTGCATTGTGTATTGTATATGTTTATTTTGTAGACTTCCTGTATAATGATTCGGGATTTCATTTTTGTTCACAATGCTATTTACTTATGGCTTTACCATCTAATGCCAGGTGTAAATACAAATACCGTGGAAGTGATGAGTGTCAGTGACCAGGACTGTGCAGACTGTTAGCTCCATCCCCTGAACCTACCTGTCTGCGTTTCGAGCTTGAGCACCCTGAGGAGACCATCGTCTCCTCCACAGGCGATGAAGCCTTGATCTTTGTTCCAGGAAACACATTTTAGATGGATGTTGTTGGGAATAGCGATCTATAAAACACGGGAAATTGAAGCCGCATTGGTAACCAACGCTCTATATCTCAACTGACGTATTTACAGGAGGTTCAGTATGGTGTAGGATTTTAGACACTCACCTTCTTGCTGAGGTAGATAAACATTGTGATGGTGACAACGTAACAGGCCTCTGTTGTTCCGAAATTAGCTGCTTACGACGTAGTACTACGACTTAACATTAACAAGACATACATTTTACGCCAATTATCTCGAAAACTAGACAGCTAAAGTCAGCTAAAGTTTTAGCCTAGCTAAGCTACATCAAGCGGCCTGAATCTGATGGATGTAACGTTAGCTTATATGCCGTTAGCTTTGCTAGTTACCTGCGTAACGCGACACAATTACACAGTACCAAATATGATAAATTAAGAAGCCGACAATGTTTATAGTTAATAGCGTTAGCAAATGTACATAAACACTATTCAAATTCGACGCTTCATTGCTTGTATTAGAAGACTTCAGCACAGAGGCTGTAGCTTCCCTCGGTCTCCCGTGGTAACCGTAAACCGGAAGAGGGTTTGGAGTCTTTCTGGTAGTTGTAGTTTTTGTTGTTCGCGCTCTGACGAGCTGTCCAGTCCCTTTGGCTACATCACTGCAATGAACCCTTCGTAAGTTTTCCAGTCTTTTAATAAGCTAACACTGCTTTATTTCGCATTGTAGACTTGCCTTGGACTTACTTAAGCTGGCTATAAAACATTAATAGGCCCGCTACATAATTGGCCATCACAAAAAAAGCATAATAAACAAGCAATGTATTAAAAAGTAATTTTAATACAGTGTTTTTAATAACGTTGTCAAATGCAAAAAAGGTTATTCCAGCGAGGTATCACAGTCACTCAAGATGCCTTTATTTGTTCTGAGATCCATATCATATTTTTATTAATTTTAAAACAGGCTTGGTCAGTATAAGCATAAAAAAACACAATACACGAGATTTACAGGATCCATACTTTCAGAACATTTATTTTTCACGTGCAAATATACACCCAATAGAAAATATAAGACAAGGTCTCTTCTGTCACAAAAGCACCATAATATGCACATAATTGTCAGTTTACACAAAGACACCTGCACCACAATTACTCTAAATTTATACTTAGTTTCACATGATATGACAATACAGTACATGCGTATTGTATTAAGAAAATACTGTGCAGGGAAACACTGTTTTAACTGAATGCAGAAAATTGGGTGGATCTTGGCTTAAAATCTCTCAATTTTCAAAAGTCATTGCATTGAAATGGGTGTTTAATTGTTAGAACTCCTACCAGAGACTTTGGTCCAAGACCCACAAAGCTGTCCAATAACCCTTGAACTCCCTGAACTGTTTTCCCTCTCCCCCATAAAACAACTGTTCCTGTCTCTTACAAACAAAACAATTTTTACAAATTGATTTTGTGCAATATAATTGTTATATAAGAATATTTAAGGTATCAAAGAAAAGGATTATAGTAGCCTAATTTACTGTGATGTAACACTGCCTTGGGTTAATTGGATCAGGCTTTATTTTGGTATTTTCTCTGCATAATAATGCTGCAATCAGAGGGGTAACAACAAAGCTCTTGTTGTATCAGAGATTAGTTGTTGTGTTATGGTTATGTATGGAGGCTTTGTGTTCTACCAACAACACAAGAACACTGACCAAGAATGCTCTCAGAGCACTGAATACACAACAAGGATGTGGTACAACAATTTTTCCACCAAAAACATTCATTATGAAAGTAAACTTTAAACATGTTTAACATTGTTTCTTTTTTTTTAGAAGTTCGTACTTCTCTCAATTCTATAACTTCCCTAATTGTCTTGAGTCTCAACTCAATGGCTTGCACTGCCAGGAGCTTTTCTTACAAATATACAGGTATATGTAAACATTCAGAAGTAATAACAGACAGTGTTGTGAATGCAAAATGCAGGTTTATAATAAACGGTAATGCTACCAGTATACTGCATGAGAAATACCATGCAGACCTCTACCAAATCCTAGACATTTTTACTGAAAATGTCCTCCTCTGGTCAGAAGAATAGAATACATTTCTAGTCCTGAACATGTCTTCTGACATCTTCATCGCTGTTCTTAATACTGCTGTTGGCCATCAATCATGTTCACTTTGTCTGAAAGTTCATCAAGTGAACAGGCGGTCAAGGAAATTACATTTTATTATTTGTAGTGTTTACCATCATCACACTCAGCACTTCTAAAAATACACCACTATAAATCAAAATGATTAAAGCAGCAGCCTGAGCTCGTGCAAATGTTGAACATTTCTAGAGGCACAAAATGTAAAGCAAACATTTCTCTTACATATTAATACAATTTAAAAATTGTATATCAAATTCAAACCATGGATGCGTCTCAGCCTTCCATCGAAAAGGATATGTTTTCTGCTCAGCTCCTGAATGGTTGACTGTACTTTTTTCTGGAACACAATCTGAGCTTCACACATGCAGGCATCTTGCGTTATTTCACTTCTCATTTCCTCTGAAAGAATAAGACAAAAATATGGAGGTCAAAGCGTGTGAGTGGTGTTCCATCATGCTTAGTGCAGCCTGTTCCTAATACTCCATTTGCTGCTTGGTAGAAAAAAAGCAATGCATTCCCCCAAAAAGTCAATGTCAGTGCTTAATAAGAGAACATTTTGGAGCTGATACAATCAGATAAAAGTTAGGTGTTGTTTTAAATTGAAACAAATGCATAACGGATATTGTCTGAACAATACAGCAGATATCAGATACAATAGGATTTTTCTTTTGTGAGTGAGATTAGGAAACGTAAAATCAATCACTCTAACTAGGTAATCACAACAGAGGAGTGCTCAGTTACTGTGGTCAGGTGTGGATGGTGTTAAGGAGGACACATGTTAATTGTTTGAGCAATATATTCATACATACAAGACCAATTCACTGAAAAAGACACAATCACAACAGACAACAGGCAAATCAATTAAAACCAATTTCTTGTTTGGTCCTTTACTTGGACCAAGGTTTTTGGTGGCTCCCACCACAACTCCCTTTGCGGTCTCTCATTCATTAAACCAGCAGCACAGCACACTTGTATGTTCTATAAACTGTGCTGTTAATAACTGGATCAGACGTTGTTGGACAGCAGCTTTGTTTGCAGTCAACTGCAGGATTCTCCACAGCTAAAGAATGCAAAAAGAAACACATTAAAGGGATGATAACTATTAAAATCAAAGTTTATGCATTGTATTCCTAACTCTATAGACATAGGCAAGCCCCCTATCAGTGCCATAGGCTTGACCAAGTTCCAACCTGCAGCAGTGCACTGAAATTTTATGAAATGTCTAGTTAACAGTACAGTCTGCATTCACAAATTGTAAGCAATTGGTAAGTTGTTTGACAGCATACCAGACCTTTAGTCATAGAAGTGGAGATCCTTTGGCTTGTATAGCCAGACCTATCTTGTGCTGTTCAAGCACTGGAGAAAGGTCTGGCTGAACCCATCATACTTCTGCACCTTGGGAAATAACGCTTTGGGTTGTTTGTATAACTGTAAACCAATCATGATGATCTTGGGCAGTGCTAAGCCCAGGATGCAACAATGGAAATGGAAAGATAACACCAAAAACATTAAAAGACATTTTAGCGTGTAGCTTACTAGCTTGGAAGAAGTTCACGTACAGTGCTACAACAAAGTGCAGAGATAGGTCTGCTAAATGGAATTTTGAAAACTGTGACGTGCAGAGAATCGTGAGATAGGTAGCCAATGACAGAGTTTTTACTCACAGTCTATATCCTGTGAGCCAAACTAGAGATCCTTAAACTTCATTGTATTTTATATAAGCTGCACCCTTAAAGTGAATTTGTGGTTCTCCATTGAGATGTTGCGATACCTTAATAGGGAGGCACAACTACTACAGAGAAGGTCGGGCTGTAGCCATTGTTCACCTCCTCAAAATGTGAAATGTAACCACACATCAGGGGGTATGGGGCTTTACAACATGAGAAATTGTCTACTTGGGCTACTTTGTGTTTCTTCCTTCCAAGTTGTCAAAAGTCTTCAGTTCTGGTAGATTTTTTTGATAGGAAATTGATGACTTCTTCTAGTCGCTGGCAAACCCTAACTTGGTTGGGTATTGAGTCAACTGAGCTGGGTAAATCATGGCACACTTTTGCAACCTAGCTGTCACAATAAGGTTTTCTAGGTAGAAAAGGTATCTATTTTTTACTGCTACAGTATTGGCAGGCTTCAAAGGAAGGAGGACTTTTTAATTTCCCTACTTGTGAGCTGTACAGCCAGTGGTGAAGCCTTGTCACCACTTAAGGTCTGTGGCAAAGCCTTGGGCAAGGTTGTTTAGCTTATTGACCTGCTAAGATACAAGCTGAATTCCTTGTACCTAGTATTGCCTTCTGAGCCAGAATACCAATATAGCATATTCCACTGTCCATATTGATCTCCTCAGCATGAAAGTACAGCCATTGCTATAACATCCTCCACTTTGGATTGCCTTAACTGTCAATGCAAGGTGGATGCCAAAGAGATGTGGCAGAGAGTGTACCACCTTGAGATCAGGGTAAGAGAGGTTCCACTGTATGGAGTCAGCACACACAGATTACATTGTCTTTGACTGGTATTTTCTCCTTTACGTCTACATTTTTGTTTCTACATGCAAAAGGAAAATGAATGCATGGTGAAGTCACAGCATCCTTGTTCACAGTCAGACCAGCGTCCACAGAAGGCTAAGCAAATTTCACTGTTGCTATGCATGGGAATATGGTCAAGCCTATATGATATGGAGGATTTGTATATTGGATATTGGTATTAAAAGTAAGGCTAAACAGATAGCATTTGGAAAACACCTTACTCTCACCTGGCCATCTCACCTTCAGTCTTCTTGCATACTTTAGGATGGTTTGAGAATGTCTCTTGTTAAGTCAAGCACATGGTCCAACCCATCTTTGATAAAGCCCCTTCAAGTTTTATAGGCAGAGTATTCAAGGAGCCCCCAGGCAGCTAGTGAAACTTGGTTGCTTGCAGTTCCTTTGAGGACTCCAAACCATGTCCACATACTCCACAACTCTTGGAAAGGTAGTTCTAGTCTGGCACATTGTCTAAGCCTGGCCTAGCTAAACACTAGCTGTACAAGACAGCTCACAAAGCAATCATATAAGATGGTAGGGTGACAAATTACTGAGGCTAGAAATGATTAAAAATATAGGAAATCGCTTAAAGGTTTTAATACAAAGACACCATTATGTATGTTGAGAAAAAAAGTCCAGATCCTTACGTGAGCATGTTTTCTGGTCTGCATTCAAAACGTATCCCACTCGACACTTGCAGTTGTATGAGTCTGCGTTGTTGATACATATATGCTGGCAGTCATGTCCCTGAGCACACGCATTTGAACCTGGAGAGAGAAACTCCCACATCTAACTTACTTGGACTAAGTAATGAAAGGTCAACAAGCTCTTGGTTATCATTCCCTTAATATTCATGAAATTCCTTCACAAAACATGACTATGTTTCTAGCACAATACAGCTCTGGTTGCAGGAGTCTATGAGCTATAATGGAATAATACAAACCATCCTGAGGTACTGTACCAATGTTTACTGGAAGGGAGAAGTTTCTTACGTGAGCATGTTTTCTGATCCATGTTCAACACGTATCCCACTCGACACTTGCAGATGTAAGAGTTCCCATTGTTGACACAAATGTGCTGGCAGTCATTTCCCTGGGCACATGCATCTGAATCTGAACCTGAAAAGAGAAGCTCACACCTCAGTGACTTACTCTTATGATATCAAAACAATCACATAGCTTTTTTCAGAACCGTTAGGTACAGTTCCCTTTAAATGAAGCAGATGTCTCAGCCATGTGACCAATACATTTCAACATTCCCAGTCTCTGCTTCTCCTGCATATTCACACTGACCTTAAAAAATGGAAAACAATATTCTCACAAGTTGATATGAGGTGTGTCCACAGGACCAACTACTCAACAGCTCCTATTCTCCAGTAGAACTGTTGGTGCTCTGATCTGAAGGTCCAAATGTGCTGCTTTGTTGAATATCTGAGATGCTGAATCACACCACAAACTTATATGCATATTGAAACAAATCAAATGCTTACGTGAACAGGTTTTCTGGTCTGCATTCAATACATATCCAACATGACACTTGCAGGTAAACGAGTCATCACTGTTGACACAAATGTGCTGGCAATCATGTCCCTGGGCACATGCATCTGATCCTGAAAAGAAACACTTCCACATCTGACTTTGCACCATCAGTCAAAAAGCTCTTGACTTGAGAACCCCCCTGATTGGCCAAATTTCCTTTTAACAGTTTGTGAAATCTACTGTTATGTACTCTCTAAACTTGTTCACAATGAGCTAAATGCCCCATCAAAACCCTAAGGTAGCTTACAAGGAGTGATATGAACTGCATCTGACCAAGTACAAAGTGTTACAAATGACAATCAGCGATTAGCCAGTCCTTTCCCCCCTTTGTTTTCACTGAAGAAAATAACATGAAATTCTAAGGAAATCAAACACACTTTGCCAAAGAAGCAATTATATCTCTTAGAAAGGTGTAGGTCCTTACGTGAGCATGTTTTCTGGTCTGCATTCAACACATATCCCATTTGACACTTGCAGACAAACGAGTTATCAGTGCTGACACAAATATGTTGGCAGTCATGTCCCTGGGCACATGTATCTGAACCTGAAAAGAAACATCTGATGGGCTTAATTTAAAACAGTCAACAAGCTTTTAGTAAGTAACTGAACCTATGATGGGTCATTCTGGTCAAGCACATAAATTAATGGACTCTGAAACAAACTTCCATCACTTCTGGAAAAAAAAAAAGAAGTCCAGGTTCTTACGTGAACATGTTTTCTTGTCTGGATTCAAAATATATCCCACTCGACATTTGCAGATGTACGAATCATCGCTATTTATACAAATGTGCTGGCAATCATGTCCATGAGCACATGGATCAGACCCTGAAAAGATACATGTCAGCATATAACATGACATCTAATGACATCATTTAGGAAGGGCTTGGACTGTTGGAGCCTCTGTCTGGCCCGTCTGGCGTCTGGCAATTAATGCTACTATCTGTCTCCCAAGTGTATGACTTACAAATACCTCGGCAGTCATGTTCCTAGACATGGGTATCCAAGTTTACAAAAGAGATATTCCACAGGTAACTGAAATGAGATCTAATTGTGAGCACTTGTGGAGCTTTTAATGGGCTACTAATTCCTTAACAATTTGTTTAAATGATAGGCATGTAAACCATACCTCTAGGTATATCAGCTTCAGTGTCTGGTAATGGATTTCTATCTATACAAGAGCTGGAATGCATTGTGTCCAACAGTAATGCCTTACAGTAAAAGTATTATTTTTCCCAGTAAAGAATAGTGAAACAAATAAATAATAACATTTCTGTAAAAATGTTACAGGTACCCCTAAAACAAATACCTTTAGGCTACTTTTGTTGTCACCCCATTAACCTTAGTGATGTGGAACCCAACAACCAATCAGTCCCTGGATTAATTTTCATGATCATTGTACATGCACCTGACAAAGCCGCAGGCTGGCTTGGAAAATGGAAACGCTTGCATTTAGCAGCTGGAAATATTTCAATTACTTTAGTATTTCCATTACTTTGATTTTGTCGAGATGGAAGATGACAAGAACATTGGCCTTCAGGTACTAGTACTAAGACTCCTTTCACTGAGAAAAACAAATCAAACCTCCACTCTGAAACATCTGTTTCTACAGCAAAACAACATGAAGCCCCAGGAAGTACACCCCACCAAAGGTGAGGCCTCTGTGGCCACTGTGCCTGGCTGTAGCCGTACACTGGCTAAACTGAATTTCAATCGTGGACAGCAGCAGATGACAAGTGACAATGAACTAATGAAGCTTTTGGCTGGATATGTGGTGGACTCTCCACCTGTCAGACAGTTCCTTGGGAAAATACTGGTCACAAGCAACAGGAGACCTCAAGGTAAAAAATTATTTACAAGCTATCTAGCTTTAGCTGTGCTTACCAGAGATTACCCTGACATAATCTGAAAATCAATGTTTATTTCTGGCAAACATCAATCCCATACAGATTTTTAAAAATTCTCCAGACAAGGGCCTCTGTAGTATTTAATCATGCACCTAAGATGATGGATTTTGAGGGAAACTAAGAAACATCACCACAACATGCACATCAAATGGATAGGTAAAGTCAAGTTCTTACGTGAGCATGTTTTCTGGTCTGCGTTCAACGCATATCCCTCATGACACATGCAAACTTGCGAATCACCATTTTTGACACAAATATGTTGGCAGTCGTGTCCCTGGGAACAAGTATTGGAACCTGGAAAGAGACACTTCCACAGCTAACATCCATTGCAAACTTCCACAGAGAAGCTTATGACCAGCAAGAATCGATTTTCAAAAATTACAGGGCCATGGCCAAATGCTTTATACCTCTTTCTGCATTTAATCAAGTATACACAACAATAATGATGAAGATTGTAGTCAGCCACAGACACTGCACCACTATGACATGCACATCAAGTCAAATGATTAAGTTCAAGTTCTTACGTGAGCATGTTCTCTGGTCTGCATTCAAAATATATCCAATTCGACATTTGCAGGTGTATGAGTCATCATTGCTGACACAGATATGTTGGCAGTCATTTCCCTGGGTGCATGAATCTGAACCTGAAAAGAGACACTTGTAACTGACTGATGTGAAATATAGCTATCAGGAAGCACTTAGCCTGTTGTAGAGCTTTTAAAGTGGCACCAATGAATTTACAGTTTAAGTCATGACTATGTGCTACACATCCGTGGGTACATCAACAACCTACAGGAAGTGATGTACGTGTGTCCACAGCACAGCACTTTCACCAACAGTTGCTGTCCAAAGTTTAGTATTTTTATGCTCCGGAGAATTCCTTCTCTGACACATATTCAAGTAAATAACAGGCTTCAGCGGAAAACCACTGCACAATGACATGCATACAAAATATGTGTAAATTCAGGATCTTACGTGAGCATGTTTTTTGGTCTGCATTCAACATATATCCGTCACGACACTTGCAATGGTGTGAATCACCATTTTCGACACAAATATGTTGGCAGTCATGTCCCTGGACACATGCATCCAAACCTGAGAAGAAATACTTCCACAGCTACAATTAGACCATCAGGAAAGGCCAGTATTCATTTAAAAAATACAAAGGCCTTGCAAATTCTTAAAGCCTTTTCTGCCTTAGCCAAGTACAGACCTCTTGTAAGAAAAATTTAATTATCCAGTGATGCTGCACTAAGACGTGCATATTATAAGGTCCAAGTTCTTACGTGAGCATGTTTTTTGGTCTGCATTTAACTTGTATCCCTCTTGACACTTGCAGATGTATGAGTCATCATTGTATTCACAAATGTGCTGGCAATTATGTCCATGGGCACATGGATCAGAACCTGAAATGAGACATATCCACATGTAATTGACATGTAATGACATCAGTCAAGGAGAGTCTGGACTGCTGGAGCCCCTGTCTGACTATTGTTACTTTTACTGTTAATATTAACTGTTGTCACATGCTCTATTGTTGTCCCATGCATATTAAATCTCATAAGATTTAATATGCATGGGATCACCACCATGGCGTCAAAAACCGTCAGTGGCTGTCGTCTTCAGATATGGACACACAATGCATCTGAGATGCACTGGGCTTTCAATCAACTCCAATGGTAACCCATCCACATCATTACTAGACATTCAGGGCAACAGACATAGTATAAAGAGTTAGAAATTAGACTAGGGGCGGGTGGGATTGAAGGTGGAGGAGTCCAACAAGCACATGACTTTGAAGCTGGTGTTTGTGTCCAATGTAAAACAAAAAGTCAACGTTGAGTTAACTTAGTTGTTAGTCAGTTGTTTATTACATGAGTCTCACGTGACTAAGGATCTTTTATAAACCGTAAGAAGTTTTGTTGCCCAGTACTAACCACTAATCCCCTGTGTCATGATCAACTGCAAAAGACTGTCCCCTCCTCTCTCCTTGCCCAAGCACCAAAATATGACAAGTACGGATGACATCACATTGTCTAGTTTGCCTTTACAACCCATCTGATACTTGCAGATGTAGATACAAAAACACATTTCAAATTGCCTATAATGACAAAGGTGCTTACATGGGCACATTTTCTGATCAGCATTCAATACATATCCCAAAGGACACTTGCAAATATTCAGATCATTAGTGCTTATAAATATGCTGGCAGTCTGACACTCCCTCATGTAACTCCTTGAAACAAGCTTTATCAGTCAAACACATCAAAGCTGAGACTTTAATGAACCCATCAGATCCTTTAAAATGTAGCAGGCATTGCGATTTGCTCAAACCCTCTGTGCATCAGTCCCAGTCTCCTAATTGTATGCTTTGTCAAGTAATAAATAGATCTACTGCTGTACATTCAGAACAGTCCAAAGTGCCTCGGCAGCTCTCGCTGCATTATCAAGAAGCATAAGAGGATTTGTGGGAAATCTGTGCCAAGAAACAAATATAAAGTCGATACCTGAAAAGTCCAGGTCCTTACGTGAGCATGTTTTCTGGTCTGCATTCAACACATATCCCATTCGACATTTGCATATGTATGAGTCATCAGTGCTGACACAAATATGTTGGCAGTCATGTCCCTGGGAACATGTAGCTGAACCTGAAAACAGGTTGTAACACACTCAATCACATGAAATCAGTCAAGCACATCATAGATGAGACTTCAATGAGCCATCAAGTCCTTTAAAACGTATGGCCATTTGCTCCAACATTCTGTGCATCAATTCCAGTCTCCTAATTCTATGCTTTTTGAAATCAATTCAGTGTAAAGTGCTGCACACAGTCCAAAGTAAGTAAGGAGCCTTAGCAGCTATTGCTGGTTCATCAAGTAATATAAGCTGATTTGTGGGAAATCTGTGCCAAGAAATAAAGAATGTCTACCTGAAAAGTCCAGGTTCTTACGTGAGCAGGTTTTTTGGTCTGCATTCAAAACATATCCCATTCGACAACTGCAGATGTACGAGTCATCAGTGCTGACACAAATATGCTGGCAGTCATGTCCCTGAGAACATGAATCCAAACCTGAAAAGAAAAAAACTTCCACATCTGGCACAAAGCCCTTATTGTAGAGCCTTCGATAGGCAAATATTATTTTTACAGTTCATATAAACTGAAGCATTTCCTGTCAAGCTAAGAGATGCCCGCCGTACAAACTCCCTCACCAGCTCTTGCTATACTTTATGGAGGATACAAAGAAACTCTGAGTCATGCAAAACACAGGAACTGGCCAAACAACAACAATTGATGAAAAATTTGGTTCTTACGTGAGCATGTTTTCTGGTCTGCATTCAACACATATCCATCTTGACACATGCAAAGATGTGAATCACCATTTTTGACACAAATGTGTTGGCAGTCATGTCCCTGGGCACATGTATCCGAACCTAGAAAGAAACACTTCCACAGCTTACCAACGAAGTCTAAATACATGCAGCAAACACATCTTGGCTGTTAATTAACCATCACTTCTGTCAAAATGGATTAGTCATGGACAGTTGCTTGACCTCTGTGCATCAATCCCAGTTTTCAAATTCAATGCTTTTTCAATCCAATATAAAATGCTGCACGCTCAGAACAGTCCAAAGTAAAGTGCCTTAGCAGCACTTGCTGCTTCAAGAAGCCGACCAAGACTTGTAGGAAATCTGTGCCAAGAGACAAAAATGAAGTCTACCTGAAAAGTCCAGGTCCTCCTTACGTGAGCATGTTTTCTGATCTGCATTCAACACATATCCTGTTCGACATTTGCAGATGTACGCATCATCAGTGCTGACACAAACATGTTGGCAGTCATGTCCCTGGGCACATGTATCCGAACCTGGGAAGACACACTTCCACAACTTACCCACTAACTCTAACTAAACACAACAAACACATTATTGCCAAGATGTTAATTAACCATCAATTCCTTTAAAAAGGATTAGTCATGGACACTTGCTCGACCTCTGTGCATCACTCCCAGTTTCCTAATTCAATGCTTTTTCAAATCAGTCCGATATAAACTACTACACATTCAGAACCGTCCAAAGTAAAGTGCCTTAGCAGCTCTTGCTGCTTCCTCAAGTAATATACGTATATTTGTGGGAAATCTGTGCCAAGAAACAAAAATGAAGCCTACCTGAAAAGTTCAGGTTCTTACGTGAGCATGTTTTCTGGTCTGCATTCAAAACATATCCTGTTCGACATTTGCAGATGTACGAATCATCACTGCTGACACAAATATGCTGGCAGTCATGTCCCTGGGCACATGTATCCGAACCTGAAAAGAAACACTTCCACAACTTACCCACTAAGTCCAACTACTTTTGCTTGACCTCTGTGCATCAATTCCAGTTTCCTAATTCAATGCTTTCTAAAGTCAATCCAATATAAACTGTTGCACACTCAGTACAGTCCAAAGTAACTTGCCCTAGCAGCTCTTGCTGTTTCATCAAGAAACATGAATAGACTTGTGGGAAATCTGTGCCAAGAAACAATGAAAGTCTACCTGAAAAGTCCAGATCCTTACGTGAGCATGTTTTCTGGTCTGCATTCAACACATATCCCCTTCGACATTGGCAACTGTACGAATCATCAGTGCTGACACAAATATGCTGGCAGTCATGTCCCTGGGCACATGTATCCGAACCTGGAAAGACACACTTCCACAACTTACCCACTAAGTCTAACTAAACACAACAAACACATTATTGCCAAGATGTTAATTAACCATCAGTTCCTTTAAAATGGATTAGTCATGGACACTTGCTCGACCTCTGTGCATCAATCAAAGTTTCCTAATTCAATGCTTTTTCAGATCAGTCCAATATAAACTACTACACATTCAGAACCGTCCAAAGTAAAGTGCCTTAGCAGCTCTTGCTGCTTCATCAAGTAATATACGTATATTTGTGGGAAATCTGTGCCAAGAAACAAAAATGAAGTTTACCTGAAAAGTTCAGGTTCTTACGTGAGCATGTTTTCTGGTCTGCATTCAACACATATCCTGTTCGACATTTGCAGATGTACGAATCATCGTTGCTGACACAAATATGCTGGCAGTCATGTCCCTGAGCACATGTTTCCGAACCTGGAAAGAAACACTTCCACAACTTACCCTCCAAGTCCAGCTACTTTTGCTTGACCTCTGTGCATCAATCCCAGTTTCCTAATTCAATGCTTTCTAAAGTCAATCCAATATAAACTGATGCACACTCAGTACAGTCCAAAGTAAAGTGCCCTGGCAACTCTTGCTGCTTCATCAAGAAACATGAATAGACTTGTGGGAAATCTGTGCCAAGAAACAATGAAAGTCTACCTGAAAAGTCCAGATCCTTACGTGAGCATGTTTTCTGGTCTGCATTCAACACATATCCCCTTCGACATTGGCAAATGTACGAATCATCAGTGCTGACACAAATATGCTGGCAGTCATGTCCCTGGGCACATGTAGCTGAACCTGAAAACAGACACTCCCTCATAAAATACACTCAATTGAATTACATCAATTAAGCACATCATAGATAAGACTTTAATGACCAATCAAGTCCTTAAAAATGTATGTCTATTTGCTCAAACTCTCTATGCATCAATCCCAATTTCCTGATTCAACGCTTTTTCATGTCAATTCAATATGAACTGCTGCGCACTCAGAGCAGTCCAAACAAAAGTGCCTTAGCAGCTCTTGCTGCTTCATCAAGAAACCGAACAAGATTTGTGGGAGATCTGTGCCAAGAAACAAAGAAAGTCTACCTGAAATGTCCAGGTTCTTACGCGAGCATGTTTTCTGATCTGCATTCAACACATATCCCATTCGACATTTGCAAATGTACGAATCATCAGTGCTGACACAAATATGTTGGCAGTCATGTCCCTGGGAACATGAATCCAAACCTGAAAAGAAAAAAAAACCTGCCACATCTGTAGGGATTCTTCAAGGCTCTACTTTTTCTCAAGTACCAACAATAATTAACTTTCGGGAAACCTGAAAGCACTGTGCTAAGAGATGGACATGAAACCTCATGGTAAGCATTCTTACGTGAGCATGTTTTCTTGTCTGCATTCAACACATATCCCTCGTGACACACACAGATGTTAGAATTGCCATTTTTGACACAAATATGCTGGCAGTTGTGTCCCTGGTCACATGTATCCAAATCTGAAAGGAAACATTTCTACATGTAACTGACAGTAGCCTGAGCACAGCAACCATTTGTTGTGCACTACTCAGGGAAACCACACAGCAATAGTCAGAGGAGATGATCTGTTTGTGACATTCAAGCTGAACTAATTATTTGATTACCACTTTTAAGAACAACCCAAACCCAAGGAGCAACCATTTAAACTGAAGCAGAAGCCAGTGGTGCCGTAGGGCCTTAAGGTGCAGCTCCCTTGA
Organism: Cephalopholis sonnerati; assembly: GCA_019142605.1. Lineage (NCBI taxonomy): Eukaryota > Metazoa > Chordata > Actinopteri > Perciformes > Serranidae > Cephalopholis > Cephalopholis sonnerati. Next base: position 13,182,789 of record JAGQAX010000015.1, on the reverse strand, counting down.
TGGCTGCTATGGTTGCTCCAAGAACAATTCAACAATACCAAAGGACTAGGAAAACAGCAACTTTTCTGTTGTGACACAAAATGACCTCACTAACTCACAAGTGAATGTATTTCTACAGCTTTTGTTTAATCAAAAAACATAACTAGACTTGTGCGAAAACATAAAGTCTACCTGAAAAGTCCAGGTTCTTAGGTGAGCATGTTTTCTGGTCTGCATTCAAAACATATCCCATTCGACATTTGCAAATGTACGTATCATCAGTGCTGACACAAATATGCTGGCAGTCATGTCCCTGGGAACATGAATCCGAACCTGAAAACAAAAAACTGCCACATCTGACACGAAGCCCTTAATGTGGAACTCATTGTAGAGCCTTTGACTAGCAATTGCTATTTTTGTATTTTAAATAAACTAAAGCATATCTTGTTCAGTCAAGCTAAGTAATGCCCACAACTGCCTCACTAGCTCTTGCTAAGTACAGTAGAATACATAGAAATTTACAGTCATCCAAAACATAGGGACTGGCCAAACAACCAAAAAATCTATGAAAAATATTGTGGTTCTTACGTGAGCATGTTTTCTGGTCTGCATTCAACACATATCCCATTCGACACTTGCAGACAAACGAGTCATCAGTGCTGACACAAATGTGTTGGCAGTCATGTCCCTGGGCACATGTATCTGAACCTGTAAAGAAACATCTGATGGGCTCAATTTACGTCAATCAAAAAGCCCTTAGTAAGTGCTTGAACCTATGACGGGTCGTAATAATCAAGCACTTCATTGATGGACTCTGAAACAAACTTCCATCAACTTTTAAAAAAAATGTCCAGGTTCTTACGTGAACATGTTTTCTTGTCTGGATTCAAAATATATCCCACCCGACATTTGCAGATGTACGAACCATCACTATTTATACAAATGTGCTCGCAGTCATGTCCATGAGCACATGGATCAGACCCTGAAAAGATACATGTCAGCATATAACATGACATCTAATGACATAATACAAGCAGGGCTTGAAGTATTGGAGCCTCTGTCTGGCCATTGATTCAACTGATGCCACTCTCTCTCTCCCAAGAGTCTAATTTATTCAGGCTGGCACAGACATCTCTGGACACAGGTTTCCAATTTTAAAAGAGACACCCCACAGGTCACTGACATCTAATTACATCTGTCAAGGAGCTCTTGTGGAGCTGTTAATGTGCCACCAATTCCTTTACAGTTTATTTAAGCCATGCATGTGAACCATACCTCTAAATGTGTATCAGCCTCAGTGTCCCAACTTTATGCTTGTTATCAGGTCACTATTGACCAAACTATTACAATTACCTTACAAGAGCTGATATGTCAGAAAGGCCATTGTCCTCACTGCCCTTGACATTTTCAGGTGTATATAAGTCATCATTGCTGGCACAGATACAGTATGTTGGCAGTCTTGTTCTTGGGAATGAAGCCCTGAGTCAGTTAATTTTCATGCATATGCACATCACCCTTCAAACAGGCTTCAACTAGGGATCGACTGCTCAACTTTGCAGATCTATGATGAGCTATTGGGGGTTGTTCCTATAAAGCCAGTGCCCTACATAAGACCTTAATTAAGTCTTTACTGACCACTCTGTATGTCAGAACAGGTGGCTGTGAAATTAAAGTTTAGTTGTTGACTTTCCAGGATATGCGCTTTCCACAATTGCATACAGCTTAATTTGGATTTTGTGGCTCTAAATTACATAACTGAAAGTTGGCAGAGTAATAAACCTCAGTCAAGGGCAATAGGGGTAGCTGACCTATTGAACACTTCAATTCACTCAAGCCTGTGACTTGGAGAGAGGATCTGTTTGTTCTTTTTGTAGACCCACTAAGTGGCCATTACTACTTTTACAATTTGTGCCTCTCATCAGTCCAGGCCTTCTTCATGTTCTGCTCACTTAATTTGTACTAAATAGTGTCTGTCCTAATCTATTTGGGGCAACCCAAAACAAGAGATGGTATGCAGTGTGTCCACAGCACAAAGTGCCTAATTAAGTGATGTCCAAAAGGAGCTTTAAAGCTTATGAATTTCAAGGTTCCAAATATTAAGTTTAGAAATTCTACATATAATATATAAAAGTTTTCTCCATGCATTCCCAAATTAATGTTCAAGCAAGAGTCAATCAATAATTAACTTTTAGCAATGATTTCTCAGCAGTAGTTTTAAGACTGTGAATGGTGCAAGAACACAGTACGATACAGTGACACTGAGACATCGGACAAAAACATTAAGACAAAGATAAAGATTCTTACGTGAGCATGTTTTCTTGTCCGGGTTCAAGACATAGCCATTGCGACACTTGCAGTTGTACGAGTTGCCACTGTTGACACAAATGTGCTGGCAATTATGTCCCTGAGCACATGCATCCAAACCTGAAAAGAAACACTCCAATGTCTGATTGGCTTACGCCTAGTGAAATCAATCATTTTGTATTATATTTCTGTGTTAGTAAATTGTAAGTATGTGTTGGTTAGTTGTGCAATTGTGTTATTCTATATAGTCACATGAAGATTAGTTTGCTTGATCTCTGTGTTTCAACTATAGTGATGTTAAATTTATTTTGTTGATTCAAATCTTGTTATTTGTGAAGAAAGGAAAATATGATTTGCCACTTTCAAATGATACACTGGCATTTGAATTTAAGACACCCAAATAATTATCCATCTTAATTTTCCAACAGAATATTTCATGCAGTTCAGACCATGCAAACACAAAGTCTACTAAAGGCAACAGGCAACACTCTGTCGTAATCATTGCATGTCTTTGGTAGTGACGCCACTGTTGTGGATGGACAGAAGTTGGTCACAGTGAAACACAGAGGTTGGCTGAAGTCACTCCACAGGTACAAGCTGTCAATCAAAAACACGTTTTTCAGTTTGTGTGGCTAGATATCAGTCATACAGTAAGTTCAACACCTGGGAGAAGCTTGCATGAATAGCATTGATAACCTTGGCAGTTACCTTGCTAGTTTGGGTGGTACCAAAAGTTTGAAAGAGAAATTAAAATGTGGCATTTTTAAATCGATTTTAAATTGCGGACAGTTACCCAAAAACACTGAGCCAATCTCTCACAATAACCTTTGCATTACCAGTCAATAATTTTTGTATCCCCATTGTTTACCATAGCTGGTGCTGTATGCTTGGCAGTGGGCTGAGCTATGGTTATTTTCTAGGGCTATGTTACAGCTGTTTTGATGGTTATTATCATGGTGTGTCTACACAGGAGGCATTTTAGCTACGTTTTTCAGTCGTCCATCTCAGGTGTGTCTGGCAGAACAGATACGCCTCCTGTTTTAATCAAACCAGCTATTGGCACAGTGTTATGGATATGCTTATGGCTGTAGCTGCACTGTAGATACTTTTCACAGGTCTTCATGTATTCACATCAGCAGATAAAAAATTGCAAAGCCACACCCCCAAAATTTGGACCCTGTGCTATCAGATGTGACAGATGTGTTACCAATATATACTACAATTCAAGAGCAACTTCAGTCAGCCTTCCTGTATGGATCAGCACAATGTATTGTGAGATAATGCACCATACTGGGACTGCAAAAGTACTGTGAGGGATCACAAAACCTATTGCGAGATAATTCAGTTATTATGAGAAAGAAAAAAAAAGAAAAATCCCACTCTGACTTTTCAGTAGTCTGTACAAAATAATTTGAGTATTACTCCTTTAGCCTATTTTGAAACCCTCCTAGTTCCTATTTTCCAAGTTCTGGTACCACCCAAATGTATCATAGCAATGAGCAGTTGGCTGGCATTCCTGTAGCCAAAAAGCATTAAGAATATGATGAATATTTTGTTTAGCATCATTTGTTTTTTTTTTTCAAATTTGTAATACGTAAATGATTTTCACTCTATGACTAGTTGTGCTTTGTTTATAGGAACAGTATGACATGTTTTTTCTTCTCGCAATCATGTCGTTACTGTGACTGGCAGAGACACCAGAAAGTCACTGCGCCCAACCAAGTCTCACACGTAATCCCCTGTGGAACCACAACCTGTTGTTTTTGCAAATTGTTCATTTTTAAACCAATTTTAAACTTAAATCACTTCAGACAGAGCTAGGCTAACTGTTTCCCCTGTTATCAGTATCTATGCTAAGCTAAGCTAACCGGCTAATGACCTCAGCCTCGTATTGAACAGACAGGTATGAGAGTGGTATCAAAGTTCTCATCTAACCCTACAAGAAAACAATAATTTTTAAGCACATTTGAAGGTTACGTAACATTTAAAATTAAGTTTTCTTAAAACTCTTAAAATCTAAAAGTTTCTGCTCAAATACATTTTAGTTACCTTTAGCGAAAGCTAATTTAGTTTTTGCCATGAAGGATGAGTGGCCGTTAATGTTCTAGCACAGATTGCAAAAGCCCAAATTGTGGATCTGGGTAGCGTAGCACGCCTTCAGGTAATTGAGCAGGGCACGCGGCGTGAAATACAAGATGCAGTGCAGAGTGCAAAAAGCAGCACGCTCCATGTGAAACGTATAGGCAGCACCATGTTAGGTTTCTACCATTTTAAAGTGCGCAAGGTTGTGGAATTTGCTCTGAATTGGCAGATCAACCAGTGATCAGAGGTTTGTCCTTTCTTTACGTTGGTTAGTACATGACTTTGTGTTCATGTTGACTGCATTAACCACACTTATTATCACCATCTGCATGGCAACAGTAAGTGAACAACTTTTTGTGGGAAATCCAAACACAATAAGCAACGGTAAATCCCTTGTTACCTTGCCCTTGTTGTTAAGACTAAAGAAGAGGACCATTGACTTTAGAATGGAGATTCCTTCTATGGTGCTGCCCATATGATCACAGGTGAAATTTAAAGGACGGATCTGACATACCATTGTTTCCTTTATCGTCATTTTCATTACTTTTTCCATTAGGCCTACCGTCTTTTCTGCCCCCTAGGCCTAGTCCATAATCATCAATTCCTCCATCTAATGGAACATCCGCACTCCCATCATCATCATCCTTACCACACAAGGTTTCCCTAAATTTGGAGGTGAGCTTCTCTATGACACCATAGGTCTCCACATAGAAGACATGGTCATCATGTGGTTGGCTGGCCATGAGGCGGAGGGACATCATATCTGCTCTGTCAACTCCGACTGCGTAGATCTCGATCCCAGATGCCCGTGCCGTGGCTGATACATCCTCTACCTTGTCCTGGGGCCTCCCATCTGTCACTATGATGGCCACTTTGGCAATGTTCATGGAGCTACCTCGGGCCCCTGCCTCTGCTGTGAAGGCTTTCTCCATGGCAGTCTTGATGGCCATGCCCGTCATGGTGCCTGAAGCAAGGGGCTCAACACGGGCCAGTGCCTGCTTCAAGGCAGACTTGGCAAAATACGTCTTGAGTAGAAACTCAATCTGCACTGTGCTGGCATAATTGACAAGCCCGACTCGTGTGGCGTCTGAGCCAATTTCCAAGCTGTCCACCATATCTTGCAGGAACTCTTTGGCCTTTTCAAACTCAGCGGGGCGTACACTGCGGGAGCTGTCTATGATGAAAACCAGGTCTATTGGACGATTCCTGCAGTTAGATCTTGTTGCTGTTAAAAAAGAAAAGGATGTTTTGATTGGATTATAAGTGTATTTTCCAATGTATTTGCATTGAAGTAACCCAGTTGGCAGGGGAAAATGTTAGCATTGTACATTTCTACAAAAAGATCATGTTTTGGCTTGTTTGGGGGGCACAGTCACTGCTGGAAAAGCAGCAATGTCACTTCAAAATAACCACTTTTTGTGGTACTATCCTGGCAGGAAATGCAGTGATGTCTCGAGGAAAAAAACAATCGCTTTTCAAGAAACTATCCTAGCCGAAAAAACAGCAAAGCCTCCATGAAAAACACCCACGTTTGTTGGCTGAAAAGCCACTGAAAATACAGCAATGACTTGCTAAAATAAAACCAGGATTGTTGTTTGTTGGGTTCAAACAGTGGCCTGCTGTGGTTGGCAGTTTGGCAGGTGCCTGGTATAGGTGACATGCTCCACCCCCCAATGACAACGTCAGCCCATATCCTAAGTGACTACAAAAACATTGATATGATACATATAAAACATACAAATATAACATTTTTGTTATTTGCAGAAACATACAATGCTAACATTTTCTTCTGGCAACTGGGCTGACTGAAGATACAGTACTACAGCTCTCCCATTTTGTGGTAGTGGAAGTCTCTGTCTTCTTATATTGCATGCATTTCTACACATCTCTGCACACAGGTAGGCTACTGTACACACACTCACTAAAGCAGACAGACTTTAAACCATAGTCTAACTGGTTGGCTAATTTAGCTTAGAGATATTTTTAAATTAACTGAGGAAAAAAGCTGTATCGTTCAAATTACATTTGAGTCCATCAGGTCATAGACAAACAAGTGAACACTACTTTTGTTATTTGAATGGCTCTTCAAAAGGTAGTGTGGTAGTGCAGTTAATTAATGTATCACAAGGCAGCACACTAATCAACAGTGTTGAAGTATTCAGATCTTTTACTTGAGCAAAAACAGTGGTACAAAACACACTTACAGTACTAAAAGTAAATGTACTCACTATGCAGAATCACCTATTTTGGGTTCATATTATATTACTGGATTATAATTAAAAGTACAATATGACCTTCCAAAATGTAGTGGAGCAAAAGTATAATGCAGCATATAATGGAAATACTTATATAGTAACCAAACCTTGGCCAGGAACTTTTATTTTCAATATCAATGGATTTTCATCCTCTTCTGTGTAAAATATTAATGTTTTCAGCTTGATAAATGACAAATAAACTTTATGAGACAAATATCTTGGGGGCATATGTCTCCAGAAAAGCCTGTCCACAACTCCACATCTGTATTTCATGTGTTAAATAAGAACATATTGGTTAGGGCTAAATTTAAGTACCTGCTTCAGCTCTGAAGGATGCAGGAGAGTTGCTCGAGTCTCGAGCAGGCTGCCAGGATGCAAATGGTGCAGCTTTGTCTTGTAGCTGTGAGAGCGGCTGGCTTTTCTTTGGCGGCTGGTGATGGGAGGACTGATAGCGTTGAAACCTGGAATTAGTGCCACCAGCTTTTCCAAGGGAGGGGGAAAGACAGAGGGGAGAACATTAGAGCAGTAGTTAGGTTGGTTTATCTAAAGCAAAATGAGATACAACATGACAGACATGCCTAACAATTGTTGGCTAAATAACAGCTTTTCAATGTGAATATCACAGAAGGGAAAAGAGTATGCATTACATGCTTTTTGGGCTGTTATATTTGCAGTAAACTTTTGGTACATTGACATCCTAATGTTGACTGTGGAGAATAATGAGGTCATTTTAACACAGTGCCATGTGCCTCTCGTGTATTAACATTACACTGGAGTCTCAAACTGCCTCAGTGTCAAACTGTTACTGCTGTTCTCAAGGTATTACCAGAAGCCTCAAAGACATCTGTATGTAAACAGTTTATTTTGTGCTCGACTTTCTTAATCAAAACAGAAATGGTAGCTGGAAATGACACATCTCCTTGTTCAGTTTCAACATTAATCAAATTTAACATTTCATTATCACTTATATTGGTGTACATGAATGTTTATTGATAATTATTTTATATGGTTGTCAAAATGGCAACAAATAATTCATATTTTTCCTGTGTATTACAAAAGGACAAGGACATTAAGCCAGTTTCTGGCTAACTGAATAGGAAAAATTTTACTAATTTGGGAAATAGGATAGTAATTGCTTGCTATATTTTTAAACATATATGGTTAGAGCAAGTGTTGTTGAACAATCCACTGCGTTTTTAAGGGATTGCAAGTTATTTACACTTAGTTCAGTGACAGGAATGTATTATACATGAGGGGTATACAAAGGGCTACACTGTGCACACAAAATCTTACAGGTTTCTAGTATTATAAATTGTAGAATTAATTAAAATGCAATATAATAATTATTAATTCTATAGGTATAGTCAGATTTTTTTCAAGTCTCTCCCAAATTTGAAAAAAAAAAAAAAGGTTTAAACCATGACAAATGCATGGAAAACAATTGAGAAGGTTACTGCATGCCTGAAAAGCAGGTGGGTGGACGCTGATATTGAACATATAGGACACCTAACATCAACCAACCTCCGTTGCCAGCAGTTCGTCTGTCCTGCACCAGGTTGTTGTTGGCACCCGGTTGGGCACCCTGCTGCTGCTGGTCGCCCCGGGATGTGTCACCACCCAGCTGGACCTCTTGAAAAGTTTCAGCACTTGGTAATTCATCAGAGGTGTGTTCAATAGATTTGATATCCTCAAAGCTCTGGTAGACCCTTGGAGGGACTTGCGAGGATACTCGTGGGATCAAAGGACTAATTGAGTGGATCTGCCGGTTGCGTGACCCAAACTGTGGGAAAGTTCCCAGAGTTCCCGGTGCCAGGATGCCAATGAAACAGAGCAGTCCCCACATTAATGAGGTCATGTTGCCTGCACACAGTTGTGTTCCACACGCCTCTGGTCTAGATGCACTTGGGTTCACTTCCACAGCTGACTGTAGCCTATTTATATGATTTCCTCCGCTGCCCACAAGGCGTGGGGAATAGGAGGCCCAATCCAGAGACATTAGGGGGAAGTGAGAAAAGGAGTGCACAAGAGAGGGTGGTTACAGAGCAGCAGCAGTTGCTGTGACTTCACTGTAATTCTGCACAATAATGTAATTAATTTTTCCTGGATTTCTACATTTTGACATTACATTCACACTCATTTTAATTACTATATTACATATTATTATTAAATCAACAAACAATACAGTGTGTATTTTCATATGAGACTGCTACAAGAATTAATAAAATTAGTTCCACCTCAACCAGAAAAAAAAACATTATAATACAACTTATATATCATTGTAATTCAACAATATAACATGGCATTCTGTCACCTTTGATTACTTTAACGTTTGAAACACAAAAGTGGGTTTTAAAATGTCTGTTACTTTGTTATTTCTACTTAAGTAAAATAATGAGTGACATAGTATTTTTATAGTGTTATGTTACTTAAGTAAAAGGTGTCCGTACTTCTTCTATCACTGGCTATTATCATCATCCTGAAGATATTAATGTTGCATATGTTACATTTTTTTCAGAGGCTGAAACAGTTCCCAAAACAGTTTTGGTAGTTTGACTTAAATTTAATGTTGCAACTAAGTAACTCCAAATGTCCATATACAGTATTCCACCTCATATACTGTCATAAGTTTTACAATTCTGACCTCTGCTGACAAAATATGTAATAAACATACCAGTAATGGTCTTTGAGCTTGACTGGGAAACATCAGCTGACAAAACAATCCTAACTTAAGGTCCACATGCACTCTTGTTCTGGAGCTGTAGATATTTAAACGTTCCTTGTTCTGAGCACTTTTAGGACTTCTTGTCCATTAATGACTTGTTTGTGTGGGCCTGGAATTATTTGCAAAATACATATACATATATAGTATTAGCTCCTTTTTAATTCTAGCGATAGTAACTGAACAATACCATGATGGTATGACTCATTGTAAACTAAAACACAAGCCTTTTAATTTAAGGTAAAAGATACACCGAGAGCATTTACTGCATGTAGCATGTTGCCCTCTCATGGACTTTTTTGCAAACTGCACCACAGTTATTCTGTTTTGTGGTCACTGACCTTAAAGAGCCATTGCACAATTCAAATTGTATTCAAATACAGACACCTGTCTCTTCTAAGCCAGTTTGTGATCTTAAGATAGGTAATGATAGCGATTGCTCATGATTAAATGATTGATTTTCATTTCAAACATGTGAAACAAACATAAACATAAAATAAAAATAAAACAGAATAACAATAACTGAAATGGATGATGACCTATACAACCATTTCCATAAATAGCATCTTTGATGCTTGGAAACCAGAGGGAGATATTTTGTGATCGAGGGACTTCTGAGCAGCAGCAAGATAAATCCCCCCATGGAGTCCAGACACTGGTGGCCGCTGACTGTGAGGCTGCTGACTGCTGGGATGAGGCTGATGAATCTGTGAAGACTAGGTGGTGTTGGGGAGGTGGAGGGTGTGCATGACAGCAGCAAGAAAGAGCTACGGCAGATAAAGAACCTTAATTAAAATTAGGAGCAGTAAGATGATAGGCTGACAGAGAAGGTGTGTCACTGTGCTATTGGTTGATTGTGAATCAGCTGAAAAGCAGCTGATGACTCAATTGACAGACCCACACAATGACACCTAGAGATAGTGAGTAGCATGTATGTCAGGAGTGAATGGCAGGGTGAGAAGGAAAACTTACAGCTTGAGCATGAAAAGTATTGTTTTCCTGACTGAACTTTCACTAGAGCCTCATTTGTACCAACACAACGTTTCTTGTATAACTGTGAGTCAGTCCTTCTGGATAAACAGTTCAAATTGATGTAGTGTTCTTGGGCCAAGCGTGTGTTTTGAGGATGTTAGTCAGAGGGAGTGTTTTGCATTGAGTTACAGATTCCATCTGACAATGCAAATGATCCTGTCTGACTTCCCGTAAAGGGTAGTTATATGAGAGGTATTGTTCAGAAACCAGTTTAAACTTAAGAGAGAGAAACAAACTCATACAAGTGTTTTACCCCTGCACATCCACCATGTTCTTGTCATGTTTATTTGTCGGTATTGTGGGTTTATTTTGCCCTTGTTCAGGAGAGAATGGTCTTCTGCATGCATACTCTCCTGGGGACATCATCATTGGAGGACTTTTCCCTATTCATTTAGGAACCAACAGGAGCAACATGTCTGGACCACTTGCCTGTAGCAAGTAAGTATGCTCTCTTTGAAATTAGTCATTGACATGAGTATAATAGAAATATATTACTGCGGAAATTCCATCTGTCCTCTTTCAATCTTTGCAGCTATGATATCCAATCGTTCCTTCACACTCAAGTGATGATATACGCCATCAGAGAAATAAACCAGCGCAAACCAAGGGTTCTACCCAACATCACTATAGGATATGACATCTATGACACCTGTGGAGATGTCAGCTTTGCCATCAGAGCAACACTCCAGTTGCTGAAGAACCAGTCAGACCCTAAGAGCTGTTTAGTACCTGCAAGCTTTCAATCCACTTTAACTGAACCCAAAACAAAGGCAGTGATAGGCGAAAGGTATTCTGAAGTGTCAATAGCTGTTGCACGGGTTGTTGCTCTGTCATCTGTTGCCCAGGTATGTCTTCTCTGTACTTGATAGTGTCCCTTTAACTACATTAAAAAATGCAAAATGTTTTGGATGCCTTTGCATAGTTTGAGGCTAATTATGAGATTATAGCAGAATTCATATCTAAATCTAAGATTCTGTAACATTTAATGCAAACATTGTAATAAAATGTAATATTTTGTGTTTAAATTTAATTGGTAACTGTTGCAAACAGAGCAGAGCAATTTCAACATGATTTATTCCTGTTTGTTGCAGATTAGCTATGCTTCGACTAGCGAGCTTCTCAGCAGGAAGTTGAAGTTCCCCACTTTTTTGCGAACAATACCTAGTGATGAATATCAGACAAAGGCCATTGCTGAGATGGTGAAGAAGTTTAAGTGGACAACAGTGGCTATTGTGGGAAGTGATGATGAGTACGGGAAGTATGGCAGTGATAACCTCGTGAACATCTTCAGTGAAATGAATGATATCTGCATTGACTTCATTAGCATCCTGCCTGATTTCTTCACCCACAACAATACCGAAGCCCACAAGAGACTGGATGAGCTGGTAAGCAATATCAATAAGTCCTCTGCCGAGGCCGTCATCGTGTTCACCAAGGAAGCCAATGTTGTTGTCATCATTGAAGCAGCTATTAAATACAACCTCAACAGAACTTGGATTGCGAGTGATTCATGGTCCACCTCGACAAAGATCTCTGCACTGCCAGGCATTGAGATGGCTGGGGAGGTTTTTGGGTTCATCTCAAAGAGGAATGAGCTGTCTGGTTTTAAAGACTATGTCATCTCCATGTTTAAAGGGACCATGAACGCTATTCTTGAAGATTACCTGACTCGCCATCCACTTTGTTCTTACCAGTCTGAGGAGAATAAAGAAAGCGAATGCTCACTAACAAATAGCCAACAGGGGTCCAAGCAATGTCTGGACCCAAGCTGCTTGGCCAATTACATTGACCAGGATCAAGTATACAATATCTACCTGGCTGTTCAAGTCATTGCTGAGGGTCTCAGGCGCTTGCTCAAGTGCGACAGCCGCAAGTGTGAACGTGATACCAAATTTACAGCCTTGGAGGTACAGTAAAGTTATCTCTTGCATTGCTAATGTATGTCTTTACAGCAGTGGGTCGACAAAGATTGATACCGCTCTATCTGTGGCTACAGCCAGCAGCTGGTTAGCTTAGCCTAGCATAAAGACTGGAAGGAGAGAAACAGCTAATTGCACTCTCTTCAAACAAAATCCACCTGCCAGCACCTTTAAGGCTCACTAATTAACAACTTATATTGTGTTTGTTAAATCCATTAACAAAAGAGTGTGAAGATTTTCCGAAGTCATGATGTCACCATGAGGTTGCTACAGTACTCCAGGTACTACTCCTGGACAAGAAAGGTTTGCACTTAACCCACGTAAAACTGCAATTTACACTTAATGTATAATCCTAGAGACTGAGATACAAGCCGGATATGTGAATTACTGAGTTTTAGACAGTGGTCGTAGCCCAGTGTAGCCCCCACACCCCCATTTCCAGTCCTTATGCTAAGCTAAGCTACTGGTAGTGGAAACATGGAGGATGGAATCGGAATAAGTGTATTTCCCAAAAATTTGACAATGTAGTGGATACCTATAATATTCTTACACTACAAATTTGCCGACATCTTTGTAAATCCCCTATGTGAAATATTTCCTCTTTAATGATTTGTCATTTTGTTAGAACAGAGGCAATAATATGAACATCTCTTTCATTTTTCATCATTGCACTTTTGTTTATGTTTATCGTTACAGCTTCTTATGGAAATCAAGAAAGTCAACTTCACTGTGGACACCTCACATATAGTCTTTGACCTCAATGGAGACCCCACAAGGTTGGGATATGATATTGTATATTGGAACAGGACTACATCTGAAGCGCTCACACACATAACAACCATTGGAGAATACTGGCCCAATGGGCAAATCAAAGTCCCAAATGATCTTGTTAAAAATGTGATGGTAAGATCGAAATTTCATCATAGATTCATTTCCCCAAATAATCTGTATCTCTATCTAAGTATCATGTTGTACCAATTCTGTTTCGTCTTTAAAGGTAACAGCATACAACTGCTCTAAAACATGTACTCCAGGACAGGAGTTGAAGCAGCAAGAGAAAAGAAAAAAGTGCTGCAAAGATTGTGTTCCATGTGCAGACGGAGAGTTTTCTGCTAGAGATGGTAAGTATTTGATCATGAATCTCAAGCAGCAGTTTTCTGTATCTATATATTTCTCTCTCTCTCTCTCTCTCTCTCTCTCTCTCCTCTCTCTCTATCTATAAAACGATATATAACGATATCACCAGGTGACTATGGTCTCATTCAAGCAGTGAATAAGTGCATCAAACAAATCATGTCAAATCAAATGATTGTCTTTGAACCCAGAGAAGAAAGATTAAAAGTCAGCTCTTAGCTTCAGTTGCTCAAGTTAAAGATCACAAATCAAGCCAGAAATCTTAATGTAATTATGGACTCATACCTAAATTTCAACATCCAAATTAGGACTACTGGAAAATCAGCCTACTTTTACCTTAATAATATATCAGGCTGGACTACTGTAATGCTGTCTTTACACAGCTCTCTCTAAAAACTCAAAAGACAGCTGCTGGTGATTCAGAGAGCTGCTGCTAGAGTCTTCACAAAGACCAGGGATCAACATTTTTTTAAGCATAAATGCCACTGCCAGAAGTAAAAACCTAATGTTAGGATAAATGACACCACAGTTGTATGACTTTAACGTTGCTACCACAACAAGGCTGTAGAGTTGTGTTCAGCACGGTTTGGTGTGATGATGCTCTGTCGTCTCATTCAAACACACGTTAGCAAATGTCTCTTTTAAGACACGAAAAAACTTCAAAATTCATGAGTGATGGATTTACTGGTGTATGTCTTAGAACAAAGGGTGGAAATCTCTTCAGGCATCTAAGCAAAATCCCATTCAAAAAACCCATTGACTTTGAGAAGAGGGAACAGGAAGTGCTAAAATGCTAGCTCATTTCCAGATTTTAGGACTCATGTTTGGGACTCTTTATTCTTATTTTGCACTATATTGTTATTGTGATTTTACTGTTTCAACTGTTTTATTTTAGCCTGCTACTTGACTATGTTTTTGTATCTTGAAAGGTCCAGTGTGCATCTATTGGTATATAATATTCACAACTATGTTTTCATTAGTTTATAATCACCTGAAACTAAGAATTGCTGTGTCTTTGTTACCTTACAATAAGCTGTTTATATCTACATACGTCCTCTTCCACAGAGGCCACTATGTTGATCCTACAGTAGCCCAGAATGGACAAATCAAGCATTGCCTCTAGACGGTTTTGTGCCAGCCACTCACCTCTAGATGCATCCTGCACACTGTACCTTTAAATCCTATTTAAGTGTCGTTTTTATCGTCTTTTCTTTAATTTAACCTTTATTTAACCAAAAAAAATCTTGAGATTAAAAACTGTTTCTTTTACATCATATGTTTCATGTAAAGCATTTTGAATGGCCTTGTTGATAAAAATGAATTTGCCTTAGATAAGGATTTGCATTTGAGCACACTGCCAACAAGTTATAAAGCAAAATAAAAATGTTGTTTACACCATGTATGAAGAAAATAGCCACTAGGGGAAACAAAATTTTGAGGTATCAGTTATACTGCACAGAAAGCTGTTGATTCACTCCTCTATATTCACAACTCTTGATTCACAACTCTATAATACTATTACATAATGCATTGAAAACAGGTTGACATAGTAATAGATTAACAGTTGTAACTCTTTTATGCAGGAGTAGTATACCAAATATGATGTTCAGGCTGAATTCTGTTTGTTTCCTGTCTTGTTTCCAAAAATATCCAAAGACAGTTTTGCATTGATTTGCAAATACGGCGTCACTTTACTGTCACACTGCTGCATTGTACACAGTAACGATGACTAGATACTGTGGTTTGGTACTTCCTCATGTCTGTAAAACAGAACTCTCTACATTTAAGTACTTCCACCATAATCCTTTTCAATTGAATTTAATGTCATGATGAATGTTGCTTCCCTCATGCAGCTAAATTTGCATGTCTTGTTTGCTTCTATAGGTGCGGAGTGTAAACGCTGCAGTTCAGAGAAGTTTTCATCTCCAAAGAAGGACAGGTGTTTGGAGAAAACTGTTGAATTCCTAGAGCGGTCAGATCCCTTCGTTATCTTTCTAAGTTGCATGGAAGTCTTTGGTATAATTGTTACCATTGTGTTTGCTATTTTGTTTACAATCTATCGTAGCACTCCCATTGTGAAGGCTGTTGGAGGTTACTTGTGTTTCTTGGAGCTTTTTTCCTTGCTGGGCTGCTTCTGCCTCACGTTTACCTTCGCAGGAAAACCCACTGCAGCTTGCTGCATGGCAGGCCTGCCTCTCTTTGGCATACTCTTCTCCCTCTGCATCTCCTGCATCCTGGCCAACCTTCTCCAAATCTCAGTGGGCTTTAACTTTAACCTGAGGATAGGATCATGGATTAAGAAGTTCAATCAGCCGGTGCTTGTGGTGACCATTGTCTCTGGGATCCAGCTGGCCGTGTGTGTGTCATGGCTGTGCTTTTCTCCCCCACGCACTGAGCCAAGGAATTCAACCCAGACCATCCTGCATCAGTGTCACAAAGGCTCCCGTTGGTTCTTTATTGCAATGGTAAGCTACAACGCTCTCTTGGCCCTGATCTGTTTCCTGTTTGCATTCAAAGGCAAACAGTTGCCAGATCTGTATAAAAATGCATGTTTAATCACCGTCAGCATGCTGCTGTTCTTAATCGTTTGGATTTTCTTCATCCCGATTTATATCAAAATGACTGGAAAGTACAGACGAGCCATTGAAAGCGCAGCCATTCTCATTTCAAGCTACAGCATCCTGGGCTGTCATTTGGCCCCAAAGTGTTACATTATGGTGTTCAGGAAAGAGATTAACAATGAGAGCGCCATTACTGAGTACATCAAGAAGTATTATGAGCAAAGAGGTATGGCTGTGGTGAGGTCATAATCACATGCACATCCACAACAATTCCCCGCACAGAAATATGACTTCTTGTGGTATACGTACGCATCATTGATGTTTTTACACTTGTAACAAATTAAATATGGTGTGTAACTGAGCTTTAGTTAGGGTGGTAGACAGATTGTTTTTGTTGTTGACTAGCTGTTTTCCTGTTTCCAGTCTATGTAGCCTTTGTATTTAACAAACATGAGAGTGCTATCAACCTACTCATCTGAGTATCTGCCAGAAACTGAGTAAGTGTATTGCCCAGATTGCCCAGCTGCTCTTTTAACAATTGGAGAGTCATCAGTCACACGCTGCATGTACACTATACTACTTGTGTCTGTACAGTATTTGCCACTTGTATGCATTTATAAGAAGTTCTCAAGGTCATATCACTGAAACATCTGTAACCAAAACTCCTGCTTAACTGCTGTAACTACCACTGCTGCTTCATCATGACATATTTTAAAAAGAAATCAAGTTGATCATCCCAACTATTTTGAATTGTCATTTTAAAATAACATTTGATACTGTGTGCTGTTGATTTAGTTTTATATTATTATGTAATGCTTTTAATATATTTACATGCTTAAAGGTTAACAGTTTAAACCCTCTTGTGCACAACTGTTTTATTTCAATCTGCTCCTTGACTTTGTTTTAGTATCTTGAAAGGTCCAGTGTTTTCATTAGTTTATAATCACCTGAAACTAATATTGCTGTGTCTTTGTTACCTTACAATAAGCTGTTTATATCTACATACGTCCTCTTCCACAGAAGCCACTATGTTGATCCTACAGTAGCCCAGAATGGACAAATCAAGCATTGCCTTTAGACGGTTTTGTGCCAGCCACTCACCTCTAGATGCATCCTGCACACTGTACCTTTAAATCCTATTTTATGTGTCGTTTTTATCGTCTTTTTAATAATTTAACCTTTATTAAACCAGAAAAATCATCTTGCGATTCAAAACTGTTTCTTTTATATCATATGTTTCATGTAAAGCATTTTGAATGGCCTCATTGATAAAAATGAATCAGCCTTACATAAGGATTTGCATTTGAGCACACTGCCAACAAGTTATAAAGCAAAATAAAAATGTTGTTTACACCATGTATTAAGAAAATAGCCACTAGGGGAAACAAAATTTTGAGGTATCAGTTATACTGCACAAAAAGCTGTTGATTCACTCCTCTATATTCACAACTCTTGATTCACAACTCTATTATACTACATAATATAATTATAATATAATATAATATGATTACATAATGCATTGAAAACAGGTTGACATAGTAAAAGATTAACAGTTGTAACTCTCTTGTGCAGGAGTAGTATACCAAATATGATGTTCAGGCTGAATTCTGTTTGTTTTCTGTCTTGTTTCCAAAAATATCCAAAGACAGTTTTGCATTAATTTGCAAATATGGCGTCACTTTGCTGTCACATTTTACTTTTCATCTACAATATACACTATTTAAACAATGTATAGAGTACAATGTGTGTGTGTAGTGTACCATGTACACAAATAGTTTATAGTGAAAAATGTGCACTATTTAAACAGTGTATGGAGTACAATGGAGCCTACACTCTTAAAATAGTGTATAGTGTACAATGCACACTGTTTAAATAGTGTGTACAGAACAATGTACATAATTAAATGGTGTCAGCTATCAACAGATTTGGGAAGCAACTGGTTACATGACATTAGCAGGTAATTAAAATACAAAATAAATGTATTTATACTCAGCTACAGTTACTGAGGAAGAAAAAGATGTAATTTTTCAGCTTTATTTCCCAGAATAAATCAAATTGTAATCAAATATAATTCATTACATTACTTTGATGAAGTCGTTAAAATGGTATCTATAACCTATTACATATTAAAAGTAACCTCCCCAACACTACTTGTCAACAGTTTCCTGTAACTCAAACGTTTTATGTCTGTGAAGAGTGATGTTTTGTCAAACAGGGCTGTATATGGAGTAAATGAATAAATCATTTATAAATAATAATTGACTGAATAAGTTAATAATTAAACTTTAATTTTCTTTGTTAATATGGCGGCACCTCCTTTGTGCCTTGAAATTTTGGCCATGGGTGTTCACTGCACCAACGTGGAAGACAAATGAAATCCAAAACCAGGGATTTGGAGATACATTTTTACAGCCTGAACTTTTCCTTTAACACAACTAAACACATACAAAACATAACCACATACCACAAAAAGCCAGCCAGATTTAAAAAGCCTCTATTTGTCACAATACAGTATTAGTCCAAATATAATGTTTCCTAAATCAACTCTTAACTGTAAAGAAATAGTAGAAATATAAGATGATATAAAAGTATACATTAAAATACAAGACAAAGGCCAGAACTTTATGAATGTTATGTCACTTAATACATATGTTGCTATTCCTAAATGTAAAACATGTTGTAAATTTAAGTAGAACTAGGCGTATTCAATATATATGAATATATGCATGTAACATATTACTGTTACGACTGAGCAACTCAGCAACAGATTACTCATATCACACACACAATATATATTCCCATTTACCCTTATGGTCTCAGTGACAACTGTTATGTAAGCAAAGTGACTCTGGAGCAAAGGTGATGTGTTATCTCTAAGTTTTGTCATGTTATACAATCCAGTTGCTGCATTTGGTGAACTCCATGAAGGTCAGACTTGATAATTTACTTTCCAGGTACAAGCATTTTTTTAACCATATCTGAGCATGAGTGCTATCCAAGTTAAAGGGTATACTTAAGGGTGATGACTCTATGCTGGCATCCATAATCATTCACCTTGCACGTGTCTGAAACAGCAGGCGACCGGTAACAGTGACAAGAGGGGAAATTAATCCATCACAGGCAGACCTGACTCACATCAGTTCCAGCTTTGGACACTAGATGGAACTGTTGAAACACCCTGTGAATAGTGCTCTGTGGGCCATATTGTTATACAGTCAATGCATTTTAAATTTCTTGTCCCATATGTACAAAAAACACAACACCTATTATTTGGCTCTGCACCTAATGCTTTATTTATTAAAAAAATACAAAACTTCAAAAAGTTTCCATAGGAAAGCATTATGAATTTGCAATCCCGTCTCTTTCATATCCATTTCAAATGTATGGTTTAACACTGCTTCTTATTAATATCATGAACAAACTTCTTGCCTTCTAAGAGTTACAAAATGTAAAAATAAAATAAGGAGGAGAAGAGGAGAGGTGCAGTCTGCTTCTTGAGTCCCTGTATTTTAAGTGTTAATCTTGAAGATTTGTTATTGGTTGCACCTGTAGTGTTGGCTGACCGGGATAAATATGATGACATGCTCGACATAGGTAGCTGAAATGTCTATTGTGTTCATGTATCTATAGTGCTGTCAGAGAAACTGCTTCAAATGCTACAGCCATATCAGCACAGACACACTATGTGATGGTTTGACATGCACAATGTGACACATGCATCTTGCATGCGAGCTCTTGTGTGTACCAGTACATATTCAAACTTTGCATAAATGACTATGGTCATAATCAGCAGAAGCATTTACACTGCACAATCACACTGAATAGCTGACAAGGTTTTGGAAAAGAATAAGTTGTTTCTGTTTATGTTAACATCTTGAGGACTAACACTTGAGAGGTTCTGTACAGAAGTGGAGATCATGGGAAAGATAAATAGAAACATAGCAGCCATTTTTGAGGAATCAAATCACCCCTCCAACCACCTCTTTGCAACTAGCAAGGGATGCGACTTCAGATGTTAACAGGGCTTTAAAGGGTCACCCTATATTTTGCAGGTGAGTCAGCACTGGTGATTGCCTAAGGTGGAAGCAATCTGCTGCTATTCTTTTTCATGGTATTAATAGCATAAATAACCCTTCACCTTTCAGACTTAAGCTACAGTTTCAAGTGTTGTGAGTCCTATGGTGATGTGAAACACAGTGAAGTTGTTGCTCGGCAATTTATTCTGCAAAGCAAAGGTTTCTCTCCCTACACTATTTCTGTTCAGCAAAGAGCTTCTTTATGAACTACAGTACTCTAGTTCTTACAGTCGCCCCTCCAAATTCAGGAGGGAAGATTGTAGCAACAAGTTTAAGTACAGAGTTGCCCTGTAACTCACACAGAGACACTCAGAGTGTGATTCAGCCTCATTTCTTTGAGGGTTGATCCCCGCTTCCATACAGAACACAGAAATTTGTGCAACAACATGTCCCTCTCATTCTCCTGTCAAGTAACTGGCCTTGAAATTTCACGTACATTTGGGGAGAAGGGGGGGAAAAAAAAAAAAAAAAAAAAAGGATAGAGAACCTTCTCCAATAATTAATAACAAAAGGATGCTAGATCTGAAGAACATTATGTGCTGAAACCACGTGGGCCTGGCAGGGCTTAGTGGGCATCTCCAAGCTGCTCTCTCGACCACAACAGGCTGGCACTTCAAACAGGCAAGACTCCTCCGCAGGAGCTGGCATGCCTTGGGAGCAGATCTGCTGCACATGTTGCCTGGAGAGGACAATACAGATAAAAGTTAGGACTGTCAAAAGGAACACTTAAAGTTTCCTCATGATCATACTCTGGAAAACTATCTACTCACCAGGCAGTACGGGACATGACGTAGTGAATGTCAGGTCTTTGGAAGCCGTTGAAGGTGGAGGAGGCGGCCACGGTGTAGGCACCCATGTTCTCAAAGACCAGCCAGTCGCCTACTTGCATGTCAGGCAGGTTGCACTGCTCAACAATGCGATCAAGGCCATCGCATGTTGGGCCCCAGATACTGCAGGGGTACATGACCTCATCTGGCTTTGGCTTCTATTGGTGTTAGGGGAGGGGGTGGGTAAAAAAGACATAATCCATTACCAATTGTTTCAGCTTTCACTGACCTGTATGTATGAGAAGAAACATTGCTACTTTTTCAATCCTTGAATTCCACTTACCTTATGTAGTGTTGGCAAGCAGTGAGCATGATCATAGAGTATACAGTTGAAGGATCCGTACACGCCATCGTTGACATAGTACATCAGAGTTCTATCATTGGTCCCCTCGTCCTCCTCTGTAAAGAAAGCACAGATTGTTAATTTCCTTTAGAATTAAATATTTTTCTTAAGTCATAATTATTATTCTTAATTAAAATGTTACCGTCAGAGGCTGACTCCTCGTCCATGATGACTTTCTTGGCAATGATGTTGACAACCAGTGTGTAAGCAGAGGCCACATAAAAGCGCCCTGGCTCAGCAATGACCTTAATACCGGTGTCAGAGGGGAAGTACTTGTCCAGGGCTGGATTGATTACTGCTGTGATCTAGCAAGGCAAAAAAAAAAAAAAAAAGGTCCACAGGTTAATATATCAGACTATAAAAAAAAAAAAAAAAAAAAAAGAGTACTTATCTTAAGGTAGTACTACTGATGTTGCAGCTATTGTATACAGGCTACACTGGATTGTTTAGCCCATGAAACAGCACATGATTGAAAATTTGCAAGATACCTCTTCAAATTTGAGTTCAGCATCGTCAGAACCAGGGAAACCCCCTCCAATGTCTAGCAGGTCCATGTTGAAGCCCAGCTCATCCTAGAGGTCACAAAATTTAGATTCTCAGTTCAGAACACTGGGTAAAATAGTTTATTACAGTTGTACATGCATTTCTGTCACAACTCACCCCCATGTCGAAGACACAGCGGGCATCAGCAATAGCCTGGGTGAAAGTCTCGGGATCATTGCAGCCGCTGCCAACATGGAAGCTGACGCCGATGACATCCAGCTGCAGTTCTTTAGCCCGCTCCAGAAGACCTCGACAAGCTTTGAGCGGGGCCCCAAACTTCACACTCAGGCGACACACTGCCTTTGAGTCATCTGTGGCAATACGCAGCACCAGCCTGGGCACAAAGCAGAAACATAGTAAATGGAAAAAAAGTGGAGAGAAGAAGGCAGATGGGCAAAAATAAAACACCACTAAAGACTTCATATTGTGGATGGTAAAATGTCTCACTTGGCATTGTCATGACAGCGGGCCACTTTCATGAGTTCCACCTCGCTATCAAAAGTCATCATCTGGACTCCATGGGCAGACGCATACTTGATCTGAGAAACTTGCTTGCAGGGGTTGGCATAGATGATTCTGTTTGGATCCACTCCCAGAGACTGAACCATCTGAATCTCCGTCTAGAGGGGGACAATGCCAAGAGTCAGCAAAAAAAAAGTGCTAATTTAAAAACACGAGCTGCCAGTGCAATTTCAGCAAGTTTATCAAGAGAGCTTTGTATCGTGTTATTCAGAGAGCACCTAGTGCTATGGGAATTTTCCGACACGCACCTTGCTTGCACAGTCAAAGCCAGTTCCCAGGGATGCCAGAGTCATAACTACAGCCCGGCTGTCGTTACATTTGACAGCGTAGAAAGGAGTGACGCGAGGCAGGGCTCTCACCCAACGCAGGTGTTTCTTTAGTACATCTCCCAAGTCACAGACGTAGAAGGCATCCCTGTCATCCTGTAATGGAGGGACCAAAAAAGAAAGGGAACGTATGCATTAAACAACATTTTAAAACATATAATATCATGTGATACATTGCAAACAATAAACACTGTGTGCGACACCATGGTCTTAAGAGTTACATAAAGGAAATACAATTCAGACAAAGCAATACCAGTAACCTGAACAAGTGAGTAGGAGGTCATTTAAACTGCTTGCTTTCAGTTGCATCCTGTTGATGTCACGGAACAAATGGGGCTATCTGATCTCCTAAACAATGTCGGCACAGGACGCTTACCGTCATGGATGACTCATTGATCTTCTGCTCAACAATATCCCGGGCAGAGAAGCCTTCCTCCAGGAAAGAGAAGTCAACCTCGGTGGCAGTGGCAGTGGCAGTGTTCATGGTCACAAGAAGTCCTTTTGATAGTCACTAGTAAACTGGAAAAGAGGGTGGAGGACATATTGAGATTACATTCAGCTTTGAGAACACAGTGTCTTTTGTGCCTGTGATAAAGAAAGCCCAACTTATTACCCACTGAATGAGAATTTTGTTAGTGTTTTCTGTTTAAGATGACAATGCAGTATTGAATCAAGCTCAAACTGCAGAAAGCGAGACACTTACTTGGATATGAAAGAGATGAAATTTAGTGTTGCTGTTTCTCAGGTGCAGAGAAGCCAAGGGGGCTCACCAGTGAAGTTAAATCCCTTCAAATAAGACTCAAGGCCAGGGCCTGCTGAGTAGCCAGAGTGCGTCTTCCTACAGTGATGATTCTGTAAACAAAAGTATTTGTCAGCTGTGCTTTTTTTTTTAAATAAAAAAAACACCATTTCCTGAAAGGGAGGAAGTTGGGTTAGGAAGGAAGTTGCAGAACTCTCAATGAACTCAACTTACACTCACTTCAAATCACATTATAAATGTATTCTGTTTCTGAACTACGAGCAATTTTATATTTATAAATTTGACAAAACTACAGACTATTCTATTAAAACCATAAATTTGACAAGACTTATGGCATGCTCACGACATACACGTGCAGTCTCTTGTCTCCAATAGCGCTCCATTCTATAACTACTGTGTCATGAGTCATGATTACTTGGCACCGTCTGCACAGAAAAGCCATAGAAAACCCCAAGTACCTAAGTCCCGCCCACTCAGGATTTAATCCAATGACAAAGAAGACAGGCCTCCAACGTAAAAGAATGGCGTGTATATCAACCAATGGGCGTCTAAGAAATGACGCCAACGTCAAAATGCCGGTTCCGTTAAGAGCAATTCGTGCCATGAGGCGATCTGAAGTTACTGATAACGTGGTTTAGCCAAGTTAACGCAACCAATTTAAGAACTTGTTCAGAACAACATTAATACACCGAATGCTATGGCTCTAACAAGTTAACATTACGGGCTAACGTAATGCCGGCTAGTTAGCGAGGTAAAGTTGATAATTGCAAAAATGACGTTAGCTAACTAGCCGCCTGTCACACCGGCCACGTCGTTATTGTTAGGTAACACTCAGTAGTGATTCAATTTTGAATTAAACTGGCATTACAGTTAAGGTAAAGTAGCGAAAATACCCAACTCTAAAACAATCCTATGTCATTGTTCTCTCTGAACCGCTACAACCGAACCAGCATGCTACTTGCTACCGTTAGCGGAAAAGCATTTAAGCTAACATGTGACGTTGTTAGTTGCGAGAAATCGAAAATCCTTTGCCTACCTTAAAAAGCATTTACAAAGAGTGTGTCCATGAGACCAGAATGCTGGGATAAAAAAAATAAAGCGGGTTCTCTTCACAAAGAAATCCGCTGCTGAAGGTTTCACCCCTACTAGGACTGAAACTGGAGTGGAAGCCGGTAAGAGAGCCCCACAGTATTTATAGAGAGCTCGTTGCTACGGCAACGCAGCCAGCTGAAACCGGCCTCCCATCCACGTATGAACCGGTTTGGGCTTGTAACCTCATCCACATGGTGGGAAAGACAGACAGACAGACAAACAGACAGGGGCCACCATACAACTACTTAGGAAACACAAGATTACTTAAGGTAACACAGACAGTTCAAACAGACCATAAATCTAATGTTATGTAAAAAAAAAAAAAAAAAAAAAAAAATTTAAGACAAGACAGACAGGGCCCACCAGTTATTTAACCTTTGTTAGCAAGTGCAAGACCGTCTAGCCCCAGCTTGTACTTCTCACGTAAAAACTTGTATTGTCTCTTTTGCCAGGCTTCCTCCCCTTGCTGTGAAAATAAATTAGAGCTTATGAAAGTCTAGGTATGTAATTTGAAGTTTCTTTTTTGAGGAGGTCCACACATTAAAGAAAAAGCCTGCATGACGGTGGTGTAGTGGAGGGTATACCCACTATTTATTCTGGTTGTTTACAATATACCCACCTGTCAGGCAAAAGCTGTTGCAGTAGGCTTTATAGGCCAGTATACCCACTTCCTTCTTGATTTAAATCAGTTAAAATAATCATGTAGCCCAATTGATTATATGTTTTAGTAGTTTTTCAAGCAAAAATCCCAAACATGCTCGGGTTTGATTGAATCCAATAGTGTAAGTATTCATTGGCCCTTGAGTGTTTTTATGTATAAATCTACCTGACTTCATGATGATGACAGTAGTCATCAGTACAGGTTCCCCATGGCCAGCTGTGATGGAAGAAACCTGCACTGCCAGCTGCCTGGCTCTGACTGACAGCATGGCCTCAGTGATGTGACCTGGCTTGATGGCAGTCTGTTCAGTCTCATACTGAGGTCTTGACCTACCTGATGAGATTAAAGGAGATCACAAGATGACTCAGAAAAGACTCTGTGTCAACACAGGCACATATGTCACAGCATGGTCTTTAAAGCCATGTTCTATAAATGTAGATATACAATTAAAGCATTTTTATCATATCTGTACCCTTGTTCAGGTTTGCTACCATAAAGAATTATAAGAAGTTTTTTTTTAATCTCTTACAGTGCTTCTACTCCTAAGCTGTAAGATGCTTTTTTGCCCACAGTCCTGTCCCCCAGACATTTCCCCCTTACTGTACAGTCTAATCAGTCCAAAGGTTGCTTTCATTGACATCTGGTTTGCAAGCAGACATTACCAAATGAAGGAAAATGGAGAATTTGGATTAGTGTGACCCAACAGTACATGTGGAAATGTTGCACAAGCATTGGTTCCAGTACACTAACAGCAAACGTCAGGGCTTCATGAGGACCACATATCTGTGGGCTTAACTTAATATCTTTTCCAGGTCCTGAGGCCAAAATCAAGATGGCAGTCAACTCTTTTTTTGCACAATGGCGTTTCCATTCAAATCTTCTGCAGCATTGGTGAATGAGGTCATGTTTTCCAAGCAGTTTAATTATCAAAAAGTAAAAAGCACAGCCCTTTCTGAATTGGTTAATACATTAAAATGAGGTTAAGCAGCAAAATTGTATGATGACATAATCTTTAATGATTTTCATACATTGCAGTTTTCCTATAGTTCTGCCCTGAATCTGAACTTGTCCTTGCAGACTTCACTTCCTATGCAGACCCATGCTTCTCAGTGAGGAAGTGGGCCCACACTTGGGGGCTAATTCATTTTCAACAGATGTTTATCGGCTTGGTAAAAATCACAAGATCCCAAAACACTTAGATGTATTACACAGAAAACCCAAATTAGACTGTTTCTTGACTTCCAGTCATTTCCTTTTGTTTCTGTTTGTGTCTCTCTTCCACCGAATGTCTGTGTCTCTACCCTCTCCTTCACCTCTCTCCTTCTCCTCCTCTTGTAATGTCTATCTCTCGTTCTGTGTGGACTTTCTGTTATCATTACTGTGGACCATTGTGGCCTAACCCCCACATTTACAAGGCGTCACAGAGGACAAGGGTGATGATTGTTATTGGCCACCCACAAGATACAGTGCAGTGTACGGGGCTACAGGCCTTGGTGACTGTGTGTCATGTGTATCACTGCGTCTGGCTTTGTGTTTCTCTTCACTTCTTTGTCAGTGCAGTTGCATAATGAAATGCCACAGTCACTTTTACTGTTTCATCAACTTATGTTCTTGTATCATCCGACTCAGTGTGCATAACGTGCTGAGGAAACAAACCACAACTTTTCCTGTCATTTTTTCAAATTAATAAAGTAGGGATGCACATTAATATCAGCACACCATTGGTATTGGCTGATATTGGCTTTAAAATGAACTATCAGAACCAACCAACATGCTTTTTCTTAATTTGCACAATGCATGAATATTACATACATCGGGATAAGAGTATGCAGGCATTATATGATGTTAATTCCACTACAGAGGAGACTTGATGATTACTGTGGAAACATCTATATCAGTATCAGTAATCGGTCAAATGAGTTTTTACATATCAGCATATCGGATATCGGCCAAAAATCCAATATCGTGCATCCCTAGAATAAACCAGGGCTGTAATCATTTATTCAACATTAGGGGGACCACATTCAATCAGCACCTAAAGTACGCGGATGATTCCATTGTTGTCAGCCCTCTGCACAGATCAGAGCATGATCATGGCCCAGCACTGGATGAATTTGTTAATTGGTGTGACCAGTCTGTCTTCCAGATTAATGTGTCCAAGACCAATGAGATGTTTATTGATTGCCTTCCTGCTCCATGTGTGATCAAGAGGATGCTGGTGGCAGCAGCGCAGCAGTACAAGTATCTGGGCACTGTCTTAGATGTCAAGTTGAATTTTGATGTGAACACAGATGGCATCTGTAAGAAGGCAAACCGACGCCTATTCTTTTTTAAGGAAGCAGAGGAGTTTTGATGTAGACAGGACTATCATGAAAATGTTCTATTCGACCTTTATTGAGTCTTGTCTTTTGGCCCAGTAATCATGGCCTTAAACACAGGAGCAAGTTGGAGAAAGTGGTCAAGTTGTGCTGCAAGATCACTGGTGTTACCTTTAATAACCTACAGCATCTGTATGAAGAGAGGGTCACCTTCAAAGCTCGGTCAGTTGTCTTGGAGTCTCAACATCTCCGACGAGGTTTATCCTCCCATCTGCTATTGCTTCTCTTAACAAGCAGTGACCCTTAACGTCTACGATTTCCCCCCGACAGTGTGACACTGGATACTGTGTGTTATGTCTGTTTTGTTGTACCCATGACTGCTGTTTGTATTTCAAATTGCCCCTCAGGGACTTAAAGTTTACCTTGCCTAACTTACCGTTCTCAGCTTTTTGATGGCTGAGTTCCAATTTAAGGAGCCAGTATATGTCTGAGGACTGTATAGGAAAAGGGCACACCCTATGACTTGTTTATGGCTTTTTCATAACATACTATGACTTTTTTGACCACAGCAACACCACTCCCTCACAAAATATATTGTAATTAAGGCCTAGGAGGGGGCTGGGGCCTATCTCAGCTGACATTGGGTGAGAGGCAGGGTACACCTTGGACAGGTTGCCAGACTATCGCAGGGCTGACACATAGAGACAGACAACCATTCACACTCACATTCACACCTACGGCCAATTTAAAGTCACCAATTAACCTATCCCCAATCTGCATGTCTTTGGACTGTGGGAGGAAGCCGGAGTACCTGGAGAAAACCCACGCTGACATGGGGAGGACATGCAAACTCCGCACAGAAGGGCTCCCGCACCCAGGATCGTACCAGGAACACTCTTGCTGTGAGGCGACAGTGCTAACCACCACACCACCATGCCACCCCAAAATATCATCTAGTGAAAGATAAAATAAGAAAGGCCAAAATTAATATTAAGATAATAGGGTCATTAAAATCAATAAGATAGCTATACAATAGCTCAGATAAAATCAGGATATGCTTACCGATAGAAGTATGTATTTAGGAGAGACTTAAATAAAGCCAGTGACTCAGACAGCCTTATATTCTCGGGCAGGTCATTCCAGAGCCTCGGGGCCCTGGTGGCAAAAGCTCTGTCTCCTTTGGCCCTCAGCCTGGACTCTGGGACAAGCAGAAGTTGGTTAAAAGCCTTGCGGCTGTGTTCTAAAAACCTTGAAATCTGATGTTTGGAACAATAAACACCTCCAAAGTGAGATCTACACGATTATGTTGCAACGCCAAAGATCAACTTGTGGTATCATTAGGCATACATTTATATTCCCCCTTTTGCACATAGTAACAGCAGTTATCTGTCAGTGTCAGTTCTGTATCTATGTTTCAGAAAAGGCAGAGGTTTTGAAGTTCTTTTGTTTACAAGAATTGAAATTACCTTGTCAGGCCTTGAGCGTGGGCATGTGTATTTGTTTATACTTAAGATGGCTTGCTTTGTTTGTTCATAAGATGAACAAACAAAAAGGACCATCCATGAAGGCTTAACCTCAATATAGCTACCTGAGCATTTTTGAGCGGTCCAGTAAGCTGCTTGCAGCAGATGGTACCTGTGGTGTTTCTTTACTCTTTTGTTTCGGGTCAGTGTGACTTTGATGGGACAGGCCCCCAGCAGCATGTTGACACTCAGGAAGCTTAACTTAAAGCTCTGATGACGCCATAGACTCAACCCAGACAGCTGGGTAGAGTTAAGACCATTGCACGGCACAGCCACTGAACCATGACTAGCCAGTCACAGAAAGGAAGTGCAGTGCTATTCATACTGCAAACTGAATTTAGATACAAACCCATACAAGGAAAAAAAGACACTTGAATATTTAAATTTCAACATCCACTAAATACTTAATATTGTAATTTAAACACCACTGAATTCACAGCATTGGAATATTTCACTTTGAACCACACGTGTCTGAACTTATTTGTTCTGATTTCACCTTTTTGAATTTAAAACAGAAACTTTCTTTGTTTTACAATTTTAAAAGCTGAATTTGAATGTTTTGTTTTTCATTATTCACAACTTAATATTAAAAAAATGTAAGTTCCAAATTTCACAGTTAGAGAAAAAAAAAATTAGGTTGCTCAAGTTTGATTGGTCAAATTCAGATTCTAAAATTCAGGTAGGAAAAAATCAAATAGATGAGCAGATACAGAAACAGCATGAACTGGATGACTTTCCGGGGCCAAATCGTTCTCCCTGGTAATCATTATTGGATTTATTTATTTATTTATTCATTCATTCATTAAGCTGCGTTTTTGGATCACATGACTGACAGAACATGCTCTGAAAGGCCAGGACAGTCCAATTGCATTCAGGCTCGACTGCCTAGGTCGCGCAGATGTTGCTATTTAAATTTTTTTTTTTTTTCTTCATCTGATTTGTTTGTAATTTGAATTGTTACATCTGGATTTTACCATGAACAACCTGAATCTTTTTTTTTTCTTGTAAATTCTGAAATATATATATATATTATATTTTTGGATCTCAATTTGTAAACATTAAAAAAAAAAAAAAATCAAATTGCGCTTTTGAAATTGCAAATCAAGGAATTTCATATTTTAACTTCTAAGAGGTGTGTTCAGAACAAATAAATTCAGATAAATGGTTTCAAAGTAAAATATTTAATTCCTGAGAATTCAGTGATGTGTAAATTTCAATATTAAGGAATTCAGTGGCCAATACAGATTGGCGTAATAGAAGAGGGAGAGGGAGATGCAATATATCAAACAAGACTGAGACTACTGACTGTGACTACTGACTGTGACAAAGACATTCCACATAAAAAGTGGAGGTAAATGTTAAGTTTTGTATTTCCATGAAATACACAGACAATGGGTGGCTTGTAATTTAGGTTATGCTGTAGTGTCTGGCATGTTACCGCAATACCTTAAAAAAAAATTAAATTGAAGGTTTGGTCTTGTGGGTCTTTTCTGACTGCGCTCATCCATAGTCAGTCCAGTCACAAGGCTTATGTCACTGTCACGCTACTCCTGTGTTCTTGACATATATTTTCAGATGTATGTCCTCACTGTCTGGACTACATACATACAGACACTGCATGATGAAATTGTAATGTTATTTTTAAAGGGCACTGTTTGAACTATACCGTTTTGATTGCAGAGTACTGGGATTTATAAATAGTCATGACCATGGATGGATGACTCAGCAGGCTTACCAGGCACAGGCCCAGGTACACAAAGTTTCAGCCCCCTTATTCAAAGTATCACACACTATCAGGGGGGTAGGGGTACAAATCAGTCGGTTCAGGTCAGTCATTTTATATGGACAGACAAGTCAGAGATACATTACATTACATTTCATAATAAAAAGTTTTATGACCACCAAACTGAATTGATCAAGAAAAACTCCACTTGCTGCTGTGGACACCCAACGCTCAGAAAATCTACCTAAAAAGGATATTGCCTTTGCTCCCAACACAGACAGTAAGGTATATGTTTGCTCTTCTTGTCACATGCCAGTTTGCCCTGAGCCTACAGTAGCATGAGAAAAATCATGTGTTATAACTGCCTGTAGCGTGGGGTATTCCTGGTTCTATGTTAACATGATTT
The DNA here is from genome assembly GCA_019142605.1 of Cephalopholis sonnerati. NCBI lineage: Eukaryota > Metazoa > Chordata > Actinopteri > Perciformes > Serranidae > Cephalopholis > Cephalopholis sonnerati. The sequence continues at coordinate 13,151,684 of JAGQAX010000015.1, read as the reverse complement.
ATTTAACATTATGTACACATACATAAAAAAGTACATTTGAATTACATGTATTCAACCTATCTACTTTTGTACGAAAAGACAAGGACGTTTGAATGACTGTGTGTTTATTTTAATTATTTTATATTGGAGTCACATTGTCTTTATCTTTTCTGAAAATCATAGAAACATTTTTGTCTTGTTGTGTTTGTTTTGTCAGAAGACATTTATTACATGAATAATGATGTCTGGAGAAGAAAAAAGTTAACATTGTGCTTTGGTGGTTGTTTCTTACAGTAGTTTAGTCCTTGTATGTTAAATATGTTGGTAGGATAAGAGCTAATTATGAAACCTTTGCCTCATTTCCACTGCATGGTTCAGCTCAACTTGTGGTAACAGGGGCTTTTCTCATATTTGTGAGATAGTACCCTGTCAATATCATAGTGATGCCATGTGAAAGTGCCCTGACATCATCTTCAACCTGACACAATTGACCACAGTGTGGTTTTGCCAGTTGACATTTTTTTAAAATCTGGATCAAGTAAATTTAAAAAAATGTGATGGCTTCTGACGGTAGCTTGGCTATTTAAATATGGGATGGGAGGGTTGTGCAGGATATCTTGTGCATGTTGCATTGGCACAGTTCTCTTTGACCTATCAGTAGTCTTCAGTATTTTAACTCTGACTTCTCCACAGTCAGCTTTACCTCAGCTCACTTGGAATCTCAACTAAAGTGGAACCAAAACAAAGTACAAGGTATCAGGCACTATCCAAAACTTTTGCAAACAGAAAACCAAAAAAGAACAGTTCCAAGTGAGTCGAATCGAGCTGTGCTGGTCCTTGGCGCCAACTTGACTTAAACAATCAGAAGTCAGAGCCAAAAATCTCATTTTTATGAATTATTTTACAGTTTCCTCTAAACAACACCAGGCAAGTTTGCGACAGGACGCATTGAAAACAGTTTTCACAGCTCCATAAAAATTGGGAATCTCCTAAAACTTCCCACTCCACTTACCACTCTTTCAGGATCGTCCATTTCTTCCAGTGTTTCCATTCTAAACAACGGTTAACCAGATAACAGCTTCACATCTTCTATTTTTAAACAAGACTGGCCAAAGTGTTGCCCGGAGCTCCACATTTTAATTACCATACAAGATGTGAGCTGTGACGAGCAACATGACGTGAAGTTGTTCGGGTTTCAAGCTTAAGTTCAATCATTTCCCTCCCAAGACCCAGATAACAGTAAGTATCGTCTGAGGAAAACCCTCTGCATGGTTCCCAAACTGTCAGAGATCTGTGATTAAACAGGGTGAAAGTAGTGCATGTAATAAGCCATGACTGTCACAGCATTTAAAGCACGTACCAGTAATAATGCGTTCTTTCTGATTCCACACAGTGAGCCAAGGCAGCATGGCCATGAAATTACCAAAAGTGTGTTTGGCAAACTCCCAACTCACTTGGCAGGGCACACCTGACTGTTATCTGGTTGCGCAATAAAAGAGCCAGTGGTGTTTTCTTGTGCACACAGAAAGTGTAAGAACAAAAAGTCTCATTGTCCCTCTATTTTGGTGCCAGTGGTGCTGGTACTATGCAGTGGAAATGAGGCTTTAAAGCACCAAATTCAACAGTGGAGAGATTCAGACATTAGGCAGGTCATCTAAAGAAATTCAGTATACAACAGGATGTGTCATTTTACGATTCTATTATGGTGTATAATAAACCACATAACATTTATTTAACTCATATTTAACCAGGTAAGTCCCATTCAGATTAACAATCTCTTTTCTCGAGACCTGGCCAAGACAGCAGCATACAAAAAAGTTACAGCCAAACCATGCACTAGAAACACACAACAAAACTAAGTCTTGATATCTCACACTGTAGCTACAGTCAAATCTCTGTTCAACCAAAGCATAAATGTACCAAGGAAGTTTACACAGTATGGCTTTAAAATGAATAAATACCAGTGACTGAGCCTATGAAAGGTCAAAGATTATTAACCAGCCCCGGAACAAAGTGTACAGTGATGAGTTAGGGCTCTACAATTTGTAAAAAAAAATCTTAGTGCACTATGATATGCTGTATCCAACATGAGCAAAGACTGTGCAGATGCATTCATGTACAACAGATCACTATGATCCAGAACCGGTAAAAACTTAGCAGCAACTAGTCTTTTTCTGACCTCAAAGGAGATACAAGACTTGTTTCTGAAATAAAACCCTAACTGCAGCCTCAGCTTTTTAAGAAGATTATTAACCTGAGGCAAGCCAAATACCAAGATACCTGTTACAAGTGACTAACTTCTTGCCCTGGGCAGGAGTCATCAGGAGTGTTCACAGGCATCCTCCTAACATTTGACAATTGCATAACCTAAGTTTTATTAGCATTTACAACCAGCTTTAGTTGTGAAAGCTGAAAACAGCCTGCAATTTGGCCACAGCCTCTGTGATGGATGAGCCTGCACAATATATCACTGTGTCATCTGCATAAAAATGAAAATTGGCGCCAACCACATTTTGACCAAGACTATTAATTTAAATTGAAAATAACAGCGGACCAAACACAGAACCGTGGGGTACACCTTAACAAGTGTGAGTCTGATCAGATATACCGATAATAGTCAATCTTGTAGTCAATCTCTGTAAATAGAGCTGCACAGCTCTTCTTCATGTCCAAAATGCCAATGATATCGTTTACCACCTTCATAGTTGTGGTAATGGTACTATGTTGCTTTCTGAAGCCAGACTGATGTTTGGATAGAATGGTATTATTACATAAAAACACCTTCAACTCACCTTTGCTAGAATTGACAGCTTTGAAATGCCCCTATGATTAACCCTTTCACCTGTTGAAGAGCACAGGCTGACTGCCATATTTTGGAATCACCTTAGAACTTAGAAAAAGGTTGATAATTCTCCCAGAGGATGGATCCTGGCAACTCAGGTCAGCCTATGACTTTTACTCAAGCACCCCCATGAAATAGACATTTTTATTTATAGGTGAAATGTTTAACACTTGGATGGACATTTGCTAAAGATAATTTCAGATACCTGTGCATGGTTATGTGTTGTAGCATTGTAAATTGTTTAATATATTTTTTATCAATATATTGGGGGAAGGGCATTCTTAACATATTTGAATGTTATGTATATTGAATATGTATTGCAACTTTTGCCTTGCATCGGAATATATACGTTTTTATGTAACATTTAACATTTATTCTGTTACTTTGCATCTTTCTGCCATGCTGAAATGCCTTCTTTTGGGATATTGCCAGAGAATGCAGGTCAGCAAAGCTGTTAGGACAAATCTGAGTGCAACATTTATGCACTTATGTTTTTAGGTCTTTTCAACTTTATTGCCCCATTTAAAACGTTTGTGAGAGAAGTAGCCAGAAAGTAATCGAATGCAATATGTTACATTACTTTGATGAAGAAATGAAAATAGTTACATTACTTACTACATTTTTAACATGGTAATTAGTAATCTGCAACCTGTTAAATTTCAAAAGTAACTTTCCCAACACTGATTACATGGTATTTGGGACATAATGACGGTGGGGAGAAATCTTGTGGTGGGATTTTTTTCTCCGTAAAACAGCTGTTTTTACTTAGGATGGTGTTAATATCACCATATAAAGACAAATATGTGCAGCTCCAGTATGTTTTGTATCATTGTGAGTCAGAATGACTCCAAATTTCCAACATCTGTAATGTAGAAGGTTGTTACAGGCCCTGGTGCTTAGCAAGCTACTTTTACAAAGTCAAAGAGCAGATATGATAGAACATTGCCTCAAAAACCTGTTTCCATTGTTTAGTTTCATCTATTCTGTGTTCTAAAGTTCTTTATCTTTATGCTCTCTATATGCTGGTGGAGCCCTGGTGCTGACACATCTGGGTCACATCTTCAACATCACTGCGAAAGCTCCCTGTGACAGTGACCAAAAATTAGTTGGTTACAGTTCCCTGAGTTTGTGTCCAGAGTTATTTGCAATTGGTGCACTCAGAAACCAAGTAAAGGACAACTAGTTGTTACATAGATGACAGTTTTTCAAGACAAAAACAGACACTCTCAAAATTTTTAGAGTAAGAGTGGTAACATCAAAAGGAATACGTCTTTTTAAATTCTACTCCTGAATGTAATAAATAGGTTCACATATAATGTAATTTTAAACACAACATTAAGGCCTATTTACAGTCTATATTGCATCAAAAAGTTGATATAATGACATTTTTGACCATGCGGCTGCCCCACTTGCCCACTTGTCAGCTCTGTTCCTGGAGTGATGAGAAGAGAGTTGTTTAATCTGGCTCTCTGCTGACTCATCATTTCTTCTTCTTTCAAGGTTGAGTTGCCCAGAGTTGGTTCGCTCGGCGCTGTGGAGACCAAGGTAAAAAAAAAAAAAAAAAAGTGACCATATTTTCACTGGAATATCTTTTGTGCTTTTCTGGGTTGGCCTGAAGCTCTGTGGCCAGGCTGCGTCAGCACATTCACTCCTTTGATCCTTTTGGGGACTGAAGAGAAGGCTCTCTGCTTCACAGTGAAGGTGTCATGGTTCTACCATTAGCACTGTTGTATTAGCTCTGAAATTTAAGATGAAAGAGGTAGAAGCAAAAGAGCATGTCATTACATATCAGACCACCTACAGAGGCCTGCCAAGTTACATCTAGTTGGCATGCATTTTTATTAAAATTAAACGAAAAGTCCCTGCAAAGTAAATGTCTGCAGATAACTTAATCAAGGATTAAGAACTTAATGACCCCTAAGAAGGTGCTGTTTCAGAGCTGAGCAGCTCTCTATTTGATGCTGTGAGACCTCCTTCTTAATGTAGGAAGATGGATATGGGATATGGCAGAGTGGCTGTAGTTTGCGCTTCATCTTCCCCATGTGTATACATCCTCATGTTTGTCACCAGTTTGTCCACCTTGGTAGCCTTTTGTTCATCCTGCCTTCCGGTCAGACTGTTTATCCTTTCTTTAGTCAAATATTTAGACACAAATATTTGAGATACTGAATAAGGAAACCTTATTTACATTTGGAGCTAAATACACACTGAGCTGACCAGAGATATTCTTTCATCTATAAATCCTCAAACTTACACAATACAGTTCAAATACACATTCATTGCATAATTTAAGTGTGTGCATGGCTAGCTAGTTAGTTTTTCACATATTTAAATACTGAGGCAAAATATGGGCTAAAATGCATCCAGGAATACATAAAAAAATGTACAAGTCATGTACGTAAAATTATTAAAACTGTTAATTAGCAGATGCATTGAGGGATGCACTTAGCATCGAGTTAGCATTTTAGCACTCCCGGTTCCGTCTTCTTGAAGGCTATGGGTTTATTGAATGGGTTTTCGGTAGGATACATGAACATAGCTGTCAAGTCTCCCGTTTTGGCTGGGAAACTTTGTTTCTAAGGAAAGAAAAAAAGAAACCTTTTTGGTTTAATACATGCAGCTGTACTTCGTTTGAGCTTCAGGTATTTGGTCATTCACCAGACAGCAGTACTTTTTTAGAGCTAATTAGAAATGTTAACATGCTAATTATCCAGAGGTGGGACCAATTCATTGTTTTGCAGGACAAATCTTCGCCCTCAAGTCTCAAATCAAGTCCCAAGTCCTAAACTTTAAGTTTTGAGTCCTGAACAAGTCATAATGTCCTCTTTTTAATTTTCAAAAATCATAAAAGCTTTCTAAAATGTGTATGATTTGTTAAAACAGGTTTGTTGAAAGATGTTGTGTCTCCGTCCATGATTCCTGACAAGCGGATCTAGGGAACTGAATGTTGACTTGCTGGGAATGAGACATTGACATTAGCCAATTCAGGAAATCAAAGGAAATGAATTTATTCTTGACACTCTTTAGTTAACAGTAATATTTAATGGCACTACCTTTTCACCTATGAAACGTGTTGACAGTGTCTTCTGTGTATTATCCACAGTTACAGAGAGACTCACCAAGCGTCACTTCTGAGGAAACGGGGAATGCTACCATAAACCACAAACAGCAGGTGTGGCTTGATTCGGTCATATTAAAACATCTGTGGTTTTTGCTTCTTTTGTGTTTATAATGACAACTGAAAACACCACAATTTACTATTACACCCAATGTCCAACTGACATCAAGCTTGGATTTCTTAACTTCTTTGATCACTGCAAGTTAAAACATGCCTTAACAGATTCTACAAAGCACAAATCTCAAACCACGAGGCATACTGCGGCTCTACATAATGGTTTGCCTTACAAGGTAAAATATATCAAATAACACTTCCTTGTCTTTGCAGAAATACAGTTTCCTGATTCTTTGTGCCAGCTTTGGTTGACCCACTTCCTGTGGCCTGATTACCAGTTGTCATGGTGAAGCCAAAGCATTGTGGGAGAAAAGGGGGGCAACTTGCCTGGAACCCAGATTAAATCACTATACCAGATGACACTTTGCTCAATAATGTTTATTTGTTCTGCAGCAGGACAGTGTCACTGGTGTCCCAACACAAAGGAGTAAACTAGGCTGGAGCTTTGTCATCTGGCCTCAGTAACCTACTCTCAACTGATGGTAATCTCTCAACAAATAAAAAGCTTCCTGTTTATTCTCCTAAGGCTTTGCACCAACAAATTTCTGTTTTAAAGTGTGTTAAACACTGATCCTCATCTATTTAGCTGTATACAAAGTGACACAGGAATAATATTCATGTTGTAGCTGGGAGTTAGATGAGTGGACTGATACCATCTTTATGTCTGTACTGTAAATATGTAGCTGGAGGCTGCAGCTTTTTAGCTTAGCACAAAGACTTGAAATGGGGGAAGATGCTTCTGTGGCTGTGTCAGAGGTGATAAAATTTGCCTACAGGCACTCTTAAGTAAACTAGTTAAAACATTACATCTCATGTGTTTGATCTGTATAAAATCCAAAGTGTGACAACTTCAGAGAGTTACATGTCAGGACCAATAGTTCAGCGCATAATTCCCCCATAAGGATTTATTTTAATTTTTCCCACTCAGGTTTTTGTAGGTGCTAAACAATCAAGATACAATGTGTTAATCAGTGAGCTTTAGAGGTGCAGGTGTGCATGTTTTACTTTTGTACAGAGCCAGGCTAGCTGTTTCCCTGTTTCCAGTCATTATGCTAAGCTAAGCATTCAGTTTTAGCTTCGTATATTGAGTACAGACGATCCACTTACGCCACTCTCAGCAAAAAACGAAATAAGTGTACAGTGTGTTACAACGCTGAAATCACGTTTGGCTCTTGCAGTAAACGTTTGTTGTCCAACATGTTAATTTACTGGATTTCTCTTCAATGAGGTGTTGTTAATGCTGTCACAAAACCTGACAGATGGGTCGGGTGAAAAAGCATGGCGACATCAAACGGGTTCAAAAGAGCCTGGGGGCCAGTGTTGGCATGCCAAGGGCTAAGATGCACCTCCCTCACATTTGAAATGAACCAATGCTGGAGCAGAGGGGGTTCACACCATCAGCACACTGGGGGATGGGAAGGACACCCAGGCAGTCCTTCCATTTCCAAGAACTGCAGTTGTTGGCGGGGGAAAGAAAAGAAAAAAAAACTTTCCTCATTCACATTTTTCTCCTCCCATCCCCTGCCTTCTGACGCGTGTATGTAGTAAACTGCTGCAAAGGAAGCAGGCTCTAGGCTGATTATTTGCACATTTTGAGCTGTTTTGGGACTCTGCAACAAAAGCAATGTAGACAAATCAGTGTTGTACCAAATATAATATATAGTACAAGTATTGTTAATCCACTGTTGGTTTAACAATATACAATGATGATAAAGAGCATTAAAAATACTACATTTTTTTGCACAGCATACATTTTCTCCCCTCCAGTATCTGCAATAGGGGCATAACTGAAGAGCAGCTGTAAGAAAGGAGACGCCTGAGACAAGGCAAGTCATGTCAAGTCCTTTCAGCTCCTCTTTTCTCTAATTCCGTCTGGGGCCATGCTTGCTAAAAAAGTATGCAGTCAAGGTACTTTTGGATAATGGCTTAGGCGTTTTATGCACACAGTCAGCGACATACGTAATCTTTTTTAATATGCTCTGAAGAGCAGCTAAACACATGGCACAGACCACCCAGGAGTGAGGCAGGCTTGTCTGTTCATCAGTGTAGGTCTTTGCCACTTGTGCAGAATCTCCAGTGTCTGTTGAGCTTGAAATCCATATTCTTCAACACCTGAAGTTGAGTTAATGAAAGCCATTATAAAACCTCGACATGAGCAGAGGACTGTGCCAGTCATGCCTCTGTTGTCCGTCCAGGATAAAAGGACCTGGGTGAGGACTAGGCTGCCCTTCTCAGTGCCGGCCTCTCCCTCCTCCTCTTCCCCTGCCGCCGCCCCAGCCTCTCCCACGGCCGCTGCTCAGGTGTCCTGCCGAGCGCCTCAGCTTCTTCCTCTCCTCGTGGTGTTCCCGTTCTGCTTGCTGCTGCTTCCTCTGCTGCTCCGACTGCAAAGAAGGACACAGTAACGCATGTTAGGGCTGGGAGATGTGGAGAAAATCAGATATCACAACAATTTCGACAAAATCCTTAAATATTGATATTGTGATGATATTGTAGAGTTGACTATTGGTGCGTTCAAAAAATATTTACACACTGAGATATTTGATAAGTGATCATCAGTAATGCGGATATAATGACCAAGTGTTTGTTAAGTTCAGAAAATTACATCACTTGTAATTTTGTAATGCAGCCTTTACAACCAGGAAAATACAACACCTACATATCATGATATCCAAAATCTGAGATGATATCTAGTCTTATATCACAGTATTGATATAATATAGATATACAGACCAGCCTTTAGCATTAAATGTAACTGTGAAACCGTGATTCAACCTGTGTTTACCATTAGATAATGATGAGATGAAATCTTGTGTGAATTAAATTCTTCTAAAATCGCTGATTTTCTGATTAGTGAACCTTGAGTGGGTTGTCCACCAATTGGCTCCTCCAGTCCGCATGTTGAAGAGCAAGCTACTGAACCCCATATCGCTCCCGTTGGCTGTTCCATTGGTGTGTGAGTGTGTTAAAAACTGAGTAGCAGGTGGCACCTTGTATGGTAGCCTCTGCCACCAGTGTACAAATGTGTGTGCGAAAAGGTGAGTGTGACTCGTAGTGTAAAAAGCGCTTTAGGTGGTCCGAAGACTAGAAAGGTGCTATACAAGTGCAGGTGCATTAAACATTTACAAACATTCTGTTTGAAGCTAGACTGCATTGACTGAAATGTTCAGTATAATCAAATGACTTAAAATGTGAACAGTTTTCACTGACTAAAACTTTCCTAAAATAGTTAAGGTTTTCTTTGACTAAGTAGCGACTAAAATGCCCAGACCTTTTGTCAAATAACACTTGACTAAAAGAAAAAAAACATATGAGGTTGACGTCATGTAATAAAAACTAGCATAAACGAACACATATGAAAAAAATGGCTGACTTAGTGAATGGCAACTTTCTTTTCTAATTTTTATTTTAGAAAAAACAATTTATTTTATTCCACAGGAAGTCTATATTTGTTTAGTTCTAAGTTGCTCCCAGTAACAAATGAAACACCCCCCTTTTCACCAAAATTAGCGTGTGAATGTGTTTTTTTTATAATGCAGGAAAACCTGTTAAAATAGGTGATAGAATAGGTATCAGAGTGCTTTCCTAGTGCCAGTAGACCAGAGTCTTGTGCAGCTCTGAAGTATGTCTTTCTGTATTTTTTCTGGTGTGTCATGTTTGATGTCACGGACGCACTGGAAAACTGAGTTAATAATCAGAAGAAAGCAGCATGGAGGTCAGTTAAAACGTTCCAGTGGTTATTTCTTTTTTCATATCTGTAACTTATTCAGTTTCTCTTTCAAACTCACCTGCTTTTAAATAAACAAGCAATTGATGATACTTTCTTATCCCATAATTTCAGTGTGTAATGTACAATATTGTTTAAAATGGGTCAAGTAAACACATAACGCTACAAGAAGGCTTCAAATAGATCCTGTGATTGGCATTGGCTGGTGTGGCTGTCAGCAATTGGCCCCAAAAATCCTGATTGGAGCACCCATATCTGAAATAATGTGTTTTTGACTGTATGAAGTTAAACTTCCTTGCTAATACATCTTCAGATCACCTTGGACAACCAGCTGCACTAGCTGGTTTACAGTAGATACAGTGATTTGGGTTTTATATTCATGCTAAATTGCTTTAAACAATGGAATAAGATACAGGAGCGATGGGGGATGGTGTGCCACATGAACAGTTTACCTTTTTGAGAGTGAATGTTAACTGCTTGCTGCCGACTGCACTGTCGCTCATGTTGCTGGTTCCAGAGTGCTCCTCTAACTTCAGACGGTCCTCCAAAGATGCCCTGTAAGAACACACACATTCCTCAGACTCAGAGAATACACCAAACAGTACACAGTAAAGTGCAGTCAGAGAGCAGTGTTAGTGTTTTGGCTCAGAACTCCGGCAATGAAGTTTTGTTTTTATAACAATGATATTATTTGTATTTATTGATTTAGGCTTGTAAATCTATTCAATTATTCAACAGCATGCACCACAAAGTTTCTTCCATAAATAGACAGGTCAGGTTATTCTCTGTCATAAACAGCTGCAACCCCTACAGCAATGTGAATTATAGCCTGTGTCCCACACAATAAGCCAGAACAGTTCCATTTAATACATTTCCAAAAAACATACTTCTGTAGTTTCTGCTTGCGGGCCATGTCGTTAAAACTTCTGAACTCCTCTCCAGCTTTGATCTGATAATACTGAGGCTGATTTGTCTTCTTGCTCTCAGCCATGTTTGAGGTTTTCCCTGCTCCGTTCTGTTCCTTTTCCATCAGGACAGTGTTCCGGTCTTCTTCCTTCCTCTCCTGCCTCCGGCGCTCTCGGCCCTCCTGCCGTAGCAACCTCCGCTGTTCCCTCACCTCCTCAACCCAGCTCTTGTCGTCGTCATCTGAGCTCTCCTCGGAGCTGGCTCGGCCCTCGGGCTCCTCGTCTTCTTCATCCGCCTGGATGGAGATGTTACAAAGCCAGAGTGATTGGTGTGATATTCTGTCTTGGCACTGAGGACAGGCCTGATGCCTCATCCTACAGAACATACAGTACATGCATACAGAGCTCGCTTGCAGAGATCCAGAGAAACAGACCCTGTTTGGAAGGATTTTGGAGCACTGCAAGCTAAGATCACATTTGATAAAAGTTTTTCATGCTTCTCCCTTCAGGCACAAACCAATTAGGATCCTTTAAAGACTTGTTTCCCTTTTCAAATGGGAGCAGCTCAAAACTTTGCATTTCTAGTCGGATGTCCTTCACTCATACTTGTATTTATAAATGTCTAGAGACTGTAAAACTGTAGTTTTCATACCTGTACAGGAAATGTAGGTAACTTAAAGTTAAGTTCAGCATTACCTGTTGGGAAGCGGCAGCCTGCTGAGCTAGCAGGCGCAGCTTCTTCTTCCTCTTCTGTCCGACCTTGGAAACGATTGGATTGAGGAGACGGAACTCTTCGCTCTGTTCGTCCACCTGGTAGTCGGGGTTTTCGAACATCACCTTGAAGCGGTCGTCTCCCAGGACGCTGGGGAGAGCCTGCAGGATTGAAAAGTTGAGATGGTGGAAATAGTGTCGATGGATTTTTTCTTGCCTACAGATGCTGTGGTGGGAAAGACTTCCAGCTTAAAAGGCACGGACAGAAACTTCATTTCAAATTCAAAGTTTCAACTGAGTGCAATTTTATAAAAATAAAAAGATCTCAATCTTACAAAGGTGCCAGAAAGAACAGAATACAAAGAACAAACAATTAACCTATGGCAGATACTGAGTTGTTATGGCATGCTGATTTGATAAAGACAGTACCTTTAGAGGTAATACTTTCAGAAACCTGAGAAGCACAAACAGAGGCATAACAACATTGATTTTACGATCTATATTCTCCTACCTTGCCCTTCTTTTTCCTAGAAGCCAGCTCTGCTTCATCATCACCCTCCTCCATCAGTTTGAGAGCCAGCTCTTTGTTGACCTTGGGCAGCTTCTGTCTCAGTCAGAACACATTGCACATTTGATTACACACAGGAAACAGATAGGGATGCAATCAGCTGTATATGTGAAGCAATAAACACATTTTCAAAGACGTCATCAAAGAATTACTAAGCTAAATGTCATTTGTTTTTAACCTTTAAGATGAGTTTGACAGGATGTGAAGAAACTTTGCATTCAGACGTTAAACAGCTTTACAGGCAGTGACCAGGGCAAACAAGTTTAAAAGGTACATTTTACTCCATGAAATTCTTAGTGGCCCGCATGTATGTCAGTGTCAGGAATGTATGCGAACCATGTGAGAAAATGTGACAAGAGTAGAAGGAAAACAGTGGTACCTGTTTCCAATGCTGAGCCAGAAAAAGTCAGAAGGTTGTGATAATGAGGACTGAGATGACTGTGACCAGGTGAAGCTATAACCACAAGTGAAAAGATGAGACAGTGTGTCGGAGCCTCTCACCTTGACCTGCACTCTCTGGATCCTGGACTCCTCAATCTTCTGGCGGATCTTATCCTTGCGATACTCCTCGTATGCAAAAGGATTTGCCATGCTTTTGACCTGTTGCCAAACCACACAGCAAAACAGTCAAATCTGAACACCTTACTTTGAGACACTTTTAGTTTCTGTTTGTTTTCTCATGATCAGTCTGAGCTTAACCACTCAGCTAATTATTTAAGATATATAAACACAAAGTTGATTTAGCAGTAAGACACCTCACCTTGTGATAAAGCCTGATGTCCATGAAGAAGCCGTGCATGTAGGCTCTGAGGAGCGATGATCCCACAAGGTGAGACAAACCTGAAACAAATAAGGAAAACACAGTAATCCCAACCATCTAGAACTGGCTGAATAGATGAATAAAAATAGACTAATAATTTAAGCCAGACATTTATCAGAAAAAACAGAATTTATTAGATATTCTTAGCAGAAACTTCTAGAGACTTTTAGCCGTATTAGCACTGTGTCTATATGGATGCAGGGCTCCAAGTGTTTTTTTCTATGCACTAGTGCATGTGACTTTTAAAATGACATAAATAACAAATACCGTTTTAAAATAAAATAAAAAACAAACAAACAAAAAGAAACGCATGGTGTATTTGTCCATCTTTATCCTCACTCCCCCCAAACATTTTAAACAGAAAACCTAATATGGAAACTTAAGAAAAACTTATATAAACATTCCTTTGGTGGCTTCTTACTTTAATCTGTGTAAAATGAATATTTATTCACATTTATTAATTGAAATTAAATATTTGAGACTGAATATTGACTTGAGCTTTATTCCCAATATAGCATAACTACAGCTTTTAGTGCTGTTTGTGAGCATGAATGAAACTTAATGAAACACTTGAAGTTATTTAAAAAAAAACTACTGAAAAAGATGCCATAATTTTCTATTAAAATATTTATGCAAATTAAATGATCTGCACATTAATAGTGAAAATAAGTGAGCTACATGAGATCAGTTTAGTATAATTTTTAACCATAATTTTCACAAATATTGGCAAGTCAGCATGAAGCTACTGAACAAACATTGGCTTTGTGTTATTTAAACAGTAATACTTTGATGATCTGTGAGTCAGCCCCCTGCAGTTAAACTTGAGGGCTGGGAGCTGAACTAACTGTCCTCCTACTGCCAATGTCAGGTAAAACTCAAGTGAATTGAATGTTGTTTGAATATCTGACTTAAAACTAACTTCACTGCAGCTGGCTTGACCGCACCATGTCTTACAGTGCACTTCTGTCTCATTTGTCAGTGTGCTCTTTGTGCGCCGTGATGTTATCAGGTTGATTGGTCTACCACTTTGGTCCAGATTTAAATGTATCAACTACTGAATGGATTGCAATGAAAATTTGTACAGATAGTCTTGATCTCCAGAGGATGAAGCCTACTGACTTTGGTGAGCCTCTGACCTTTTATCTATCACTACCATTTGGTAAACAATATTGATTTTTAAAGAAGTATTTTGACAGCCACCAAATGGACTACATGATCTTTGTGACAAATATTGATGGTCTCCAGAGGATGAATTTTAGTGACGCTAGTGATACCCTGACTTTCACACTGGTGCTGCAACTGATCAGAGTTTGCACTTATTCAGTGAAATTTCTCAACATGTACTACATGGATTGACGCAAAACTTGGCTCAGACATTCATGGTTTCCAAATGATGAATGCTGCTGACTTTGCTGTTCCCCGAAATTTTCCTCTTGTGCCACCATGAGTGTGACATTTGTGGTTCAGAGTGAAATGCCTTGATACTACTGGATGGTTTGCCATAAAATTTGGGACACTTATGAGCCCTTCATGATGAAGTGTAATGACTTTGTTGATCCTGTTTTTAGTCTGTCGCCTAAGAAATTTTTGTTTCATGACAAAATATCTCGTCAATATTATTAATCTAAATTGCCAAAGCTGTACTATATCTACCAGTGCTAAACCATGGAATGCATGTTTTTTTATTTGAACACAGCCAGTTTTAACTAAAGTAGGCTGACAAAGCAAGGGACAACAGTAAAATGAGAGCGCTGTTCCAAGAAACACAGCATTCTATTTCTGCATTAATGTCAAGTTTCACTTTCACAGTGCCTGTAATTCTGCTGCTCCGTCTGTTCCCATGGTGCACTCTGCTTAGAGAATGCAGTGCTCTGAATAACTTAACGGTACAAATGCTGATATAGTGGTATGAACTCACGGAGATTCTCTTCCTAGTCTTGTTGTTTTAAGGAGTTGTCTCAGAATACAATTGTTTAACAGAAGAAAAAGAGAATCTCCACCCTGAGATGACTCACTAACAAGTGTGAATGGGAGCAGCAGCACACAAAGGTTGTGCTCATTGTTAGAAAACTTGTTCATTGCCTGAAGCAAGTACGAATGTGTAGCTAGAGGGACATAGAGAATGATGAGTAAGAGCTCTTCCCAGGGTCTTCCGTCAGTGTGCTTTGCCCAGCCCGCCTCAGGGTTACATAACGGGGCCACATTACACAGCTCCTGTAAATCAACACTGCGGTTCCCCTCCCTGTCTCCTCCTCTCCTTTTATTCCACAGCAGCCAACCACCTTTCTGCTTCTTGTCATTTGATCTCTTTACTGCTGAGCCTGCATTCCAATGTTCATTCAACCCCTCCAGTATCCACTCCCCCGACCCTCCTTCCTCCTTCCCCCAGACACACTACTTTTCTTACCTAAAACCTCTCAATCGTTCCCTAGGCCTCTGGTTAGGTAGTCTAGCCACCCGTGCAAACCCCAAAGGCAGCACTGTGGCTCAGAATGATTCATGGTTTTGGGTTTAGGGTCAGGATTAAATTCCCTCTTTGTACGGTAATCTCTTTTACATTCTGTGCTTTCCAACTGAAAGAGTAAGTGAACCAACTGGGGCTGCTTGGTTTGGGGAAGTATTTTTTGTGTAATTGGTAGTATAACTTTGATATTCGTTTGGACGTGTAGTGAGTAGTGCTTCAAGCAGAATAAGTCCTGTGTGTGGAGGTAGCTGACACAGGCTGGGAGGGGATTCATCTAATGTACATTGGAAAAATGATGGCTGTTGCATTTGTAAATGCAATCCGATGTTCTACACTAAAATGAGAAAGAAATACAGCATACTATTTCCAAATGAATAATCAAATTGTTAAGCTTCACTTTCACTGCGCCTGGTGCTCTGCTGCTCCGTCTATGCCCAGAGGACAAGAGAGAGACACATACACACTTTTCCCACCAAAACTGGCACGTGTATGCAGGTATTTTTAAACATGGGAAAACCTGCTGAAATAGGCTTTAGACTCTTTTCCCATTGCCACTAGACTGGAGCCGTGTACAGGTGTCTGAAGCAGATAGCGGATGAGTGTGCCTTTATGTTTTTTTTTTGTTTTGTTTTTTTTACTGGTGTGTCACGTTCAACGTCACGGAAAGGCCAGAAAACAGGTTAGTAGACAGTAGAAAGCAGCACAGAGGTCAGTAAAAATGTTATGGCTACTTCTTTTTATACATCTCTTACTTATTTTGTCTCTCTCTCAAATTTGGTGCAGCCTAATTTGGATCAATGTTCTAGCAATGCCTGGGTGGAAAGGGATGGTATTTTGTGAGAAAAATCAATATGTGGCGGCAAATGATGATGCTATAGTGGGCCGCCACAAATAAATGAATGTGTGAGAAACCATGGTGAGGTCTGTGGCAGCAAGGTCTCACCCAGATTTTCCAGGTCCTTCCGGGTGACGAACTTGTAGTCATCGTACACCGTGCTCTCGGGGCTCTCCTCCAGCTCCTCTGTCAAGTTGTCGAGGAAGGAGCACCATCGAGGTGCAGGACCCAAGGCCTAAACATACACACAGACACATCCCTGGTTCAGATTTAGACTGTTGAGTAAGTACGAAACCTGTCATGCATTTGTTGAAACAAAAATAGACTGTATGAGCTCATGTTTCCACCCCAGTAAGAAATGACTGAGCTCTTCCATTTTGTGAATGGAGGCATTCAGTTTCACCGCACCACAGACTGTATGGCTTGTAACTGCTGCAGCAGTGGGCCAATCACACATCTCATTAAATCGGTGATTGGCTGCAAATAAAACCATACAAATAGTCCTTTTTTCAGAGCAGGGTACAAAAAGAATAAATGCAAGTATTGTTTTGATATAACTTAGTACTGGGTTAATTTGGTCAGTACATGGTTATTACGTATAAGGTACCAATACCCAGCCCTACTTTGGAAGTAACCCCCCCCACTCCCACCGCCCCAAGCGATGGGATTGCCGATAGGCAATCTTGAGTAATGACTATTGGATGACGTGAAAACTGAAACGATTGCCCCAACCCTATGTGCAACCTGAACTGCTGATACAGCAAAGCACTGACACAAGCAGAATGTCACTATCTCTCAGGTTGAGCAATCAAGAAGAAACTCAGTTTCACTGAACAACCCCATAGCAATATGCAGCCTATCATGAGGGGTTGCGAGTTAATTTATTTTAAAAGATAGTTAGATCTTCATACAACACTTACAGACATTAAGTACATACATTAACATTAGAACCTTCATAAAATGTTCACTGTTCCCAGTGTGACTTCCCCCCATCTTTGGGTACAAATCCAATTTATTTGGGGAGGTAAAATGTAGAAAAATACCTTGTAGCTATGGTATATTTATTATCTTAAAACAAACCAGAATTACCACCTTGCAGTTGTATGCCTCCGTGAACCAGTCGGGTTGCAGTTACAGTTTACATTCGTGTTTGTCCAGAGTCATATGTAGCCATGACAGTATGTAATGCTTCAAATAGGCCAAGGATGTTGCAGCGATGAAGGTACATATTCTAACACAAGGAGGCTTCACACACATCATCCAACCCGGCAGTACTGAAGATTTATTTAATCAGCACAGTTTTAAGGTGGACGCCCAAGATTACCACCAAATGTGTCATCTTCTGTTCCTGAGTAATGGTGTTAAATAATGGCCAGAAAACATTAATGATGTCACAGTGATGATGACCTTTTGGATATGAAACATCATCACTTCTTCATGTTATTTTATTTAGACATAATTACCATAAGAATTCTTGAATTATGGTCAAAAACAGGTTTTGTGAGGTCACAGCGACCTTGATCTTTGACCTCTGTCCATCAAAAACTATTTGGTTAATCCTTGAGTCCCAGTAGAAGTTTGTGTGAAATATGAAGAAATTCTCTCAAGGCCTACTTGACATATTGCATTCACGAGAATGAGACAGAAAAGGTCACTGACCTTGACCTTTGACCATTAAAATCTAATCAGTTCTAATTAATCTTTCCAGATGTTTGTGCCAAATTTGAAGAGATTCCCTCAAGGCGTTCTTGAGATATTATGTTCATGAGAACTGGATGTACGTACATATGGACGTGCGCCAGACATCCCAAAAACATGATGCCTCCTGCCACAACTATTGCTGGTGCAGAGGCATAAAAACATTGAATGACTTCTTGTTTGAAGTCTTGTTAAGAGAGGTAAGACGTTTTATGTTTAGTTGTTATCAGCTATTTGCTGATAAATGCTACAATTGTTTATTTGCTGATAAAAGACAGTTGGGTTAGACATTGATTTCAGTGTTAGATCTGCTCTGAATTTTAATTTAATCTAATTTATATCCTCCAATGGAGCCTGGATGGAATTATTTTGTCATTACAGTTTAAAAGATGTTTATTTAATTTGTTGTTAAAAGGATACTGAAATGATAATATTGCCAGTTAAAAAAAGGTCTTTCTTGTGAAAAAAATTGCACTTTGAGTTGCATCAATTTTAATAAGCAACTACTGACTGTTAACATTCTCTTTATCAATTAAGCAAATTTCTTGAAATGTGCACTCCTAGCTGTGTCATCGTCTCTCCTCTCCATACTGGCTGTAAAGTGATACGTGCGAGAAGTGACTGCTCTCCAAGTGATGGGGACAAAATCTACAACCTTGTGCAAAAATGCATTCTTAAGTTCAGCTATTCTGCTGCTTCAGTAGTCTGAGTCAGCCTAAATGATTAGTTATCTTCATCATGGCAGTTGTTTATTGATTGAGATTGAAAGTTTTGTCCTGGCAGCGAGCCTGCATGTGACTGCCGGGAAGTTTCCCTCCTTTGTGTCTTACCAAGGAAACACTGTTCAGGGAGAAAAACAACCTAAAGACTCATCACTGACAGTAGAGTCCCTCTAAAAGGGTGTTTTTTTGGCCAGTATGAACACAAGGAATGATTACAGCGACCCAATAACTCAATGTTCACGTGACTGTTTTAATGAAAATACTAATAATAATGATTGACTTAAAAAAAAGTTGCCTTCGAAGGGTCACGAGTTCTGCCTTAGAGGGTGTTGATTCATGAACAAAGTGCATTATTTTCACTACAATCACATGTTCTCGGTCAACATTCATACTGTGTTACTCATTTGTTTTTAAATTTACTTCACTATCCAGTGCTGTCTCTCAAAGTTGTTGTCTTTGCCTTTGCCCCATTTGTGTGCATAGAAGACACTGACCAAAACACAGAGCGGTGAAAGGGTTAACAGTTAGTTTAAAGGACGTCAGAGCAAGTATCCACTCATGCTATCACATCTTACGGAGTTTGAATCAATGGGTAGAAATCTGATGGACTAAACTCAGCATTTCTATCTCTTCTGGGAAATCTATTGGGTCCACACAGATGATGACGTCACGTGGAATCACACGCTGAGGCCAAAGTCGACAATATCCAGCCCCCAGCTCCTGGCCATTCTTTACTTTCATCACTGAGAGCTGATAAAGCTTCAGAGGTGTGTGGGCTCAGAGCGGTTTTTCAACAAAGAATCATTGCAGAGGCATAAATGGCAGGTTGCTCACAAGTCTGAACGTACTTCCTGAGACCATAAACAATCATAAAAGTGTTTATCAGGACAGTAGGTACAATCAAAATGTGCTGTCTTATCTCACCTCAGAGCTCCATAAAAGGCTATAATTCTCAGATTAGATAAAACACTGTGGCTAACAGGGAGCTAACACAAAAGACTGTCAATTCAATTCCAGTCAATTTAGAAAACATATACTTTGGTACTGCTTACATTTTTATGTTGCACACTAATTAACAGAAAAGTATCAGAACATGATAAGCTTCTCTACACGACAACAATTTCATTGATCCTCTGACTAAACAATTAGAATTAAGAAGTCTTTTCACGATTGTCAATTGAAATTCCCATCGTTAATGAACTTTTAGGTTATTTTCTCAATTTATTGCTTCATAGTTTGGTCAACTACATGTAACAAAGTTGTGGGAAATGCCTGTCAAAATTTCCTGAGGCACAAGACCATCAAAGAAATGCCAACTTAAATGATTCATCTTAACAGTAGTCGTTTCAGCTGCAGATCCAACACATATTCCATCAGCTAAATGATGTATTCATCTTGGGACGTATCAGCTTCTGCCTCTCCACACTGTCTACCTGCCGCTCAAACGTGATTGGTCAATACTACCTCGGACTACAAACAGAAACCAGACCGCTTCCGAAACCAAAATGCTTTTTTATGTTTACAGAGATAAGCATTCACCTAAACCTTCTCTCCAATGGTGGAATGCATCTGAGTAAATTTACTCAAGTACTGTACTGATGTACAATTTACAGGTACTTGTACTTTACAAGAGTGTTTCAGTTCTATGAAACTTTATACTTCTATGCCACATAATTTGGCGGTAACAACTGTACTTTTTACTCCACTACATTTATTAACAGCTTAAGTTACTTTACAGATTCAGGTTGTCAATAACAACATATAAACTATGATGTAATATCATGGAATAAGCTACCCAGCAGGCTTTAGAAAGTAATTAAAGTGTGTAGGACTTAGTGGCATCTAGTGGTAAGGTTGCAGAACTGAAACTTCTCCCTAGCCAAGCGTGTAGGAGAACTACAGTGGCCGCCACAAAATAACAAATAGCCTATAGAAATAGTGTTTGGTTTGTCCATTGTGAGCTACTGTAGAACAACATGGTGTACCACGTTGAAGAGGACCCGGTCTGTATGCAGATATAAACAGCTCATTCTAAAGCCCAGTTCAGACAGAAAAAAACTCGCGACGAGACGAAACTGTTTTAAAATGTTGCAGTGGTGTGAATTGGCCGGTCTGAGCTGGACTCAAGCCGGCTGATGGTGTCACCTGCAACTCAGCTGGTCAAATCACTGGCGGCTGGTTTTAGAACATAAGGCTGGTCCCCTGTTTTAATCGTCAGAATTTTGGTCTTAACCGCTCTATTTCATCATAAACAACCCAAAAATGGGGCTCAAAGTGCAAAATATCAGACTTCTCCTTTAAGATTAAAGCAATGTATGCATTAAAAAAATCAAAAATTATGATACAACAATTTCATATATCATTCTGAAATTGGCCATTCTGCATAGTAAGTCTTTTACTTTTTGCACTTTAAATGAGCTCTATACAACATTTAGAGCACAGTGGTTCAGAGGCTAATTCCAGTTGTCTGCACACCGCCCTTAACAGAGAGGTGGCTGAGCCAGCGGCTGGGAGCTAACAGTGATAACGACGGCAACAGTGCTGACAGTGCTACGCTTCCACAAAGACAACGATCTTCTTTTGACTGCAGGACTGCAGGATTTGTAATAGAGTATTTTTACAATGTAGTATTGCTACTTTTACTAAAGTACTTCTTCCACCACTGCTTCTATCTAATGTAGGACAGAGGAGTCCAAGTTCGGCTTGTCCATGTCAATCATGTCTGGAATTTACCCATTTACACTAAGCAAAGTCTTGTTTACTGTACACACACACACACACACACAAACACACATCTTCTCTTGAATAACAACAGTCAGATCACATCGGAGTCACAGGACAGACTGTTGATGTCAACAAACTTTAGCAGCTTAACTTATTACGCAGCAGCTCTGTGAGTACCACATGAATGAGAGAGAAATAAACTGCCCACACGCTGTTCCCTGCTTCTCCCACACACATCCTTACACCTAAAACACTAAAGCTTGTATAAACAGCTGTTCTGTAACATCATACATCCTTTATTGCACCATAAAGTATTTGTCTCAGGTGTGCGTTTGTCAGGCCAGCACCTGATGAGCAGGATGTGAATGTGACCTGTCTGCTGCAGGTTGTAAAGTCACCAGTAAGAATGTAAATGTGTCTGCACTCACCGGGATGTAGAATGTGTTCATCTTGGGATCTTCGTTGGCAGTGAAGAGCATACCTGACAGTGAGACACAGGATGCAGGCAAAACAATGTAAGGACGGAAACAGGGCAGATATTAATAGAGCCCATCTGTGGTGGAAGAACTGAATTTAGCTCCAGTCATGTACATTTAAAAGCCCTGTTACACTTAAAAAAAATAAACTGGTATATGAAATAATGAGAGCAGCTGAGGCAGATTTTAATTTGCATATCCTAAAGGGAGAATTATAAAACTGTAAAATTTGTTAAGACAGTAAAGGTAGTAGGGAAACAAGAATTAGTGCCTTTAACTCACTGTTTAATAACAGCTGAAAGGATGAACCTCATTTACAAAAACTTGAGAACAAAACCTTAAATTAAAAAAAAAATCTGATGAAGTGGGGACCAAACAATGATTTCACTGATGACTTGGTTGTCAAAGTTCACCTTTAGTTTCAGTCCTTGTGAAAACTGATTGATATGCAATGACAGAAAAGATATATCTGTGAAGTCAAACAGTGTGTGAGCGCCACTGTAAAATGGCGCCACCCAGAGGTGAAAGACAGCTGCACAGATGCTTGAGGTGACCTACCACCCAATTTAATTTCTCCTGACCTCTTTATTAGTGACTGCTTGTAACAATACACTTTGAGGTTACTATTTATGTTAGTCTGTATAGTTTATTTCATGCTTCATGGCACATATTCATTATGTGTTAAAAAGCGGTGTCTCTGTCTAAGAACTGACATGGTCAAATTTGATTGGTCAAGTCTTGCCTACAGTCGATGCAATCATTGAATCATGTTTTTTTTCTTTTTGTTTTTCTCATGAATCTCTATTCTCATTTGCGACACAACGCCAGGCATCACGAGAGGTCTTAAAGGGATAGTGGGGTTGTATGGGGTACTTATCTATAGTCAGTGTATTACATACATACATACATACATATACGTACGGGGTGCTTGCGTGTAAAAACATAGACAGGCAGAACATGTCACTTAGCTGAGCTTTGAACACCAAGTCAATATTTTCTAATCCTTTTTTTTAAATCTGCCAATTGATAAAAATTATTACACACACAAACCTTGCACATGAGTCTGATCGGTTTTATTCCTCTATTCTTTGTGAAAATTAGCGATATGAGACAAAATGGAAAGACACATTAGTTCCCTTGCTTTTCTTCACTGGTGGTACCTCCCTGACTTTCTCCACTCTCTGGCCGTGTATTGCATTTGGCACCGCAGCTTCCTGAGGGGGCCTAGCTATCCTCCCTCTCTGTCCCCACACTGTCACTCTCTGTCTTTCTGTGTGCGGTCCTCATTCTCTATTACAACCTCCGCCTCGTCATTATCATCATAATCTACCTGACTACTATCACGCCTGTTGAAAGTAAGCTATCTCAGTTATGAAATGACACTGTGTGCCCTGTTCTTCTCTCATGCTGCAGATGTGTCTTTCAGGTTACGCCAGATTTTCTTCACTGCCTCTTGGTCAAACAACTCTTAAAAGGCTTTTGACGGATGCAAAAAATGCAGACAATCAATCCTGTTCTGGAAACTTAAATGACGGATGAAAGTCTCAGAGTCAGTGTGTAAACACAAGCTTGTATTCATTATTAAATGTGCAACAACTGCGGACCCAAAAATATGGACTTGGGAGTGCAATGGCTTTTAGCCTGCTTGTTTTCGTGGTTGTTAATAGAACTTTGGGCCCTAATTCAACTTTCCCGCCGCTGTAGCAATCCACGGACAGAGGGGAAATGACAGGGAAGTGAAGGGGCAGTCAGAGAGAGAGCTGCAAGCTGCTAATTTCGACTTTTGACTGAGAATTGCTCTTATATTCAAAAAACATTTAGTGCTCTGCAAGTGCCACGTTCTTTTCAAGTGCTCTGATTAATAAATGCATGCTTTGATTTTGAAACAGTAGCCTTATGTTGTTGTTAAGCTTAATTACAATGATGTATTGGGAGAAACCAAGCAATTATCAGCACCCCCATGTAGCCCAAATGGAATGATCCTTAGTTTCATACCACACTTTCCTGCCACTGCGACAATCTGACTGTGAGACTGGCAGTAGAGTCAGAACAAATTGTTTAATAGTGGGCTTTTCTGGATCACCACTAGTTTTTAGGGATTCTAGTTTTTTACTTTTCTTTGGATCTCCTCTTGTACTTCTGCTGTTGTGACACTTGTGTTTCACTACATGGGACCAATAAAGTTTATCTTCTGTCATAATCTTGTTGGAGAAGTTGTTCTTACCTGATTTAGGGTAGATGCAAACATCATTGATGTTGGTCTGAGGCTGTATGGAGGTGAAGGCCTTGCCCTGTGGTGATCAGATGAAACATATGAGAGAAAAATGGCATCAGAAAGCGTCTCGGCAGATCTACACAGTCCAGTCCTCACTAGTGTAAGAAACAGCTAATATAAAAATATGAAAACAATCCACACTGGGTCTTGTAACTGCTGTTGCCGAATCTTACAGTGTCTTTGTTCCAGATTTTTATAATCTTGGAGTCAGCGGACACAACCAGGTCCAGTTGATCGTGGAAGTTGAGTGACTTGATCGGCAGGTTGTAGAAGTGGTCTTTAACCAGCAGCGGCTGGCTGGAGCGCAGGTCATACAGCAGCACCTTCAAGACAAAGTAAAGGGTGGATGACGCCACTGCAATTTAGAAATCTATTTTAAGTCTCCACTAAATAAGAAACACATTTTCCCAGTTTTAATCCCGTGCCCCTGTGTAAATTGATAATCCATCTCTTGTTATATGCCAAATACTAGTTATAAAAAATCTGAATCAGAATATTTTTTACATCAAAATCCTTGTCTTTTCTCTTTCTGTAAAACCAGGTAAAACCATTTCAAAAGTCTGATGACTCATCGTGCACTCAGGGGCGTTTGCAAAAGGTCATTCAATCAAATGAAACTTCTGGCTTCCTATTGATGAAATGAAACTAAAAAAGTTGAGTGTTCAAGACCGTTGTAACACTCCCCATAGCAACTGTTATGTTTACATCAAAACAGACTGCTACATTGAACCAAAAGAGGCGTCATCACAAAGGCACAGGCTGCTGCTGACCTTTCAGTCAAAACTGAGCTTATTTGGAGAACAGTGTAACTTTGACATCAGCCACCTCTTTTTAACTCGACTAATCTCAGGAAGAAGAGGCAGAATTTCACACCATGTGGGCAGCTGATAGTTTACAACAACAACAACCAACAGACAGGAAGTGGAGGATAAAGTGGTAGACCAGTGGTATAGAGTATTCTGGCAGCAACACCAACAGGACTGATGTCCAGCTGCTGCAGATGGCCATTATGAAAATACTACGTGTCACATTTGTTTGAATTATCAGCATAGAACAAAGCATAATGTTTTATGGCTCACCTGTCCTGTGCTGGTGCCCACTGCCATGGTGAGGGAGCCGTTAAACTTCAGCGCACTAACTGAGGGCAAACTTTGAACTCTGCCAACAGAAACAAAACAAAACAGTAAGTAAGACACAAAGACAAAACTATAAAATAATGCTTAACACTGTTCACAGTGTAAGACAGGAGAAAACTGTGATTCTTATGAAAGCTGGATATTTCTTAAGTGTGCCATAATGGTGCACAGCTTGCAGCTAGGTTTCATGCTGAGATACAGGCAGTGGAGAAAAGTGCCATGTGGCTGCATATGCATCGTCGGGCTGACATCAGCTGAAATCATTTGACATCTCAGTGTGGCAGCGCAGCACTTACTCTGTTCCTTCAGCGAGGCTGCTCAGGGCACAGTCCAGCCTGCCCACTCTGTTCCGGACACGAGGGTCCCAGCATTCCACCTTTCCCTGGTAACCCAACGTAAGGGAAGTCAAACAGTCAGGTCATAAGCAGAGTGACATAAGATCTGAGGAAGCTTCCACTTTATGACTTTAGAGAGATTTTTTTTAAAATAACTGAGACTTTTTCAGACCAATAAAAAGCTGCAACAGACAACTCCTTATGTTGGCTACTCCTAATGTAAATGAGAGGTAACGGTTTGAAACACTTGAACCTTAACACTCTGAAATCATGTAACACACTTATTTTTATCAGCCGGACTGGTGTGTGATGTGATATACCAACGAGCAAAGAAAAGACAGAAGGGAAATATCAAACATGAGGGAATCCAAAAATGTGAAAAAACAATTTCAGAACCAGACCTTTACCCTTTTTCAAATAAAATGAGTGTGTACCAGTTTATGCAGGATTTTTAAACGCAGCAAACCCACTCAAAATAAACAACAGACTCCTCTTCCATTGTCAGTAGATGAGTATGCCTGTCTGTATTTTCTGGTGTGTTATGTTCAATGTCACGAACATGCTGATAAACAGTACAAAGCAGCATGGAGGCCAGTGAAAACGTTACAGTGGTTACTGTTTTTTAAACATCTGATACTTATTTGGTCTCTTTTTAAGTTTGTAACAATGTAACAGTGGTGGAGACGGATGGAATTTGTGACTGAGATGACACAGCTGCAGAAGTTACCGACAGTTGTGCTGGAAAAGGAGCAAAAATTAGCGTGACGATCACGGTGTCACGTTTCAATCACTGCTGATCAAAGGCAATTAGACCTGGAGCCGATGAATACCCATGACTACTGCAGAGTCATTTGTCCTGGGAATGAACGCCGATTGTAGAATATTCTCTGGACGATATATAAAAAACCTTTTCCACCCACTAGCCAGATGTTAGTGGGTTTTCTTTTGTCCACTGAAAACATTGTCTTTTCGTGGCAGTATAACTGAGCTAACTCTGTGATTGTGTGTGACTGTTCTGTTTTGCTGTGAGCACATGTAGCACAGAGAATCCCGATAAAGAATGCTCCAAAAATAAGTCCTCTGACTGATTTTCCGACATTTCAGTTTTCAAATAGTGGTCTTATTGTTATAGCTATATCTAAGATTTAGTATGGTGTATGTCTTGGTATGTTCCATAGACTGTATATAAAGATGGACAACATAACATAACCGTACAAAAAAGAAGCCAAAGTATCTCAGAAAAGAGTGCTGCCATTTTGTGCTGGCGAGCCAGTGTCTGCGCAGTAATGATCACAAAGTGGAGCTGCAGCACTGAGTTTACACCCAAATACCCGTCCGACCCCATTGCGAGGAGCGCCTTTGATCGCAAGCAGTTGTCACATCTTCTGTTTTTAGCGCAAAATAACTAATAAAACCAAACCTATCAAAAAACTGAACACTTGAATAAACATCAGTGTGACAAAAACTACCTAAAATGAGAAAAAACATCTTCGGGAAAATGTGACATGTACAGTATGTTGATCTCTCAGTTTGGCCCATCTTCTAACACGCAGGGGGTGGGATTTATGACCTGTACTGCAGCTGGCCACTAACGCATTGATGTGTTTTGGCTTCACTTTCAGGGAGCTGTCATGAAGTCCATCTTTACATTAAGTCATTAAAATGAACTTAGCAATTCACAGCCACACACACACACAGTCACAGTTCCCCTTGTGTCTGCTAATATCTGTGCCTCATTTCACACACAGTCTGCTATGGCACTGACCTCAGAGGTTCCTGTGGCAAACAAATGATGAACGGGGTTGATGTCACACACATTGTTTTCCCTGAAAGGTCAAGAAAAACAAGCACCATGAACATCAGCTGAGAGCAATGACAGCAAAGAGCTTACTTACTGTTTTCAAATCATACACTTTTCACTGCACATTAAAACTATCAACAGTTAGGGTAAGCACTTTGTTATACTTACACAGCATCAGTCTGAAGCGAGTTGAGGAAGCGCCCTTGTTCCAGATTCAGTCTGAACACCTCGGAACTGAAAATGAAAACATAAACATTAACAGTGTCACCCAACCAGCTTACTCCTCTGACATGCACAAGATAAATCTACAAACAAGCAAGAATGTCAGAGTGCCTCAGCAGCTATCATTCAGTTATACTCTCACCTTGTCCCCACAAAGTAGAGGTCACAGGAGGGGTAGTGGTAAGAGAAGTCCCGTCCAAACTTTGGGATACGTGTCTTGTAGTAGTGTCCATGCTGCGAGTGGAACTCTACGTAGCGGTCACAGTGCAAAAACACCAACTGTACAGACAAACAGACAAACATGTAGAAAATTTAAACGCAAGTGGAATCAAAGATGCTGAAAAACACCAAGGTTTGAATGGAAATTTAATTGTGTTAGCAATTCGAGAGTATTATGTGTATCACCAGCTGTGCTACTTGTGAATTTACTACAAAGATTTCACATTTTTCCAAGATACTCTTATGTGCTGTGATAATGTGTGACTGTCACCTCTAAACAGAACTCCATATCCTCTATATAATATTTTTAAAAGATATGGTGGCAAATCTGGCAGTTTTGTGTAAAAAAACAAAACATTACTTAGTCCCTGATAATCTCACACTTAGCTGTAGTTTGGTAACTTTTAGAAAAATGAATTTTTGTTATAATTCACTATATCCTGTCATCAGTACATAAGACAGTAGCCCCTTTTACACTGCCAGATTTTCAGCGAATGTTGGGCCATTTTGCCGGCAAGCTGCGAGCGTTTAGACACACAGAGCTGGATTGGCGAGTTGATCCAAGGTGCCCAATTTTCCGCCTCGTAGGGTAGTCATATTGGCGAATCGCTGAAGGACTGACCAGCCACGGCTTCCCTTGGAGCAAGATGTAAGACGTCACTGTTTACGTCACACGCCGACCTACACGTTTTGTTACTTGCTCACGCCCCCCATTGCCCCGAAAAAGGCACATTCTGTATAAACAAAAGTAGGCAGGCGGCATTTTGCTGCACTCCCCGATTTTGTTTTTATACTGCCAATGCGGAAAGAAGACTGATTGGACTTTCCTGCAAATTTGCACAATTTCTATTTAAAAAGGGCTAGGGAGTCTGTGAAAACAATCATGCTCCTCTACCTCCTCCTAGTTCTCCTCATTGCATTTGCAATAATCCACTGTGTGACTGAAAACAACCAATCAGAGCCAATCAGATTATAAATCTTGGTTTTTGTGTAACTTCCTCAAACTTAACAGTGATAAAACTGAGGTTCTTCCTGTATGCATTAAATCTTCTTTGGCTAAACTGCACAGTTTCTCTCTGACCATTGACAACTCCAAAGTCCAACCTCCCCCTCAGGTTAAGAGTCTGGATGTCATCCTGGACAGCATATAGTCCTTTGAGAGCCACATCAATGATGTCACTCGGTCTGCATACTTTCATCTACGAAATATTAATCGTCTTTGCCTGCCACTTACACCTCAGAGCCCTGCTATCCTCGTTCATTCTCTGGTTACACCCTGTATTGATTATTGCAATTCTGTCCTCTTTGATCTCCCTCTCAAGTGTCTTCGTAAACTCCAGTTGGTCCAGAATTCATCCGCCCGTATCGCTACCAGAACCCCCTCCATAGATCATATATCACTCCTGTTCTACAGCAACTTCACTGGCTTCCTGTTAAATATTGCATCTATTTCAAGATTCTGTTTCTCACCATTAAGGCCTCCACAATCAAGCCCCTTCCTACATGCCTGAACTCCTTTATATCTACACACCCTCCTGTACTCTTAGATCCTCCTCTGCAGTCCAGCTCACATCGCCATCTGCCCGCTTAACTACCATAGGCTCTAGAGCCTTCATCTGCTCTGCCCCCCGCCTCGGGAACTCTCTCCCCTGCTACATTCACAATATTGACTCCCTTTCCACTTTGAAAACACACCTTTTCAAGCTAGCATATTCGGTCTGATTTAATGGAGACACGCATATAGTGACCTGCACTGATGATGATTTTATGATGGTGATTTTTATACATAATGTTTATAATTACGTTATAATTTCTGTCTAGTTGTTTTATTAACTTTTGTTGTATATGACAGAATTGTTTGATTTTATGATCTATGGATATATTACTGCTTGTTTTTTAACTGTGTCTCGTAAGGTGTCCTTAAGTGCTCTGAAAGGCACCTATGAATAAACTGCATTACTATTTATTATTATTAGAGCCAAGGAATCTTTAACACAGCTGTCAATCATGTCAACCACTGCTCGTGAACTGCAGTCAAACTGTCAAATCAGGCAGCACTGATCAAATATGAATAAAGACTGTGTTACTGTATAGCCTATTTCTAGCCTCAAATGTTTCAGAAACACATTTTAGTGGACTGTTTAGCTGTAAAATGAGAAAGTTTGAAAACAATCGCACCAAAGCGAGAAATCGCCCACCAGCTGGAGCAAACTTTCCCATTTTATTTTTAATAAAGTTACCTGAAGAGACAGCATGATGACAATATTTTTGGTTTGTATGCATTTACAAACCAAAAATGTCATAACTATGTGCACATATAACAGCAAAGATTACACATAAATACAAGCAATTCCAACAGCATCAGTAAATTGTTGCAGCAAGGGGTCCCAAAATGTCTTACCTTAGAGTAGTCATCAGAAAGGATGTCGAAAGCCACAACTTTTAGAA
This sequence comes from Cephalopholis sonnerati, assembly GCA_019142605.1. Classification (NCBI taxonomy): domain Eukaryota; kingdom Metazoa; phylum Chordata; class Actinopteri; order Perciformes; family Serranidae; genus Cephalopholis; species Cephalopholis sonnerati. The sequence goes on along the minus strand of JAGQAX010000015.1, from coordinate 13,121,548 downwards.
GAAGAGAGAAGAATTTCATCAGTTTAGACGTACATAACATGGATCACATAACAAGTGAGTGTGTTTACCAACTTACTATCTGAATCCAGACAGCGCTCAAACTTCAGGGACAACTGGTAGGTGTCATAGCAGCGAATCCTGGGTTTGTATGTGCCTGAAAGTAATAGAGACATACACAAAAAGTAACCACCTTAACATTCCTGGAGGCCTGCTCTGACAGACACCCAACATCAGTCTCACTTTTAAGTTGCGTTTGTTGAAACACTGTACACAGTTTGTCTCACCTGCTGCCAGGACAAACTGACCATCCCTGGACACTTTGATAGACGTGCACACTGTGGGCATCTCAAAGTCCTGGATGAGCTCAATCCTGCGCTGGATGTCTGAGAAGGAAAATAAGATAACTCAGAATAATGACAAACATTTCCAACACATTAACCAGTCTTTGGGGCCGTAATTGTAGTGGTCAACTCACCAACATCTTTCTTTTGTAGCTGTCTCTTCTTCCGATCTGACAGCCACTGCATTTAAGAGGGAGAGTTGATTAGGCTGTGGCATACGTTTGGCATTGATACAGCAATGTTTTTAAATATTGTAGCTATGTTTCACATTACTCACTTCTGACCTCTATGTGCCTTATTTTATTCTGAGTCAATTTAAACTACTGGTACAGCACTGACTGAATGAGTGGTGCATGTTGGGCTATCGAGGCTGAACTGAGGAGTCTCATGATGTTTTCTTAAAGCTAAGCGTGTTTCATCATTGATATACAACCTTATTTTACGGTGGTGTGTTGTTTAATAGAGTTTAGTATTAACATTTTCTTAACACACACTCATAGGACTACTGTTGTCAAGGCTAGCTGTGTTAGCTAGCTACCTTGCTTCAAAGTAAGCAGTGACTGTCAAAATGAAGTTATGAAACGTAACTAAGCGTTAGGAGCAAACTTCGCCTCTTACCTCTGGAAGAGATTTCCCATGACTCAAGTTATAAATCTTCACATCATTCACACTGGATATCTGCATTGTGGAAACTGGGGGCTCTGGTCACGCATAACACTGTTACTACACACCGGTGAACAGAACTGTATCCACGTTGTTGCTCCGGAGCAAAAACAGGAAGTGACGGTGAGTTTCCCGAAATAGGTCCGAGTAGAAACCGTACTGAATAAACACAGTTCCCCTCCTCGCCAGAGTTATCGTGAGGTTTAAATAATTAAAGAAACAATATTATTGATTAAAATGGACAAAACTATACAAAAGATTAACCTTTATGTTACATGCTTCGTTAAATAGCATAGCTTTTATCGGTACATTGATAGTCTATATGTAGTTAGGGACTGTTTTCTAATTATCAGTGGAGGGGTCCCTATGGTGTGAATTTTATTTTATTTTTATTTCATTTTATTTTATTTTATTTCTATTTTTTGACCCTCCTGGAAGCTATAAATATTTTCCCTTGAGCCTCCCTAAGTGACTGACAGAAAATGCATGACCCTTCTTTATTTACTTTTTTTGACAGAAGCTTTGTTGCACATTATGTTTTTTCAAGGAGTGTCGGATATTTAAAAATCCAATAACAATTTCTGTTTTTACATTTTCTGCAATGATAAATGGTGTTATTTCAATCGGTGGTCAAATTAAAAAAAAAACAAAAACAAAAAAAGAACAGCCATTTAAAGTTGTATGTCTCTTTCCTAAGATAAAAAAAAAAAAATTAATTAAAAAACTCAAGTACCCCCAGCCCCCATGCTTAACAACTTATTTGACATGCCTTCCCCTTTTTGCACCACCCCCTCATAAGTAACAATGAGTCCCTTAGCTAGAAATGTCTCCACTGCCATTTTAAAATTCAAACAAATATCCATTTATACGCCTAAACAAATCACTGAGAATGATATTACCACAGTTTTTAAGGTCCACATGCTGTTACCAGAATAAAACAGAAAGAAATATGGGCAAAGGCAACTTAAACTATGCAATATGAACAGACATAAGACAATAACGTTATATAAAATGTTGCATTAGGCTATGTAGCATATGCTTGACCTTTACTGTGAATTGTGAGCTCAATGCTGTTTTGCAAACTGAGTCAACCAGTTTCAGTGACGTATTCTTCAAAGCACCTGGAGGTGATGTAACAGCTGCTAGTGATCCTAGAAGACAGTGGGCCGGCCTCGGCAGTCTCAGGTGGAGCTGCTGCTCAGACTTTCCAGCAGTCATAGTGGGACTGACACAGACGGTCATGAAGATAACCTGACGGTAAGAATCCTTGCTTTGAGAGGTTTTTCCTTTTCATTTTATAGTTTCTTTTATTGGACTTCAAGTAGCTGTAATAAAAGAAAATGTTAATATGATGGGTTAATCAATGACTTAGTAGAAACAGAAAAAATATATATATAAACAAAATAATTAAATGTGATTTTAAAAGTCAGCTTAACATGAAAACTTGCTTAAGCTTATTTATTTATGAGTTTATTTACTTTATGTGTGTTTGCTGTGGTTCACAGTCTGTTTGGTGCCAAACGCCTCGATTTGTGGGGAGGATTTTGACTGGAGGTCTCTATGTGAAGCATTGGGAGTCATGGCAGACTTGTGTTTGATTTCTGTCCCTCTGGACAGCACCAGCTTAACCAGTGTAGCAAAACTCAAGCGCATCATTGCCAAAACCAACCTGGCCTCCTGCTGCAAGTTCTCCATTCCAGATCTCAAGGTGAGGCTGTGTATCATCTGTCCTAATGAATAGCCGGAGGGAGTCAAGTAAAGTATCCAGAGTAAATATGAACATATGGAGCAGATATGAAATGGTCTCTCTTCTTGATCTGTGAGAACAACATTGTCAGAAACGACGAGCAAGACGAATTGTATGTGTACGTTGGTTCTGTGTTTACAGTAGAGTGTAGTTGAAGAGGATGATGGTGTTTGGTGTCCTTCTCTGGTGAAGGGATAAAGGCTCAGGTTGCTCTCTACAGTTTGAGGCAAAATTTCCATCTGACCCATTTCACTCAGCGTGATCAATGTTCACCTTGGCTGCCAGGATGCGTATTTCACCAGCAGTTTTTTCCATTTCTAACAAGACTTCAAACATGAGAAAGTGTGGTATTGAATATGACATGAGGCCATCTCCAGGCTGAATCTTAAAATACAGAAAGTCAGCCAGTTTTTATACATGCAGACCTGTTGCTCGTGTTTTATGGTTTGAGAATCATACATCAGCTGCAGTGACACTGACTGTGCTGTCTATGCTGTGACCCCAGGTGGGAATACTGGACAGTCTGCTCAGCGTGTCAGATGATCTCTCCAAGCTCGACACACTGACTGAAAGGTAAAAAAAAGTCCAAGAATAATGAACTAAACTTAATATGCTGCCCATGCTCTGTTGATGAACCTGTTTGTCTCAGTGGTCATTGCATGTTTGTAGATGAATGTGCAGCTTGGTCCTTACTCTGAGCTTGAGTGCTGTCTGCGCCATGATTAATTGATGGTCAGGGGCAGCTGACGGTTAGTTTTCCCTCCTGATTTTAAATTCATTGTTGGTGTATCTGAGCTGACACAGTGCAGGTGGGGATGTTACTATGGATTTGCAACAGAAAAATATGGCCAAGAGAGATTAAACAAGACAGAGTAATTTACTTGACTCATTTTTATTCAGTTTGATCTAATGTTTTCTGAATTTCTCTTAAGCTGGAGGTCTTCACTTGGATAAATAAAACCTGTTATTAGGTCACTGTGGACAAATAATTCCAGAAAAGTAGCTAATGAATGGTTAAAATTGTAACTAAATATATAATATATAAAATACACAAATGAAATTTGTATTTCATTGTATTTAAGTGGCTGTGGCGCGCTCATTTTTAAAGCTAGCGCAAAGGTAGTAGTATCTTGTGAAACTAGACTACATAAGGCATCCGTTGATACCAACAATGTCGCATAGCTTAGCATAAAGAAGCGGACTAAATAGGCTAAATTTTGGTGAGGGAACAACTGGCATGGTCCTTTTCAAAAGGGGTCCCTTGAACACTCACCTCAAGGTATATGAATGAAAGTGGGTTCTGTGGGTACCCACGAGTCTAGTTCTCAGTAAATGTTTACTATACTCCTTCAAATTAAAGCTGTTTATTTGTCTTCTTAAGTAAAAGGACAACCAGCCTGTTTGAAGGTTAGTGAGCTGCCAAACAGATGATACAGAGCGCATGAAGACAGGATTGTTATGGATGTCAGACTGTTAATTATACTGGTATTAGTCTCTGCACATCAGATAATTAGTAATTAACTGTAAAATAAGAACCCAAAGTAAATCTGAATTTCAACTTTTCATATTGACAGATTTTAACTAGCCTATATATTTAAACTGCATGAGCGAATTATGAAATTCAGTCATGGCTTTTAGTTTTGATGTGTCACCCTAAAATTGTCAGTGGCACCAACCACTCCTTTGAAAAATGTCTCGGGGTGCCGCTGCTGTAATAATGATATTTTTCCTGTTGCCTGGTCAGTGTGATTAGAAAAACGTATCAGTGTATGAGGGAGGTGATGGAGCCATCCAGTGACAAATTGCCGGAAAACGCCTTAGCCAACGGAGGTGAGTCATGCACAAACACACATGCTGATACATGCTGAGGGTGTTAATTACATTGTATAGAAACTCATTAAGTAAGTGCATAGAAGCCCCAGGCTACATGCACACAGCAAATGAGCCTAAGAGCTACTTAAACCGAGCTCCATACGCATGTATACACACAAACATCCACTCCCACAAACATAACACAGCCTAACTGATCCCTTTACCTTGTGTTAGCTTCCTACATAGAGGCAGGGCAGATTAACAGCTTCCCAACACAAACCAGGCTAACCAGTGTCTCTGATCACTTTCCCCCATCAGACCACGGCATGAATCAGACAGCCGTCGTATCACCCCTGAAAGCTTACCTCACGTCTCTGAGGGGTATTTTATCTGCTGACAGTTTGCTCTTTGAGCTGGACTGCAGTGCTGTGTGACTCCTCATATATAAAGTGTGCATTTTTACAGTGTTTTTGCCCTTGTGTTTTTTGAATGTCACTCCTATTCCACTGTGTGGTGGTGTGTGTTTATAGATGTACAATTTTTGGTTTCAAGGTAGGTTATTATGGCTTCTTGTGTGTGTTTCTCAGTGGACCTGATGAGCTACATAACCAAGTTTCAGTGGGACAAAGCCAAGTATCCCACAGCTCTGCCTCTGTCCAGCCTGGCAGACATCATCAGCAAGGTACTAACTGATGGAAATGAGGATAATAATAATAATAAGTAATAAGTAAATATAGATATTATGGTCATAATTGCCTGAAAGGAGTACTCCAGTGCTGTATTATTACAGTTTTGCAAAGTTTGGAGACATAAAAGAAACAATGAAAGTCACAGTGAAACAGAAATTACAATGTCTTAAGCTTCAGTAATGTAATATATTTCTGAGTGAAACAGGTTTGCTACAAGAGGGATTTAAATAAAGTGGAGTGGCTTAGCAAAAGCTACATTATACAGAGCTGTAGAGAGCTGTAGATACAAAGCTTTACAAAGCTGTTCACCTCCACCCATACCTCAAATCATGTTTGAGGTGCTAGCTATGAGTTTTCCATATTCGTATTTAATATTTAAGCATGTAACAAAAGCAACATGTTCTCACTCCCAACGTGTCAGATACGACAGCTTGGTCAGTGTCCCTTTGTACTGCGAATTATGATGCTCTATCGTCAGTTTTGCACGTGTCAGATCACAGGAAAAATACAGTTTCCGATCATTACGCACATACTGTCTCTTTTTTAAAATCAACTTCCATGTTCACAGGAAGTATACAGTTTGTGCCGGTCATGTGCATACAGTGTCTTTTCAAAATAAACTTCCATGTTCACTGGAAACGTACAGTTTCTGGTTGGAATGGTCCAACACTGTCTTTTCAAAATAAAATTACTTTAGATTTAGGCAATCAAACTACTTGGTTAGCTTTAGGAAAAAATACGGTTTGTGAATGTCCTATGTTTGTACTTTATACTACGTCACTTTCTCTTATAGCATCTAATAATGCTGTGGGTGTGTTTGTACTGGAGGTAGTTGAAAGCGCAGTGCATCATTGCGACACTTATGGGAGCCTTATGCATCGTTATCAGATGCCAAGGGGTGTGACGAAACGTTGGTATTTGACGACCTGTGAATGAGAACAGGTTGAACAAGGGATGAACAATTAAAACAGGGACACACAGTGAGAATGTGGAAAATGTCTATATTATTTTAGTGTCTTAAAAAAAGATTGGTGCAAGTTGAAACAGAAGACCCAATCATTTAGACTTCTGGTTCAAGAAAACTGGTTTCTACACTTCTAATAATACATATATGTACATTCAATATATATGTTCCCATCTCAGACTAGTTTTTTTGAGGTTATCACATGTACTCCTGATGCTCACATGTGCTGTTTATACCTGTATTTGTGTCAGGATGTTTCTCAGATGGATATGGAATTAACATCCCGAGCTGCGGCGTACAACAGTGTGAAAATGAGCTTGCAAAGCCTCGAGCAAAAACTAGAGTGAGTGATGCCAGTAACATATTAAATAGAAATACTAGAAATGTAATATAAACTTTGAAATGTTAAACTGGAATGTGTGTCTTTCCAGTGGGACTCGCAGTCTGCAAACTCGCAGTCTGAATGACATAGTGAGGGAGGAAGACCTGGTGGTCTCAGAGTACCTCACCACTTTGTTGGTAGTGGTGAACAGGTTGGTGACACACTAAGTTTTTCTACCTTCATTTTAAGGTTTGTGTGTGTCTATACATGTGATGTTCTGTATGTGTAAATGTGTTTCTGCATGTGTTTTTGGTCACAGAGGGAGCTACTTGCAGTGGGAAAGGACCTATGAATCTTTGTCAGAGTTTGTTGTTCCACGGTCCAGCAGGTGAGCCTTCTTTAGGAACTCTTGGCTGTAAGACAAGCTATTTCACTTGATCTCAGTACAAGTGCACCAGCAAAGCTCCGAGTACTGGTTCTCAGCGTCCAAAGAGGTCAGGCTAAGTAACCGGAGGTGTTCCATTACCAGCAGAAAGTAAGAGTCCGTGTAGTTTGGATCAATTGCAGGGAAGGAAATGTTTTGGGGTTTTTTTCCAGAAGAAAAAATGCCTTCAACTGAAGTTTTTAGTATTTGAATTCATTAAGACATCATGCCTGAGCTCAAGCAGCATAGCCTTACGAGAAAAAGTGCTCTGTAGACTGACATCTAAAGTAGAACAAGAACAAAAAAGTGATGTGAAACCCAGGTTTGTCATGATACATTTTAGGAGTTTTTCAAATCCTGACTCTTCATCCACATCACATCACATCACAGTTTAGTGTCTTTGTCACAGATGAAAAGAAATACTGGTTAGTGTAACCAGTGTGTAATGACTAAAATGGGTTTGATGCTGGTATGTTTGGGTAGAGTAGGCAGCTGATTTCTGGTAGTTTATGTCAGTATTCGCTGTGTTGCATTTGATCTTTTCAATGCCAAAAATAGTACAGACTCACAATTTTGTGTCAGGTTGGTAAAGCCTGTGACAAAACATTAGGACACTAAACCTTTTCATTGAAGCCTATACACTAATAACAGTGAAATGTCACTCAGCCATCATTCATTCTGTTACTTACACCTGTGCTTTTCCTGCTATGGCCTTCCAAAAATTCTTTCATGAAAAAGACCAATAAGTAAATACAGTTTTGTGACATTGCACCGTTGTCATCATAGCTACACAAATCTATTCCCCCGACTAGAGGCTCAATGAGCCAGGGTAATTGAGAAATACGACCCTTTAAAATAATGAATGTAATGATAAATTAAACAGCGGTTCTCTTGACTTAATGCAGCACAGCCCTTTTTTGTCCATTTCATACTACAGTTTTGTCTTTTAACTTATACTGGCTATTGCTGACCACAGTGAATACAAGTATAAAGTCACAGCCCTGGGTTCACGCCAAGTGGCAACTTCTAGGGCTGAAAACTGAAGCCGATGCCAAGTGCCAAAACCTGCAGTTCTTTGATTGGCCACTCGAGACTGGCTCTGGAAGCCAGTCAATCCCCATAGACCCCCATGTTAAAATGGCCAACTTTACAGTGGAAATAAACATGTTTACAACCTGGTACAAAAACAGTTCTGATCTCTGTAGCTTATTTCAACATTCATGACAACTGCACAGGGGGTGAATTTTTATATAACTCACCCATTAACATTTTATAATGACTCAAAGTTACACATATTTAAGGACAGGCCTGCTTCAGTGGCAGGTATAGACTGTAACAAACAATGGAGCTACCATGATGCCACCCAGTGGTTTGTGGACCCATTTTGAAGCCTCCATTTTGGCATTTTTGCCGTCGCCATCTTGGGTTTTATGGTCACTTCTGTCTGTACCAAATGTTTAGCCAGCTAACATGGCAAGCAAACAATTTAAGCTCCACAATGCATGTTATGTACTCTTTCATAGCACTGCAGTATTTCATTACATCAGCATCACCCAGCATTCACTGCCATAGACTTTAATCTGTCTTTGTTGTCTGTCAGCTTGACCTGTTGCTGCGTGTTTTCAAGTGTCGCTCTCATTTCTGTCCCTGTGTTGTGTGACCATCAGGAAGCTGTTCGAGGACGGAGAGGGAGGCGTATTCTCAGTTACACTTTTCAAAAGAGCTGTGTGTGAATTCAAAGCTAAAGCCAAGGAGAGCAAGTAAGCAGGACGGATTGCCAGAAAATACCCCATCAAGTCAAAGCTGTGTTGTCTGTGTCACTTACCATAGTGTAGCCTATGATCCACACAGGTTCACCGTGCGCGAGTACAGCTTTGAACTGGAGTCAAAGAAGCAGCAGGAGATGAAGCAGCATAATGTTCGCAAGAAGGAACAATATGTGAGTCTGACATCATACTCTGTAGAGTTCTTTTTGGGATTTGTGTGATGTTGTTGTATATTATTAATGCACATGCCTCCTCCATAGGGAGTCTTTGTGCGTTGGCTGAAGGTGAATTTCAGTGGGGTGTTTGTTGCCTGGATTCATTTGAAAGCATTGAGGGTATTTGTGGAATCAGTCCTCAGGTCAGTGCTGATAACACTACTGAATGAAAAATGACATGTGAATCATTTCCCTTTGATCTTCATGTGTGAGTATACTCATAAGGATGTCTCCTGCTAGGTATGGATTACCAGTGAACTATCAGGCTCTGGTGTTGCACACGGACAAGAAACGTTCAAAGAAACTGAGAGAAGAACTCGCCTCGCTGTTCAAACATTTGGACCCCACCGCCACCACCAGCAAGACAGATGTAAGAGGCCACATTCACTTTCATTTAAATATGTCACTGTTACATTCACATTTCATCACAGAAGAAAAGGCATAAAGACACAAACACACCAATTCTTGAACACAAATTTTCACCCTTGACGTCAAGATCAGTATGCAGGGCTCGACAGTAAAGGTTGTCAGGTTGCCATCAGTGGCAAAAGAGGGCAAAATATGCACCCTAAAATAAGCATGTTTTTAAATGTTTGTTGTACTAGTGACTAAATATTACTATATTACTATTGCTGTCATATTGCTGTTACAGCCAGAACTTGAAGAAGACAACACTGCACGTGCATTGGTGTGTTTATTCACATGCACACAGGCAATGGTGAAGCAAATTAAGTTGTTTGACGTTGAGATAAGAAGTTAAACAAACCCCTCAACATTACAAACGAATGTGCAAATTAATTCAACTGACTTGTGAAGCTAAACAAACAGATAAATAATAGAATCAGATAAAATACAAACGACAATGAATTCTGTTAAGTTGCTGTAAAAAAAGTCTTTAAACATCCTTTTATGTCACATGTCATTATTAAGGTATCTTAATTACTCAAAATATAAAGTGACTGAATTTGGCAACCATATTTTCACTTTTGGCAAAAAAAAAGCTGGGCTGGCAGCTACTTTTAAAAGTTTGTGTTGAGCCTGGGTATATGTCATAAAACAATCTCAACTCAATGTCTATTTATTAGCTTTTTTCTTAACTTTCAACCACATCTTGTTGTCCTTCATGAGCAACTAGAACTGACTCAGGTAGGTCATCTGAGTCAGTTGTGAAATATCAGTTACATGACGAGACCTGAGCTGGTTTCAATTAAAATAGATAAGGGAGTTTTAATTTAAATGCAGGAATGTCTGTTTTTTTCTACTCTGTCTTGCATTAATATGATATAATGCATCAACCTAAAGCAACTGACGGAGAACAACCAACCAACCTACTTTACCTGTACTGCCATTTTCTGCTACTACAGACAAATATTTGACTTGTTTAGCATTAAATTAACTCAACCAAATTGCCCAGGTCAGTGTTACAGACCACTTTCAGCCTATTGCAGATACAGTCACTCTTGGCTTACATATTGGCAGACAAGTAAGTAGCAAAAACCGCAGTATAGAAATGCCAAAGATAAATTTGAGACCATTTATTGAAACTGAGGCTAATACAGACACTGTCCAGCAGAGAGCACAAGTCATTTTTCAGCTGTTAAATTTCCCCCTCAGTACATATCTCGGCTATAATTATTTCACAACAACAGTTTTTTCCTGTTGTAGCACTATGGAGCAGTTTCTTTTACGAGTCAGTTCGTTAGACCTCAGGGGTAGACACACTGTATTTTGGTCATTAACACTGAACGTAAACATTACTTTTGTTTGTTCACAAGACATCGCCACAGGGCAGCTTTAAATCAACATGTTTATATTATGTGGCCACTTGGGAGCAGCACAGTAAGCTGTAAAGACAACACAGACATCACCTTATAAAGCTGCTGTGCTGAATGTGTTGGCAGCCAGTTGTGTATTTAAACATCCAGCACACACACACACACAGCAACATTAGCATTTATCTGAAGCCCTAAAGAGAAATATCTGTCTCTTTAGCTGCTGAATGCTCCACTATATGTATGCTTGCTAGTTTGTTCAGTGGTGGACAGTTAATGTAAGTTATAGTGTGTCTATTAGAGATAGCTGCCTGCTGGGTGTGAAACAAGGTTGATGAGTGTGTCGAGAGCAAACTGAAGCAATAAAGTTGTCGCCTTTAAAACCAAAACAGTGAGCGAAATGCTTCGTAGAAATGAGGGGAAATGCACAGTGTTGATTCAACACTATAAGCAACCCCTTTCACACTACATATCACCCATTACAAGAAAATATTTATCAGAGCAACTTTAAGTAACATTCCAAATGCAGGACTTTTAAATGTAATGTAGGGTCTTTTTCTTTGTGGTATTGGTACTTGTACTTAAAGGATCTGAATATGTCTTCCACCAGTGCATGTGGCCATTTCATTATGTAGCCTGATGTTACTCACATTCTGGTAAAACACTCAGGCAAAAACAACTGACCCTTATGCGAGGGCCCGCCCCTGTATGTTGATCTGACAAGCTGTCAGAGTAAGTATGGATACCTAAGCTGTATCTAACTTCACTCTCTGAAGAAATATTAGTAGTTTTTTGGAAAAACAACAAAGTGATTCCAGACAGGAGCCGACAGAGGAGTCTACATATGTATTTGAAGGACATATCCAGGATTTTAAACTCACTCAGCATCAAAAACAGGTTAAAAAGATAAGAATGGTCAGAAGCTGAAGCCTAACTATAGGCTATAGATCACAGAGTAAGAGTGAGCGATGACATCACTGGCGATTGAGACAGGAGACAATGAATATAAAGGGAAATTTCGCCAATATTGCAACGTGTGCAAATAAACAGTGTTTGGATTCTCCCTGTGCTGCCAGCCACCGGACCCATGTCGTCGGATGGGCAGGGAGCTCCAAGGGAAGCCAAACGATGTTCATCTGAACACACTGTAATGACACACAGCTGGTTGAATATCAGCAAAGTTTCCCTGCTTCCCTTCACTGGTTCTGGTCTTTTTTCACTGTTACAATCATAAAATCGTAAAAGTAGGCTATACCCTCAGGAGCTAGCTCACCTACAATGCTCAAAGTTTGATTTGGGGTTTGGAACAAGGAAGAAACATGTATCTCTTTCCAACCTCTCAAGGTAACAATTATCATTACCACATGTGCCCCAGGCACAATATTTCGCTTGAAATCCACAAAACCAGCCTGAAAATGAAGGAAATCAAAAACGACTGCATGACAGTCTATGGAGCACAGCTGAGTTGTTGTTGGACCCTGGTCTGAGCTGGCCAGTCTGTGTGTGAGGGGCAGGACTTGCAAAGGGTCAGCTGTAATCTATTATATTCAACAATAAACTAAATGTGGTGAATAGGTTTAAGGGATTGTTTGGATTTTTTGAAGTACGGCTGTATGAGGTACTTACCCCCTGTCAGTGTGTTACACACAGTAAACGAGAGCTATCTTTGCTTTTTTTAAGGCTACCAGATTTATTTGACAAAAACAGTAATTTTACCCAGCAGAACACCAGAGCTGCTGGTCTACCACTGTCTTGATCAGTTAGTTTGTGTTATTGTGTCACATTCAATTCTACAGACAAACTAACCAAACAAGGCAGCAGTGGACCAGCAGCTTCCGTGTTCTGGTTGGTAAAATTACTGTTTTTGTTAAAGGAGTCTGGTGGCTTTGAAGAAAACGTGGATGGTTTCAGTTCCCAGTGGTAAAGGGCTGCCTGGTGGCAAAGTAAAGCAGTAAAAATATTCTAAATTCAACTGTTATTGAATTGTTTAGACTTTCCTTTAGGTGGCTATAATGCATTTTGCTGCTGCCCCCATCCACAGCAGTACATCACTTAGCTTCTGTGGCAGTACTCCTGCCTTCTTCTCCACACTGGGGGTGTGCTGACTAACATCTACTGCATGTAATACACTGGCTATGGATAAGTACGTCATACAGTCCCACTGCAAATACTATGCCTTTAAGTAAAGTTAAGTCCAGTCAATATTATTTATATAGCTCCAAATCATAACAAAAGTCATTTCAGGACACTTTCCATGTAGAGCAGATCTAGACCCGAATTCCCACCAAGATTAAGCACATCAGAAGAATTTGATCATGCTTCTCCAAGACCAGTGACAGCAAGTGAGTGGAGCGTTTGTCCAGTTGGATTTAATGTGATTTGTCTGAGTGAAGGAGAGCACTGTCAACCATCTGCTGTCCAGCCTACTTGAAATGGCATCTGTCACATGCAAATTCATCCACGGCCTCGCCAGACCACAGTGAGGATAGTGAAACTGTGGGCTGCAGGCACATTTACTGCACGCAAATAAGGCCAAGATAACAATGATGCACAATAAAAAAGAGCATTTAACCACCTGGATGAAGATTTGAATAGTGCACAGGCAAACACACTCCTGCAGCACAATGATTGATTTCAGCTGGTTCAAGGTGTGTGTGACACATTGTTTTCTATGTTCTTCTGTCTCCCTCTGCCAAGCAGATAAGCTGTGAGATCCCAGGACTCTGTCAGCAGGAGTACTTCTCTTACGTCTGCTTCCACGTCAACACCAGCGTGCTGGAGGTCAGCTAGCAGTCAGCAAAGAGAGGACCCACACAGCGACCAAGCATTGAGGGCCCTGTGGATCAGTCAGAGCCAGGAACATTAAGACCCTCAACTCTAAAATAAAACACATCTAGTGAAGACTACATTTATGAATATTTTAGTTTCTAGCATTTCTCATGAGCCAGAAATATCTGTTAAGCTTCCCTTGGGCAGCAGTGTAAATAATCTTGTCAGGTGAACAGTGGATGGATTGGGTCCTCTTCACCGCAATACGAGCTGCACATGGACTAATCTTTGGGATGCGCTGCACATGGAACCATTTACATATGTTTATTCATTATGTAAAATATGTTTTCTCTTGCAAGCCCATGTACTGTAAACATTAATGTCAGTGTACAGCTTTAAGCGTTTTAAGTGAGCACATCTTTCTAAACCTGAAAGTCAGTGTCACATGATTCAACACAACTGGTGCATTATACAGTATGTTTTGAAGGAAAGCATGTCATAAATCTGTATGTCACATTTTTCTTTTAATTCATATTTGATCAGAATAGTTTTAAATGTAATGCTATCAGTGGTGGAGAGAGTAATCGGATCCTTTACTTCAGTAAAAGTACCGACACCACAATGTAAATACCCCATTGCAGGTACTGCAATCAAAATCCTACTTAAAGTCATACTCCTTAAGATTTTCATGAATTCAGATACCATTTTTATAAAGTTTATGGTTTATTTCACTGTGCTCAGTCAATGTAAATATAGTCTGAATAGCTGTTTTCATTGTTAGTTGTGGGATAAGGGTAAGGGTAAGGGTAATTATGGATGTCGCCAAAAAAAAAACAACAAAAAAACAAAACAAAACAGTAATATCTGAAGGATTCTAACTTTAACTTGAACAGATCTGCCCTCCATTCCAGAGGACATAACTTCTGACTTCAACAGAGTCACAGACTTATTTGATGGGATGTCTATAAGCATATCACAATGCTCCACATCATCTTAGGTGGACTGCAGTAAAGCCACGCCCCTGTTTTTAACAAGCATGGCCAACTGTGAGGCGGTGTGAGGCATGTTACAGTCTATTAATCATATTGTTAAAGTACATAGTTTGTGTTTAAATGGTCTTTAAAGTAAACACGAGATGTTGTATTACTTATACATGTGAAAAAATCATAAAAGATTTATAGCTTTTACTCTAGATGTTTTTCAGAAATATCCACTGGAAATACTGCTCTGATCTGATGTTCTTGTGATACAATCATCCCGTGATGCATTCTGTTGATTAGGTACACATAACATTATTCTCAGGAGATTTTCAACGTACTGTTTTCTGAAGATACTTAAAAAACTGAGGATATTCTGAGTAGTGATGACAGATACAACACAAAACACATATGTAATCTGCTTTATAGCATCACTTTATTCATTGATATGAGTTAACCGTTCATGAAAAATATATCAATTCTTTTTTTTTGTTGGAAAAAAAAACAGTGATAAGACCATTAGACCGCTATAAAATATATTTACAAAATATACTAAAAGATCCTTTTTTTTTTGCTAATGATGTTTGAGTGCATTGAGAGTAAAAATATAATATTTTTTTGAGTGTTTGGAACAAAACTCAGTTCTGAACAGGTCAAGTAAACATTAAAAAGTATTATCAGCTAAATGTACATAAAGTATCAAACTAAATGTGCTTCATCTGCAGAAAAAGGCTGTCTGACATATTATCATGTATTGCATTAATAAATTGTTAATGCTGCTGTGTGTAAGTAGCATTTTACTGTTGTAGCTGGTCAAGCAAGATGGAGCTAGCTCTAAGGGGGGCTACACCAATTTTTATACAGTGAAGTCTGCAGATCTTAGAGAGTAAAGTTGCAAAAAAAAAGAGTGGCTCCAGTATGTATGAAGTAAGATAAATTGCCTTGAGTGATGTCACCTGAGTCAGCATCAGTTGGGTCTGAAAACTAAATTTTTTTCCATGTATTAATTTTTATTTAATTTTTTCACTGTCATGCCTTTGGCCATTCCCACATGGGATTACAAGACACAATCTTTTTTTTTTTTTTTTTTTTCAACCATCTTCCAGTCATTACACATACAAAACTTTGTTTCTGCTACTCATTTTGATTATTTATTGAAAACTATCCATCATGAGTCCAACAATGTTCTACGAGTGTGCAAAATCTGTGGAGCAAGCCTTTAACCACAATACAGTAAAGTAGTTTAGTCCAGGGGTTCCTGACCTGGGTGTCAGGGCCCCACCAAAGGATCACAACAAAAGCCTGAGAGGTTGTTAGATGATTAATGAAGTAGGAAAAAAGAATAGAAAAAACACAAATGCGGCTTGACTATTCAGGCATTAGCAATCAAACCCACTGTGGTGCCGGTTAACTGAGACAGCACTTCTTCATTTGTTTTGCTGTCTTACAGGCTGAAGGCTGCCGGAAGGCATTCGCCAGTAGTGGGCAGCAAGACAAGTGCAATCAATCTGTGAACTCTCATATAGATTAACCAATGGTTATGTGAACACCATCAAGCCGCGCCCCCTCATTTGCATGCAGGCGAGGAAATACAGGAATGAATAAAAGCAGCAATAAATAAATCCGGAAATGAATAAATAGGGAAATGAATAAATAAATGCAAAAATAAATCTTTTGTCAAATAGATAAGTTTTTAATTTTATTTATTGAGGCATTTATTTATTTATTATCGTGTTCGTTTATTTATTTACTTATTTATTTATCACATTTATTTGATAATTGAGACTTTTATTTCTACATTTCTCTACATATTATTTCATTTATGTATTTATTGAGGCATTTATTTATTTATTTTCGTGTTAATTAATTAATTAATTAATTATTATGGCAGTTTTGGTCCTCCATACCTCATAACGTTACAACACACAAAAGAAAATGTCACTAATATTTTGTAAATCTCTTCTGAACTTTCAGAAAATCTTTGTTATTAGTGACACCTCTCTGAGGCCTAAAGTTGGCATTTTTTTCAGCAGTAGGGGGCACTGAATTTGATGGATTAAGTGTTTATCAGACCAAAAATGAGACAAGAATTAGCCCGTGGACCCCCATCATTCCTCGTCCTGAGGACAATACCTTCCCAAGAGGAGAGTGGTCAGCAGGTTAGACCTCAGCTACTGTTTCATGCAGTGCTGCCAACTATTTTACAGTGAAAGTAGCTAGCACTAGCTCCAAAAGTCGCTAAAAGTCACCATACAATGTCATGTGCTCACGGCAAATCACTATTTTTCCAGGCGCACAGTGGACAGTAGCCCCACCATCAAATATGCCTAACTTTGTGCCTTAATTCAAAAAGGTGAGTTTTAAAAAAATTCACCCCCTATAGAGTTGTCATGAATGTTGAAATTAGCTATCCACCTTATTCCTGCACTACTGTAGAAATGATCATGTGTGCAACTTGCTGTGAGATAGCGGAAGTAGCAGTGAGCTAGTTAGTCCCATAGACTGTGTAGTCAGTCCCAGTGGCTATTGTTGGTGGCTACCTGCCAATGCTGGTTCTTTTTGAAAGTAATTTGCCTTCAGTTTAGCAAATGCTGATTTATTTTTTAACAAATACTTAACTAATGTTAACTTAGCATTTTCTATCATGTCTTTGCAGAGCTCTGGTACCTGTTGCACCGTCCATGTCTGTAACAACTAACAACCAGTCTAAGCTACATTTTTGTCTTCAGCAATTGTGTGTTGAACATGCAACCAGAACAAAAAGAGATTGTTCCTGTCACCGAAGGTACCGTGGATATGAGAGATAAAACCACAAGCGTTTCACCAGACTTAGCGAATATGTATTAAATCAGAATTTGCAGAAGAGAATGACAGCTACACTGACAGGTTCGTCACTCAGCGTCAGTGCATGATATCCCTGTCTTTCCCCGTCTGACTTCACTGTCAATCTACATTAGAAAATAAACTCAGCTGCAGCATACCTTAAAATATGTATTTAGTCAATAGGGCTGAGAATGTGTTACTGATTTACCGTACTTCTATTATATCTATCGATATCATATAACAAAATGAATGCCAAAAGTCATTTCTTTTCCTCCTACTTTATATTACTTTTACTGAAGTCTGCTGCTAAATTCGGCTTCACTTTTCACTCAGGACAGTTGTTAATTAATCAGAAGTTAAAAAAACGTGTAAACTGCGTCTTTAACGCAGACAAGCGGAGGATTAGCTGGGAAACATCACATTTATTCACTTTACATGGAGCTACAGTTAATACTGAATTATAAATGTTTGCTGTATGTGTTAGTATCTCTTAAAAACTCATCAGATAGAAGGAGCAGATGTTTACCTTAAGCTAGCTCGGGCCATGTTTAAGTTAATAATATTTTAACCGAGCAAGGCGAGCTAATTGCTAGCATGCAATGCAAAAAACAATGCTTTGAGATGGCTGTCAGAGATGGCAGAGGTATGTGTACTGTAGGCTGTGCATAAGTGAATGTGACTCAGATTCAGATGGTTTTTATTCATGTACAAAGAAAACATCTGAATCTGAATCACATTCACTAATGAACAACATCTGCAGAACCAGGCTAGAATTTACTCCAAAGTGTTTAATGAACTGTTTACAATATTCACATCATGGCTAACAAATGCATGAATACAGACAAAAGGAGGAACTTATTCTACTCTTGCAATAGCTACCTGACATCTGACAACTACGCACAACTAGCATTACCATACAGTGATTTAATGGTCCAAATATTTTAAAGTAATGCGCTTCTAACATGGCCATGAATTAACTCTCATTATATAGTCACTGACAATATCAGTTGTTTAGATGCTCTTTGCATGTGCTGACATTGACCTAACTCTCTGTCCCTCCACTCTAACCAGGGATGCCTGCTCTTTAATTCCCTAGCCTGACTTTCACTCCACAAGGCTGGCCAGGAACTCTCATCTGTCTCATCATCTGAAACAAGGAGATATAAACATGTGTTCTGTTTATGACCACACACACACACACACACACACACACACACACACACGCAGTATCTAAGTTATCACTCTATAGTTTTAGATATTCTATAACCGTACATAGTGCTATGTTGTCCCTGATGTTCATGAACATGACATACACTTAGAGGCTGAGAAGCCTGCCAGTCATCTTTGTTCCCATGGCAACGGGTTGTTTGGCAAAGAGGTGTGTAGGAACTGTAAAAACAGCAAGCTTCATTGATGAACTTGATGATGTCACAGTCCATCCACACACATTCCATCGGCTTCGATCCTTTATGACATCCTTTGTGACATCACACGACATCCAAAACCAACTTTATAAGTATAGCCAGTAGTGTGCACCAACACTGTATTGGTGTGATTTGACCCAGAGCTGACAGACAGTGATACATACAAGAGAGTATTTGGACACATCTGACTACAAAAATGGCTTTTGCAAACACTTCAACTTGGAGCTCAGATAGCAGAGATGAGACTGAACCAGCTGATGAAGCACTCGAGGCTTCTTCAGTTTGGAGCTCAGATAGCAGAGATGAGACCGAACCAGCTGATGAAGCACTCGAGGCTTCTTCAGTTTGGAGCACAGATAGCAGAGGTGAGATTGAACCAGCTTATGAAGCACTCAAGCCTTCTTCAGTTTGGAGCACAGATAGCAGAGATGAGACCGAACCAGCCTATGAAGCACTCAAGCCTTCTTCAGTTTGGAGCTCAGACAGCAGAGATGAGACTAAACGAGCCTATGAAGCACTCAAGCCTTCTTCAGTTTGGAGCACAGATAGCAGAGGTGAGACTGAACCAGCTGATGAAGCACTCAAGCCTTCTTCAGTTTGGAGCACAGATAGCAGAGATGAGACCGAACCAGCCTATGAAGCACTCAAGCCTTCTTCAGTTTGGAGCACAGATAGCAGAGATGAGACTAAACCAGCCTATGAAGCACTCAAGCCTTCTTCAGTTTGGAGCACAGATAGCAGAGATGAGACCGAACCAGCCTATGAAGCACTCAAGCCTTCTTCAGTTTGGAGCACAGATAGCAGAGGTGAGATTAAACCAGCTTATGAAGCACCCAGGCCTTCTTCAGTTTGGAGCACAGATAGCAGAGGTGAGACTGAACCTGAATTTACTGTGAGGAGCCATGATAGACTCAACGGTAACTCCACCTGCTACCTGGTATGTGATATTATTGGAGAGGGAAGCTTTGGTAAGGTTGCCAGGTGTACTGATTTAAACACCGGTGACCAAGTGGCAGTAAAGATCCTCAATGAATGTGATGATGACGCTGAAGACGAAGTGAAAGCTTATGAAGCACTCAGGGCTTTTGACCCCGACAAAAATAACATTGTGAGATTCATTGAAAATTTTAAGTTCAATGACCACTTGTGTCTGGCCTTTGAGATGCTGGACAAGAGCCTTTGGGAAATGGTTGGTGAGAACGGCTGGTGTGTTAATGACATTCGCCCTGTGACCCACCAGATGCTTGTGGCATTGAAAGCCTTGGCAGACATCGGCATAGTTCACACTGACATAAAACCTGACAATATAATGCTTGTCAATCACAAGGATCAACCCTTCAGGGTAAAACTGATTGACTTTGGTTTGGCTGGACCAGTGAACGGAGCGGAGGTCGGTATGTTGATGCAGCCATATGGATTCAGGGCTCCAGAGGTGATGTTGGGCCTCCCTTTGTCTGAGGCCATTGATATGTGGGGATTGGGATGCACCCTGGCATTCCTTTACTTTGGCAGGAATATCTTTCCTGTATATTCCTCATATTATTCCATGAGAGAAATGATGCTTCTGCTGGGTCCACCAGAGGACCACCTGCTGCTGGCTGGCATGTATACCGGGAAGTACATCATCAGGGAGCCCCACCCCGGCAGTCCAACAGGGTGGATATTGAGACTTAAGAGGCCAGAGGAATACGAGCAGGCAGAGGGTATCAAGCTTGAACCTTGTCATTGGCCCAAGGTACCGAGTTTGGAGCAGGCAGTACAAAAGTCCTCAGGGGATAACTCAGAGTACCATGATGGCATGCAATTTGTAGACCTCCTAAAATCTTGTCTCCATTGGGATGCTGCAAAGAGAATCACACCCAGTGAAGCCCTAAAACACAGTTTTGTGACAATGGCTCACCTGGACCAAAAAAAGGTCACCAGCTCCTATAGACGTTGCGCCCATCAACTAATGACTGTTTGCCCCATGGAGCCTTCAGATGAGGGACTCTCAGCTGCTGCTGGCTCAACTGATGGAGCTGCAGCTACCATTACACCTGTTGATATGGATGGTCCCAAGAAGAAGAAGAAGAATCTGTTTCAGAGGGCCCTCAAATTCTTCCGCGGAGTAAAGGCCCCGGCAGAGATTACCGGTCATGAAAATCCAACAGGACCTTCAGTGACCACAGACCATCATGACGGAGTCAGAGACAATGCTGCTCCCACTGAAGTGTCAGCTGCTGCAACCAATGATGACAGTACAGACACTGATTGTGGGCCAACTGTCAGTAACACCAATGATGAGCACGTTTCAGCTGTCACTGGCTCAGCTGATGGAGCTGCAGCCTCCATTTCCTCAACTGATGGAGCTGTAGCTGCCGTTATATCTTCTGATGCAGATGGTCTCAAGAAGAAGAGGAAGAAGAAGAATCTGTTGCAAAGGATCTTCACATGTTTCGGCTGAGTGTAGGAAGAGCGAGAAGGGGAGTAGAATGCAGACTGTGACAGTCTTCCATTCTAAACATTTAGAGAACAACTCTCCATAAGTTTGGCAGGGCACAGTGGAGCAGTGGTGAGCACTGTTCTCTCACAGCCAGAAGGTCGTGGACCTTTTTCTGTGTGGAGCTTGCATGTTCTGCCTGTGCCATTGTGGGGTTTCTCCGGGTGATCCGGTTGCCCCCACTATATTCTTCATGTATGTATGTGTAAAGATTAGAAAAAATAAATGAAAAGACAAAGAATTTCAATTCTGTAATTATTGAAAAGGTCTTAATGAAAAATAATAATAAATGTGGCATATATATATATAAATGTTCTGTTGTAGTTTTGACACCATATTAGTGTCCCTAAAAAATTCTCTTTAAGGGTGATTGCACCCAAAAAGCACATGAGCAGACATCATCTCTTCATTTCTAGCGCTGTCTGCCATGAAAGAAAATACAGCCCTCAATGCAGGCGGCTGTGGATTGAATCCTGCGTTGGAAGGCCCTTTCCTGTGTTTCATCCCCCTCTCTGTCTCTCCATTTCCTGACTCTCGTGACGCTCACTTTCCATTAAAGGCAAAAAAGCCCCAAAAATATATATATATAAAAAAAAATCAACATCTCAGTGCTGTCTAGATGCAATATATATATTTTCAGAACAACTGCAGTCACTTTAAGAGTGGTATTTTATTTAAATCAGATTTTCTCTTGTGAAGCAAAGCACTTATTGTTAAAAACAAATCACCAACATTTATTTATTATTGTGTAGTGATTTCCACTGATACAAAAGTGTACTTTGCAAATGTATTCCAATATTCAACCACTTTTACTTTTCAATTGCTGCAATACAATTTCCAGATGATGCAACCTGCAAAATGACTCAGCTGATGCTAAATGCAGATTGTAATATCAACTTCCTTGATGTCTTCCTATTCTTCTGCTTGTTGCTCAGAATTGCCTAAAAATGCCCGGACCCGACCCATCGCAGCTATGAATTACTTTTTTTTTTTTTTCATATTTTTATTGTTTTTTTAAACCACATATAAACTGCCATGCAGCTGTATTAAAAAATAACAAGAAGAAAAAAACAGTATACATATGCACAAGTACACATATTTACAGATATGTACACAGAGCCTTCAAAAGAACAGGCACATGCAGAAGATGAAGGCCTTATCAGGGCCCATCCTGTTGTGACTGGCTACAAGACGTACATAAGAAAACAAACAGAAAACAAATTAAATATGACTTACTTCACATAGAGCTGTCAAGAAACTAAGGGTTTAGAGTCTGGCTTTCATATATTCCAAGAATGGATTCCAAATTCTCATAAATCTATAGAAAGAGCTGCTTAATGTGAGTCTTAGATGCTCAAGTTTGAGATGTTGCATCACTTCCCTAAACCACTGAGTCCAGCTCGGTGGATGAGGGTTCTTCCAGTGGGGAAGGATTCATCTCCGTGCCACTTAAGTGACAAAGTTTGTTACTTTGAGTTTAGATCCTGACAGATTCTTATTTTTCTCTCCTGCTATGCCAAAGATGGCTGTCAAAGGATGTGGGTGAATTCAAAGATTTTTGACAGTGTTTTGAAGTTCGAACTCCAAAAGGTGGACAAATTAGGACACAGCCAGAATGGGTGTGTGCTAAGGATGCAGGAGAAAGACTGCACCTGTCACAAGTGGAATCAACATCAAGGTACATTTTAGAGAGTTTTACTTTAGAGAATACAGACCTCAGATACTCAAGTGGTGGGTCTTGTAGACTTGAAAAAAAAATACATATAAATAAAGATATTTCACCCCTTTTGGAGGTTTCAAAAGAAAACAGAGATTCAACTGGTGCTTATTCAGGCCAGTTGGGAAAAGAGGGTGTATTATTTTCAATATAACTACAAACTTGAAGGAATCTTAAGAAATGGCATTGTGGTAAATTCAATTCATTTTGTAGTTGTTCAAAGGGCGGAGTACCTGTGAAGGTGGGCCAGGTGCGATAACCCATCATATTTTGCATATTAGAGACTCTCTTACAATAGGGTTATTCTTAACATATTGTAATGACAGGGGCAATGGAGACAGTCAAAGATGTCAGGTAACACGAATTATGTTCCATTTGTACTCAGGTGGGATTTCCAACAGATTTATCAAATTGAAACCAAAACAACAGAGCATGTACACTGCACAAGTATGTCATGTCTTGTACATGTACATGTACAAGACATGTCTTCATGTCTTCAACATGAGCCTGAGTCTCCAGAGGGTCCCCATGCTGTGGAAGACATCCTGCCTCGTTCCTGTGCCAAAGACGCCGCGTCCCAATGGCTCCAAGGACTACAGACCTGTGGCATTGACCTCCCACATCATGAAGACCCTGGAGAGACTTGTCCTGGAGCAGCTCCGGCCCATGGTCAAGCCACTCTTGGACCCCCTCCAGTTCGCCTACCAGCCCCGTCTTGGAGTGGAGGACGCCATCATCTACCTGCTCAACCGCGTCTACGCCCAACTGGACAAGCCGGCGAGCACTGTGAGAGTCATGTTTTTTGACTTCTCCAGTGCGTTCAACACCATCCGTCCAGCTCTACTGGGTGACAAGCTGACAGCTATGCAGGTGGATGTCTCTCTGGTGTCCTGGATTGTAGACTACTTGACTGGCAGACCACAGTACGTGCGCTTGCAACACTGTGTGTCAGACAGAGTAGTCAGCAATACCGGGGCCCCGCAGGGGGCTGTCCTCTCTCCCTTCCTCTTCACCCTCTACACCACGGACTTCAGCTATTGCACTGAGACCTGCCATCTTCAGAAGTTCTGATGACTCTGCCATAGTTGGATGTATCAGCAAGGGTGATGAGGATGAGTACAGGGCTGCTGTGGATAACTTTGTCACATGGTGTGAGCAGAACCATCTGCAGCTCAACGTGGCAAAGACAAAGGAACTGGTGGTGGATTTGAAGAGAACCAAGACACCGGTGACGCCGATTTCCATCCATGGGGTCAGTGTGGACATTGTGGAGGACTATAAGTACCTGGGGGTCCACATTGACAATAAACTGGACTGGTCTAAGAACACTGATGCTCTCTACAGGAAGGGCCAGAGCCGTCTCTATTTTCTGAGGCGACTGAAGTCCTTCAACATCTGCCGGACTATGCTCAGGATTTTCTATGAGTCTGTGGTGGCCAGTGCTATCCTCTATGCTGTTGTGTGCTGGGGCAGCAGGCTGAGGGTGGCTGACACCAACAGACTTAACAAACTGATCCGCAAGGCCAGTGACGTTGTGGGAATGGCATGTGACTCTCTGGTGGTGGTGTCAGAGAGGAGGATGCTGTCTAAGCTGAGAACTATCTTGGACAATGTCTCACACCCACTCCACCATGTGCTGGTCGGGCACAAGAGCACTTTCAGTGGGAGACTCATACCACCGAAATGCACCACTGAGCGCCACAGGAAATCATTCCTGCCTGTGGCCATCAAACTGTACAACTCCTCCCTCTGAGTTGCCCTTGGCCTGTTTCACCACTGTCACCAACTCATAATAATTTATTACATATTTATTCCTAAATAATCCGTGCAATAACTGACTGTATTGTTCAGTCTGTATATAAGGTTCTGTATATATTGTAAATTATGTGTGTGGTCTCTACATATATATTTTGTAAATTATCTTCTTATATTTCATGTATTTTTACTTCTTTTTGCACTATATCTTCTTTCTACACTTGTTTGCACTATATCTTCTTCTTTCTACACTTGTAAGGAGCACCTGTAACGAAAACAATTTCCCCTTGGGGATCAATAAAGTATTTCTGATTCTGATTCTGATTCTGAAGCCCAATAATAAGACTGGAAATTTGGCTATCCCATCCCCCCACATGGTCTTGACCATTGTAGGTAAGCTTTCTTAATTCTAGGTGTCTTCTTATTTCAAATAAAATCAGATATTATTTTGTCAAGAGATGTGAAAAAAGAGTTATGGATCAAGATTGGAATAGTTTTAAATAGAGACAAAAAATCGGGGAGAATATTCATTTTTACAGCACTGATTGTGCCTGGGATGGGAAGATGGGACCACCCCTCAAGATCCTTAACAGAGCGCTCCAGGAAGCTTAAAGCAGGGATGCAAACATGTGCATGGTCAAAAAAGAGAGAGCTTGTTGAAGCAAAATTCTGACTATAAAAATACACTAACACTAATTTGGAAGAATATTGTGTATCCCAAGACAGAACAAATCCATTGAGCCATCATGGCCATCTTGCTAGAGGTCCAAATCTTTATACATTTCTTCATACTCTTTACACTGAACAAAGCGGGTAGATTGGTCTACTACAAATTACATGACCGTGTCAAACTAAGAGTCATGTGAATATCCTGGGGCAAGTGCCCTTAAGTGTTGGATAATAGTTTTTACATCTGAATGGTGTGATTAAAAAAAAACCTGAATATCAAAATACACTAACACTAATTTGGAAGAAATACCAGCTACAAGGTATTTGCTCACTCTGGAATTGATATAAATACGGAATGTTTGCGTTGTTTGGCATGAAAATGACAACCTTAAAAATAGCCAGATGATGCCGATGTTTCAATAGGCTAACGCTTAGAGGTTAGCCTCAGCAGGCTAGCCTCTAATAACCTAAGATGCAGAGCAGATATCAGCCCGATTCTAGCCCGACGCAGCGATGTACGGTGTCGACACAGATCGTGAACGACAATGAGTGTCGTACGCGATAATCCACTTTGACCAATAAGAACACAGAGCGATCTGCTGCTGTGGACAACTGTACATAGGCAATTAATCAACACTTAATTTTATGCAATTAGCATCAAGCTAGCAAACGCTTTTTCTTCATAATGGAGACGCACACAAAGTAACAAAATTAAAAAATAGTGGTGGGGCTTTTGCTTACTACAACTGCAGAGGCTACCAGCTTCATATGAAACAGACTACGTTATAAACGGGCCGTTATTAATTCCCTCTGTAATTATTTATACTTATACTTTTTATCTGCTCCCGTTTGCCTTGATAAAGTTAATGCATTGTGCCGTCATTTCAAACTCAACACCACTGTGGTCATAGAAATCTGCAATATAAGTGAAAAAACGGGAGCCGATGGGACCTATGTTTGCTCCATGAAGGTGCCTAACCGGAAGTCCACGATATAATTTTTGAAGTGTAAATGCAACCTCCATAAGTAAAGTGCTAACGTTAGGCTATAAATGAACTACACCACAGTAGCATGTCTTCATGTTACCTCCACCCACGTCAGGCTGTAAAGCTGTGTTTGATGTGAGGACGTCATGTGGTCTCATTTAGTCACTTTTCCAACTTTTCCTAATTCTGATATTTTCCAAACATCATCTACCATGACTGATGGTAATAACTAACTAATAACCCCTAATTAAAACCAAACTATAAGTACACTCCACTTTCGGTCACTTTCTCCATGCTCTCCTTGCTTGCCAACATGTCTGGCAATTTAGCTGAAAACACTGGAGGGGCCCTTCTGGCCGTAATTCAGAATTTCAGCAGTGCATCATTGGTGACAGGGACAGCAACAGTATCCACCCTAGATTCACCACAGCACTCGGCAAGTTTGTTTTCTAACTCGCGTAGCATATGTTCCTTATGTTAGCATGTAAGCGAAAATAGCTAACATTAGCCTAGTAGAGGTTTGCTGCTAGCATCAATATACTTCACACATAGCGCATTTGTTTAGTTTTTATTCACTGGACATCATTATCGAGGACCAAAACTGCCATAATAATAAATAAATTAATTAATTAATTAATGAACATGATAATAAAAAAATAACAATAAATAAATAAATTAATAAATTAATTAATTAATGAACATGATAATAAACAAATAAATAAATAAATGCCTCAATAAATACATAAATGAAATAATATGTAGAGAAATGTAGAAATAAAAGTCTCAATTATCAAATAAATGTGATAAATAAATAAGTAAATAAATAAACCAACACGATAATAAATAAATAAATAAATAAATGCCTCAATAAATAAAATAAAAAATTTATCTATTTGACAAAAGATTTATTTTTGCATTAATTTATTTTCATATTATTTTTTTCCAAATTCATTCATTTATTTTTACATTTATTTAGTCAGTGCATGATATCCCTGTCTTTCCCCGTCTGACTTCATTGTCAATCTACATTAGAAAATAAACTCAGCTGCAGCATACCTTAAAATATGTATTTAGTCAATAGGGCTGAGAATGTGTTACTGATTTACCGTACTTCTATTATATCTATCGATATCATATAACAAAATGAATGCCCAAAGTAATTTCTTTTCCTCCTACTTTATATTACTTTTACTGAAGTCTGCTGCTAAATTCGGCTTCATTTTTCACTCAGGACAGTTGTTAATTAATCAGAAGTTAAAAAAACGTGTAAACTGCATCTTTAACGCAGACAAGCGGAGGATTAGCTGGGAAACATCACATTTATTCACTTTACATGGAGCTACAGTTAATACTGAATTATAAATGTTTGCTGTATGTGTTAGTATCTCTTAAAAACTCATCAGATAGAAGGAGCAGATGTTTACCTTAAGCTAGCTCGGGCCATGTTTAAGTTAATAATATTTTAACCGAGCAAGGCGAGCTAATTGCTAGCATGCAATGCAAAAAACAATGCTTTGAGATGGCTGTCAGAGATGGCAGA
The DNA here is from genome assembly GCA_019142605.1 of Cephalopholis sonnerati. Taxonomy (NCBI): domain Eukaryota; kingdom Metazoa; phylum Chordata; class Actinopteri; order Perciformes; family Serranidae; genus Cephalopholis; species Cephalopholis sonnerati. The sequence goes on along the minus strand of JAGQAX010000015.1, from coordinate 13,093,694 downwards.
GGTATGATCACATAATCCCGTTTGAGCTATAACAGGTGGTGTGTTCCAGCTTTTATTTCTCAATTGCACTTGAAGTTGCACACATAATTCACGCAAGGTATCATGGGGGTTAGGAATAAGGTGGATAGAGACCAAAATAGCTTTTTTGTACCAAGCTGTAAACATGTTTATTTCTGCCTTAAAGTTGGGCATGACCTTTTAAATGACCTTTTATTTATTAATGGAATAAACTCTTACCTTGTTGTTCATACTGGACATGAATGTCCTTTTAATGTGTGGCTCAATGGATCTTCTTATTTAACCTCATTTTTTGCAATGAAATGTATTATCAGACATTAACAAAATGAAGACAACAGGCCACACTGACAAAAATAAGGAGAGGCTGACATTACTCCGATGATCGTTAAATAAATCTGCCAGGGTGGGATGAAGATAAAGGATGCTTATGTCAATAATCAATAACAACACTGAAGATAAACTTTCTGTCACACTGGCTCACAACAAGTATAGGTGACACAGTCATACTGATTTCTTTGATTTCTGATCCAGCAGCACATTAAGTACAGAGCTAGAAACTGATATTTTATGAGATTAGAAAAGGTTGGGATTGCAGTAATCATTTAAACAGCTGTAATGGAAAGATGCACTGATTCATATGTCTGACTCCACTGTGTTTATTGTTTGACTGTAGAAACCTAGTCAGTGAGAGATGTTGATGTAATGTGTGTGTTTTTGGTAAAAGTATGTTCACTATAAGAGGTGTAATGACACGGCAGTGAACTAAACTTGGGCATAATTAAAGTATGAGACATTAGACGATATCTCCGTCAAATCAGTGGTGTAGTCTAGTTTTTTGTAGTGGGTATACCGTCTATATTCGTACTCACCCGTCCCAGAGCAACTCGTCTCAGAACAACAACCATCTTGGAGCAACACCTCATGAGCACCATCACCACCTTGTGTCTGATGCTGCCTCCTAACATGCTGATAACATAACCAGTCTTTCAAAACGCTCTCATGATGTGTACTGTAGGCTGTGCAGAAGTGAATGTGATTCAGATTCAGATGTTTTTTATTCATGTACAAAGAAAACATCTGAATCTGAATCACATTCACTAATGAACAACATCTGCAGAACCAGGCTAGAATTTACTCCAAAGTGTTTAATGAACTGTTTACAATATTACAGACAAAAGGAGGAACTTATTCTACTCTTGCAATAGCTACCTGACATCTGACAACTACGCACAACTAGCATTACCATACAGTGATTTAATGGTCCAAATATTTTAAAGTAATGCGCTTCTAACATGGCCATGAATTAACTCTCATTATATAGTCACTGACAATATCAGTTGTTTAGATGCTCTTTGCATGTGCTGACATTGACCTAACTCTCTGTCCCTCCACTCTAACCAGGGATGCCTGCTCTTTAATTCCCTAGCCTGACTTTCACTCCACAAGGCTGGCCAGGAACTCTCATCTGTCTCATCATCTGAAACAAGGAGATATAAACATGTGTTCTGTTTATGACCACACACACACACACACACACACACACACACACGCAGTATCTAAGTTATCACTCTATAGTTTTAGATATTCTATAACCGTACATAGTGCTATGTTGTCCCTGATGTTCATGAACATGACATACACTTAGAGGCTGAGAAGCCTGCCAGTCATCTTCGTTCCCATGGCAACGGGTTGTTTGGCAAAGAGGTGTGTAGGAACTGTAAAAACAGCAAGCTTCATTGATGAACTTGATGATGTCACAGTCCATCCACACACATTCCATCGGCTTCGATCCTTTATGACATCCTTTGTGACATCACACGACATCCAAAACCAACTTTATAAGTATAGCCAGTAGTGTGCACCAACACTGTATTGGTGTGATTTGACCCAGAGCTGACAGACAGTGATACATACAAGAGAGTATTTGGACACATCTGACTACAAAAATGGCTTTTGCAAACACTTCAACTTGGAGCTCAGATAGCAGAGGTGAGACTGAACCAGCTGATGAAGCACTCGAGGCTTCTTCAGTTTGGAGCTCAGATAGCAGAGGTGAGACTAATCCAGCCTATGAAGCACTCAAGCCTTCTTCAGTTTGGAGCACAGATAGCAGAGGTGAGACCGAACCAGCTGATGAAGCACTTGAGGCTTCTTCAGTTTGGAGCTCAGACAGCAGAGATGAGACTAAACCAGCCTATGAAGCACTCAAGCCTTCTTCAGTTTGGAGCACAGATGGCAGAGGTGAGACCGAACCAGCCTATGAAGCACTCAAGCCTTCTTCAGTTTGGAGCACAGATAGCAGAGGTGAGACCGAACCAGCTGATGAAGCACTTGAGGCTTCTTCAGTTTGGAGCTCAGACAGCAGAGATGAGACTGAACCAGCCTATGAAGCACTCAAGCCTTCTTCAGTTTGGAGCTCAGACAGCAGAGATGAGACTAAACCAGCTTATGAAGCACCCAGGCCTTCTTCAGTTTGGAGCACAGATAGCAGAGGTGAGACTGAACCTGAATTTACTGTGAGGAGCCATGATAGACTCAACGGTAACTCCACCTGCTACCTGGTATGTGATATTATTGGAGAGGGAAGCTTTGGTAAGGTTGCCAGGTGTACTGATTTAAACACCGGTGACCAAGTGGCAGTAAAGATCCTCAATGAATGTGATGATGACGCTGAAGACGAAGTGAAAGCTTATGAAGCACTCAGGGCTTTTGACCCCGACAAAAATAACATTGTGAGATTCATTGAAAATTTTAAGTTCAATGACCACTTGTGTCTGGCCTTTGAGATGCTGGACAAGAGCCTTTGGGAAATGGTTGGTGAGAACGGCTGGTGTGTTAATGACATTCGCCCTGTGACCCACCAGATGCTTGTGGCATTGAAAGCCTTGGCAGACATCGGCATAGTTCACACTGACATAAAACCTGACAATATAATGCTTGTCAATCACAAGGATCAACCCTTCAGGGTAAAACTGATTGACTTTGGTTTGGCTGGACCAGTGAACGGAGCGGAGGTCGGTATGTTGATGCAGCCATATGGATTCAGGGCTCCAGAGGTGATGTTGGGCCTCCCTTTGTCTGAGGCCATTGATATGTGGGGATTGGGATGCACCCTGGCATTCCTTTACTTTGGCAGGAATATCTTTCCTGTATATTCCTCATATTATTCGATGAGAGAAATGATGCTTCTGCTGGGTCCACCAGAGGACCACCTGCTGCTGGCTGGCATGTATACCGGGAAGTACATCATCAGGGAGCCCCACCCCGGCAGTCCAACAGGGTGGATATTGAGACTTAAGAGGCCAGAGGAATACGAGCAGGCAGAGGGTATCAAGCTTGAACCTTGTCATTGGCCCAAGGTACAGAGTTTGGAGCAGGCAGTACAAAAGTCCTCAGGGGATAACTCAGAGTACCATGATGGCATGCAATTTGTAGACCTCCTAAAATCTTGTCTCCATTGGGATGCTGCAAAGAGAATCACACCCAGTGAAGCCCTAAAACACAGTTTTGTGACAATGGCTCACCTGGACCAAAAAAAGGTCACCAGCTCCTATAGACGTGCCGCCCATCAACTAATGACTGTTTGCCCCATGGAGCCTTCAGATGAGGGACTCTCAGCTGCTGCTGGCTCAACTGATGGAGCTGCAGCTACCATTACACCTGTTGATATGGATGGTCCCAAGAAGAAGAAGAAGAATCTGTTTCAGAGGGCCCTCAAATTCTTCCGCGGAGTAAAGGCCCCGGCAGAGATTACCGGTCATGAAAATCCAACAGGACCTTCAGTGACCACAGACCATCATGACGGAGTCAGAGACAATGCTGCTCCCACTGAAGTGTCAGCTGCTGCAACCAATGATGACAGTACAGACACTGATTGTGGGCCAACTGTCAGTAACACCAATGATGAGCACGTTTCAGCTGTCACTGGCTCAGCTGATGGAGCTGCAGCCTCCATTTCCTCAACTGATGGAGCTGTAGCTGCCGTTATATCTTCTGATGCAGATGGTCCCAAGAAGAAGAGAAGAAGAAGAATCAGTTTCAGAGGGCTCTCAAATTCTTCCGCAGAGTGAAGGCCCCGGCAGAGATTACCGGTCATGAAAATCCAACAGGACCTTCAGTGACCACAGACCATCATGACGGAGTCAGAGACAATGCTGCTCCCACTGAAGTGTCAGCTGCTGCAACCAATGATGACAGTACAGACACTGATTGTGGGCCAGCTGTCAGTAACACCAATGATGAGCACATTTCAGCTGTCACTGGCTCAGCTGATGGAGATGCAGCCGTCCATTTCCTCAACTGATGGAGCTGTAGCTGCCGTTATATCTTCTGATGCAGATGGTCTCAAGAAGAAGAGGAAGAAGAAGAATCTGTTGCAAAGGATCTTCACATGTTTCGGCTGAGTGTAGGAAGAGCGAGAAGGGGAGTAGAATGCAGACTGTGACAGTCTTCCATTCTAAACATTTAGAGAACAACTCTCCATAAGTTTGGCAGGGCACAGTGGAGCAGTGGTGAGCACTGTTCTCTCATAGCCAGAAGGTCGTGGACCTTTTTCTGTGTGGAGCTTGCATGTTCTGCCTGTGCCATTGTGGGGTTTCTCCGGGTGATCCGGTTGCCCCCACTATATTCTTCATGTATGTATGTATATAGATGTGTAAACATTATAAAAAATAAATACAAAGAAAAAGAATTTCAATTCTGTAATTATTGAAAAGGTCTTAATGAAAAATAATAATAAATGTGGTATATATATATATATATAAATGTTCTGTTGTAGTTTTGACACCATATTAGTGTCCCTAAAAAATTCTCTTTAAGGGTGATTGCACCCAAAAAGCACATGAGCAGACATCATCTCTTCATTTCTAGTGCTGTCTGCCATAACTTTCAACATTACAGCTCCAGTTGCATTGCTCATGTGTCACAAAGCTCAAAAATTGAGCCTGCAGTGCATGAAAACGTTTGACTGTGAACACTACTGTAAACATATACCATCCAATTCTTGCTAAATACATTTTCAATCTTCCTGAAAAAAATTGACAATATTTTGGAGTCGTGGTTGATGAAGTTTGGCAAATATCAGAATTTTATCTCCAAAACTGAGTTTTCTAGAACATTTTGAATTCTGCTCTCATGGGAACAACTGGAGTCAATGTAAAAGTGGCATTTTTAAACATCACATTTTCTCTTGTGAAGTAAAACACTTATCATTAAAAACAAATCACCAACATGTCCATGCTGTCTAGATGCAATTTATGTATTGTCAGATTTTTGTTTAGATGATAGAATTTGTGACATTTTGACTATTTTTGAAATCTGCCACAACAACTGAGTCCAGGCGGTGACTTCCTGAGTCTATTTGAGAAGCCACACACCAGGTCTCACTTTCAGACAATTAGCTCAGTGAGTTAGGAGCTGGATCACAGTGCCAAGGACTCTGGGTTCAAGACCCAACAAGGGGGATGAGTATGACACATCAAAAAAAGAGTCTTTGAGAATCATGGTAGATGATGTTTGACAAATACATATCAGAATCAATGCAAAAATGGTATTTTAAACAACAGTTATTTACTTGCAAATCAATTATTCGTAAAGTCAAACATGGAGGCGGTGTTTAGCTCAGTTGGTAGAGCAGCCGCTCCATGAAAGAAAATACAGCCCTCAATGCAGGCGGCTGTGGATTGAATCCTGCGTTGGAAGGCCCTTTCCTGTGTTTCATCCCCCTCTCTGTCTCTCCATTTCCTGACTCTCGTGACGCTCACTTTCCATTAAAGGCAAAAAAGCCCCAAAAATATATTAAAAAAAAAAAAAAATCAACATCTCAATGCTGTCTAGATGCAATATGTATATTTTCAGAACAACTGCAGTCACTTTAAGAGTGGTATTTTTAAATCAGATTTTCTCTTGTGAAGCAAAGCACTTATTGTTAAAAACAAATCACCAACATTTATTTATTTATTTATTATTGTGTAGTGATTTCCACTGATACAAAAGTGTACTTTGCAAATGTATTCCAATATTCAACCACTTTTACTTTTCAATTGCTGCAATACAATTTCCAGATGATGCAACCTGCAAAATGACTCAGCTGATGCTAAATGCAGATTGTAATATCAACTTCCTTGATGTCTTCCTATTCTTCTGCTTGTTGCTCAGAATTGCCTAAAAATGCCCGGACCCGACCCATTGCTGCGCAGCAGCTATAATCTAATCTTTGTTCTTTTTGTGTATGTTGGAGAGTTTAACCTCCTTTGCTGAAGCCAAGGAAGTGGGGGCTAGAGCCAATTCCAGCTGACACAGGGAGAGAGGTGGGGACACCCTGGACAGGCTGGCAGACTATCACAGGGCTGACACTTATGGAGACAGACAACCATTCATGCCCAAATTCACACCTACAGGCAATTTGAAGTCACCAATTAACCTAACCTGCATGTCTTTGATCTGTGGGAGGAAGCTGACGTTAAACCTGAAGAAAACTCACACTGACAACTTGCAAACTCCACACAAGCCACCAAGCAGGCTCGAATCCAGGGCCCACTTGCTGTGAGGTGACAGTGCTCCCCACTGCGCCAGAGTGAGACAATGTAAAAGCTTAATTTGAAAATTTAGCAGTGACTTGACTTGTTGGATACATTAAAAAGTATAAAATGTTGTGGAGTAGTGACATGAAAAAGAAATACTCAAAGAACCAGTGCCACAATATTGTATTCAACTAGCACTTGAGGGCACCTTCTACCACTGAATGCTATACAGTAAATGATCACCAGGGAGTGCCCTATCTCTGCTCTGTGCTGCATCTACTGTCACAGCATTTGTGTCTATCTTAAATGATATTTGATCAATTAATATGTTTGATGTTGGTAGATTTCCTTTAATAACATAAGCCAGTAATGAATGACTCACTATACTGCAAAACCTTCTACCTTTTAAATGGACAATAGGGCTGTAACCTCTGCGGGGAAGGAATTAGAGTTTGTCTGTATTATAGTGCTGATTATTGGTGCTCGTTTAATTATTGACTGGATTGTCTTTACAAGTAAACAAGCTGCATATTGCAATCGTCCAACCGTGAAAAAAGACCTGCCCCCCTCTCTTCCACGCACACACACACACACACACACACACACACACACACACACACACACACACACACACACACAAAGGGAGAGAGAGAGGTGGGAAGTGTTGGGGAAAGCTGGCCGTTCAGGCTGTGCCATTCAGTGTATGGAACAGTCTGAAGAGGAAACATTTACGCACCGAAATAATGGACATCAGTTCTGGTTCACTTTAACAGGATACGTATTCATTCAGTAAAATGTGGACAGTTCCGAAGCCAAAATATAGGACTGGTTCGTGCGACGAGGGCGAGATTTCTGTGAATATTGGCGGAGTCAGAGTGGTGCTTTTCGGGGATGTTTTAAACCGCTACCCGGAGAGCAGACTGGCGGAGTTGTTGAACTGCTCAACTCAGAATTCGGAAGTTATCTCGTCTCTTTGCGATGACTTCGACCCGAGCAGAAAAGAGTTTTACTTTGACCGAGACCCTGATGCCTTCAAGTGCATCATCGATGTTTACTACTTTGATGAAATCCACATCAAACCCGGCATTTGCCCCATCTGTTTCATCAAGGAGATGGAGTTCTGGAAAATAGACCAAGATGTTTTGGATGAATGCTGTAAAAGTTACCTAAATGAGAAGGAGGAGGAGCTGACAGAGATTGCAAACAAAGTTAAAGTGATTCTGGAGGATCTGGATGTGGATCAGTGCATTACGCGCACCCAGCGGTGCCAGAGGTTCCTGTGGAGACTGATGGAGAAGCCGGGTTCCTCTCTACCGGCGCGCGTCATAGCCATCGCATCCTTCCTCTCCATTCTGGTCTCGGCGGTGGTGATGTGCGTGGGGACCATTCCGGAGCTCCAGGTGACGGACGCTGAGGGGAAACTGGTGGAGCACCCGACCCTGGAGGCGATCGAGACTGCCTGCATGTTATGGTTCACCGCGGAATACGTGCTGCGTCTCGCTTCCTCTCCGAACAAGCTGCACTTTGCGCTCTCCTTTATGAACATCATAGACTTCATGGCCATCATGCCTTTCTACGTGGTCCTGTCCCTCACCTACCTCGGAACCACATCCATGATGGAGCTGACTAACGTCCAGCAGGCTGTCCAGGCGCTCCGCATCATGCGCATCGCGCGTATTTTCAAGCTGGCGCGCCACTCCTCTGGGCTGCAGACTCTGACCTACGCGCTCAAGAGGAGTCTCAAAGAGTTAGGGCTGCTCCTCATGTACATGGGCGTGGGGATATTTGTGTTCTCAGCGCTGGCCTACACCATGGAGCAAAGCCACCCGGAGACCCTTTTCAGGAGCATCCCGCAGTCTTTCTGGTGGGCCATCATCACCATGACCACAGTGGGCTACGGAGACATCTACCCCAAAACCACGCTCGGCAAGTGCAACGCAGCCGTGAGCTTTCTGTGCGGGGTGATAGCCATCGCCTTGCCCATCCACCCCATCATAAATAACTTTGTGGTGTTCTACAATAAGCAGAAGGTGTTGGAGACTGCGGCGAAGCACGAAGTGGAGCTGATGGAGCTGAAGTCTGGCAGAGAGGCGCGCAGAAAAAGCAGGAATTAAGAAGAGACTGTGGACGCACCAGCAGTTTCAGAAAGACTTATCCAAGAGCTTTAACTGCCGTTAGACTGGAACTTTAGAGCGATTTAATTCCTGAAGTTAATGTGAAAATCAAAAAGTCACTTAGTCCAAATGTAACGCACCAAAACAAATTTAAAACGTTCATCTGCAAAATCCATTGTGCCGAGACCATGGCATCATGACACACTGAGACTGTTTATGTTCCTGCAGACACGCTGGGACAGCTCCATGCAGTGACACCTGTACATAGCGCCATAACAAAGATGTTGTCTTTACACAGCTGTGTTGTTCCTGTTGCTGCTTTGACTCTGCCACGTGCTGCTTATTCCATTACGCAGTTATTTCGTCCGTAACTGTTGTTATTGTGAAGGCTGTTATTATTGAATTAAAAGTTGTGCATGAAAAAAAAAACCCTGTATGTACACTTGTGCCCTGAGAATCATTAAAGCATCACAACATATATTTTATTTTCCCTTTAAAGGACAATGCAAATCAGGTTGAAGTGCTTTGGTGGTTAATATTTTAGATATGGACTTAAATGGGCCTGTGTGGGTGGATTAATAGCTGCTATCATTTTAAGAAATGCCTTTTTGGAAAATAAGACATGCTAAAAAAAAAAAAGAGACTAAAACTGAGTCATAATTTGCAGCCTTCAGAAATCGGGTGTGTGATTAATCTCTTTAATCAGATTATTCTAAAATAGAGTGTAGAGAAATATTTTGTGATAACATGTTGTGTTATTGTGTATCCTGTGTGTCTGGCTAATCTCACTGCCCACTGGGTAGATGATGATTAATTCCCTTCTTGTGACACATAAGGAAAGATGGTGGAAACTCCAAAAAAATAAACAATACAAGGCCATTAAAACACACGTTTTCACGATACTTAAACATGCATTTTAAAATATTTTTATGAAAAGATCCTCAATTATGAGCATCGGGGCCACTCACGACTAAATACAGAAGAGACTGAGTACTTTTGTTGATAAGGCATTCAACTGATAAAACAAAATGGAGTTGAACAGTGGTGAAGGAAGTATTCATATCTTTTAAGTTAAATAAGTAATACGGTCATATAGAAAATTTACCATTACAAGTAAAAGTCCTGCATTGAAATGTAAATAAAAGTTCATATTATTAACAAAATGTATTTAAGAATTAAAAGTAAAATACTCAAAGAAAAATGGCCCTTGTAAGTGTTTTACCATTCTTTATGATATGACTTGATTATTCTTACTTACTGATGCTTTCATGTGTAAGCAGTATTTTGCTGCTGTAGCTAATCAAGCTAGACATAATTTTCACTAATAATAACAACAGTTAACTGAAATTAAATACTCCAAAGTAATATAATAAAAAGAGTAGTATAACACATCTAGATAGGGCAGTTGGAAATAAAATGACTGCTCACATTAAAGCTGGGGTCAGCAGTTTTATTTTGGTGTCATTGGGCAAAAATCCCATAAAACTTTACAGCATATTGTAATTCAAGTAGTCTAGGGAAAAAAAAACTTCTGCACCTCCCCTTGGCTCTGTTCTCAAGCTTTAGAAAATCTAGCCCATGACGGGAGACTTTGGCCAATCACAAGTTATTTTGGAGAGAGAGGGCGTTCCTATTGGCTCTTCTACAAATGCAGATGTGCAGGCACGTCCCTGCTCATATGTTGAAAGGGTGATCTAATGGTGGATAATCCTGCAGAAGAAGTTCAAGCTTTGGTGTCAACCGTCTAAACTACAAAGCAACCCAATATGGGAAGACAGAGTTATCTGAAAGAGAGTCTGTTGCTTCAGTTATACAGGTTAGATCGACACTGCTGCTGGCCACCTGCCCAACACATTCTCACTCCGACCTTGATACATATCAACATTTGGTCATGGACTTGGCATGTCTAGATATGATGTGCTAGTTACCCTGGGTGCGTTGGATGTTGATGTTCTGGGACAACATGTCAAGTTCTGCCTGTTACATGCATTTTCTGTTTTCAAAATACACTTCCATTTCCACAGGAAATGTACAGTTTGCATCCATCCTTCCATCCATTTTCATTCGCTTATCCAAGGCTGGGCCACGGGGGCAGCAGGCTGAGCAAAGCACCCCAGACATCCTTCTCCCTAGCAACGCTTTCCAGCTCCTCCTGGGGGACCCCAAGGTGATCCCAGGCCAGATGAGATATGTAATCCCTCCAGTGTGTTCCAGGCCTCCTACCAGTGGGACGTGCCCGGAACACCTCCAGCGGGAGGCGCTCAGGAGGCATCCTGATCAGATGCCCGAACCACCTCAACTGACCCCTTTTGACGCGAAGAAGCAGCGGCTCTACTCTGAGCTCCTCACCCTATCTCTAAGGCTGAGCCCCGCCACCCCACGTAGGAAACTCATTTCCGTCGCTTGTATCTGCGATCTCATTCTTTCGGTCACTACCCAGAGCTCATGACCATAGGTGAGGGCTGGGACATAGATGGACCAGTAAATTGAAAGCTTTGCCCTCTGGCTCAGCTCCTTCTTCGCCACAACGTACCAGTGCAGCGCCTGCATCACTGCAGAAGCTGCAACGAAGCGGCGATCCATCTCACACTCCATTCTACCCTCACTCGTGAACAAGACCTCGAGATACTTGAACTCCCTCGCTTGAGGCAGTAACTCTCCCCTAACCCCGAGAAGGAAATCCACTGGTTTCCAACAGAAAACAAAGGCCTCAGACTTGGAGGTGCTGACTCTCATCCAAACTGCTTCACACTTGGCTGCAAACCACTCCAGTGCGTGCTGGAGGTCACAGTGTGATGAAGCCAGCAGAACCACATCATTTGTGAAAAGCAGAGATACAAGTCTGAGGTCCCCAAACTGGACCCTGGCTGTGCCTCGATATCCTGTCCATGAAAATCACGAACAGGATCGGTGACAAGGGGACCTTCACGGAGGCCAACACCCACCGAGAAAACATGCATACAGTCAAGTTTGCATACAGTCTCTTTCAAAATAAACACACTAGCTCAATACAAAACCGTGCACTGACACTTTTTTTCCTTCAACAACCAAACACACATGTTTTGGTTTATGAAAAAAGAACAGGGTTTGGCTTTACAGTCTTACAGGAAGTGAACACCGGCCTCCTGGGTGAAAGTCAGTGGTTGAGCCCATCCACGACCCCTCCCACCTGCCCTTCTCAGATGTCCGCCACCTTATCTTTTAGTTGTTTTCCCACCCAATTCCCCCTGACAGCACCATTAAACAATAATGACAACCGGCCAGTATCACGCCGATATGAAAAGACGGCTCTTTTCGTCAGTGTCTGACACCGGAAGTCACTGACCAAGTGCCTGATTTCGACGAATTCAAAGTGAGAACAGGTTGACCAGCCCACTGTGGCACTCGGCACTGCGGTTTGTCAATCAAAGGTCTGTCTCCTGAGCTGCTGCCTGCTCTCCTTTCTAAAAGATACCACTAATTCTTGGTAGTTTAATCTGTAACAGTGTGTCATAACCTCATCATGTGTTTTGTGTGCAAAATCCTAACTTGTGACTCGTTAACTAAAACTGCCAAATAAATGCAGTGTAGTAATAAGTACATGTTTTTCTCTAACATGTAGATTGAGAAGTATAAAGTAGCCTTAAATGGAAATAGCCATGTAAAGTGCAAGTACCTAAAATTTTTACTTAGGCACAGTGCTTGAGTAACCTACATCTACAGGGCAAACAGCCACAACTTTTGTTAATTTATTTGTGTTTACAGAAGTGAGTCTGTCTGTGTTTTATCCTGCTCAGTGGGCTGCCTCTCCGAGGTGCCACAGTCACTGTTTTATTGTTTCTCCTGCAGCCATCTTGAAACAACACAAGGGTGTTAACAATAAACGCTTGAAAAACTGGATTTTACTTCACTAAGACAGTTGTGTTGGAGGCGAGGCATGGGTCAGTGTTTGGGTGAATGTTACTGTTGATCCTATGAGACATCTGTGTGTGTGTGTGTGTGTGTGTGTGTGTGTGTGTGTGGATACAGGTTTATCAGTGTGTCTGTGTCTTAATCTGCATGTTGCCCTGTAAGTTTCTGTGTTGTGCATCGCGTGTGACACAATGCAAGGCAGTGGTCTGTGAGAAACTGCTGTCCCCAGCGGGGAAACACTTCAAAGTAAGGCTATACACACCCACACACTGAACTCTCAAAAACACTCCCCTCCCTCTTTCCTTCGCCACCACCCCACCCGCTGTTTCTCTCTGTCTCCATCTCACTCCTTCGTCCTGCCTCCACCTCCTCATGCTCCGTCTCAGATGATGAGCTGTCAGCTTCACTGGCTGAGAGCGCAGCGATCAGACGCAGCGATATGCAGAGCGTCAGCGCTGTCACTTTTTGAGGGCGTGTAGAGGTGCAAAACTTTGCACTTATTGCTTCAAATTTGAAAAGAACGTGGATTGCACTGTGAAGGTAAAAATAGGAGGAATGACATGTTTGTTCATCAACACTGAAATGATGTCATGAAAGATTGATGTGAGGATGAAGGCAAATTGAGAGACATTAACTGACATTGACTTAATCCAAATATAGCACTTCATATGTTATGCATCAGCAACCATTACAGATGACTCAGTCTCACTCCCACTGTGTGACACAGCCACACAGGTTAAAATTATATGTCACTGACCACAGTGTGAGACAGACTGATCTTCACTCAAAATGTGCAGCTGTTGCATGAACGTTACAAATGTTCCTTCCTTCTGTGGCTCTCCTATTATGTTTGATCTGTGGCAACCTGTAAACAAAAGCATCAAAGACGTGAGATCCTCCCTGTCAATACCTGACTTCCCCCGGTGTGCTTTGATGCTTTACAGGAGAGATCTCCCACGATCCTCAGAGTCACAGAGTGCATGTGTGTCTTGAGGAGGATTTAATGGTAAATAGATTTTGATTGAAGAATGGTTTAATACTGATAATGAGTCATTTATAATGAGCTCCCACTGGCTGTAGTAATGCAGGTGTGTGCATAGGCAGGTTAGTGTTTAGGGAACTAGTTTCACACACTTCGTATCTCTTTGTTTTCTGCAGCGTTTCTTGACACATGAGCATTGAATGATGCGGCAGCACTGCAGCAAACATAATGTGACACTAAGTGGCAACAACATATGATCACAAAAATCTATGCATATTCTCTGATTCAAGACTGTGCTTACACAAACATGTTTTATTCTGTTAAACTGACTAAAGTTCAGTAAGTAAAATTTTCAAATCTAATTATGTAAAAGTGACTGTGATTGTTGTGGCTTCGGCTTACAGAGCGTGTGATCTGGGGTGAAATTGAAATGACATATTGCAAAGAAAACACTAAAAATCACAAGACTGGCATTAAATAGAAGATGGAATTAATAATGTAAATCATCCATCCATCCATTTTCTAACCGCTTATCCTCTTGAGGGTCGCGGGGGGGCTGGAGCCTATCCCAGCTGACATTGGGCGAGAGGCAGGGTACACTCTGGACAGGTCGCCAGACTATCGCAGGGCTGACACATAGAGACAGACAACCATTCACACTCACATTCATACCTACGGGCAATTTAGAGTCACCAATTAACCTATCCCCAACCTGCATGTCTTTGGACTGTCTGAGGATGCCGGAGTGCCCACAGAAAACCCACGCTAAACCAGGTCATCATTATTCTCACAATAATGTAGTACAAAACTATCCGTTAACCACTTTGACAAATCCATGAAAACGTAACCAAATTAAAGTAAAGATTATCATTAATATTACTAGCCAGTAGTGAGGGTCCATGCAGGTGGCTGTATAACAAAAGGCCAAATCAGACTGTGATTTAACGCATTATATAAAGATTTTATAAGTTTGATAGATGATATTGACATTGATAGATAATTTAATTCATCTAAAATCAAACAGCTCAATTACACATGCATAACATACAAGAGAGAGACCACAAAGAACCACACATAATCTCCATCATTTGATCCACCAATAAAAGACTGAAGTGATGCACCTAAAATGAGACCATTGAAATACATACAAAAAAAAACAAGTTAAAAAGAGCCAGATTTCAAAAATACATACAATGTGAAAGCATACATGCGATACCTAACCAAGACAAGTTGACTTTACTTTAAATATTTGAATAATCTATGATGAGAGAACTCATCTGTTAAAGTTAAAATGACTTGAATTCTACTAGACCGAAAACAATTTAAGCTCAATAAGGTAAAAGTAAAAAAAATTTGCAGTAAAATCAACTTATCTCAAGAAACTCAATGAGATTTTTCAGTTTAGCCTTCTTTTCATTTGTCAATATTTAAGTACTTATATGAATGGCAAAATTTAATTTAAAATGACATAAAAACAATAAAACACACATTGTTTGTATTTACAAAACAATCAATTTGTCATTATTGTCCAATATATATATACATATATTTTATTACATTCTTGGAAGCTGATCTCATAAGTGCTATAGGGGCCTCACTGAACTCATAGCACTCATAAGTGCTATAGGGGCCGTTTCAACATACCAAAGTTACACTTAGTCTGCCAGGTGTCTCAGTTTTAACTTGAGTTCCTGTTCCTTCTGGGGAGATCCACAATACTCACACAAGGCAGGGAAAAAGTTGAGCAAGGGTTAAATGAGAATACAAAAAAGAAAACAAAACATTAGGCCAAGTCCTTCCACAATTACTTCTCGTACCAACTCGATGTCCTACTTCTATTTATTCTCACCGTATTACCCATTATTATGCACTTTGACACGGCATAACACGGTCAAAATCTTATTACGATCCAAACCAACACAGACTTCATGTCGTCTTTACCCATGATGTTGCCCACAGTCTCCTTTTGTTGTCATGCACACTATCTGCCTTACAGTGCCATACCTGTTGTAAATAACTTGTGCCTGTATTCTGACACATAAATAAAGTAAATATAAACATAATCTTAGCATAGTCCACTACTATACACTATTCAAAATATACCGATACAAGTGTGCAGACTTAAATGATATCAGAACCTATATGATAGGTTTAGTGTCATATCAACATGTACATTTTCACCAAATATAAATATGTGGCTCTTACAGGTGCATTTCTATCCACCTGTTTTTTTGTACATTTTATTTTATTTGCGCATAAAAAAAGCTGAGCTTTATATATTCTTTAGCTGAGCAGAGCTTTTCCAAATGTAGAGCTGTAATATTAGTCGTTCTAAACTCATTATTTCCATTGTGTGTTCTCTGTCATTATACATCCATTGTTCTCCTTCCTTTGAGGATTGACTGGCACTCTCTTAATCAGTCAATCAATGATTTATTTGGCACATAAGGTCATACAAGGCACAACCTCAGTGAAATGGGAATTACTCATTTCGTTGTGCCCTCTTCTTCTGCAGTGGCATAATGGCACCTGACAGGAGAATAAGCCATACCTTATCTTGATGGACCAACTACTAATATTTGCAAAATAGTCATGGACGGAAAGGTGCATACATTTGCAGTTTCTATTGCAGATTTTCTAAAATTAAGCTAAAAGTTGTGTTACATTGGATGGAAATCCAACAACTGCAGCTCACCACCTGTTGAGTAAGGTTACGAGGCAGTCTGCGTACTGTATGTGGATTTCATAAACTAGGCCAGTTAAATGGCACACTGCCCGAGGAAGATTCTTTAGTTCCTAACAACACTTCCTTCTGAGATGTTCTCTGCCTTTGATGAGTTCAGGTGAGAAGAGGCCTGGTTTGGGCCACATCGTCCTGAAGGCAGAATTCTCCGACTTTGATGATGTCTTTGATGATGAGAGGGCGACTTATACTCTGAATCTAAGTTTGAACTCCCCTCTTGGTTCTTTCTTTCAAACTTATTTAATAAATCAGTGACAAAACAACTTGTCAGCGGGGGGGCAGGGTTTGTCTGTCAACCCTTCAGCCATGGCTTCTTTTCAATTTGTTGAAAGTCAGGCACCAAGATGCATTTCTTGTTGCTTGATAGCAGCATTCAGCCATCATGTTGTAAGATACTGACACTCAGGGAAATGGCACTGTGGGGACAAGTGGTCTTTTCCTCCCAGACTTGAATGCTGCATTTAATAACTGACTTCCTAAGACTTCTGGTATCTAAACGTATACTATGCAGGATTTTCCTAAAAAACAATGCATAGACTCATACAGAAGTAATTCCTCTCTGTCATCACTTATGACCCACTCTGTGTGTGGTAATGGCTATATCTGCAGACTGTGCCCTCTGCCTGTGTCTTCTTCTTATTTTCTGTGCTCGGGACGTTTATGGGCGTGTACCCCCACAGTGTTCAGTGAGGTTGGGGCTTTATAAAAAGGTTGCACGTGACAGATCGTAAGCAGCAGGCATCCAAGAGACAAAGCGGCAACAACAACAACAACACAAATATAGCAAGGCGAAGCGCCAAATGAGAGTTAATCTTGGGTTAGCTTTTACTTTCACTGTAGCTGGCAAGTGTGCTTAAAAACAGTAACTGACATTTAAGGAAGTGGAAAAGGACAAAGGACAGGAGGTAGAAAGGACAAAAAAAAATCCAATTTCCAAACATCTTGTAATTTTGATGGAGGTGCATAGAAATATGCTGCTGGAAACTCTGAGCCCTATGATTGCCTGGACATTGGAGAGACTTAGATGCAGATGTGAAATAATTTTATAGAGCCACTTTTAGATTATTTCAAAGTGTGTGTAGACGTTTTACTCACTGACGAATATGTGATAATCAGTCGTGGTGTTGACTCTTGTCAATCAAACTGGGTACCTGCTGTAAAGAGTAATGAGTGATGAGTCACAGAGCGCCTATACCAAGGCAACATACACCATGCACTTAAGTTTTAAGATTCAGTAACCAAATTAAGGTGTCAATTAAATTGCATAAACTATGCATAAATCCAAATATAAGTATTAAAATGGATAAGCATGCACACTTTGATGCACTGAACATTTTTATAATTTGAACTATTCACTATCACTATCACTGTCCACCCCTCATTCCTCCACAGCTCCACCCTCTTGTCCAAATATGGTCACTTCTGGCTGCACAAAGGCAAGATGGGGACTGCAAAAATGCAAAGCTGGAGAGACTTCAAATCAATAGTCCACAAACCAGTGGGTGCCGTCACTGTGGCTACATTGATTGTTTTATACAGTGCATGGTTTTAAACAATTTAATCAAGATAAAAAATAAATCAAAACTTTGTATAAAACATGACAACAAGAAAAATTAAACATGCAGTTATAAACATTTTTTATAACAGTCGGAAAAACAGTTAATGTAAAAGATGTGGCTTGATGCAACGAACCCAGAGCGCTCAGCAATTCCCCTCATTTAGCATTTCAGTATCTTTTAGCTCATTGTTTTGGTTTACTTTACTGTTGACTTCCAGCCCAGCTGCCAGAAGAAAACACAAACCTTGTATGTTTCTGCAAACCACGGATACGTTTCATTTGTACAATTTATACATTTTATATCAATGTTTCTAATATGAAGTACTTCTTATGGTACGTATATGAGCTGCCTTTGTCATTGGGAGGTAGAGGGGATCATGGATGGTTTGACATCTGGGTGAGACAGCTGCCAAGTTGCACACCGCTGTTGAAAACCAACACATAACAAAATCAGTTGTTTTTGACATTGATGACACTTCCAGTCATGATTGTGCCACCAGAACTGGGTATTGTATGCCAAGACATGATCTATTCTTAACCAAAACCAAATGTTTTCTCCCTTCCATACTGGTGAATATCCAGGGAATGGACATTGAGGTGCCTGGGTGTTCACCTTAGCAATGATACTGGACTGGGCAGACAACATTAATGCACTATACAAAAGGGGACAGAGTAGACGCTATCTGCTGAGGAGACTCAGGTCCTTTTAAGTAAAGGGGGCTCTTCTGAGGACATTCTATGACTCTACGGTGGCATCAGCCATCTTCTATGTAGTGGTTTGCTAGGGGCAGCAGCATCTCGACAGCTGACAGGAAGAGACTCACCAGACTGATTAAGAAGGCCTGCTCTGTAATGGAATGCTCTCGACCCGGTGGAGGTGGTGGGAGAAAGGAAAATGATAGTCAAGCAATCATCCCTTATGGACAACATGTTCCACCCCGTGCAGGACACCTTGACAGCACTGGGCAGCTCTTTCAGTGACAGGCTGTTTCACCCATGGTGTTTGAAGTAGAGATACAGCAGGTCTTTTCTTTCCTGCTGCTGTCAAACTATACACCAACACTGCTCCCAGTAGACCACACACACAAAAACCCTGGACAATCAATCATCACTCATGTGCAATAACTGCGTACCTTGATACATGCAATAATGTCAATTCTGACATTCAGCCTGTCTATTTATTTATTTATTATATCTTGCTTTTTTTGCTGTTTACAATCAATGTTTACAATCTGTCTCTTAATTATATTTTGCTGCTCACTTATTATATTGCTTTGTGTTTTTATACTGTTTGCTTATTATACTGCTCTTTTCTTATCTTATCTTATCTTATCTTCATAGTAACATGCAAATATTACATATTTGTGGTTTGCAGAAACGTACAATGCCAACACTTATTCTGGAGATTGGGTGGTGGCTTCACTCATCAAGCTCTGATAAACCCACTGAATGGGACCAGACAAAGCTAGTCACTAGCTTGTCAACACTGCAGAGTATTAGCTGCTAAATAATCTGATATTTTTGTCAGAAGTTGGTGAAGACCAAAAAAAAAGTGCTCAAAGGAGAGTGAATATTGGACTAAGATTTATCAGGTGGCAGCGTTCTCTTACATCCAAGATGTCAGACCTTCTCACCAGTATGTGAATACCTCTGTCTGCAGTGTCTTGGATATTCAGTCAAATAAAACAAAGCCATGCAGTATGATCATGATCATGAGTCATTTGAACCTGTAGCCCACTGCATTTCATGTACTCACCACAAATGGCAGTGCACTCAGCAAAACATCTGTCAGTTAAACCCATTGAACTCAACACAGAATCAAACCATATTCTTTATTTGATGTCATGCATAACAGTATAGCAACATATCCCCCTCGCTTTTTTCTCTCTCTCTCCCTCTCTCTCTCTCAAAAAAAGCACAACTAATTTCCCTCACCAGCAGTGGTCCTCTGTTGTCATGGCTCCAGTCTTTAAATAACAGTCTCGCTCTCATTATTCTGCCTCGACGAAGCCTTTTGCCTTTAGACTGGACTCCCACATCGAATGCACTCATTGCAAAAGATTTAAATGAGCAACACGGTGTTTCTTTTGAAATCTTATGTATGTCGCAAGAATGAATCATTCCAGATATTTTGAGGTGATGCTGAGCTGGACATAGAGACAGGGGAGGAGTTGTATTACTTGAAATCTGATCAAGATCGTTTGTAATAAGACTCCACTTGGCCTTATATCAGCTTTGCACTGAGGATCGATTACAACATGAAGTACAACATCTATTTCACGCTTCAATTCAAATTCTCATCAGTATTTTTAACTACTTATTCATTGCAACACTCACATGGTTCATCGGTGACCACAGACTCCGATATGGTGTTTGGTTCTGACGTATTTCTTCCCTTGTTTGCATTTAACTGTGTATCTGTTACATTATATAAGCCCACATATGCGATACATAAATTTACTCCCTTTATCTGCTCATTACAGTGATGGATTTGTTCATTCAGGCATTAATGCTCTTCAATGCTTCATGCAGACATGACAGGACATTAAAAGCCTCGTCCTTGCTCAATATTTGGCACCTGGTGCGGAAGAAAAAGTGTTTTTCACTGTTGAACAACGCAGATGAGTATCAAAAGTGAGAAAATGATGGAAGAGTGTCCTCAGTTGTCTCACAGGCTGCATTACTGATGGATTTCAAACTTATTTTGCCCTTGAAGTTTTAAATAATGACTACTGTGAGCGTGACAGACACTCACTCCCTCAGTGAATCCTCTAATAGATTTTCTAATCATTCATTCATCGTTATTAGATGGCAAGTTCTGCTGCTTATTTTAAGTCAAGCTGCACATTAACTTAGGACTCTCATTAAATTTCTATTTGCATTTTGAAGCATTTTGCCAGATATCCAAGATTGATTAAGAAAAATTATAATTGAAAGTTAAATTTAAAAAAGAGGGTCTATTACTGTTACAATACCATGGGTGGACTTTTTTCCCCTCTTTTGCCTCATTTCAAATAACTAAAAGTTGTGTTCACATGTTTTGTTTCCCCGCAAACATTGGTTGGGCAGTGACATCATGCCTCTGGCCAAAAATGGTTCTGGTTGGGCGCCACAAGTTGCAACATAGTTATGAGGCAGCAAGCCAGATGGTGGTGTTATTTCCACGTCCAATAATGGGCCAGTTGAGCCCTCTTTTACAAACCAGGAAATATGTGAAAAAAGCAAATGCATGTATCTTTGTTTTTTTTTTAATACAACATTTTATTGACAATTGATTTTGTTGCGAATTGATCACACAACAATCGGCCACACCGTGACATTCTCTCCATGTACAAAGACAAGGATTACTTACCCAGTTTTTATGTCTCACAGCTGTGGCTGGAGGCATTATGTTTTAGGGTTGTCAATCTGTACTTCCGTACGTCCATCTGTCCATCCCATTCTCTTGAATGCAATATTTTAAGAGAGCCCAAAGGGAAATTCTTCAAATTTGGCACAAATGTCCACTTGGACTCAATGATAAACTGATAAGACTTTAGGGATCAAAGGTCAGAGATGAAGGTCATTGTGACCTTGTGTCTGTCTCATTCTCAGTAAAGTGATATCTCAAGAACGACTCGGGAATTTCCTCAAATGTAGCACAAACATCCACTTGGACTCAACGATGATCTGATTAAATTTTTTTGGTCAAAGGTCAAGGTCACTGTGACCTAACAAAACATGTTTTTGGCCATAACTCAAGAATTCATACACTAATTGTGACCAAAAAAAAATCACACAATTGTCTAATGGAATAAAATGATGGAGTGGTGACATTTTATATCCAAAAGGTCAAAGGTTAACTCTACTGTGACATCATAATGTTCTGCAAAAACACTTTTCTGGACATTATTCGACATCAGGAACAGAAGTGGAGACAAATAATAAAATTGTACAAACTCTTTGAAACTGTTCTTATTGTATAGAGCTTCTGTGCTGCTGGGTTGAGGATATGTGTGAAGCATCCATGTTTTAAAGTATTAAGTTTCTTTGTAGAAACACCTATATGTGTAGCATCGTCAACTGTTGTGGTTACATATGAGTCTGGACAGACATAGATGTAAATTGTAATTGCAACTTGACTGGTTTGTGGAGGCATACAGCCGCAAGGCATCAATACTAGTTTAATAAAAAAAAAAAAACACATTTATGCCCTTTAGGTAAATCTACATGTAAATTATATTCTTGTCTCATCGTTTTAGGCATGTGGTGTTTGTAAGAGCCCAAAGTCTTTGTCCAAGCTGCCTTTCTTTTATCACACATGAGAGAAGTTTGCCTTTAGAGCTTTCTGCCAGAAAGTCAGGTGATGTAGTGTAAAGAGTGTTTAAGTCCACATTGGGAGGAAGCTGTGGTACTTGAATGAATTGGCTTATTATTGATGTTACCATCATATTTCGACATTGCTGGGACACCCAGGAAGGTTGTCAGGATGTCCAGCTTGTGGCCAGGTCACATCCATTTTGGAGCTTTTTTTGAACCATAGTAGGATGTCTTGATTGGACGTTTAAAGTCAGTGTTTGCTAGGAAATACAGTATGTGTATCTTCAAACAAAGGTGTTTTTTTTGTTTGTTTTTTTTATTAAATCTGAGACATTTTACATCCTTGTTTGCTAGCTTGATGTCTTCTTTTTCCCTGCTTTTTTTCTGGCATATTACCTGTTTTCTTGACACACCCACCCGTAGATCAGTGGAATAAAGACATAGACAGGTCATGCATGTGCAGACGATATGAAAAACACCCCACTTAACAAAAAACTGCTCAGTAGTGCTACCAGTGGTCAAAAACTCCTCGGGATACCTTTAAGTTAAAGCAGTCAAATTTATTAAACAAAAAAAAAAATAGCTAAGCCAAATTTTACCAAGTATTTCAAAAGTCAAGACATTTTTGCAGCCTGCATAGTTGAAGATATGACGTTCAAGCTCCCAGGATTTATTTGTGTCAGTCAAACTTAGCAAGTTACATATCTGGTGGCAAAAACAGCTATCACACTGGTGCCACCAGGGATGACAGCTAGATGTGATTTCGAGGCAACAGAGGGAGACTTGCTCCTGATGGATTACTTGAGATGTGACTCAAGCCGTTGATGTATTTCTAGCAGTGTCTTCTGGGAAAACACAGATAGTACAAGCATGTTATTTTTGTGTTATTTATTTTAGTTTTTGCAGCATCAAATGCATATAAAGCACACTTTCACAGAAATATCTTAATGTATGGAAACTGGTGCAGTGGACTTCTTTCACTGTGAGATCTTTCTTTCTCTGACTTTGAAATTGAATCCCACGGCTCCGTCTTGTTCAGTCACCCCTCTCAGCTTTCTCAGTGTTTATTGACAAGCACAGCACCGCATCAGGGTGAACTTTATTTCAAGAATTTTTTGTTCTGTTCAAATTCAGTTTAGGTCTTAACCTAACTGGGAGGTGGGAGACAGAAACGCTTTTTGAACAGAGTGAGAAACAGTTCAGTGTCGTTACTTAAGATTCAACAGTCCTTCTGACGGACTAAATTATTGAACTTGAGATTTAATCTGTGAAAGCAGCAGGATTGTGACCTTTCAGACATTCGTTTTTTTTTTTTTTTCAGTCTGCTGCTCAATGCGGAGTGAGCACTCAGCTTTGCCTGCCCGCTCAATGATTGTTTTGCACTCCTTCTCCACTCCCACTCACTCACAGCTGGTCACTCCGTCTAGGTTTTAGGGCAGCTAGTCTCTTTCATAGAAGATGTTTTCAAGTGCCGACGCTGGAGACTATATGTCTCACTGTTTTAGTTTTTCAGAGCACTTCTTGGTCAATAATGCATGTTCTCCCCACAAAGGCCAGTGCTTGCAGGAGGTGAAGTATGTGTAGGCCCTAATTTTACTGTCAACTTTAGGCTTTAGGAGTTCAGCAGCAGTACACTGACTAAACCATGAGCATGCCTGATTGACTAATGGACTGATGGCATTAGTACATTGTATTTTGGATTTTTTGTGGGGGTAAAACAAAAAACAAAACAAACGCATAAAAATCCTGGATGCATTTAAATGCAGCGATACAAGGTTTGAGAAACCAATGAATATGTTTGAAATATTTTGATAGATCAGAATCAAATTAGCAGTGTGTCTTGATGAAACAAGACAGAAACTCCTTCCTACTGTTAACGCGACAGAGACAATTTAAAAACAGGGCTGTTTTGCTAAACTAAATAGGAAAAAATTAAGAGCTGAAATTGAAAATATCCAGCCCACTCTCACCAAGAAACAGCTATGCAGCTCGATTGTGCAATAAGCTTATTACGAACCATACGTATGTTTATTTTAAGGTGCTGCCCTCTAGTGGCCATGGTAATTATTACAGGAGCAGATGCGGAAGTAAGGTGATGTAGCATAGGCTTTTTAGGCTGACGTGGAAGCTACTGTCACCCTGGTTCGCTCGTTAAAAAGCCACTCATTCCAATTAGATTTTGGATTATTGCACTGGCAAACAAAAGATTGTGATACACAAAAATAATCTTCACAAATGAGCACAACTTTTATGATTTTTGAAGGGTACATGCAGTCGCCAGAAGTAAAAAGCTAACATGAGGCTATAACTACATCATGGTTGCATGGCTTCAGTGTCGCCTCAGCAACATGTTCAGTATGATGATGTCCTGTTATTTAATTTAGACACTTGGAAGCAACTGCCTTGTAAGACACACAACACTCATTTACACATTATTTACTGATTTTATGTCATAGAACAAAATGTGAAAGTCTCTTAAGTTTGTGTTTGTGTGATGGATAGGTCAAACAAGCACAGGACTTTCACTCAGGAGATTGGTGTTTGTGTCCCAAAGTCAAAGTTGACCTCTTTTAATTACAACATAACATTGAATGCTAGTTTGTTTAGCATACTATGTTAGTGACATATGTGACATGACCTACAATACACGTTTGCAACAAGTGTAGGCTACTTTAAGAGCCAAACCATGATCCTTTTTTCTAACCCTAACCACCTAATTCTGTTGTCTAAATCTAACAACAAAGTTTTACAGCATAACTGCAACACTTCTGTAATGTTTGGGACATGTTTAAAACTGCGACTGTTTGGGACAGTCATATGTATGACTTTGGAAGTCAGTGGAAATCGAACTAGTCTGTCTTTTAGGTTTGAGAGAGTGTTGCAAATACCACACATTTACAATGAGCTGCTCATGTTTAAGGCAAAAAACACTTCGGCTGAGAAATGAAATGTCTCATTTTGAACTATAACTTCCTTAACATGGTCATGGCCTTAACAGTCAAGCTGAATTTTGTTGTTTTTTACAACAAAAGTTTATATGTAGTTTATATTTTACTGATGTAAAAAATACTTTTTGGAGGATTTAAAAAAATTAAATGATGATAAATCTACTGGAAGATAATTCCTTTCTTACTTTGGCACCACCAGTCTGTCGAAGTTTTCACTTATTCCGTGAAAGATCCTATACGACATGCATTGCCACAAAAACTGGATGCCCACTAGTTCATCTGGTAGAGGATTGGCAGTTCAGCTCAGTGCACAAGAAAAAAAAAGAAAGTGACGATTGCAAACAAATTCAGGAAGCCATAAAATCAAAAAACATCTGTTATATGAGGTGAGATTGTTTTTTACACATTGAGCTCTTTCGCAGAAACAGCTTGTAATTGTGTCATTGTTCACTAACGCACAGTAAATAGCATTTGTTCTTTCATCCAGGTTATGTTGTTAATGTGCTAACTGGCTAACTAGGGTCTTGAATCTGTCCTGTCCATCTTCTGGTTTCCTGGAAGTGAGTTAATTCCTCTCAGGCAGGTGCAGGATGTACATGCTAGTAAGTTGTTGGCTATGGTCTTTGTGGTGTGTTTAAGTGATACTTTATGGCAACGTGAGGTAACTCAACAGTCAGCCTGCGTCGCCACTAGCTCTTTGATGTTGGTTTGGTGTGTCCAAACCTTCAGGATGAACTGTAATAACTTTGGTGATCCCCAGATGTTTTCTATGGTGGCCCTCATTGGTCAAAGTTTTCAGTCATCCAGTGAAGTGTCTCAACATATACTACATGGACCGGCACAAACATTTTGTACAGACATTAATGGCATCTCAGATGATGTATCCTATTGACTTACAGTAGGTCGGTTGGTCCCCCACTTTGGCTACCATGATGCCTCCTACTCAGTAACCAGATGCAACATAATAGATGTTGTCTCTCCCTGTTCGTTTGCATTGCATAACCATTGCTTAGACTGATTATCCTCAGTCAGATGTATGCTACAGCAGTTTAGACGCTGGGGAGCTATCATCACTTCTTGCATTTCATTGAGCATAGTTCAACAAATTAAATAAGACTGTTTATTACCCTGTTAGAAATAAGTACCCCCTCAGCCATAACAAACAAGTAACTTGGTGATTCTTGAGAAAACCCAACTGAGGATAATGTGTTCGTAGCTCAACTGTTCTGGGCTGTGCGCCTTCCTAAATATCGTTGAGGACATGAGGGAAAATCAATCACATGGTTGAGCTAGCTTCTTATTCACATCCGTTTCTTGCAAATTGCTCTCTAAAATGTCACCGGCTGCAGAGCTACTGCGAGCATGCAAAATCTTTCCTTGAGGGAAGGATGAGAGTATTTTAGTCCATGGTGTACTTTTGGCTGTATGTACATAGCTGTATTTCCAGCTCCCTGGATGCCTGGGGACAAACAGCTAAAAGTAAAAGTGATTGGGAAGGAAGCTTGTTCTTTCTTGACGGCAGATGAGGGGTTTTGGGGGGGGGGGGGGTTTGGGCTGAGATACACCAGCTATATATAATATTTCACATTAAAAATTCTTATTCTAACATTACTGTGCAGATCCTAAAACAGGAGGATGCAAGGAAAGAGGGCATGTGAAGGTGAAAGTCAGGTCATGTGTCCTTAAGTTATAACCAGCAAGAACAACATCTCGACGGCTTGTATTGATTTGACCTTATGAGTCTGTATGTGTGTGAAATGATGTCCTGGTGTCACCTATTGTAGCAGAAACTACCACAGCAGCTGTTTTGGGTATTTTACCAGGCGTTTATATGTCTGTGTCTGTGTGTCTGTCTGTGGACAGATATTGTCAATGCAATAATGTTGCACTAGTGCAAGGTACAGTCATGAAACTGTACAGGTGTGTCAAAATAAGGGCCAAACTCAAAGATGCTTTATACTTTACACCCCTGGCCCATATTTGTTTTTAGTGATTCCATTACCAAAGATTATCTTTTTTCTTTCACCTATTTTTTTTTAATTATTATTATAAATGTTCACGTTTTGTTTTTTAACTAAAAACCATCTTGCAGAGGGATCACTCCAGCCGTGACGCAGCAATCAGAGACTTAAAGTGAATCTCAGCCAAAATTGAGGCTTCACAATGGGAGTCCACAAACCAACGGATGACGTCACAGTAGCTACCTCCAATACTTTTACTTTTACAGTCTATGGAAATGTTTCGCCAAGCTGAACTGTAACTGCAGATTACCTGTGAAAACCTGTAGAAGAGTACGGAGGATACCACGAATTTGAGAGCATATACCATAAACATACATTGGTGACATTCTTGAACTTTAAGACATTTCCTGTAAAACAGCAGCTGAGTCAGGGCTGAAAAAATTTCAGCTCTTCTTGTTGATTCATTTTTATCATCTTGCTTAACAGATGTTCAGTGTTCTGAACACGGTCCCCCACCTTTTTGATTCGTGTCTCTGCCTCTGCTATTTTTTGATCAACGTTGGTGAGCTCAGATATGACTTAACTGTTGTTTTGTGTCTTTGCAAAAGTCGAATTCCTCCAAAATTCATGTTAAACTTGTCGCCTTGCTAGCGTTGGCTTCACCATCTTGTATCCCTGTGGGAGAGCTGTTCTTCGTGTTTCCCGGTTGCCGGCTCTTCAGCGGTGCCTTTCTTGTTTCTGTCGTTGTCCCCCATTCTTGCCCCACTCAGAAATTAAATGTTATCAAGCAATTCTGTTTTTGATGGGGTGAAATACGTGTTTTCTTGAGGGATTGTTTGCTTTAGGCTGCCATTTTGGGTGATGACATCACTGGAACCCAGTTGCAGCTCTTCTATGGTGATAGTTAATCCCAGTCTTGGTGTCACTGGTGAAGATGCCGCCAGACTTGCTGTAACAGGTCGCAGTGGGAAAACTGTGGAAAACTGATGACTGTACAGTAAACTTTCTAAAAGGCTTCCATTGCACTGCAGCATTTAAATGAACCCACTGCACTGGGTCTTGGTGAAAAAATGTATTCAGAGCTGAAGGAACAGCTAACAAATATTTCCATAATTGCATTCTAAGCACTTGTTTAAACTCTATTAAGTTGTGGTTTGAAGAAGGATTGTGGCAGGCAAATGTCAAATGAAGGTGTCCTCAGCAGCTATTAGCACTGCTGAACTGCTGAGGCTCAGCTATTTGAAATTCTTGTCTTTCACAGAATTTTCATTCCCCTCACATTTCGGTTTTTACTCATTATTTATTAATATCTTCATAATTCTGCAACAAACAGGCTGCTCCCACAATCGTGTGCTGAAAATCTCACCATTATAATTAAATTCCTGAAAAGATTTTTATCTGAAGGGAGAAGAAACTGCAGGGTTAAGTGGGTATCTGTCCAAATTGAGTTCAGCAATGAATGAAGAGGACAAACCTAAATTATTCATATGCTGACTACCTTTTCATTAATCTCTGAGGACTGGAAAGTGCTTCACCTCTGCAGGAGTTAATAATAGCTCCTTTAAAGAAGTAAAAGGATGGAAGAGAGTCCAAACTGCTGAGGCTCGGAGCAGTCAGTGAGTACCCTTAACCTTAAGGTAGTGGACATGCTGCTGTGTTGCATCACGACAAAATCGATCTCTGTGGTGACTGGAGTGTTTCTGTTTGTCTGTGTTTCAGGCTCAAGATTCTCAAATTTACATTTCATCCAATTTGTTGTCACATCATTAAAATCCATAACACTACTGAAATGATATTTGATGGTCAGTCTTTTTTCCTTTGCTTCTCATCTAGAATTCATCTTTGATGTTTAATACATCACATATCGAACAACTGTATCACTGAGTTCAGTCATGTCATCCACCCCATCGCCTGCCCCCATATTTGCTGTCACTCTACAGTCTCCCCTGTCAGCTGAAAGCTCGAAAAATAGCCTTTAAAAACAGTTGTTTATGTCAGTTTATGGGTACATATTGCAAGACGTGTTCTTTTGAAGCATCTAAGGAAATGCATTTGCAATTCATGTTGTGGGACTGCCTTTCCCTGATCTTTGCTTCGCTCAAGATGCAAGTGTGAAAAGTCTTGAAAAGCTAAAGGAACGTATCCACTTCTACAGGAAAAACAGCCTAAAAGTTTAATGACTGCGATGCTTAGCTGGCATGATCACATTAACCTCTCCACTCCCTGGGAAACCTACGCTGTGATTATAGAATCAATGCTTATAATCAATGTGCGCTTACAGCATTGCATCGTTAGGAAAATCCTTTTTCCCAAACCACCGAGGTTCCTCTTATCATTTGATGTTCAAAGTTATTTTGCAGCTGTCCTCCCCTCAATTCTGAACGTCTCTCTGTCCCTGCATTTTCTGAGCTGTCTCTTGCGGCTAACACCCACTCTGGCTGAGAATTGATAACGGCTTGAGGATTAACTTCAGAGACGTACCGCATGTGCTGGGAGTCCCTATGTCCCTCAGCTAAAGCATGAAGTCAATAAAGGACAATGCTTTGTCCCCCCCAGATAAAGCTGCATGTCAAAGACGCACAGCTTTGTGGCATATAAAAAGCCTAAAATAATGGTTAACTGCTGGAAACACTTGGACCCTTAGGCAGTTCAACACACACACACACACAGATTTTGCCTTCATGGATGCTCTGTTCTTATGTGAATAAATTAATTAATAATGATTAGTTTTATTTTCATGTCTGGCCGTTTACATGACCCCTCCCACACAGACACATTAATCAACAACAAACCAAATATTCTGTTATATAAACCCAACAGCATCTAACAGCACATATAAACATAACGTTCCAAGACATATTTAACAATAGAAATTGAATAAATATAAACATAGTTTGCAAATCATTGGAAATTATTCTTATATTTCTATATGCAGAGATTGCAAAAAATATCACAGAGGTATTCAATTTAAGTGTCATATACAATTCTGATCAATCGGTCAATCGATGTATTTGTCACATATAATCGTGTAAGATGCACTGCCGGCCAAATCAGTTCCTTCAATCTGCGGATTTAAAAAACTGTGTAATAATGAATATATGTGGATGTGAGCAGGCCAGCCCTTAGGAAAAAGCCCTCCAATGAGTGATTAGAGAAAAGTCAAATCAAACACTGACTGAAGAAATTACTGCGAGGTTTTAAATCATAACATCAAATCAGGAGTGAACCTATTTTTTTCTTTACGTATTCATTCAAACTTGAATTTTTTGTGCGCGTACTGATATAAAGTAAAGAGTATATGGTTGTCAACTCTCAGTTTTACAGTTAAACTCAATTTATGCAATTTAAAGACTGTTCAGGGACCACAGTATGCAGAAATAGTTCAACACACAGTTTTTTAAAAAGGGCAGTGTTCCTTTTTCCCTGGCCATAATTTAGCAGGACTTTGAATTTTGGCCCCTTCCCCACAAGATAGCATAACATGGTTGGTACAGATGGATGCGTCGTGTCCTCTAGTTTAATATGATACCTGTATCTTCACTGTAGCTTTAAAACTGAGCCCGATACAGCAGGTTTTATTACCAAATTAGTCTGCCTCACTTCTCACCTTCAGCTTCGTCTGCCATATCTGCTTCTTCTTCTTCTTCTTCTTCTTCTTCTTCTTCTTCTTCTTCTTCGGTTGGTCATGTTGGTCACTAATGTTTGCAAACATTAACTGGGTACTGCTGTGACGTTCTCAGTTTGCTGATTGTATGGCTTGTGCTACTGTTGGTAACTT
Source organism: Cephalopholis sonnerati (assembly GCA_019142605.1). Lineage (NCBI taxonomy): Eukaryota > Metazoa > Chordata > Actinopteri > Perciformes > Serranidae > Cephalopholis > Cephalopholis sonnerati. The sequence continues at coordinate 13,062,881 of JAGQAX010000015.1, read as the reverse complement.
TGTAAGTAAGTAAGAGATTTTAAAGGGAGCAGATGCCGCATGTTCTCAATGTTTTGGACAGTATAATTAACAGTGTTTTTATGTGTATGTAGATATACTGTATGTAGTATGTACCTAATGCTGCATTCATGCAGTGTTGGCAGAACACAACTCCCACGCATTCACGCATTATTCCAAGATGGTCATTCCTGTTCTCAGCCTAATCAGTCACACCATGTAAATAGTCCAAAGTAGATATTTTTAATTTAATGGGTACAAACAAACTTTGTGTAGCTATGTTTTAGTACCTGAATCAACTGAATTAGAGTTAGTATCAGATATTTCATTGCGACTAATGGTGGCTGTGCAGCCATTTTGCGACCATTTGGCTGCCTCTTCTCACCAAATGTGAGATATTGTAGCTGTCAGATTTTCCTGATATATCAGACTTGGTGTTAGTTTTTTTTAAGTATGTTTTGAGTTTGTCCGTACATCTATCTGTCAATACCATTCTTTTGAATGTGATATCTCAGGAACACCATGAGGGAATGTCCTCTTATTTGGCACAAACGTCCACTTGGACCCAACAATAAACTTATTAGATTTTGGTGGTCAAAGGTCACTGTCATCTCACATCAATCCCATCCTTCTGAAAACATTATCTCAGCAATTGCCTGTGGAAATTTTTATCAAATTTGGCACAAACGTTCACTTGGACTTGGAAGGAAGACCTGATTAGAATTTGGCGGTCAAAGATCAAGATCACTGGGACCTTAAAATACACTTTGGCTAAAACTCAAGAACCCATACACTAATTAAGACAAAATTCCACACAAATGTGTAATAAAATAAAATGATAAGGTGATGTCATTTTGTATCCAAAAGCTCAAAGGTCAGCTTCACCGTGACATCATAATGTTCTGCAAAAACACTTCTGACTTTTATTCGATGTCATAACTCAGAGACAAAAGGACAGACATTTGGTCAGATACTGAATTTGTGACACTAATCTTGGGTGTCCAACTTGACTATTTTTTTAATTTTTTTGCTCAGAATTACAGTCTGAACATGTATGATGGCATTAACATGGCATTATAGCTTGTGAGTATGTGGATATTTGCAGTTTTCAGATACTGAGAAGCAGAGGAGTAGCATGTAGAAAGTGGCTGTTATCTGTGGCAGTGCAGAAACGATCCTATTAACGTGTTTTTATCTCAGAGCAGCCATTGTTTCTGAAACGTAGCTGACGATGTGGATTAAAGGCATAAACATGAAAGTCACCTTCTCAGCATTCTGCAGCACCCCGTCTCTAAACAGGAATTCACATCATGTAATTACACACATGATTATAGCTGTAGTATCTCTCTTTAGACTATGTATCTCAGAAGCTACAGCTCATGTGTCCCTATCAGTGGATGTCCCAGTGACCTTGACATGAACAGATCAGACGTTTGCTCCATTGGTCGTAGAACAACAGTGCATGCTTTCTTTCATTCTCCCTGGCTCTTAAATACATGGTGAGACAAGACTGAACAAGAGGAATGTTAAATGATAATACGTAACTCTTTTTACCTGCTGTTTCTTGTAAACGGTGAATGTCCACTGTCATTGCTCCCAGTGGTGAAAAAAAAAACACCTTGCTGAATAATTTAGGACACTTTGTGTCAGACTGTGTCGCAGTTCATCATCCAATATGACAGTCTCAGTCTCTGCCACCCAAGTATCTTTTTTCTGTGCCTAAAAAACAGATCATATAAAACAGGGATAGTAGAAACTTCAATGATGAATTCATCTACTTTGTTTTTACCCTGTGAGGAAAATGGCAGGTGTTTTTGCAGATGTCAAGTCACAGAAATCCATGTTTTGATTCTCAGTTGTTGGTACAGATGCCAGAAATTTGATTGGATTTAACCTGAGCTCTTTGGACAGTGGAAATGCTCAGCTTCACACAATCTTCCACATTCCACACAAAGTCTGGGGACTTTTTAATGCATTTACATGAAAAACAAAGGAATATTAATCCCTCAGTATTTAGAACATGTGCATTAGTCCCCCACAGTAAAACCTGAAAGTAGCAGAGGACTTTTATTTTGACAAAATTAATGACATTTTCACCTTAAATTGATGCAGGAAAGATGAGTCACCAGATTGCAGGAAATTAAGTGTTTGACCCCAAAAATTACTCCCCACCTCCCATTTCATATGTGTCCCCCTAAAAGCACTTAATTGCTGCGTGGTTCAACCTAATTGAGTGACAGAGCTCTGTAACACAATTAATGCCAGTCTTTTAAACTGCTAAGAATAGGAATATAATCATCATCATTTATTATGATTTGTCGCTCGCATCATTAAATAAGTCATTCTTCACATCCTGGGCTCGATGTGATGAATGCGTCAAAACTACTAAGCTGCCAGGTTTCGATGGGGAACAGGAGGACGCCTAACTTCCTCTACCATATAAGCAAAAAAGACGTGGAGGCTCTGTGCACCCAAATGGTATGACAAATGCTGATGACTAATGACTAAACAGCCTCATAGACCTGCACCACCTGCTTACCAAGCGAGGCTCACTGATGCCAACACCACAATGAGTTCCTGCTTGAGGGTAGAAATGATTTTAACCGGCACCCTGTTGTTCGTCAGCAGATAACAGCCTCATCTGCAGAAGACAAATGTCATTGATCATTTTCAGTGTGTGTATTAATAAAGAAGTGTAATAAGAAAAAAGTGACCCAAGTCTTTGTCATTCATGAAATGAAATTAATTAATGGTCACTCACAATAAAAGGATTGCGGCTGCTGAAAGCACCATGACTTGCACACCACTTGCAACCACTATCTACTATCTATCTGAAAGTGACACTATCTGACAAAGACTTTGTGCTAATGATAGTATAGCACAAACATGCTCATGAAGTTTTGAGTTCAAATCGCCCTGTTTCTTTGCATCTGAGTGCAGTTATCATATGGCAAAGTATAAATGTTGCCTTTGCATGAGGAACACAGTAGACACAACAATGGCAGAGAGAAAAGTAAAACACACACAGCAAGCTACAGGTCCTGACCAACAAGGTGCAGAGGCATTCCTAACAACTTTAACAATATGACAGCAGTGGCACCGCTTAGCAGGGTGCATGCAGTGCCATGGCCGCCCTGATACAGTTGCAGCAGTGGCCGAAAATGCCCGCAAATTGGGAAAACAATCTACCCTTCGAGCAGAGGACGAGATCAGCTGCCATATAGCAGGGATGGTAAATGATTGTTTTTGCCATGTTATGCCATTGTTATTGTTTATAAAGTGCTGCCACACTTATGTTAGGTGGCACACTAGAGTGAATTTGCCAGTCAATGCAAATAAGCACCTGTTTGCTACACACACACACACACACTACATGCACCAATGTCTGCAAACTGCATCTCTACCAAAGAAGGTGACTTGTTTGACTGATTCAGTTAAATGATACTTTAGAGTGACCCAAATGTGTGTTCATTTAATTTATACCTAAAATCTAAGATGTACTGTTTGTTAAATCTAATTTTACAGCAACCATGTGAAAATGGCTTAATTTTACACGCTTGACTTAAAATCTCCTCTAAATTTCTCACTTATTGTCGTACATGATATCTGTGACTCAAAGAGTGCGCATGCTGATGAAGAGGATATGTGTAAATGCTGCATGATGCATTTAAAGAGCAAATTAAAAAAGTTTTCTCTCTCTCTCTCTCTGTCTCACTTCACCATTAAATTAAGGGACAAGATGAACATATTTAATCCCTCCATTTCACAGTGCTCAGAAAAACAACTCCAGAGATTAGCTGTTACAGTGTGACACCACTTGGTGTTAGCCACATGCAAATTCATGTTCCCTCTAATTCAATAGTAAATCACGCCCACACAGAATACCAGAGAATACTGCCGGACCGGAGTGGGAAGTGAGCCTATCATTTGAGGAATCTCTTTCACGATCAGTGCCGGCTTTAAATACCTCTGTTTAATTGCTGTGTCATGACAGGATAATTACCACTGTCATTCCAACCATTCAAAGAGACTAACAGGCCTGCAGACTACCTAACAATTTTTGCCTGTTAGCATGGTTATTCTGCAGGGAATTGTGGATGCTATTTGGCAGCAAAATGACGTTAAAATAAAATGAACAAAAGAGTCCAGGCGGCATTTAAAGAATAGCGGGTATGAACATTAAAAGAGGGAGTGATGCACTGCTTGGAAGCTTCTTGATTCCAGCTTTGGTTGTTCAGTTGTGCTAATGTACTCCTCACACCTTGCAAGACCACAGCAACACCATCCATGTGCCAGACGTTTAATGGTTTTAACACACTGGGAGTGACTGCATTCAGATCATGACACTACTGTGCATCTGCAAAGGAACATTTCACAGCTATCATGTGATAGTTGCCATATTGTAACATTCAGTCAATAATTGCTTGTAGTAAGTAATTCTAACTTAAACCTCAGTTGCACTCTGTTGTCTCTGATTAATACACTGATGGAGTTGTCACGGCGCTTTGTTGAAAACCTCTGCACACATTTTAAATGCAGCGTGTAAAAGCTGCATTTTAAACGGGATTGCCAAGGCATTGTGAAATTCTGCATGAGCTCATATCAACATCAGCTGTTCTGAGCGCTGCTTTCACATGGCTAACAACACCCTGATATGCAGAGACAAAAGCATGCAGAGTGCCTAGTGTGACAGCAGTTTAATAGCAAAAGCAAGTAAATTGTTATCAGATTCACATGCACTGAAGGAATCAGCATGGTTCACAGGATTCTCGGCTGGCTTAGATTTCATGCTCCTCTGCCCAGCTGAAGCGGTCAGCGGAGCAGGATTCATTTCAGGTCCTAACAGGAGAGTGTTGCACGGTGATAGAAAAACCACCATCGATAGAGAGCGCTTGTGCTTTGCAACGCAGCGTGAAACAAAAGCTGATCAATAATTATGTAGTCAATAAAGTTTAAGATCAATAAGCTATCCACCTACAAAAAGGACATAAATTGTTACCCAGCATTGCATTTTTTTCCGTGTCACAAGGATCATTCATTTAAACAAAGTCTATAATCAGTTCCTCAGGGATTGAAAGGCCATGTGTTAGCTTTGTGTGTAATTATTGGAATCTTGAGTGACCCTCAGTTTCTCAGTATCCAGGTCTGTTTGCTTTCATTGTATTGATACATTAATGCTGAGGTGCACAGGAGCAATCATCCAGAAAACTGATGTGGCAATATGCAGATAGGGCAGCAAAGACTATACTGCAAGAGTAAAATGTTTTTTAATGTCAACACACGATCGATGGTGATATTTTACAGGTCTCATACTGAATCAGTTCTGTCCTTACTGATTTATTGATAGGGGAGTTTAAATTCGTGAAACACCAAACAACTAGGTAACTTTGGCAAGATGGAGAGTAAAATCATTGCAGTCCAGTCAATCTAACCCCATAAATATTTGGTGTCTTTTTCCAAGTTTTGGGGGTCAATCTTTATAATGTTTTTTTTTGTTTGGTTTTTTTCTGAAGATATTCTAATATAATATACCTTTTATTGGGGTACTACTACCCAACATGTTTTTTTTTTTTTTGTTTTTTGACAAAGTATCCACTTACAGTTTGTGCCACACTGCTGTATAGGTGTATCCACATCTAAACTGGGTATAAGTTCTTTTGTATAGACATATGTTTAGTATCTATAATGTCATCAGCCGTTTAAACTTTGACTCATACACCGATCAGCCAAAACATTAAAACCACTGACAGGTAAAGTGAACAGCATTGATCGTCTTGTTACAATGCAATGTCCTGTTGGGAGACCTTGGGTTCTGACATTCATGTGGTTGCCAGACACTCTCCACCCACCTAAACACCAGTGCAGACCAGGTACCCCCCCTCATGACAACGCCACTCCTCAGTCGCAGTGGCCCCCCAGCAGGACAATGCGCCATGCCAAACCAAAACAAAATGCTCAGGAGTGGCCTGAGGAACATGACAGAGACCTCAAGGCATTGTCCTGGCCTCCAAATTCCCCAAATCCCAGTCAGATCAAACATCTGTGGCAACATGCTGTTCAATCCACAGGACCCAAAAGATCTGAAGCCAACGCATTAGTGCCATACACTATAGGACACCCTCCAGAGGTCCAGTGTCCATGCCTTGACAATGTTCCACAAATGTTCAATCAGGTTGGGATCTGGGGTATTTGGAGGCCAGGTCAATACCTTGAGCTCTTTGCCCCTTCTCGGTCATTCCTGAGCAGTTTTTGTGGTGTGGCATAGTGCGTTGTCCTGCTGGGGGGCTACTACCTTCAACAAGTGCTGCTGCTTCATATGAAACCTACAATGTAACATGTTTGAATAGTATCGACACTTTTAATGTCTTCAGTTGCCCTATGTTTTTTGTGTTTATTTTGTCTGATTATTTTTTGTGGGGTTTTTTTGCTGCCTTGCTGCAAAAAACGTTTTCTCTTCTTGAACAATAAAGGTACAAACTGAAACAAATGGTTAATTATGAACACCTGTAACACGATGAAAAGCATAAATTCAGAAAAGACTTCACCTGCAGGCTGGTAAAAAGCCAGAATGTCTCATTTGGAGCATAAACATGAGTCTTCATGAATTAACTTGACTTTCATGACATTTAGTATAAAAGGTGTTTACCCCATTTATCTGTGAGAAGGGAATCTGACAGAGATTTAGGACCATTTTGACAGTTGTCTTATTATGCATCTTATAATATCAATGTGATTCCAAACTAAATGTATGTTTGCAATGTCAATAAATCAATTTGACTTTGAATATGTATAAAAAAAAAAGCAGTAATGTTTTGATGCATGAAATAACAGGTTGGTTCACTGTTCAGCACTGGAGGAGCCCCTGTTTTGTCATTGTGCACTGAGTCTGTCAGAATATGGTTCACCTCACTGTTGAGGAAACAAGAAAATCATTGGTACGACAATGTGAATACCAGATAAACAGGTTTTGTTTTCGGTCGTGAGCACATTTCGCTTCGCTGCACATGATTTATATAAAACAGGACTTTGCAGACCATCTATCTATCTATCGTCAGATTACTTTTGTGTGATACGACATTGTTCAAGCAATAATGCACATATTGTAAAAACGGACATATTTCCCAGCAGGACTGTTGTAAAAATATATACCACAGACAAACAGCTTTTTAGTCTAAGTGAGGTGTGTTGATTAGAGTACAATACCCCTCATCAGGAAACAGAAACACTCTGCAGATCCAACAGTTGGTTCTGCTATTTATAGCTCCGGGAGAGAGTTGTTACTTTTCACAAATATGGACTGGATTTCCAGGAGCATGAAATTACTGCAGTTGTATTTGCCAAAACGCTTTGCCACACTGGCATTTTATAGCCAGAACATTCAGAATCAGAATCGGTTCTGCTGGCCAAGTACGTGTGTTGGCCTACACATACAAGAATTTGACTCTGTTTTTTTTCTACACTCAGAAATGTATATACATGTATATATGAGAACAACAAAGCTGAACAAAGGAATGCATAAACATACATATATACATACATATATATATAATATATATATATATATACTTTAGACAAGAGTGCTGGTGTAAGTACAGGGTGTAACAGGTTGCTTTATATACATGAGGACAGTATATAATCTAACATGACACGTGATAATATTGAATATACATGACAGTATGTACAGTGTTTACACCAATGCTTACATTTATATTGATAGAGATGATATTAACATGCAAAGAACAGAGAGCACTTAAACTATGAGGTGTCTCTGACACTATGACTAATGTTGAGATGGCCTGAGAGAAGAAGCTGATTTTGTGTCTGGTTGTTTTGACCTACAGTGTTCTGAGGTGGTGTCCAGGGTGTGAATAGTCTGCACAGATATTTCTTGACACTGAAGGAGTTTCAGTCCTGAGTGAAGGGAAGGTTGGTGCTAATGATTCCTTCTGCAGCCTTGACAGTCCGTTGCAGTCACCTTGATACACTCCTTGATGTCATGTTTATTTTACACAGCAAATCTATAATTTTCAGTCATCATGTATTAGATATGTTGATTATGCTAAAGGTTCTTTAAAAAAAAATGACCCCAATAACAAACCCATAAACCAGTCTGTTTGTTTCTCCTCTACACAGCTGAAGTACACGCCACAAAAGAAAATCATGATTGTACTGCCATCTAGTGGATGTACTGCACATTACAAACAGTTTCCTTCTAATGAGGAGACAGTATGATGGTGAGCATAGCACAATATAGTATACACAGGTAGGCCTACTTGCTTTAAAACCAGCAGCCACATCAGACTTTTTCCAGCTATGTTTTGCTCATGTACTTCAATTTTTAAATTATTAAAGCATTCATACTGTTCTATGGCATGTGCTTGTTTCTTCATGGAGAAATTGATGAATAGACCTTCCGGGCTAGGGGCGTGGATGGATTCCTAAACTGGGCACAGGCCCAGAGGCCCCAAGTGTGAGGGGCCTCCCTGGCCTTCACCTTCAAGTCACGCAAATTAACAAGTACCAACCAGGAAGACACTCAAAATAACCACAAAAAGACCACAAAGAGATGCAAAGGAACTGCAAAGAGATACAAAATAACTACAAAAAGGGGCAAAGTAACCACAAGGAGACAAAACAACCACAAAATGACTACAAAGAGAAACAAAACAACTTCAAGTAGACAAAGCAACCACAATAAGACACAAAATGACAACAAAGTGGGACAAAACAACAACAAAAAAGACACAAAAATGCATCAAAGAGACACAACATTATCTCAATAAGACACAAAATTACCTCTAAAACACACAAAATAACAACAAAAAGGGGCAAAAACACCCACAAACTGACACAAAATGACTACAGAGAGATGCAAAACATCCACAAGGAGGCACAAAGTGGCACAAAACAACCGAAAAATACACAAAATTACATCAAAGAGACACTTCAATAGGACACAAAATGACCTCAAAGAGACATAAAATGACTTGAAAGACACACAAAACTACTACAAAAAGACACAGTTTACCTCATACAAACACAAAACAACCAAGGAGACATAAAATGACCACAAAGAGACCACAAAAAGATGCAAAACCACCACAAAGTCTGTGGTAGGAGAGAAGTCCTTTCACATGTCTGTGGCTGGGATTTTTGTGCATTGCATCTGTAAAATAAACTTTCTCACTTGTGTGTACAAAAATGTGATTTCCTTTTTAATTTCCAGTAAATGTTCCAAATCAAACATGTACATATATTTTTGTTGTATTTTTTAACATAGCACACACATCTCCCAGGATCTCACATGGACTCTAACGCACCACTGCCCTGGTTAAGAAGGCACAGAGGAGGCTGTGTTTCCTCGAGACACTGCAAAGAGCCAACCTGTCCCAGCAGCTGCTTCTGTCCTTTTATAACTGCTCCGAGGACGCTTTCCGAAAGTGAGGTGCTGGTGTGGTTTGTTCGCTGCACTGCAGCAGACTGGGAAGCTCTTCAGAGAGTCATAAAGTCAGCACAACAAATCACTGGCACTCAGTTACCATCACTAGAGGACATTTACAGACCATCATTAGCAACTCATCTCACCCAGGTCACCACTTTTTCCACACTACTGCCCTTCTGGAAGGCATTACAGGTCTCTATAAGCAATTGCAGAGTCTTGAAAAGCTTGTACCTAAGTGCCATTAAAGAACTAAACTGTAAATAACCATGCTATAAAATATGCGCCATCACATCTTAGAAGAACATCCTGCATACATGTAATATATGTCCTGAAGATGCGCAATATTTCATGTCTATGTGCAATCATTTATCATACTTACTTTCACTAATTTCTTGTTTTTCTAACTACATATATAGTTTTTAATGCAATGACAATAAAGGTATTGAACTGAACTGAACTGAACTGAACTGAATTGAATTGAACTGAACTGAACTGAATTGAACTGCATTAAATATGCACATGTTAATGTCGTTATTTTGTTTTAAAACCTGTGATCACATTGAGCTTATGAGCTTGGGCATTGGAGATTGACAAAAAAAAATGTGTGTGCGATATGTGTGAGAATGAAACCATTGGTAACAGCATATGAATGATTTCCCTTCCCTCATCAGCAGTGACACACCTAGAAGAATATTGTGCTCTGTGATGGTTCATCCAACAATACCTTTATATTTCCAAGATACCTGCATTCTGAATATGGTGACCTATCTGTAAGCGTGATTAAGTGCACTGTGCATACACTTACACACACACCAAGAGACAATGACACACATATATATATCTCAGACATATCTATTTAACTTTTTTCCCACATAAATATCCCTTCACAATATAAACCTGTCTGTGTAGTGTATTTATATTTGTTCTGTCCTGTGTTATATTTCCATCAGGCTATTGCTCCAAACATGTAAATCCCAACGGATCCCAACGCAAAGTGTAACACTGGGGCCTGTGATTGCCCTAATTTGCCGCTTAGGTTTATGAATAACACATTAAGCAGAGGAGCACTTGTCAAAGAGGATAGGGACAATAAGTTATTTTTTTATTGTTTCTTGAAGTATTCCTTAAATGGAAATTAAATTTCTTCTTTATATCATTCAGACACAGAAAGCCAGAACTCAGCCCTTCCAAGATCAACTATGGCACTCAGTCACTGCACAAAGGACACAGGTTTGTGGGAACATGTAACATGTGAGCTTTATTGGGGCACACACCCAATCTTTAACATTTTGCTGACTCCAGACAAAGGCTATTATAGTTCACTAAAACAAAACTAAAACTACATGTGAAAAACATTTTAACTAACTGAAATAAACATGAAAAAGAAGAAGAAAACTAACTGACTAACTAATATTGTGTACTTACAAGATTAGCCTAACTATGTAAAATAAAATAAAAACATATGGGAAATGTCTTATGTTGTAGTCTTTGTCAATTTGGTCAACACAATAAGCATTAGGAGGCACTAGTGCATATGTTTATTGAGAGTGAGATGTCTACATGACTGTGAGTCAATGGCCTTCACAAATTGTCACATATGTTAACGTTTGACATAAATCTTGCCCCTGACAAATGCCTCTCATAATAAAAAAAAACTAATACTGATACTGATAAAAACGGAAATAAAACAAAAAGGAATAAAAAAAAACAAAAATATAACAGAAACAAGCAAACGCACTCAGCGAACCAACTGTAACTAAACTGAAATGAAAACAAAAATTCAAGCAAAATAAAAATAAAGATCATTCAAACTACAGCTACTACAACTAGATCAACTACACTACACTACCCATAGTGCACCGGTACCTACGAAAGACGGCACGATTGGCTGACGTGACCCCGCCCCAAATTCTCCCTCCTAGTCATTGGGTTAACTGACATGTTTTACTGCAGAGCAGAGGAGGACACACTGATATCCCCGAAAACAACTACAGAAAACCTCGGAGCTGTCAGAATATAACACCATGGCTACACACGCTAGCATGTGCTGTCGCTTATTTGACAGACATACCAGTTTAACGCATTTCAGAAAACTCTTCATCCAGTGTGTGAACGGTAATATCCAGCGACTGTATTCAGGTGCTACGCACAAGGAAAATGAACTTGAACTTGGAGACTCGACTTCATCTGCTCCTAACTTCGCCTCAGCTCTCAAAACTAAGTCAAGACAGGTAAGACTAACCTAATACTGACTCACAGACACTCTCGGTGTTATACACGGTGCTGAGGCTTACACTATGAATGTCTAAACTCGGGCTAGTGAAGTTACTGGAGTTGCTAGCCAACTGTTAATTAATGACTAACTGCATGTAGGGTGACAGGTCCTGTCAGTTTGTAATGCTGCCACAACCTCTGTCCTAAAGACTTAACTAGCTAACTGCTGGGGACTAAATATTAAACCAGCAACACCACCATGACACTGGTGTAACATGGTTTTGTAGAATGTTTTTAAAACAGTTCAACTAAGTTACATGGATATTTATAGCATGGTGGAGCATAGCTTTACCTCAGGATGTTATTTACTTACATTACAGCAGATAACAGCCACTGCAGTGTGGAGTTCATTGTTCAGCTAAGCTAACTTGCTTTGGCAGGCACTATCAGTGACAAGGGTGAATGAACTAGGAAAATATTTTTCCAAAGGATTTTTAAGGGTCTTTCTGAGAAGTAAAGACAGCTGTTGTTGGGTGGATTTTTTTGGCCTTTGGAATGATTACCAGGGGGCCACTTGGTTTAAACTGTTATCCTCAGATTACTCTTATAAGTCTCTACACAGAATAAATAGGCATGCATACACATTAAGTATCTCACTGACTCCTGTGTTTATCCTACTGCTTGGTATCATGCTTGCTGTCATGTTGAGAACATGTGACACAACAGTAGTCCACTATTGACAGTCAAAGGTCATGACAGGCATGTGCAAAGCGCTCGGTGAGACCAACATATTGGTGTGTCAATACTTTTATTCAAATATAGCCAATTCAGGATCTTCTGTCTCAGGTGTTGTCCCCAAGAAGACATACTTTATTAATCTCAAAGGGAAATTTAATGTTTTTCACTCTTATGCACAGGCCCAAAATACACACACATGCACAAACAGGACCTACACACATGTATTATATGGAGATACGTCAGAGGAAGGGGCTACCCATGAACAGGCACCCCGACCATTTGGGAGTTTCGTGCTTTGCTCAAGGGCACCTTGGCAGTGTCCAGGAGGCAAACTGGTCCCTCTCCAGCCACCAGTCCACACCTTATACTTGGTCCATATAGGGGCTTGAACCGCAACCCTCCAGGTCCTTAATCAAGTCCTAAGGGACTGAGCTACTACTGCCCAATCTTGTGTTTGATGCAAATATATGGCAAAACAAACCATAGGTGTGCTACTGTGCCCTCATTATCAGCTATTTCTACATGACAGATCAGTCCCACTGTGACATTGTCCTGTTGTGTTTATTCCCAGGAGAGGCTAAGAGATGACAGCATTCTACCTTTTTCAGCGTTTTTGACTGACAACTTTGGCCGGAGGCACAGCTACCTGCGCATCTCCCTGACTGAGAAATGCAACCTGCGCTGTGAGTAGAGTAGATGTTTCCACTGTGCCACATTAAGGATGTCCTTAGCTGCTTTGGTTTATTTTCCCTGATGCTTATCCAGCTACTTTAAGAGATCACATTCAGTGCTAATGATTCTACTGCAGCCACCATACTGCCCTGCAAAGGTAAAGGACCTAAATTCACCAGACTGTAGAACAGAGAAAAATGTCTTCCAACTAAATGAATTACAGTCAGTGTGGCACTTCTGAGTGTTTTTTTTTTTTTTTTAGGAAGTTATTCATTTACATTGAAGTTTGTGCTCAACTTGACCTTTGGCCCTTATTTGGAAGTTAAAGTACTCTGTTCTGTCTGCAGAATTATAAGGGGTCATGCCAAGGCAACGGCAATTAACTTCCATTTGATCTCTCACTTTGTTGTCAATTACAGTAAGCAATGTACTGTGTGATAACAATTATAACATGACATGGTCTTCTTAATAGAATAGCCTATGAACAAGGATAAATCAATCAGTTAGTGTTTTTTTTTTTTTTAAACCACTTTACTTTGATTGTCTTTTCGTGGTCCATTACCAACTCACATCACCAGGACCAAATTGGTTAAACTAATATTTGTATTAAATTAACACAAAACCATACAGTATTATTTGTCCTAACCCTCAAAGTTCAAGTTGCAACACAAAATACAGTAACATGTGGGTAAACAAAGTGCAGCTCAGCGCAATGCAACAAAGCCAGAGAACCTTAAGTGAAGTTATGAGATGTTGCCTTGGTTTCTTTACAATTTTTTGTGTATTTTTGTTCAACAAAAACAACACAGGAGGCACAGAATATTTATCCACATGGCAGAACGGGTCTTAATTGTTGCAAAATTGGCAAAAAGTAATTTTTGACCAAAATGAGTTAATGTCTTTTGCCTTTGCACGGCAGTATACAAGGATAAAGAAATCTTTCTTTCTGTCTGTCTCTGTCTCTATCTATCTATCTATCTATATAAGTTTTTACAAACGTCAAAACACCTTGTTATGAAAAAGATTAAACAGCAGCAGAATATGTAAAAGCAATGTTTTAAAGATAGATGAAATTGTTTTTTCTTGATGATTATCAAGGCGACTTTTAGATTTATTTATTTATTTTTTTGCTCAAGCTAGCAAAATTGTATGTAGCACTAACAATAGTTAAGTTTATTCAAATCAGTGCTTGTGTCTATGAAAATATAGAGTGCTGTGCAATCTAAGTAGGCCTGGCTCAGAGATATATGGGTGGCACAGGAGGCTGTCATCAGGCCCGAATCATCAGCAAATATCCAAAAAGTGTAAAAGTAAAATAAGCAAAATAAATTGTATGCAGGCCCAGCTTGTGTGCGATGAAGCATGGCACAATAGGGTTAAATTTCAAGAAATATCCTTGGGAATTTTCTCAAATCAACGTGAAAACCATATGTATAAGTGGGCAGGTTATTTAGCGTGTTTTTTATATACAAAAATAACCGGCTGTCTAGTTTTTTAAATTTCTCTCTGAAATGAGATTATATCTAGAACTCAACCTTTTAACACATTGGAAAAGTAAAATAACTCAATTGCATGCAAAAAAAGCCTCTGGAAAAACACAAGAACAACAGCATAAACATTTTCATTTGATAAATTGTATTTAAAATGTATTGATTTTTGTACTAATTGCAGTGTTAATAAGAAATATTCAGGTAACTTGTGACTACAGACACCTTGAAGGTTCTTATTCATATAATAAGGCACTTATTGGAAAATATGTGAACTTGTGACAATGCAGGATTGAAGCATCTGTTGATTAGCATATTGCACCTTTCACCATTTTACCATCTTCCCATTTTCAGGTCAGTACTGCATGCCAGAGGAGGGAGTGAAGCTTACACCACGGGGCCAGCTGCTGTCCACCTCGGAGGTGCTGACCCTGGCCCGTCTCTTTGTCCAGGAGGGGGTGGAGAAAATTCGCCTCACTGGAGGAGAGCCCCTCATCAGACCTGACGTGTTGGATATCATCGGTAAGAAACTTGTAAAAAAAAATTGAGTTGATTGTCCATGAGATTGTGGTGTCTTTTTTTTAATCGTAAAGCGAGGACGTAAAAGCTGCTTTGAGTTGTTTTTAAAACCTGTAACCAAATTGTGGCTAACACAGCTATGTGGTTTACCATATGACTCAGTGAATGTAGTGACAGACTTTCCAGAGAAATGATTCAGCATTTGTGTTGCAAGGCTATCAGTGATTAATGTTCTAACCCTGTTGACTAGATTAAAGCTTTTCTAAGTGACATGAGGACAGAGAAGAGAGGAGTCGGACAGGTTTTCCATGCATGCCTTCAGGTTAAGACCTACTTGTGGAAGGAAAATTGATTTGTTACGCCACAGCCATGTGCTTAGTCTAATGACACATTATCACATTTTAATTTCACAGCTTGATTTGTCGATTAACTGTTGCAGCCCTGGCCACTGAGGATTATGTTCAGACAATACTGCTAGTGTGAGCAACAATTAAACACGGCATGAATGAACAAAGTAATGTGGTGTGACCAACGGTCAATGTCTTTGTAGGAAGAAGATCATAAGCTGCCAACAGCCCCATAAAGATCAGCAGTTAACTCTGTCATGTGACGAGCCTCCACTGTGACCTCACATGACCCTAATTTAAGTTTCTTGGAGTGAATTTTCTGACAATAGATTAAAAAAATAAAAGAGTAGGTATTTTTGGGATGGGCTGCACTATGACAGTCTTGACAGTGTCATTTTGGGTTTGGCTATGTGAAGCTTTTTTCACATATCAGTGATGAGCACCTTTGCTAAGATGCAGGAAACAGAAAAACATTCAGTGATTATCCTTTTGGTGAGGACAGTCACCAGTTTTATAAAGCTGAGCTCACCTTTTTACACCTTATAGACCTATTGCTTGTGTGTTAAGTCTTTTTAAGTTTAGTAGTAACCACTAGCTAGTTTGAAACTAGTGATCTACTAAACTGAGTTGTGCCAATAAAACATAAGAAGTGTTTTGGTTGTAAAGACTTGGTAGTATTAATACAGTTTAAAGTGAGTTGGAAATATCCCCTTGAAGACCCACTCCTCTCAAACAAGTATGTTCCTTGTGTTTATGTCCCCTTAAATGTCTGACCTTGATGAAACTGACTTGTACCTGTAGACAGTTTGTCACTAAAGAGGTGTTTTCACATTCCTCTACTGTAGGGGGCGATATCTGTGCACTTCCCTAAAATATGAGACTTAAATGTACGCCGGGCAGGCTAG
Source organism: Cephalopholis sonnerati (assembly GCA_019142605.1). NCBI lineage: Eukaryota > Metazoa > Chordata > Actinopteri > Perciformes > Serranidae > Cephalopholis > Cephalopholis sonnerati. Next base: position 13,046,560 of record JAGQAX010000015.1, on the reverse strand, counting down.
ATTTGGTACGTCACTAATAAGAAATCCAGTCGCTGTCTAATATAGGAAACATATATCGATGGGGGATCAGACTTAGAACCAACACCAGCAAAAAAACCTGAAACCTTCAGCACAGAGCGGACTTGTTAGAGAGCTGAGTTAGCATTAGCAGAGTGAAAGCACCGTAGAACGTGGAAAGCGAAAATGAAACTTAATGCAATCACATTTTGTAATGAGGGAGGAAAGAGTAGATCTTTTTTTGACTATCATGTGGGAAAACCATGTTATAAGTATGAACATGTCCAGAGAGGGACTTTAAGCTAACATAACAAGCACTATTAGGAAATATAGTTTAGCAATAGTAGATTTGCATACTCTGTAGTTATATTTTGTTATTTTTGTGACATGCAATTTAAAGGAACATCAACAGTTTTTAGTTTAGTTGCAGGTCTTGGTAAGTTCTACTGCATTTGTGAAAAAAAAAAGTTGTGTAAAGCCTTTTGTGGCTCCAGGGAGAAAATGAAAAACTTTCCTGTGCATTGTAAGTTCGATAGTGTCACATGAGCACAGTGCTGTCACTCTTTAAGGTAATCTCAGTTCATCATAATAAAGCCAGCTTTTGGTGAAGTGTCAGGTCGCTTCAATCACGATGGGTCATATATAAACAAGCTAACTTATGCGTAGTCGGTTTGCTCAGTTAGCTATGCCACAGTTACACCTGGCAGATACTGGGTGTAAATATTTAACACCACTGCTTTCTCTTTGTGTCTCACTTTCTCCCTCTTTCTTTGTCCTATTGCTCTCATGTTTGCTCTCCCTCTACAGCAGAACTGAGGAAGTTGGAGGGCCTGAAAACTATTGCGGTGACAACCAACGGCATGAACTTGGCCAGGCTTCTGCCTAAGCTGAAAGAAGCTGGCCTTGACCTGATTAACATCAGCCTGGATTCACTGGTCCCTGCCAAATTTGAATTCATCGTCAGGCGGAAAGGTACAAAAAAGTATTTGACCCATAATGTAAGCTGCAACACTGAGAGGAAGTTTAAGTGATTGGAAGCTCAGAAGATGTAATGGTATGGAGAAAATCAGTTTTTGATGCCCTGTTATAAGCTACTCTTACAATGATAGTAAGTGTTTGATACTGTAGCTTAAGTATGCTTAACTGCAGCAGATGAATGTTGAGTTTTATTTTGTCTTTGGAGTCATGTCCTCAGTTTCTTTTAGACTGAAAAAAAGGCTCTTTTCCATAGAAAATAATGTAACAATGTTGTTTCTGTTGTTCTCTTTATCTTTATAAAACCCAAAAGTTGTTAATGGCCTAAATCAATACTGTGTACATATGTTGTTGTGGGCCAGTCCCACAAGCGTACTGATGGAGGCTGTAAACTCAAAACACTGGTAGAGTGGAGGTGACAGCAGGGCAGAGCTCTGGGTGGTTGGTGTATGGAAGGTAGAACAGATGGACTGACTGAGATCAGGGAATAAGGGAGAGAAAATGGAACGATGGCAGTACTGGCACACAGAAGAAAATGTTGTCTGAGCCAGTCCTCTTCCGTAACACCTGATTTTTTTTGTCACTAAAAGATTCAGCAGATATCACATATGTGGTATGGCGTGAAAGAAATCTTGTCTCTCAGTCTTCAGGAAGCTTATTCAGTATTTTAACTACAACATGTGGTATTTAATTGCAGTTATGAGAATTCTACATGACTAAACATAAGCCTCACCTTCTGCAGAGAAGCTTACCAGACATTGTAAGTCTGCCTGGATTTGTGGGTGTTTTTTTGCAGATGAAAACAAACCATGAGTCTGACCTTGGCAGTTTGCTGTTAAAAAGCTCGGCTGCTGCTGTGGGATTAGTGGTAGATGTTTACATATCAGTGGTTTGCAGCAAATCATGGGCTTAGTCAGATGTTAAAAAGCAGTGAACAGAGAAAGTTGAACTCATGTTGTAAAGACCTGTAAAGCTGAAGTATCCCACATTTTAGACACATGCATCACTCAGCTCTGATCTCAAGAATCACGCAACATCTCTACCATAGATTTTACGAGGTAGCACAGAATTCAACATTAATGATTGATGAATGATTAATGTGTTAAATGCAAAATATTTAATTTAACTCTAGACATGCATCATTAATTTCTATTGCCATTTTTTCCAGGGTTTCACAAGGTCATGGAGGGCATTGATAAGGCTATCGAAATGGGCTACAATCCTGTCAAGGTATGAGTATGTTTGTTACGATTTTTTGCATCTGTCTTTTGGTATGTTTTTTGTTTGTATCTCGTGACTTTTTTTTTTTTGGCTGAAATTTGTACAAACTGTGGATATCTAATATGGAGGATGTTAACTGTAAAAACTACTGTGGTAACTGAAGATAATTGGAATGCTAAAGATGCCAGGATGGAGAAAATAACATAGCTTGATGCTCTGAATATCACCAAGAACTATTTTCAGTTAAATTTTCCCCATGTTGTAACTACTCTATTGTTGTTAGGACCATTGTTAGAACAAACAGTGATAAGGCTCTTTGAATAATCTGAATTACAGTTTTGAATTTGAAGTTTCTGATTAAATGTATTTTTAGAGTGGGGTAAAACACTGTCCTTTACTTTCTCTTAATGCCAAAGTGCTGTGGTAGCTCATAGTTGTAACATCATTGCTAAATATAATATTTCTTCTATATCCTGACTATCACTGAGCAACTTCCTGATATGCTGTATATGACTTATCACTGCATACCATAGTGCCTCATTGCACCGTGCATGGAAAAATGGTAAGAAACAATCTTATCAACAAACCAGCATCTGAACAGACTCACATAACCTGCTTTTCATCCTGAGACCTAATAATGTAGGAAGAGTTTGATTGTATGAGTGTTACTGCTTAGCGGTGAACGCAATGTCGGCTTACATGTTAAACTGGTTAGTTTGATCTCACTGACTAAGACATAATGATAGTGGGACAGTTTGGATGTGGAAGAACATCCAAGAGAACAAAGAGAAGTGTGAGATTACTGCTGCTGTTTTAAACTTTAACATTCTTTTATATCCTAAAGATAAGAGGACAACAGCACTCTGGAGAAGTGACAGACCCCGGTCTTCTTTAAAGGAGCTTTATATGATATTGAGAGTGTATCTAAGATTCAGAGGTTGTCTGCACATGGCTCTTAACATGGAGGTGGCTGAGCCGGTGGCTACTCGTGGCTAGCAGCTAATGGTGCTTGTAGCACGAACAGTGCTGCTGCGTTACGCTTCCATAACTATGCCATCCTGATGTCAGCGTTAAATGTCGAATGAGCGCAGTGCAGAGGGGCTGAGAATAGCTAGCCAGTGGGATACACACGCAAGTACTCACACGCACAAATATGCCAGACCATCTACCACAAAAAAGAACAGAGGCTCAGATTACAACACACACAAAGGTAGAGTTACTTTATTCTTTGCTCAGGACGCCATTACTCCACTATATCTTTATAAAGCAAATAGCGGTTTGATGCTATCTTAATGATCTGAATATCATATCAACGTAAAATCAGAATCACAGTTCATTCATCATCCATTTTCTAACCACTTATCCTCTTGAGGGTCATGGGGGGCCGGAGCCTATCCCAGCTGACATTGGGCAAGAGGCAGGGTACACCCTGAACAGGTCGCAGGGCTGACATATAGAGACACACAACCATTCACACCTTTGGACAATTTAGAGTCACCAATTAACCTATCCCCAATCTGCATGTCTTTGGACTGTGGGAGGAAGCCAGAGTACCCGGAGAAAACCCACACTGACACTCGGGATCGAACCAGGAACCCTCTTGCTGTGAGGCGATAGTGCTGACCACCACACCATAATGGATTAATCTGTCAAGTGTAATCCAGCAAAGTCATTTTAACAGCTATAGGTTGTGTTACGCAGTTTTGCACAGTTTGCTGACGCTGGCTCATCTTTAAGCTTCCAAACTTACACGGGCCTTCCTCTACCCCACTGAGTTAGTTCTTAATGCAGAATGATAGTAGCTGCAGGGCAACCATCAGAGGAGACTGTGCTATACAATACAGATGTAGCAAGTTTTGGCAAAACAGTCTTCTCTGTCAGAGCCACCTACCGCTGGAATAGTCTTCCTATTGTAGTAAGAGAAAGATAGTTACCTAACCTTTGAACATAAACTTAAGCGACGGCAGTTATGAGTAATCAGCCTACTACCTCATTTCTGGCACTCCCTTTACATGCATCTCATATTTAGTGTATTGTTGCATTGTATCATATTGTGCTGTATTTTGTTGTAGTGTAGTACCTGCTAAAGTATTGTATGCATTTTATTTAACATTAGGCCACATTTGTACCAACCTGTAACAACCAGGGACTACAAACGAAAATTAGCCCATTAGCTAACTCTGGTACATTTACAGTGTATTGGAAACTGAAATGTTAGTTAATGTGTACTGTCCCTGCTAAATAAAAAAAGCAATTAAATACTGATGCATGCATTGCCAGAAGGTAATATTAATTGTTGAAATGTCTGTGTGGTTACTTCAGTGTCCAGTGACTGTGTGGTTTTGGCCTTGAAACTGGCATCTTTATAGTTGAGACACAACTGAGGATATGAATGTACAGTTTAGTAACCAATGGATTTTTGTTGTGTGCTGCTCTCGGTAGGTTAACTGTGTGGTCATGCGAGGCCTCAATGAAGATGAGCTGCTTGATTTTGTGGCGCTGACAGAGAAGAAGCCCCTGGAGGTGCGTTTCATCGAATATATGCCCTTTGATGGTGAGTGCTGCCTTCACACAATGTCGTATTACACAGGTCTGGAAAACTATCCAAAAAATCCAAATTACAGTACGAAGCCATTTTAATACATTGATTAGACATTCAAATATATAATATAAATGTGAACTCTGCCTACAATGCTTAATGCTGTCCAGCAGTTCTTAAATAATCAAATGGACTATTTAATATTCAGTGATCAAATAACTCCTTTAAGAATTGAGTTAAACCATTGCAGTGTTTTATTATAGTATAATATGCTCATAGCCACTCAGGGCCTCTTGGTTTATGCAAATTATAAGATTTAAATATGTCCCTTTTCCTCCCCTTTTTCTCTAAAGAGAATGTGTCTGCTCAGTTCTGCTTGTAGAAACCTTTGTGATTTGCTACAACACACTTGCGTTGCTGGTTGTTGAACTGCCTTTGAGCTTGAAGATGTCGTAACTTGTTACATGCTACACCCTACACTGACGCACACAGCTTTCTCTTCGCTCTGCAGGCAACAAGTGGAACTTCAAGAAGATGGTGAGTTATCAGGAGATGCTGGACCGTATCAGGCAGCAGTGGCCCAAACTGGAAAAGCTTCAAGGTGAACACACAGAAACTGCCAAGGTCAGTGTGTCCAGCTGCTCTGTATTTCTCCATCATTAATGTGCTCCTTGTCAAGATCATTTATTTAGCATCCTGATCTTTCTGAAAAATGATGAATGATGCTATTTGTTATTGTTGAGGTAAATGAGCGATAGAATTTCTCCAAGAAATACTGTCTTTTACTTCCCTCTGGCACATTATTGAATCCTTCTAATCACTTCTAAGCCATTCCAATCTCCGTTCTTTCAAAAAACACTGTGGTATCTTACCAGCTGACACACATTTGTAGTGCTGGAATTGTTAGTTGATGAATTGAGTGGCTAATACAAAACTAAGATTAACATTAACAATCTTCTAAAGAATCTAATTCATGTCCAGATCTGTGGGAAACATGACATGACATGGTGCAGGGTTGAAAATAAATGCTGGTGAAATACACAGAGTTGCTGCTAGATTTGCTTTACTCATCAGCCCAAAAAACAATGGTAAGCTATTGAGTGACTGGAAGATTTTTGAATCTACTAGCCACTGTGGCAGGTGGATGAAACAGTTCATTTTCAACCCTGGTGTGGTGTAAAGGCCCTGATACACCAAACCGATGGTCTGCTGTTGGTCAAAGTTGGACTGTTAGTGAGGGTCTGCCACCATTGTTGATGTGGTGTGTCCCACACTGTTGGCCCTTGTTGGCGCTAAAGACACAAAATGAAATTAACCTGGTTTGGTGTAGCTGGGACTAAACACTTCGCACATCTATTAAACAAATCAGGTACGTTGGAGAGAGAAGACCAAAAAGGTTTGCCTGATGAAGGTCTAGTACCGAAACGTCACAAATATATTATATATTGCAAGTTAGACAGTGTGCAGGAGTCCTTTTGCAACTTAAAGGGAATATATTTTGACACTCTACTTTTTTTTGTAACAGACGTTTAAAGTGCCAGGCTTTAAAGGTCAAGTGGGCTTCATCACCTCCATGTCTGACCATTTCTGTGGCTCCTGCAACCGCTTACGTATCACTGCAGATGGCAGCCTCAAGGTAAAGCTACAGTTATTCTTTGTTGGGTGTCAAGGAGCTGTAGATGAGTCTGTTTCTGTGTTAGTGTAACTGTGTACACACAGCTATAGATAATCTCATCCATCCAGAACCATCAATTATTCTATTTTGAATGTTTTCCCTTCACTCCTTCCTGTCTGCCTTCTCTCAGGTATGTCTGTTTGGGAACTCTGAGGTGTCTCTGAGAGATGTCTTGCGCTCTGGGGCATCAGATGAAGAACTACTGCAAATCATTGGAGCTGCTGTGGGCAGGAAGAAGAAACAACATGCAGGTAGCCATGTGTCCTTTGGTGTTAGTTCATATGCAGTGCATCATGTGTGGGATATACTCGTAGATTATTGAGGATTATTTCTAGAATGTAATTTCCTCCTGTGTGTCTTCTCAGGCATGTTCAGTATCTCTCAGATGAAGAACAGGCCGATGATCCTCATTGGTGGGTGACATGGCTGTACGTACAAATCTCTCACACCCAGATTGTTCACTGTTCAGTCATAATTTCTTTGTGGTGTTATGATCATCATGGGCTGTACCACTATATCTTTTCTACATTCATTCATTCACAGCTTCAAGATTCATCCACATTTGAACTAATGACAATGAAAAACTTCAGCCTGAAATGTGAATTAGTGCTGGGCGATATGGCATATAAATAATAACTCAATATTTTTAGGCCATACCATGATAAACGAGATATTTTTATATTTTCTGTAACTGTTTAATTTAACCCTTTAATGGGAATAATCATACCTATGTGATCATTCCAGTAAACTAATTTCAATTTAGAGGGAACACAGTCATAAATGGCATTTTAGAGGGCTATAATTTTGAAATTTCACATCAGAATGTCCTGATATTGTCTGAGTAACACTCTGAGGTGATGTAATGTCATTTTGAAGTCAGATTGGTCGTTTGAAATGTATTCATTAGTAAGTTTCACTAATTATTCACACTGAAATACAGTTTTCAGGTAGTAGTTTAAAAAAATCTTTCATTTACTTAATTAATTAAAACATTTATTGATTTTGTTTTAATTTATTTACTTTTGTTTATTTGTGTGTTATTGACACACTAACTAACTTATTGAATGAATGTAAAATTGCTTATCATGTTCACCGGAAGGTCGCTTTTACTTTCAAGTCAGTTCTAGGAGGCCCAGACAGACTAAACCGACCTCAAAGAACTGGTGGCAACAAAGGCTGACTGTTGTGTTGCCTCACGTCGCCTGTGTTTGGGCCAATAAGTTGCTCAGAACACATTGCAAAGACTAGCACCTGTGTCTGCGAGAGAGGAAATAACTCTCCATACCAGCAGTCTGTAGCCATCATTCAAAAAGGGGAACCGTAAGACCGAAAGGACGGATTAAAGACGCTAGTTAGCCAGTTAGCATATTCACAAAACCCAACGTTAAAAAAAACAAATTATATTTACCATGCAATGGCAGACAACAACACAAACAATTATGAACCATTTCTCTTAGGAGCTCAGTGGCTAAAAAAATAATCTGACCTAATAAAACAAGTTTGTTTTGATTCGGACACCCTTTAGACTTTGTTTGCTTTCCTCACTTCTGTTTCTTTTCTCAGCTGAGTTGAACAGCCAGTTAGAGTGATTTCATTCACCGACAGGCTCTGCTGTCTCTGACGCTGATTCAACATGACCAATCTGTCAAAAACAGCCGACAAGGGCCGACTAGTACCAATGATGCAAGACACACAGCAAAAACTAGAGCGATAGATGCTCCCTATGGATCAACATTGTCTGATGGCCTACCATTGGCTTGGTGTGTCAGGGTCCCAACGTGCTCTTACTGTAATGCCTAGTAAATAGATGCACCGCGAAACAACGTGGTACTGATACCTTTTGCAGCAATGGTTTTGTGGCGTATTTTGTACAGAAGAGTAGTCTATTCCACGTCTGCCCACCTGAAACCAATCACTTCTAGATGATAGACACACTCCAGGATCTTCCCCCATTTTTACTTGACGTGAACTCAGGACAATTGACATCAAACTGTTGGGGTGTCTGTGTGTGAGACTGAGAGGGAAACTGAGTCTCGTACACGTAAACACGGCTTGCTTTTAATACATGAATAGATTACTAAAATGTGCAAGGCATATCTTGATATGTCAGTATGGTCATCTGCCATATCACACAAAAAATGATACTTTAATATATATTGGATAAATTTGATATATCGCCCACTCTTACTGTGAATAACGCATGTACATCAAAATATAGATGTGTGTTGTTTCTGTGAATCACTGTCCTTCACTAATGTTCTCTTTTTCCAACAGGCACCACATCCCAAATGCTTTTGTCTCTGCCACAGTCACAAGACAGCCAGAGAGCTTTTCCCATGTTTTCTCATCTTACAAACAACACATTCCTCTCTCCAGCAGCAGCTCCTCACATGTGTAGCTCAGGCAGCAGGAGAGCCCTGAATAGAGAGGGTTTTTTGTGCCTTCCAGACTGCACTGTTTCAACACAAGCAGGCCATGTCTGCTGCTCTAGGACCTTAAAGAGTGGAGGTACCCATGTTAGGTCACATGTCAACAAAGAGAAACCTAATACGATGGACTGCCTCCACAGTGCAGCACCCCCTCACTCATCTGAGTTTAGTAATGCTCTAACTTTCATCAGTGGTCACACTAAGACTGCAAGTTTTATTGCACGCACAAATGTCATGAGCTACATTAATACAGACTGTCTCAGGTACGCACAAGCCGGGGGTCCTAATGCTTTCAAGAGCCACTTACTCGGGACCCCGGGAAAACCTATTTTTTGCACACTACTAATGAATGCCAAATTAAATCTTGAACAACACAGTGTTAGACTGTGCCACAATCAAAGTTCCAGCAAAGACCCCAGTGTCAAACTCAGACAATCTGTGAGTGATCACACACAGTCAGGCACAAACGTCTACAACGCTGACCTTAATGAAACAACCGAAGCCCAGCTGACGCATACAGACGCCCAGGGCCGAGCCGCCATGGTGGATGTAGGGGGGAAAGCTCCCACACGTCGAACAGCCACAGCCCGTGCCACTGTCATTTTGGGCCCCACCGCCTTCCGGCTGCTTCGGGATAACCAGCTGGCTAAGGGTGACGCCTTGGCTGTGGCGCAGTTATCCGGAATCATGGCTTCCAAGCAGACCTCAGCCCTCATCCCGCTCTGTCACCCACTCCCTTTAGACCACGCCTCTGTCACCTTTGATCTTGATGAGCTGCAGAACGCTGCAGTCATTACAGCAACGTGCCGCACCACAGGCAGGACCGGAGTTGAGATGGAGGCTTTGACGGCCGTTTCAGTCTCTGCACTGACCATCTATGACATGTGCAAGGCAGTGAGCCATGACATCATCATCACGGATGTAAAACTGGTCAGTAAAACAGGCGGGAAGAGGGACTTTCATCGTCATCCATGACCTCCTCTCATAACGTTGAATCCAACCCTGGAAAACTACGAATTTATGAATTGTAAGCATCATGAAGACTGCACCAAATTTTACCAGAATTGTCATATTTTTCTACAAACTAAACTTGTGCCATCAGAAATAATTTAAAAGATGTTCTAACCTTGTAAGAAAACCTACACTTTGGGTCACTGTTGTCTCGATACTGGAATTTCTAACTTCAATACAGTACCTTAAAAAAAATATTAATATTCGATACCACAAGAAAAAACTTGGCATTACTGGCATAGAATATAAATTCTTTTATTAAAAGATCATTATAACAGCACTTAAACATGACAACAATGACTTGTCTTGGTTAGTAGCAGAGAACAGCAGTGTGTCTGTAGTAAACATAAACAACATTTATTACTTTTTCACATTAATAAAAAAAAACAATGTTCTTGCAGTGGTGCACCTGCTTTAAAGCCTCTGAGATTGCCACGCTTTCAAAAGGCAATAAAGAGCAAGTAAAAAGCAGAACAGTGCCACAACATCCATATGCAACCAGAGTGAATGAGAAGAGTGAAGAGAACACAGCACTGTGAGTGAGTGAATGGAGTCGCGGCACTGTTGTGGTGTGTGTGTCAACTCACTATTGAAGAGAAGAGAGGGCAAAAAAGTAGCATCGATAGTATGGCTGCTTTGGAAAATGAGCACAGTTTTGAATATTCAGAATCGATATGTGTCGATAAATGGATATTTTTGACAACACTACTTTGAGTTTTACCCTCATCCTGCCAACCTCTGCCAGTAGTCTACTTGATTGCCTGCTCCAGTGATGTTGTTACCAGAGTTGAATTACTTGATCTGTCACTTATGAATCATGTTACCTAAACAGTGTTCATGTTAACTTTATTTTAGCAGTGCTTTGCAAATAATTCAAGTGTCATACATGTTCATGTTATATCCTGTAATACCTATCTGACATAAGTACATTAAGTAAAGAGCTTAGAACAGATGTGTCACTAGAGGGCACTCCTGTATTGATTCACAAGCCTCCCTGGAAGAAAAGGCATGAATGAAGAAATGAAGATGAAGCATACTTGCAAAGGAGTGTATGAACCTGTTTATACCTTGTAATAACATACGTTTCGGGTGAGCCAAACACAAGTGAATGCAAGACACATCGTGATGTGATCAGTCAAATCACACTCAGAGCACTGATATGTCCTGGGCCACACTGAATGAGCAAAAACTTGGCTGATGTCCTTGGTTATCTGGCACCCTACCAGATAAGACAACTATTGTTGCACAGACACAGATCTGAAGGACTGCGTGAAAATACCAGGTATAAATAGGCTTTATGTTTAATGATTTCCCAGGTCTGCTAATAGTCTTAACTGTGAAATACCACACACTCTTCTGTATATGTTCCTCTACTTGCCGGCTTTCCATTGCTATAAATGATAGAAATAGGAGCGTTTTTACAGTTTGGCTTTGGGGTTTATTCAATTGAAACTTCACTCATTATTTTGTCAGCGATGGGAAGTAATTCACTTTTTTATTCTTATTTGTTTCCTTCTACCTCCCGTTGTACATTTGAAACACTGGATGTTTGTACTCACACCACATTACAGTAGAGTACGACCTTACGGCAACTGCTTTTTTAGCTTTTGCTCTAAAATATTCAGTACTCATATACTGGCTGATGATAAAACTCATTACACTAAGGTTTTGTCGTTATGGTAACTCAAAATGTATATTTGTAATTCTTTATGTGACTGAAGTACTTGACGAAATGGCAACTGATGCAGTCTCCATGTGTTGCATGTCACATTTATTTTGTCATTAGTACTGTGGGTATGACCCTCTCTGGTCTGCTCTGTAGACCAGCAGTTCTCACTTGCTGTCTTTGGAGGACTGAATATTGCTATTTTTGTATCATAGCCAATAGTTGATTGTATTCTCTCTGCACCCAGCTCTCTACATTGAACTGCTCACATTTTGAAAGACGTAAATGCAAACTGAGTTGCTGAAGGCTTGTGTAGCATTTATTTTCCCATATAAAAATTAAAATATCCTACAATCTTTCTCCTGTCATGTCTTAACTGTGTACGCTGTGTCTCAAAGTTGAGTATTGTGTGATTTTGTCAGTTACATAAAGTGTGTTCCATTGTGTTTTATCCAGTAATTAAACAGTAGTATTGGTGCAGTTACCTGGTATGAGCAGCATAACCTACTTTGAGCTCACTGAGGACCTGCGGCTGCGCATTGGGGCTGCTCACAAGTCAGGAAAGGGCTATAAGGTCATATCTAAATGTTTTCAAGTTCCAGTGGCTACAGTCCAAAGTATTATTAAAAAATAGAAGACGTTCCACACTGGGAAATCTCAGAGGACGTGGTCGGAAGCCAAAAGTGACACCTGTGCTGGCCAGGAGGATAGTGAGAGAGGTGAAAAAGAATCCAAGGATCACCACCAAGGCCATCCTGGTGAATCTGGGCTCTGCTGGTGGCAACAACGGACACTGCACACTGCTGGGTTCCACGGACGCAGACCAAGGAGGACGCCACTTCTCCAGATAAGGCACACAAAAGCCCGCTTGGCCTTTGCAAATGCTCATCTGGACAAAGAAGAAGACTTCTGGTCTTCTGTTTTATGGTAAGATGAAACAAAAATGGAATTGTTTGGTCACAATGATGTATCCTTCATTTGGCGTAAAAAAAGAGAAGCCTTCCATCCCCATTGTCAAACATGGCGGTGGGAACCTAATGCTTAGGGGTGTTTTTCAGCCAATGGACCAGGGAACCTAATCACAGTAAACAGCACCATGAAAAAAGAGCAATACATCAAGATTCTCAACAACAACATCAGGCAGTCTGCAGAGAAACTTGGCCTTGGGCACCAGTGGACATTTCAGCTCGACGACGACCCAAAACACACAGCAAAAGTGGTGAAGAAATGGTTAGCGGACAAAAACATTAATGTTTTGCAGTGGCCCAGCCAGAGTCCTGACTTGAATCCAATTGAGAATCTGTGGAGGGAGCTAAAGATCAGGGTGATGGCAAGGAGACCCTCCAACCTGAAAGAGTTGGAGCTCATCGCTAAAGATGAAAGGGCAAAAATACCAGCGGAGACATGCAAAAAGCTGGTCAGCAATTATAGGAAGCGTTTGATTGCTGTAATGGCCAATGAAGGCTTTTCTATTGATTATTGAGAAGGGTATAATTCTGGACATGCCACTTTTTGTTCAAATGTAAATAAAAGCTGAGAAATATTTTTTTTCCACAGTGATGCCTATTGTACATCGTCTTATTATCTTTTGGGAGACGCCTTTGTCATTTCCAATCAAGAAAAAACTTGCTGGTTGAATAAAAGTAACATTCATTCAAAATTTGCCAGGGGTATGAATAATTTCGGGCTTGACTGTTTGTATGTATATAAATATGTGTATATATATGTGTGTGTGTGTGTATATGTATATATATATGAAAAAACAAAAACATGAGGACAGACACACACTTTTTTTTTCTTGCATTATCTTTGTACAACTCAACTCCACTTAAATTTATTTATAAAGCGCATTTAAAAACAACTCATGTTGACCAAAGTGTTGTTATTTTGCATTATTGTAATACAAGAAATCATTTGATTTAACCTTTTTATATTTATTTGTCTCTCATGACATTGAATGTTTCTTAATATTTGATTTAAACTTTTTATAATATTTATTTGTCTCATGGCATTGATTTTTTTTTTTCAAGTAATTACTTAATTTAACCTTTTTACAATATTTATTTCTCTCTCCTGGCATTAATTTTATTATTTTTCTTTATTTTGCGTTATCGTTGTACAAGTAAATATTTAAGGTAACCTTTTACAATTTTTGTTTGTCTCTTATGGCACTGATTATTTTTCAGCATTATCGTTGTACAAGTAAGTATTTAATTCAGCCATTTTATAATATTTATTTGTCACTCATGGCATTTATTTTCTTTTTTTGCATTATCGTTGAGTAAGTAATTATTTCATTTAACCTTTATAATATTTATTTATTTATTTATTTTGTTTGGTTTTTTTTATTAACTTTTGTTGGGACATAGACTGCAGCACCCATGTGTTGCTGTTACTTTTTGACTCATCACAGACCACAGTATATTGACGCTGTTAGCAGCCAAGTTGGAAACTGAAACCTTGCCTCGGATGTGTTAAAGCCAGAAGGAATAGCCAATATCAGGTACAGCAGTTTAATTTCTCTGTTTAGTGCTACCCAGTGAGGCTAGCTCGGTATTTGTGTCAAGCTAACAGTAACCTGCACCCAGGACCAGAAGTTGACTCCTGCTAGGTGCTAATGTTTTGCTAAGCTAACTGACATTAGCGTCGAATAACGTTGCTGAGAACTGCATTAAACTTGCTAACTAACGTCACTATAAAGAGGCTTTAACAGAACTTTTAGTTTAGGGCAACTGTTCACTAAGTTAGTAAGCTCCATGAATTTTGTAAATTTCAAAACTTGCTTAATAGCAAAAGTTAACATTAGCTACTGTAGTTAACTGACATTACATATGTCAGAGTCCAGTGCTGGAACAGCGCCAACGGAAGGTTGTTTGCTAACTGCAGATGTGTCTGATTTCTGTGTGTGAAGCCATATGTTTTAACCCTTGTGCCCTCTTGGACCATTTTTTTGGTCATTCGAGTTGTTTCAACAAATGTAAATTAGTGGTATATGATACAAATTGGCATGGGAAGGGTTAATACTAGTGTGGAACAGACCATAAAGTTTAACAAGATGTGGGAACCGCCTGAGGACCTCAGGCAGCCTGGGGCCAGCACAATCAGTGTGAGGTCTTTGAAATCCATTTTTAAAGCGCTAGTTTAATTTTGAATTCCTAAAGGCGGTCAGTTTCACAGTTTTATGTAAAGTTATTTGTCATCCACAAACATGTTTCACTTATATCTGTAGGAGCCAGTCCAGCACCAGATGGCAGAAGCAGCAATCTCAGACATGTCATCACCAGAGCCAGGTAAATATCTGTCATAGGGTCATGCTTCACAAATTAGAAAGCATGTCTACTGTCATTTTCAATTATTTTTTAGTAGTATGTTAATATGTTTTCTGGCAGTCTTTACCATTTAGAGACTGATAGATATTTATAAACACTGGACAAAGTGACATACTTGGAAAGCAAAAGCTACACAGCTATAAGAAAAACAGTCTGCAATCAATTAATGTTTGTTTTGTACAAAAACATTTCTGTCATTTATTCTGTGAGCAGAATTGAGAGGAAGGAAGACAGAACAGAGCAAGTTCCTTTCAACAGTGATTGTGATGGAACAGGAGCACAGATTACAGGTTAGTGTCTGTTAAACTACAACTGTGCATGTGCAAATCATCATCTGCTACTGTATATGAGTAGTGTTAGGTGGTGTCTGTAAAAAGTGAAAAGCTGCTCTTGTTCATGCTCAGGAGCTGGGTAAATTCTTAGCTATCTGTGCTGATGAGACAACTGAAGACTTGGCGGGAGAAGCAGTGAATGAGCAGGAGAAAAAAGAGAAGATGAAAATTCCAAAACGCAAAGATAACTCAGCTCTCACTAAACAAACACCAGGCAGTCCAAACCGGAGGGTGTCTCTGGTGGAACGAGGTGGGTGGAGACAGAGCAGAGAGTCAAAGCTTGCGAAAGTTGCCAAAGGTTCTACTTTTGGCTTTGAAGGATTGCTTACTTTAATGTTAACAAATTATCTGCGCTATGCCCCTAGTGACTGTTAAGAGGGACCCAGACATGCATTTTATGGTGAAGAGCATGAACGTGGAGGTAAGTAACTTAAGAGGGTCCTATTTTAATGGTGCAAGCGCAATAACCAGCGCTGCACAGACTGTCCCCAAGTACACCTGCTGTTTTGGTTCATGTGGATGCAGCACATGAACATGAGTATGTTAAACAAATATCTACTGCCAATTTATGTCTGACTTTACCTCTCTCTCCTTAATTATCTTCAATACTCATTTTACCCTCATCCATCCATCCATAGAATTCCTTGGTGAAGAAAAGGTCAGAGATTAAGAGGATGGACAAGGCTATTAAAGCAAAGGAGCGATGTGTGAAAGAGCTTGAAGAGAGACTAGCGATGGACTGTAACTGCTTTAAAGAGCTCCATGAGAGGCAGAAGAAGAAATCTGTGGATGCCAAAATACTGTAAGCAATAGTGGATCCCTAGTCATTGTAACTTAAGACTTATTTTTTTTTCAAATTTTGTAATAATTATAATTTTATCTCTGTTATCAGCTCTGAAAAAATGAGCAAGTCCAAACTGGAGGTGAATTCTGTGATTGAGAAGTTAACTGATGAAGTAAGGAGCGTTAAAAGGTAGCTTTGTGATAATATTGTAAATTTAACATAAATACAGTATGTGCAAATTCTACATGATGTGTATGCATGCAGTGATTAATCACTAAGTTTCTAGGAAAAGATCTATGAGCAGTTTTGGAAGTATTAATTACAAAAATGGATGAAAACTTTTTCCTCTTCACAGTGAAGCTGCCCAGCTTGAGGATACCCTGGATGAATATAAGCAATCCAAGAGCATTCTGTTAAAGATGTTGACTCCGGAGTGCCAGGAGGCCCAGGAGGCAGAGAGTTTGAAAGTTGAAGTCCTGTCTGACGGAGACAGTGAGATTGAGCCAGGCAGGGAGCCTCAGGAGTCAGCAGTTAGGCAGGGTAAGTGTTAATGCCTCAGTGTTATCATTAAGTCCAGTGTGTAAGATTTAGGGGGATATAGTGCCATCTAGTGGTGAGGATTACAGTTTGCAACCAGGTAAAGCTTTTCACTGTTGGACTTCCTTCAGTGTTCGTTGTTCAGGAGGTTTTTACTGAAAGCCTAATTATTCGCAGAGGTCGCTTCCTCTTCAGGACAACCAGGCCAGGTGATTAACACTGGTGAAAACCCAGAATAAGTGTGGCTCCTGCGCTGTTTGGCATGTCAGAGACAGGCTGCAAGCCTAGCACCTGCTAATGTGTGCTCACCTTTTCTCCTGTTTTCAACAGGAGCTGAATTATCCACACAGGTCTCTTCAAAACAAACAAAACTAGTGGTTTGAACTGATAAAAACCCTGAATAAAGCCGTTTTACATTACAAAGCAGTGGTTTTCCGATGCCGCTCATTGCACATGGGCTTTTAACTTTAGAATGACCCTATCTGAAGCCAGTTTTGGTTCGTCTGTTCTGGACTACTGTAGAAACATGGTGGTGCAACATTGCAATCTCCATAGATGTGGACCTGCTCCCTATGTAGATATAAACAGCTCATTCTCAGGTTATGAAAACCCCATTCTTATTCCATTTCTGCCAAAATTCTACAGGCTGGAGCTTTAAATCAAATCTAGTCTGACCTCTCTCAGCCTCTCCAGTGTATATGAGATGACTACTGCAAAATGGATAAACACTGCTCTTTGCGTATGAGTTTTTGAAATACCTAAACAGTTTATTTTGGACTTCATTATCACTGAGGGACTCACAAGAAAGAGATAAAAAAAACTGGTCAGAATTGATGCAGTAGAGGCACGTAATTTCCAGGTCGGGATATGTATGGAAAAAAGAAAAGAGAGTATGGAAAAATATTTGGGTTTCCAGACTACTGCACGTATTCTGTTTTTAAAACTATAAAATTCAGAATTTCTAAAAAATTGAATTGATAATAAAAGCAAAGTGTTTTTCATGGAGCAGGCGGCCAGTACAACCAAAATACTAACCCCTGTGTGGGAGAGTGCAGGCCAGAGCAAGCTTGATGTCTTCAAAAGAAAGGCTAGGGTTGTGGCTTGAGGCTGAACACACACTCCAACGCCGAGCTGCCTCTACGCCTGTGTCGCAGCCTGGAAACCAGCTCTGCCCTAAGTACCTTTATAACTGAGCTGAAGCCAGACATTCGCAATGCAGCTCTGTCTTTGAATTGAATATGCACAGTATATGCATCGCAAATAACCAAATCTGCGGGTCTGTGTCCACCAACGCATTTTATTCCTAAGGCCAGCATTTTTTTTTAATTATATGCAATGGGAGTGCTGCATATTTATGCCATGATATAAACACCAGCAGCGTGTCAAGGCACTGAGCTTCTATTTTGCTCTGAGTGCTGTCGCTTTAGTGTTGTTTTCCTGAGCACTGAGAGCTGGAGAATGTTTATCTTCAGCCTTCCCTTCACCCAGAATGCTTTCTGTACCTTGTGTCATTGTGTTTACTACTGTGGATATTCCGTATCATAGCAACCAGATGCAACCAAACGAACTCAGCTAAAAATGAAACCAGAGCGCTCTTGAGCGGTCCCAGCTAGGCGTTTCCCGAGGAACGCCTGGTATTTTCAGCTGATAAAGAGTGCTTACTTGGATGCAGGGCCTTTGTTATGCAGTTAAGTTAAGTTATGCAGTGATGTAGTTATCAGAAAAGTAAACAGACTATCTCTGCTGTGTAAAGAAACCATACCTTTACGGCTGTGTTCATTGCCGTTTCCAAGGACATAGTGAATAAATAAGGCTGCACAGACATCATGAAAATTAAAGTATTAAACTTTTTCTAAAAGCTCATTTTCAGTTCTTATTTATAAAAAAGAGACCATAAGATATGGAGGGAAACAGTAACGTCATGTAAAACTATTTATTTAGTTTGTTAAGAAAAAAACAACGCAAGGCAGCACCAGTAAGTTTGCGTCCTCTTTGGGCAGAGATGATCTTGTCTGCATTTGGTGGTTATGGATTTGTTTGAGCTACAGTGCCTAGCTCCACTCCTCTGGCAGTTGTTTGGCAACATAATAGCATACGTAGTCAGAATGCAACATGAATCTTAACAGTTGGATTTAAAAACCATTAATTTACGTTTTAAGATTAGATTAGATAGTTGCACTCAGGTGTGAGATATGGTCTGAATGAAACTTCTGGAAATTATAGTCTGGAAAAGCATATAATTCTTAAATGGAAAATGTGTAGGAGCTCTGAGAGGCTCTCATATCCTGACTTGTAAGTATGAATAGTGACGGCAGTGTGATGAAAATGATAACATGCACACAGGTTTGGAATCCAGCCTAGGTAAAGCGCCGCCTTCCACCAGAGAGCCCACGCTGTCCTCAGCCCACAACGACACACTGTAAGGAGACACCAACACACACTCACCCATGGTGATGAGTATTACGCTGCACATCTAGCATTCGCTTTGTAAATTCATGTACTCAGATGCGGTGGTATATAATAACGTCCATAATCTATGATTTTCATTTGGTGTTTCTGGTTATTTTCTCTCTGCTTCAATGTTCTATTATTATGCTTGTTGCTACTGTTTTATAAAGCTATACAGACACCATTTACCCACACAAATCATTACATCTTAATCTCTCTTGAGCTCAAACTCTGTCTTTGGCATTTCAGTGTCACAAATTCTAAACTGGATAATGACAGCTCAGAATATGAGGTCAGTATTCCTTAACAGCCTCTTTTTATCTAGAGTGTTTACTTTCAGCACTCACAGTGTGATGTCACTACCCCCTCCTGCAGGAGAAGCTGGAGCTATACTTATGTGATCCCCAGCAGCTGTTGGATGCCATGATGAATTCGAAAGACCAGATCCTGTCCCTGACTTCAAACTCTAACATGAAGGATGAAATGTTAGAGGAGCTCCAGCAGATGATGGAGGCCGCCTCGAAGAAAATGTAAGCATCGTATTTAGCCAAGACGCTGGGTGAGGGTTTCTGGAGCAACTTCACCTAATTGCAAGGTGCATGGAGATGGGAGATGAATCAAAGGTGTAGACACTCCAGCAACACTTGGAGTATTTAGAACAACTTTGTTGCAAGAGCAATGCGTTTTGGCCCGTCGCTTTCAGTGAAGGCACAGTATCATTATTCTTATTCAGAAGGCTGATTTTGATCAAGACAAAAGCCACTACATTACTAAAGAATGTGCAGTATGAGGGTATACAGCATTAGAAAAATAGCAACCATATAAGTAAATAAAAGTGCTAAATAGCAATTGTAATAAATAGAGCAGGCACACAACAAAGGGAAACCAACACACAAGACAACCAATACACATGAAAGACATAGAATAAATAGAAAATACTGTGAACAAGTTGTGGCATTAGTCTCATCCAACACTAACTCCTCTGTATCTAAAGGAAAGAAGATGACGAGAAGCTAACATTACAGATAAATGACATTGAGGATAGAATCGGCAAGGAGAAGAAGAGAGCTGCCATCCTCAAAATGATGCTTCAATTCCACCACTTACTAAAAACAGAGGACCAGGTAAGGCAGCAGAATGTACTGTACATTTAGCTACTTTTTTTCCCAACACTTGACTTCAAATCTAAAAGCTATGCTTGACAACTGAAATGGATCCATGGGGTTACGACACCCAGAAGATATCTAAAGTGGCATCATTAAAGGGATACTTGGCTGATTTTTAACCAGCTTTGTATCATAACAATGTGGATAGTAAGTGTAAATGAACTGCGGTAAACTATCCTCCATCTTACCAGCGCCCAGATCTGCCTGCTCATTGCCCAGCTCATCTGCTGCATTTTCATTTGCCCACCGCCAAGAACACTAAGGGTATGAAACAGATTGAGACAGAGAGCCGCCTCTCTCTTTCTGTCTTTCAAAGTCAGGCTAATCTCTGATGAAATTGTAAACCTAGGCAGAGCTGATCAAATATTAACCAAGATTCTGTTTCTGTATTTCTTTGTTTTTTTTGTTTTTTTTTTGCCAAAAACGTCTTCACAGATTTTAGTCTTGGCTGTAATGCAAAAATTTGTGAACAGGACCCATACTGTAAACTGCATTGCAAAAACGGAGGCTGAATTAACTGAGATCCAACAGTGAAAGTAAGCAGCGGTGATCCAATATGAACCCAAGTACTGTAGTTGTGTTGCCCATTACTCACCTAAAATGTGTTCAGAAACATGCTGTAGTTTGAGATTGTTAATAATTACTTGGATTTATATAGTGCTTTTCAAGGTACCCAAGGCCTCTTTACAGAGTAAGACAACAGAAATAAATAAACAAGCAAATTGAAAATAAAGAAACAAAACAAGAACAGAAATAATAGCAATGATTGTGGATTGATTGACAGAGATGAGTGAGAACAAGTGGGTTTTCTACAGTTTTTTGTAAATATCTGGAGATGGGGTTTTGCAGATTGCTGCCAGGAGAGAGCTCCAGAGGGTGGGACTTTAAGTCCAGGACAGGGGTGGAGGAGGCCAGATAGGTACTGGGGGCCACCCTATTGTTTTCTGTGTCAGGGTATGGTCACACATGAGCAAATGCAGGCAAGTGACCATCGCCTGCCAAGCCGATATTCACGCTGAATGCGGGCTGTGCTGGGTGTGCTGCACACAGAAAGCCAGCTTGATAACTAATATTAGCTAATAATGTTAAAATAAAATAAAAACAATGTTACTGGTACATTTACTATTGTCCATGCCCGTTTCCTGACTCACTGCCAGCCAGGCAGCATCTCTTGTGTGGGGCAGTTAGTATTTTTCATGGCCAATATCATACAATATCAACTGGTGTAACATAGCAACAATCAATGTCTCCCCCACATATACCTTTTTGTGATTGGTTGAGGCTGCATCTTTAATGGTCAAAGGTCACCATAAGTTGAACTCCACGTGATGTGGAAGCTAATGTTTTATTTGCCTCTTCTCTTGCACTGAATGGCAGTGAATGGAAGGTGAAAATTTGCCAATGTTATTTTCACTCATGTGTGACAGTGGCCTCAGTGGTCCATATTGCGTCACTCGCCTGTGGGAGCGTGGATTGGTCAGGTGTGGTGCAGTGCATTCTGGTAGTTGTAGATTTTCTACCTCAGCAAAAGTGAATGCTAAAGCCCATTTTCTCTTTTTCTCAGGTCATGTAGCACCAATTTCAAAAATACTTGCGTTTTTCTACTGCATAGTAAGCTATAGCTATATGAGAAGACCAACTCTCTAGCAGTGAAACACTACAGTAACAAGATTTTGTTACTGTAGTGCATATTTCTCACCTAAAATGTCATAAGAAACATATTTTAGTGCACTGTTCGGCTGTACCATGAGAATGCGTGAACAGACGGGGGGTGCCATACTGTTTCCTGTATTGTGACTAATGGAGACTGGAAAAACTGAGATCAAACGGTAAAACTAAGCAGTGCTGATCGAATATGAACTGAGATTCTGTTATTGTATTGCCTATTTCTCACCTAATATGTTTTCAGAAACATATTTCAACCTACATTTTAACTGTTATTTAAGATTGTTTGTTACCAGCCGACTGCCGTATCATTTCCTGTGTCAAAATGGTTGAGCTTGCATTATGTCATCCACCAGTTGGAGCATTTATTGGCCTGGTGCGATGCAGTGTGTTCTAGTAGTAGTGTAGTAGGCCTTTTCCTCTGTTTTCTTTCATCTTATAGATCCAATTTCAAGTATTTGCGCCTTTCTACTACATAGACAACCCAGACAACCAGTACTTATGCAAACTGCATGTAGCATGCTAATTTTGACCAGATTTTTTATTCTGTCTCCTCTCCTTCTTACTTTCTCCTTCCCTTGTATCCATCCCGCCTCCTCCCCGTGCTTTCAGGATGTTATGTGGGATGCTCTGGGAGTGAAGGTGACAGAAGTGTACCAGTGCTGTGTGGGTAAGCGGTTGACCAACCTCAGCACCTCAGAGAAGCTGGCCAGTGTCGAGTACCGGATGAATTCACTGCTCCAGCAAATAGAGAGCATCCCTAAAAGTGACTTGAAGACAGTGATGCAGATCAGGGACCATGAGAGGAGGAACAGGTTTTTGTCAATGACCGGCCTCACAGTAGACATTTATGTTTAGATAAGTATATTTTTCATCACAGTATGTATTACATAGCTTTCACATAGCGTTTCAGGTATGTCATTCTTCTTTTTTGCATCAAAGAATTCACAAATTTTCTAAATAGTGTAGACTGGCTTAAAGAGATGTTTGTGCAAAGCAGTTCAAAGGACTCTTTTGAGGCAAACTTTGTTTAAGCTTCCACTTAAAACAGAAGTGCACAAATAAGTGGGAAGAAAATGCAAATAGGCTAATTATTAAGTTGTGTGTCAGTCAGTCAGTTTGCGACTGCAGTGAGTATTTTTGTAAATTAATAATTGATTAAATTTTTGAAAAAGTGATTGTATGTGTGTATCATGTATGAGCATACTAATAATGTAGGGTGGTAATGCTTAAGACAAGTTTGCACAATATCAGCAGAGTGGTATGTTTCAGACTGGCTTCTCTGTCTCAAACGCATTTTTAAAATACAATGTACGTGTAAACTTCTGGTAATGTGAGGACCTCTGGTTAGAGATGCTTCTCCAAAGAGCATGTTACCTGAAAACTGCTTCTCTCCCTGTTTATTACATCTGTTCCAGGCTGCATGAAGAAAAGCAGAGACGTGAGATGGAGAAACTGAGAAAAAGAGAGGAGAGGTGCATGCAGAGATCCATGAGTGAACCCAAGAAAATAGTGAGTCAGCTCAATATGAGCAAATAGGGTGCTGCTCTCACACATAAAGGAAACCTTATTTGTGGGGAATGTCATTTTTTTAATTTTTAAAAAAGAAATTTTGAACTGGTCAGTTTGTTTTCTACTCAAACATGTAGTTGAAACATTTGCAGAAATAAACCAGGGGGCTAAAATGTAATCCTCTTTTTCTCTTAGAGTGTAAGAAAGCTGATGCCCAGATGCTTCCCTGTTAAGCAGAAGATTGAAGTCAGCAATGAGGACAATGTTCCTGCTGAGGATGACCTCCATGACTACCTGTTCAGTACTGAGGACCTAGAGTAAGAATAAAGAAATAAACACATGCCATAAAATGTTGAAAAAAAGAAATAAAATGATACTGCTGAAATACTGCAACTGTCTCTCAAAGGGTGTGTGAAAATTCACCTGTTTTCCAGAGATACATTTAATTGTTTTGGTGAAAACAGAGTGTAACCAGTTGACAGTTCGTGTCCGGACTTGTCACTCACACTGACCATGTCCTGTAACTGAAAACAGCTCTTGATAAACCTATCAAAGGCAAATACTGTTTGTATAAATGAGTGCCAGGGCATATGCAAAATGGTGCAGCTCAATATAAATAAACCCCTCCTCTCTCTGTTTCTTATAAACCAGCTGGTTTCACTGATAATGCGTGAGGAGAGCTGACAGACACTGGTTAGTCTCTGTTGCTCACAGCAGAATATTTGCATTGGCCACTTAACTGACTTTCTTTATGGCTGAACTCTGTACACCTCTTTGCTGTGCTTATCACTGCAGCTTTGTCCTATATAACGTGACTTTAAGGGAACAAAGACAAATGAAAACGTTTCTGAATTTATTTTTGCTGCCCATTAAAGATCACAGACTGCAGGCCACGATATATCATACAGTGTAGACTACACAAGTTCTTAATTTTGGAAGAAAAAAACATTTAAATGCAATCCCTAAAGATATATGCATATGCTAATTATGTTATAATATTACTTATTGTGTTTTTATGCATAATTAGATAAAGGTACATTTTAAATGCTGATTTTCTGTTTTTTCTTCATTTTTAAGGAGTGCTATGGATAATATGGGATAGCATGGTGGTGCAGTTGTCGCCTCATAGCAAGAGGGTTTCCAGTTCAAATCCAGGGTGAGGGGTTCGAACCCCAGAGTTGGGGAGCCCCTCCATGCTGAGCCTGCAAGCTCTCCCCATGTCAGCGTGCGCCTTCTCTGGGTTCTCCAGCTTCCTCCTATAATCCAAAGACATCCACTGTGGCTCTAAATTGCCCGTAGGAGTGAATGGTTGTCTGTCTTTATGTGTTAGACCCGCAATAGTCTGGCGACCTGTCCAGGGTGCACCCCACCCCTCGCCCAATGTCAGTTGGGATAGGCTCCAGCCCCCCGCAACACCCAGCAGGATAAGCGGTCATGGGAAATGAATTAATATGGATAATCCATTTAATTATGAACCAGTAGGAGACATTTAAGAGGATCTGCTTCAGCAGCCGCAAAGATCCACACTTATTTGGATCAATAGAATGATATTCCACTAAATATTGGCATCACAGTCTGGATCTGGTAAACCCACCTTTGTTGATGCCTTCAGAGGCATCAACAACAGCACTGGTAGAACAGGGCTTAATTTATAAATCATGAGGTGCTGGACGACAGATGAATCAGCGTGTGAGTCTCTCTATAAACGCACCCCTCCTCTCTGCATTTCTTGTAAACCAGTTGCTTTTACTGATGGGGATGAGGAAAACTGACAGACACTGATTGCTCATGTGGCTAACAACAGACGTTTTCATTGGTCACTTCACTGACTGTAAGGAGCTGTGCAGAGCTGTACAGAAAAAGGAGTTAGACCTTGCTGATCCAAGTGCCTAACAAGTTAAGTGATATATTTACAGTTGCACATTGCACTGTAGTGTGTGTTACAATGTTTGTTTATTATGGTTAAAGGTTCATCAATTCAGTATTAACTCCATATTAATGATCAGTGTTGGGAAGTAATTACATTACTATTTCCAGTAACGAGTAGTGTGATTACAAATAAAGTTTCAGTTCTAGCATTACAGTTACCCTCAAACCAAATAGCTCGCTACAACATTACTTTTGTAATCACATCACTGCTGACTTGAAATACAACAATCACAGCAGTGGATTCATTTTTATAATCATGGAGCTGCTTATGCACGTCACAAAGCAGCAAGTTTGGAGGACAGAAAGGGCTGGATATACTCTCATTACTTTGATTTTGTTGGGAGGAAAGAAGACAAACCTGCGGTGTGAAATACTAAGTATTGTAGTGAGTAATGCTGTGTTTTGGGGAGAGAGGCAGAAGAGAGCAGGGTGAGTGGCTGCACGTGAGATGAGGAGAGCAAGTGATGCACTGTGGGAGGGAGTGTCTCAGAGATGTATTTACACTAGGAGAATGACTGGGCGCACCGGTCTGTGGACAGCAGAGTGTTCAGTAAACGTGACAGGGCAGAAGCCCAGCCGAGCCAGCTGTATGACGCACTCAGACCTGGGGGACCATGTAGGGCTACCGGCTGGTGAAGATGGTTAGCGTGGTCAGGGAGAGATTTCCTCTTGAGGCAGGGCGAGGGGAATTAGGACTGCGTTTGTCCGCTCTCTTCGCTGGACCACCAGTGGTCTCCGCGGCAGACTGTGACTGAGGCCAGACCAGCTCCAAAGCTAAGTGATCTTTATTAATTGACATATTCATTCGCCGCTGCTTGTTTTGTATATGTCTGGTGTCATTTATTGTTAAATGTCATTTATTTTAAAGAGCAACTAAGAGCCAGAGTACCAGGATGGAGAAAGTGTTAAAGGTACCTAAATAAATCCTTTGGGGCTGCTGCCCTGATAGCACTGGTGTGTTTGTGGTGCAGAGTGGTGTGTTGTGCTCTGAGAGGCTTGTGATTCTGGGGTCGATTGCAGTGCAGTGTTCAGTTGCAGTGCCCTAAAGGGGTGTAATTCATCTGTGGTGATCTGTAGTGGTATGAGCTCCTATACACTTGTTTTGACCAGTGGCACTTAGGGGGAGCATAGGGCTCAGACTGTCTCTGCATACCTGTGTGCAAGGCTCTTTGCTGTATATGAATTTGTCCTAATATAGGTAATTGTTTATTACTTCTTAAATTCCTCCTCCATTCAGCGTCATCAGTTACATTGATGATGCGGACTGGCAGGGTACCCTGTTCAACCTTACAGACTGCCCGAGCCACCATAACATTACAAGGATTGGACACTGATTCAGCTGGCTCCAGCACTTCCTCTCGACCAGGCCCAGTGGCATTTTGGCAAGGGACATGTGTAGTGGTTTGTCCAGGGAGGCTAACAACGATTATGTGTTGCTGAAAGCAGCCCTGACATGATTTTTTGAGCTGTGTGATAGTGGTGATTGGAGCAGGGCTAGCTCTATGGCCTCATGAAGAAAGAGGCTTTACAGGCTAAAATAAAGTACCTTGCCTTTGCATCTGCACTCATAGCATCTGCACCAGTTCCTGGTGTCTCTTTTGCCACTGATATAACCATGCTGGTTGCTACCATCAGTCAATACAGTACAAAGTACAAAGACAACAAGGTGAACATAAACAAATCATTAGATACTGGACGGCTGAGAGCCTGCTGACCCAGTGGGTCAGGGGGAGAAAAAAAGTCACAGAACATATTTGAAGATTTCTTCAAAATCACATTTTCATTGCAAGCCACAAATTCATATTCTGGGTAACTGATATGTCATGTGGTTGAAAACAGTCCTTAATAAACTATAAACTGATAGACAGCAAACTGTTTGTCTGAATAAGTGCCAGTGCATACCTCAGAGGGTGCAGCTCTCTAATGTAAACACACCCCTCCTCTCTGCATTTCCTATAAACCAGCTGCTTTCACTGATAATGGGGTCGAGGAAACAGGACAGACACTGATTGGCCATCATGGCTCACAGCAGACATTTTCATTGGTCACTTCATTGACTGTGTAAGGAGCTGAACTTTGTTCAACTCTGACACAGTACAGCTGTGCAGAAAAAGAAAAACCTTATTGCTGAGTAACAACGATCCAAGTGCCTCATACGGTAAGAGATATATATTTACAGTTACACATTGCACTGTATTATGTGTATGTTTATGACTGTTCATTGGTTTAATATTAACTCCATATTAATGATCAGTGTTGGGCAGTAATTACATTACTATTTCCAGTAACGAGTAGTGTGATTACAAATAAAGTTCCAGTTATAACATTACAGTTACCCCCGAACCAAATAGCTCGTTACAAATTTACTTTTGTAATCACATCTCTGCTGACATGAAATACAAGAATCACAGCAGTGGATTCATGTTTGTAATTGTCGCGCTGCGCGTGCACGTCACAAAGCAGCTGGTTTGGAAGACAGAAACAGCTGGATATACTCTCATTACTTTGTCGGGAGGAAAGAAGACAGGAACACTACTGCTGTAGGTGATGGTACTAAACTCCACTGCGAAAACCACGTCCTCAAACCTGCGGTGTGAAATACTCAGTACGACTGACAGCATGACAACGTGAAGCTCCAGGAAATACACCCCACCAAGGGTGAGCCCTCCTCGGCCGCGGAGGTCGTCTGTAGCCCTACACTGGCCAAACAACCGAAAGAGGACTTTAATAAGGACAGCTGCAGGCTACAAAATACTGATAATGCTTGTGGCATCATTTTCAAGCTATCTAGCCTTGGCTACAATGACCCTGACATTCACAGTGGCACACACGAGACATCATGCGCAATTTCCGCTTTAATGGGGTGTAACGGAAAAGTTATGTAACTAGTAGAATTACCGTTGGCAGGGAGGGATCAGAAAAGTAATATTACTTTTGAAAGGGGTAATGAGTAATATAGTGCATTTTTAGAGTAACGCTCCCAACACAGTTTATGACTTTGCTTTGCTCATCACTGCAACTTTGTCCTATATAACATACTTTGCACTGTCCCATGTAATGTGTAAATAGTAGAAGGTAATAAGGTTACAGTAGCCATCTCAGGTGACAAAGACAGTGAATATGTTTCTGAATTCAAACCCCTTTTTTGAAGTTTTTTGCTGCCCGCTAAAGGTCACTAACTGCAGACCAAAATTTACCCTGTAGTGTAGACTACACAGTTTTTAAATTTGGGAAACAGATGTACTTGAATGCAATCTCCTGTCTTTGTTATTATTATATATGATGATCAGACTTATTGTATTTCAATGCATGATTAGATGAGGGTAAGCTTTAATATGCTACTAATTGAAATAACGCAGTGATTTTTTGTTTTTCTTTATTTTTAAAGGAACACTATGGACAATCCATTTGATTATGGACCAGTAGAAGACTTTAAAGAGGAGCTGCTAACCAATGGACCTGCCTCAGCAGCTGCAAAGATCCATGATTATTTGGATCAGCAAAATAATATTCCACTAAATATTGGCATCACAGGAGAGTCTGGCTCTGGTAAATCCACCTTTGTTAATGCCTTCAGAGGCATAGACAACAGGGATGAAGGAGCTGCCCCTACTGGCTGTGTAGAAACCACCTTTGAGGCTACATGCTACCCCCATCCCAACTATCCCAATGTCACACTGTGGGATCTTCCTGGTATTGGCACCCCCAACTTTTCAGCTGACGAGTACCTGAATCGTGTTGAATTTGAAAGGTTTGACTTCTTCATCATCATCTCAGCTGATCGCTTCAGAGAAAATGATGTGAAGCTCGCTAAGGAGATTCAGAGGATGAAGAAAAAGTTCTACTTTGTTCGTTCAAAGATTGACCATAACTTACGTGATGAGGAAGAAAGTCAGAGGGACTTCAACGCAGAGAGGACTCTTAAGAAAATCAGGGACAACTGCATTCAAGGTAAGTCTGAGGTTAAAGGAGAACAAATGCCTAACATTTAAAGGTATATGCAACAAGAGTCACAGGTAGACACTGCTTCATTTGAGGAGACAAGAGCCAAAAATAACTTTTCACATGGGCAGCCCATGTTGAGAGGAAGAGCTAACAATGTTATCAGGTCATAAATGACTCATATAAAGACTGGCAGAGCCCCCCAGTGAGAGTCTGTTGGCTTGACTGCTCATCTTCTAAGATCTAAAACAACCTTTGTGTCTGGCCTGGAGAGAGCTGCTGGTGTATCCTGACACGAGGAGGCTCAGGATGTTTTCTAATTTCATTGTAATTTCATCATCTGAAATAAACCTCTCTGTTCTGTTTGTGACACAGGTCTTGAAAAACAAGGCTTTGAGTCTCCTCAAGTCTTCCTGGTGTCCAGCCGTCAGCTCCACCTCTATGATTTCCATCTGTTAGAGGAGACCCTTGAAAGAGAACTTCCTGCACACAAGAAGAATACTCTGCTGCTGGCCATGCCTAATGTCAGTCATGGTATCATCACCAAGAAGAAAGAGGCTTTACAGGCAAAAATAAAGTACCTTGCCTTTGCATCTGCACTCATAGCATCTGCACCAGTTCCTGGTGTCTCTTTTGCCACTGATATAACCATGCTGGTTGCTACCATCATTGAGTACAAAGTTACCTTTGGTCTTGATCCCAAGTCACTGCAGAGTCTTGCTCGTAGTGCACGCATGCCTTTGGATGATCTTAGAGCAGTGATGACATCACAGCTGGGTTTAAAGGAAATAAATAAAGAGCTTATCATTAAGATGTTGTGCTTGTCTGTAAGTGATGCTGCATTAATGGCAGCAGAGGAAGGGTTCAGATATATTCCATTTTTTGGAATCCCAGCAGCAGCATCCCTCTCTTTTATCTCCACCTACAAAGCTCTTAATACTTTCCTGGACATGCTTGCTGAGGATGCACAGAGGGTATTTACAAAGGCCCTGGGTTTGGACACCTCAGTGTGACACCATGAGCTGAATGGAAATGTGGCACATTTAAAACTGTTAGTGTACAGTGCAAATGAGCTTCTGAATTATTCTTGTAATTGTGATGTTATACTACTGCAGGCAGCATATACAAATCATAATTTTCTAATCTAGCGGCATATTTCACCAAATATTTTGAGCAATTCAGAAATTGTGATGGTTTCTATCAAAGTACAATATTTTTTCTAAATGAAATTTTAAAAAATGTTTGAATGATCAAATAAAGTGTTCATTGTTGTTCCAGTGTTTGCTCTATGAGTTCTTCATGTTACATACCAGAACAGAACCAGCGGACAGTATTTAAAATTAACTCTATCATTTTGCAAAACTCCTCATAAATAAACCTGATTTAAATCTCATCAACATGTAAATGAAGTGACAGTCACCTTTTGTTATAGTTGGAAGCACCTCTGGTGGTTTAAATGCTCAGCAACATCCAGACATGGTTTGTGTCAGATTGTGCATATCTTGTGTTGATCAGTTTAACAAACAGTCTGCATATGTAGGCCTTACTCACTGTAATGGAAGGAAATATTACAGCATAAAAGTTCATTAAAACGTGTCTATCCCAACTGTAGTATAGGAAGAAATAATTTAATTCAGCTGCATATCCACTTTGTGGAACGACCAGCCTGTGCAGGAACACCACCTGACCTTGTCTGAAATAGTGACATAAACTCACCCAGCTGGTGAAGAGAAACAGTCACTATCAGTGAGATGAGGGAGATCAGAGGAGGAGGCCGCAGGTCAGAGAGCACAGCGCTTGCTGATCAGACTAATTTTAATTAGTTAGTAAGAGTCATGTAGGCTGTAAAAGTCCAGAATATTTGGATCAACACAATAATATTCCACTAAATACTGGCATTACAGTCTGGCTCTGGTAAATCCATGTTTGTTGATGCCTTCAGAGGCGTAGACAACAGGGATGAGAGAGCTGCCCCTACTGGTTGTGTAGAAACCACCTCAGACGTTACACCATACCTCCATCCCAACTATCCCAGTGTCACACTATGGGATCTTCCTGGTATTGGCACCACCAGTTTTCCAGCTGACAAGAACCTGAAGCTTTTTATTTAATAATTTTGACTTCTTCATCATCATCGCAGCTGATTTTGCCCTTCCCCCATTTGTGGTGCCAACTATGGATGACGGGCCCCTTAGCATTCGCCTGCACCGCCTATGCCATGGGCCGGCACTGAGATAAGCGGACGTGACTTCAGCCAGATGGTCTGATATGACTCTGACCAAATTCTGGCAGCCTAGGAGAAGCAGCAGTGCCCAGAGCTGATTATCAGAAAAAACAGGAAACGCCCTTAAATGTGTATTTGAAAGCTTGTGGAGGTGTCAGCTGATACTGCTTGTTTGTTAGATGTAATAAATTGTTATGATGTATCAGTTGTTTGGATTTCAACCCTCAAATGTCCAATCCTGTGTTTTGAGCCTCTTTATTCCACAACAATCACTGCAGCTTTTTTATGTAACATACTTTGAATTGTCCTAAATGTAGTTTATTAATAGTCTTGTGTAATGAGGTTACTTGGGTTATTTAAAGGAACAAAGACACGATGAATACATAAGTGATTTAATTTTTCCATGTTTTGATGTTTCTCTGCTGCCCACAGTAGATCACTGACTACAGGCCAGAATCTAGCTTACAAGTTCTTAATTTTGGAGGAAAAAAAAAACATATTTAAATGCAATCTTCTCATGCAGTGTTTATGCATATTATAATTATATTATAATCAGAGTCATTGTGTTTTTGATAAGCTGTAAACCTAGTAAAGGCAAATAGTGTTTTTTCTGAATAAGTGCCAGTGCATACCTCAGAGGGTGCAGCTCTCTAATGTAAACACACCCCTCCTCTCTGCACTTCTTGTAAACCAGCTGCTTTCACTGACAGTGGGGTCGAGGAAACAGGACAGACACTGATTGGCCATCATGGCTCACAGCAGACATTTTCATTGGTCACTTCACTGACTGTGTAAGGAGCTGAACTTTGTTCAACTCTGACACTGTAGAGCTGTGCAGAAAAAGAAAAACCTCCTTGCTGAGTAACAACGATCCAAGTGCCTCATACGGTAAGAGATATATATTCACAGTTACACATTGCACTGTATTATGTGTATGTTTATGACTGTTAAAGGTTCATAGGTTTAATATTCAGTCCATACTTATGACTTTGCCTTACTTATCACTGCAGCTTTACCCATATAACACATCCTGCATTGTCCCACATGTAGTGTATTAGTAGTTTCATCTAGAACAAAGACACAGTGATTATGTTTCTGAATTGATGTTTTGATATGTTTTGCTGCTCACCTAAAGATCTCTGATTGTCAAAGATCCAGGCCACAATTAAGCTTACAGTATATGCAAGATCTGAATGTTTGCAGGAAAAAAAAAAAATGCAATCTAATGCAATCTTTTATGCATATTATAGTAAAAGCTATTGCATATTTATGCATGATTAGATAAGGAGTCTCTAAATCAAAATTTTCTGTTGTCTTATTTTTCAGGGAGCGCTATGGCTTGTCCATTGGAGTATGAAGCAATAGAAGAAATTAAAGAGGCACTGCTAACCAATGGACCTGCCTCAGCAGCTGCAAAGATCCAGGAGTATTTGGATCAGCAGGATAATATTCCACTAAATATTGGCATCACAGGAGAGTCTGGCTCTGGGAAATCCACCTTTGTTAATGCCTTCAGAGGCATAGACAACAAGGATGAGAGAGCTGCCCGTACTGGTCCTGTAGAAACCACTGTAGTGGCTACACCCTACCCCCATCCCAACTATCCCAATGTCACACTGTGGGATCTTCCTGGTATTGGCACTCCCGACTTTTCAGCTGACAAGTACCTGAAGGATGTTAAATTTGAAAGGTTTGACTTCTTCATCATCATCTCAGCTGATCGCTTCAGAGAAAATGATGTGAAGCTCGCTAAGGAGATTCAGAGGATGAAGAAAAAGTTCTACTTTGTTCGCTCAAAGATTGACCATAACTTACGTGATGAGGAAGAAAGTCAGAGGGACTTCAACGCAGAGAGGACTCTTAAGAAAATCAGGGACAACTGCATTCAAGGTAAGTCTGAGGTTAAAGGAGAACAAATGCCTAACATTTAAAGGTATATGCAACAAGAGTCACAGGTAGACACTGCTTCATTTTAAGGAGACAAGAGCCAAAAATAACTTTTCACATGGGCAGCCCATGTTGAGAGGAAGAGCTAACAATGTTATCAGGTCATAAATGACTCATATAAAGACTGGCAGAGCCCCCCAGTGAGAGTCTGTTGGCTTGACTGCTCGTCTTCTAAGATCTAAAACAACCTTTGTGTCTGGCCTGGAGAGAGCTGCTGGTGTATCCTGACACGAGGAGGCTCAGGATGTTTTCTAATTTCATTGTAATTTCATCATCTGAAATAAACTTCTGTTCTGTTTGTGACACAGGTCTTGAAAAACAAGGCTTTGAGTCTCCTCAAGTCTTCCTGGTGTCCAGCCGTCAGCTCCACCTCTATGATTTCCATCTGTTAGAGGAGACCCTTGAAAGAGAACTTCCTGCACACAAGAAGAATACTCTGCTGCTGGCCATGCCTAATGTCAGTCATGGTATCATCAGCAAGAAGAAAGAGGCTTTACAGGCAGAAATAAAGTACCATGCCCTTAAGTCTGCACTCATAGCATCTGCACCAGTTCCTGGTGTCTCTTTTGCCACTGATATAGCCACGCTGGTTACTACCATCAGAGAGTACAAAGTTACTTTTGAGATTGATAGCGAGTCACTGCAGAGTCTTGCTCGTAGTGCACGCATGCCTTTGGATGATCTTAGAGCAGTGATGACATCACCACTGGCTACAAATGAAGTAAACAATGATGCTGTTAAGACACTTTGTGCCGATGCCACTGCATTTATGGAAGAAGGGATAGCATCTCTATTTATTTCATTATTTGTAATCCCAGCAGCAATGATTGTGTCTTTTATCCGCACCTACAATGTTCTTAATGCTTCTCTCGACATGCTTGCTGAGGATGCGCAGAGGGTGTTTACAAAGGCCCTGGGTTTGGACACCTCAGTGTGATATTGTGAAGTGAACAGCAGTGGCATTTAATGGCACATTTAAAGCTGCAGAGAAAGAGCCTTTGAATATTTTTTAAATAAATTGCATTGTTTTTTAATCAGCACTGTATTCAATTCATAATCTTGTATTCTAGCTGCACATTTTAGCAAACATACACCACAAGTTTTGCAGTTGATCACTCCATCAGTGGTCTCTGTGTAAATGTTATTTGTTTGTATGAAAGCAAATATTAATGGAAAATGTCTCATAGCTTGTTAACACATTAAAACATGCCTCTTTATCCTTTTATAGCAGGAAAGAACAGTATTGTATTTTTTTATAACACTGTATATGCAAATACATATTTTAATCATGTTTCTGGTGCATTGCCATTTTGAATCATTCCTCATAATATAACTTGCTAATCTATCTCACACTGTGTGTCATGACTGAGGGTATTAATAGTTTCTGTATTCATAGTAAACACTTAGTTATCAGTATGAGCCTCTGCACCATGCAAAGCTACTTACACAAGTGAACAGAATATTAGAAACACTGCTGTCTTCTCTGATTTTTTTTATGTTCACAAGTTCTTGATGTGTGTTATTGTGTCTTGTTGGTGCCTGTAGATGGTTGTGATGAGTGTTTACTGCCCTCCAGTGGTCACTGGGAGGAACTACAACACAACGTCCTTCAAAGGAAATCACACTGCTACCCAGCAGACACACTACGTTGTATTAACGTTGGTTCTTGGTTGGATATGGGTTGCAACGTTGGACAACCAAAAGCCAACGTTGATACAACATCTAAAGCTAACGTCAGTTCAACGTAGAAATTTTAACGTCAATCTGACGTTGTCATTTAGTTGGTTTCAAGTTGTGTTGGCTAGTAACCAATATCCAACGTCTACTCAACGTTGAGTGCTAACATTAAATTGACGTCGGGTATATAACCTAAGCCCAACGTCTTCTAAACGTTATATTGACAACATCCAGACAATGTTAAATTCCAACGTCAACCCGACGTTCTCATTTAGTTGGTTTTAAGTTGTGTTGGCAAGTAACCAACATCCAACGTCTGGTCAACGTCAAATACTAACGTCAAATTGACGTAGAATACCGACATTCAGTTGTCGGGTTTACAACCAAAGCCCAACGTCTTTTAAACGTTATATTGACAACATCCAAACAATGTTAAATTCCAACGTCAACCCGACGTTCTCATTTAGTTGGTTTTAAGTTGTGTTGGCAAGTAACCAACATCCAACGTCTGGTCAACATCAAATACTAACGTCAAATTGACGTAGAATACCGACATTCAGTTGTCGGGTTTACAACCAAAGCCCAACGTCTTCTAAACGTTATATTGACAACATCCAAACAATGTTAAATTCCAACGTCAACCCGACGTTCTCATTTAGTTGGTTTTAAGTTGTGTTGGCAAGTAACCAACATCCAACGTCTGGTCAACGTCAAATACTAACGTCAAATTGACGTAAAATACCGACATTCAGTTGTCGGGTTTACAACCAAAGCCCAACGTCTTCTAAACGTTATATTGACAACATCCAGACAATGTTAAATTCCAACGTCAACCCGACGTTCTCATTTAGTTGGTTTTAAGTTGTGTTGGCAAGTAACCAACATCCAACGTCTGGTCAACGTCAAATACTAACGTCAAATTGACGTAGAATACCGACATTCAGTTGTCGGGTTTACAACCAAAGCCCAACGTCTTTTAAACGTTATATTGACAACATCCAAACAATGTTAAATTCCAACATCAACCCGACGTTCTCATTTAGTTGGTTTTAAGTTGTGTTGGCAAGTAACCAACATCCAACGTCTGGTCAACATCAAATACTAACGTCAAATTGACGTAGAATACCGACATTCAGTTGTCGGGTTTACAACCAAAGCCCAACGTCTTCTAAACGTTATATTGACAACATCCAAACAATGTTAAATTCCAACGTCAACCCGACGTTCTCATTTAGTTGGTTTTAAGTTGTGTTGGCAAGTAACCAACATCCAACGTCTGGTCAACGTCAAATACTAACGTCAAATTGACGTAAAATACCGACATTCAGTTGTCGGGTTTACAACCAAAGCCCAACGTCTTCTAAACGTTATATTGACAACATCCAGACAATGTTAAATTCCAACGTCAACCCGACGTTCTCATTTAGTTGGTTTTAAGTTGTGTTGGCAAGTAACCAACATCCAACGTCTGGTCAACGTCAAATACTAACGTCAAATTGACGTAAAATACCGACATTCAGTTGTCGGGTTTACAACCAAAGCCCAACGTCTTTTAAACGTTATATTGACAACATCCAAACAATGTTAAATTCTAACGTCAACCCGACGTTCTCATTTAGTTGGTTTTAAGTTGTGTTGGCAAGTAACCAACATCCAACGTCTGGTCAACATCAAATACTAACGTCAAATTGACGTAGAATACCGACATTCAGTTGTCGGGTTTACAACCAAAGCCCAACGTCTTCTAAACGTTATATTGACAACATCCAAACAATGTTAAATTCCAACGTCAACCCGACGTTCTCATTTAGTTGGTTTTAAGTTGTGTTGGCAAGTAACCAACATCCAACGTCTGGTCAACGTCAAATACTAACGTCAAATTGACGTAAAATACCGACATTCAGTTGTCGGGTTTACAACCAAAGCCCAACGTCTTTTAAACGTTATATTGACAACATCCAAACAATGTTAAATTCCAACGTCAACCCGACGTTCTCATTTAGTTGGTTTTAAGTTGTGTTGGCAAGTAACCAACATCCAACGTCTGGTCAACATCAAATACTAACGTCAAATTGACGTAGAATACCGACATTCAGTTGTCGGGTTTACAACCAAAGCCCAACGTCTTCTAAACGTTATATTGACAACATCCAAACAATGTTAAATTCCAACGTCAACCCGACGTTCTCATTTAGTTGGTTTTAAGTTGTGTTGGCAAGTAACCAACATCCAACGTCTGGTCAACGTCAAATACTAACGTCAAATTGACGTAAAATACCGACATTCAGTTGTCGGGTTTACAACCAAAGCCCAACGTCTTTTAAACGTTATATTGACAACATCCAAACAATGTTAAATTCCAACGTCAACCCGACGTTCTCATTTAGTTGGTTTTAAGTTGTGTTGGCAAGTAACCAACATCCAACGTCTGATCAACGTCAAATGCTAACGTCAAATTGACGTAGAATACCGACATTCAGTTGTCGGGTTTACAACCAAAGCCCAACGTCTTTTAAACGTTATATTGACAACATCCAAACAATGTTAGATTCCAACGTCAACCCGACGTTCTCATTTAGTTGGTTTTAAGTTGTGTTGGCAAGTAACCAACATCCAACGTCTGGTCAACGTCAAATGCTAACGTCAAATTGACGTAGAATGCTGACATTCAGCTGTAGGGTATAGAACCAAATCCCAACATCCGCTCAACATTACATAATGACAACATCCAAATAACGTTAAATTCTAACATCAAGTCAAGTCAAGTCAAATTTATTTCTATAGCACATTTACAGACAGCAACAGATGAAACCAAAGTGCTTCACTTAAAAACAGTGCATAAAGAGCTTGATAAAAATATACAGAGGGTAATTAAATATAATAATAATAATAAAAAAGCCTAGCTTATCTATGGGAGGGGGTGGCTGGACACTTATTTAAAAGCAAATGAGAAGAGGTGGGTCTTGAGGAGGGATTTAAGGACCTCCAGGGTCTCAGCTGCTCTGATGTGAGGGGGGAGTGTGTTCTAGAGTTTGGGGGCTGGTCTTTTGCCTGGCCTTTGGCTCCACCAAGCGCAGTTGGTCAGCTGACTGTAGCTCTCTGGAAGGGTTGTAGTAGCGCAGGAGTTTTGACAAATAAGCAGGGGCCAGTCCATGAAGGGATTTGTAAATGGTGAGTAGTACCTTGAAGTCAATACGCTGGCGGATGGGGAGCCAATGGAGGGAGGTGAGAACCGGGGTGATGTGCTCATGTTTACATGTGTGGGTGAGGAGATGAGCAGCTGCATTTTGTACCAACTGTAGACGACGTAGCTGGGACTTCGCGATGTCGATGTATAAGGCGTTGCAGTAATCCAGCCGTGATATTACAAAGGCATGGGCTGCTGTCGCTAGGTCGTTCAGGGACAGGTAGGTCTTGAGCTTGGCGAGGATTCTCAGCTGGAAGAAGCTGTTTCTAACCACGGCGCTGACCTGCTTCTCGAACTTGAAGTCGCTGTCGAAGATCACGCCAAGGTTTCTCACAAAGGTCCTGATGTTAGAGGCGAGGGGGCCTAGGGCATCGGTGGAGAGGGCCGGAGAGGTTTTTGCCAAAGATGATGATCTCGGTCTTGCTCTCGTTGAGGTTTAGGAAGTTTGCACCCAGAGGACACGCTGGACAGAGAAAGTTTGGTCGGTCAGGTAGGACTGGAAGAAGTGCAGGTTCTGTTGATATAGCGCAGCTACATCAAGCTGATGTAGTTATTTAGTAGGTTTTATGTTGGCAAGTAACCAATGTCTTGTCTGCTAATGTCAAATCAACGTAGAATAGACTGATATACTTTGCCAGTGTGAGGTTATATACCTAAGACTCTGAACCAAGACAACACAGTTATGGCCCATTTCTCTGCTGCTATAGCAGACTGGTTGACACTGATCTATCAGCTGCATCTGCATAGACGGCTGTGCCTCTGACAGTGATGTAAAGCCTGGAGACCGATGCAGTAGCCATGTAATTCATCTGGCATTTTCCTTTAATTTTCGTACGGATAAACCCATGGGAAGGAAATAGCCTCTATATCACATCACATGACGATGTAATGCAGAGGTTCTGAAACATTTTATGGACCCCAAAAATGGGCTGTGGACCCCCATTTGAAAAGTTCTGAGCCAAGGAGGTCACAATTAGATTTTTCTGTCAACTCACACCCATGTAGGCCTGCTCCAGTGTCTGATCTCTGTCAGATGCTGAAACAAAAAGCCCCACATACAGATGCAAATTTTATGAACAAGTAAGGTTGTTAGTGCATATCAAATTGGTGGTCTGTGACCTATAGTCTACATAAAACTGCTGGTCCTTGAAATTTGAGAATCACAGTGCATAGAATTTACTGAGATTATAGAACTAAACCAACATTCAGTCACTTACCAGCTTTGTATTTGTGTTCACACTACCCAACTGGACTTTGGACTCTAGGTCCAAGCCAATTCACTGACCTTGAAAAGGTTGGGTGGATATTTGGGGTTGTACCTCTACATGGCAGGCCACAGAAGGCCTGATGCATGTCAAGTTTTAAAGCACCCTGGCATCTGTTACATAAGATCTGCTGTGCCATTTTGCACTCTGCAAGATTAGAAATGTCCTTTATGTCAGTGATTGAGTTATTTGTGTTATTTGTTTGAAGAACTTTCCCTCACCATGGATGGGCCCATCGGGACCTGCAGATGCTCTGAATAGCCTACTATCTGAAGGGTCATTATTTAGTTTAGTCTATTGCCTATTACTATTATTATATTATGATTATTATGATTATTATGGTGATGATGGTTATTACTATTATTATTATTATTATTATTATTATTATTATATTGTTGGAGGTAATGGTGACCAAATATTCAAATGAACAGTTGAAACTGTTGAAACTTCCTTCATTTTGTGATTTCAACCTTATATCTTCATTTCTCACTGTCTACTTACAAAACGTTTATAAATCTAAAATCTCTTATCAGAATAGAGATTGGAATAAAATGGACTCGTGTGTTTTATGTCGAATTAATACTTTTTATAATGCTGTCACTGGGATAACCATTTGGTGGAACCATAAATCGGGAACTACGTTTCTTTACGGACGCTATTTTACATACAACACGCATCACATAACGTCACATCCGGCCTCTCCTGCCTCGACCACATGCTGCACGCTGCACGCCGAATGGGGACGCATGCCAAACGTTAGCGTCCTCGACTCTGACCAAGGTAATGACTGCAATTTAATAAGCCACTATATGGTTGTTCTGTTATCATGTGGCACAGCTAACGTTAGTTTGTAATAATGGATGATTGTATTTTGACGGTATGTCCGCTCTATTGTCCCGCGCTAGCTAACGTTAGCTAGCTATCAGCTAGCTAGCTAACGTTAGCTAGCTATCAGCTAGCTAGCTGATAGCTAAATTGCTTCTGTCGGGAGTGAGGGACCGGCCAAACTGCAGGTCCAAAAGCGTTTTTCAATGCATTCAGTATGGGCATACACTGCATGAAAAGAGGGATTTCCGTCAGTATGCGGCACTGTAAATTGCCGTGGAATTTCAGGTTTACGGCTGCGCGCGGCAATTTACAGGCAACACAGAAAACTGCCGGAAACTGTCGTAAATTGTCGTGGGCCTTGCTTGGCAGTTGTCCCCCCTTCCCCTAATTCTAGGGGAGGCTTTAACATGTAAATGAACATGCTGTGAGCTATAGAAATGCAAACCAGGGGAGCAGGGGGAGTTTCACTCCCCACACAGAGGTGACATTTCTCTAAAAGGTATTAGCTTCATTCATCTCTGGTATAAATAGATGAGGCTTGGTATAGTCTAATTATAGACTCTTAAATTTTAGCTTGCATTGATTTATTTCATGAAAGTATGCTAGATTAATTACTGTGTATGGTCATTAGCAGTGGTCAATGTTAAATAAAAAAGATACACAAAACAATTTATTTCAACAATTAGTTTTAACCAAGCTTTGCCACAAAGGTCAAATGTGCATTCCATGCAAACAACATCACAGTCTCCTAGAGCTCAACCACTGTGCGTAGTGGCATGACTGCAGTGACCTCTTCCGTAAACAATGATCATGTGATTGGAGGAGCCCGACGAGCCGTCTATCCAATCACGTGCGAGCTCGGCATGATTCAAACGGAAGACCTCGCAAGACGAGCATATCACCAGTCCTGTTTTTACTCCTGTAAATTCAGACAGTCTCCTCTATGTCGCGCGTTTTTCGCTGCTTTGCTGTTTCGTGAACTACAATGTCTGGACGGCGTCTCTCCTTCAACACCCGGAAACTCCTCAGCATGGACGAAGACACAGCTGAACGCTATCAGTGAGCTGTCTGCCAGCTTGCTGTGTTTGCTGCCGATATGACTCAGCAGTTCACCGCAGTAAACTCGTGTGGAGGAGACTAACTAACAAGAGGAGACGGTGCACAATCCCCAAACGGCGGTAAGAATATATTCAGTGACTGCTAGCTAAGCTAAAAGTAAAAGAACAAATGAAGAAGCAGAGCCAGTCTAAGTTTGGTTATTAAAGTGTATTTTTTGGTCTTGTAATTTACAGGAAGCAGTACGCCGTCTCCACAACTCGGAGACAAATTGTTTGCACTATGAACCGGAGCGAGGGTAAGTTTAAAGAATATGCTTTCATTCTGCTGTATGAGGAAACGTTCAGACACGTTATTGACCGATCTTAACCGTCCATTTTGTTTTTCACAGACTGACCTCGCCTCATAACGAGGCCGTGACTTGCTATTTACTGAGAGCTCTGTCTGTAAGTCCGGATTCACTTGATGTAATGACGCCATTGTGTGTAAGTGACTTTTACTGTTTATTTTTTACTTTTTACTGTGACTTTTAGATCAGACTCGTTGTTGGTCAGTGTGACTATTTTTCGGGTGCATTAATAGATGTGTTGTGTCAATATGCAGTGCACTGCGCAGTACTTATTGTCTTTACTGATTGTTTTTACAGCTGCTGGAAGTGAGACAGAGTGTTCTGGCGGAGGACGAGGTGGACCTATGGATGTGCGCCACCATAGACATGATGTCTGATGAGGAAGACGGCACACTTGACGGGGTGTCTGGGTGGACTGTGCGACCTCCGTGGTTCCGCAGCAGGAGCTGACTGAACTCTGTGCCACGCTGCAGTCAGATTGGAGGCGAAGCCGAACTACAGGGCAGCACCACAGACGTCTGCAAGATGGAGCACATGCAGACAGATCGCCGTCAGATGCCTACAGCTCCGAGGCGGTGAATAATAGACAGTTGATGGCGCTGTATGATTTTGATTTGTTGTTGAAATCTCCTACTTGTACTTGTACATAGTTGTGTGTTATAAATAAAGCTCTTTATTTGAATAAACATGTTCCTCGCTAATGTTCCGTTACTCAATAAATTCATTCATGTCCTTGATGGTAATAATAGTGTAGCCCATAGGATAACAATGACATGAATATACAACATAATAATTTTATTTAAATGTTTAATAATAATTATACATTTATTATAATTATTATATTATAAGGGTTATTATTTTTAAAATAATTTTTATATTTTATTATTGTAGGGGAGGGGCTTACATTTATAAT
This sequence comes from Cephalopholis sonnerati, assembly GCA_019142605.1. NCBI lineage: Eukaryota > Metazoa > Chordata > Actinopteri > Perciformes > Serranidae > Cephalopholis > Cephalopholis sonnerati. The sequence continues at coordinate 13,003,957 of JAGQAX010000015.1, read as the reverse complement.
GACCCAGAGTGACCAATAGCGACAGATCTGTCGACCAATCACGAGTGATATTTCTTGTTTCAAAGTAGTGGTTTCATCCAATCCTGGAGTGAGGAGTTTCAAGCCAGACGCGGCTCTGCTGCTATTCATATGCTAATTAGAGCCATTAACACCTCCCGGGAGGTCTCCACATACGTCATGGGTCCGTTTTCGACAATTTCTGGCACCCGTAAACGCCACGTTCGCAGCCTGTAAATTGTCGGAAACTGCCGAAAATGAGTGAGATTTCCGGGCGTTTACGGGGACGAAAATCCCACTTTTCATGCAGTGATATGTGAAACATCAAAATACTTCAATAAAAAGTGAATTTTTTCACATTTTGACCCTATTAAAATGTGAAAAATTCACTTTTTGTTCACTCCTGACAGGAGCAATTGCAAAAATAAAAAACCCTACCACTCATTTAGATAAAAGTAGATGAGAAAATAGGGTCCAGGTTGAAAAATACCAAGTAATAATAGGAATAGGGAAAATAGGGGACATCAAGTAAAATTTATGCTGCTGTTTGTGTTGTTTTCAATGTGAAGCTGCTGTAAGTTCAATTACAATTGTCAGGCAGCTGTTTTATATGTGCTGCTGTTTTATATGCACTGTTTTAAAGAGTTCTAAAGAGTAAATTTGTGACCTAGATTTTTGTGTGCTCAAGCTTTTTTTTTTTTCTCAAGTGTTAGACCTGAAGAACCTGCCTTGGGGAGAGGGAGGCGCACCATGCTGCCAAGCAAGGACCGAAATGACAGACAGACTGAAGCCCCATATATATAGGGGGCTGATGTCCCACAGGGGACATTAAGTTAAATTTATGCTGCTGTTTGTGTTTATTCAGTGTGAAGTTTATTACAGTTGTTTATATATGTTTTATATGCACTGTTTTAAAGTTCTAAAGAGTGTTATATGCATTGTTTTAAAGAGTACAGTCACATTTGTGACCTAGATTTTTGTGCTCAAGCTTTTTTTTTTTCTTAAGTGTCTGTTAAGTGTCAAGTGACCTGAAGAACCTGCCTATCGATGTGCTGCTGTTTTATATGCACTGTTATTCATTATATGCACTATATGCACTTTTAAAGAGTTCGAAAGAGTAAATTTGTGACCTAGATTTTTGTGTGCTCAAGCTTTTTTTTTCTTGTCTTAAGTGTGTGTTAAGTGTTGGAGGTTAATGTTATCCAAACATTGGATTTTGACGTCAAGCCATCATTCAAAATCCATGTCTATTTAACGTTGGAGGATGTCGTCAACCCTACGTTCAAAATACAATGTCTATTTAACGTTGAAAGTTGACGTCAAGCCTACGTTAGGTTTTAACGTAAACCCAACTTTCAAATCCGCATCATACAACAGTAATTCAACGTTGGGAGTCCAACCAATGCTCAATGTCTATTTAACGTTGGAGGGTGACATCAAACCTACGTTCAAAATCCAATGTCTATTTAACGTTGGCGGTTGACGTCAAAGCTACGTAAGGATTTAACGTAAACCCAACTTTCATTTTTGCATCATAATCCAATGGTAATCCAACGTTGGGAGTCCAACCAATGCTCAATGTCTATTTAACGTTGGAGGGTGACATCAAACCTACGTTCAAAATCCAATGTCTATTTAACATTGGCGGTTGACGTCAAAGCTACGTAAGGATTTAACGTAAACCCAACTTTCATTTTTGCATCATAATCCAATGGTAATCCAACGTTGGGAGTCCAACCAATGCTCAATGTCTATTTAACGTTGGAGGGTGACATCAAACCTACGTTCAAAATCCAATGTCTATTTAACGTTGGAGTTTGACGTCAAGTCTACGTAAGGATTTAACGTAAACCCAACTTTCATTTTTGCATCATAATCCAATGGTAATCCAACGTTGGGAGTCCAACCAATGCTCAATGTCTATTTAACGTTGGAGGGTGACATCAAACCTACGTTCAAAATCCAATGTCTATTTAACGTTGGAGGTTGACGTCAAGTCTACGTAAGGATGTAACGTAAACCCAACTTTCATTTTCGCATCATAATCCAATGGTAATCCAACGTTGCAGTACAACATTGTTCAAACGTTACATCAACGTCAAGTGCCTGCTGGGTATTGATTTTAATGTTCATTATCATTATTCTTATCAATACCCTTTAATTATTGTTAATAAGAATTTTAGCACTATTGTTGATAGTGTTCATGATACATCCCAACTGTGTTTTTACATGTGTTAGAAATGTCACAGGGATGACGTCAGCATCAGTACAGTCTTTATTCTTGTTGTGCATTGTGTGAATAAAGATCATCAACTGAAGCTGCAACCCCATTATTAATTATTTTATTTATCAATGAATCTATTAGTCTTTTTTTGTTTGCTTTCATGCCTCTGCACAGTCATAGCCAAGGCTGGAGGCATTATGTTTTAAGGTTGTCCGTCCATCCATTTGTATGTCCGTCTGTCCCATTCTGGTGAACACAATATCTCAAGAGCACCTTGAGTGACTTTTTCCAAATTTAGCACAAATATGCCCTTGGACTAAAAAATGAGCTGATTGGAAAACAGTAGATGCCTACTCAGGTTAGTATATGAATTAAAACCACTGTATAATGTGTCAGCTTTGTATAATGATGATTGAAAGGAACCCTCTTTTAAAAAACACACTGCCTGGTTGTGGTTAATACAACAGAGGCTTGAACAATATTTTTGTTATTGTTTAATATAAGTAACAAACACATTAATACACAACAATTTGAAAGACATTAGCTTTATACTGGTACTGTTTCTGACCAAGGAATTTAATTTCTGTGGATCACTAAATAAAAGGGCATGCATTGTTATACTGCAAAGAAAAGCTTCAACATCACTTGTGAATCATGAAGTCCAATGAATCAGATATACATGTGGTACTCCAAATATTAGTTGCTGTAACATTTAATTGTTTAAATTTGTGTAGATATTGCTGAACTGATGTATTTGATAGAGGATAAGAAAATATTGTTCATGATAATTTGAATGACATACTTTATGAATGTGTTGTTTTGATAATTACATATTACTGTCAACAGGGATCAACAAAAAAAAGTTTCAGTCCTGTCCTAATCTATACAATCTCCTCTAGATTGTTGTGTTTCCACATTGAACATAATCAATCCAAAAAGTCCCATTTCTCCTGTATATGTCCATGTAATTGGAAGAACTTCAACAAGTGGTTATGTCTCCTGTTGAGATCAACTGTGGTTGGTCTATTTTAAACATCACCAATATGCAGTTTCTAAATGTTCAATGACCTGGTCATTCAAAAATCTTATGTATTTCAATATATCTTTTGAGCTATCTGAATATTAGGTTTTCATATCTGGCATATCTGGTTATTTTTGCTGCAACCAGTGGTGAAACTATTATAGCAATCAGTTCGTCCAATGGCACATGCCAGTGACTCTCCGCAGTGACGGTATATCAAGCCAAAACCCATTTATGTATTTTAAAGAAACAGAAACCAACACACCCACATCAACGGCAACAGAAAGCCCAGGAACTGGTGCAGCTGCTACACCTGCACTAAGTGTAGCATAGTATTTTATTTCGGACTGGAAAGCCTTTTTCTTCTTGTCAGTGACCTCCAGGCTGATGTTGGACATGGCCAGCAGCAGAGCATGCCTCTTGTGTGCAGGAAGTTCTCTCTCAAAGGTGTCCCCTTGTGTAGCATAGTATTTTATATTAAATGGCTTACCAATTGCCTCTCTGGCAGACAACAGTGTGTAAAGGAGGGAAATGTTAGATCAGAGTCCTTACCATCAAGGTTCAGTTTTAAGACCAGTGCTATGTGTGTGTGTATATATATATACACACACACACACACACACACATGTATGTATATATACATACATACATATATATATATATATATATATACATATATATATATATATATATATATATATATATATATATATATATATATGTATATGTATACACACATTAGCGGTGGGACGTGATTAAAAAAAAATCTAATTAATTGTAACTGTAATTAATCTCGATTAATCGCATTTTTTAAATCAAATATCAATATTTGACACAATAAGCTAAGTTTTTCAATTCAGATCAATTTTGGTTGACAACTGATGCTGACATCCTGTATCCTGTGCATCTTCTTCGCGACTCGCATTACCGCCACCTACCGGGCTGGAGTGTGTGTTGCCAGTGTGCCAGAAAGTCCTGTTTCCCTCTATCATGTAGAAAGAAGATTGTGGAAGCAATCTCTCTAGACTATGGTGATTTAATTTATCCCCATCAAAAAGTGGGCTGGCCTCCTCTTTCTATTTGAAGGGACCAGCATTTGTTTTTATTTATTTATAAGGGACTTATAAATAAAAATTACCCTCATATTTGACATCACTTATTGGCTGGAGAGCTGCAACACATAACACATGCTCACAGTAAATTATGCGATGGAATAATATAGCAGATATTGCTACATAGTTCACGCCCACATGCATCAATCAACATGACACCTCAGAGGAGGTCAACCTAAAGCATTACACACAGACACATTCAGTGTCTCAGTACTAGCTGCAATAACGTTGTGATGGCTAGTATTGTTTTCACCCTGTGAGTGTGTGTGTGTGTCATCATGACAAAATGTGGTCGTGGCACCAGTTGTAGCAGGAACTACCACAGAAGTCATTTTAAGTATGTTGGCAGGTGTTTACTGTATATATCTGTCTGTTTTGTGGACACATTTTGTCAAAACGGTAACATCACAATCTTGCAATATGCAGTTACAAAACTACATGTTTGCAGCTGAGATCGAAATGAACGTCAAGTTTCAAGATGGCACAGAGAGGCAGACACATAAACAACTGGCAAAGTACTAAAAACAGTCTCTGTTGTATGTTGGTGAAGATTCTCAAACTGGACTTATTTGAGTTTCTCAAAAATGTTTCACCTTTCATCCGAGACGCCTCTTTAAGTTCTGGAGCTCAGTTCTGCAGTTGCCTGCAGTTCAGCACTTAGAAGCTTCTGTTGTAGTTCCTGCTACATTTGGTGTCACCAGGATCACATTTTGCCATGATGAGCTGACCAGTGAGTTTTCTCTCACTCATGGTAGGACATTTTCATCAGTCACTGTCATCATCATCATCACCGCTGCTTGAACTCTGATAAACTCCAGTGTTTTTTTCTAAGGTTAAAGAAACTGCATGTTGACTTTTCTTGCAGTTGAACAGCTCATAGTAACTGACAGGGTGGTGTCCTCTTGTCTCATCTGTTTCAACATTAAGACTCCAGGTGAGTAGTTTCTAATATTCAGCAAAAGCCTTCTTTATATCCTGATGAAAAATCACTGTATAAAACTGGCACATTATGATACAGAGCAGCAACTAAAATTGAATAGAATTCACCTTCCTCTGTGTTATTATGTACATACCTGACTATGCCAAACTGATCTGCTGTGTTCAAGGTTATACAGCATTATAACATATTTTAAAAGAAGACAGGATTTCTAAAGATTTATTTTACATGTTCGATTTTCATTGGTATCCAGTGTTCATGTACATGATGTTTGACTATTGTAGGACTACACTTTCTTTTATTTATCAAAGATGATAATGACTTTAACCTTCTCTTTTACTCCATTTAACTGCAGGATTACCATGGAGGATCCATCTGATTTGCAATTGGAGTATTTGGTTCAGCAGAACAACATTCCACTAAATATTGCTGTCACAGGAGAGACTGACCACAACTTAGATGATGAGTGAAGAAGTCAGAGAGAGTTTAACGCAGGAAGGACTCTAAAACAAATCAGGTAAAACTGCATTCAAGGTAAGTGACTGATGTAATCACATATATTAATAGTGAGATTAATTACAAAATGCCCAAGCAACATAACTAGCATGTTGTCCAGCTGAAGTCCACACTGAAGGGTTAGGGGTAGGGGTAATGACACAACTTTATATAAATAGCAGTTATGTGATAAAACAAGACATAATGGAGCACCTGGCTCCAGATTACATTTCAGACCTTTTAATCTCTTATGAACCTTTGTGTAGTTTGAGATTCTGGGGCAGAGTTCTATTGTTTGTTCCAGGCTGAAGACTAAAGGGGACAGAGCTTTTGAAATCAGGGCCCCGAGGCTCTGGAACATCTGAGTCACTGTCTTTGTTTAAGTCTCCTATAAAAACGTACGTCTATCAGAAAGCATACCCTGATTTTATCCTGCCTGTCTGTTTTATTGCTGCTATTGATTTTAACTCTTGTTTATTATCTTAATTTTAGTCTTTGCCTTTTGTATTTTATCTTTTATCTTGGTGCCATTTTGTCACATTTTATTTAGTTTCATTCTCCTTGTGTTTTAAATGTCTTTAGTTCGTGAAGCATTTTGCAACTGTATATTTTAATATCTTATAACAGATATTTAAATGCAGAAATTAATGAAAGCATCTTATCACTTATAGCACAATAAAATGTGTCTCTGTGTTATATTAAAACAGGACAGAATAATATTGTATTTTTATATAAGACTGTGCAACAAATCTTTTGAATTAATTTGTGATGCATTGTCATTTTTTGACCATTTTCTAGACATATCTCGTTAATCAATGTTACACTTTGTGTTTCATGATTGTTAATAGTTTCTGTATTCATAGTAAACACTTAGTTATCAGTATGAGCCTCTGTACCATGCAAAGCTATTTACACAAGTGAAGGACAGATTATTAGAAACACTGCTCTAATTATTTTCATGCTCACAAATTCTTGACCTGTGTTGTCTTGTTGGTGCCTGTAGATGGTTGTGATGAGTGTTTACTGCCCTCCACTGGTCACTGGGAGGAACTACAATACAACGCCCTTTAAAGGAAATCACACTGCTATTGATTTTAATGTTCATTGTCATTATTTTTGGTACAAATGTTTATAGTCTTCATGATACATCCCAACTGTGTTTTTTCATGTTTTAGAAATATCACAGGGATGACGTCAGCAGCAGTGACCCAAGAGTTATTGGAGGCTATTTTGCAGAATCTTCAGAAAAACTAAGTATCTATCCCAAACTTGTGCGCACTGACCATGGCACAGAAAACTGTCTTGTACGAGAGCTGCAGAGACGTTTACGCACAAACCATGAGGATGAGAAAACCAACGCATTGTTGTTTCATTTTGCTCATTATAGTAGACATTTTGTTTTTAGGAAGAGCTGAATAACATCAAGGATGTCTGGAATGCACACCGAATCCAACCTGTGTCCAGCCCAAATGCGCCCTACGGAATCCCAAATGTGATGTACTCCACCCCAGAGTTATGGGACACTGAAGACTGTGCCATCACTTGATCAAGAGGAGCTGGATATGTCCAAAGGACAAAGTTGTATTCCTTGTGATGAAGATATATTTGATCTTTGCATGATACTTGTGGAGGAACTGGGCTTACAGTTCCCCAGTAAAAGCCCTCTGGAAGCTATTGATCTATATTTAACACTAAGGAATGCCATCAATATACAACTAAGTGATGACTAGATATTTTTTTGTAGTTTTAGCCTACAAGCTATACCTTTCTCACTCGTGTGTCATCAGTAGCAAAGAACTAATTTACACAGTGATCAGTTTTATTTGAAAAAGTATTAACTAAGTAACATAAGGCCTATTTTGAAATGCAGGAAATTTAAAGTGCTTTAAACAGCCACGGCTTGCATAGACATTATCTGCTGTGAATTATTTTTAAAAATTATTACAATTGTTAAAATGACTGTATTACATGAACAATACACTAACAATCATTTGTGCAACTGTAACTGTATCAAGAACAGAGTCTAGGCTTAACTTGAAGCTTCATGGATTTGTCTGTCTGTAGAAACCTTAAAGTATTTTACAACATGCATTTGAACAAATTAAAAAAAAGGTTGCTGCTTTCATGCATTGCAGTTCTTTAGTTTCTTTTTTTTTTTTTACAAAAATAATTTGCAAACTTAAAATTGTAACAGAATTTTGTTGAAAACATTACTTGACACTATATAATATAAAAACTGAATTCTAACCTTTTATTCAAGGCTGACAGATGTAGGGTATTTTTTAACAAAATATAAATAAAATGAAAACAAACAAAATTCTGTTTGTCCACACATATATGCTTTGTAAACGATCAAGTAATTTACAGTACAATGCTCTGGCATAGAAGACAGGTTTACGCTTTGAAAATGATTTAACTGGAATGCTTAGCCAAGCCTCACTTATTGACAGTTGGTTTTGATATTAATTGGAACTATTAAACTACAAAAGAGCAGGTCACTACACTTAAAATGATTTCAAGTACTGTACTTCTTGACAGCTGTAATATCAAAATCTTTAGAACAGAAGATGTTTTCAATCTGAACTGTTTTTTCTCCATACTTTCAAATTCTTCAACTTCATCAATTCAAACTTTTTGCTTAATGGTACAAAGAAATTATTGTAAAGGTGTTATTTATTTTTCTCTTGACAGTCCACTGACCTAAGGCAGGTTGCAACAGGAACCCAACATGTTAGGCATCATCACATTACTTAAATGTTGTCCTGGGTAACTAAAATGCTTCAGCATTCATTATTGTAATGCAACTAAACTGTGTTTGGCTTCTCCACATAATGTAATTGACACCTAACCAACATGAACAACATTTCAGTGAAAACATACACTATGTGCTCTATTGTGATTTTTTTGTATAATGAAAAACAAAAAGGAAGTGTGAATTTCAACATCTCAGAAAACATGCATGCCTACTGAGCAATTTGAGGTCTATACTATATCCATCACCCAAACTGAGCTGTTTAGAATCGCACTGAAATCACTGCAGAGATCGGGACAGTTCTGATAATTGATTGGTAACATGAGATAGCATCCACATGTGTTTGCTTGAGGACGGCACTAATATTCGCTGGTTTCAATGAAGTTGACAGTGATGTCACTTGCAAACAGAGGATCAGCCCCAGGACAGAAGCAAAGGAAGAGCCGTAAGCCATTCTTTTCCAGTTCCCCTACTTATCTCTTCAGGTGTCTGGCCACACAGCTCTGTGCTGCATTCATGGACAGTGGAAACTTCAAGATATCTTTTACACGCTTTGTTGTTGTACAATCTCTGCTCATTTCTGCTGTGTCAAAGCTGCAGCCAGACCCTTCAAAATAGGTCTCCAACAGTCAATTACAAACATGGGAGTTTGTATGAGGGCTTTGTGACCCTCCTGTGTCACAAGTGCAGATATGTTTTCTTCAGTTGGAATCTGATGGCATTCATGTGAGTCTAGAACATCAACGAGAGTGCTTTGATCAACAGATCCAAAGTTGTGAAGTGCCTGCTCAAGGATGTCCTTCTCTGGTTTTGAAACATAGGACATGAAAGACTCTCTGATACTGCTGTGGGTGGCACCACACAAGGCTTCTTTCAACAATGGAAGTGGAAGGTGTATGGGGAAATATCCTACTGCAAACCAGCCTTTGACAAGTATTCTTCCAATGGCTTGCCACTCATGAGTTTGGCACTCATGTCTGAGGTAGGGGGCCTGAACATTAGCACCCACAATGCATCTCTGTAGAACTCATTCCAGATTTCAGATAAGCAGTCTTGGAATAAACCTGAGTCTACTCCGTTTTCAAAAGATCGATTAGGAAGTTTCATTTGGATTGACACTTCTTTGTTCATAATTGTTGGATCATCAAATGCATTCATTAGGTCAGTGAGACAAAACCCTCTTCTTACTTCAACAACCACAGATATTGATATCCTCCACTGGAATCGTATCATCAAGATTGCCAGATTCACTCTCAGGAAACACTGCTCTTACGATAACGTCATTAAAGCTGCCCTCAGTCTGGTTGTCACTCAAATCTAAGCAATTCTCTGACCCACCATTTGTCTGAATACTGTCAAGCACATTTCCTGTTTCCTCACTCCATTCATTGTGCTCACTTGTCATATGTATTGTTTGGTTCATCAGGTCTCGTGGTTCTTGCACAACATTTGTGTCTGAAAAGTATGTCTCATCTAAAACCATCAGGAAAGTTCTTCACTGGACTGTTGAATGTCATCTGGAGGAGGTTGTTCATCTTTATCAGGTGTATGTTCTGGTGACAAGATGACAATGACATCTGTTTTGTTTGAAGAACTGTGTACCTTCTCTAGCTTCCTGGTGCAAAGGTATAGTCTCAGCAGTTTCACCTTAGTTTCTTCATTTAACTCTTCAATGGTACACTCTTCATCAAACAGCCTGTGATGGATATCCCGCATGTCAGAGTGAAGACTTTTGAGCTCCAAATACTTTGATTTGGTATGCAGCTTTTAAGTCACTTTTAAGTTGTGGCCTTTTGATAATGTCAGCTTCTTTTCACAACTCCTTTCTAGTTTTAAATAAACCAAACACAGCAGCACCTATAGACATCTTACATTTTCTGTTAAAATTCTAATAAGGAACATAATCCAGGTAACAACTGAATAATATGCTTTTGTGATCCTAATCACATCTAACAGAATTTGTTTGTTTTGTGTTTTTGTAGTACAAATGAATAACATTCAGAGAACAGAACAACTATGGCGTATTTATTGAAGGAAGAAAACAGCTGTTATAAAAATGCAAAAGAAAATTAGCCTTTGTGCAGCTAGATCATATAGATTAGTCATGCTATCAGTAGCTGAAGGGGAAGAGGGGATTTAAAAAAGTTAATAAGGTGAAAAATACTCATTACCAGGAAATGGACAGTTTCTTTCATTTGTAACATTTTTTATGAAGTGCTGTTAGTTCTTTGTATGTCTGTGTGAGTTCTAATTTATCCATTTAAACCAAACTCACATTGTGCTCAACAGTTTTCGAGATGATGGCCTCCTCAATCTTCCTTTTATGAAGAATATCAAAAAGATTATAGGACTCCATTTCCCTACAATGGAAGAGTATGAGTCTGTTACACTCATCATCAAACATAAATACATAATGCATGCCAAAGTGTCAAGAGAGCATAAGAGAAGGACAACATGCACTGTTTTCAGAATAAAGTAGGTTTTTGGGTACAGATAAGTTCTGCAAAGAACCAAAACTCAAACTTCAGTCTGTAGGCAGTAACCATGGAAGCATCCTGCTGTGAAGATCAATCAATCAATCCATTTTATTTATAAAGCCCAATATCACAAATCACAATTTGCCTCAGAAGGCTTTACAGCATACAACATCCCTCTGTCCTCTGGACCCTCACAACTGATAAGGAAAAACTCCCCAAAAAACCCCTTTAACAGGGAAAAAAAATGGTAGAAACCTCAGGAAGAGCAACTGAGGAGGGATCCCTCTTCCAGGATGGACAGACGTGCAATAGATGTTGTACAGAACAGATCAACATAATAAATTAACAGTAATCCATATGACACAATGAGACATAAAGAGAGACAGAGACAGAGAGAGATGCAGGGCAGACAGCAATGATAATAGCCTACAGCAACATTAATTTAGGTAACAATATTATAATCATAATTACGGTAATTGTGGTACAATATGTTGTAGGTATATATTAATATATGAGCTGTAAAATACAGTAGATGCCTACTCAGGTTAGTATATGAATTAAAACCACTGTATCGTGTCAGCTTTGTATAATGATGATTGAAAGGAATCATCTTTAAAAACACACTGCCTGGTTGTGGTTAACGCAACAGAGGCTTGATTTTTGTTAACAATATTTTTTTTATTGTTTAATATAAGTAACAAACACATTAATACACAACAATTTGAAAGACATTAGCTTTATACTGGAACTGTTTCTGACCAAGGAATTTAATTTCTGTGTATCACTAAATAAAAGGGCATGCATGGCATGGTGACTAAGTTCATCAGCTGGTCTTGATTTATAAAATACATTATTTTTTGTAGGATTTCTGCTGTTCAGTAAGAGCTATGCTTGCTGTCTCTGGGCTGTGAGTTAGTATCTGCACTAAACCTTACTTCAGTGTTCGGGTCTCCTCCTGTCACACCCCACATTTCCTTTTCTCACACTCAGCTCAAGGATTGTGGTGGACAGTGTTCAACCGAAAGTCACATCCACATGCAAAAAATATGAAGGAGGAAGCTGAGGTCAAAAAATACAGGTCTGTGTAACAGGTTGATACAGATCACTTCTCTCTGCATTTATTGTAAATCAGCACCTTGACAGTTAATGCTATTGTGTCTGCATGGGAAAATGTGGTGAACAGAGTTTTGTGTGACATTGATTGTGAACATATGCAACATCTGAGGGGTTGTTTTCCATTATCTGAAGTGAGGGTCAAAGGGCCCAGGGCTCTGTATAAATGTTATTTGTTTGTATAAAAGCAAATATTAATGGAAAATGTCTCATAGCTTGCAAGCACATTAAAGCATGCCTCTTTATCCTTTTAGAAGAAGAAGAAGCTTTATTGTCACTACAATAAATACAGTGAAATTTCGTTCAGTGCTCTCTTGTAGCAGCTACAATGTCCTTGTCATTAAATACACTGGGGGGGGGTCATGGTTCTTGCAGCAGTCTCTTCACAGCCATGGGGAAGAAGCTGTGTTTCAGTCTGTTGGTGCGGGCTCTCATGACTCTGAGTCTGCCAGAGGGAAGGCTGGTGAATAGAGAGTGTCCTGGGTGGGCGGGGTCATTCCGAATCTTTGTGGCCCGTCAGAGGAGACGGCTGGAATAGATCTCCTCTAGGCGTGGAAGTGGAGAGCCGATGATCCACTCAGCCGTCTTGATGACCCACTGCAGTTGTTTCTTTTCAGATGCAGTGCAGCCGGCGTACCACACCGTACAGCCATAGGTGAGGACACTCTCTATTGTGCAGTGGTAGAAGTTTCTCAGCAGAGGTGGAGGGAGTTTGTTCCTCCTCAGTGTTCTCAGAAAGAAGAGACGCTGCTGGGCCTTTTTGATGATGTGGGTGTTGTTCACAGTCCAGCCCAGGTCCTCCGAGATGTGCAGACCAAGAAACTTAAAGCTGGTGACCCGTTCCACTTCCTCCCCATTGATGCTCAGGCCTGAGTGCAGTGTGGTCCTCAACTTCCGGAAGTCAATAATGACTTCTTTTGTCTTCTTGGTGTTGAGGTTGAGGTGGTTGTCACTGCACCAGGCCGCCAGTGCTTGGACCTCCTCCCTGTATGGTGTCTCATAACCGTTGTTGATGAGCCCCACAACGGTTGTATCATCCGCAAATTTGATGAGGGTGTTGGAGCCGTGAGTAGCGACACAGTCATAAGTGTACAGTGTGTACAAGACTGGACTCAGCACACAGCCCTGAGGAACACCAGTATTGAGGACGATGGTGGAGGATGTGGAGGTACCCATTCTGACATGCTGGGGTCTGTTAGTCAGGAAGTCCTTGATCCACAGACAGAGGGGGGTTCCAAGTTGTAGTGTCTGCAGTTTGTTGATGAGTCTGCTGGGGCTGATGGAGTTAAATGCCAAGCTGAAGTCAACAAACAGCATCCTGATATATGTGTTGGGGCTTTCAATGTGGCTGAGAGCGGTGTGGAGGGTGATGGAGATGGCATCGTCTGTGGATCTGTTGGACCTGTAGGCGAACTGATGTTGATCAAAGCCAAGTGGGATGTGGGCCTTGACATGCTGTAACACCAGTCTCTCCATACATTTCATGATCACCGGTGTCAGGGCCACAGGCCGGTAATCATTCAACCCTGTGATGGCAGAGGATTTGGGCACAGGGATTATGGTGGCAGTTTTCAGGCAGGTGGGGACTGTGGCTTGCTGCAGTGAACGGTTGAAGATGTTAGTGAATACTGCAGCAAGCTGGTGAGCACATGATTTCAGCACGCTCCCTGGTACTCCATCCGGTCCTGGTGCTTTCCTGGTGTCGATGCCATGCAGGACTTGCAGTACCTGATGTTGTTGGATGGTGGGGGGCTGGTCGTGCTCTGATGATGTCAGCTGTGTGTCCTCTGCCTGTCTGTTGTCCTCTTCAAAACGGGAGAAAAAGGTGTTAAGCTGGTCTGGGAGAGAAGTGTCGGTGGAGGGGAGGGTGCTGTGGCATTGTTTGTAGTCAGTTATATTCTGTATGCCTTTCCACATGGAGCGGGGGTTGTTCTCCCTGAAGTTGGCCTCTATCTGCTCTCTGTACTTTGTTTTAGCAGCCTTGATGCCTCTGTTCAGGTCCGCTCTAGCCTTCCTGTAGGCTTCCCTGTCCCTTGACCTCAGTGCTGAATCCCTGGCCTGGAGTATTGCTCTGATATTGGCGTTAAACCAGGGTTTTTGGTTGGGAAATGTTTTCACCTGTTTCCTTGATGTTACATTATCCATGCAGAAACTGATGTATGATAGTACAGAGGAGGTGTGGAGTTCAATGTCTGGGTCTTCAAAGAGCTCCCATATGGTGTCCTCAAAACAGGAAAGAACATTATTGTATTGTATATGCAAATATATTTTTATTTATGTGTCTGGTGCATTGCCATTTTTAATCATTCCTCTAAATATAACTTGCTAATCTATCTCACACTGTGTGTCATGACTGAGGGTATTAATAGTTTCTGTATTCATAGTAAACACTTAGTTATCAGTATGAGGTTCTGTACCATGCAAAGCTATTTACACAAGTGAAGGACAGAATATTAGAAACACTGCTGTCTTCTCTGATTGTTTTTATGTTCATAAGTTCTTGATGTGTGTTATTGTGTCTTGTTGGTGCCTGTAGATGGTTGTGATGAGTGTTTACGTCCACCCTGCGTTTCCTTTTCTCACACTCAGCTCAAGCATTGTGGTGGACAGTGTTCAACCGAAAGTCACATCCACATGCAAAAAATATGAAAGAGGAAGCTGAGGTCAAAAAATACAGGTCTGTGTAACAGGTTGATACAGATCACTTCTCTCTGCATTTATTGTAAATCAGCACCTTGACAGTTAATGCTGTTGTGTCTGCATGGGAAGATATGGTGAACAGAGTTTTGTGTGACATTGATTGTGAACATATGCAACATCTGAGGGGTTGTTTTCCATTATCTGAAGTGAGGGTCAAAGGACACAAGGTCATTGTGATTTGTAATATTGGGCTATATTACAGGCCCCATAGAGTCTCCACGACTGCTGACTATCTTAGTATTCAAAATGTTTATCTTATTTTCTCTTTGGCAGTGTTTAATTATTATTAGATTTGTTTAAATAGGCCTTCTTTTTTTGCAAAGAAAAGTGTGAGTAGCTTCTAAAATTCATTAAAAGTTTCCAAACCAACCAAAGCTTTATTGAAATTGAAAAAAAAAAAATTATAACAGAAGAAATATGGTCAAAAGTTTGGGAGAGGTGAGATCCACCCTCCCTTCAGGGCAAGATGATTTGCTGTGGCAGCATGGGTGGTAATGGGTCTGTTTCAATAGATTTAAAAGAAAGTATATAAATATGTAACTTTGGCATCAACATCGGCAAAAAGACAAGATTAGATAATCCTGCAAAAATACTTTAATAACAAAACTGATGTTAGTAATCCAATGCAAGATTTACAAACTAAAAGAAGAAAGGACACCCTGTCTAATAAGAACACGCAGCTCTCCATGTTTCTTGGAAGTCAGCTGCCTTTCAGCTAACCAATGGGTTTCTGTCTCTCACAGTAGGACATTTTCATTGGTCACTGTCTTCACTGTAACTGTCTGAACTCTGACAAACCTTCCTATAGTTTCTTATGAGGGTACAGAAACTGGATGTCAACTTGTCTTGCAGCTGAACAGCTCATAGTAACTGACAGGGTGGTGTCCTCTTGTCTCATCTGTTTCAACATTAAGACTCCAGGTGAGTAGTTTCTAATATTCAGAAAAAGCCTACTTTATTTTAATGAAACATAGAAGGAAGCTGCTTCTGACTATCTAAAACAGGCACATTACAATACAGAGGATCCAAAAAATGGTAACTGTGTGTGTTCACATGAAAAGATTTCACCTTCTGTTATTGCTCATTCTGCATCGTAACAAGATATTTCAAAGGAAGAAGGGATTTCTTAAGATGTAGAGTACATTTCGGGTTTTCATTTTATTTAAAATTCTATGTAAACAATGTTAGATCATTGCGGGACTGCATTTATTTACCAAAAGACAATGATGATTTTTCACTTTTCTTTTACTCCAGTTTCAAAGAATTACCATGGAGGAGCCACTTCTTGGTGATTCAGATGAAGACATTAAACAAGCACTAGAAAATAATGATCAGACCTTAGCTAATGAAATGATCCAGAGGCACTTGAAGAATCAGAATGAAAGGCCAATAAATATTGCCGTCACAGGAGAGTCTGGCTCTGGTAAATCCACCTTTGTTAATGCCTTCAGAGGCATAAATAACGGGGATGAAGGAGCTGCCCCTACTGGTCCTGTAGAAACCACCTCAGAGGTTACACCATACCGCCATCCCAACTATCCCAATGTCACACTGTGGGATCTTCCTGGTATTGGCACTCCCGACTTTTCAGCTGACAGCTACCTGAAGCTTGTTGGATTTGAAAAGTATGACTTCTTCATCATCATCTCAGACACTCGCTTCAGAGAAAATGATGTGAAGCTCACTCAGGAGATTCAGAGGATGGGGAAAAAGTTCTACTTTGTTCGCTCAAAGATTGATATTGACCTGAGCAATGAGAAAAGAAGGAGGGACTTCAACGCAGAGAGCATTCTTAAGAAAATCAGGGACAACTGCATTCAAGGTAAGTGACTTACAAGGTCAAGGTCAAGGTCAAATTTATTTATATAGCACATTTAAAAACAACCAGAGTTGACCAAAGTGCTTCACAAGCATAGAAGAAACTAACAAATACAGAAACACAGGGCAAACAAACAGAAACAATATGTGGAAGCCAAGATGTCAAAGATCAGCTCACATTAAAAGCCAAAGAAATAAGGTACGTCTTAAGTAGAGTCTTGAAAGATTCAGCGGTCCGAGCAGTTCTTATCTGCATTGGTAAACTTTTCCAAAGTTTAGGAGCAGCCACAGAAAAGGCTCGGTCACCTCTATTTTTCAGTCTCGATCTTGGGACATCCAGCAACATCTGACTGGATGACCTCAAAGCTCTGACAGGTGTGCAGATTGTAAAATCAATCCTGAAGTGGACAGGAAGCCAGTGAAGTGAGAACAAGACTGGAGTGATGTGCTCATGTTTTCTTGTTTTAGTTACAAGTCGAGCAGCAGCATTTTGCACTAACTGCAATAGACGGAGTGATGACTGGTCCAGACCCACATAGAGAGAGTTACAGTAGTCAAGCCGAGTTGTTATAAAAGCATGTATGACTCTCTCAAAATCCTTAAAAGACAGATACGGCTTGACTTTGGCCAGAAGTCTCAGCTGGAAAAAGCTGGTTTTGACAACCAAGCTAATTTGCTTGTCAAATTTAAATGTACTGTCAAAAACCACGCCCAAGTTTTTAACAAATGGTTGAATGTATGACCCTAAAGGGCCAAGAGTGGCAACACTTCTATCCAGCTGATCAGAACAACCAAACACAATAACTTCAGTCTTATTTTCATTTAAGGAAAGTTCAACTGCAGCCAAGTTTTTAGATCTCTCAAACAGTTTAACAGGGGTTGCAGTGAGTCTGTATTATTATCTTTAAACGGCAAATAAACCTGCACATCGTCCGCAAAACAGTGGAAGGAGATATCATATTTTTTGAAAATGGAACCCAGTGGCAGCATATATAGGGAAAACAGTAAGGGGCCCAAAATGGACCCCTGGGGTACCCCACAAGAGGGAGGGGCCACAGAAGAAGAAAATTCGCAAAGTTGGACAGAGAAACTCCTTTTTGACAGATGTGATTTGAACCACTCAAAGGCTGTACCCAAATACCCACACACTCTTTGAGACGAGATAAAAGAATCGAGTGATTGACTGTATCAAAGGCAGCGGTCAAGTCTAAAAGCACTAAAAGAGCAGGGTTACCTGAATCAGCAGTTAAAAGAAGATCATTAAAAACACTTAAAAGGGCAGTTTCAGTACTGTGGCGGGGCTTAAAACCAGACTGAAACTTTTCATAAATACTAAAATTCTCCAAAAAAGCTTGCAATTGGTTAAAAACAGTTAAAAACAGACTTTAGATAAAAATAGGAGTTTGGAAATGGGTCTAAAATTAGAAAGAACTGAACGGTCCAAGTTCTTTTTTTTTTTTTAAAGAGGTTTCACAACTGCATGCTTAAAAGCAGGCGTGTGGGCGCACAGGTAGAAAGATGTGAACAGGGGACAGTCAGGGTAAATACAACAGGCAGATGATCTGAAATATGGGGTGCCGTTTGTAAAGTTGGTCATGCTGAAAATAACAGCAACATTTTGTCACATTTAGCTTAAAATCATGTTTTAAAAAGTGGTGTGAATTTTTGAAAGTCACTTTTTAGCACATTTAACACAATATTTGTTAACTTTGAAAATGTATTAAATAATTAAATCTAAATCTAAATGTTAAATCTAAATGTTTAATCTAAAAGTTAAATCTAAATCTAAAAGTTAAATCTAAATGTTACACCTAAATGTTAAATCTAAATCTAAATGTTAAATGTAAATGTTTTGGGTGAAACTAAATATTTAACTAATACACAAATTCAAGATGCCGGCAACCGGAAGTACCAAAATAAAAGCTCGAGGAGGCTGAGCTAAGCATATGAGCTAAGCATAAGTTACCATGGTGATCGAGCCAGGTTAAAAGAGAGCCGCCTTCGTGACACTGAAAACCCTGGCTTTAGACTCAACATACCTCGCTAACCCATTAATCTTGCTTTGTAGTACACCCTTCTGTAGTGGCTACAGGTTATAAGTCCCGCAAAAAAGTGACACTAAAAACTCAAGGTACTCGTAAAATATAGTTTCTCCAAACGGATTTGTTATTTTGGGTAGTTATTATCACTGTAATCTATGTCCAAGAGTCAGTTTCTCCAGAAAAGATCGTTGTTTATTCGTTATTTGACACTATAAACAGACTTTGACCTCCTCAAGCTTTTATTTTGGTACTTCCAGTTGCCGGCATCTTGAATTTGCATATTAGCTAAATATTTAGTTTCACCCAAAACATTTACATTTAACATTTAGGCGCAACATTTAGATTTAACTTTTAGATTTAGATTTAACTTTTAGATTTAGATTTAACATTTAGATTAAACATTTAGATTTAATATTTAGATTTAGATTTAGATTTAACATTTAGGTGTAACATTTAGATTTAACTTTTAGATTAAACATTTAGATTTAATATTTAGATTTAGATTTAGATTTAACATTTAGGTGTAACATTTAGATTTAACTTTTAGATTAAACATTTAGATTTAACATTTAGATTTAGATTTAATTATTTAATACATTTTCAAAGTTAACAAATATTGTGTTAAATGTGCTATAAAGTGACTTTCAAAAATTCACTCCACTTTTTAAAACATGATTTTAAGCTAAATGTGACAAAATGTTGCTGTTATTTTCAGCATGACCAACTTGACAAACGGCACCCCATACTAAAATACATGTGTCACAAATTTCAGTGATTTCAACACATAATCCAAGCGACATAATGGCATGATAATAATTAGATTCATTACAAAATGTCCATAATAAAAAACACAGTTCCAAAAAAGAAGGAGACATAATGAAGCACTTGGTCACTGAGGTGATGAAGAGGTTGAGCCATTGTTGAACAGTCCAGATTTCTTTTGACAGAGATCCCAGTCAGCAGCAGATGTGTACTGGGACAAATTGACCTGCACAGAAAATCTGACCTGATGAGATACTGTTATCCTTTGCATTAATCATTTAGGCTCATAGATCAGACTGTTTTTGTATTACATGCTGATATTGTTATATTAAATTTTGCAAAGACATGCTTCAACATCATTTGTGAATCATGAAGTCCAATGAATCAGATATACACGCAGTACTAAGAATGTTAGCTGCTGTAACATTTAACTTTAGGATAAAAATACTGTGCATGATCATTTGAATGACTCATTGTATTAATGTATTGTTCTGATAATTACATATTACTGTCTAAAATAGTCTCAAGTCTCTCTGAAGTCTACCTTCACTGTGCAGATGATACAGTGAGAATAAATTGAGATTTTACATGAAACATAATGAGGTGAGCGTGTAATTTGGACAAGGCAAGTTCAGATCACAGAAAATAAATGAAATTGAAATGAAACTTGTTACTTGCTCAATCAAAGTACACAGTGCCAGGAAAAGTACACACACACACACACACACACACACACAGAAAATACAACAATGTGTCCTTAGATATGCACATTACTGCACTGTATGTTAGTCATATGCAAGTTCTAATTGTTTAATTTATTTTTTCATCTTATCATTTATTCTCTTTGTCACACAGGTCTTCAAAAACAAGGCTTTGAGTCTCCTCAAGTCTTCCTGGTGTCCAGCTTTGATCTCCACCTGTATGACTTCACTCTCTTAGGGGACACCTTTGAGAGAGAACTTCCTGCACACAAGAGGCATGCTCTGCTGCTGGCCATGCCCAACATCAGCCCAGAGATCATCGACAAGAAGAAAGAGGCTTTTCATGCCCAATTGAAATACTATGCTATGCTTTGTGCAGGTGTAGCAGCTGTACCAGTTCCTGGGCTCTCTTTTGCAGTTGATGTGGGTGTGTTGGTTTGTGTTGTGGCACAATATGTAGTCGGGTTTGGCCTTGATATCCCGTCACTGCGGAGACTTGCTAATAGTTCAGGTGTGCCATTGAAAGATCTCCTTGTCGTCATACTTTCACCACTGGCTGCAAAAGAAATAACCCGTGATCTTGTCTTGAACATGCTTGTTCAGTGTGCCAGCACAGCTACATTAATGGCAGCAGAGGAAGGGTCCAGATTTATTCCAATATTTGGAATCCCAATAGCAGTGATATTCACTTTTGTCTCCACGTACAAAGTTCTCAAAACCTTCCTCAACATGCTTGCTGACGATGCACACAGAGTGTTTAAAAGGGCCCTGAAGCCCTCACTGTGACACAGTAAAGTGTATGACAGTGGCATTTAATGGCACATTTCAGAGAGCTTTTAAAATCTTTTGAGTTGATTGCATTGTATTTTTTATATATGTACACCATAGACCAACCATAAGCTTGTATTATAGCTGAACATTTACCAAAGATGTATCATAGTTTTTGGAGTTGATCACTCCATCCGATGGTCTCTATATAGATGTTATTTACTCTAATAAAAGCAGGTATCAGTGGAAACATGTCATTGCTTATAGCACATTATAACATGCCTCTTAATCAAGCTATTAACAAAAGTAAAGGAAAGATTATTCGAAACACTGCTGTCTTTTCTGATTGTTTTTATGTTCTCAAGTTCTTGATGTGTGTTATTGTGTCTCGTTGGTGCCTGTAGATGGTTGTGATGAGTGTTTACTGCCCTCCAGTGGTCACTGTGAGGAACTACAACACAACGTCAGTCAGAGGAAACGGATATTTACTTTAATGTCTTTTATCATTATTCTTATCCATACCATATCACTATTGTAGAACTAATTTTGACCATCACTCTAATAGGAAAAATAATGATGATGTTTTATATCCAGAAGGTCAAAGGTCAGCTTCACTGTGACATCATAATGTTCTGCAAAAATACTTTTCTGTCCATTACTCAACATCATATCTCAGGAACAGAAGGGGAGACATTTGGTCAGATACTGAAATGGTGACACTAATCTTGGGTGCCGACCTTGAAACTGTGCTGATTGTATAGATCTTCTGTGCTGCTGGGAGAAGATGTGTGTGAAGCATCCATCATGTTTTAACAGACATGGATGTAAACTGTTACTGCAAACTGCCTGGCACACAGAGGCATACAACCAAGGGGTGATAATTGTAGTTTGATCAATTGTCAGTACACCTACGAGCCAATCATTCATGTCAATAACTGATTCTGAAGGAAAGAACACAATCACTTGTAAGGGACAAATGTTTATTGTAACCCTACAAAAGACACAGGGTGAGAAAAAAATACAAAACAAAAATAAAATTATAGAAATGAAAAAAAAAAAGATTTTCATTCTTATACAAGTCTCAAAACTATCCATCATACACGGACCACAGTTTAATTATTCATATTCATATTTTTAATATAACATTTTGTTGTAATGCTGTGTGTACATACAAAATATAGCAAACTAAATAAGGCAAATAAATAGAGGTACAATTTACAGGAAAATGGAACATTCCTCAATGTTTTAATCTTTTTTTTAATCTTATCTCAAACATCAAGAATGGTGTACAAAATCCTTTTTTTTCCAACTGTACATCTTTCGGTGGAGGATATTTTTTTCCAACCATAAAAAATACTGACTCCTCACAATTATACAACCTCTAAAACTGGGTGCAACTTTTCTCAGGCAGTACAAATTGTTGTGTAACAGGTGCGTTCCATATTGCAAGCAATCTTCTATTAAAGTCAACACATCACACTTTGTGCACCCTTCTTTAGGCATGCAGGTCGACGCCAAGTGTGTGATTTGACAGAAATGTGGTGGTGTGAGAAACATTCCCCCCCTTTTTGTCTTTTACACCAAAGCAGGTGACACAGACAGGTGAGTATTCCAAACTCAGTACACTCCTGATACGTACGAGTTTTCCCTCTTTGTGTCTGTGTCCCTATAAATCCCATCTCTGCCATCCAACAGACTGTAAATGTGTTTCCAGCGGCCCAGCCGGAGTCTCAACCTTACTTGCCCTATTTCTCTTTCGTCTTCACACCATGTTTTTTGCACCACTCTTTCGTTGCACCCTTCTCATTTCTAGAGGGATCTAAGCCCTCAAATCGGCGCTGCAAATGGAAATGTCCCATAATAAAAGTGCATTGAACAAGCTACTAATTTCATTCCTCTGATTTCCATCTGTACACTCCAAAATCAGCCAGTCAATGGCCAAATAAACATCCAAACATGTAACAATATAAACGTGTAATAATACTGACAATGTTGCAATACCCCCTCAGTAAATAGTCTGCACTACAATACGGGTTAAAGCTCTGGAGTAAGAGTTTAAAGGGTCTGCCAAAGTCTGATATACTAACTCTGATTAACTTGAAAGACAAAGGAGCAGAGGTTAGGAAATCAAATAGCTCAAATATACATGAGATGCTGGTTAAAGAATTAGGCAATCATACGTCATTTACCCCCACAAGATTTAGAACTTCTCTGATTAATCAAAGTGTCTGAATATTTGAATCTATTTGGCTTACCGGTTAATCTCTAAAGTGTGGGACATCGGACCTCAAAGATCCTCTCTGCACTCACACTGTCTTATCAACCTCACGCCAGCTTGTCCCTGCTTCAGTTTGAGGAAAAATTTAAGGATTAAACCCCTGGTAGGATGAGGTGTCTCTGTAAAGTGACAGATTATGGATAACTTAAAGGTTTAGGTGAAAAGGAATTTTCCCTGCACAGGTCAAACCTCTCTGATGACATGCCAGCCACACTGAAGCACACGTTTGACTTCATTTCTGGAGACTTTGAGTTATTGTGCAGAGCTGGGGTTGAGAGCCACAACATGTTAAAGGGACAGTTCACCCTAAAATTAAAAATTCATATTTCTTCCTCTTACCTGTAGTGCTGTGTATCGGTTTAGAGTGTTTTGGTGTGAATAACTGAGTGTTGGAGATATCAAGAGACAAGATGTCTGCCATCTAGTTCTATTATATGAGGAAGGCAGACATCTCTACGGTCAATATCTCCAACATTCGGCAACTTACGCCAAGAAAAAATAATTTGGATTGATAAATAGCACGGCAGATGTATTTTTGATTTGGTGGTTAACTGTCCCTTTAACACTTTGGAAAGCTGCTTGTGAATACGGAACACAAAAAACATGCTATCTGAAGCCACAAGATGACGCCAATTAGTCCAATTCCAACTGTGGGCTGCATTTCACAAGCAGAACACTGTACATTTTTGGGAAAGCCACAAGCACTAAAATACATTAAAAGGAATGGTAAACATGTGAAAACAGGGTCAGAGGCACTTCAAGGTGAAAATTAAACAGAACAGAAAAGCTGGCAAGGTGAGGGAACTGTAGTAATTACATACAATAATGCGTTTGTAAATTAAATTTGAACTGAAGTCCAATAATCCGACATTGGAAATGTCTTTTTCTTGTGTTTTGTAACATTACTGTTCACACACCAAGTGCTCACTGAGTCAAATGCAGAGGGAAAACGTCTCAAATTTAATGTGAGAAAAGGGAAAACAAACTTGGTGTTTAACTGTAACTGTTAATCGCTTAACTCTTACACCTTACAAACTGAACGAGGGGTTGGTGTAAATCCTCTGGCCTGTCAACATAACAGGGTTGCATGCTAAAACATGAGGCCTTAGCTAAATATGCACAAATAGGCTGGCAGGAAGATTAAACACAACATGTGTCCATTTGCTTTGAAAAGGAAAGACCAATTTCCCTACTGTACTGCTCACATGTAGCCCTACACTGTACTTTACTAGCCATGCTGTGCAGATGGAATGATTTAAATGGGTTATCTAATAACAAAATGGATGAATACCAGGATATTTCATATGTACTTCATGTGCATGTTACCCTCTACCTGCTTCTGTGAAGACATATATTCATATGTGGCATATGATTCTTGTTTTTAGTCTATCCACACTTTCATTTGACATCCCAAAATTCTTCATCATCCTCCTTAAAATTGAGCAGGAGTGGCTCCTTTAACAGTGGAGCCCTCATCCCAGGATTAAAGCCCTCTCTGTGGGCACAGTTCTTCCTGTGGCAAGCTACCCGCACTTTATGTCCATCTTGATATAAGTGTTGTACTGAGGCGAGCCCATACTTTACACTGCAGCCTTTGTCATGCCTACTGCTAAGGTTTTAGAAATGCATATACATAAATAAAAAATATATACTAAATTGAATATTTCAAAAACTTAAAAGAAAAATGACCAGGGTTGGCTTCAGTATGTGGGTCTGACTCTTTGTTTGGCAACAGGCTGCGCATAGTAACAGGGTCTAGTTATATATCTCAAACGTTGAGAGAAGCTGGGAGGAAAGATAGAGGGAAGGACTGTTCTCTCTGATGCTCTCTGAGTCTGTTTACAGATCTCTAAACATTTGCATTAAGCCACTATATTTCATTTTCTACACCCTCTAAGTGCTTTGTTGTACCCTGACTGCAATAACAGACACAGTAGATGGTGTGGTCTGATATTACAACGCCAACTGAAATAAAAACACAGAAAAACTGTATGATGAGACTGAATCTTGGTTACAGAGGAATCAAGCACTAGTTTTTACCTTGAGAAATCCTCATCTGGGCTGCTGGCTCTGTCTTGAGACCACATGTTTTAGCACCAGTGGAACCGATCCTATGGATGAGAGTCATTAAAGGCCCAATGAGAACTGCTACACAGCATCCTTTTGGCCGCTACTGTGAGTCCACATGGTCTGCATTTCAGCTGCAGCTTGGAGAGCAGGGAGAGCACCGTAAACTAACTGCAGATTTAAATTCATGTATGGCATTCCTCTATTATCATTGGTATAGCTAAGGGGTCATTTAAGTGCAGAGAGGAGTTTTTCCAGAGGACACTGTAGATCGGCTTGTGGAGTGTAAAGTTGGTCAGAAAAGCTACAGTGCAAACAAGATGTACAGGTGTGAAAAGGACAAGCAATTACCTTTTTCTTTTTTTTTTTACATAAAGCGCAAAATGTATAGAAATTCACTTTAACAGCAATGTGAACTTGCAACACCAACAAATAATGCATCGCGTGTACAAAACCCCAAAATGCCATGAAAACATAAAAAAAACCTCTACATCTTTGCAATTAGCTTGTCTGCATCTAAATATAAATATATATCAACGCCTAATTGCAGTATGTTTTGTATTAATACATTTACATTTGTTTTCTCTTTGCTTTGGCACTGGTTGATGCCAGAACAATGTTGTAACCATTGAAGAATGGAAGTGAGGCTTGACCCTTGTGGCACAGTCATCATTTTGTCAGGTGGATCAAACTGAGGAGTTGGTTTTTCCTTGAGAAGAGTTGTATCCTCTGAAACTGCAGCTCGGGGTGTGCATGAGTCCTCCCTAGGAATGCTTTGTGCTGGAGGAGGCCGTTGGGATGTAGCGTTAACCCCCCTGTCGTGTATCCTTCCTCACTCTTCCTGAAGCCTACAAAGCATTCTGGGATTCGCCGTCTGCACCCCCCTCTTTCCAGTAAAGGAAGTTCGTGACTACCCATCTATTCTGTGGCTGAAAAGTCTCTTTTCTGGGGGACCCTTGAAGCAGCCATGACTGTGGAGGTTATGGCTTAGTTCCCCCTTCCCACCTTCTTTTTCAGTTTTTTTCAAAGTCCTTTTTCCAATCCTCTCTCTTGGCCTCGAGTCTATGTACAGTGTGACTGGCTGATCCCAAAGTCCTGTGTGTTTTAGAGCCAGATAGCAAAAAGATAGGACTGCTTCAGCACCAAGGAACTTACAGAAGAGTGAAGGGTTTGTGAGGATAAAAAGAGCTGTGAAAAACAGGGGGTGAAAGAGAACTGGAAGCTTGAGCACAGTGTTAAAAGGATATGGTCAAAAGATATGGGATAATGTGTCACAGTGGTCTGTCCGTCCATTCATAGATCCCAATTGTCCTTTTGTCCAGCTCAGGTGATCATACGACGCCCAGGACAGACAGGTTGGGAATAGCTTTACATGAAAAATCAGGGGAGGGTGTTGCATCCTTCAAAACGGCGTGGCTCTCCATACATGTCGCTGCATGTCCAGTCCGGCCGTTATTTACATCCTCTCCAATGTCAATGGTCACTGTCCGAGGACCTGGACTAAAGGTGTTAAGAGATCTACACCACGGCAGAATTTAAGTGTCAAGTGTTTTTTTTTTCCTTCCTTTTCCCGTCTTAGTAGTTGACCTTGGTGACAGCTCGTTCGCGGCCCCCACCCTCCACCAGCTGGTTGACGGAGCGTTTGCGGTTGCGCTTGAATTTATTCAGGTCCTTGTCGAAGACCTCGCCGGAACGCAGCGCCGACACCAGGTCGTCGAACTCCCCGCCGACCTCCTCTGAAGCCCCGCTCTTCTTGGCCCGCCGTTCACGTTCCCTCTGCTCCTTGAGCTGGAAAATGGAGACAGGAAGTTAGGGCCCAAAGAATCTTGGCACTTAACAACTGTTTCAAAGGAGCTTCATGTGGCATTCAGAGATTTAATATAGCAGCAAATCACTATTTGCTATGCAAAGATGTAGTCGAGTAATGGCATCTTAAGCAGAGAATAAAGTCACACTATCTACATATTTTGTTATCCAAGGGTTTTTTTGTTGTGGTCGGCAGTCCAGCTGTGCATGCATGTTAATGCGTGCCAGTCCCTGCGTGTGTGTCCCACTGGCTAACTAATTGCCACCACTTTGTACTGCACTCGTACAGCAGTTACCCCTGAAAACACCGTCCCAACCCAAGGTGTCAGAATGCCGTTGTTGTACCCAAAAACACCCTCAGGTCCCCCCCACTGTTGCTGTTGTTAGCACCATTCACACTGTTAGCACCGTTAGCTGCTAGCCACTAGCTCAACCACTTCCATGTTGAGAGCCTTGTGCAGACAATCCAGGCTCAGACACTGAATCATAGATGCTCTGACTGTCACACTGAGCTTCTCTAAACACTTGTTTCAAATTTTAAATTAGAAGGCATTTGTTGGTGATGGGCAAGAAATAAAACAAAGCAGTTCCCAAAACCATCTCTGTCTCAGGTTTATTGTCTCACCATGGCCTCCATCCGTGCCCTCCTCTCCTCCTCATCTTTACGTCGCTGCATGTTCTCCAGGTCTTGCCGTGCTTCGCTGAACGATTGCAGGAAGGTGTCGAAGATCCCGAAGAACTCATCGGGCTGCATCCTTCCTTCCTCCTCCCCAAAGTGCTTCAGAGATTTGGAAAACTGCACAGAGAAAACCATGTATATAATTTTCACAATTTGATAAGAAGTATCTTAAGAGCTGGTGAGAATACAGCTTCTGGTAGATAAACATTGACAAAGCTGATAAACACACCAAGACAATATACTGCATTGCATGTACTGTATTCTCTGCTATGGCCCAGATCTCTCATAGTTTGTTCTTGTAGTGGAAGGCACACGTGAGCCTGCATATGCATGCCTTTGCTCAGATTCATCTGCTGCTTTGCATGCTTGATGTTCTTCAAACACAGCAGGAGCACTCACACACACACACACACACACACACACACACACACACACACACACACATACACACACATGGTGGGAGAATGACTGCATGATTTGACCACCGTATGTCCACCCTGTTCAGTCCAAGCTGTCCAGTGCTCTGTGCCAGGACGATGCCTGCAGCCAAACCTAGTCTACATTCGCTCACACACACACACACACACACACACACACACACACACACACACAGACACAGACACACAGCTTTAAACTGCAGTATAGAGCAGAAACACAGCAAGGCCCTGCCGACATCCTTACACATAATCTGATACTTACAGTACAATATTATTGCTACATAGATGTCAGAGTTAGTAGTTTCTAAAAACCACATCAAACTTCACACCAGCACAGCACACAATTCAGTAGATGTGGCTACACAGATTTGGCAAAACTAGAATACAGAAAAATGATCATGAATCCTAATTATAATTTTTCAACTTGACTTCCAACTTCACCCAGTATTTCTAGAAGAGGCTGTAGGTCCTGAGTTTTGCCTTTTTTAGCCCCTAAATGTTCCACTGTAGAGCGCCAATCAAACTTTTTTGCTGCTTGCTGCAGCTGAAAATGAAGTTGATGAGAGCAGAGTTTGCGGGGCTGTAAAACCAAAATGATGATCCAAAACAGACTTCAAAGTCAGTATGCAGAGCTGAGAGAAACTGCCAAGTTGGGTGATCATTCTCTGTGGGTTCTTCACTTAAAGTGACCCCTTTCACAATACACATACTCATCTGTTACAGTCTTAATATATAAATATTGATTAGTGCAGCTTTAGAGTATCAAAAGTAAAAGGGTTTATTGTGTAGGAAGGCTGTTGTCAGAGTTTTTGCCTCCTTTTCTGCAGTGAAGCAGTAATGTCTAAGCAGGTCCAGTGTGCAGGATTTCGAGGGGCATGTTGGCAGAAATGGAATATGGTAAGTGTGTTTTCTTTAGGGCAGTACGGTGGTGTTGTGGTTATCACTGTCGCCTCACAGCAAGAGGGTTTCTGGTTCAATCCCAGGAGAGAGTTCCTTCTGTGCGGAGTTTGCATGTTTTCTCCGGGTACACTGGCTTCCTCCCACAGTGCAAAGACATGCAGGATGGGGATAGGCTAATTGGTGACTCAATTGTGAGTGTGAATGGCTGTCTGTCTCTACATATTAGCCCTGTGATAGGGTGTACCCCGCCTCTCGCCCAGTGTCAGCTGGGATAGGCTCCAGCCCCCGTTTACAACCACTACTGAATTTTTAGTACTTGTCTTTTCCTTTTCCATAAATGCTGTCTGTCCATTTTAACTTTTGCTTTGGCGCATATGCTTATTGAAAAGTTATGATACCACATGTGTGTGAAAACCCCCTGGTACAGGCGCAGGGGAACTTTCACTGGATTTAAAGATGTTGCAAGTGCATCATTCTGTCATTAATTGTGGTAACATATATTACACATTCACATGTAAATAACTGTGCTGGCAAGCCTAAAATCTTCTTCAATCTCAAAACAAAACAGTCTACCAGAGAGCAGCAGTCTCCACTGTGCTCCCCTCTGTGCTATTCTTATTGTGTGTCAGAGTAAAGTGACAGGAAACATCTTAGCATGCGAGTTTATAGGAGCCGACTATACTGTGTGTGGTTCTAGTGTTGTGATACGAAGGAGTTGGGGCTCGCTCTTTTCTGAGGATGCAAAATCATCCTGTCATTATGGGCTGGTCACCATAGCAACCCCCACCATCATCCCTCTCCCTCCTGTAATTATGTGTCTGGTCAAATCTGTTTCCTCTCGTCCCCTCGGGTCTGTGCTAAATGAGTAAACACACGCAGAAATGGAGAATATGAAGTCACACAGATTTAGCTTGTCTCACAAACACACACACACATACATGCGCACTCATGTGCATGCGCGCGCACACACACACACACACACACACACGCAAACTTTTGTGCTGGGTTAAAGGCTAATAATCTTTTTGTGTTCTTGATAGAGCATTTAATACGGCCCTGCTGTTTGTGTTTATTGAATTTGGATTTAAATTTGTTTATCACAGATGTTGATTGAAGACATTGTTGAACACTTTGATTTAAAGTTGTTAAAAATCCACAGATTTTTTTTTTTTACGGGCTGTTTCAGACTGGCTCTGGTTAACACATCATGGATCTGCTCTTTCTTGGCACCTTTTCCTCAACCACTGCTTAAATCCTGCCAATTATACAGAGGTATTGTGACTGCTCTGCATGAGAACTTGCTATGAAAACGCACTCAAGGGAAACCCGATGAACTATACTACATCTATGTACAAACGACATCAGAAACATCTTTTTGTACAATCCAGCACAAAGAACTTGGACGGGGAGACAGAGATACTCCTCAGAGACTCAATGTGGTCTTATTGTTACTTGTGCTTTTATCTGATCCCTCACCCTCTTTAAACACTAATACAGAGGAAATGAACCAAGCTTGGCTTTCAACAGTCCCTGAGTTTGTGGCTTGCACTCTGTAACTGACCTCACCTCTCCACTATGCCACTCTGCCAGCGGTACTGTGCCAACTTATTAAGTGCAGGAAGAAGAGAAGTTGGGTGATGGTGTAATACTTGAGGTATTATGGATTAGCAGCTGGTAGGTTCAATGGAGGTGGGCAAGTGGGAAATAAGTTTTGGAAATTGGTGCTGAGCTAGAAATGAAATATGAACAAAATATTGCCTACGTGCAGAGAAGCTGCAGCAAAGCCTGCAGAGCTTCACTTAGATTCACCTGTACCAAAGGATCAACATTTTCAGCTATGTTACATAGATTTCATCCATTCATTTACCCACAGCATGGAAAAACAGACCTCAATCATCAGATAAAAAGCAGACACTCTGTTGGAGTGAAACTCAAACTACGGACTTTTAAATTGTTGGCATGTTTTTACTCATTTAGTACAACTCACATGTACTTTATACTTCCACAAACTATTGCCCAAAGTGAAATTTGGCACTGATATCATGTCCTCCATTGGATGAATTGTAACAAGCTTGACTTTGCCTCAAACACCATCACCAGGTCAGAATTATAATTTGACTAATGACATTAGAAAATAGTGAACATCGTAAACATTATACCTGCTAAGCATCGTTGTGAGCAACACATTCTCACTCCCAATTCATCAAATACCGACCAGGCCCTACACGTCAAACTGACGCGCTAGGTAGCCCTCCAGCGTCAGCTTTAGATGCTCAGGGATGGCGTGTCAAGTTACACTCCTTATATTGCTTGTGTCTTTTCAAAATAAACTTCCATTTTAACAGGAAATGTACAGTTTCAACTTAAATGTATACAATCTCTTTTCAAAATAAACTTAGAACATAGGCAAAAAATGTTTTTTAGGTTTTGCCTTATGCCTGCTAATATAGTTGTCAAAATGAAAACACTACTGTTTGATAAATCCATCTGCGCTTTTCAATCTGTAGCTCTGCAATTACAACCACACGATCCTGCAGTGATAACATGTATTGGACAGTAATAATAATAATCTCGTCCGAAAAAATATTAAAACCCAATAAAGTGAAATATCAACAGCTTTTTGCCTGGCTCTAAATCTTCCCTGCTTCCCCATCTGAAGAGACACAATGCATTGTGGGGCAGCTGAATATGTCCAGTTAGCTCAAGTCTCACACTCAGAAATGGTTGCTAACAGTATACAACCAGGCATTTATCACATATACAAAATCCATATGCTATGCAGTGTGAAGACACCTCAAACTCAATTCTGCTTCTTTCTTAGTATGGTATGTTATCTTTTGCTTTAGAACATAGCCATTGTATTTATATTTCCCCTGTCATCAGCACCTGTGGCGATGGAATATCTTGAGAAACTCCCTGTTCATCTTTTTTTCTGTTTGAAACTGAGCTGTTTTGTTCTTGTACAGGGACCAGATCTTGTATTGTCTGTGAACATGTCGATGTGTGGGTGTGTGGATATATCGTTAAGGATAAACCCAACCAATCTCTCTGGATAAGAGAAAAATCCCTCCACTCCTCTGGAAACCTCTGTCCCAATAACCCACATGACCTTGGACAACTGTAATCCTTTGTGATGTATGTAGTAGTGTCTGGTGAGGGTGTGTGTGTCTCTCTCTCGCAGACACACACATACAAATTTGTTGCCATGGAGGTTTATGAGCCTCACTGGACTGCCTGCTCTGTTAAGTCATTCTCCTCTACCTTCTTAAGACCCAAATGCAGAACAGACACCCTCACTTCCATATTTGTATTCCACTGGAAACCTAACGGAGCGTCAGAGAGCCTTGACAAGCACTGAGTTAATGCGTCAGTCTCCCCACTTACCAGCCACACACACACACACACACACACACATACACACACGTGTTGGGGAAAGTGTGTTTAGAGTCTGGGCCGGTGAACACAGGTTCTTTTGTTTTGCAGCAGTAACCGGTGCCCTGCTCCTCCCGTTTCTTTTCCCATGACGTCCAAACTGGCCCGTTTTCCCTCCAATTTTACCGACCTCCTCCTTGAACAAATAATTAAGTAGAGGGGAGGCCCTACGTGAAACCCAAGGGTCCTTCCTCTTGTCTTACTCTCTGTCTTTCTCAAAATCTGCTGATCCTTTGGAGATTTTTAGCAATTTGGGCATTTAGCATCATTATATCAATTACTTTTGGAAAGAGACAAGCCTTATAATAAAGTGGAATATAATATCCGTGCTAATGTAACCATTGAATGCAGTTTGCAAGATTTAAAAGCTTCCAGTGCAACAGAGCAGCCAAGGCCTGCAAATTAAATAACATGTCCACATAAATCTTTTCAACACTGTCGTTCTTTGGGATCCCCCACAGTCCCACTGATATCTTCAGCTTACATACTTCCTACCATACATCAATACATGAGCCAGTAGGGTTCAAAAGGCCATATGTCCCAGTTGTACAAATAAGGAGTGTGTGGATTTAAAACACTAACTCAAAGAGACAAACACAAAGAAAGACGAGGGGGGAATCCAGGGTAATCTTTCAGTGCTGGGTTTCCCCGGCGCTGCTGAAGTCATCACACTGGACTGGAGGGATGCACAGAGGTTTCATGGTTTCTCCCTTCAGTATTTTGTCTCTCTCCTCCACCCTCCTCTTCTGTCTGTCTAACATGAAGGTCTGGCAGTGAAGACTACTAGCACAGGGTGCATTAAAGCCACCCACATGGACATATGGACTTACAGTACTATCTTCTCTCACATTCACATGCACTGTTTCACTGTGCAGCTGAGTGGTTATGCAGTTACCTACCTTGTCCTTGGCCTCACTCAGCTGGTCCTCCAGTTCAGAGAAGCTGAAGCCAGCCACGGTGATGAAGTCACCGATCACAGCCACAAACTTGTCCCCACGTTCCCTCGTCCTGCTCTGCTGGTAGTGCAGCTCCTGGAGGGGGAAACAGACAAGAGATGCTTGATTTTCAAAACCAAAATGGCTTAAGTTATGAGATTTTTGTGTGCTTTCACATAAGTAGATAAGATGGAGAAATAGAGAGAGATTTTTCCTTTAAAGGGGACCTATTATGCTCATTTTCAGGTTCATTCTTGTATTTTAGGTTTCTACTAGAACATATTTACATGCTTTAATGTTCAAAAAACACTTTATTTTCCTCATACTGTCTGTGCTGGAACACCTGTGTTCACCCTCCTTCAGAAACACTCTGTTTTAGCGCCTGTCTCTTGAGGCCCCCCTCCAGAAAAAGCCCAGTCTGCTCTGGCTGTATGACATTTGGGGTCTTTCATACCTCTGCACTGTCATTGCAGCCAGGGAATGACTGTAATGGAGAATAGCGGCACTGTCCACAGTGAAAAATCACCAATATAATCTTGTAAACCAAAATCTTTACCAGCTGTTATGTTCCAACAGGAAACTGATCTAAAATCATGGAGAAATTATCGACATCAGCCGCCAAGATGACATGCTTCTGTGTCATTAGCATGTAGCAGTGTAGGCTACATTATGCCAACACTTGCAGTAGTGTGCCTGTAGCAGATGATCATATAAAGAAATCTGCCATGAGCTGATGCCATCTGGTCTGAATAGTAGAAAAAAACATTGTAAACAGAGTTCTGTCTGCAGCCTGAGGTTTTTGCACAAGGATTACTTTTATATACATTAACCACATTATTTGAAACCTTGGCCATATTTAACATTAACATCAAACATTGTAACATTATATATACAGTACGACAGTACTCTATACTAGGTCCCCTTCAAGTCAGAGGCAATGGTTTTAAGGTTCCTCCGTTACGGAGTATAATGGAGATCTCTGTGAAGTGTAATATGTTAACATGCCTTGATGTGTTTGTGCACATACAGAAAACCCTTGTTTCTGTGTGTGGCTGCAAATGTAAGTTTGCTCTTCCGTGTCAGTGTGGAACATTACCAGCATTTAAACACCTCACTCTGTTGTCCATCTCTGGCCTGCTCCAAAACATAATTACAGACAGGAGAAGAACCAATGGGAGGGAACATGACACAAACGCACAACAACTCACCGCCTCTAGAGCCTTTAGTCCACTTTTGATACTGTGCACCTCTTTTTCCAACTCCGCCAAACTAGTCAAAGACAGAAAAAAAAAAAACAGATATGAAGACAATCTTTGTCTTTTGTTTTGTACTGCATCTTATGTTCTAGTTTATATTTTGAATTTTGTTTTAAAGTGAAAGACTCCAAATCTGGAAAGAAAGCAGAAATTAGAGAAGAACTCACAAATATACAAATGACAAACTAATTATACATAATGCAGTATATAGCATGTATAGTATTTTGATTGAGTATTCACTACAGTTACAACAGCTATGGTGAGAATGCCTGCAAGTGTTCCCACAGTAAACTGTTGTGCACTCACTTGACTTTGGCTGCCTCTGGTACACTGCTGAGGTCGTCCTGGATGTGCATTGTGTCATTGTAGTTCTTCTCAATGATCATGATCAGGTAGTGCAACATGGTGATGTTCCTGGTGAATCGCAGGTGAAGACAAAAGGCTGTTAACAAACGTAGTCTAGGAAACACTTCATCTCTAACACTTAAATACTTTAAACTCTGGGCTGCTTTTGCTCAGTTTAACAACTTTATTATGACTTTATCTGCAGGCTTATGGCATATTCACAACATTTTTTTTACTGGGAATGCCATATATTGTTATTTTCAAAGGAAGCTGCTTAGATATACCACTATCTGGCATGTCAGTAGTACTATATATGTTCTACAACACTGTATATGTATAAGGAATATGCATTTTGATATTGTTGTTGTCTGTCTGGATGTCTAAAAAAATTCAAGACCACATAAACTATCTGTATATAACCTGACAGAGAGGAATTAAGGAGTAAAAGGACCATGATAATGGAGCCTGAGTGTTGTATTAAAAATATTTAAAAAAATAAAAATAAATAAATAAATTGTTGTTTCCATGGATTTTGTCACTCCTTTGTGTTTCCTCTCATTTCCATTTGGGATCAAGGAGTATATACTCTTGTTTTGGCTCTACAGTTCCCATCATGCTTTGGGTGATCAAACAGGAAATGTGAA
Source organism: Cephalopholis sonnerati (assembly GCA_019142605.1). Lineage (NCBI taxonomy): Eukaryota > Metazoa > Chordata > Actinopteri > Perciformes > Serranidae > Cephalopholis > Cephalopholis sonnerati. The sequence goes on along the minus strand of JAGQAX010000015.1, from coordinate 12,968,259 downwards.
ATTGCAGCAGAGTAAGCATGGTTTGCCTTAGTCTGATTTGTTTGCATTTAGAAACTTATAAATCATGAAAAATCATGCTGCATTAGCTGCTAGCAGTCCCTGTTGCACTGTAAACATGTATGGGCAGAAAAACAATCAGCTGCATTAACTCTGAAACTGAATTCTATATTTGATGAGTATGATGCAAGATCTAAAGCTCTAAGGAACACATTCAAATGTGTGGACATTCATCTGCAACAGACATCGGAAAAACTGAGTGACCACAGTCCCCCCTGGCCCACCTGTCTATGCTGGACTTGGTGTCAGCAATCTTGTTGAGGCTGGAGACTTTGAAGCCGTAGGCGTTGCCTCTCTGGCCCTTGTTCATGAAGTTGCCGAAGGCCAGCACCACCTCCAGAATCTGAGTCAGCCTCTTGCTGCGGACCACCTCCTTGGACGCATTCAGGATGGCTGGAGGAAAATGGAGAGAGAGAAGCAGCTGGAGAGACCATATAGTTGGTGATTGATATGTGTGCACTTTACTTAGTGCATCACTTAACCTTTTACATTATATAATGAACTGGCCCTTTCCCATTCCCTTCCATTCTGTTTCTCTACTCAGCCCCCACGGCCCGAAGGTTCTCATCCTTTCCTTCATTTTTAACATCCTTCATGATGATTGATCAATATTCCTCCACAACAACTGGGCAGCTCAGTGGGGAAACCCATCAAGTCTCTCCATCCATCCATAAAACAGCAGGGGGAAGGGAATATTCCAAAAACAACCCCATGCTGTCCGTTTCTTTCCCCCCCGAGAGCAGACTAGTCTGGCAGAGTGCAGGTGGTTCCCTCTCTCCACAGAGGAAACCTCAGTGTGAATGTGAAAATCATTAACAAAACCCATATTGTTATTGTTACAGTTCCTTCTGCAGTGATACAGCATGGGAACCATTCTTCTGGCTCTGCTGACAGTGCTCTGCTGGATACAGAAAGGTCTGGCGGCCCACTGCACTGTCTTATGAAATGCTTCTATTGAACATGCTGGGTGGTCCAGGGAAACATCTAGACTATATGATGAAGTAACGTGAATAATAAGGACTTTATTGTGGGCATCAATGAACACTGTGATCTGGGAACGTTTGGATTCAACAACAAAGGTTCTGCAGGCTTGAATCAATCCAGGATTATGGGATTATTCCTCTGATCGCACTTTCTTTCCATCCTTGGCAGCCAGTAATGTATGTCAGAAAATGCATTATATTTAAGTATAATGGATAGACTGTCTGACAAAGCTGCAGCACACACAGGGCTAAACTGTCAGTCAGCACTCTGCAAATAAAACACTGCTGGCACAAATAATGTGATGTGCTCATCAGAGCCGAAATAGGCATTCAGGCCAGTGGAGAAGTGTCTTTCGAGTAGTTCTGGCTCAAACGGACACTATGACAGCTTAGTCATGACACACCCATGTGCACACACACGCACCCACACTAGCCTATGAACCTCATTGGGAGCCTTTGAGTCTTTGAAGTGAGCTGCAGTGTTTAAGACAGACGCTCTCCCCTCTCAACATGGGCCAGCTTTCCAAAACAGCCTCTGTGGTAACCTGGAAACTGGCCTGAGGGGTAAAGCTACAGTGGGCCAATATACAGTTGGCCACTTGCTCTCATCATGCACACAAACACACACACATGTGTGCACACTTAACACATAGAAGGGATCTCACAAGTCATTGTGAAAAACACTGGTCAGAGTGTTCAAAGCTGATGACATTTGCTTTGCAGTGGCTCAAACTATTTTTTGCTTCTAGGCGTGTACAATTTGAATGTGGTATGCCCTGTTCTTTATTTAATTTGATCTTTCGCTACATTTGGGTTTAACAGTGTTGTGAGAAACCGTTTAAACTATGGCAAAAGTGCACTGTTTTTCCAGCAGAGAACGAGACTGATGTCTACTGATATCTCATTATTTTAAACATAAAGCTGCTGTTCCTGCCAATGTGGTTGGAGTGGAACAGGCACACTACATGACAATAAGAGGGGCATCACTTTTGCTAATGAACATGCCTCACTAATGTGCACCTCCTCATAAGCAGGTGACATTCATCAGCCTGAAACAATTTACTACAAGTTTGTGCAGTTAGGAGAGTTTGGTGAATCACACCATATGTTCATTTCTCAACACCTTCTGACTTTTCTACCCTGCCTTGTGGCAAGCAGCCCCAAACCCACTGCTTCCTACTTAAGTTACAGGGACACTTCACCCCAAAATCAACTGAAAGTAATACCTCATGGTTGTTTGCCTCCACCAACCAGTCAAGTCACAGTTACATTTCCATGTCTGTCCAGACTCATACGCAGACATGACAGTAGGCAATTCTTCAAATATGGATGTTACAGCAGAGACTCTACAATTTCGAAAACATGGATGCTTCACACACATCTTCAACCCAGCAGCATATAAGATCTATACAAGGTGAATGATGTCACCACTTCTTCAACCACCAAAATGAAATCAGTTCATTGTTGAGTCCAATTGGACATTTGTGCCAGATTTTAAGAAATGCCCTTGAGAGGTTCTTGAAATATCACGTTCACAAGAATGCACAGACGAAGGGGAAGGCAAAAAAATATCTAGTTTTCTGCTTACGTGTAGAGCTATTTATTAGTCTAGATTGTTTTGGTGTGAGTTGCCGAGTGTTGGAGATATCAGCCGCAGAGATCTGCCTTCTCTCCAATATAATGGAACTAGATGGCACTCAGCTTGTGGTGCTCAAAGCACCAAAAAAAAAAAAAAAAAACATTTGAAAAACTCAACAGCAATGTCTCTTTCCAGAAATCATGACCAGGTTACTCAAGATAATCCACAGACCTTGTGGTGACCAGTTTTGTGCAGGAACTATTTTCTTTCTATGGAATTACACCTGCCAACTGTATCCCCGCGCAGCAGGAAGGGTGCAGCTACTCATGAACAAGAGGCTTGTGCTTGTGACAGCGCATGATGTAACCATTAATAGTGTACATCTCAGCTGAGCTTTAATGTTAGCTAGCTTAATGGCGGTAGGTGAGCTAGTAGTCATACACACTTCCCTCTGCAGGGAAATATCGTTGGTGGGTGTAGTTTGGTAGAAAAAAAATAGTTCCTACATGAAACTGCTCACAACAAGGTCTCTGGCTTATCTTGAGTAACCAGGTCATAATGTCTGGGAAGAGACACTGCTGTTGAGTTTTTCAAATCTATTTTTTTGGATCTTTGAGCACCACAAGTCAAATGCCATCTAGTTCCATTATATTAGAGAAAATCTCTATGGCTGATGTCTCCAACACTCCACAACTCACACCAAAGCAATCTAGACTGATAAATAGCACTGCAGGCAGGAGGAAAAATATGCACTTTTGATTCAGGGGTGAACTGTCCCGCTAATCTTTAAACACGGCTCACAAATTTTAAGTTTCAAAGGCTCAGTCGTTTCCTTAAACAACTGGACACTGTATTTTTTTGCAAATATTGTTCAGACGGGGGGAAATGGTGCATTTGTTAGGGACTTTTTTCAGTCACGGCTTAACAAACATTTAGGGCTTTAGTGAGTATTTGGAGCAGCTGGTTGGTGCATGTGAGATCTAATAAAGGTTATATACAGTGTGTGTATTCATGATATTAAAGGAACATGTCAGTAAGTGCAACAGAGTGGCTCATTGATATGTTTTTAATAGTCTTTGGAAAACAGTGAGGCTCTATGGCACAGAGGAATAAGCTATATCAGGGTTTAGCAGACAACACTTGGCATTATAATCAATTCAGTTTGTTTACAATAAGAAAAATATAGAATGTTTCTAACCTTATCCTTTAAATGACTGATCACTAAGAGTTAAAGTCACTGCCTTTTAGTGGCCTCTGAGGTGTTTGTCCTTACCTTCAACCTTAGGCTTGGTTTCAGCAAGACGCTCTGCGAACTTCTTCTTGAAGAACAGAGCCTGCAGTCTCTGCTGGTAGTGGTCAATTCTGATGAAGAGAAGAAAGAGGTGAAAGGAGGAGAATAGAAAAAAAAACTAGACAGGGAGGTGAGTTACATTTCTGTCCAGGGAGTGTCAGTTCAAAGCTAAAAGTCACCCAATTGTGTAAAACTCCCCCTCTCAGTTTTCACTGGCCTTTTATCATCTACTATGCTCCCATCAAGACAGAGCGTTGACAAATTGGTATGTTGGACCTGCCCAAAAGTTCACTGAGGGAGTTGGAATTTCAAAGAGAGACCTGGAATATTAAACAGCAAAAAAAAAAAAAGGGAAATAACTAAATCCCAGATATATTGCTAGGACCAAAGGAGATGCGGTCAAAAAGAAAAAGTGGACAGGGTAATATTTCACCGAAGGAAATGAAAAGGTTTAATTATCTTGAACAAATAGTGCAGATTTTGAGAATTGATAGAATGCAGAAAAAAAGGCACTGATTTAAAACTACTCCACTCTCTGATGTGATGGGAGTCCTCAAAGGGCAGCCATGACTTCTTTTCACAGCTAAATGATGAATCACACTGAAGTTTGAGGCTTGTTCTCGATCCCAGCCTCCCCACGCTGCCTCAAAAGCTCATTCGTTTTCAACAGACATCGTGCTTTGCAATATTTTAGGATCTATTTGTGGCTGACTGGCTGATGTCTCAATCCTGCACAAAATCTGCATGTTGTTCACTTTGAAAACCCTCTATTTCAAAAGCATGCCATAGACTGTCAGACACTGCTCGATGCAAACGTGTCACATCTGTTTTATCGTGCAGACACTGACTCTTGTTTAACAGACATACTCTATATATTCGTCGCCATATCTCACTTTCTCACAAATTGAGCTTCTTAAAAATTGCAAACTGTAGATGTGTGCCATTCCGTGCTTTGCAGACGTTTTGGCTGCATTAAAAAATGTAACAGAAATCAGACACCTAAAACACCAGGGTTGTTATCTGAAGCCTAGTGTTCTCCAATAATGTGTTACTGTGTACCTGCTCATTTCAAACAGGAAGCGATCAGCCCGGGCCATCCGCTCCAGCTCATGCTTGTGCTCCTCCAGGAGATCAATGTCACTTTTCTCTGGGACAAACTTCAGCAGCTGCAGAGACGTGAGGACAAATTTAATCTGAATGCTAATGCAGTTGTCTACGGTACAAACTGAAATGCACAGTATCTAACTTCTTCCAGGATATTTGCTATAAGTTTTCTTTTATTTTTGATTAGCTTTATCACTTTAGCTGAAATGCGTGTGATTATTTTGACCTTATCAATACAAAAAGACATACTGAAATTAACAAGTCACTGAACCCCTGAACTGCTCCACAGGCAGACCCTGTGCTATCACTACTTTGGATTGTGTGGACTGACAAATAATAGAGAGATTAAAATAAATAAAAATTGAAAACACCCAGATCCCTTGTACATGTAAGGAAAATTATACATTGGGCAGCTCATTATCGGGAAATAAAGCCCAATAGGTGCAGGACTTGTGGCCCCGAATCACCCTGAAAGGGTATATTTTGCAATAATGCCTCGCTTGCAATACATCATCCTGCTTATTACACAGCTACTTACTAAAGAAATCAATAATTCAAAAAATTGTTACACTGATTTAAATTTGATCTTACTGCTTCTGGAATGCTTCTATGATCAGAACTGTGTCTGTAACAACAGTCTGTTATTCATAGCAGCGGTCTGCTTGTTAGAAATAACAGACAAAATCATGTAATAACTCAGGTTGTTTACTTTCTGCTTCCTTGTCAGAAAAAACTAACATCTATAACATCACTTTGTCTGGGCCAAGTGCTGATAAGCTAAACTTCACCAAACCTCTTTGAAGAAACAATAGCGAATCAATGTTCTTTCCCTATCAATCAAATCCATACACATTGTTTTTACCTTCTCAAACAATTGTAATTGACTTCACTGCTGTCTCATATATACAGTTTATGTTATCCATCACCAGCCTCACCTGCTCCAGCATATCTTTGGCTAGCTCTTCCCTCTCGTCCATCTCTAGGATCGCTCTCTTGATCTCCTCATTGCTCATTTTTAACCTGCAAAGGACGAAAATAGTTTACTGAGAGATGTTTAAGTCACATGAAATGATAAAATGTGATTAACTGCCACATTAAAAACACAATACAGCATACTGTGAGTGGACCGATACTAATACTGGTCTGGACCAGTGTCAACCCCGGGAGCACTGCCAGCTGTTTTCAGTGCATCTGATCAGTGTTAAGTGTGCTGGGTTGTGATCAATAACAGCATTGTTAGTCTGTGCATCAAAGCCTTATTGACGAACTGCTGACCCCATTTGGGTCGAGTTTGTACCCTCGGGCCACTTGCTATTGACACGAGACTGAGTTCAGGGACCATGCTGCAGTTTTGTCAGACAGAGAAAGGTCTCAGGAAGCCTGTTTATTGATCTGTAAAGAGCTGGTTAGGATTCAAACTCTCCAAAGGGCTTTGGATCATTGCTGTTGGGAGACACACAAATGGAAACCATATTGTTGGGTGGATTTTAAATTAAGACAATTGATTCCGGTTCAGATATGGAAAGACTCAAAGCCCCTCAGGAGGGGGGAGGTCATTTTATGTGTCTTAATTTATTTCATATGACCTAATGTGGAGACTGATAGTACTTGAATGTTTAAAAATAGACAAAAACCTAGCTGAAAGCTGAAGAGTACTCCAGAGATACATCTTGGACAATGCTTTCTGTCTGTCTTATGTCTCAGTTTGCTGTTGCCATGGATGGTAATTCAATTACACTGACAGATGTCCTTGTGTGTCCATTAAAAACACATTTCCTGCACCAGACATAAGAAGCACCTGCCCCAAGCAGCTGAGTTACAGCTCCAACCTCTGACCCAAAGGCTGCAGTGTCACTTATCTCACAATAGCCTCTGCTCAGAGCATCTCTTTGGAAGTATGATCTAATTAACAGATAATAATTAGGTGTTAAGTGATGGAATAATGTAACATAATTAATAATTCTTGCTGAGACCCGTACTTTGAAAGCAGGATGACACAATTCTGTGCACGTCTACCATCGATGACTGACAGTTCTTTGACCTTCCGTGTGCTGACGTATATGTCGTCCATAGAGCCCGTCTCTTTCTGCAGAAAGACAAAGACAGAGATCAAGATTAACTTTTTGCAACATAGTTCTATTTATAAGAGTGCTCATATAAAATGCAAAACCTGCCCAATGAAAAGCCTCCTCCTCACATCTGTTTTCCATCTTTATCTTGTTGAGAGATGACACGACCCCTTCTTAGCATTTAACAATGCGTTAATTTGGAGCAGATATTTTAAAAAGTGACTTCAAAAAACTCAAAAGACCCAGCTGTTGCAGTTTGATCAGTTCCACTATCGAGCACAGACTAAAAGGTTGCACTCCAGCCAAATACTTCAGCTGGCCTCAGGTCAAGTTCTTTGACCTGCTTTTGCAGTCCCTGACTCTGAATGCATCAGAGGCCAGAACGCATGTCTCATTAAAAATTATAAAGCCTGGACTGAATTGGGGAAGGTGTATGAAAAAAGATCAAAGGAAGATGTGAAGAAATATGGTAACAAATTCATCTTGGTGCAGGAGAAATATAAAGCAGGTCCCGTGAGAGGGAGATTTTATTTGGTGAGTCACCACTGCAAACACAATGCAGGCAGGCCTATAAACCTCTCAGACGAACAGGAAACACTGCTCAAAACTTTGCTTTGGGCCAGTCAGATATTTTTGTAAGCTTCACACAAATGTAGTATTAAAATTCCACAAGGAGAAAGAATACATGTCTGAGAAAACTGGTTGGGGCTGCATGTTAAACACAATCTATTTATGGTCCGAGCCGGTTTCCTCCTTGCCAGAAAATGTCCTTTTTGAGGTTGCTGGCTATGACGTATGTAAAACAGATGCGGCTTGTAAAGAAAGTGTCGTTTTTCCATGCCTGCGTTGACCCACGGTGCCTGGCAACAGACTGAGGTTGGCACTGGGTTAGGGGGACAACTCCCATTCACTGGGCCTGCCAAAGCCCGCTCTGCCCACGCGCTCACAACATTTTTGCCAACTTGTGTATAGCATGTGCACCCAACCCAATGTAACTGGAGACCCCTTCATCTTTTATAACCGTTATTAAGTGGCGTGATTGAAATGTGGTCAGGTGTTTGAACTGGTTTCTTCTCTTGTGCAAGGCAACATGGTTGCAAAGGCCCTTTTAACATACAAGTGGCTGCATTTCAATTCAGGCTTTTCCTGCTTGGTTCATGATGACAAATTATGAAATATGGAGCAATGACAGATAATGGTGGTAGTAATAGTAATCCACACAATAACTAAGGCAGGTATTTTTTTAAAACGTGGCTTTTCTATATGTTACGGCCTTTTGTCCACATGCGAACTACATTTTTGGTCACTGAAAAATGACCTTTTGTAAAATTCCATACAGGGTGAAGGCGTTCAGGAACTTTGTCTTCATTTACATGAAGACAGGGAAAGTTTTGGCTGAGAGTTTTAGCTGGTGCCGCAAATGACATTTTGTGCACTTGTGGACGTAGCCAAAATAGTGCTGGCTCTAACCTTGCTAACAGGACTTTTTGCACGTTTACACATGAATGTACAGTTAGTCTTTCAGTATATTGAGGAACAGAATGTCATCCACCAATGTCACCGCTCTTTGACGATACATAGTCAGACGCTGGTTTAGCATGCTCTTGACAGCGCTTCCATTGTGTTTTTGCATTTTCATTTGGACAGAGATTTTATTATGCATTTTTTTTTTTTTTGAGAATAAAAAAGGAAAATCATGTTTTCAAAAATACCTGTGTCCCTGTGAACTAGGCCTACGATGAACATGGAGATGATACAGATAAACACGGCAGTGGTGATTAAGATATATGGGGTTTTCTGAAACTCCAGTAAGGTAAACTGTCCTACAGCCAATCACTTATTCACCTTCTTACATTTAATAATACACTACTAGTTCATACAACATTAAAAATAATGTCTTTAAACCTGCAGTCATTTATTCTTTTAACCACTTTGGGGGAGCACAACAGGCTGTAAATGAAACATTGACATATTATCACCTTATAAAAATGACATAGATAATGTGTTGCCTGTTTACACATATAACAGAAAAGGAGCATCATTAGCATTTTTTCGGAGTCATGCTTTGGGTGACATGACAAATATAACTCTTTTTTTAGCTCTGTGTTTGGTATCTTTCATCTCCTGGGGGAAATAACTGGCCCTTTAGAAGCTAAATGCTTCACAACGTTCACCAGCTAGTCACTGCCTTTGTCTGTCTACCGTTTAGTGTTAAGCAGGTAGTGTACAGCCGGGTTTTGGTAGGGCTGTGTATTGGCAGAAATCTGGCGATACGATATGGTATAATAGGGGTGGTGAAAAAAAATGGATACAGCATAGCACTGCAATATTTTATGTGGCAATGTTGTATCAATACACAGATGCCTAATATTGTTTTTTTTTAATTATAGAAATGATTAACTTTGCAAATACAAATTAAACTTTTGGTAGCCTATTAGAATAATAAAATCAGCTGGTTATTCCATCCATTAGATACATTTTTCTGAAATAAAAATGACTGAAGTGAGATGACCAAACTGAAAGACAGATGTTGACTAAGTTTTCTTTTATGGACATAATATGCAGTTGAAAAAGGGTGATACATTGTAATATATTGCAATACATGCTATCACAATACGCATTTTGCAAAACATTTAAAATCATAATAAGATTGTGATGTGACTTAAGTATTGTGATAATATTGTATTGTAATATATACTGTAATTCCCACACTTACAACAAAGGGGTTTCAATTCAATATGCTGCGATGTATCGTGATACTGTATGCGAGATGACATATTGCAATATTTTAAAAAATCTAATTTTGGGAGCATCCTTTACGATTCTATGTTCTTTATGTTTATGCTACGATATGTTGTTACGTTGGAGTGGAAGAGTCAGATGGCTGTAGATAGATTACAGCACTGCTATTTAGTGGTCGGGGGACTAAACACAACACAAAATGAACCACTGCCTCAAATTTTTGAATGTAAATTATCAATTAAAAATAATGAAATGTTTTTTGAGAATGGATACAGTATCACAAAACATAATATTGTGATACTTAAGTGTATTGACATGTTCTTACATCACTAGTTTTTTGAGCAACATGATGCGAGTGTGTGAATGAACAAAGTCGTCTGACCTATTGTTAATATAAATATATGGATTAGAGCAGCTTTAACACTAAGGTATTCACAATGACGATTCATACATCCCAAAATTCTTTAAACAAAAACGACAGCAAACACTCATGACTGTGTACACATCCTATAACCAGAGACAAGTCACATGATAACACACTCATTATACAAGCAACTGGCCGCTCTGGCTGGCTGCTGCATGGCAGAGGAGAAGGTGATAGAGCAGTGGAGGGAGGTAACCATGAGATAAAGATGCTGGAAGACCTTTGACTTACCTGTTTGAAGGATTGGTTAGTGAGCAGGTCCTGCCCAGGCAGTCGGAGAGTGCAGAGAGACACAAAAAAATTGAAAACACATGCAAAGATTAGCATTTCAAGCAGAAAAAAAGTGGTGACCAGAGCAAAGAGCTACAACTATGCACACTACAAGCTGAAGCTGGGAGGCCTTCTGTGAGAAAAAAACAATAATAATTTACTGTCCAAGTCATCAGGGGCTCATGAAAACTACATGGAAAAAAGTTTTTGAACTCTGTTCTATTTTGGTTTTGGTATTCTTAAAGAGCTCACGATTGTTATAATGTATTCTTTTGATTGCACCCACATCTGTCTTGACGTGGAAAAACAAGAACATGAAAAATGAGTGTGGAAACTAATCCTACAGAGGGCAAATGTAAACAAAAGTCCACTTTGAAAGAAAGACCAACGACAAGCTTAAAAAAGCAATTATGCCACGTATAAACACTGCAATATTGTCCGGTTGAAATGAATCTCGCGCTTGCCAAATGGAACCGACTTGTCAAAGCCAGGAAGATCTTGGGTTTTTATGCGGCTATATCCGTAGAGATCGCCATTCAACCGTTGGCTTGCGCCAATAAAAACCTGCTCTGTATAAATAAATACACGCAGTAAATCAGTGTCAGCAGCAGCCTCAAATGACCCATTACTCTTCAATAAAAGCCTGAAAAGAGAAGTTGTGCTTTTAGCTGTCAGAGGGGTTTTAAGCATGGCAGTAAAATACCTTGTAAAGGAATTCAACAATACTGCCTCTATAGAGCCTATGCCAAGTACTGCTCTTCCATTGAGCTTTAAAGAGCTTGATTTAAACTGTGATTAACTGAGACTCGTTAGAGCAAATTGACATTCCACTTAAACCCATTTCATGCAGTCAAATATATCAATTTATGCACACAATATTATCCCATGACATGTGGTGTGTAATTAGTTGTAGCACAGAGGGAAGTAATTGCTATGTACTGTATGATATCACCCCAACGGCATGCATACCGCAATTATCCTATTAGTTAGTGCCTGGTTCAACATGCTTAAGTCAATTTCTTCTGTATTTTAGAGCGTTAGCGTCGGTAAAAAAAAAAAAAAAAGTTTCTGGTATCATGACTCCTCGTGAATTCAGTGGTGTCGACTGTTTCCTATGTGCTGCCCTTATCCATGAGCCCGTGAAGACCAAGTCAGCTCCCCAGTTCTCACAATAACTCTGCAAATACTAGGGCAAAGCTCGAGCTCTGTGGCATCTCTACAATAAGGCATTCAGCAGTGAACAGCTGCTCATGTTAGCCCGTAGCTGGACCCTTGGCACTCTCAAGAGTCCTCTTGCAACATCCCATCACACACACACACACACACACACACACACACACACACACACCCACACCCACACACACACACACACACACACTCTCGCTTATGCACACACGTTAAAGAATCAAGGGTAAAATTCAAACTTCAAATGCAACTCTAGCAGTTATCAAAACAAGAGTCATCACATGGATCTCTGTGTCATATGTTACTGATACTCATAAAACTGCATCTCAGAATACTGTGTCCCACTTTCTAACAAATCCAAACCTGTTGTCTCTGATAGGCTGAAAACATCTTCTCAATGTCCTTGAGGTCAAGAATCTTGAAAGCTCTCAGGTCATCAATGTCGTTCCAGATGGTGCCATTGATCACATTCTGGAAAGGGGTAAAGGGATGTAAGGGATTCATATTCAAACACTGATTAGCATTGAAGGTGCTACTTCTACATTTTATTGAGTGTTACTTGCTCAGTACTTTAAATCAGGAATGAACACAAGCTTGGAATTTGTTGTGCAGTTAGATCAGCCAAAAGACTATAATGCTCGGTTGTAACACTCAAAAATCTCTAAGTTAATTGATTTTATGATGTAATGATCTTACATTTTGGACAATCCTGGGTTTCATGAAAATGGTTTGTTACTAAATTTGATTTCTTTTCTTTTACTAGAACTTTTTCACACCACACAATTTGCCATGTCATAGTAGGAATAGCACAGGTGTATCTAATAATTTTAATGAGAGCGGTATTCCATTTAGGGGAAGCCCTGGTATTGTGCATGCTGGCTCACTGGAATACCTTACTGGGACATTCGGAATGGGACTGAGCCATCATTAATGTTATCTATTTCACCTGTGCTTTCCCTACTTTGACAAGTCAAAACGTCTGCTGTGAGAAAGGTCCATTGAATTTAAGTTTCATTGTTGTCACCCAGCAGCAGAATAGTTTGGAATGACAGATGTTGTCGTTGTTCTCTCACCTCTCCTAGTTTGGCCCAGTTGAAGGACTTCAGGGGATGAGAAGGCTGAGGGATGGACTTTGAGCGCATGGTGGTCGCTGAGTTGAATGAAGAGGGAATAGGAGGAGGCGGGACTCCAAAAATGGGAGGGGCTCCTGGCGGAGGAGGGGGTGCTCCAGGTGGGGGAGGAGGTGGTGGAGGAGGCGGGCAGCTGAATGGCAGCGGAGGAGGAGGTGGAGGAAAGCCACCCATCATGGGTGGTGGAGGTGGAGCCACGGGGCCGCCAGGGGGAGGAGGTGGAGGTGGGAAAGACACACTGACGCCCTGTTGGTGGAAAGACAGAAATATATATATTTTATTCAAACTTAAAAGCTAAATGACATAAAAAAACAACTCCAAAATAAATAGCTCACAGCATTTTGCAGGGTTGTCTACGGTTAAGTTTATCTGTTAAATGTAATGCTTTTTCAGATCCATTCAAGTCACCTTTTAAACAAATTTAGGACATATTTTTTGGCAAATCAGGTTTTACTTATTTACGAATTGAAGGTAAGCATTGCAGACGATATATATGTGGTGTGCTGTGCAGAGGGAAGTGTCACTCTGCATTTCGCCAACAGGTAAGTGCAAGTATGAAGTAAAATGACATGATAACATGAAGCTACGGATTCATGTTTTCTCATGCTACCTTTGTCATACACACAAACCTGTGCAACAAGTAAATATGACAGCTGAAGAAAACATGACTGTTTCCTGCTTCAGTGTATGTGCTAAGTTACGTTAAACACACCTTGAACCAATCTCTGTAGTTAATGCACTGAGATGACATTAGTATTGATCTTGTATAGTTTGCAGCGAGAAAGCAAACAAATATCTTACTGAAATTCTGGGTTATTTTTGTTAAAATTGTTCATTGGGGTGATTTTTTTTTACCATTTTACTGTAAAAAAGTTAGAAAAAACAAATTTAAATAATATATTAATAAGGAAAACAAACACTTAGCAGTAAGCTACATGATGACAGAGCAGCATATCACTGGCTCATATAGGTGCTGTATGTGATATTGTAACCTAGTATAAAAAAACAGTGCTGCTCACAGATATGTCATTGATGCGCGAGGACAGGTCCAGGACTTGTTCCCTGGCTGAGCGCAGCTCCACTCCCTCGCGCTGGAGTTTGTCCTTCATCTTGTTCAAAGTCTTCATCATGTCCTCCTTTTCCTGGGTCTTGGTTTCACACTCCCGTTCCTTCCTCTCTAGTTTGGCTAGCAGCTCTACATGGTCTAAAAGGGCACAATATGGCAGAAATATGTTCATATAATGTAGGGGCAGATAATAAAATGCACACAGAGAAACAGATAGTGATTTGTAGGCAAAGATATTAAAAACACATTTGTGGAGATTTAAAAAATACATGATGCATTTTCTCTTTCAACCTGCAGAGTGCAGTGTGTCAAACAAGTCTTACCTTTCCTGAACTTCTCTGCCTGGTCTCGCCACTGTTTCACCTCATTCTCATTGACCAACCTGTGAAACAGGCAGACAAAAATAAGCACAGACACACTTTGTTGTATTTTAGGTGCCTTTTGTAAAAGCTTGGCAGAGGGACTACAAATGAAAAATAGCCTCTTGGCTAATTCTGGCACTTTTATACCATGTGTATTTATTAACTTGCAATGTCCCTTCTCAAATAAACTAAACTGAAAGTGAAAACACAGACACAGCTTTGCACAAGCTGCTTGCATGTAGAGGTCAACTGCAGTCCAACTAAGTCAATGCAAACATTTTGAGGAAATTCAATGACTGGATTGGAAATTCTTTGATCACTGACAATAATTCTTGACTTCCTTTTCATCCAGATTCATTACCAGTATTGACTGAGTCGATGCAGTTTGCTCTTTTAAGCTGCATAACACAACATTAGTGCTAAAATAAATCCTGCAGGGCTGAAATCAATATTCAGTTATACACTGAGGCACTTTAGGATCAGCTTGGGGCTTGAGGTTAAACAGGGTTACACTGATGCTGAGTGAGTGGTCCTGATAATGAGGCAATCAGGGAGACCGTACATGGGTATAAGTTAAAGACTTGTTATACACATTAAAACTGAATGTAAGAGTAATTAAAGCATTATCAAATAAAGTGTTTTGAGGAATTAATGTAGCTGGAGAAAGATTTGAAAGTGAAACCTGGAGCATCGGTGGAAGCCGTGGCTAGAGTTGAGAGAATGGACATGTTTCAGTGTCACTGAGCACAGAGTATAAAACAATCAAGAAGAAAGAGCACGAGAGAGGGAACTGCTGAACAGGGAAAAGTGCTGAAGTACGACTGCCAACAAGGATAAAGTAACTTCACTGTGGTAATGATTCACACTCAAATGCTTGTAATCAATTCACACGAGGAAATCCACAAGGCAATTTAAAAGCAAATTGGTCATTAATCAGATTTAGGCCGTCTAAATGCATGTGTTAGTGAACAGAGTCTGAACTTGATTACAAAGTCAGTTCTGCCTTAATTACAGCTCAGGCAGCGCTCTATGGATCCAACTCATTAAAACACAAAGACACAATCACTTTATTGTTCATTGGTCAAATAAATACCTTTACATAGCTGTGGAAAAATGTGATTTGTACAAGAGTGTTAATTTCAGGTCAGGCACACGTGCGAGTAGTCAGAGCAGTCGTCATGGTGACCGCAGATGATGAATGGTTTTTGTCTCCCAGTTGTTTTAACAGTTGTTTTAACGTCCCCCTTCCTCCCCTTCTGAGCGGCCGCAGCACGAGACATACTGTACATTTTCAGCCGTTAACCGTCAGGGCCTCCGGCACGCAGCCAAAACAATGAGGAAATCTCAGTTTATGCAAATCTTTCCAGGCATAATTTACTCTAGGAGAGTTTATGGAAACACAACAAGACTTTGGCAGTGATGCAAAGTGAGGGATAGGTTTTGACCGCTGTGATGGATCTGCAATGGACAGTAATGGACGTCCGGGCTCAGATGCCGCGTCCAAGTCCGCTTTCTGTACGCTACTGGAAAGAATTACGCTCAAGTGAGCTGATTGCACAAACAGTAGTGGCTGAATTAGTGAACAAAGTGGGAGCGAGCAGGGGCCAAGGTTTACCACGCTACATGTTTTATGGTGCTTTCACCGCTGAGACAAAACACATTCATCACTGATCTTAGAAATAACAAAAAAGTGGAGAGCGGAAGAAAGACGGTGAAAGAAAAGAATGACAGCACGTCATTAAGAGAAACTCAAGTTAACAGGCGGGAGAAACACACACCAAATGTATGGACGAAGCCCTGAATGCCATCTTTTCACACTACCTACACTCAGCAACCTCACCGTGGTCTTTGGCTCCTGAACATAAGTACAGATTAGTTTCAAAATTTAGTGAAACCCAGACCACAAAACCCAGCAAATGTCAATGATCATTTGGAAGCGAATCTCTCTGAGCGACAGTGTAGACTGTGCCCACGATGACATACAGAAAACATCTACTTCCAAGTCATAATGCTTGGTTTTCCCTTATAAAATGATTATTTCTCCCAGTTGTCTTCTACATGAAGCCAAATGACTGCTTCGCCGCACCTCAACATGGCTGACTTGGCCGGCCTGCCTGCTTGATGCGATTAAAGCAATTTCCTTTTGATCTCCAGCTTCCGCTTTCATGCCAATTCACGCTTGGAGTGTGGCTTCCTCCGATTCTGCCCGCGACCCCTGCTGCTAGCTTCACTTCACCTCACCTTTCTGAGCAATCACATTCTCCACTCCCATCACTGCCACAATAGCTCCAAAATAAAGAAAAACAGTCGGGCCAGGAGTGTTGAAACAGGTCCTACTACACAACTGAACACTGGTTTACTGTAAATGCTTCTTACACTAACGCTCAGACGCATAACTCCTGTGCTTCTCTGCTTTCTAGCCATGCTTCAAACATTCTGATGTAAAGGTACATAATGTCAATATCAGACTTGTTTTTGAAATTTGTTAGAAGCAGGGCTGGCCTTCGACTTCCGGGGGCCCGAAGCGGAATCTCATTGTAATGTAAATAATAGTTTCAACACACATAATGTGCAAATAAGCATGTCAAGACTAAAGTGAGACCTATAAGAAGCAACACTATTAAACAGACTACAGTAAATACAGCATATTACTCCCAGACCCCATTATTATTTTTTGTTTTACCACTGAATCCTGGGAGTGCCTGATTCATAGGGCCCAGAAAATTACTTACTTAGCCTATTTAAATTATCCATTTTGCCCATTTCCATTTTGTTTGGTCACTCTTTGCTGCTAAAAATAGAACAAAATGTTGTCAGTTTCTGTTTAAAAAGTTCAATTTTTATGTTATTGTTGTCTCCTGTAAAAAAAAAAAAAAAAAAAGTTTTCTAGACTAGGGATGCCCCAAGCAACCACTTGTATTGCTTAATGGGTAGGGCCAGCTCTGGTTGGAAGTGATGCTGACAGGATGCACTGACCACAAGGATTTTCCAGAAATGAGAGCATGTTTACAGCTTCGGAGAATAAGGAGAAGCTTTTAAAAAGGCATGGAGCACTCACTGAAAGTACAGTGCACTTACAGTAACTCTCTCTTATAATGCTGCAACTTACAGTATAACATTTGGCCTGGTTTACAGCTTCTTTTAATATGTTATGATAGTAAATAAATATATGACAATGACTCAGATATAGTGTTTGTATTATTCCTGACATCTTTACACATTCACATGAATGCAAAAGAATAGGAAATATATTGATGACGGCTGTCAGTGGGCAGGTTGTGGAAGTGTCTGCTCTTGGGTGACATGTCTGCTTTGACTTACATTCGAATGATGTTCTTAACACTGAAGTTGTCCAGAGGGGCGACATCGGGGTCCTCTCCCTTGTCGTCCTGTAGGACTATCTGCTGGAGGATCCTGTCTAAGAGCTGCCAGTGCTGCAGGCTGCCACCACCACGTTTATCTGGGAGTGGAGTCACGGACAGAGACAGTAGGGTAATCCCAGTATATTGGTGTTGGCCTATGACGTAAAGTACACTCCAGATATGATTTATCAGGTAATGTATGTAATATTCAAGTTATACTTCAACCTCCAAATGACCATTTGTGTATCAAATACTCTCCCCATGTAATGTTGAATTGAAAAACAGAAAGTCTGTATTTACAGAGCCTGATTTGAAATATTAATTTTGATAAAAAGTTGATGGTATTGTCTGTAAACAATTTACTTGTCCTGGAATCCCATTCATAAATTTGAATCTTATCAACAAGGCGAGAAAAATTCCTTGTCATGTAGCTACTCACAGGGCATCTGCAGGCAGTGCTGGAGGATGGAGAGGAGGTTGGGGTAGGCGTCTGTGTGGCTCAGCTTCTTCTTGATCAGCTCAAACATGGCACCGGCACTCTTAGTATCTACGTGCGTCTACCAAGAAAAAGAACAGGCCTTGATTTACTATCAAGTCTGACCATAGCTCTGCTTAACTTTGGATCATTTGACAACATTTATCTTAGAGTAATTCTAAGTCTCTCACCATATCAAATCTTTTGGCCAACTCAGAGTCATCCTCATTCCGCACCATCTCAAAGAAGTCCAAATGCCTGTACAGGGAAAAATTATCATTATTATTATTATTTTAAGACTTATTACTGATGGGATGATTTCACAGCTCTCAGGTCTCACTCTCACCTATCCAGAGTGGCGTTCTCGTGTTCTCGGAGCTTGTCAATGACCGGCTGGATGCCCAACATCAGGAACTCGTACCTTAGGTGGAGGCGGAACTCAAGGTTGTCCTAGAAAAAAAAGGAAAAACCAATAACAAGATGAAATTGTTAGCCTCCAAGTGGTAATAACAGGACATCAGATACCCCAAATGGGGAGATACTGTAGGTTATTAAGCCTGAAACTATATTCACCCAACCCTATGTATATCAGATAGAGTATAATCTAAGGCCTTGGTCAGACTGCTTGCCCAAACTCGTTTTTGGTATCCAGATTGATTTTGGAAAGTCTGGACAGTAAAAACAAAAAACACATGAAATATGTTTTTTGCAAATTGGATCCAGACTCCAACTGAAGGTGGTTTGACATGCAATTCCAAACAGATTTCTGTAGATGTGTCTCACTGTGGACGCTCTGGCTGTTAAAATTAGATTTTGAAGTGTCATTTGTGTCACTGGCAATGTGACACTCGACGACTGCGTCAGATCCAGACTGACAAAAGTGCTCAGCAGAATCTGTGCTGCTATTACTGGAGCGCTATGGAGGACAATAATATAACAGCAATTCAAAATAAACTGAAATAAATAACCCCGACTTTACAGCATGATTGTTTGGAGGGCAAAATGATGGACCATCATTTCTCACGTTTCCGTGTTGGAAAGCCTTTTCACCAGCATAGCTACTTAGTTCCTGATGTGCACGTTGTTACCACAGCAACCCATGCAGATAGCTCGGTGATTCTGGACATAAAATCCAATCTGATCACTTGCAAATAACAGTGAGGACAGTCCATCTTAAAGATCTGATTTAGAAACAATGTCAACTGGGCTGCAGTCTGAAAAAAAGCCTGAAAGGCATATGGGCATTCATGCTGACCTCCCCAGCTCCAGCATTGAGCACGGCGTTGATGAAGGACATGATGGCAGTCTTTAAGTTGACCTCGTCTCTGTAGCGGCCTGTACTCTTGTCCAGCTCATTCAGCAGCGTCTACATGTTGGGGACAGATGGGAGAGTTAGTCAGCCAGTGTGTTTGATCTAAAACAAATATTTCAAAACTGAAATTATCACATAGCAACTGGGTTAGAGATAAAAGGAACACGTCAGTGAAGTTGTGATTTATCAGAACTGATTTGTTTTAACACAACCAGGTGACACAGGGTCACTGCTCTCACTTCTCACACCCTTTGTTCCCTCTAACACTGACCCCTGACATACTTTTGCAGCTTACTCATAACTCAGACATTAAAAAGGCCTCATAAGTTTGGACTCACTCAGCTCCTGTGGTGTTAGCTTAGCCTGAGGGGGCATGATTTAGCACACACCCCAGGGGAGGTGTGAGATGTGGCTTGTTGACTCAGTCCTGCTAGTCACTAAAGCACCACACATACGCTGACCTCCATAACTCTGGATGTCCTCACCTGCCTTTAATATGCCCAGAATGTTGACCCAACCTGAGGCCAAAAGTCTGAGGTGCTGCAGCACGAGTCTCCAACTTATCAAAATGACCACAGCTTGATTTATTTGAGCATTACTTTGAAATATTTTGTCTGCCCTTTCCCATAATCTGTCTGCCCCATGTCTCCAGGAAATGCTCCCTAATATGAGAAATGATCTGAAATTCAAGTAAAGTGACAGCTGTTTGCACCTATTAATAAAGATCACTTAAGTTTCCCTCACCTGAAAGCGAGTCCTCTCCGCAGCATATTTCTGGTAATGCGCCATGGCCTGCAGCACCTTCTTGTGTCCATCCGGCACCAGGCATACCGCCCCAAGAATCTCCAGCACCGCCACTTTGGTCTTGATGTTCTCTGTCCGCAGGCTCTGTGAGATGGTGTTAATGCTTTGTGGGTGGGCCAGGACGTGTGCACGGCCCTGGGAGTTGTTCATCAGGGCCTTGATACAGCCAATGACAGAGGTGTGGACGCGGCTCTCCGACGTCTCGTAGTCCATGCTGCGCAGGAAGTTGAGGAGGCAGGTGAGGCCGTCAAGTTCGATGAAGCGTGTGACGAACCTGGAGGAGGTGGGAAGGAAAAGGAGTGCAGATTTAGAGTAAAGAATAAGGGAGGTCCAGTGACATAATATACTATACAATGAGTGCAAAGTATTTGCTAAAATATGTGCTGCGGCACACAGATAGCCAGTCATAAACAACAACATGCCCAGTCCATGTCCAACCACGTACCATTCACCATCTCTATCATCTCTCCACTTTCACTCTCAAATAAAAGTATAACATAACCAAATTATAATAAAGCAAAAACATATGCTTCTCCAACATAACATTAATTTTAGTAATTCACTCAAATTAAATTATTATTTAGCGTAGAAGAGCTGTATGCAATATTCAGAGCATATCTATAATTCTATAAAAAGAGTCTGGGCTGGGATTGTCCGCACACAGCTAACGATACTATCTCCACAAACAGCACTAACAACAGTAACGGCATTGAGGGAAGTAACATAATTAACCTAGGAGGGAAACCAGAGGGTGGGTCATTGTCAGCGATAACTGCTGTATGGGCGCAAAACAGAGTGGCTGTAATTAGCTAGCCAGTGGGAAACACACACGGGAACTTGCACACACTAACATGCATGATAGGCCGGACTGGCTACTTTAACAAAGAACGGAGAAGCTCGGATTATAACACACACAGAGAGAGTGTGACTTCAATCTCTGCTCAGCGTGCCATTATTCCATTATACACAATGAGCAACAACATCAAAACTGACAGGTGAAGTGAACATTGAATCTGTGGAATGTGACAAAGCGCTAAATGTGTCAACCTGTCCTCCAAATTCCTGTCCATTCGAGCATCTGTGGGACATACTGGTACCTCAGAGGTCCTTGGCAGGTCAGAGCCAAGTCCAATCTATGGTGCGGCCTCTAACCTGTCGAGGCAGGATCTTTTAGGGTGTCCTGTGGTGTCTGGCACCAGGGCGTTACGTAGATTATTTGAGTCTTGTGGGTTGTGAGGTGCAGTACTGTCACATCTCACAGATGCTCAATCAGATTAGGATCTGGGGACTTTGGAGCTCTTTGTCACATTCCTCGGGCCATTCCTGAGCAGTTACTCTGGTGATGCATGGTGCAGTTTGCAGATGGCATCCACATTAATGCCAGGACCCAAGGTTTCCAAGCAGAACACGGCGCTGTTATTAGATGATCAATGTAATTCACGTCACCCGTCAGTGGTTTTAATGCTGTGGCTGATCAGTGAATAACATAACACAAAACATAAACAATTCACTTGTTTTGTCTGACCAACAGTCCTAAAACAAGACTTGAAAATGATTTAAAAAAGCATAATAAAAGCAGAAAATCTTTATGAGGAGGGGGGGACCAGCCAAAATTTGATAATTTTCTGTCAATTAACTACTTGGTAGAAGAGCTACTTCAGTGAGTTGCACTTTGACAAAGTTAAGGGACAGACACTCCCATATCATTCAATCACACAAAGCTCCTTCAGAGCCACTGTTTTCACGTGCTGAGTAGGTGCTCCCCATGATGAGGACATTGAACCTCTATATGTACAATTGGTAGAGTGCCCTTTTCAAGTGCTACCAAACAAGAACAGCACATTTATAAGTGAAACTTAGACACTGTTACAACCCAAGTTCATCCAGTCTCTTCACAACCCTCATTAGTTGAACTAATTAAAAGGCAGCGAGTCATTAACCTCTCTCGGAGAGAAGCAGACCTACTGAATGACAGGCAGGACATGTAAACATTGAGGGTTGTCACATCTAGTGAGCACACTGTGGGCTGTATTGTAAATGACCTTCCCACTCACTAAGATTCCTGATAGGCCTCATAAATTATTTCAAACAAATGAGGGCTTGTATACGGAGGGAAAGAGGGAGAGGGGACGAGGACAGACAGACGAGGAGAAAAGAGGGATGCAGACAGAAAGTGAAAAGGACAGTGACGAAAGGGGGGAGAGGGCCTGAGAGTTGGGATTTATTGCTACGCATTGTAACAGATACATTGTTTTGATGTCAGAAGTTCCATCCCCTCCCACTGCTGTCTTGGCTCGAGCAGGCATGGAAAAACACAACGCATAAAAATGTAAATCATCCAATTATTATCCTATACACACAATCAGCCCCAGATTTTCAGCAGATGCATACATCAGCAAGCACACACACACACACACATACACATACACTTTACCTGGCATGACCAGTAAATCTCTATAAGACATATAATCCTCTGATCACCAGCAGCCTCGAGATGAGATCAAGAAGGTCATACTACATGCTTGCGTGCATACACCCAACCGTCCTCGACAATGCAATGAAATCACAGGGAACACACACACGCACAACCTTTCAGCAGACAATGTGCTTCTTGTTTCAGCACAGACGCTTCAGTCTCGGCTTCCACTCAGCACCAAGGTGGCGAAAAATAAATCCAACACATTAGATATGACTTGATTCAGATGTAACACAGACACTGGGACTAGAGCAAAGCAGAACCGATCCAACTGTTAAAGTTACACATCTTATATCTTATATATATATGTGACAGGTCTTTGGCCAGCAGAGAAGGCAGCGATAGCCGTATGCCTGTCCATGAATCGCGGGGCCACCGCAGAGAGAGAAAGGTTTCATACTGGAAGAGAAATTAAGCTGAACATCTTTGTGATTAATGTATGGAAAGCGGAGGGTGAGAGATGTTGTTGTTGGAGTGCAGGTTCAAAAGGGTGGATGAGATTCAAGGCTTCACTCGCTGCCTGCTTCGCTTCACACCACTGCTTTGTGGACAGCTTGCCAGAAACACGTGCACTAATGCATGCACACGTCCTTTGCATCAGAACCCTATGCATAGGCTTGTGAAGTAGGAGAATAGGTGCATGCATGCAAAAGATTTTACACAAACACATATGTATGACTCCTCTAAGGACAATCAACAGTGACTAATCCACTGTACTCCTAGTAAGCAGACATCCAACTACACTCTGTCTGCCTCCTCCCCCAATTTTTCATTTTCTCTCCAGTGAGTGCTTCAATCAATGGATCCCATCTCCTCTGACTTTGGAGTCGCTGACATTCACGCTCAGCCGAGTGGCGTGCAGGCCTTTTTCCTTTTTTTTTTTCTTTTTGTTTTTGGAACGACCGCTGCATACTTGAAAAGCCGCTGGGGTTGTGTTCAAGGCAGTCAAAGCTCGACAAATGCTGCATACAATATGAGCTCAGGCAGAGCCGAACAATACGGAGGCCAAGCCAACCCCACACACACACACACACACACAAACACACACACACATCAAGTTCTTCAGACAGACAAAAGAATGAAGCAAGTACTATAACTTGGACGAGACTAAAAAATGTGACAGGAGAGCAAAAAATGACAGTGTGTGCTGAGTGACCACAAAGGTAACGCTAGGTTAGCCTCAGATTTAAATTGAGAGAAAACCTGCAGATACCTACTTTTTAAAAAAACATGAAACGATTGCAGTGATGTTAGTTAGCAGTCTTTAAAAAGACATTCAGGGTCATGAAACTTCCATTGATCTAAGAAGCGTAAAACCCCTAAACCAGAGGCAGACAATAATCTAAATGAGCAGGACAGTGCAGAAAACTAATCCAGATGCTCATATTTAAATTCAGAAATTCATTCCAACCGACTGGACTTTTTGAGGTTTTAGCTGCACAGGCAAAACATTCTGCCGTTTTTAAACTGCGGGCGACCCCTGCGTGGCAGACAGTCGGTCGAGAGTTCATTCTTGCCTCAAAGCCTAACCATACAGACTTATCAAAATGCTCCACTTCCACACACACACACACACACACACACACACACACACACACACACACACACGATCATGCGCTCCCTTCCTCTCTTCTGCCCTTCATTTAATCACCACGTTCGCACACACTTAACATCTCTTTCAAACACCCACTCACCTACCCACAGGCGCAGGGACACACACATGCACATATGTCTTGCTCTACTATAAAAGGGCCAGAGTGTGGACAGGGGCCCAGGAGGTTGTTCAGAGGTGCTGCCTGCATTAAACTATTTGACCGAGGTGTCTGCAGCGCTTGGAAGACAAGTCATATGATATCACCACGGCTCTCACTCAAATAAATTTTACTTGATGTGAGGCACAGCGTGTAACTGTGGTAAAATAAGGGTAGAAAAAAGGGCAACACACATAAAACTAACACACATACACACACATATACAGATCACAATAAAACCACCAGCCAAGGTGCACATCTGTGATGTGTATACTATATCATGGCATGGAGGGAATGGCTCTTATGGACTGGGTTTATTGTTTAACCTACAGGTAGAAGTCTGTGTCTGTGTGTTTTTGTGTGCAACTTCAACTCATGTGGGCCATGTTTCAACAATGGCTTTTGTTTACTGAGACACAAACACACACAGAGACATTAATCAGACACTTATGAGTGGATGCAATGATTTACATTTACTCCTATTACAACAACTAAGTCATTTTTTGTGTACTTGTTTGGTAATTTTACTTTTTCTTAAATATTTTTTTACTTTTTTTTAAAATAGTACTGCATCTACCTTAAAGGGACAGTTCACCCTCAAAATCAAAAATACATATTTTTCTTCTTACCTGTATTGCTATTTATCAGTCTAGATTGTTTTGGTGTGAGTTGTTGAGTGTTGGAGATATCAGCCACCGAGATGTCGGCTTTCTCTGCTATATAATGGAACTAGATGGCACTCGCCTTGTGGTGCTCAAACTGCCAAAAAAATACATTTGGAAAAACTCAACAGCAATGTCTCTTTCCAGAAATCATGACCTGGTTACTCAAGATAATACACACATCTTGTTGTGAACAGTTTCCCGTAGGAACAGCTTTCTTTCTACCGAACTACACCCACCAAATGTATCACTGCGTGCATCTACTCGTGGATGAGAGGCTTGTGCTTGTGACAGTGCAAGATAGAAACATTAATGGCGTCCTCCTTGGCTGAGCTGTAATGTCAGCTAGCTTAGTGGTGCTAGGTGAGTTAGCAGTAAATCTACTACTACTACTACTACTGTGATATGGTTGGAGGAAAGAAAATAATTCCTACATGAACTGTCCCTTTAGTTTATCACTACTTTAATGCACCACATGGCTTTAGTATGAGGGAAGAACAACCCCTTCTCCTCACACCACCTTTCTCCTTCTCTCCATTTGTTTATTGCCATTCCAACACAAACGGCTCATCGGCAGGCTCAGTCTCTTTAAACCTGCCTGTATCCACCCACCTCATTTTTCTCCATTCCCCCCTAAAATGCTAACTACCAAGGGGTGAGAAATCTGCGCTCTAAGTGAAGCAAAAACATTGCTCCATCCAAGAGTCTTTAAAAGGTGTGATACTCCCCTGCTAATGCATTTGGTAATATGTGAAAACAGATATAAAGTTCACTCTCTGTTAAGCGGAACCTTTGAGAGATCCGGCGGCAAAATGTTTTGAAGGATAATATTTGCATGTGGTGGTAGCAAATCGTCCAAAGGGCTATTGACACAGGAGTGGGGGGAACGTCTGCAGTCGACTCGAGTCAATATTCTTGCTGGAAGAGATTTGCAGAAACAATGTCCTGAGAGCTGTCTTGGGAAGCATTGCGATGCTCTACTGACATGAGCCTGGGACTGCGGTGCATTCTGGGCCAGCACGGCCTCAGTGACCTCCAGGAAAGCTTCATTTCCTGTCCTCCTGCAGTTATTTCATCACGGAAATGACAGCCACGTCTTAAGATACAAGAATGCACACACAGTATGCTCCTCAGCACGGACATAAACATCAGCGCAGATGACCTCAATAAGTCAACAGTGCTTACCGTATGTAAGTACACTAAGAACATGTCGTTAAAATACCACGAGAAAGTGTAAATATTTAAATATCTGAGCACTAAATTGAAATGTACACCAGACTGCAGGCTTAATTTGACTACATGGCTGCAGCAGCTTTGTGTTTGCATATTGGCCCTCATATGGCCCACTTGAGTTGAGATTCGGCCTTATGTGAGTAAACCCACAACCCCAGCGTGATGGTTCAAGCTCCGTTTGACAGCTGGTAAACAGAGCAATAACTGCTGGCACAGAAAATGAGATAAGCTGTAAATTCACACGAGAGAGAACTTCTGCCAATTTTGAAACGTCTCCGTTTTATGGCTGTTTATAATTTCTCAAATTTATAGTTGGAATAAGACATCTGGACCATTAAATTGGTTTAACATTTATAACAATTAAAACCATTTTTGATAAATGGCGAATAAAGTACACAGCATTACCCTGGACTCATACAGTGCAGCTGCTCTGGAATGACGTATTGTGATGTGATTTTTATTGAACCAACCTTGCAGTCATCTTGTCTACATCAGTTTCCATTTCCTACAGTACCCGCAATGCTTTTAAAGACAACAGGACTGATGTGCTTGCATTCAGTTGGGTTTTACTTCAGTTGAGAAAGCAGAGATACAGGACGTCTCAAAACATAACTCAGGGGCAAAGTCACAGAAGTAACTTCACTGCTTTTGCGACCACTAAACCTGCACAAATAAGACAAAAAGAAACCTGTAATTCTGTCTGTTACGTATTTAACAAACTTGTCATACAAATCAATTACTGTACCACTACTATCACCGACTAGTCTCTAAATGTGTCTGTAAACAGTTTGGTGTTGAGCAGGTGGTATACAGTGGGTCTTTAGAACATTTTCACTGAAAACAGCTGCCTGATGCGGCCAAAAATATCACTAAGAGACTGGTGAGTGAACCAAAACATTAAAAGGTGTGGGCCGGAAAGCTGAACAATGAGTTGAAAGTCACTAATAAACTAATAAAATAGAGCCAAGAGGAGCTGCGGATTCAGCTAATAATTCTCTGTAGGTTGTTTTCACAATGTCATTTGATACATTGCTATTATAAATACATTGATTATAACAGCATTAAAGGAATGGCAAAAATCAATATTACACTTATTTATGTTGCCCTTTCTCTCCTTTGATCTTACTTTTGTGCTTTTTCTTGAGAAACACTGGATATTTTTACCTCAGGATGCACCAACTGTTTTCTTACCATGCAGATTCTGATATCTCAACTTACGATATCACTAATACCAGGCATCGATCTAACACCGCTGCTGTCTTTCCCCCACATTTGGCATCTTTATCTAATTGTGCATAACACATAGGATGATTTTTACACACTGTAACATGAGGCAGAGGATTGCTGTGAAGCTAAAAACTGAGCCAGAGGCCTGTATGACTTAATACATGTAATTTGTAGCAGAATCACTGAATTCTATGATGAAATCAGTGTTTGTAAATGTGTTTAATGTGAATGGTCATGTCATGGTTAATACCTAATCTGCTTGATAAGGTCAATATTGATGTTGATTTCAATGTGGCAGACCTGATTAGTGCATGCTCTACCATATGTTTGGTTGAACCACAGGGTGTGATAAGGGTCATTGGTAGACCTTTCTTTAAATGAAAAAGGTTGCACTACTTTTCAGTTTGAACCTGAAGCAATTCATGCTGAGATTGACATGATAAAGAAATTGCACACCTTTACATAACTCTTATGCTGGTGTTAAGGGCCTTCCACCCCGAGAACAATGAATAACAATAACAAGTGGCAAACAATGTCGTTGGGATCACTGTCAGAGAGATTTGATGCACAAAAGAAACACTGAAAGCCATTTAAAATCCATCCCAATTTACAGAGCGACACAGCTGTACTGCGTAGCACGTGCTTAGTGCCATTGTTT
Source organism: Cephalopholis sonnerati (assembly GCA_019142605.1). Lineage (NCBI taxonomy): Eukaryota > Metazoa > Chordata > Actinopteri > Perciformes > Serranidae > Cephalopholis > Cephalopholis sonnerati. The sequence continues at coordinate 12,940,037 of JAGQAX010000015.1, read as the reverse complement.
ACAGAGTGTTATTGTTTATCAACTTAGATGCTCCCATCATTATAGTTATTATTCTTAGTGTGGATGTCCCTTTAATCCCATATACATCAACACCCATTGAACATATGACCCAAACATGTCACCTTGTCATTTCAGTGGCGTATAATCAGCCTGTCAGTGAAAGAGACAACAGTGGGTGGCCTGCTGACAATGTGCTGCTTTTGTGCACTCTGCCTGGCACCCTGCATGCCCACCATGTGTTTGTGTCCTGTGGCCCTGCAGAGCCGGCTGAGGGCACAAGGGCACCTCTTCACAACCAGACCCAGCTGCCTCTCTGAAACGCCAGAGGGAAGGAGGGAGGGAGGCCATTTCAGGCACTCATCCAAAGGCAGGCATGAATCAAAGCTGGCTATAGACAGACACCACCATGTCTCACAAAATGCTGCCATCAAGGCACACAGTACACACAGGGACCAGAAGGATTTATAGGGGATCTTTAGGTGAAGCCGATGGCCACATTAAATGACACAGTTCCCCTAGACATCCAAGCTGTCAAGCAAAAAGTAATCTCCTTTTTTTGTTGCCTTAGCCACCCATTTGTCACAAAGGAAAGACTTGGCAGGACATTAGTATGCTGCCCAGGCTTTTACTGAACACCCATATTCTGTGGGACACACCTGCTGCCCACATCACTGCTACAGTGCTTAAAAACATCTGTGTGCTAATGAGCAATAAGTCACTCTGTGAACAGTATGGGTACAGGTGCATTACTGAATAGTGTTGATGAGGTCAATTATTTACACTTGAACACAATGCAAAGACTCCATGAAGAAGAGAGAAAGTGGCAAAACACCTGCAAACTATCTAAATACTGCAAGAAAAGGATGTGTCAATATTAGTATCTGAAACTGTGCTAGGGAAGTTGTTCTCCATTTTTACCCCTCCCCCACCTCCCATCTTTACAGGCTGAACTGTCCAAACTACATATATAATGCAACAAGTTGCTACTGAATAAGGAAGTTCTCATAACTCCTGGAAACACTAGATCGACAGATTCACATCAAATGAGCAATGCGCTGTCACTGTTACCAACAAGTCAACTCATATACCTCTTTGTTAAAATGCCCAACTTTACAGCAGAAATAAACATGATTACAGTGCAGGTAAAAATCGGTTTTGGTCTCTGCAGCTAAATTCACCCATCATGACAACTGTACGGGGATGAATTTTTTTATAATTCACATGTTTACATTTTATTAAGGCTTAAAGTTCTGCATAGTTAAGAGGGTGGCCACTTTGAGGGACAGGCTGTCTGCAACTTGTCGCCACAGTCTCTGAGTCAGATCCACCCCTGACTCATCCACAGCTATACCTTCTCATCCAAATGTGGTCACTTCTGGCTCCAAAAATCCAAGGTAGCGATGGCCAAAATATCAAACTCAAGGCTTCAAATCACCCACAAACCAGTGGGTGACATCACGGTGGCTAAGTCTATTATTTTTATAGTGTCTTTGGTAATTACATAAATTACATGATATGATTCCACTTACTGGAATTTTCTTTCCTGACCATGACTGTCTGAAATAGTCATACTTCAGCGCGACATTTGTAGTCCTTATGTGGGATGGGTGACAGAAGCATCAGAGCAGGTTTTGGTGATGAATCAGATTTAATAAGTGTATTCTCAATATTTCCATCTCATGTATGTACAGTTAAGAGGAGTTCCTGGAACAATGTGGTATTTTAGGTTAAGGGACAGAGTAATTTTTTTGATCTGAATCTTAAATCTTTAACTTATTTGAAACATTTAGGTGTACTCGGGTTGTCATCTGGGGCCACTATTGCATGTTTACCCCTTCACTTCTCTCGTCGTGTGTAATCTTTTTACTGTGAACTTAATAAAGGCAAAAAAGAGTAATAAAAAAGCTTTCTTATGAACATTATCATTATAACCCTATCTAACACATGTACAGATCACTTTAGGAGCATTCTTGTCAAAGTCAAACAGTTAAACTTCCAGTGTGTAAGATTTAAAGGGATTTTAGTGTTATCTAGCAGTGAGGGCTACAGATTGCAACCAGCTTAAACTTCTCCTGGTAAGAATTCTTTCAGTGTTCATTGTTAAGGAGGTTTTACCAGGAGCGAAATAATCCACAGAGGTCTCCTCCTCTCCAAAAGAAATGGACCAGATGATTAAAACTGGAATAGACACTGACTAAAGCAGTTCGATGTTACAAATCAGTGTTTCTCAGGCACTGTTTGGCACGTCAGCCTAGCACCTGCTAATGTGTGCTCACCTTTTTTCTCTGATAATTTAAGATCCAGATGTTCAGGAGGTTTTTCCCAGGAGCTGACTTATCTGCAGAGTTCTCCTCCTCTCCACAACAAACAGACTCAGGTGATTCAAATGCTAAAAACTCTGAATAAAGCATTTTCACTTTAAAAAAAATCAGTGTTTTTCCAATGCTCTTGTTGCAGAGGGGCCGCTAATTACAGTGGCCAACGCAAAAACAGGAAAATGCAAATGGCCATTTCTGGAGCCAGTGTTTGGTTTGTCTGTTCTGGGCTTCTGTAGAAACATACTTATTATGTTATATTCCATTTCTGACAATATATCCCTTTAAATCCTACACAATGGACCTTAACGTAAGTATTTAAGTGAGTAAGACTGCATACATTCAGTGTTCTTCTTAACTGTGCATACATCTAACACACTAACACAAATGTTGTCTTGTTTTCCTATTAATGTTATTGTGATGTAACCTTGTGCATCATGTTGAAAATACTAAATAACGCTATGCAGCCAGTTGCTATGGGTTTTTCCACAGCCACATTTAAATTTGTAACTGCTGATAATAAGATGGACCTGCTTTAATGATGCTTACGTTTGGCCATTTAAAACCTAAGCCTAAAAAAGTATTGTAAGTAACCATTTTTGTACAATTATCACAAGAGACTTTTATCATGAAAACATGAGTACATATTTAAGAATTTTGAAGGGCGAGAGGTAGCAATATTTCAGATGACTTTTACTTTGACAGAGCAGCTTCCTGTCATGCGTCTCAACTCCAGCAGCTGTTTACCAGCCTTGCTCCCAGTTATTATTGCGGTTTGGATACACGTACATGCGCAGATACAAACACAACCATGCATACGGTACACACACTTGGCCTACAAACACACACAACCCAGACATGACCCAGATACTACGGCTGCCCTGGGTTTTTTGTCAATCTGCACATTAGGTCTGTCACTTCATAGCTCCCCTTGAGAAAACTCAACACCCCTGTTTTGGTCCAGACCACTGCAGCACACAACTGGCACAAGCTGATGGACAGCTTTAAAGGAGCTGCTGACGGGGAGAGGGAGGCGGTTTGTATTAGTGGGCTCTCCAATGTCCTTGAATGTTTCTTTGTGGTGATGAGTGAGGTCTAACAGCTGCTGATGACCATGTCAGAGGAGGGTAAATCTTAAAATATTATTATTGGGACATATTCCAATTAGAAGTTATTGAAAAGGCCTTTTTAATTGTAATTCTGCCATGACAAGAGACTGACTCCAAGGAGAGTATATCTTCCATAGCATTTTTCATTACTAACTGAATTTAACATGTGCGGCAGTGTGTCCCCTATAAATGTACAGGCCGCAAGGCTAACAGGAACAATCACCAGGTCAAAAAAAAAAAAATGTATTGCCAAAAATAACGGCAAATATACATTCCAGTGCTGCCTCTGTATTTATTCTGCAGCAACTCACTGCGCACCATGAGCCCATGAACAAGGTAAGTGTCTCTGGTTAGTTGACATGCCTGTTATAACAGTAGGACAGTCAACTGTCGTGAAGATAATATTGTCAGTACGGCCAGCAGTTACAAAGAGGCTCGGTAGTGAACGATGCGCTTATGTGCTAACGCACATAAACCAAACAACATTCAGTTAAAACAGATTAGTGATGCTGTTTTGCCTTCATTGTTCTCCATGTTAATTAACACTCAACTCTTGGCATTTGCTCCTATTGTTCTTCACCACAGGAAGAAGGAAGTAACAGGCAAACCAGCCTTAAAAGTGTTGTATTTTCTTTTCAAGTAAGTGCCATGTGGTGGCTCTAATTCATACCAGTGTTGTCAGGACAGGGCAGTAAACGCAGGGGGAACACTGTGCAGCATTACCTTAACAAGTCCAATAGCAGGAATGCATGCATTGAAGGAGAACCGAGCTATGCAGATTTCTGTACTGCCTGCAGCAGAGCAGAGGAAGAGGTCACGGTTTAGTTGGACGGAGAGATTCACTCACCTCATTGGCTGAGTCCGAAGTGCCGTCTTCAGATCTTCCACCACCTTGTTCCTCATTTCCATTTCCTCCTCATCAAAGGCAAACAGGGTCTGCATCTAAAGAAATGGTAAGAAATGAGATGAAAATTGAATTTAAGTGCAAACACAGCTGACTGATGATGCTAAATTTTGGCTTCATAAGTAGCAGGTGCCATTGGGTGAGCTACCTGCTGGGAAGAGTTCTGTATTTTTCACTTTTAATTAAGAGCCATTCATTGTTGCTACGGGTCAACACAAGAATGTTAATCTTAATTTGGCAGCCACAAAACAGCAGCAGTACATATTTCCTCCTCTTTACAAATAAATGTGTTTGTTTCAATTAGTCCGAGCATCACAGACAATCAGAGTTTCATTAGTCGCCCCCCCTTCAAACGCTATTTTTCTTTGAAGCTATACAACATGCCAAAATAAGTCATGCAGGCAATTAGCTCCAATCAAGCTTATGACAAATCATGAAAAACACTTAGACTTGTGGTAGTGTTAATTCATTTCTGCATCACTTAAAGGCTCCCCTCAGCAACATCAAAGAGCTGCTGTGCTCCCATTAGTCAGGGCCACAGGGCTTCTGTTGAGCCTCTCCAGGCTTTTTCCGAGGCTGCCCGCTGCCAAGAGCGAAGGTTCAAACAGTGTGTGTTTCAGCAGTGGAGTAAGCTAGTCACAGTGACTGCCTATTAATTTGCCCGAAAAAATATTTGCTTAAATATGACCCTGTTTTCCCGTCCTTAAACCCTTACTGTACAGAAAGACATACAGGTTAAAGTTGGGTGCAAATATTCCATAGCAACACAGGACTTTTTGGATGTAGCTAAGTGGAGCTGGACGCAATGTTTGACTACCCAACAACAGCTCTGGTCTGTCCGGTGTGTGAGTGTTTAATCTAGAAACAGTGCAGTCAAAACATCCATCGTTTCGATTTAGCCTCAAGTCCAGATGGTTCATGGACCATGTGCCAAGAAGTAAAGGCTCTGGCTCCTGTTTCTCTAAACGAATATGTGCATAGTCAATGGGAAGTTGGACACAACAAGTGTTGGGGAGAGTGGATGATTTGGTCGTGCAGCGAGCCAGTTCACCGTGTCAATGAGTCTCGCCAAATGACTCCTTCCTACATCTGCTCTTTGTAAGCTCATTCGAACCTGTGGCCAACATGCACATACGGATACTATTAGAGCCAATTGGTAAACCAGCAGAAGGTACTTCCCTAAATCCTTGTTATGGGAAGTGCCCCCCAGAGCCAAAGCTATGCCTTCGAGCTAGTCGTCAATGCATCGTTAACTGAGTGAGTGATGAGTGCAGTCATCAAAACCTTAATCAGGACCATGTGGGTCACTGATGCGCCAAGTAGGAAGTATTTGTTCAGTATTAATGAAGGCGAACAGCATTATATTGCTTAAACAGTGATGTAAAGCCGGAGGCACAGAACTTAATTAAGTTAACAAAATGTGAGCTACAACCTAGCTATTATCCTATTGTTCCTACGTGGGTAGAAACTAACACTGAAATTGAATGGAATGATGTGATCAGGAAACCAGTGGAATTAACAGCTTTGTTTAAATGGAGTTCAACTGAGTGCCAGTTAGTTTGTTAGCAATCATGTCTCTTTAACGTCACTGCTAAGCAATGTAGCTTGTAAACTGGAAATAACTTCCCAATACAGAAGCTTTGTTACATGTGTTGCTACAGTGTTATTTTAGCATGCAACACTTGAATGTAACCTTAACCCTTTGAAAACTGGAGCGACATCACTTTTCTTGTGCTGCTTTTAGACACCTTTGTATTTATACCTTTGAGCAAGTTAGTGTGGTTTTTTTTACCAGAAACATTTTAAAAGAGGCAATGAGCAACTTGGTAAGAAATGTCCAACAAATTGCAAAAAATTTACAGATTTAGATTTTTTTTAAATTGGGAAAAAAAGACAAAAAGCTAGGGAAAACTATTTTTACAATTATTATTATTATTATTACATATTAAACTATGTCGAAAAATTATAATATAATTATTAAGCACTCAATTTCCAGGTCATATCCCTGTTTCTTACTTTTTTTTTTAAATGTACTTATTTATTTTTACAATTGTTCTTATTTCTAATTTTCACTTTTTTACTAGTTTCTTGCTAATTTTTTGGGTAATTTCTTCTTCCGTTGCTCATTGCCTTCTTCCCATATTTAAAAAAAAAAATCAAGCCAATTTGTTTAGGTTTCAAAGAGTTAAAAAAAAAAACCCCACACAGTTTAAAGAATGATGAGAGTGAAGTGAAACAGCCAAGACTACTACAATGAGCTGAAACTCCAAAATGCTATCATCCCAGGATGTCAAATACCAACGCTTTCTCATGACCCTCGGCACGTGATACCAACACTGTAGACATCCTTTGGCATTTCTGTGAGACAGACCCTCTAGCTGCTACATGGTTAATGTTGTCAAATGGTCGCAGTTAGGTTGAGGCAACAAAACTACTTGGTTGAAGCTTAAAAAAAACATCATGTGTTCGGTTAAAATAAGTATGCAGACTGGCGTAAATACCTCATATGGGTGACAGATGGACGAACGCTACATAACGTTACACTAAAACAGCACCGACTTTTGGTTTCACTCAGTGGTTTTCTGTTTGTTTGATCTACCTGCATCAAAAGATGGCTTTTTTTACTCTTTATACTACATCAGTTGCAGTGAGCATTGCAGTTAGCTGAAAGCCTGGTGTGTCTCATAGAGACGCCAACAGTTGCCTTCAGCGTCAGTTTCACATGCTAAGGGGCGTGACAAAGTATTGTCAGTATTTGACGATATGGAAAACAGAACGGGCTGAAAACTCACTTTAGAGTGCTGCAGGGATGATGTTTTTTTTTTTTTTTTGTAGGGCAGCCTGGATGTTAACATCGTACATGTTTTGTTCAGCAAGACAATCTTAACAAATGAGAACCACATTTAAGATTTTTAAAGCCTAAATGCAATCGCCAGAAGTAAAAGGCTACAGTTAGGCTAGTAACAAACTACACCATGGTTGCGTAACTTCAACGTCACCACAACTAAGTATTCGCGGTGTGCATGATGACATTTAATGTCCCCCTTCAACCTCTGTAGTCTCAGTTAGCCACTTGTTAGCAACTACCTTTTTAAAGACACAAAAAAGCTTCAAAATTCATGAGTGGAGTATTTTCCGACATCTTTTATGTCGTAGAACAAAATGTGAAAGTCTCTTAACCTTGTGTTAAGACCTTATTTCAGGCAATTTAACCAAAAACAAAAAACCTACTGACTTCGAGACGAGGGAGCTGCAAAAATGTGAACTCATTTCTGGGTTTTAGAGCTCATTCCTGCACCACACTTTACACTCTGTAAGCGACGGGGAGCTATGGGTATGATTTTAAATGTACTTAAACAAATGTCGATCATTTAAAACAGGCCTGAAAACCAATTACAGCAACAACAATAATGTAACACTTTAAGCATTTTGTAATGCCAGTCTCTATTTTGTGGTTGACAAGCTCCAAAAACAGTCGAGTGTTTCTTCACATTGTTGGTATATAAAATGATCCTCCCCTTGTCTCTGTATTGATCCCCTTTTCTGTTTATCTACAGAAAGCCCTATCCAGGCAGGAGCTCTGAAGTCTAGTTTGGACATAGCAAAGCTTACAGAAACTCTCGTCAGAGTCACGAGGACATTTGAATTATCACTCTGCAGTCAACAAGCAACCTCAGGGCCCTGACATGATTTTATGAATGAACATCAAGATGCCGGTTGTACAGTAATCTCTCAGGGCGGCAACGCAAAAATGAGCTCATCCAATAACTCAGCTACTGTGGAGGGGCTGCCCCTTGTGAGCTCGCCTGGGAGCCAAGACATGAAGTCATGGACGAGCGGAGCCCCTCCAAAAGTTGAAACGCGCTGTTGTCAAGATGCTGTCTGGGGCACAGTGCTGGAGAAAATGGAAGATTGATAGTGGGAGTGAAAAAAATGATTCAGGAAGGGGCGGAAATTGGTGGAGTTATGGAGAATAAGGGAGACTCTGCTAAAGTGGGGCTCGAACAAGAGACTGCTTGTGCAAAAGGGGGAATGGAGACTACAAAAAAAAAAATCTTTCTCAAAAAGTTATTTAAACTGTTATAGAGTCATAAACTTTTAATCTGCTTTATGCAAGCAAAACCAGTTCTGACATTGATGTAATACAATTTGCTTACAATTTGATTTTTTACTGAAACAAGTTTTTTCAAGTGACTATTTGCACTGACACTTTCTTGAAAATGTCTGCATATATATATATACATATATAAATATATCATCAGAGTGGCACAATGTTACGCTTGTTTTAAATAAATGTCAAGACTTTATATACTGTAGACTGCATACACATGACTCACAGACTCAGGTTGTTTTGCAGTAGATATAGTAAAAAGAAACAGAAAGGCTGAAACATAACTCTGACAGCGTGTCTGACACCTAATAGCACAGAGGCACCGCTACAGCCCTGGTGGATTTTAAATTCTTGGCAACTCACAAATCAGCACTTTCTCTTGACTACACTTAAAATACTGTGTATGTCTGCGTGAGAGTGTGTGTGTGTGTGTGTGTGTGTGTGTGTGTACTGCTGTCTGAGCCTCTTAGAGAATGACAGTAAAATTGTTTCTCCAGACTTCGACACTAAGCTCAGGTACCATTCAGAAGTAGCTCATTCTCGTCCCCTGAGTAGAGCCAGTAAACAAAAACAGCTGTAAAAATAGCAACCTTCAACATGGGTTGTTGCTATAGGCATGTTTGCCAGAAAAACAAACAACATGGCAATAAACAGATATTAAATGCCATTACTTTTTGGCTCTATGTTTATGGTGATCTGTGTAAGTTATGGTTGAACAGTTTATCTGATCCATGGCCTGGAAATACTTGTAAATGTATTAAGTGTTCGTCTGTTTGGCTAGAGGAAGAAAAAAAAAAGTGGAATGTTGAAAAGTCTATTACTGCCATGAGACGCTGATGCTAAAATTGCAAGACTGTTTCCACCAATCTCGCTTATGCCTACCTTCACTGAAAGACCTTTAAAAGACCACAGTCTGACACCCTCTGACATCTAAGGACAATGTGAGGTTTTAATTGCACACTGTAAGATTTTGCAAAGACTGGGGATCTGTCAGAGTCCCTATTTGCAAGAGTACAACTAGATTAATTTTGGGATTATTTCCCATCCTGTTCTTGGTCAAGAAATATTATGCCAACTCTATAAGAAATGTAATGTATTAAGAATTACATAAACAGCTAATTCTAGAAACACATGATAAAAGGCGTCATCTGTGGATAACATTCTTATCAGCTCTGCATCACTGTAATTTATAAAAGATAAAAGGTAACTGCCTACAAACTTTTCATTTTGTATTTTGTTGCCTCAGCTCGCTACCACCTCAACGGACACTTTTTGAAGAAGAAATTCGAAGCAGCAGTGGCTCTACTCCAAGCTCCCTCCAGATGTCTGCGCTTCTCATTCTATCTCTAAGGCTGAGCCACCCCACAGGGGAAACTCATTTCGGCCACTTGCATCCGTGATCTCAAAAAGGACCACTTGAGGTGGTTCAGGTATCTGATTAGGATGCACCCTGGATGCCTCACATTAGAGGTGTTCTGGGTACGTCCCAGTGGTAGGAGGGCCCGGGGTAGACCCAGAACACACTGGAGGGATTACATATCTCATCTGGCCTAGGAAGGCTTTGGGGTCCCCCAGGAGAATATGGGAAGCATTGCTGGGGAGAGGGACGTCTGGGGTGCTTTGCTTGGCCTGCTGCACCCGCTACCCAGCCCTGTATAAGCAGATGAAAATGGATGGATGGAATAGATGGAACTTGCTACCAGTGTCTGTTGGTTCGCTGCGCTATTTCAGTGGGAAAAGACCATGAGAATGAGCGTTTTTCTGAGTAAGATAAAAACTGGTTGGTGAATCAGATACACATTGACTTAAACATAGACACTTGTTTACTCCACAACTCCACCAGTTTCTTCTCCTTTTACACAGTACAAGAGAACTGACACCTGTTCACAGTCTTGCACCTCCCTGGAGTCCCCTCCATGTTGATAGTGTACCCAGTTTGCTGCCTCCTGTTTGAAGCTGGAGACAGCGCAGCTATTGGTTGTTGAAAACGTTCACATCAATGAACTTCATTATTTGCATGAGCCTGAGACTAAAAACTTGAGATAATATTAATCAACTTTAGCTGAATGAGAAAAAGACTGACTAAAGACAGCTCGGAGTTTTATGACCTCATTCAGCCTGTTTCACTATAGAGCACCCTACACTTCTGATGAGTGTCGACAGAAATTAAAGAGCCGCGCAACATGTTCAATTATGCTTTGGCAAAAGGTTTCAGTTTGGTTGCCAAACGCTAATCTTCCAGCTAGCTTGTAATCTTACTTTGTTAAGACAACAGGAGCGCAAGAAAAGAAGGTGGTCAGTGTGTCCATTAAACCAAGCCAGGTAGCTACAGGATGAACATTGTTTGTTCCATCAAATGCAGCATATGGATGAGAAGATTAGCTTTCCGAATTGTGACGATCTAGTAACCAGATCAGGCCTTGTGTTGCTCAAGCTGGGACACACAAAACTCCAGTAGATGTGTTAGAGAGGTTAGCTGTAACTACCTCCCTCACGTTGCCTAACAAAATATGACGGTGTACGCAACATAACAAAATTCTCCAGGTGTGCAACATAACAGAAAAGTGTCATGCACTTAAACAAAAATCAGGCTTTACATCAAAGACTCAAAATAACAGGAGACTGCCATGACATTGGAAATTTGGCTGCGACAGTAAAATCACTTGAAAAGTCATTTGTTGTAAAGCTGGCCTTACATGCCTTCAAGAGTCCTTCTTAAAATGTCATGTTTTATGCTCTCCAAGCATTTGGGAGCCAACTTGTCGTCCACATAAGGACTCAGGGTCAGAGGTCACTGGCTCAAACTGGTCGGTGGCCAAATGCACAGTCTAATAATACAACTCAGAACAGCCGTAATGTTTAAAATGGTACTGAGATCATGGTGGAAGACAGTTTTGCGATGGTATCCTGCTGTTTTTATTGGCAGCCACACTGGCTTGAGAATAATGAATATTGTCATCCTGGCTTTGCTCCGTGTCTTTGACAGTCGTTCCCGCTGACTGAACTGCTGAGCATCTAAATGGCCTGTTTGTCATCACAGTGTGTGTGAATGCTGGGGTCACGGCGAAGGAATGTAGTCATGCGAAAATAACAAGCAGTCAGCGGGGACACGATAAAAAGCGAGCCAAGAGAGAAGTCTGAGAAAGAATGACTGAGTGAACAGTGGTCAGATGATCAAAGTTAGTGAATGATATTGTAATAGTGACATTAAAGTTTGGAAGCAATATCTAGTCATCTGGGGAGTTCAACAGAGGGGAACAGACATTCAGACCATGTGTTTGACTTACAGCAGCCATGGAGTTGATGCGGTCAATGTAGTAGTCGGGCCAGCTGGTGGCCAGCTTGTTGGGGTCCTCTTGCTCCTGTGCAGGGACACAAAGACACATTGAGTCACTTTAAAATCACTTTGAAACTGTTACAGCATAGCTTTGCTGGCTGAAGAGTAAGGGCAAGTAAATGGTGCATGAATCCCACTGTAATTTACACATACATACAGTGGTACAAACATTAAACATGTCTTTCTATTCTTGCTCCTCTAGTGGCTGAGGCCATCAAACCGTTTGTTTAAGGGTAAGACATCTCAACAGCTACTGGCTAGATTTTCAAAAAGCTTGGCACTGATACTAAGGGTCCCCAGAAGTGGCTTTATTATCAAATCATGCTATTTACTTTCAATTCACTTTATTCATCCTGATGTTGTGTTTGTGTTAGTCGATTTGTCGTCGGTATCAGTGACATATCTGTTCCACCTATGCCATTTTCAGTTTACATGGAAGCTGCAGCAGAGGTTGCTGGGAGCATTTTGACGTTTATTTTTACATTGATCAAAGAAATAGAGCAATTTAAGAACTGTTTTGTCTTTACATCTGTCTCATGTGCGCTTGATGCTATTTTTTCTTTAGCTTTTTCCATTCATGTTGCAAAGTAGCATGCTATCTATTTAGGAAAGTGGTGTCTACATTTGTCATCTTGATTTCTACGCTACGATTCGTCAATTGTTTCTTTAACTCGGGGAAACAGCCAGCAGCAATGAGCAAAGTGGATAGCTTTTCGGAGGTCTACCCTGGAACATGAATCCTCACAATTATGGCGATGCCCTGACATTTCCTGGCACACTCAAGGGTGAAAACTTGAGCAACACTCTGCTTTCCTGTAGCTCTCACATCAGGTTAAAAGTGCTCCTTGATTGAGACTCCTACATGACAAAATATCTAAAAATAAATGGATGGATTTCCGTGAATATTTATACTCCTTGGAAAATTCATCTTAATATTTATGGTGACCCTTCGACCTTTCCACTAGAGGCACTGTCAGGTCCAAATTTCCACTTGTGTCTGGGATATATCAAAATCTATTGGGGCAGACAGCTGTGAAATTTACAGAAAACACTTCTGCTGTACAGATGATTAAAGCTGCTATCACATGGATTCAGGCAGACAGCAGACCGACACCCTCTGGACAGCAGAGGAAAAAAAAACAAAGAAACAGTCTGATGGCACAGAAGGACGGCAAAATGAAATACGCTTGACGATATGTTGCTATGGTGATACTCTTTAAGAGAATGGAATAAAAATTATGTCTTGTCATTTTTTTAATAATTATTCTAGTAATGCAAGTATATATCAAATGCATCTTTCTCTTAATATTCTATTGCAGACTTAAAATTCATGTTAAATTCCATTTAAAATGTGAGGTCATTCATTTCCAACATGGACAGTCAAAGGTTAACTGTATTTGTTCTTTCTTCGTAAGGGAGTAACGTCCAGTTATAGATTCTGTCATGGAGGACTGCAAAGATTTGGATGGCAATGCCATCTACCATTACCATTGCCAGTATTTTTTACTAGCCTCACCTAATTTTACCATCCTGCTCTCGTCCACTAAAATGATAGCTGGTTTGTTGTCTATTATCTGCCTTAATTTATGTGAATGCAGCATAACCATTTTAGTTTGGAAACTTTGTAACTTTTGCGCTCATACGCAACATTTTGTCAATTCTTATAATCTCACACTCACAACTGGTAGGATGCTAAGAGTAGTCATATCATCACTATGCTGTCCATGTTCTCCAAATCTTAATGGGTTTAGGTGAACAAAGCAGGACTGCTAGTGCAGCGGTTCTCAACCTTTTTCGTTACAAGGACCCCTAAAATTGATACACATTAGGTCACGGCCCACCATTTGATAAGATTTTGCCTCATGGAGCCTCCACCTGACAAGATATTGGTTGTTAGGTAATTATTAGGACCATAATTCTTTAGTTGCTAACTACACTTAGGGAAGTAACAGGTGGGGGAAGTGAGACCTGTGATCAGAATAGTCGCTTTTATTACTCATAGTCACGTTGGGCTCACTTCTATAGTGAGTTCAATAGTGAAAACAAACTACTTCTGAGGACCCTTTTGAACTTTCTCAAGAAGCCCTGGGGGTCCCTGGACCTCTGGTTAAGAATCACTGTGCTAGTGGGGCTTTGACTCACTCTGAACATTGTTTTTATACTAGTTCACTCTCCTAGTTTCATCCTTTCACTTTCTACCTTAGCTTACACATCTACATAAAGACTAAATGGATCAGGCAGTCCGGTTCACAATAAGTGGGTCACAACATCCCAGAGTATTCACTTGTCTTAGCTTTTATTACATGGAGAAAGGGAAAAGGAGAGAGAGGGAAAGAAGAACTGCCGTGAGGAACGAAGTGCACTCCACAATAGTTTTCAAATAGCTCTGTCTGAGATCAATTTGTCCTGGCCAATCCGAGGAAGCGTGATGCCACGAGCAACCAAGGCACAGGGGAATACAGAGACCATGTTCCTCGCTAACATCTGGTCTTGTTTAGCGTGGGCTTAGAGCACTGGTGCAGCATTGTTGTTGTTCTTGTTACTGTGTGCACGTCAGCGAGAGTTGGAAACTTGCAGGCTGCCACATTCTTGCAAAATTGGTTAGTTTTATAAGATAAGAGGGAAATTCTATGCCAACTTAAATCCCAATGTAAGTCAAGTTTTAATTGATTCAAAAATTAAGAGGAATTTTTTTTAAAAATCACTTTTTTTAATATATATATATAAATGTGGTGTAAAGACATGAGGCCACGACCGATCTTGGGGTTCTAAAGACTTTCTTGTTGGTATGTCATTTATTGAGTGCTTCTGCCATATCACAGACACTCCGAACATTAAAGAGGCTCCCATCCCCATCCTACACAAAGCTTCTAAAACCTACATTAAACTGTGGGAGCAGATAGTTTGAGTTAGCTGGATCCATCATCTGAAATGACTCTGTAAAACCATAATACGAGAAACAATAGATCCCACGGCAGTACATCTGCTCAGAATAATAAGCATATTATTAGAGTCATTATAATTATGCTCCATCAACAGATAATTTGCGAGATTGTCAATTAAACTCCGTTGCAGCCATCAGGGGCAAAGTAAGCTCTCTGATCGCTTACATAATTCTCCTCAAGTACTTTAACAACTTCATTTATTCCAAGGACATTCAAGCTGCAGCAAGAGCTCATCAATTCTCGCTGTGTTCTTTCTTGATATAGGAAATCAATATTTTATGCCACCTAATCCCTTCATTTCAAAAATGTTGCTTTAATATTTGCATGGCGGTACAACACAGCAAAAAGAAAATGACCTTTTCTGTTAATTAAGCCACAGAAACTCTATTCTGGGAGCCTGAATTGATTGTCCCCAGACATAAAACCCTCTTATTATGTCCAGTAACCCAATGAATGTCAAGTCTGGACATAAAAATGATCTGCAGAAACAGTAAATCCACTCCAGCTTTTTGGGTTGGAGCACAAGGTTGGTCAATGTGGATTTTTAGTCCTCGTTATGACCACTGTTTCTAATCTACAGCACTTTCTGCCAGCGTTTGAGCTCAAGCTAAAGAGCTAAAACAAAAACAATAGAGCTCACTGTACTACTCAGCTTGTGTTTTCAAGCTGGCCGCCACTTCCACTATACCGCTGACACGCTCAGGACGCGATGCCAGACAGATCCTGACGCTGAGATTAACAACTTAACTGCCTCTCTCTGGCCCTTCAGCTCAATTACAGCCGCCGACACGCCCTCAAAAACATGTCGAGCCCAACGCAACATTTACTCTGGCAGTTTCACGAGCCGGAGTAAAGTACTGTAATTTTCGTCTCGTTTCAGGACAATGAAAAATGATTTCAACGTGAGCTTTGTTATGGGGGTCCTCGTCATATCAGTCCATACACTTCCTGAATATTTGCCCTTTTAATGGGTTTTCTGAGAGGGTGAAGTGATTGTGAGTCTGTTCTCGTGTGCTGCTTTCTTGATCAAACCATTCTGGGAGTTAATCGCAGTTGATGACTGGTATTAAAATCTTGTGATAAGAGCCAGACTCCAAACAGTGGAGCCTGTTATAAATGAAAAGTGCAAACAGCAGGCTTTTGATACGAATTGAAAGAGAGAGTTTGTGTACATTCTTGTATGATGGCACTCAATGGCTACCTTATATGTATGTGTATACACAGACTTCTCTTCTGCTTACGGTCCTCTTTCCACATTCCAGTCGCGTGCTCTGCTGCGACAGTTTAAGGTCAACCCCATCATTCTATTACAGCAATTACACACTTGCACTACACTGTACATTCCTCACGTCTGGTGACATTAAATATGATTTACAATCCAGGTTGCAGCAAGCAGAGGAGGACAGGAATCCCCAGCAGTGTATCAGGTATATTTCTGTAAGGTGTTCCTCTTGTTACAACCATCTGTTGAGGGATATATTGTTTCTCCGAAGAGCCAAATACTTGACTAAAGCCAGGGTTCAAGAGTATTTCCCTGTGTGTTTGGCAGGCTATTGCGTTCGCAGAGGCACCTGTTGAAAGAGTAGATGAAATTACATATTTCGGCTCCCCTGCTGTCGTGCAACAAGCCGTCTTAAAGATTTCGAACCTCTTAAAAGGTTTCACTGACAATGATGATTGAGCTCACAGATTGTAAGAAACCTATACTTTTCAAGTCAAGGTTTCAGGAACAACAGGGGGTTGAAAGTCCGAACACTCAGCTGGCCACAGTTAAACCCAAAGCCCTTTGAAGTGTCATGGGAGGTTTCTACTGTTTGCTGGACTCCGACACGTACACTCAATTTTAAAAGATGAGCAAGAGCATATGAGGAAGCCAAATAATACCATGCCACAAGCTACTGTGCTGATTCCAGGTCCTTGCACACATGCACATCCATGTTAGCATGTTCTGAATAACAGCAATCTGACAACAGCCCATTTTCACTTTCATGTTTTCCAGTCTTGGGGCTTTGGCAGCCAACCATGCCAAGTCGCTCCTCCAAGTGAAGTCCAACTATTCAGGGTCTCAGAATCTATACATCGGCTCTCAGTGACACGCTAACATGTTTCCACGAGGTCTCCAGTTTCTCTGGCAATTGGAGTGCTCGTCGGGCGCCTCACACTCTGTTCCCATGTGCTCAGAGAGGCCCGGGGGGACCCTGGCTGTAATGTGGGGGCTCTCATGAGCTGCCTGAAACCATGACAGCACCGGCAAGCTGCACGGTAGTGAATGAAATACTGTTTTTAAAGACCACTTCATGAACAAAGGGAGGGACTGCAAAAGACTGCATTTAAAATGAAAAAAGTAGATATTGTATTTGGCAAAATAGAAATGAATTTAGTATTATTAAAGCCTAAGTAAACCATACCTGTTAAATAATAGCTCAAGACTACAGCTTATCTAGATTTCTTCTTATTCCCAATTATATATTTTCAGAACACGGTGTCTACAGGTATCAGGCACTTAAATTTAAGAGCTTTTCAGGATAATTTTAAACTGAATTTAAACTTATTCAAGCACTGCAGGTGAGTATAAAGGTAAGTGGTATATATGTGGTCCCATACAGAGGAAGGTTTTATGTAGAAATATGGTTATTAGAGTGAGATTGGTTAAACTACATTTTGCCAACAGATCAGTGCAAGACAGTATTAGGTTCAGTGGTAGGTTTTAAGATTTGTAAAATCAGAAATGTGGACTTTCACACAGAAGGGCTTGATTCATTTTGACATAGAGAAATAAAAGATGGATTAATTAAATTGGATACATGTTCGTGGTAATCGAGGCCTAAAAAATACAAATTTAAGACTATAAATTTACTTTTAAGGTCTAATATTTCTAAATTTGAATTCAAGACTTTTAAAGGAGCTTCAGACACCCTGCAGAAGCAAACACCTAATATAAAAGACTAAATAATCCAACACAGAGACTCTAAATTACACTTGATAAAAATTTAACTTGGCAATGTCAAAGAAGCTAAAATGTGTCCATTTGACTATCTGGTGAAACACTTGTGCATACATGTGTGATTTGCCCAAAAGCAAGAGGCTTAACTGCACCGATATACCCCATTTGCATGCACCACATTCTGAACAATGTAATCCTTGTGTAGTACAGTACAGCAAGTATCACTTGAGCTACTTCAATAGCAGTGTGCTACAGCAAGATGTTGGGATGCATTAGCTGCCATTCAAATATATATATGTCTTTATTTTTTGCGTACTCTGCTCCAGCTGTCACCACAACATGTTCCCGTCCACCCAACAAGGGGGACTGTTGGACATTCCAAAAAGCCACTCTCTCTGCGGGGAATATTTATCTACGGAAGTCGGGATATAGAGTCTCACCTAGAGAGGCAGGAAATGGACAGGATATTGAATTCTGGAAGATTATGTAACGCTTGCTGCCTCTTACAGGTAGCTAGCATTACGCACGTTTTAGCACATGCTCAAGCAGAAGTCTTTGCCTGGGGTCACATTAGTTCAAGTGATGGAAATGAAGCGCATGTGGCTAATAATTGAAGACATAAGCTGCTGCCATGTTAGGAGAGGGTAATGTGTGCATACGGTACAGTCAGGAAGCGCACGTTAAGCAACTGCATTCCACTCACAGCATCTGAGAATGCGTGGTTGGATGATTTTGGACAGCGAGGCTGATATACAGAAAATCCTCTTTTTGGGGAAAAGTAGGACAGTTGATAAATGGATGAATGCTTGTTTTGTGTTTTGACACTGATAAAGGGCCATATTGTGGGATCATGAGCTGAAAACACAGTTTGTGTGTGTGCCAGTGCAGCACTACTAATGGGCATCAGGAGACCCTGTTGGCTCCCAGCGCTGAATGATTATCAGGAGCTATTAGATGTTACATGGTGCTCTCTACCTGGGGGCTGCTGGACACGAGTCATATGCTTGCAAAAACAAGTATACACGCACATATACACACACGCAACCCCCCCAGGCAGGAATGCAATACACTGTCTGTAATGCACAGACATTTACTCATAGCATCTCTGTTTCAGTTGTGCACTAAACACGTATACAACCCATCCCTTCATTCTCACGCTTACAGAGAATGAAGTCCACTCTCTCATATACACGCACAGATAGACACCCAACACCCCTGGTTGTGGCTGACTGGGTGGCTGAGATCAGAGGTGCAGATATGGTTGGCTTATGTAAAGCCCGAAGGCCTGGACAAGATGTTCGAGTTAGTCATGGTACACAGAGACCATATTTACACTAATTCTCTTACATCACTGCTGACTGTTATTAGCTAGACACTGTAAGAGAATCAGTGTTTGATAAACAAACTAAAACTGCTATTTTTAAACCAAACTACTGGATTTGAATTTTGATGTTGGAGTGTAAATGGTGTGATTAAAGCAGAGCGCCATCACTGAACATTGAACATCTTTGTTAAAGTTGCATTAATCAATATTTTACACTACATAGAATCAAATGATTCAGTATAATGTGAAAAGTAATTTTAGTTTTAGCCTCTTTTGACTTATTGTTTTGGCACAGCAGGAACATTTAATGTAAGATTTTGTTTCACTGCTCATAAATCCTGTTTTCAGCATCCAAACCCAGTATAAAACCACTGCATGCTACCTGAACAG
The DNA here is from genome assembly GCA_019142605.1 of Cephalopholis sonnerati. Classification (NCBI taxonomy): domain Eukaryota; kingdom Metazoa; phylum Chordata; class Actinopteri; order Perciformes; family Serranidae; genus Cephalopholis; species Cephalopholis sonnerati. The sequence continues at coordinate 12,920,658 of JAGQAX010000015.1, read as the reverse complement.
CAACAAACAGTAGACAGGCAAAATCAGCAACTGGCTGGAGAAAGTCTACAACTAGCTAGCACAAAAAGTGGATATTTTTCTCAGTGTTTCAGAAAGACCAAACCAGTGCTAAGAAAGTGGATGTTAAACTTACATTCAGCAGGTGGCCAAAACCACTCAGTTAGCTCTGTATCTTCGTAAGTAGCTAACTGTTGGTTAAGACGTTGGCTTTACTGACTTTTTAAGAATCCTGGATTACTTGATTGTCAACTTGAGTTCTTCTGCCCCCAAATGGCTAAAAGTTGAACTATGGTGCTTTAAAAACTCTATACCAGGCCCCTGGGAAGTGCACCAAACTGTCAAGTCATAGTGGACAACAAAGTGGCCAAACCATGATCTTACAACTTCCAGGTCGGTCATGTGATGCCATTGGGCCCAGAAACATGTTTCTCCCATAGACTTACATTGAAAAGAAGATCTCTGTAAATGAGCAAATACATTTTTTAAGTGTCACAACCCCTGCAAAATGACTTATTTCACTACCTGAAAGAGCTGTACCATTAATTCTTTTTATTCCTACTCAAGTTATAGGAGGGCTGAAGTGAAAATTATCCACTCGTCCAGCGGGTATGAACCCAACAAAGAGGGAAAAAAATTGTATCTTTATACACAGGAATTCAAACTTTTTTGGCTTTGTGCACCACTGAGCAACTTAAATTGAAATGAACATGACTCCACCTCTAATGTTTTGTCCAGTTCCAAGATGCAGAGGAGCCATTTTGGTAAGACCAACAAAACATGATGCTGTTCTAGTGAAAACTTTTAGTATTCAGTGGGGTAGTGGAGGGCATAAGCAGGTATACCTCTTTCTCTTCTTTCTGTCGTTTACAGAATACCCACCTATCAGCCAAAAAGCCGTTGGAATATATGAAGAGCATACCCATTTCCTCCATGGTAACCTACCCATCAACCTAGTAGTGCATCCATCTCATCAGTAACAACTACACCACTGTCTGTATCTAAAATGTCGACTATTTGTGAATTGGGGGGTTTGAGTGGTTTTATTGGCCTGGGAAGTCAGACAGTTTTCTTAACCATCAAAGAAGTATTTCGTTTTTCAGATTCTGATTTAAAAATATGTGGTTTTCACTGGACAGCGACGAAACTGAATTGGCGAAGCTTGAGTGTTTTGCCGTAAATGTGTTGGTCGGTTTGTGTTGCAGGTGAACAAAGTTAGTTTGTCCCTTTGTCATGCCCTCGGTGGCTCCCTCCAAGTGTTATCTAACCACAACAACTGGAGCCGTCGCTTGGCTGGAGGAAACAAGGGGACCAGTGTTTGTCGCTGACAGGAACGGCTGAGGGACATTCTGCTGTCCTCTGCTCTCCATTCAAAATCACTGTCATGCTGTAATTCTCAGAAACACAGGGCACCACTGTGTGGTGTATGTGTGTGTGTTATGTCTGAATAACCTGCGTCTTTTCCTACGTATATAGTTGTTCCTGTCTGTGTGGGTGTGTGCACGTGAGGACGGTATTCATGCCTTCCTGCCTGCATATTCACACACAGACATGCAGGTTATTTTCCGATATTGCACGCCAGTTGTTTTTTTTTCTTTTCTCGTTCTCCATTACGCCGCCTCTAGCCATGAATGGGGGGTTTGTTTGGTTTTTCCTCTGGCTTTCCGCTGTGCACTGTTACCCCGGTTTTGCTCTCCGTTTCCTGGCCTGGACAAATGGCTGCTTTTTTTCACCTTAGCCTCACAGAGGAAATGATTTCTGACTGGGAGAGATGGGGCAGGAACGACAAACTAATATATCCTACCTCTGAACCCAGCTTAGACGCGCACTGCGAACCATTTTGGTTCCAATATGCCTAGACAAGTGCCAAAAGTTGGTTTCCACTACCTTCTATTACAGTACAAAGAGTCTTCATAAACGTCTGTGGTTGCTTCAGTGAGATATTAAATAACTGATATTGGAGTATTATTGAAATTGTGCTTTTTATGTGGGTTCACATGTGCAAATGCACATTCTGCCAACAATCCAATCCGCTTTGATACTGTGCAATGTATTCAAATGGAACAGCACACAGCAAGTCTTATGGTTATCATAATGTATTAGACGAAAGATTACATCCTCCTCTTGTATTATTTTTACCCGTATTGCATTTCATTGTAAACTGGTGCGGTGCTCCAGCTTCCATCCTCGCCTTGACATCCCTCTAAACACACCACAATTCCACTGCTCTTCTTTTTCCTAGTAACTCAATACTGGCCTGAACACAACTACAAACTTTTACACATGCAGGTGCACACACATGCGTGCACACACACACACAAAGCGGTGTGTGTTTACTCCTTTTTTAAGAGGTTGTCAGAGCCTATCATATCAGCTAAGCTGAGACTGCATGCCATGGAAAGAGAAAGGAGGGGTTTCCGACGCTCGTCCTGCTTCCAACACAAAACCCTCGGCCAAAAAACAAATTAGCAAAGAGACACAGGGGAGGGTTTACGACTATTTATTCAATTTGCTATTGAGTGAAAGAGGGGGGCCGAATTCCCCTTTTTTCTCCGAGCACAATGTCATTTCCTAGTGGATATTTGACCACAAAGTGAGACCAGAGTTGTTGTGGAGAGACACGCTGAAGGGGATGAAGAGTACGAGAGATGTTTTGGCGAGGGGGAAGGGGTGAACGAGAGGGCTAACCAGAATGTTCTAGTGCTCCCATGGTATGTTGACAATTCTTAAACAGCACAAGAAAATTGCTCACTCCAACGAGGGGAAGGAGATTTGGAGATTGAGGGTCTGGAAACAGGGGCAGGGAGTGCATTTGTGTACTCTGTGTTGTTTATGTGCGCACAATATTGCATGTACTATTGCCGTTGTGCAATATATAGCTTGTTGTTTACATCAGTACAGAAATGAGAAGCCGGAGAGGGGGCTGACTGTGTGGCTGAGTGGATTCAAAATGACTTCTGCCCTCCAATAACATTCATTGCTGACAGTTTAGCTCTAAACTGTGGGCTCGGGCAGCAAGTCAACTGAGGGCCAGCCAGAGATTAGAGCTGATGTACGGTAAAGCACAGCAGAGAGCAACTCACCTTCTTCTTGCTGCAGTAGATCTGCCATTTCTTCTCGTCGGGCAGAGCGAACATGGCCTCCCTGTTCTTATCTGTCAGGTCCAGCTCATCCTGCAACAACAAGGGAGGTGGATTCATTTTTAAACCATTGCACGACCCATTGAATTGAATTTGCATTTGATTAGATAAGACTCCCTTCTAGCACGAAAAACAATCATTAAAAAAAAACAAATTAACGTTAATAGTCAGGCATCATTTAAAGTAATGACTGTGAGACACATCAGTATAATCACCCCATCCCTCAGGACAAGATCCCTATTGTTCTGTTATCCCTCTAACAATACACGGCAAAACATTTTAGCAGTGACTGCAGATCCCTGGATGAGCTGAGTTTACACAGTGACATTTGATTGTCCAACCCTCCCACTGTCTGACTGAGAACTGGTCCCAGCGGACCACAGAGGAGTGTTTTAATATTCACCCTGCTGCTCTGCTCAATTCTTCAGCTTGGTACAAGGAGCCTCTGCACCTTTTGAAATGCATATGAGACCAGGAAATGAGTCTCTGTGTGCCAGGGAGGAAAAGTAAAGTCTTGGAAAAGACAGACGGATAAATTGGGGTTGAGAGGAGAAGGAGAGAGATGGAGGGAGGAGATAGAAAGATAGAAAGACAGAAAGAAGAGGGAAGGGGCTGTGTGGTTCTGGAAACGGATAAACACAAATGAAATCGAGGAGAGGATGAGATGCTATAGCGCGAGGGCTTTGTGCTCAAGCTCAAACTAATCTCATCATAATGGTTTTGCTACCATGACGTCAGCCAGAAGTGCCGGGCCTCCCGGGCCCCCCAAAGTGAAGATGGCTACCAGTGCCAGAGGTGGGGCCCCTTAAAGCCAGCCAGTAGCTTCACAGGGTTTGTTTTCATCCATTCAGCTGGATGGGGCAGGCTGAGGTGGCCCACATTCCAAGTATCCGACACTATGAAGAATGACATCATCTCTCACCCAGTCCTTTGAATGGGATAACCAGCCGCAGCATTATTGTGGCTTTGGCAAAAAAGAGAAAAAATCTGAAGGGTGTGAACTTCAAGGGGGTCTAATACAGATAGAAACCACAAAGACGCTTTAGAATCTTTGGTCAAAGCCTTTTTTTATCTCAGCAGCGTGAACTCAATGATGAATTGTGACTCACACCCAGAGCTCATCATCATGGGTCTATTTTATGTGCTTCCATAAATGCATGCTGCTGTTATTCATGCTCCTGTGTGCTCTTGAGCAGAAAACTAGCCATCTTGTGGCACCTAAACATCTAACCCCTGACTCTCCGTCCTTCAATCTTTACAGATTTGCGCTTTGGGTTGGACCACGATCCTCTCTCCACATCCCCAGGCTTAGAAACTGAGGCCGAGGAGCCGGCCCGTCTCTGGCATGTCGCCTGGTCGCCGGGTCAAAGCCCTGCTGTCCAAGCTGCTGCTGTTTGGAGGAGCTGATACTTGGAGCTGGTGGGGAAATCAGTGAGAATGAGACCCCTGGATTTGAACCAGATGGGAGCTGAGCCCGGCAGATGATCTCTGTGCTCCCTCTTGCTCCCTCTTTCAGGCTTCTCAATGTAAGGTCTTTTATGGAGGGGGAGTTACATGAGAGCAGGATGTACGTCAGCGATGAAAATGAGGATTTAGGTGTCTGAGACATTAAGGTTCAACAGGTTAGGTGAGCAGGTAAGCTACCCGAGGAAGTTTGTTTTTTCCAGGGATTCCTTTTGAAATAGATACATGATTACATTAAGACTTTACATAAGATTGAAGGTGTATGAATGGGATAATGGCAAAGTTATGGCAAAACAGGAAAGGAGTGGCAGGGTGGGTTAAGGGCTAATGTTAGTGGTACCAGTCTGCATTTGAATCAGAGAAAAGAGAGATGAAGTTGAAAATGAGGACACCGGGTGGGTGGAAGAATGTTCATGTCATGCCAGCTAGAGGACTTTTCTTTCCAGTTATGCAACATTTCACTGTTTTCTTCCACCTCCACCCCCCAACACTGTCAAAATTTGCTCCACTACTACATCTGCATCACATGGCCTCTCCTCATGACCCAAAGAAGTAACACCCAGTCCCTCTCACAATCTTCCAAAACAAAACTCAACCACTTTCCACTTTGCTTTGTAAAACCTTCTCTTGATGTACCCCCGTCCTCCTTCGCCAGCACGCTCCAGTTGGGAATTCACATAAACCAAAACTAATATTGTTACACCTGCTGCCTGGGAGGGGAAATATACAGACTTCTGAACCTCTTCTTTCATATTTCCTCCACAACTGCCTATTGAATAATGTTACAAATTGAAAAAGGGTGTCGCGGTGGTGGGCTTTGACTGTCATGTCCGCTGCAGACTGACTGACCTACCCTCTCATTCAAATTCCTGTTGTTGTTCCTGTCCAAGACTGGCGGGCTTCCCATATGTGCTAAGATAATACAGAAGATATGGTGGGGAGAAAGATAGGGCTTGGAAAGAAAACTAAAACGATTTGGTGTCATGTTTCATTAGTGATTAAAAGTCAAGCCTAGTCCCAATATCAGTTTGGATTTATGGCTAAAATAGTTATTACTGCATTTACACATCATCATCATGTATCCACCATCATTTTTACTCAAAGACATAGTTCAACATTTTAGGAAGCAAACTTATCTACTTTCTTTCCGGGAGTGAAATGTGCATTAAAGAATAAAGAAAAAACTGGAATGTGTACGCAGGAGTCAGACAAATACATTTGAAATTGGTGGTAAATGACCGGAGAGAACAGAGAAAAAGGTCTGTGGCATTTGTTTTTGCTCAAGAAGTATAAAACCTACAACTACCAGAATGTACTGGGCACACAAAAATGAAAAAGTACAATCTCTAGTTCAAGAATTAGCCCTATAGCCAGTGAAAATCCACAAAATGACACAGAACGCAAATTGAAGGTACCTTCAGACTAAGCATTAAATGAATTTCCCATCACTAAGTTACCAACGGTGTGGACATTAACTGTAGCCAACTAGTAACTCTCTCCTCCAGTCACTTCTGTTTCCTTACATCTCCATATGGTTACAAAGTGTCTAAAATTTACTTTGCATTCTGTATCAACACTCTCTTTGGAGGTGTTGGTAAGCACATTTTTTCCCTTGGACAGGGCCAGGCTAGCTGTTTGCCCCTGCTTCCCATCTTAATGCAAAACTAAGCTGAACACACCCTGACACCCACCATCTCACTCTTATGAGCAAATGAAATGAGTGTATCCCTCAAAATGCTGAACTATTCTTCTCAATGTCAACATCTCAGGATCAGTTGGAGATCACAGAGGTGAAAGTGAGCATAGTTAACAGATGCATGATGTACTGCAATACCCCCAGGGATTATGACGATGAAGACTTCTTAGCACATTTGCTACTAGTCATGGCTTATATAAATTCATTTGTATGACATAACAGGAGTCAGATGATACAACATGTCTGTGGGAGATTTAAAGTGTTTATCTACACCATATGGAAAGAGTGTAAAGGAAGAGTCGGGGATGAGTCGCAATGACACATGGGAATGAAGTCAGAGCAGTGTGGGAAAGCCTAAATACCCGCTACTGTTGTTTGTACTGTATGTCCAATCCAAGAGTTCGGGGATTGAGATGGACTAAAAAAGTAAAGGTAGAAGGTATAAAGCAGAGTGGAGAGGTGGAATAAACCGCACGTGTGTGCATTTGAGATGAAGATGGAAGCCAGGCTAACTAACACCGAAATGTGAGCGAAGCAAAATATACAGGAAGAGAGCGGGGTCAGTGAGTGAGTAGGTGTGAGTGACTGGCACAGGAGTAGGAGTGGGTGTGTCTCTGTGACAACTGATTGAGAACGTGTGAGGCTCCACCTAAAGGGGAAATGTGTGTGGTCCAAGAATGACATCCTTTCACATGCGTGTGCGTCTGTGAAGTGGCATTTCCAGAGTGCGCATGAATGTCTTTACCTCATGTGAAGTCTTACAGTACGAGCTGAGAGGGGTCTGTCTGGTGTAGCGCTGACACACACACACACACACACACACACACACACACACACACACACACACACACAGACATACACTGTATATATATATATATCCTGCAGCAGTCTCTGGGCGAGACGGGAAGGCAGAGGAAAGACAGGCAAGATGGCAGGAAGTCATATGAGGCCTCCAGGGAACCCACAGGAAGCTGTAGCTGCCATTATTGACCCAAACGAGTTTCTGTGTGTGTGTGTACGTGTGTGTGTGCACACGCGCTACCTCGAGCCTAACCTCACTTAGTCTGAGTCATTTGCCACAACCAAGAAAAGGTCAAAGACCAACTTCTTGTTCTTAAGATATGGTGAAAATGGATTTAACTGCTTTACGCCCCTTAACAAATCAAATGCACACACACACACACACACACACACACACACACACACACACACACAGGCGGGGATCACACCACTCTGCAGCATTCGGATGAGTCATAGTATCCTCTCTTTGATGAGTCAGTCAGTAGCCGTTGCTAACCTACTGCCTCTCCCCTCGTCCAAACAAGGCTTGACCACTTCCATGATAAGGTTGGCTCAGGACAGTAAGAGCTGGCTTTACAACAGAGGTAGGAAGAGAGCATTAGAAATGGGGAGCCAGTTAGACAAATGCAAGTGAAGGACGGAGGGAAACAGAAAGGAAAGATGGTGCATCCCAGGGCGTACACTGAGGAGGAAACTCGCTCCCAGTGGCTCAGAGGGTGGAGAACATTTCCATTCCCTCTTGTTATGCAACACATTTTTGATTCACGTCCGGCTCGAAAGTCACACTGGAGGGAACATTAGGAGAGGATTTATGTTTTAAAGAGCCCGGTTTGGACTGTGACTGAAAGTCACGTGGAGTGGACGCTATTAAAAAGTTGTGGCGTACAGATGCAGTGCCTGACACTGGACAGCTGGACCTATGCCCAGAGTGGTTGGATTAAAACTGTCCCAAATTACGAGACAGAGAAAGAAAGAATGAGGCTCCCACACGGCAAAAGAGACAGACAAAGCAGATAGAAAAAGAGGACAGAGAGAACACACACTAATCTGATGTCTGCCAGCGCTGTTCTTGCCAGATGTTGGCCTAGTAGACCTGATTCAGTTGGGCCAGCTTGGCGTGATATACTGTACATCATATCCTCTCTCATCTCAACACACAACTCATTACAGATGGGTGACAGACAGGGTCTTCCTTTTTAATAATTTGTTTGGGGAGAGCATTCTATGCAACCTTTATGTGAAAAGAGTAATGGCATGCGGATGTTGAGTCACACTTGGCTGTTTTCTTTCTTCACAAACACAACCTAAAGTGAGCAACTGCATTCAACTCTACTCCACAGCTGATTCTCTTTCCCGAGTGCCTCTAAATCTGTTGTATTTTGTCTTCTGTATTTACCAGAGGTATGAACTCAAGTCACATGACTTGGACAGGAGTCAGACTCAGGTCAGAAATTTGATCACTTTAGACTTTGGACTTCAACACCAATGACTTGTGACTTCACTTGGACTTAAGCCTTTTGATATGATACCTCCACCAAAGCCCAAAGATTACAAAGTATGTCTATGAAAAGGTGCGACACAAATCAATTAATTTCCTTTCATTCTTTAAATCATATATCATTAACACTATTCTGTTCCAGCAAGCTGACACTTAATTCCCCAAAAGATCCACTTTGTTTGAACCAATCTGACAGCATCCAATCAAGACACAAGAGGGAACCACTAACAACTAACATTACATTACCGACTGCCTGTTGGTAATTTTCATTTGCATACAAAAACTATGTGACGGTCAACAAAAAAAAAATAAAAAATTGCAGTACACAAAACTTGCGGATTGAAAATTACAGAAAGAGATGCAACAAATTCTTTAATCTACATTTTAAGTTGCACAAAGAACAGTAAGCTGAGGCTAATATTAAGAAAGTTAGCTACCTAATGCTTAGCTAACATTAGCTTAACAGCTAGCAAACTTTTTAACAAGCCCGTTTTTTGACAGATTCATTGATTTTTGTAAATCCATCCATTTTCTAACCGCTTATCTTCTTGAGGGTCGCTGGGGGGGCTGGAGCCTATCCCAGCTGACATTGGGCAAGAGGCAGGGTACACCAGACTATCACAGGGCTGACATGTAGAGACAGACAACCATTCACACTCACATTCACACCTACGGCCAATTTAAAGTCACCAATTAACCTATCCCCAATCTGCATGTCTTTGGACTGTGGGAGGAAGCCGGAGTACCCAGTGAAAACTCATGGGGAGAACATGCAAACTCCGCACAGAAGGGCTCCCGCACCAGAGATCGAACTAGGAACCTTCTTGCTGTGAGGCGACCGTGCTAACCACCACACCACCATACTGCCATTTTTGTAAATGCAAAATGGCATTAAATTTGGTGAAGAATGCATTATAACTTATTTAGGACTTGAGACTTGAGGTAGGACCTGTCAGTCTTGACACAGGATTTGAGTAGGGATTCAAGTCCAAAGACTTGAGACTTACTGGTGACCAGCATGACAATGACTTGATCCCACCTCTGGTATTTACTTGTCTTTTCATAGATTTGACTCTGCAGCGCTTCAGTGGCACTGCATGAGTTCAGGCCCCTGCAAATGCGTCAACACATTGCAACCATATGCCGACCTTTTCACAGTAATCGCAGTGTGTTCACCGCTGTCAGCTGAAACTTGTAAATGCAAGTCTAGCTGTCCCCAAACAACCTCACACTTTGCTCTCTTTGAAGGACTAAACTGCCACCAGGGAGAAATGTATCCAAGAACCCAAATGACTGAGCAGGACTCATTTTCAATTACCTAAATATGAGAGCAATTTCACATTTGATGATAAAATGTTATTAGCAGGGAATTGCCTTGACAAAGCAAAAATAAAGCTGTCATTGTTCTTGAAGCACGGCCAATCTTCACACATGGCCCTATATATCAACTATGCGTGCAAGCCTTGAAACACTGGTGGAAAAAACTGTTAATGCACCCAGATCCAAAAAACAGAACCCAGAAGTGCTATCGGGAAATTCTGCAGCCAGCTGCAAATGTGTAGTTTAATTGATGCGATCAATTAGTTCCTCTGATGTGGTCTTTGTTCATTGTGTCCAAATCAGTGGCGATTGCTTCCAGGCTTATTTGCATGGGTTTGTCAAGTTCGTTATTGGCGCGGGAGGCCTTCATATGGGTTTATGGCAGACTTGGAAGCAAGTTTTTTCAGACTTTCTTCAGGATGAATTGTTGCACATTTGGCAGAGGAGACAGAGTGTTTACACAAGGGAACCAAAGATGGATCCCACACATGTTTATTCTGCAGTATTAGGTTTGTCAGTGACACACCAAGGACAATAGGTCATATTTTTTTTGCTACATTACTTATTCTATGCTCCTGCATTGGTTAAGGCTGCTTAAAGGTTTTCAATTGAAGAATTCTTCTGATTTTTAGGTATAATGTAGCACAGAGCTTGACAGGAGGAGGAAAGTGTGCAGGGGCGGATCTTTCTACAGGCAACATAGGCGGCCGCCTTGGGTGCCATCTTTCTGGCACTGACAGTGTGGTTTTGAGATACAAGAACTGGTGTGTCTTTAGGTTGAGACATGGCTGAAACATACAATGAGAACTAACCTGTTTATTACCTTAGTAATATATTTGTTTATTCTATTCCACCTTCTTTTATCCACATAATCCCATATATTCCTTTTATTATTCCAAGCAACAACCATTGTACAATAGAAGAATTTTCTGACCAACAATGTTTCATACAATATCTCTGAGACACGTCAGCTAAAGTCTTTCCTCTCGCTAACAGTGTAAGATGAGTGTGCACTGTGCAGTCTCTAGACACAGTGCAAGACCCCATTATGGACATGAAGACACGTGGAGGTGGTTTACTCCTCCGTTTGGCCCAGATCTGTCGCTCCCACTCCAGAGGCTCCATTGAGTCTCATTCTTCTCCTCAGGAAAGGCTTTCATAACAATAATCCCGTCTCCTGTTGCCATGGAAACGTGCTATGTTATGTTATTCTCTATTTTTCTTTATTTCCTCCCCTGTAGCACAGCTCCTCGCCTCCCAACAGTTGCTCTCTATGTCAGCGTTACAAGTACGGAGACAGAGCGACTGCTCCAGGTCTGGTTGTACTGATTTTTGGATGACTGGTCGAATGTGTCGGCACGTCGGCTGCCGGATCAGTAAAACAGATGTGGGGGACCAACAGCTTGGCCAGATGACCGTCATTAGTTAAAAGCAGTTTGTGCATTGGTCATCCAATCAAAGCAGACATGAATCAAACTGTCACGGGTTGAGTGATCATCTGACTGGAACATCATTTTTCCTTTTTAAACATTCTACCATGAGACTTTAAAGTCCAACTGTTATCACATTCAATCATCCCTTTTTGTAGTCAAGAACAATTTCAATGTGTTTTTATCTTTTTTTTATTACTATAAAAGCAACTACATGGCTTTTAACTGGCTATTACACTGTTTCAATTCTAATACTTATGTCTCTATATGACCTACATAAACAAACCTCACCAGCGAGAAGACTAATACCACCATTACCGCTACTGGGGATCGTAAGTGCAGATAACGTACATCAATACTCACTGGTAACTGGGGATAGCTACCTATAGCTACCACGAAAGCAAAAGCACTATCCTCTTCCTGTTTTGGTTGCGCAATGGTTGAGACACATCCTTTGTCATGTAAATAGCCTTCATTTTCCCAAGAGATTGTACCTGATGGCAGACGGAATTGCATAGTGAAAGCCAGGCTTATGGAGAACCAATCACAAGGCTGACGGCATCATTATTCTATGGTCATTACATTGTGCAGTCAACTTTTACTTCATAACGAACGATGAGTTAAACCAAAGACTTTTCCAATGTAATTACAGTTGGACTTTAACCTTCGAGTGCTACATTCAATGCTGGAGTCCTGCGGTAAAGTCAAGACAAGATGAGCCTACACAGACATTACCCCAAAGACAAGACATCTGAATGACACCATCAGATGTAGCCATCCAACAACCATCTGAAGAATAATCTATTCACAACATGTGGAAGGGCCCAGGTCCAATGAGAAAATGCCAAATCTGCTTTCTCTCCTGGGTCGAAAAAGCTGCAAGTCAAGAGTTTTTGAAATTGGGGATGAACCCGTCTGCTCTGCTTCTTCTTCAGCTCATGCATCTGTGTCAGCTTCATCGCAAGCTTAGACATGTACCCCAGAAATAAGCTGTGGGTCATTTAGTCCTCTCAACCGTGAGGACTGCTGTGATTTGGCTTAATGCTCCCATATGAAAGGCATGGTTTGATTTTATCCCAACAATACATGTGTCTGTTTGCTTTCCAGAACTTTCCTCTATGAAATAACCTGTTTCATGTGTGCATTTTTTTTCAGGCCACATAGGTAATCTAGTTTGTCAAATGACAACCTGTTGGTCCTCAAAACTTATCTTTAGTTACTGCACAGCTGAAAGGGCATTAGGTCGCTCCAGACTGGGATACTGATTGAGGCAATCAATGTCTTGATTGTTACAATCCTAACTTTTAATTTTCTCTAATCAAGCCAATAAATATACTGCAGCTACTGAGGTTTAATTGCGTGCGCATTACCAGTGATTATAAAGGCAGCCTAGACAGCAAATTTAGGATGAAATCAGGTCAATTAGCTGGAGAAAAAAAACGGGAAAGAATTACCATTGGGAAAACATCTGCCTTGATAATAGTGAATAATTTCCTGTCGCAAGTGGAATTTTACTTAATCTCCTGAATTGATTTTGACAGTTGGATGAGTGATATATCCTGCAGGCGGTGAAGTTTAGCACTCCGCAAGACCTGACAGCGGCAGAAGTAGTCCTACAGCCATGCTGCTGAACACATTGTTGAGATACATGGAGACAGAGGAAGAAGGACATCCGAGGTTGAGGGATCATGGCAGAGGCGCTGAGATGGAGACAGACAGGACCCAAACAGAGACAGACAGGAACTGAGCAAACAAAGAGACAGAAACAGCAAAGCCCTTTTCTTCCAGCAAAGCCAGAACCAGCTTGCATGACAGCTGAAACCCCACAACAGACTTCTTCGTTCTGACAGCTGTGCCCTGATCCCTCTCCACACCATGGTTACATGCCAACACAGCCATGCCAGTCTGGCACTGGTACAGAGCAACATCCTCTGCCAACAAGTGTGATCTGCGCATGAGATGGGAACTGTCACACAAGGGTGGGCTGCGTGTAGTGGAAAGGATGAGCTTCTGAATTTGTGGAATGGGGGTTTGGGGATGAGGTTGGGGCGTGGCCTCACCCAACCATCAAGACGCCCTCCACAAGATCCAATCCCTTCCAATTCCTGTCCCTAATCCTGTTTGGTCGGGGTAATGAGCAGCACGCAAAGGGAGGAAAAGAACTGGACTGCTCAGCATTAAGAAAAAGAAAATCCCAGGACTTGCATTGTACTAAAGTATTGCTTTGAGCCAACTTCATATATTTTACTTGTGTTTTCACTCTAATGAGCAGAATTTCTGTGTGGTGACTAATTCTGGAAATTGGAGCAGCATACACAACAGCGCAGGACTGCATAGACATTCAAGTTGAACAGGCTCATTAAACTGATTCAGTGGATGGCGACAGGTAGATATGCAATTATCCGGCTACTGTGTCTGTCCTAAAAATGTGCTGATAGAAACTCCACTCCTACAAAAAGCAATATAGAAAATTAACCTCACTATACTGTCAAAGTAATCCACAAAGCAGCTGCTAACAAGCAGGTATTTAGTTCACATGTTAAAAACATACTATAAGACTGAGTCAAGCGTAATGTGGACCGTGAAACCACTTGGGTCATATTGCAGTAGGATTCAGTGGACTAAATGCCCAATTAATTACTTAGTGTGGCTCTGCTCCACGACTTAATCAAATGAAGTGGTTATAAATCTAAATGTCACATGTATAAAGACACTCCCTCATCACCAGTCCAAAGTAAAGGTAGTAGAAAATATATCGTGATGCAGAAAAGTCAGTGAACAATCCAAAGTTCTGATGTACTTAGTTACTGTTGCAAGGTCAGACCTATATATCAACCATGTGATACCTGGTGTACCGGTTCCATTTAGCAGGGTGCCGCAGTGTGTCTTTGTTGCCTTGATTACACACACTACTTGATAGTGCAAAGTGGCATCCCAGTAGTTAAGGTGAGACAAAGTTTTGCTGCTGTCCTCTGTGTGAATCTGGTACATGTGAAGTATCGTAGTGACGCTAAGCTAGTTTGCTAGCTGAATGAGCCAGACATTTGCATCTGTACAGCCTGGGCCTCATGTGGAAAAGGCTGCTCAAATACTGCTTGATAGTGGTGTGGCTGCTTATTCATGCAACATAGACAAGCATGGCACATAGCATATCCAAGGAAAGAGAAAGGGGGAAGTTGACAGAGGTACCTGGGTTAACCAGGTACCAAGCTTGCTGAACTGTAAATGGGGCACAGAGCAAACAGTGGCGAGACTTAGAAAGGGCTGGGTGTCTCTTGTGTTGTAAAATGTAACCTCCCTGTTGACACATCTCTTCCATTTGTAACTACTAATGTATTAATAAAAGATAATGGAAGCTAATTTAAGATCATTTGAATTATGGATTATCACCAGACCCAAATAGAGTTGTTAGCGGTGAACCAGAATGAAAATCTGCAAAATAATGTAGAAGGTTTTTTTGCTTGTAATGTGATAGACAATGTTAATTTAAAAAAAAATATATATATATATATTTTTAAAAATGCGGAAAGTCTGCTGAGATGTCGTCGAAATTCTGCAGGCGCAGATTTTGTGTCGGTCTGATCACTACAAATACACTATGTTTTACAAGTAGCATGTAGTCACAGTGAGAAAAGTAAATCATGTATAGAAATCCAAGATTTTGATACATCAAGATGCACCGATAATCGTTTTATAATCGTCTTGTAGTCCTCTGATTTGGAATGGAATCATGAGGTGCCTAGACATTCCCACCCATAGTCCAAGGTGGTTTATGTTAAGCATTAGGACTTAGATTCTTTAGAGGCATGCATTTGCTTTGGATGACATCCTGAGAAACCATTCGACTAGCTTGCTCAGCTATAAGGATTGCTCCATCTTTACTCACCACCAGTTCGGAGAAACGTGCATGCAGCTCCTCAGCAGGCGGCATGGGGGCACTGAACTCCAGCAGCTGCAGGGGCACGCTGTCCTTGAGGTTGATCTCCGGAGGCTCGCTGCTACCGAAGCAGCACAGGAAGCCCAGGCCCGGGCGCGTCCTCTTCCTGGGGGGCATGGCGGCTGTGGTGACACAGGTGGCAGTGATGGCGCTGGACCAGGAAGGTAGAGGAAGGGGCCAAGGGGCAGGGAGGGGGAGTGGAGAGGAGAACGAGGCTGCTATCTAGGGGGCATGATCTGGAAGAGAGAGAAGAAAGAGGGAAAAGGTTAGAGAGACACTGTCAGTGAAAGCTGGCCTGTGTTGGATCCCTCTGTGTCTTTAAAAATTACCTTCAACAACATGTAATGCATTTAGACAAGCATGTTTAACGTCACAATCCATGACATTTCCATGTGCAGTAAATAATTTATTTTATTTTCAATCAAGCAGAGATTCAACCAACAGTAATAGCTCATGAAGGCCTCATGCTGGTCTACACACCCAGTGTCTGCTCAGTGTTTCCTTGGAAAGAAAGTATTTGTAGTGCACAGGAAGTGAAGCAATTTATGTTTCCAGCAGCCCCGGTTTGTTTGGAATAAATAGGGGAAGATCCATAAGCAGCAAGAACCACCACAGCTAAACAAAGGAAAAAATGCCACCTAAAGAAATGTATTCAATCAATCATGAGAAAATCCAAGCAAGAAGACATTACAGTACTGGAAATACAGACTGATTAAGAAGACTGGAAAGTGCACTGCAAGAAGCATCAAGTCCAAGACTGACAACTGTTCATTTCATCTAGTCTTTTTCCAAATCTTCTTTATTCCCTTCACTGTGTGCATATGAACATGTGCCAGGGTGGAGATACTCTTGCTGTGTGG
This sequence comes from Cephalopholis sonnerati, assembly GCA_019142605.1. Taxonomy (NCBI): domain Eukaryota; kingdom Metazoa; phylum Chordata; class Actinopteri; order Perciformes; family Serranidae; genus Cephalopholis; species Cephalopholis sonnerati. Next base: position 12,904,515 of record JAGQAX010000015.1, on the reverse strand, counting down.
TGAGAGGGCACAGAGGCAGCAGGGGCCGCCATCATATCCTCATCTCGACATCGGTTGCTCTTATGCCTCGACAAAGAAACCTCTTGTCCGTGAGGTACAATGGTGCCTGTGCAGTCTGTGTGTCTGTGTGTTGTTTGTGCGGACTTGCACCAAGACCCGACCCAGCAGTGCTCTCACTCCTTCAATGGAGCGGACACTGTGTGTACGGACAGTAGTGAATGACACCCACCATAACAGGAGCAGAGGACTGAATAGGCCGAGACACCCTGGAGGATTTCCTCAATGCTACGAAAAGGATATGGGTGGTCTTAACTGTATGAATAATACAGCCTTTACACCATATTATGTCCTACCAGACACAAATTTACTGACACAATGTGAGCATACACCCACAGCAGCTCACACAGTTGCCAAAGCTCGTCTTTATGTAACAGTTTACTGCATTTGTGAATGAATGGACCTGAAGCCTGTTATGCAAATATCAAGGACATGCAAATCCAGCAGCAACAGTTGACCAAGAAATCAGTTTTGGAGCCATTTATGTGAAAGACAATAAAAAAATTCCACGAGGAGCACAGAACCAAGACCAACAAAAGCAGATTATAAAAAGCAAACACTTCTATTCCTCTCCCAAATGTTATGCTTTAATTGATATTTGCACATAACCAAACAAGCATTAAGTAATGGCTAAAGCTTTGCACCCGTCTGTTTAATATGGCTGTGAAAGTTTATGACTTCAGTTTCCACAAGAAGCCACAATCTACTACATCTTGACTGAGCACGACTCTCCGCCATCACTCTCTCACACATTCGTTCAGCGTAGGAGTTCTCACTGCACCGGTTAAAAATAGCCCAATGGTAAATTCTTTATGAATGCGCTGGGCCCTCGACAGGAGCTTAAAGCGGGGGGAAAAAAAAAGAGAAAACACCACATTTCCATTTTGCCCCTCCATCGTTTGCTCATTTGCTTTTTCCGCCTCCTTGAATCTGCCATCCCTCTCAAGGCAGGAGCAGCAGAGCTGTGCACAGCTACAAATGAACTGGAGGCGATTTTAAATGAAAAGCAACCGAAGTTTTTCTCTGGCTTGTTGAACATGGAAATGCCTGTGCAACCTTCAGTGGGCTTCTTCTCTGACGAGTATTGTATCTTAAATTATTCTGTTTAATCACCTTCAAGTACAGGGACTGTTTCATAGCCATTGCGTCAGTGTGCTGAATGTCAATTATAGTATGTGTGGCATCTAGTATATGTGTGTCAGTGTGTGAGGTACATTTGATACTGCACCCGCGTGTGTGTGTTATGATAGCTGAGGTGTCAATCCCTGAATGCCCCCCCATCGGGGAGGGATTAACCTGCTATGGGGCTTCAGGGCAAAAACAACCTGCGGGCCCCTGTTGATCCCCTGCTCCTCTCATCCCCTGTGCATAGTGTATGTATTCTGTTGCCCCCAAAGACCCCCAGAAACTGTGTGCCAGTTAATATGTGTTCATCTGATGATATACAAAAGTATCTGTGCAAGCACAGTATCAACTGAAATAATAAAGGCATGCTCAAACATGTTCAGCTAAAGCTAATATTAAGCTATAGCAGTGTGAGAGACAAATTAAGATGATATCATCAAACATTTAGGTCCTTTTTAGTTTGTTTTTCTCCCCAACAGTGAATTCTGTGACTACAATAACGGCAACTTTGAAGATTCCCAGTTGATTTGTTTAAGCCAGATGGCTGAAACCCCTCAAATGAGCTTTGGCTGAGAATAGGATTTAGGTTTTGCTCAAAATGAGGACTGTAAATTTTGTTCCCAATTCTTACATTGGAACCATTTGGGGAAGGTCCGTATGGACACCAGGACAACTCCAGGGACCAATGCACCTTTGAGCATGTGAGTGGTCCTCTCAGACAGACCTAAAAAACATGAACTTATCCCTTTAGGGCCCTTTAGAATTTCAGTTCATATTGTACTTCAGTGGTATATTGTACCAAACAAGTTTGCTCTTGCTTCTTATTGCCTTGATTTTTTGTCACATAATTATGTCCAGAAAGTTTAGTTTTAGTGTCATGAGGTCGTACAACATTCTGTGGATGATTGTTTAGAATACAGTATTTCCTATTGGCTACATTATTGCACTACATTATGTCATACAGCTCACCTGTGCTCAGTTATAATACTGTTGCCAGTTTACACCAAGCCCCCAGGAACAGCGCCAGGCTTTGAAGCCTAACCTGACATAATAGCCAAACCATGGAATTACAACTTTGGGGTGCGTCACATGATGCTATCCACTTGTATAGCTGCGACTAGAGCAGCTAGGTGGCCCACCCACCAGCTACAAGAGTTGCCAACCATACCTACATGTCAGCCCACAGTCAGCCCCCTTCGCCTCTTGATCCAGAGGCCCAGAGGAAAATGCTATGTTAGCATTTAGCTATGAATTGTAAGGTTGGAGGAGCAGGGGTTAAGGTTAGGGTTACATCTCATTACTTATAAGGTGAATCATGTTTTTATGTATAATGAATGAACCCAGCAACACCGCAGCAGGGTTCAATTAACTGTCACGTTGGTGAGTTCGTCTTGTATGATGATGCAGTTTGTAGGAACACATTGTGTAAGCTTCAAACACAATGTTCTGCAGCTATATGCCATTGGACCCAAACACTTACATTGGGAAAGAGATATCTGTAAATCACAGGATTTTTTTGAGCATCACAACCCCCGCAAATGACTTGTTTAACTATCAGGATTTTTCAGATGGGTGTATGAGTGGGAAACTAGATACTGCAGAGATCTCTACTGCGCAGACTCTGGCTCTGAATGACATCACCAGAGCAAGATGGCAGCGGCCACTGAGGGATATTTCAGCTTCACTTCTGTACAGTGGGGGTAAGTGGAGATGTGTTGTCCATCTTTATGTACAGTCCATGCCCCTGATGACTTGTCCACATTGCCCAGGTAAACAGGCTTTGCCCATTAAAATCTCTATTACTACAAATAAAAACAACAGTGAAGAGTCCCTACCAGCAATCCTGAAACTGCAGAAAACACAGTCTAAATATTCAATGTAAACCTTCCCCTTACCAGCATCCAGTTTTCCCCAACAGTGCACACAGTGCTAATAATTTAAGACAACTGTCACATGTGTATGGAGTATTGTGTACAACGAGTCGCAGGGACGCCACATTAACTTGCATCAAACCAGATGTTGACCAGAAATGGATGTACTGTATGGACACAGATGAGCATTCACTGTGTTGAGTTAGTGGGGGGAAGGAAACAGTGAGATGACAGTAAAAAGCCCACTTCAGTTGGTAAATCATGGAGATTTTTTTTCCATACATTTACACTTAAAAAGGCTCTGCTTCAGACTGTGATGGCTTTTCATCGTTTTTATTACTATAGGATAAAGTCTGGGTCGGTGCCAAATCTTTATGGCGGTGAGTTATTTTTTGTTGCAATGGACAGCTGGCGGAGCCTAATGGAAAAGAGGCCGCTCTACAGGGGTTTTAAATCCATTCAGCAAAAAACACAACCTAAACCTCTTGTCCAGTGTATCTGTGTGCTTCTATCTTCACTCTCCCACTGAGCCCCACGTGCGGCCAGTCCTCACTCAACACCAGTTCTGCTGGCCGTCTTCCAGCCCATGCCCAGGGAAAGTAGGCCAAGGAATCCAAACACACACATGCACAGTATATACAGGGAAATATAAGGACGCAACAACATTGACGACTGTGCATGTGTAACCTTTATCACTCTCTGTATGGGGGAGTCACCATTCAGACACAATCCAAATTGACCATGTCCACTGCCATATGTGCCCGGAGAGCCCCTCTTATCTCCTAGCTTTTCATTTCATCCCTCTCTCCCTCCCCCTCTGACTTGCCGTCATCTCCCATTATTCCTCTCTTTTCAGGGTGAATGGAGTGACATTTCCCTCCGTCAACCCCCCTCTGACAGTAACATCTGTCATTTTTTCCTTGCCACTTCTAGCATGTCCTGCTGCCAGCTTCACTCCACATTTTCTACTCCTCTGTCCTTTGCTTCCCTACGCCGATGCCTTCGGCGATTTTCGGACACAGCGACTGCGTGCTGCTTCCCGAAATCTTGTCGTCACACAGAATATGCAGAGTACAACACTAAAACCTGTGCTCACCAACTGTATCTGAAAACTATCACTATAGCTGACAATGTGACAGGGAAGTACTTGACGGATGGATTTTTGTTTTCATTTTTCTTTCTGTGTCACTTTTGCTGTGCTCTATTTTCATGCTTGCTCTTTTATTTCTGTCACTCCCTTTCTGGTGTTTTTCGTGTCAGTGAGTTGTCAAACATTCACTGCTCATGACATGGAAAACTGCACACATACACACTCGAGACACACTCAGACTTCCTTACATTTCCCTGCCCATCACCGGGAAACAGACACACGTACAGTCATTTTATAAGTCACAGGATATGGAAGCTATCACCAAAAGAGTGAAAGCCTGTGGATCTCTACAGGCTAGTGCTAATTAAAACCATCTGTGTGTGTCAAAAATGGGAGATGCAGAAAGGGGTGCACTGAGATTCGTCACCGCTAACTGCTCATCATGACAGACGAGAATTTCAGCTCGCACACACGCCTGAAGGAAGCGTGAAAACGCATTTTGACAAATTCCCTGCTTGCCTGATATCGCATACTGCATTGCATGTGCACAGCCATACAGTCACGTGTTCACACCAAATTCAGACACACCCACTCAAGATTCAGATGTAAGCGCATACACACATGCGGTATTTGCATACTCACACACCGAGAGCCCTGAAGCAGAGAGAGAAGCCTGCTGGCTGCTCTGTGTTTGAAGAGTCTGGAGAGCAGCCGAGCAGAGAGAGAGACAGAGAGATGAAGGAGGTGAGGGAGGGAGGCAGGGATAAAGGGAGATACTGCTGCCACTTCTCATTCAGCCCACTACCTCATCGCTTCATCCCCAGCGCCGGGAAGTAGGTCAGTGGAGGAGGAGGAAGAGGAGGGGGGGGTAGTGAGGAGAGACGGGCTGCTGCTGCTGCTGCTGCTGGTGTGTGATTGTGTGTGTGTGTGTAGGCAAGCGACAGAAGAAGAGGTGCATATTATCTATGCAGAGATCAGTCTCTCAAACATCTGTCCCTGCATCATTTCAATTCTCTCCCCAGCATCTGTCCAACTGCACAATACTTTTAGTACCAAATAAAAAAACAGATACAAATCAAGCTTCTGTTATTTCCATCCCTCCTGAATAGACACACTTGGACCAAATCTAAAAAAAAACTGCATCACTCACTCACTGCTCATTCCCCTCCTTATTCCTCACACTACAGCTACAGCAGTGTGCTCCTGCATTTAAATGCATCTTGCTCACCTTAATTCTCCTGCCTTTTCTCCCCTCCTCCACACCCCGGTATCTCTACCTGCCCCTCGCTTTCACACTGAGGAAGTGCCCTTGTCATCGTCTTTGTAGTACACAAATAAACCAATGAATTTTTATCTGTTTTCACCCATCTAATGGCAGCCAGATACAGAGAGGCAAAGAAAGGAAGGCAAGTAATGCAGGAGAAAAACAAGAAGCTGCAATAAAACTGTTGAAACCAATAACAAGTAGAATAGGCAAAGGCACAGAGAAAGGGGAAGATTATTTTTAAAGAGGCACTGAATAAAAGATCAGACGGAAGCCTGCGGCACACTTTTTTTGCGCACACATTTTTCCTGGGTCCCACAAATAAGGACCATTCCTCCAGGGTGCTGGGACACAGACGAGGGTACGGTCAGGCTTACGTAAGCACCCAGCATTAAAGATGGGGGAGCAGTGCCACGCTGGCACAGGCATGGACGGGATGCCAAATGCAGTTTTGGCAAACTGTTGGCATGCAGCTGGCGAGAGGAGCACACATCTGACTGAGCCAACGTCAGTGCTGGTAGTCAAGAAGCATCAGGCAACTAGAATCCCTGAGATTTCAGTGCTTGTTGATTTGCTGACACCTACAGTATGGTTACTGTGGAAGAGCAAGTGCATTTTAATTATATGGTTTCATTCCAAATTACACATGTATTAACTACTGGGTGGCAGCAAACATGCCTTAAGCAGCTTCTCTAGCTAGAAGATGAGCATTAACAGTGTGTACCCTCAAACAAACTGTGAGCTTACAGAATTTATTGACTCAAATATAATAAGTAGACAGACGTCCAACATGGTAATACACAGCTCATGACTGAATGCTGTTTTCCTTGTGTGTAAGTAGGGCTAGGTGTTGTTTAAAAAATGATGATACCAGTACCAATGACAGTACCCTTAAATTGACACTGGTAGCAACAGAGTATCCGTATCACACATCATTTGATATCTTTTTTTTGTACTTCATTTGATATGCATGCCTCGTTTTGGTGGCATTTCGGCACCCTAAACTGCCAACTCCATCAAATACACCGCACTCAACTTTACCCTACCACAGACAGTAGGGATGTAGCTGTTGCAGTAGTGGGCCACATGCTGCATTAAATTCAAGAATGCTTGCAACAATTGACTGCGAGCAAAGCCATACATGATCTGGGTACAAAAAACATGGAATGCAGGTGTCGTCTGGCTGGAGAGGTTTCAATACTACTTGGTATTGGGTTATTTCGGTCAATACTTTAAAAGGTATCGAGTACCAATACCCAGCCCTGTGGGTAAGAAATTGGAATCCTCCACAGGAAAGGCAGACTCAACCTGTAACAATGAAAACTATTACATAAAGGCAATTAAAATCAAATGACAATGTAAATCCAATGTATGCCCAAGAAATCCCAGCTATAAATATGATCATGGTTTAATATAAAGAAATTGATTCAACCTTTGAACATCCCATCATTTCTAACCAGGCCCCAGGAAAGCAGCTCAGCCTTGCAGCAAACTTTTCCCAGTGGCCACTCATGGTATTGCAGTGAAAAAAAAAAAAAATCACCTGCAGCATTTTTCCCAAAGACCCCAATAATAAAAGACATGTCTATAAAGCTGTTGACTGGACACCTGGAGCTACATCAAGGTCAATTATGAATCTTTCTATTCTGAATTTTTGAGCCATGGTGGTTTTCTATATGTAAAACTTTCCTCAAGCTGGAAAAAGCAATTTTAAAAATCAGTGATGTTATCACAACGTAAAGTCTATGAGCTGAGTGGAGAATCTCAGGCGGGGCCAGCATGAGAAACACTATCGTGCATATTCAGTGGGCCGCATACTGCGGAAGTAAATCCGAAAGCTAGAAAACTTTTTAGGCGTATACGCCAGGTGAGCAACTCCATTGGAATGAATGGGCACCATCTTGGTGTCCTGTGTCTAGTAATTATTATTATTAAAATCTATGTTTGTAACTGAGACCTTTTCCTCCTACAGCAGGTGACAAATCACAATTTAGGGGTAAAATCCTGTCTTTCAAACTGCAAAGCATTTCTGATGTCCTGGTTCATGATGTCAGCATGGATGGACACCAGTGTGAACACACACCAAAAGGCCTCAGTGTTTTTGTGTTGGCACATGTCCTCATATTTGTGTGTAGTCATGGTTGTGTACTGGTATGTAAAACTTGCCTGTGGAAGTGAACCACTCACACTCATTAATTTGACATGAAGACGCTACTCAAGCCAGACATTGGACACATTGGTTGGAGCCATGCCACCCTTTGGATGTTATTGCCCCAGACATGCCCTCTTTAACATGCCCAACCCTCCCTTTCTACTGTCTGCCTCTCTGTCCAATGACTAATGGACCTACCCTTCAATTCTTTTCTCCCCCCTCCAAAAGCCACTGGCAGCAAGCCAAATCACCTGGGACACTGAAAACTCATTCTCCCATGAACCCCAAAGGAGCTGGGGCCCACCCACTGTCCCTGCTTTAGGCCTTTGGGAGGCTATATACACATCATACATCTTACCCTGTTAGGGTCAGAGGCCACACTGTAGCGCTAATCAGTTAGATTAGTGCATCATAAAGTACAGGCAGGCATTCCCACACACACACATAAACACACATTTAGGATTATTCCGTCTCACACTAATTAAAGACATTTTATTCATGCATCACTTACTCAGTTACAAAGGGTTTAGCACAATGGGTGGTCAGTTTACGAGATTTATGTAAAGACATAGCAATATGTGATTGATCTGAAACAGCTGGCATGACTAATAGTCAAGATACATCCAACGATCAAATGAATGTAAACATAACGAATGCACTGTACACTACACACACTGCGACTTGCATTCTTGAGCTGTGACATCACCCATCTATTCCAGTGCAGGTCTCCGTGGTCAGCAGCAAGTTTCAGCCTCAACTGACAAATGACCAGAGCTGACAGTGGAGGAACTGCCATTTTTTCACGGTACATTTGCATGCGATGCATTCCTGCGCTTGTTCTGAAAGCACACAGAGGGCCAACGCTTTCATAAGAGTCTGTACACCGCGTGGCTTTCTCATGTGGACCTGGACAATGGGCCAGAGGATTTGGTTTGGACGTTTCTGCTGGGGCCTGACAGGGTAGGCTAATGCAGGCAGGAATAGCTCGACTGGCCTGTGCAACTTTAAATTTCCTCCCCTAGCTCTGGAGTCCATGTGTATCTCATCTTCAAGGGGACAGTTATTTTTAGCAATGACAGCATGGTCTCTCTCCAAAACACTCTGAGCCTCTTTGACTGGCACGGCAAACAAATTAAGAGCTCATTTCAACATAATTTCTGACAGCAAAGTAATAAGAAGTAAATGTTTGCTTACAGGTTACGTGTGAGTAATAACGATAAGCAGTTATATGGGTACCATGATTCAGCTCCAGTCACAGACACTCCCCAAGGGTTTCAGGCGGCTACCGATAAGGGCTGTTTGTGCTCTTATGCCTACGTGCATCTTCCAGGAAAACAGCCCAGAATCAGATGATCAGAAACCCACCCTTCCCTTCACCCACCGACTCTCTTTTCAAGCATTCCTCCATACCTCCCTCATTCCTTTGCTTACATTCTCCCTCAATCACTTCCTTTCTGCTCTGCAATCAGATAGGGGAAGCTGTGAGGATGAGACAGCTGAAACCCTTTTCAGCTGTTAGGACTGGGAGCTGTGCCTTCAGACGGTGTCTCCAGGACACAGTCTGGGGTAAGACTGTCTGAGTCAGTGGCAAAACATCCACCGGGAAACCTCATGGTGAAATGATACTTCTGAAACAACATGACAATGGACTTCAAGCGCGTAGAGTTTCAAAAGCACCTCATGTTTCTAGTCACTGTATATAACAAGCTTTAACAATAGCAGCAGGACAATGTTAAGGAGGTGGGGTTGAGCCGGTTCCATGGGGCTGTCACAGTGTAGAGCCAGGGCTGTGCGTAACATAAGGAAGAAATGAATAAGTCAAAGTACCTCCATTTAAGTTGACCACAACCACAATTATTATTAATTACTTTAATAGCTCATGGTTAATACTGTTGTTTAAATATTTCCAGACTGTCTCCGAGGCAAATGCAATCACATTTAGAGAGCGAGGAATTTTTCATTTTCTTTTGTTTACAAACAGATCTTGTCAGACAGCCAACAGAAGGACAGTGTAATTATATGTAGTCACCCCAGGTTTGCTTTGCGGTTACTGATCTTGTATATGAAGCTCTCAGACTGTCCCTTTAGGAAATATGGCAATGGATGTTGAATGCTTTTCGTAACCGTCTACAGTATTCCATCATTGCCCAGCTGGCACCAGATTTCATTATGATGTCAGAAATACATTGGACTCTCATGTCGGACAGACGTTGAATTTTGGTTGGAATAAAAATTGGGTTGACAATATTTTAAATGTGTATGGATGTTCGAATTTCATGTTGAGTGGTCGTTAACATTAAGTGGTTCTGCAGTCATTAAGTTTGGTTTTCCATGTTTTACAACTAAATATTATTCCTTGTCAAGATGACATTGGCATGAGATGTTTGAGGATGCTGGATTTTGGTCACTTAACAGCACACCTTAAAACAAATATCAACGTCTTATGTCATCAGTATTCTGCGTCAAATTTACAATGGCATTAGACGTTGTCCTGACATGGAATTTTGATCACCAACATCACAACCTACATTCAACCAAATATCAACGTCTAACAAAGTTGGTGGCCAGCTGGGTGGAAACACGACTGCTACAAACTGGTAATTCTAGCTGATCAAAGTGTCCATGATGTCCACATTAGGTCATTTCTTACCAATCAAATGGCTCCTCACTGAATAATCAGTGAGGAGCCAGATCTCCACCTACACATGGCAGTCTTTCAATGTCACATCATAAACTCTTAAACTGTCAACTCTTTCGCAGCCAACATCGGAGAATTCTCAGAGGTCTTATTGGCTTCTAGCCTCATTCAAAACAAACATATAAGCACTGTTGGTTTTAACGGGGCCATGAGGCACTGTAACCCACCTCACCCATAAAAAGGAAATGCCTCAACTAAACCACTGGAAAAATAGGAGGGGGGGGGGATGTTTCCAATCCTCCAGGGATGTCATTAATAGCTATTTCATTTAGCTTGATTCATAAAAAAAAAAGACATTTCCTGATGTGAGGAACATTCATAATGGCGCGGACCACATGAAGTACCAGGGGGTTGTTAAAACTGTACTTTTAGATTGAGTTTTTTGCTTTGATCAAAATAAATGTAGCAACTCCATGCAGCAGTGGTGGGGCCCCAAGTATCCAACCATGCACGGTTATAGTTTGAAGCAAATTATTATAAACATGTTAAACCCCTTCATAGAAGCCGCGGACCACAAACACGGGTTGCATGAACAAAAGTTGAAATAAAAACCTGTGCAGAAGCAGAAGGCTTGGATGAAGTTAACAACAACTCAACCCGAGTTTGCAGACACACGCTTTGGAGGCCTGACAGGACAAAAAGCTCCTTTTGTGAGACACCTGTCAAGGCTTCAGCTTGTGTAACTGTATTCAGAAGGTCATCCACATGTTGCACAAGGAAAGTCCACCAGTTGCTGCGTGGGACTCTAACAATGCAGATGTTAATGTTGGCTCAGGAAGGAGGTCGTACCGTATCAAGGGGGAGGGGGGACCTAACATCAGAAGCACAGACCCACTGCTGACCCACTTCTCTTCTGGCCAACGGGCATATCTCCGCGAGTCACATCTCTGCTCATCAAATAGACCGGATCACTGGGATAACTATGCTATTAATACTGGGAATGAGAAGAAAGTCGGCCATGCCACATTCCACAGGCCCCAACATTCCCACATATTAACAGGGCTCGGAATGAAATCCAATACTTGGCATCCCTTTCCCTCGAACCCCAAAGCGCTACCCTGCCGTGTCAAATAATTTTCTTATTTCATATGGGAGGAATGCCAGAGTCACAAGCTCCCAGTCTAACTAAAGACATGTTATTATATGTGCAGAAAAAAATGGCGTGAGTACAGACTCAGAGCTGGTTACCACTCTCATGAGGAAAGGGATGCTGAACTTCCCAGAGAATCCATGTCCTTCAAGTACCCAAGAGTCTCGTCTTTTTGAGGGAATGAGTCCTTTCCATCAATACAGTGCTCTTATCCAAATTACACAGATGCTTGAGATCCAGAAGATCCAGCGCCAGCTTCTGGGTGGCAAAAGGGGCAACTTTTGAACTTTCAAACCAAACAAAACACTGACTCACCATTAGTCACCAATTAGTTTCCATGTTGAAGACTACACTCACTGTTCAGCTCTGCAGTTCTCAATAGGCATGTGTTCGTCAGCTTTGCCACTGTGAATATGTCTATCAATGTCAGTGAGTAGATTGGAGCCTTCTTTTGCCCAGCATAATTTCATATTGTCACCCCTACACTTTGTTTACAAGAGCCACCTTTCTCCTCAGAACAGAGTTACAAGGGATAGTGGTTGAAAACTTTCCCTGTGAAATGGGACGACCCTTCAAGACCCTGATTCGTCATTGGTATGCTAGCGTTTACATAAACACAACATGTGTTGCCGGACATTGCAAATAAGCTGTCTTCTGCAGTGGGGATTTCTCTTGCGTGGGATACAGGCAGCATTTTGCGGTTGTCAGGATCCTTGCATTTCCTTCACAACTTAAGTTTCATGCTATCAATCAATCAAACAAGTCATCAAATAAAAGATACACTGCTTCATTTCCAGGCAACCAACAGTGCTCTGTAAGCTATTGTTAGCAACCTGTGCTCCTACCCTGCCAGTGTGTACTGATATTAGAGGAGCAGCAACAAGTGCCACGACTTTGTTGTTGGACTTTTGTTAAAAATTTCAAGCCTCAATATCCTCATGAGACCCTGTGTGCTTATATGAATACATCACATTTTGGATTACTTGACCTTATACGTCATTTTACTTAACTTAGACCTGTTGTTCTCGTTCTTGGACACTTTTTGTGTGATCTAGTGGTAGTAAGAGCTCAACACACTAATCCATGTAAAAACAAGAAGCCAGCCATCTCTGCAGAGTCAGTCTGCAGCCAATCCCAAAACAAATGGGACAAGGTTAAAAACCTGATCACATTTTATGGTTAAAACTTGTTTATTGATGATAAATAATGTTTGTAGTTTGATATGGCAACAAATTTGACCAACTTCATTAACAGTACAGTGTTTCCCCTAGGTTTACAGCTTTTTTGGGGTAACAGCAGCTTTTTGATGGTAATTTACACACTGACATAACAATAACTATGTCAGGTAACTGCATCGGGTTCAGGTCGGGCTCGCTAATAATTGTCTTGAACTCGGGTCGGGTTCAGTCAGGAAAATGCGTCCCGAGCTCACCTGTGTGTGCGCACGTGTCTGTTTGTGTGTGTGTGTGTGTGTGTGTGTGTGTGTGTGTGAGGCGGAACTCCACTGTGCACGATACAGAGGGCAGAGGAGAATTGGAAATGCGCGACCATGTAGAGACAGAAATGACATGCCATCGTGTAAATAAGATAATTAACATAAGGCAATTTAGTTTATGATGAGATAAGACGGAGTGTGTGAACTGACCTGGATATGAAGTGTCCGTAGCCAGAAATAATATAAGGGTAGTTTCTAAAGAGCTAAGATGAAAAAAAAAAAAAAAAAGAAAGAAAAAAATGTATTTCAGGAGCGGCAGTGCACCGCTGCTAGTTGCATATAGGGGAAACACTGCAGTAACAAGCTAAGACGCGGTTAAGTAAGAAGTTCTAGTTTGAAGACATCAGGATTTTACTGTCATCTCATTTGAGGACAATGGGACTTATTTATCTTTGACAATGTTTACTTTTTTACACTCATCAGGTCCTACTGATCCCAAATAGAAAGGAGAAATTAAAAATGCATATCAAACAAAAGTTCAGGTCTCAGGAGGACATGCCATCAAATGGGGGGAATGTGACATGTAAGTATTTGAAAATGTGGGACTATCATGCACACCATCAGCAATAACAAAATAGCATTAGCTAGCTAGCTAGCTAGTAAGCTACCGAGACATCAGCATACTGATTTTTTTGTTAAGCTGGTTATACATTTGTGGGTTTCTTTTGTAGCTTGTACAGCCATCTTACCAATGATTTCTCATGACGCTCAGTTTGAAGGGTGCCTCTGAAAGGCCTCTGTTTGGAGGTCCATGTAGCCCTAACACTTCACCCTAACCTGGGACATGAATGCACAAAACAGAGGGGTAAGGGCTAAGTGATAGGGGCAAGGGGTGTATTGGGATTGGGCCTATATTGTGCATTGTTAAGCTACTGAGAGGTCAACAGCTGCAGTATGGAGGACAGAGGGCTTCTGGGTAATGTCAAGAATGCTCTTCAGGGACAGTTATAGAAACGCATGTAGGGACAGCCCTCCGAAGTGACCAGCATTTTTTAAAATAGCCTGCAGTAATACTGCACTGAATTGAGGCACTGTAAAGAGGAGATATGCTTACACATCATAAGCCCCAGAAAGTGTGTCACTGGCACAAATACAATAGTGCTGTTTGACACACACTCAGTGTGGGGGACTTCCAGTAAAAGGAGTGAGAGTAACAGCAGCCTTACTGCTAAAGTCTCCCTGAGTTTTGTTATCAGACACCATGACCACTCTGCTGTAAATACAACATGATGATAATCCCACCCAAAAGATCAGATAGTTGAATTTAAGCAGCTTTACAGACCTCCTCTCTTTTTCTCTCTGTCCCTATCATAATGAGGAGGCCCTTGAGCTACCAGTCAGCAGCAGGGCTGAAGCAACGAAAGGCCGACGATCGTTCACTAACTCTACCTCACACTCCCTCTAATCCTGAGAGAGCAGTTCATGCATCCGTAATGGTCGATAAAATATGAAAAGCCTCGAGAGCGCTGACGGCAGCAGAGGGTGTGTATGTGCGCTACATGTGAGTCCTCAACTTTAATGCCCTCCCAACACACTGAATCTTTTAGCGATGTCACTCAGCTTGCCCCCTGGCACACGTGAGCGTAGGAGGATTTCCAGCCGACTGGAGAGTAAGCCTTTAATGTGGTGGAAATGGATACTATCTTGTTCACAATGCAAAAAGACATCAAAGAAAACACACATGGCCTTATGACTGTATAAATGAGTTTTGCCTCTGGTTCATCGACCTTCAAACACAAGCCACTGAAAGGAATAAATTACTTAGAATGTTGCAGGAATAATGTTTGTCTTATGCCTTTTCATATAGCTATTATCTCCCAGATCAGCTATTTAAAAGCCCAGCCTCTGGTAAAATGTTCACAAACGGTGAAGTATCTGTTTGGAATGTTTTCCATCCAAAAACCATCGGACTTAGGCAAAACCCAAAGTAGGCATCCTTACTCAATTTCACAGGTGGAAATTTGGAGGGCTGGTGCATGAACTTTCATCACTGCGCTTTCGACACACGCAAAGGATTTACAGCCAAGATGACAGCCTCTCAACTGGGATAGGCAATGCTTCCACACGGGAAAGGAGGCTTCACAATTTCTCCAAATGAGAAACCCTGGGAGATTAGGACGGTGTGTTTATGTTGGTCTGAGCTGCCATGGAGTATCGACGTCCCTTGAGGGAAATGTGGAAGGATAGTCTATAAAAAAAAGCAATACCAACATCCCAACCAAAAGCAGGCTGCATTTAGAGCTAAGTGGAAGTCTGCTCGCCTCGTTCCATATTGGGTTGAGTTGTTGCTGGGAGGAGATGTACAGCATATATGGAATGTCTGGCTGCAAGGCCACTACTTACACCAACGGGCTGACTGTGTGATTGATGAACATGTGTGATCAGCCCACGTCTAGGACCCGAAATAGGCCTGTACCCATTACATATGACACTGTCCCATCCTCCCTCAATTCCTGGAATGCCAAACATTTCCCTGAACTAAGTCCTAGACATTTTTTTGTTTAAACCACACATGGATATCAATCTCTTTTAACTCACTGCTCCATCACTCAATAACGCTGAATCTCCATCCATCCCTGAAATCATGCGAACATTTTCCAAAGAAAATCAAACTCCAAAGAATCTCAGCTAAAACTGAATCCAAGACTACCATCAATATGCCAAAAGCCGTGCTCATATAATGCACCAGCACACATGGGGGCAAAGCAAGTCGTGCTGTCAACACCACTGGAGAAGGAGCCCAAACATCAAGATCATGCACATTTCACAACCCAGCTTTTGCTGCTGTTTATGACCTATAAAGCCACCGTAGTAAAGAAAAAAAGTACTGTAAAATACTGCCTTTCCTTCCAATCACAACAACACAAAAATGGGGAAACTTTATCGTCTTAGTGGGATTAGTAGCCTTTGTTGCCCACCAGCTTCTTTCTTGCTTAGTTTTCTACTGAGCCTACTGACTAATGTTTATTTTATTGGCTGCAGTAGTCTGTGTTTTCCTGGCTGGATTGAGCAGTGAGATGCAGTGCATGGGCAAACTGGGTTTACACTTCAACATCTGTAGCCTGTCATGTGCAATCTTCCACTGGGTGAACAGCACTATGGTGTAGCTATTAGTGACCAGGAAGGTTTACGAGTATCAGTATCAATATCAATATCAAGTATCTCCTACTTACCCACTTCAGATGGGCTGCCCTGAGAGATGGATCGTCCCTGTGTCACGTCACTTGAAATGGAAAATAAAGACCCTTTCAACAAAGCAAGGTTACAAGAAAGTTTTAGAGCATTCCTGCAGCCTGTGGATTTAGATCCCTCTGTTTGCCCTTTGGAGTTTGTGTTTTGTGGTCAAATTCCATGCCTTTGCCGAGTGTGACGATGTTTCCCAGCCGAGGCTGCGTTTTGTCTGCTTCCCCTCTATGAGCTTCTGAGCTGAGCTCTGGATTTCAGCTGACTGTGCTGGGAGCTGAGCTGTTGACATTGTCCCCACTCCCTCTCCCCCTCCCTCTCTTGCTCCCTCTCCCTCTCTTGCTCTCTGTCTTTAGATCACTCGCCCCGTTTCCCCTCCCCTTCTGAATTCCAGCTCCAGCGTATGACAGCATCCATGGGGATGTCAGCGAGAAGGTGATGGATTTTCTGTGAATATAAATGCATTTATGTTCAGTATGCATGTGTGTGCCTGCTATTTGAGGTCAAAGGAGAAGGCAAGATGAAAGGAAATGACCCTTGGCGGCCAACGCTTCCCACCCCTGCCCGCATTTCCAACTCCACCCAATGCATTCCCTCACTAAGCAGGCCGGGGATAGGGGGATATATCGCACAACGCCCAAAGGAAACCCCTTTTCCTGCCGTGTCTTCTCATCGCCAACATGGATAAAAGCACACTCACACACAAAGACATGCCAAATATGCAATTCTCCACAAGGAATTACCCCTGTGACACACACAGGAAAGGCTTTCCTTGAGGTCCAATCACTGAAAAGAAGGTGAGACAGGATGCTTGATTGTGTAAAGCTCCGTTGACGTTGTCAAGTTCACACCATTAGCTCAGCCAAATGTAATGCGTGGAGGGGGCATCAGCTGGAGGGCCACGCCACAGACAGTTCTGTGAAGTGGAGTTCAAGTATGTTACTGTGATAATACGAGGGGTCAGCGAGTGCAAACATTAGCGTCACTCCACTCAAGACTCCCATTACACTGGCCAGGACACAGATACCACCCAGACCCCACATAGTGCCAATCAGAATGTGTGAGCAGAGAGGAGCGGTGAGAAATTACGCTCTACGCTCGCTGATTTCTGTTCATTCCCTCCAATTCCCCACTCACTATTGCTCCATTCTCACCTTAAGTCATATGCTCATTGTCTGGAGAATCAGGTCCGGACATTGTTTAGAGTTTCCCTTTCACACATGTGGCATTCTCAGCTACTGGAAATACTCCATTTAGTTTAAGCAAGGGGTGCCACCTGAGTAGAGCGTGCAGGAGGCAGGATATGATGTGGATTACACTGTGATCACATAGCAGGTTTGTTATTTGGTCACAAAAATCAGAGTCTCTTACCCTACCTTGTATATGTCTAGCAATTTCATTAAAGTTAAAGAATCTTGTCAACTCTCCAGTTAGACATTTCCATGTCACCGTCACGTAAATGACTCTTCTTCACCCTCAGATGTTCGTTGTCTTTCAGTTTTGCGTAAGCCACATGATAGAAGTCATTAACATGCCCACTCGCTCACAGTGAATTCTGTGGACAATTACCTGCCCTATTCACATATGGGCTCAATTGGACATGACACAGACTTTGCACTTGGGAGCTGGCAGAGTGAAGTCTGTGTGATGTCCAGTCCAACTGATTCGGATATTTGTGTTCTCACATACAGCTCCTCCTGGTAATGTCTAAATACTTCTGATTTCACCCTGCTCCACTCAAATCACTCACTGCTCACACAGTTTCCTTTTGAAAGTGCTTTGCATACTCAATTGTCAAGCTTGCAGCAGCTGATTCTTGACAGAAAATAGTGTGTGCATGAAATACACAGATGCATTTCTGGGTTGGACATGCTCTTAACTCATGGTGTGAGGAATAATGGAGCAAAATTGGAGACAGAGATTTGGAGCCCTGCTCGCTCACATGCTCTGGTCCAAATCAGCTGAGAAAAAATTCAAATTAAAGTGCGACATATCAAGTACCACGTTACCAGCGTTAGGGAGGAAATGAACTTATCATGAATTCCAACACTATCACCTATTCTCAGTCAGTGTGTCTGGAAAAATGTGTTCACATCAATAAGCAAGACCGTAAGAAACCATCGACAACCTCTTGACTCACAACTGACTGATCAATACAAATCTTCTGACATTTCTGGATGCCACACATTCTTACCTTTACTGCCGAACGCTTTGAAGACAAGGGTCAAATGTGAATTGATTTCATACTGAGTGATCTTATCTTCCTCCAGACTGCTTGTCTGTTCACAGGTTGGCCGAGGTGACGGCTTGTCTGGCGGCAATCGATACAAGACCATCGATTCCAGCCTTGCTTATATAATGTGCATACAGATAAAGAGGTGCTGACTAGATTTTGGGAAAGAACTGTAACCTAGAGGGCCTTGTTAGAACACCTTGGGTATTGGAAGACCTGAGGCAGGCCTATGACACTGCACTGTGAATATGTCTTAGGCATTTTTTAGATGCTGAGAAAGTAGGTTTGCATTATACAGTGGGTATCCACTACACAGCGGCTCTGTAAACATACCAGTGCACATTAATAAAAATGATAAATGTGTCACACAGCATTGCCTATTTTGCAGGAACCAAGTGCATGCAATGACCGCCATCCATTCTTGGTGAAACTGTGGCATTTACACTCTCACACAAACACAAACTGGAGTCATTGATATGCCAAAGAGTGGAGAACGGGGGAGTCATAATACCATTTGTCATCTTTCTCTGGGGACGGAAGACAGATGACACCAAGCTGCTGGCGGTAATGCCTGGGTGCATTCCTGAGCGAACCCTAGGGATGCATCCATTAACCCGGCTCTTAGACAGACCAAGCTTATCACCATGATGTCCATGTTCCCTGCCGCCTCCTTCTTCCGCTTTCTTTGCAGCATCACAGGTTTGCATCACTTCAACTTTCTCTCTGGGGTAATATCTCCGTCCTCAAAACAAGGCACAAAACCCTGAGGAATAGGCAAAGCTCACACTCCAGTGTGGCTAAGTGCTCTTCAGCTGCCCCTGTATCATCCATCACAGCTTGGTAAATTACATCGGCTAATTGACGCAAATGGAGTGGGCTAAGCGTGCTTGTGATAAACATCAAGCCCCCTTTAAAAAAAGAGGTCCAACAAACCCATTGGTCCATCTGTTCTCCTCTTCTTTTTTCAGGGTATGTTTGTTTTTACTTGTCTTAGACAGCATGCATTTTGCAGAAAGAAAGAAAATAAGAGGTTACACACTGATCTGCAACTCCACATTGTCACTCTGTGTGCCAGGGAGATGACCACAGATTGTGGCCTCTACAAACTTGGTTTCAGTGAACTTGCACTGCCCCCTGAGTAATTCCTTTAAACGCAAGGGAGGTTGGTGTTTACCCAGAGTAAATCACACGGGGAGGCAAGTGTCATGACTGATAAACTGGCTGCACAGTATGTTGAGCGAGACGGACAACTCAGGTGGGGTGCTTTCCTCTTCGCAGACATGCATGCGGTAAAATGACACGAAGCTTCAGACGACCTGCCAGTCACTTGTCGGTCAGCTGGGTGAAGCTTGCTGAGCTGCTGTCTAAATCCTCCACTGAAGAAGGCTACGCTGAGCATTTCAGGCACTGATCTTTCACAAAGAAAAATTCCTCACTATAGTGCAGGAGCAATCACCGTCTGGCTAACAAGTGCTAGATTTAGTCAGGGGGAGCAGTAAAAGGAACCTGGCACTTGTTGGAGAGTTGGACAAAAGGTGAATGGAATATTGGACAAGAAGAAGTGGGTCACCCAAGGTGGTCTCCTCCAAGCTCATAAACCACCCTTTCTCCGACAGACCTCTCATATGCAGGAGCAGTCAAACTTGATAACGGGCGAAGAAACAGCTAGAGGAGAGGCTGTAAAGAAGTGTCTCAAACTGCGGACGGCATCTGATGCACTTTTTCCACGGTTGTCACTGGAGAGAGGTGGCGAGAGTCTTCCTCCTCCAAACCGGCAGCTGCCAGAGCTAACATGGCAAACAGTCATGTTTTACGACGTGTTGTTCCTTAATGTATTATTTAGGGTTTCTTTTGACCAGGCAGCTCTCATTTAAGTTTGTTTTGTTTAAGCGAGGAATTCCTTGTGACAGCACTTTGCACACAACCATTTCTTTCACGCCCGCACAGAGATAAATTGCCAGTGAGAAAAATACCGCCGCTGCACAAAGCCTGAACTCTTGACAGCATAAACATGAGGGCGCATTTTTATACACGGTCTAATTGTATGTTAGCTATAAATCATGATAGTGGGGAACACTATACTATCCATCTTTGAAAAGCCTCCGCAGGAAAGTAGCCTAATGACAGTAAGGCCATAAACCATAAATCTAATTGTAGTAACTATGTTCTTATGGTGACATTCTTCCCTGTCATTATTATTTACACCCTTCCTGTATAAACTCTTACTTTATGCTGCAAGGTTGCACTTAGAACGTAGAACATGGCATTTCATAAAACACCACAACACTTCAGAAAACAAAATGACATTTTAGAAAACACAACCAGATTTCAGAAAACACAACCACATTAAAAAAACAAACAAATATTTTTCCAAACATTGTGGTGTTTTCTGAAAAGTTACATTTTGTGAAATGCCATGTTTTCCAAAATCTGTTTTCTGAAAAGTTGTTTTTCCTCTGAAGTGTTGTTGTATTTTCTGAAATGTTTTATTTTCTGAAATGTTTTGATCCTCAGGCCCGCAGTACAATCCACCTGCTTTTACCAATCTAAATTGAGAGTAAACAAGCATTTCAACTGGATTACCAGTCATTTGTACTGAGAGATGAGAGCTTTTGGGGTGTTTTGCAAAAGCACTGGGCATCTGAATGGCTCTTTTGTCCCGGAGGCAGACTGGGCAGGGTCAGAGGTCACCCAACTGCCTGCTCCCACAGTACCTCTGCTGTCTGCCTGGATATGTGCCAGCTAAATGCTGTCATGTTGGGACAATGGTCCAGCTTTCCGCTGACTGACTCATGACAGCTTCATCATGTTAACCAATGATGTAATGCCTTGATCTTTGGCCATGACGGGCATCACTATTAGACTTAGAATAATGTCAGAATTATTTCATCTCATAGTGCAACCATTTTGACATGATGCACAATGATGCTTAAGAAATACGTGATGCCAATATGAAAACCACACATTAACTCTACCACACCACTTCTCATACCTCATTTTTGACCACAACAAGTCCAGGTGTGTGAACTGTAAAAGGGAGAATAGAGACTGACATAAAATAGTAATCAAAAAAAAGACTGACGGTAAAACTGTAAGGAAAGGACCTTGCTCCTTTTCCAGATGCTTCCATTCAAAAGCAAGGTTTATGTATTCCAGTTGCTATTATATTGGCGATATGGGGACTTCTCTCCACAGAGTGCAACCTCAGCTGTACGACTGACATTACAATTTATCGCCATTTCTTATCCCGCCATTCAAAAGAAAGAGCTCAAAGTGCAGATCTTTTCAGGAGAGACTTTTCAGAATGAGTTCCTTCTTTGCTGACCACAGACTGAACCCAACACTAAGTCCTCCATCTGAGCTTTTCCAGGTGCAAGAATGTCCCTTCTTAAAATCCATTCAAAACAATGTAAATCAAGGCTTTTACATCGCTCAAAAGCACTGCACATATCCATGTATGGTTGAGCATGTCTGGCAAGAGCGAATGAAAAGTAAAGTCCAATTCTAAACAGTGCATTCACAGGGGGGTACCCTGACTCTAGTGGGCCGTCACGCCACACACACCTGATCAAGGCTGTCACTATTTCCACAAAAACATCTGGGAGTCATCTGCTCTGCTAAAGGAGGCCCCCTGTGAACAGGTGCGTGGCTGCATCCATGACCTTGCGCCCTTGTTCTTGACCTTTGACCTCTTGTTATGGGTGGGGAACTCTTTGAACCTGGTGGGACCATCGGACACAGACAGTTCTGTCTGAACAGCCAAGGTCACGTTACCTTAGACTGAGGGTGACTGGAGCATATTTGTTGTTCACCACTGCTCAAACTGCAAGTTAGAGCTTTAAACAAACAGGCTGTGCCCAGGGAGCTATCATGATTAGCTAATGTCATAATGTGCAAAAATAAGCAAAGTCAACAAAACACAGTTGTAATTATGCATTTCCAACATGCTGTAACAGCAAAAGCAACAACTGACCAAACCTTTGAGGCTACTGTGACAAAAACTCTTCTATCCCCTCTCAAAAGATTTTATCACAAACCAGAGGAAGTGGACTGCCTAAAAATAGCCCACCAATTTTATTCTCAAACCCTTTAGTCTGGCTTGACCATAATGGGTCCAACCAACCCGGCTGAACCCACAGTTTACTCTGAGCGACGCCGCTGAAAGTAAATGACGAACTGCCATTTTTTGACCTTTTTTTTCTTAATCCCTCTCTCTCTCTTTCCTGGTGGATGTAATGCTTAGAATGATGGCTTTGCTGGGTGCTGCAGTGGAGCTCTCCAGAGATGACAGAATAATAACAAACACTTCCTGTTTATTTCTACAGTAGGTCAGAGCAGTCTGTTCTATGCTTCTGTCCATTCCAACACAATCCAGTTATTATCACGCCTTAATGTTGAAGGAAATGAGTGTCATTTCCAATAATGAAGTGGGAAAACAGTTACTTCAAGAACAAAGCCACACAATCACATCCAAAACAGATCACAAAACACTGTCCTGAAAATCCGTAGCAAATTTGAATTCCGCTGTATCCATGCAACATGTCTGTGTAGAAAACCTGCCAAATAACAGTCGACCTTCGACCCACGAGCATCGCTCAAGCACACGTGCCTCGTGTTCCATCCAACCACACAAAGAGTTTGTCTGTCCAGCTGCCTTTTTTATATGGTGGGAAGGGTCAGACATGTTATTCCACTGATTTACTAGACCCTTAAGTTTTGAAGCCCTTTGCCACATCCTGTTCCCCAGCTGAGAGGGGGCTCCCTAAAAGTTACTCAGCACCAGTGACTGTCACATGGGTTATGCTGCTGTCCGCCAGGTCAACATGTTCCTCCTCCAGTTGTTGAGAGGAACATACCGAGGCAAAAGGTCCTTGAAATGCATAGTTTCAGGACTGGGTCAGGACTACTCTGCTGCTTTGGCTGATAAGCAGCACTCAGCCCTGTCTGCAGGAAGCTATCAGGTACACAAACCAAGTAAACGGAGATTACACCCAAGCTAAACTGATAAGAGCCCAATCTTAATTTGTCACTCCATTCCCTCGCGTCTATGTCACAGTGCACAAAGAGATATCACAGCCGCAGAGTAATCAACCACATCTGCCTCTGTGCTGCGCTGCTTAATTGTGCATACAGACAGAACATTCAAAGAATACTTACAGGATCACTCCCATTTAGAACAACTTGGATCATATTTGAAGTTTTGGTCATCTTTCCAATGGGTAATAAATATAAACAGCTAGCCAAGGTATTTGGAGAGAAAACAAAGGTTGGCTGCAGAATTATTACCCAATCTGTCTGTTGTAAAGATGCATGGCATCTCGTGTAAAACAGGATCGTTACTGACATTATGAGGTGCACTGACCTTCACTTTAACTGTGTTATAGTGGTTGAGATCATCAGGCTAACATGGCTAAACTGTTGGCTTGTTTAGAACCTGTCTAATCATCTGACCTTTCATATTCTTGCCTTATTGTACTTTGTTGTAGCTCTATTTCTGCATTCCCAAATCTCAGCAATTATTTTTGGTAAAGGACTGTTTGTTACTTATGAGGGGGGAGGTGGTGGTGCAAAACAGGGAAAGCATATCAAATATTTTTTTAATGTTTAATGTTTTTCTAATGTTTATCATTCTGGCTTAAGGGAGGGACATACAACTTTAAATGATTGTTTTTTGTATTTATTTTATACACCATCCCAACCCTACACCCTGTAAGTGGATTTGAAAGGCATATTTTCTTTAAAAATCACCAAAATCAAACAATTTATCATAGCTAAAAAAAAGCACCCACCAACCACTGTTGTGTGGTTTAATTTGTAAAACCATCCTTATGTACATGTTGCTAATGCAGCTGTGTGCACACGGTGATGCTTGTGTGCTTGTGTGCATGAGTGCAAATGTCTGTAAACTTATTAAATTTTGTTGGCTTAGTATGGTAGGAGGGGTGGCTATCATGCACCCATATTCCACTGAAGTGCACACACAGATTGTGTGATGATGATCATGAATTTTGCTCAAGAAATTAGCTTGTTTTGATGATAACTCTCCCTCCCGTGCTGTTTGCTCTTTGTATTGGCTCCAATACCTACATTTGGTATGAATATGAAAAATAAGATTAGGGCCTATTTATGGTGCAGGGAGGTTTGTTCCCCCAGTCACTAAGGGTCAGACCCCAGCCACCCCCCCCCCCCCCCTCTGATAAGTAAAGAACAGGCCCTAAGTAAATTATTGTAAACAAAAGAAATTATGGCCAACACTATGAAAATAAACCCAGGTTGTAATAAACTGTTATTATCCTTTAAGCTTAACATGAGCTGAAATTTCAACACCCTGTGAGGTTTGAAGGTGTGTGCAAGTGTGTCTACTGTATACCCGAGAGAATAGGTGAATGAGCCTGTGTGTGTATGTGTGTGTGTAGGAGCTCACATATGTATCTTCTCACTGTCGTGTGTGCAGGAGAGACAATGTAAATACATATAGCACCATGCTGTGAGGAGGGGTGTTGAGGGGGAGCAGAGGTGAAGGGGAGCGTTGTTGAGGGGGCCCATTGTGCACCGATTACCCGCAAGAGGGGTGAATGATGGTGTTGATTAAAGCCAGCTGAGCCCAGGGCAGGCTCCTGGAGCGGCAGACACACGCCCAGCACCACGTGCCCCTGAAATCCATCTGGCTTCTCAATGACAAGCCAGTCCTGCACGCTTGCTCATTTTGTGCTGCTGCTATAAGTGTACACAAACACACACCCACACACCCACAATGCTTGTGAAATCAAGCTAAACAAGACTCTCTCCTTTTAAGAATGCAGGGTTGGTGAGGAGCTCCTGCTCATTGGCTGGAATCTGAAAACTCTGCTCTGACAAACACATACACAGGTTTGTAATGCTACACTACATGATGAGGACTTTCAGCTGATTACATTCATGCCTGAAGGTGATCCTAGTTGCCCTTTGAAAAAGTAACTTCATTCTTGTGTAGCATCCAATGATCGAAGCCAGAACTATAGGCATCATTTTGTCACTACATACTGTATTTATTTTAACGCGCTGCAGATGTTCCCTTACCCATGCTGCAAAAATGCATGTCGTTGCAGAGATGTGTGCGCAGGTTATAAGTGAAAAAATGTTGTCACACAATGAGCATGTGTCCACAGGATGAAAACCTGCTCCGAACGAGAAAAAAAGCCTTGACCCCCGTAGTACAAATCTGGGTTAATCACATCTGCTCTGGCAGCGTACAATCAACACACATTGTTCCTATTACATGCTATTTAAGTTAAATGGTCAGGTTGGGCCTCGAGTCGTTGTCCCATTGCACGCAGCAACAAAAATGTGGGTCAGCATTTTTTTTTCCCTCGCAGCTTTTCCTCTCCCTGCATCTTAGTTTCCTTCATAGAACAATGAGTCTGCCTTTTTTTTCCTCCTCCCGAGACAGTAGGACCGAGTGAAAACTGGCATTATAATGACCACAACAATCACTGTGGGGCACACAGACAGTTAACACGCCTGCGTGTGTGATACAGGGCGTGATATGAAACAGAACTCGGTGACCTTGTTTCACAACTTCACCTCATTCCTTTAAACACAGCCCTGAGCAGCCATTTCAATAATCATGAGCATTGATTGTTGAGGCTGGGATGAAAGGAAGAAGTGAGCAGATCAATGAGAGAGCAACTCACTGCTCTTTCACTGCCTCCTCTTTGAGTGGCACTGTACCTTAGGGGAGCCAAAATGGCTTACTCAGCTTTGGCCTAGTGTTCTAGTTTTACCGGAGACGACGGTGAAAAAAGCGAAGCCAAGCTGGAGAGGTGTCTGCAACTGTTCGCCCAAAGTCGAAATACCATAGCTAAAAATACACTACAGAAAAGCACTGACAATTGATATAGCATTACATTTGAAGTTTTTAAGTAGCAGTGGATTCGGATGAAAAAAAGGAAGAGAAGCTAAGTCTGGGAAATGTATTGCACGCCGCTGACCAGTAGCCAAAAGCATGAGGCAGATTTATGATCAGCGTCTGTTTTAATGCTTTGTCAACTAAGTGAGTTTGTGTGTGTGTTCAAATGTACGCGACAAATGCATCTCAGCAGGGCCTCTTCCCTCCATTCTGTTTCACGGGCCAGACCTGCAGGCCTCTGATCAGCAGATCCTCTTCCTCTTCCTCGAGCTCTTGGATGGAATGTCAGGAAGGCAAGGTAATGACGGGTAGGGTGTGTAACAGTGTGTTCATTCATTTGTGCTATTTGTGAGTGTATGTAAGGCTGCAACCGACTATTATGATGATTATTTTCTCAATGAATTGATAAGTTGTTTAATCACTGTTTTCCAAAGCCCAAAATGATGTCCTCAGATATCTTGTTTTGTCACAACCCAAAGATATTCAGTTTACTGCCACAGAGGAGTAAAGATACCAGAACATATTCACATTTAAGAAGCTGGAACCAGAGAATTTTGACTTACCTTTGACTTAAAAATTAACCAAACCAATTATCCATGACCAAATTTGTTGGCAGTTACTTTAATAGTTGAAATCTAATTCATCAATCAGTTAATCACTGCAGCTCTAAGTGTGTGCGTGTGTATATATGGTGGAAGTGGAGGATGTGATCTGAGCATGACACTATGAGACTTTGTTCTGCCTTTCAGAAACCATTTCTCCCTCACTTCCTTTTAATTTTCTTCCCAATACTTGCAGGAGAAGCGTGGGTTGTCCGAACCTCAAAGATTTTGTTTATCTCTGGCTTAAAAGGTGGAAAAAGGACCGGATAGAAAAATAAGGCTTCCGCTTGCTTATGTGGCTCCTGCTCCCTACTGAGGACTGCGGGAGCACCATCCGAGGGGTGAGAGATAAAGAATGCACGAGATTTCCTGCCTCGCGGCGCTGCGTTCCCCAAACATCGCCCCGGTTTATGTACTGCGGCCTGTCGTCATGGCAACCTGGCGGCGAATCAGCACAAGAGCGGTGGTGATCCAAGGAAGGGGAAGAGTGAGAGAGGCAAGGCGGTTTTTGAAACAGGCTTGGAGCAGCTCTGGAAGCAAGATGATCCAGATGAGATTCTGTGAAATATATTAAATATCCTCCTGCTTTAATCTTTGAGCTTGGAGCATGTACATCACATTACTGTACTGCAGACTGTTTACAATCGTGGCAATACCTTATTGGTGGTTAGGCAAGCGCCTTTAAATTGACTTAACAGGAGGTCCAAAGCACATGCGCCCACCTCACTCGAGTCCACTGGAAAATCTCATTTAATTCTCATTGACTAATTGGATTTGAGTCATTATTCCAGCCATATTTCATCAAGGCCTTTAAGTTGATAAATACAGCTCAACTTCTGTCCAAAATGTCACTCCCCTCACGCTCTTGGGATCCCACAACCACTTAACTTTCAGTAGTATAAAAAAACAAAATCACATCCATACTCCATCCACATTAAAGCTGATCTCTGTGCCCATTGTAATAGCCCCAATCACTCTGGCAACGAATGGTGCATTTGAGGGATTTTGTTTGTCAGCGCAGCAGGATAGCGGACATGTGTATGGCTTGATATAGCAGCATTAAACGTCTGCACCAAGGGTCCAGTCTGTCAGCCTAATACCTCTAATCCACCCCCCACTGCTATGTCAATCCCAGTAGATGTGGTCAAGGGCACGGTTACAGTTCGGTAGCATCACTGCCACCGCGTTGACCCCCCCTTCATTTCACCTCTTTCTCTCTCCCTGATGATCACAGTGTCTTTCGGCCTCCTCACACCACGTGCACAGCTTATCCCCGCAGCTGCTGGACAATGTGAAGGTAGGGGGTAAAGAGGGAGGGGGTGAACTGCGATGATGCGGGGGCGAGACTGGACTTTAAAAAGCCATTTTCTAGATGGATCACTGCCTGAAGAATTATTGCAAGCTCTGACGCTGCATGAAAATGGGCAGTCCGGCCAAGCTGTTCAGATAGAGACAGAGGCAGAGAGAAGATATATCAGCCTCCAGTAGCTTTAATGCAGGCCAATTCCTGCGCGGCTGAAACAGTCAGATGGTTTGGCACGCACAGCAATGGCTTATGGGTTATCTCTCCATCACTCCATTGCTGACAGGATGGACCTTTCAACACACATGCACACAGACACACATTTCTGCAGAGCTTTTGGCTTTGTAGATGTGTATTTCTTTTATATTAACTTTTAAAAAAACAGTGATGGCAAAACTGGTCACAGCAACCACTGCCAGCAGCACATTAGCGGAGAGGACTTAGAAGAGCTAAATAACCACAGTAGCAGAGAACTGGATGCATGGGAGTGAATACACTCTAGATGACTAATTAGTCAATGGCAGGACTGGAAAGAACTTGCATCATACACCATCTGGAACAGTCAGTGATGACACTTAAACTCAAAGGAAGCTGCTTCATTTTTCCGACCCCATGTGATCTCACAAGTGCACAAACGAGTTTGAGCTGGCACACAAACAAATATAAACAACCACTTCTAAACACAATGCACGTAGATTCCGAAACTACCAAAAATAAGTTTGCTCTCCATAGTTGCTAGGACATGGCTGGGTCATTTGAGTTTCTCCTGCTGGATCCTGTCGTTTGTTTACTCCCACACTTCCTGAATGCTGATGGCAGATAGTCTCCTGGTTTATACAAGTGGAAGGAGAAGAAAAACAGCACACTGCTCTGAGAGGCTGCTGCACGATGCAAAGGAAGAAGAGGGGGATGGAAGGAGGGGGGGTGGGGGTCAGTATCCCAGTAACCAAGGGAACAGCAGCAAGGGGGTCACCTGATGTCCACATGTGATATTTACCACGAGGGAGTGATGGCGTGTATATCAGAGGAGGATGGCAACTGTTTTAACAGGCTTCCTCCCAATCTTCTCTCCATCTGTAAAACTTTAAAAAATGGAAAGAAGATCCAGATTCGACATGAGAACCTGTGTTTTGCATCAGTATTGATCAGGGACAGCACATGAGAAGAGGAACTTTTTGAGAATTATGGTAGACAGAGAAAACACGACCAGCATGTCAAGAGGGAGAGTTAGGGGTACTGTTACTAGGGTTGGGTACTGAACTTGGTATTTTAAAGCAGTGGTTCCCAACTGGTGGGTCATGGTCCAAAAGTGGGTCATGGGTCCATTCTGAATGAACCGCAAGTGACTCGTAAAAAAAAAACCACTTTATTTTAAGTACAGTGAATTTTATTTTGAAGTGCCCTTTCCTGCTGTAGAGTGAGTGACTAACGAAACACTACTTAACAGAGACAGCAAACTAACCAAATGCAATACATTCAGTATGACACTGAATGTATTAAACTGTGTGGACCTTGAACTAATGACCAGGGAGAAATCTGGACCCTGTGGCTGGACCAGTTGGGAACCACTGCTTTAAAGGGTACCAACCAAATTACATAGGTACTACCAAGTACCAACTGACGTTTAATCTATCAGTGCTGATACCTGAGAGTGCATCTGGCTGAGAATCCAAGAATCCAAGCTCAGCCATGGTGCTCCATAGAGTGCCAACGTTCAACTTCAGACAAGAGGCAGAAGCACCCCATAACCGGGAAGCCGGCGATGGAGCTCCACTGCAGCTAAAGCCATCGCTGCAGCACTTATCTGCCACAATAGTTTCGGCACCTGGTCTATTTTCTTTTCCATAGTATTTTAATAAAAGCCTTCTATCACTGCTAGACAAGCGGACATACATGCAGACACACAAGCAGACACACAGATATAGAAGGTTTGCTCTCTGTGTGATTAGAGAAGAGCAGAGGAGCAGAGTGGTGTTTTAGTCTACTATGTCACCCCTGCAGCTTGTTCAAAAACATTTTTTTTTGTTATTACAAAGAAAGTAAAGTACCGAAAAAAGACATTGTTGGGTACCAAATTCCAGGTACCGTAACAGGTCCCAGTATTGGTTCAAATGTGAACAGTACCAAACCCTACGTGCTACAGGTGAACATAACAATAACAAAGGTACTGTAAAGGACAGAGGACATAGCCTGGTAGTGCTTACAGATTATGAAGAACACCCACAGTTGCTAAATCTGGGGAAAAGGACACAGTTTATCACACTGCACAAATAAACGCGTTGCCTTTCAACAGTCCATTTGAAGTGCACAGCCAGCGCAAAACCTGCGCTGGATCAATCTGCCTCTCCGGAGGGATAAAAGCAAAAGGCCCCATTTCAACAAGCCTCTCCTGAGACAGACCCCTATTCATGCGGCCTCTGAATGCTTTAGTTGTTGCCAACCACGCGGTTTGTCACTTGGCGAAAAAGACTTTCTGAAAAGAACTTGCCGGGGATGAAGGATCCATGGCTCGGGTCCACTGTTCAGACGCTGTTTGTCTGTTTAGTTACTCGACAGCAAAAAAAGACAGAACCATTTGTTATCACTCCTGGATCCTTAACTGCGTTCGCCCATCCATCTCAGAGCTCAAACACAATGAGATGACAGTTAGCTCAGATGATGCATTAGAGGCTGGGAGAGAGCCTGCAGAACACTGTAAAAATGCCTGTCACAGCTTTCTGTTCTACTTAAGAGCTTTGAACTGCACCATAAAGTCATTACATGATTGGAAAGAAATGCATGGGAATATGTGGAAGCCAAATTTAGTAATCCAAAAGTCTTAGCAAGAATTATGATGGTGTTGAGCTAAAAAAAAAATGTTTTACTGTTTAGTAATGGCTTTAGGTTTTAAACAAAGTGAGATCACTGGGGAGGCTTTGTCTGATACTGCATGTTTAAACCTTTTTTTGTTTGTTTTCCTCAGGTCAAACAATTTATGGTTGTCTAGCTTCCAAACCCTGGGGTAGATTAAGAATATTATGATGGAAGATGAGTGAATGCATCTACATCTTAAATCTTGTTAAGATGCTCCAGCCTTAGATCACATCGATAAAACACATTTGTTGCACCAACAAAATGAATTACAGTTGCTTAAATTGAATTGAGGATGAAAGAAGGAGGCTCAGTTATCTGACAGTCTGTCTTATCTTTAGTAAGAAATGACAGTCTGTTTGTTTGTTGGTCACTATAGAGTCAACCACAAGCAAGTCATTGTGGAATTTAACGTCTCTCTCCACTCAAAAGTGTGTTTTTCTTCTGTTTACGCCCCCTAAAATGTCGGACCTGGACTACAGGCTACTGAATAAGTAGCCTATCTTGAAACGTACACCAGGCAAGACAGATGAGGTACGTCATTAATATGAAAACCAAATGCTTTCTAATACAGGAAACACATATTGACAGTGTAACAGACTTCAACACAACACCAGCAAAGGAACCTGAAACCTCCAGCACAGAGTGGTGTTGCCTGAGAGCTAAGTTAGCATTAGCATAGTGAAAGTTTTGACAGCAAACATGGTAGAACGTGCAGTTTTTGGAGGTAAGACGGACTCTGGAGATTTCTTCCACCACCTACCAAAAACCCTATCGTAGCAGATATTATTGTTTGTTTCACAAACTCTAACGCTGTGTTAGCTATGGCCAGTTAGCCTGCAAGCTAGCAAGCTAACAAGCTGACAAACACCATACAAATAAAAGATGCTAACTAAACTTACCATTCTGCTAGTCGTTGATTTTGGTACACAACAGACTTCTCATCTGAGTCTTAGCCTGGCTGAGGCTCAAATATTTACAGTTGAATCTCTCTGATGTTTCCTCTGAGGGTAACGCTAACACTAGCCATCTCGATTGGCACTGCTCTAACACGGGTCAACCTAGCACAAGCAGTGATGAAGGAAGCAAAAAGCGTTGTAGATCTGCTTTCAGCCCCTTGTCAGTTTTTTTTACCATGTTAATCAAAATATTAGTATTAGTATAACTATTATTACATCCTCTAAGACCTGTTTGGAGAGGGGAAGTCTGAGAACTTGCAGTGACTCGACTGTAGTACGTGAGAATGACACAAAACCTGTATTTCAGGGGAATCCCAAGAATCAGACGTGAAAATAAAACAGTGCCAGTATCCAAATGTGAAAATGGAAGTAAATCACTGCCAGTGGCAACAAAATGCATTAAAAGGAAAACTGGAATTCACAATGTAAATAAAAGAAGCCACAAACTTAGTTTAATGAGGTAATTCCCTCAGTCAAATGACATATACTGTACATGAACCAGAACATTCAGTCTCATTAACAAAGCTCAAACTCAGAGCTATAAACGTTACCTATCACAGGTTCAACTTCCAGACCATATTCTGTAGGAGTAGCCAAAGTAAACCCACCACAGTTTGGCCCATTCTCAAAAACTCTGTGTCACATCAACATCTATGTCTCGATCTCAGCCCCCAGTCTGAAGTGATTCATTGGTAGGGAGTGCTTTTTGCCAGGTTTCTTTATCGCTGTGCTGAAAAGCCTGAAGGATCTCCCCCTTCTGGAAAGATAAACTGTGTTGTCGAGCCTGACTACAAGCAAAAGGGACTGGTCGTACAAACTGCTTAGATAAGTGATTTGGGACTGAAAAGACAGGGCAGGGGACTTCTGCTGCCACTGCTACCACTAGGGGTTGCTGGGAGGAGGAGGGCCTCACAGCAATGGTGGGGCTCAGCCTCTCTGAGCCTGGAGGACCCCAAGGGAAAAGCCAGTCCAGAGAGCGGGGGACTCTCACGGATAGTCGAGAAATTTTCCCACAATCAAACACACAAACAGAGCCACACAGGGCAGCGAAAAGGACCCTTGTCCACCGAGGAGACCAAGGGAGGGAGGGAAAGAGGAGGAAGATCTGATAGTTACAATAACACAGCCCAAAGAAGTACATGCTATGCCGTATCTCTTGTGAAAAGGCCCCTCACAGTGAATGCACTCTATAGACAAACAGTGTTCTGTGAAGGATATTCAGTGGACTCGACATTCTCCCAGGAATGTTTAACCTGTAAGTAACCTGAAGTAAATTTTAGAAACTCAGGGGGCTGGTATGGGCCTCTACCAGATGATTTGGCCAAACCCACACAGTTCATTGGTAAATGACCTCATTAAGGTAATCTGTTTTCAGCACAATCCACCGCTACAAATACCATCTGCTAGGTATTAAATGGGGTGTCAGGCCACTGAGGACATCTGGATTGTTAGTGTTGAGGAGTTTAGGCTAATTTAGGGAGGATTTGATGCTGGGAAACAAACAATGCAAGATAAAAACTCAAGGGCAGAGAATCAGGGCCAAATGATTTGTCTTCAGTTTGGCAATGGGGACCAAATCTACTCAGTTTGCAGGCAGAGGAAATTCTCAGGTTAAAGAGGAACTGGGTGAACTTTGTTGCTGGAGCTTAGGCAAAACAAAGCCACATGACTCCAGATAGATTTTGAATGCCATTAGCTATCCAACCCAACATGTCAAGATAATTAAATCTAAAGCACATAATGACGAGCTCTTTGTAAACATTACCGAGAGGGCCAGCCGGGCAGTTGGACCAGGTCACAGGTCAAAGGTCACCTTTCACCACTGTTAGCTATGTGTTGAGTCTGTTCTCAACAAAAACATAGGTTTGACCTCTGATACAAAGAGTTGCATCTGTTACGATCATTGTCCACAGCTTCTGTTCACAATTTTTTATTGCAGAACAACCAAAAACTTGAAATGTCAGGGCCTTAAATCCTTTGATGATACACCTGGGTGATACAAAAGCAGTACCCCACTGAGGGAGCTGATAGCTTTGTGTTTTGATTCTGCACTGTCTGCACTCAGGTCTTCAGTCATGTATCCCACCGTCTTTGACCAAAGCCAAACTCGTCATTCTTTTTCAGTGTGATTGATGTCCATCTCCTGGAAATCTAAAGGTTACATCTTGAGAAAATGTGGCATGCAAGCCTCCTTTCGACTGGGTCGGCAAAAGTCTTCAAACTTCCTTTTATAGAAGTAACCCCCCGAGCTGGATATCATCGCTATTATAAATAAGAAGCTGGAATGCAGAAGGGGAAAAAAATAAACATCCAAGCTGCTCCGTTATCTACACCCAGCTGTGCAGTTTAGAGGCCAATCCTTGGAGATGATGTCACGCTGGCATTGTGTTACTGTTAAAATAGCATTCTTAAAATTTTGTGTGGATACTGATTCATTCATGGAAAGGCAATCAAACTCTACTAAATGCAGAACATTGAATTAAGGTCATATAACCTTGAAATTGTTCAACAACGCAACAACTGTGATTAATTCCTAATTCTCCATTGTGAAAGTATCCCTGATAGTAATATCAACCTGAATGTGAATACAGACATCACTATGAAAGTCTGCCCTACGTGGATGAGTGCAGGTGGTCATTAGTGGTTCAGAAACCAGTGGTTAGTTATGTCCACTGGACTGTGTGTACAGACCACAAGATCAAAACAGAACATCCAAGAAACCGAAAGAAATTTTAAGGGTACTTAAATGAGTAAACCTCAAGGTGGCAGGGTAATGTTGGATTCAGGTTTTGAGGAGTTTACCAAGGAGCAAGGGCAGACTTAGGAAAATATCCAGATGCAGCCTTTCAAGCTAATTTCAGAAGCAAAGTGAATCTGAGTTGCAGAGGTGAGGGGAAACCTGCAGCCGAGAGAATACGGGAGACTGACGCACTGGAGGTTTGATAAACGATTCCATATGTGTTCCAGATCCCAAGTGAAAGAGCTGCTTTGTGCTCAGCGAGGTAGCACGCGCACAAGTCCCGAGTGGGACCCCCCTCCTCTCTTTCCCTTCCATCTACTGACAAAACCTATCTGGGCCTTTCCCGGTAGCTGAGGGTAATATTAGCCAAGCATAGGGGCAGGAGCGAGGGGTTTGGATGCCCGAGTCTCAACCCTCAGCCCAGCAGTGTATTTTGACGGGAGCTAATTGCCTGTGACTACATGGAGACAGGGGACCGAAACAACCATTGCATTGAGTTAGTTGTCTGAGGGTGAAGGAGGGTAGAGGGTAAAGGGGACCATGGTTGGGAACAAGGAGGGGGGAGGGTTGGGGGCATGAAGCTGTCAGGAAGTGAAGACATATTAGGATATTCTCAACCTCCATTACCCCCAACACTAAATCATTCCTGGTGATGGAGAAATAATTCCTCAAGACATTAAAGAGGCAATCTTACATGAGCACCTGCTCCCTGTGCGTACAGCCCTGATATGATTGAAGAACCAATCATGCGGACATCATGCACACTTAATGCAAAATACCACCTTTACTGTGGCCACAAGCTCCCCACCGTAGAATCTGAACAATGCATGGTGAAACCGAGACTTAAATTGCCTCTAATTTATACCACTGGTGGAAACATGCAAGTCTAATCAGGTAGTCAAGGCAGCAAGCTACTGTTTCCAAAAACACTACAGCAGCGCGAGAGCACAAAAGCTTGGCTAACAATGACACATTGTGCAGAACTACGAGAACAGAACTTGAGGTGTCTATCCTATGATAAAGTATCTGGGGTTTATGAGATTTTAATTAACCACATGGTTATGTAACTCTTTTTTACATGTGGAGCAAGTGGGTGTGTGTGGTGAGACTGACAGGAAATTAGACTATAGGGACAGATTGAGGAGGAGGAAAAAGGAGAAGGAGGGGTGGCGGAAGAATGCAAAGTGTCTTGCACTGTTATGTTTAAAAGATCCCATTGGACAAGAGGTTTCCTCCTTCAACAACGCGGTGTGACTCTTGACCCGTGGATGTTGGTTTTTCCAACCAATTAGGGTTAATAGATTCGTAGTTTCATAACTTTAAGTACACACCACAATAACGAGACAAAGATGCAAGAGTGATGCGAGGAACAGAAAGAGAAAGTAAATCTTGGAGATTGCAGATTATTGAGGTGAGGTGCCAGCAAATGTACATTAAGATCATATCAGCGCTGCTTCACAGTTGGATAACCCCAACGCTGATCTGATGCCAAGGGTTTCTGGCACACACCATGCCGCAGTTCCTCTCCAACTCAGGTTCTTCACAGCGGAAAACAGCCTCACTACTGTATGGGAGAAACAGACCAAAGCCTGTTGCAACCACCCATCAGCAAGCCCTGCACACCGAGACCTGTTCTATAAAAAAATGAGATCCATCTATTGCTTGAGGTAAAATGAAAGCTAAAGAATCTGTCATTGTCTAAGAGCTATTTCTATCCTTAAAAAATGTCCACATCTGTATTTAACCTTGCAGTCTTGTGACACAAAGTCTTGTGTCCAAAATGTAGACCTTTCCATGCTTTGCCTAATCTACCAAAAAAAAAATCATGTTACTAAATATACCATATAAATCAGGTTTATGATCTGGGTTCTTTCCAATCTCAGAACCCAGCAGCTATCAGTCTGACAACGATAAAGCCTCTGGGGGCAACAGCCAATACTTCAGGAGATCCGGTTGGCCAGCAGCTATCCGGGCCAAGACTTCCTCTTCCATGCACCACTCATTGTTTACACTTCGATTAGAAACTTGAGACAGGTCCAGACAACATTTTGGCTCATTTCTGTAAACAGATGTCTGCATAAGAATGCAGAGAAATTAGAAAAAAAAAAGTCAATAAAAGCTAAATCGTCATGAGGTGATATCCAATAAGTTGCAAGATTGCATTTCAGCCAATGCCTCTTTTTCTCTTCTCACATACGGTTTACCTGCATGCAACCAAAGCCCACTCAAACAGGATTGTTGTCTGAGTACTATTAACCAAACATAAACCAGAATGCTTCAAATACTAAACTCTTGTCCTGTTTATCAGACTTTGCATACATATGCAGATATCTATTTACGGGATACAGTTCTTTCAGAATAAATTAACATTAGTGTGCAGGAAGTGGATGTGCCCTTTTCTTCAGCGATTTGGCACTGCATGTGCAGGCTATGTAAGTATAATGCACAGTGTAAAATACAGTAGCCCCCTACTGCTAAAACAAATCTGTGAGCCAAGCCAGTTTCACTTTTTTCACATGTACTCATAAATGAAGGTGCTAGTACAATAGGAGAGGTGGGTTTGTGGTGGCTGGGGGGGATAACCACTTGTGACTGGCGATTGGGGGGGGAGAAGGGGGAGCACACAGACGCAACAGTGTGTCTGGTATAGGATTATACCCTCACAGCTAATTACTCCCAGACTCCTTTGCTCTGCGCCAGAAACTCTGCACAGATACAGGGGCATGCTTTCTGCCTATCCACCACACAAAGAGAGGAGTGGGCTGGAGCAGAGACTGGCATGAGGCCTTAGTACATGCACTGTGGCTGCTCAGTGTGTTAGTGATGAGTTAAGGGTAAAGAGGAAAAAGAAGAGCCAGCTGCTGGCAGACTTTTAGGGGAGCAAGTTTTATGAGGCCAGACTGGGACAAAGCCATCGACTTGGAATGCTCGCTGATGAACTGTAAGGGCGCAAGTGCCGTACATGAGGGTGTCGGTGCTTTCTAGATGATGTGGTGATCAGTATCCATTGCATACTGATTTATTAAAAGTCATATTTGGACCACAAACAATGTACATCTAAATCCTGAGTGCCTCTGACAAATTATCCAACGAATCAGTGGATTGGCTGCAGATGTGTGTTTAGAGTGAAGGCTGCACAAAAGATGCAGACGATTTGAGCAGCATAGCCCTCCCTGCGCCAAGCACATGCCTCAGCCCTGCCTCGGCTCCTGCCCCATCCTGCCTGCCACACCAGATTCTCACCTTACGGCCCCAACGGGCAAAAGCAATTGCCAACCAAAACATCTGGCCCTGATGGAAGTGAGTCAACCTCTGCCTCAATGGCTGGTGGGGAACAATGGCCTTGTCTTTTCCCTGCTGGCCACCCTTTCCCGCAGCAGAGCAGCTTCCACTGGGCACACACACCACAGCCATGTGTGACCACCCCGATACCTGGTAACACAAACGCAGCCACCCTGAGCTGAGCGAGGCTTCCAGTCATCCTTCCGCCATAGAAACACACACGCACAACTAAAAGCTCTGTACACAGTCAGCAGGGGCACAACCAGAGGCAGAACACCTCAGCTCAGTGGCCTTGTTGCTCTTGGATGTCAGACCTATTTTTCTTCCCTCCCTCCCCTCTGAAAACACACAGGTAGCTGGACAAGGATTATGCGCCGTAATCAAAACAGTGGACCTAAAAATACTCCAGCCAAATTGCTGCAACAGCTGCTATAGTCTGACTTGAGAGCAAATAGGCAAATATTCCTGTTTGATATGTATGATTGTACACGTTTGAAGCTGAACCTGTGAAAAAGCTTAAAGCGTATTAAAAGCTCAGTGGATTGCAGCTCTGCTTAGAGATATACAACCGGCTATAGTGCAGGGCTTTTCACTAAATCCATCCATTGCTGATGTCCATTAACAACAAGTCTGTGGGGTTCGCTGGGCAGCCTACTGATGCCTGTAAAGTATGTGCATTACACATTGTTGAAAATTCCTTCAGCAGCCTTACATGGACAAATCCTGCAAGCCACTTACCCCCAATGGGTTAGCATGATTAAACTGTAATTTCTATGTCATAATCCATTCCAATCCTTTCACCCATAATCATCAT
Organism: Cephalopholis sonnerati; assembly: GCA_019142605.1. Taxonomy (NCBI): domain Eukaryota; kingdom Metazoa; phylum Chordata; class Actinopteri; order Perciformes; family Serranidae; genus Cephalopholis; species Cephalopholis sonnerati. The sequence goes on along the minus strand of JAGQAX010000015.1, from coordinate 12,865,819 downwards.
TTGTATTTTTTATTTCTCTGCACTGTGGCCAACAACAGTCAACGATCACTGCGGCTTGCTCGACGCTCCCGAGCAGCACAGTCTTGATCCAGTAGGAGGAATGTAGCAGATGCTAAGTACTCCTTAGGCAAAGCTGTGTGGGTGAGGAGGAGGGGATGATTTTGTGCTTAGCGTGGTGCTGTGCTTGTAAAGCCTCAACAACTGACCAAGAGGAGCCAATGCTGCATCACTGCCAGATGTTCAGTTGGATTAAATAGCTCACGATGCCTTCCCATCCCATAAACTGGCTAAGAGTGTGGGCTTTAAGAGGTATGGAAGCCCCCCCAAGTGTGCAAGCATTTCCCTTCATTTTCCTGATTACAAAATGTTTTTATTTGGAACAAAACAACTATTTAGAAAATGCAGTGAGAGACTGGAGATCTCAGCCTTTCACCAATCACACTGCCCGGATTCATTTTGGAAATTTACGAGGGGACACCTGTTTTCTGTTACAGACAGAAATGTTTTGACATGCTGATGTCTGGGTGGATGGAAACCTGAAAAGTTGATGTAGCTACATTTACAAGAGGGATTGCAGCCCACTGCAAAAAGAGTCATCACCAGTGATTTATCCTGATATTAAGTCTGAAAATCAGATTTTCCTGCAATTAAAAAAATATATTCCAACATGTGCTTAAGGATTTTCACATATATAGTGTCAATTTCTTAAGATTTTTGAGGAAAAGATGCAAAAAAACAAACAAAAATGGGGGAAAAGTAGGTAGAAACTCACTCAGACAGAAAAATCTTTCATTTGATTCGAATAAAACCTCATAGTAAGACTCAACACTACACAGCATGCCTTGTTATGAATAGACATTTTTTGCAGTATGACTGTGATGACAGAGCAGCTGAGGTGACGCAGCGCCCTCTTTGGATTGTCACAGGAATTAAATGTCCGTGTGGCCCAGTGAACGCACAGCCGCCTAATATCGAGGTCAAATGCTTTGCGCATCACGTGAAGGCTGAATGCGGTCCATCATTACAACACATATCTTTAGTAATAACTAAACATTATAATAGTATCACCAGAAGTCAAATCAACAGAAAAAAATCGATGGAGGAAGACTGTCATGCGCACAGCTGCATATAAATTAACCAATGTGCATCTAATGGTGTCCAATATCGTGCCATATTTGACAGGAAACAGGTGATATTAAACCATTAATCATGTCCCCCCTTTAATATTAACACGTCCAGCAGCTGGCAGGCTTCACATCAGGTGTTGGATCTTAATTGACATGATGGGCAGAAAAACAGCAGCAACGCAAAGCACGTTTTCATCTTCAACCAAGACAGAGGTGATTCAATCTGATGTGAAAACGCCTCATCATGCTCATGTATCTGCACCTCAGGGTGACAGCTTCCAGCCCACAGCTGCCTCTGCGTCCTCGGTTGCTGAACTGAAGGAAGAACCGGGGCTGAGCACCATCACAAGGTACCTCCGGTTCACACTGATTTTCAGGGAAATTGCAAACTTACCTTCCAGCTTTGTTGCGGAGAAACAATTGCTGCTCGGTAATAATAATCCCTTGTCGCTGTCACCACTCGGATACGGCCGAATTGAGTCCCGCGGTGGGCTGGATAAATACAGAGCCGATGCCCCGTGCTGACTGTACGAGGCTGTTCATTCAGCTGAATGATAGTGGAGAGTGAAGGGACCGACAAGTCGGTCAAAACAGCAGCACCACGCCTCCCCTCTTAAAGCTACCGCACTCTGTCCGTCTGTCTGCCTGCCTGTGTGTCTGTCTGCCTGTCTGTGTGCGTGTGTGTGTGTGCACATGTGTGTTAAAGGTGAGGATGACCACCATCGCAGTCTCAACTGTAACATTTCAATATTTCGTTTCTTTAATTATTAATTATCTTGTTTCATGTTTGCTACCACACCCCAACAACATGTTGTCACTGCAGTGCAGTAGCCCACATTAAGGCAGTCATTATGATATACACTCACAGGCCACTTTATTGAGTAGTTGAGTATTTCAGAACCTGCTGATCTACTGGGATATTCATCCACAACCATCTTTAGGGTCTTCAGAGGATGGTCTGAAAATGTTGTTGTTGATGCCAGAGGTCAGAGGAGAATGGCCAGACTGGTTCAAGATGATAGAAAAGCAACAGTGACTCATATAACCACTCGTTACAACCAGGGTATGCAGAAGACCATCTCTGAACAAACAACACGTTGAACCTTGAAGCAGATGGGCTACAGCAGCAGAAGACCACATCAGGTGCCACTCCTGTCAGATAAGAACAGGAAACTGAGGCTTCAATTCACACAGGCTCACTAACGTTGGACAATAGAAGATTGGAAAAACATTGCCTGGTCTGATTAGTCTTAATTTCTGCTCTGACATTCAGATGGTAGGGTCAGAAGCTGACGTAAACACAATGAAAGCATGGATCCACCCTGCGTGTATCGAGGGTTCAGGCTGGTGGTGGTGGTGTTATGGTGTGGGGGACATTTTCTCGGCACACTTCTGACCACAATCTTCTGTACCCGCTGATTATTTTACCAAAAAAAGACCCAGATTGATTTGCCTTTTTCAGGGGCATATATAGCAAATGGCACCTTTTTGAATTTATGAAAGTTCCTTGAACACAGGCATATCTTTAAGTCGGTAATCATTCATAAAGGCTCATTCTCTGCCCAACACATTGTCGGAGGACCCACTCTCTCTACTGCATAAACTTAAAACATTTCAATATGTATTATTCCCGGTTCTAGTGTCACAACGTACTGCAGTTCTGCGTGCTGTTTGTCCAAGTGGTGTTGCCGTACCCCAGCAGAAGTCATTGCTCAAATGTTGTGGGTGCAATCAATGTCATCAACTGTCTATTTCATTACTTTCTCAAAAAGTGGAAAATTAGACTGTAATATGAGCGTTTAAATGTCAGTGCTGAGCTGCATGTGTAATGAATGTAGACAGTGGTAGCTTGTATTCAATGCATGTTTGTATAATCTACTGTACAGCTGTACTTGGTTTTAAAAGATAAAATAATATGATACAAAACAATGTGTTATTGCTTGTTTGTTTCTATGTTTTTTTTTTTATGTCGTTTGTCTGTTTGTTTATTTTACGGGCAGGTCCCCCAGACGCCCCCACCTCGGCAGATTTGGTCCCCTCAGTGTTAACTCCATGGCTACGGCCCTGCAGTATGCAATCCCTGCAGGGAAACAACTACAGAAGTACAATACATTTTGAAAAGTAACAGGCTACAGCGATTACTTGCATGTGAAATAATTCCCATAAATCCTACTACAGCCTGAAACATATAACGGCTATGGTAATAAGTGTGACTACACACAAACAGGTTCAAATGTTCTACAGGGCAGATCTCATGTTTGCTAATGAAATAAGGTCCAATAAAGTTTCCCAAACATAAAGTAAGGACCTTGCTCCCCCAGCTGCTAAGCATTTAATCCTCTGAAATATGAAGAAACAGTATGACTGGCTGTGTTTTGATCTCCTTGCGGTCCTTAATCCTTCATTAATTGCAAATTCTGGGCATCCACTTTGACCTGGGCTCATACATGGACATCAATACTAATTTGAGAATGAAACAAGCCCCGCTGTGATGTTTTAGTGTGCGAGACAATTCCATTTACATCTTCAGGGGCAGGGAGGAGTGATCCTTCTCATGCTTTTCATGTCATCTAAATAGCAGCTGGAAGATGTAAGGACTTTTATTTTGACATAGTTAAAGATATTTACACTATAAACTGATGCAGGAAAGCCACAAATCACCAGAATGCAGGGAAGTAAGTGTCTGATGCTCCGAATTTTACGTGCCCCTCATAATGCTCAAATTAAACCTACGCCCTTGGTGACTAGTTAGCAATTTAGATATTGATATCACAGCAAACCTGCAGGTGGATGGTGTCAAAATTAAAGTAGAAGCATAGCTGCTACCTGCATTGTTTGGGGTTCCTAAAATACCTTCACGCTAGTAGTGCAGAACAGATTCCAAAGTTTTTAGCACTCTCTAACACTGTCAAAACACTACAGAATCACATTTTATTTTTAAATAAAAATCCTCTTGTACTTGTTCATTGTTAAGAAACACACTACATGCTCCCTAATGTGACTTTGAATATGTAAAGATAGCTTATGAGTTCAGCATGTGTTCAGTGAGTTGCTGACTTTCTGCTCACAAATAATTGCGTCAGCATCTGTAAGTGTCAGCTTTGTCAGATGGTGAGTATGTGTCTACACTTAGCCTAAAGTTTCAGGAGTAGAAAGAACCGTCCAGAAGCTCGGCGGCTTCGCCTGTCAAAGCCCGGATGACATTATCCAGTTGAAGCCAGTGATTCAACCCCTGGGAGAAAACCAGGCAAGAGGCCTCGATTAATCTCTTCAATTTGGCAAAACCAAGCGGAGGTCAAATCTATAATCCAGAGCGGATAGGATATCATAGGGGAGTTAGATTCATGTCAGATAATGACACTCTGTCAGTAACTTTAACCTGAGCCTTTTAGCCTGACCCCCAAAACTCAGGCAGTGAATTAGACTTGGCGACATGTGGACACACACAGACACGCGCACACACACACATTATGCCCCAAGTTTACTTTATATGGTGCCAGGAGTCAGTTCAGACTTATCTTAACCATTCTATTGTCTGAAACACAAATATATGACATATGATATTATACCCATGTCACAGTGAACAGTGTCTTTCGTGACGCCGCCATGAATTAAGTATTTTTCCAGTGAACCCAGTGAGTGGGGAATATCTGACCAAGACTCAGACCTAGTTACTCCAGGTTTTATGCTGACCTCAGAGAGTCTACTGAGGAACAGACTGAGGCAAAGTCAACACTAAAGTACATTTGGATTTCTTTAAAAGTTTGGACGACATAAGGACTGTTGGGCTCCAGGATCTCTCTAGGGAAAGCCTCACTGCTGAGACAGCTGCAGTGTCCAGGCAGACAAATCACACACACCTCAAAGCTTTTAAAAATGTTGAAACTGTTCAGCTTTTGTATCCCTGCTCAGATCAGAAAGCCAAGATTAACAGATGTAGTTACAGGAGGATTCTCTGAGCGTCTATCAGACAGCAGCCAGGTTGTACGTAGACAGCCTTGATTTGACAGGCCTGCAGATGTGAACAGGTCTAGTCGACACCTCAGGATCTCAGGGGTGTCTGGCAGAACAGAAATGGCGCTAACTGAATTCACATGTGTCCATTTAGTTTGCACACACACACATACTTTTGTTGCAGATATGCACACTTGGTCCATGTATTTGCATATATCAAAAGTAGACGAAGAACAGCCAGAAAAACAGTCATAAATACATCATTTCTATCCAGTATTGTATTAGAAAAACCTTAAATGGTAACACCACCAGTTTTACACATAAAGTTTATATGCCAGGAAGTTGTATAACGTCTTCTGTGGAGGGAGTTTTCCAAAGTCTGAGAAAACAACCCTGATGATGTCAAAGTGATGTCATCAGGGCTGTGTCAAACTGGACATACTGTGGAGACATTTCTAGAAGAAAACCTATGTCACAAACTTACAGTAAGGGTGGAGTGTGAAGGACATGGGCTGTTACAAGGCATGGAAGGTCTAATGAAAGATGCTATTGAGTTGCTTTTGACTTTACTACATTTCTATGAAGGTTCCCCTGTGCATTGAAGCATATCTTTGAAGTCAGTGGATGAATTTTATTTTCTTTTCTTAAATGCAATAAGCCATATGCTGTGTTTGTACAGAGGATAAACAACAGTGACAGTAAACTACTCCACCTATGCCTGACAGTCAAGTGAAAAGTGCTTGCTGCAATTGCAAATGCTTGAATGGTTCAGTTTGAACTTGGTGCTGGTAATGATTCCTCACCACCAGAGCACTCATAGCCATATCTGAAATCCATGTTTGAGATTTTTGAAAAGAGAAAGATGAAGAAAGAAACACATAGTTTTAAATGTTCACTCTGTTAGCCACCCAGAAACTTCATCACAAAAATTCACTATCCAACCTGAGAGAGTATGTCACCAGACATTTTTCAACCAGGTCCGAGGAAACAACAAAAGCCAGCACCCTTAGTTACTATTTATTTTAGGCAACTTAACCCTCACCAGACTCTGAAGCAAACTCACTTTTCTGCACCTTATATTTGTCTGGATCAAAGTAAAAATAAATGTTGTTGCCATGGCGCACAAGCTTTGTAACACTTGGGTGCAACTGCATAATGTGGTGGATCTCAAGATGCACGATTGCTTGTCAGGTCTGCCTCCTGGGATAAAGGGACTTGGTGCCCTTGACAAGGGGCACTTACCCAAAATTGCCTAAGCCAGCTGAATAAATGACTGAAACTTTCAGCGTGAGCGGTGGAAATGACTCCGGTAAGTGTGTCCATTCAGCATGTGAGTGATGATGGAAAATAAAGGGGAACTACGATGAGGGAAATGACTTCATGCATTCCAAATGACATATTTACGTTTAATTATATTCCTGGCAATATTTATTCACAGTAGTGGTCATGTCAGTTTGTTTTAGAGGTTCCACCTCAGGATTTAACTAAAGGAATAAAAGCATGGAGATATACATGTGGATTAGATCACTCTAGAATGAAGGATGAATTGTGTTAAAGTGCCATATGTTGTGGTGGGCTGGCCAACAAATATAAAAGCTAGTCACAACTTTATTTTGCTAAAGTAAGTACTCTGGTATGAGTCATTTCTGAATGCTTATCAGACCGTGCCACAATTAAAACCAGAGGCAGCTTGTTTTGTTTCGAAAAACAAAAGGCGGAATCCAAGTCAGTCCAGACTAAACATTTTACAAGCCTTTATATTACTTGGTGACATCTTAAACTATTAAAACATCAATGTGTTCTGGCCAGGCCCATAGCCAAAATTTAAGAAATACTGAGGTCACAAGGCTCCCACTGCACTCCTGACCCCTCTCAGAAACTTTTGAGCTTTTATTCTCTGGTATTTTGTTTGCCAACATTCACATTTAAATACAGAGCACTGAGTCGACAAAATAGCTTCAATAAAAAGTCTACCATGTGAGCTTTTAATTCGAAAGAGTAAATTCCAACCATGTTACTAAAACCCACAAATTCATCAAACAAACAAGGGCATGATCTACTGTAAGTGGAGAGGAGGAACACAAAGCTATCAACCTAGCTTTAGAGCACCACTTATCTTGGCTTTTAAGGGCACACATAGGCAAGAGAAGTGGTGGCAGAGCAGAGCTGCTCCTCCCTCATTACCAACACTAAGCCCTTGAGCTAGGGCACTTAACCCCTTCCTGCTTCTGTGGAGCTGCTCATTGGCCAACAGTTCAGACTGGAGCTGTATTGGACAGCTTGTAGGTGTGCATTGTAAAGTTCCCATCCAAATTAGGAGCAAATGTTGACTTCATTTCAATATAATCTGCATGGGAAAATGTTAATGGATGCATTTTTTTATTCACTACTGTCAATATTAGGAGTTTATTCATGAAGATAAACAGCTGGCAGTACTAATTCCATAGTCGGGTGCCATTAAACTATTGCAGAAAAAGAGGGTGCAATGAGTTGACGTAAATAAAAGAGCACAAGTCAAACCTCAAATGATCAAAAACAATGTGGAAAACTAGGTTGTTCTCATCTACGGTTAAGATGTATTCCTACGCAAAGTAATACATCAGAAAAACCCACATAACCTGGTGTTCATGTGATGTGTGAAACCAGTTCAATTTTGAGTTTAATTGGGGTACGTCATCATGTTGTCACGTAAGGTTACACACATAACTTTGCGTAACCTGATGATGCCCAGCCATAATTCTTTTCCAAAGCCTAACGTAACTAGTAGTGGCAATGATTTGTTGGGGCACTAATTTGTAAGATATTGTACGAACCGGATACGTTGGGAAATATGGCAGTTCTGTTTGCTTCATGTATGAATTTGAGGAAAGTTACAGTCTCATCAGCACTGCATAGATTTGATGTTTTTGCCTCCTCAGTGAAACAAAGGTTTCAGTGGATGTAACATGCCAACGTAGCCTCATAAAATGGTTTGTATGATATCCTACGAATTAGTGTTACACAAATGACACTACGTCTTTAACATACAGTTACCTAATAAACATGAAGTTACAGAGGTTAGGTTTAGGCAAATAAAGTTACTGTGGTCAGGTTTAGGAAAAGAAACATGGTGAGGACGTACATTACAATGACTCAAAGTTCACTCAAAGTTCGCATGGTTACGAACACGTGACTCCAGGCAATGCTTCAGGGGAAAGTCCAGGCATGTGCGACCCTTCCACCACCCGAACCTGATTCCTTACAAGACCTCTCAGGACTGCTTCCTTGTTTAATCCCGTCAGCGCATTGGTCGCGTGATCACAGCCTTTCAAAATTCGTGGGGTATGTGCAAATTTGGGTGCATTACTTTTCATAGGAAAACATATGAACACCTTGTGAGAAAAGCCTGAACATGCTTAATGTATGTCACGATTTATTCTTTGAGGGTGGAGCCTACGATTCTGGAGACAGATTGTTGCCACTGAAACAAACACACCACTCACGTCAGTGCCCCTTCAGAAGCTCCGACAATATCTCCATTGTTGTTTACAGTTTGAAGGTGTAGCTCCATTCTTCATGGGCAAGGACATGGAGGATAGAGAGTAGTCGGCATAGTGTTGGGTGGTTCTGAATTTACTGAATTTGACAAATCACTGACTCCACCTTTAAGTCTGTTTTCATTGCACCTGGTTGCATTTTACTTTTATCGACACACCAAGTTTTCCCCCTCAGCCAAGAGTGAAAAACTTAACTGCAATATTTCAACTTTTCTTCCCAAGATTTGTGGCATTTCCACTCCACTGCTTTTTTATGTGCAAAATCACAAATTGAAAGTGAACATTCAAAAACAGGTGGATGGGAACACACTTATTGTGCACAGCTGTGTGCGTTTAAGCGAGGCACTCCTACAAAAGAGAGGAAGTGAACCTTCCCTAAGTAAATAAAGGATTAAACAATGTATATAGAATGTGCTTAAAAGGTTCCCTGTGGATTTTTGACTTCCAGTAGCAATATGGAGCAATGTTTTTATAAGTGGGTGCCCATTAGTTTGTCACGAGGATGCACATGCATATAAATACAACTTTTGTTCGTATACAGCAAAACTCCACAGGGCAACTTTCAGTGTCTGGTTTGTTATCAGGAGACTTCATGTTGCTTAGATTTTGATAAAGAGCTTTCTTTTTATAGGGCAGCACTGAAAGACTCATTAGCAGCGGGTGCTCTCTGAAACCTGACCAGCACCAGTTTGTGTGGGCGTAGTTCCACTCCATTTGAGTTCAACTCACAAAACAACACTCATGTCTAGCTGAAGTGATGGCCTTTGGATCTATGAAGCAAAACACCATGAGTACCATCAGCACAGAGACTAGTAAACATATATATTTTACATGGCTTGTCATGGCTGATAAACATGTATTGTAAATCTCTGCTAATTAAATGCTCAGCCACGATGAGAAATGCATATGTTGCACGGCAGGCAGTGGTTTCACATGTTTATATACTGTATATGGGTGGGTCAGTGCCACCCAGGAATGTTCCTGAAAACAGTCCTTTCAAAATGAATGCAATGATATGTTTTGGGAATTGGGCAGCATGTAAAATATAAACAGTTTGTATTTAAGTGGTTCAAACATGCATAACAAACAGAATGATCCTATAAAACAAACTGAGTCTGAGTTGTGTCAGGATACATAAAACATGTAGCTACAGACTAAACATACACTGCAGCTGGAATATCAAAGACACAATAATCTGTCTTCCATTTGCAGTTGGTAGGTGGAGTTTTTGTGATCCAACAGAAGGCACATGGCTACAATTTTAAACACTGGATAGTCACTGTCACCCTCACTTACAGCAGGCTTCCTGTTTCTTCTCACCTGACATGCTCTGAACAGCTGACCTGGTTGTGCTGTCTAACACAACGGAGAGGCCCTCCATTGTCCATCAAACTGCATGCTCTGCTGGTTTTCGTCTAGTCTCTTTACACACACACACACACACACACACACACACACGCTCATTCTCATTTTGTATTTTTACCCCTACTACTCATTTCTCAGGTGCTCCTTTGCCCCGTAGGGTTACAGTGGGTAGTGTTTGAATTCCTTCAAGAGCCTGACGCTTCACCAGTTGTCACTGATGCTGCCGTTTACATTAACAGATGCAGACATTGCGAATGGCGTATGCCGTCGTCTACTGTGGTGATTTCTCTTGTGTGGGCTATAGGCATCCTTTTGCAGTTGCTTGCAATTTGTTCACAACTTAAGTTTCATGCTATCAATCAATCAAACTAGTCACCAAATGAAAAGGAACACTACTTCATCACCAGGCCACTGGCAGTGCTCTGTAGGGCACCAAAATTACATATCCCACAAAATCATGAGCCAGTAATTTGTGTAAAAGCCATATATTTGGGAAGGCTACAATCACGTGATAAATGCACTGACATAAGGAGGCATTTTAGGGTGATGGATAGGTCACTAAACACAAGACTTTCCAGGTGACTGGTGTTCGAAGACATGAATTTTGTGAGTGACTGTGAGCGCTAATTGTACTATATCATACAGTGCATTAGGATACACTGCACTGGGTGCAGCAACTTTGCTGCTGGACTTCAATGAAATTTCCACCATCACATGTCATCAAATTAGAGGAGTGCGGCTAAGAAATATACCAAAATGCAATGCTGGCACAAATCTGCAAAAACAATGTAACCTTTGCTAGCTAACTAATTAGCCATCGAGACATCAGCATTCTAGTGTTGTTTTATGCTTTTTAGAAGGAAAAGGACCATAATAATTTGAAAAAAACATTTAACTATAGTAAAGAGAGTACAAGGGTTGTGGCTATTTTTGAATCTTTATTTACCAAGACAATACATTTGTGGCTTTCTTTTGTTGCTTGTGCAGCCATCCTTCCAATGATTTCTCAAAACACTTGGTTTGAAGTGTGCCGCTGAAAAACTTCTGTTTGGAGAGCCATGTAGCCCTAACACTTCACCCTACCCCTCTATCCTAAGAAGAACTGGGACACTTTACCCCCAGATATGAATGCGCTAAAGGAAAGGTTAAGGGCTAAGTGATAGGGGCAAGGGGTGTATTGAGATTGAGCCAAAGTAACAATTTGCTTATCCACCCTGTGTGTCTCTCTGTGCCCTCTCTGATGGAAGGTAAAAGACAGTGGGAGAAAGTGCAGATCAATTACACCACCAACAAAACTTCTACATTAACTTTCATTCTAGGAGGATGCAAAGTCATCTGTGTGTGTTTCCCTTCCTCTCTAGCCCCCTCCTCCCTCCATCAGTCTCATTTTTGCTTACATGCATTGTTATGACTATAGTACAAAATCTGAGAATCAATAAGATGCCTCTTTGTTCTATTTCTGCCTCGCGTGATATGCTCCCTTTCATTTCCTGGCTGTCATCGAAGTCTCCCTACATTTGTTTTCTCTCCGCCTCGGCTGTGGAGCAGTGGAGCTATTATCTTTTTATGGTGTATGTGCTCGCGTGTGGGAGAGTTCAAAAGCAATATCATTACAAAGCCATTACATGGACACTGATGTTGGCAGAAATATATATATATATTTTTTTTTTTCAGCAACAACCAGAAGAAATGGAATTTGCATTGCCCTGCGGGCAGTGACAAAAACAACACCAAGTAAAGCAGCATCCTCACACTCAGGCTCTAATCTCTTCACTGTGGCCTAATTGAAAGCGACACATTGCTGCTAATCAATACACAAACCCATTGTTGCCATGGTAATATCCTCAATGAACTGTCCCCATTCCTATTTGTGCCACAGACAGTAAATGATACAATGAGACATTTTGTCTGCTGGAGTCACCCTGTTTGCATTTATAGAATTATGTAACCGGGTGGTCAATAGTGCATAGCAATAATATTTTTTATCATAACACATGATCTGCATGGTAAAGCATTCAAGACCACTTTGTGGTTTTCGCCATGCATCCAATCTGACTTTCCTGCACTTTTTCAACAGCAGAGATCTCTTGGCTGAGTCGATGTGAGCTTGGATTGGCCTCCTCTGGTGTGACACATCACGGGGTTGGCCAGGGGTAACCGTGACATAACACAGCTCATTGTGTGAGGAATGGCATGCAACAACAGTAGCCCAACGCACAGTCCTGAATAGCACTTCAAAGGCAGCAGGGTTCAGCACCGCAAGGTATTTCATTGTAACTCTAGCGCGCTGCGGAGGAGAGGAATTTGGTTGCTAGAATCCTCCACGGCAGCAGGAATTCGGCAGACCTGCAGGGGCTCTCATGTCAAATTCCCACTCAGCTCGTTACAGTTAGCCAGAAAGCATTCCCGCATTTCTTACATAACGCTGTATGTGTGCTTGCTGAACCATCACCTGGACTTGGCTTGTGTTGGGAAGTGGATTTGGACAGAAAGTCGCCAGCTCTGGCCGGTCACCGCTAGGAAAAGGTGGAGAAAGTGGATTTACTGTAGAAATTCTGCCAGTATTCCCAATACATTACACTTCTTTCAGCGACTACGTTTGTCATTCCAGCTGCAAATATTCCTCTAGTGCTCTTTCAACCCTGTCTCTCATTTCATACCCATTTATTTTCTCTCCATTCCTCTACTCCCTATCCTTCTTCTCCTGCTACCTACAAAAGTTCACAAGGAAATTCCACTTCTCAATAACATTACTTATGTTTTCATTATACACACATTCTCTCTGCTGCTTTCTGTCCTTCGTGCTCCTGCCTCTCCTCTCTGCTTGACAGTTGAGAAGTGAAGATGTGGGCTCTCTCAAACCCAAGTTTGTTCTATTTATACTGTGCAGTTAGAGTGGTTAGCTTTGCATTCAGAGCTCCAGGCCTTTCAGACCCATGGAGGCAGGGCCTAATCCACCCCCTTTCCCCAAAGCCAAGCACCGCCAGGCCAGCAGGACCGCCCAGCCATGTCCCGGCCCACTGTCCAAACTCCTGACCACATGCAGCTGGGATGGAGAGATGGAGCGGATGGAAGGAATGGACAGGAGGGAGGGTCGAACATGTACTGTATGAAGTGTCTGAAAAGCTATGGGACAAACAGCCAAACTGGTGTGTGTCTTCATTCCTTTTCCATGAGAATAAATTCCCAAACATCTTTTCTATTTTCAGAAAAATGTACACAAATGTCTGAGGGGTTGAGAAAGGAGAAAATAATGACTCAAGAAAAATGTTTAGCGGTTATTTAAACAGATGGCTCAAGATGAATTCCAATGGTCTAATGTAAGAGACAAGAGAGATTTGCTGGGCTGCAATCAATGAAAACTCTTGACATAATGTCCATTATGCAACAATGGCCTAAAAATTCCCCCTCGCTAAAAATGCCAAGCACGAGAGTTGCTATAAAAGGAGAAAGTATGTATCAGTTTTTCCAGACAAATGGATCAAATGTAGATGCAGGGAATGGCTTTGGGAGTACTTTGATGAGTTTTTATCAAGCTGTTATCAGGAGGCCATCAAAGAGAGTTATGTGATAACATAATATTTACTGACAGCAGGATATAACTCAAGATAATCCCTGAGAACAAGGACTGGCTGGGTTAGTTAAAGCACATATACTGAATGGATAGCTGTGTTAAAATGATGTATCAATGAATTTTGATAATATTGCGGCATATAAAAGTTCTGTATGTGTCATTCAGAGCACTAATATTGCAGCAAACCACTGTTTGCCATGCAAATACAAAGTGGAGTAATGGCATCCTGAGCAGAGAATGAAATCACACTTTGTGTTGTGTTGTAATCCAAGTTTTTCTGTGATAAATTGGTCCAGTTGTGCAAGCATGTTAGTGTATGTGTGTATTCCACTGGCTAGCTCATCGCTGTCTCTTTGCACTGCTCTCATACAGCAGTTATCACTGATCTATATCAGGACGACAGCAGTGCAGAGGCCTTGTTACCCATCCCCTGTTTCCCCCAAGTTAACACTATTGGCTCCATTAGCACTGTTGCTGTTGTTTAGAGCTGTTTATGGAGCTAGCACCATTAGCTGCTATCCACTAGCTCAGCCACGAAGAGCCCCTTCAAATACAACCAAAACAATGCGCCTTCAAGTTCAAGTATTTTTTTTTGCACTCAATTTTTACTTCATGTTTCTATGAGTGACCACAAGCAAAAGGCAAAAGGCATTTTCTGTTATGGAATGTCATCCAGTATGAAATAAGCCTTTCTCCTCCTACTCTGGATTGCATTTTACATTCAGATTGCCTCATGGAAAGACCACATGATATTCTGCCTACAGTGAGACAGAATTCATTTTGAGTGCAGCAAAACATTCTTAAACAAATCATTCAGAAGCACATATTTCTCTGTTTCATATTCCCTTGACTGTCCTTCTCACTGACAGAAAAACAAACATGCTGACGGATCACAAAGAAAAAAAGAAGCTAAATGTCACTCTGTCCATGACTTCTTGCTCATCCCCAAATCCATCCCACAATATTGCTGGTCTTTGACTCTTGGAAATTCATATACAGTATTTCAGGAATGCAGACTGAAGTCTGATATGCCTGGGCCTAGCTAGCATAACAGAGGGCAGAAGCCTCAGAGAATAACACATAACCAAAGCCCTAAAGAATTCCCTTGGACACAGCTACTGCCCAGAAAACTGTGCCCTGGAGGGGAAGGCAGGAGAGCTGCTGAAACCCCAGACTTAAATAGCATGGACTTCACTGCTGGTGACTGCCTGAGATAGACACTCAGCACTTTGGTTAGGGCTGCTTAGGGCAATAACTGAAATTACATTAAAAGATATATTCATGATGTATTTGTATTGAAAGGGGTATTAAAAGTGCTGCACTGTAAATAAGACTTGCAGTTTAATCTGGAAGGTAGCTTGTCATTAAAGCTGCACAAATCAATATATGTCATTATGAAACACAAGTATGTGTAATGTGAGGGGAATCCCTTGTACTGTTTTATTTCAGTCTCGCAGCTCTCATCAACCCTGTTTCCAGACACATCTTGCAATGAAAATATATGCTTTTAACTCATTCAACATTTTATAACACTTCTTTTATTTCATTTATTTTGAAATATAAATTTCTATCCTCCTTTTTATTATACAGACTCCAGTCAGTTAAAGGGTGACTTAGATATTTTCAAGCTGAACCCTATTCTCTTGTGTTTTTGTGTCTGAGTGGACTAATGGGAACAACAATTATTGAAACAAGTCCACCACTGGGCAAGAACACTGCAGGCAGTAGCAGCAGGCAGGTTACAATGTAACCACCTGGGGCATTTACACACCGTCATTTTGTGTCGACTAATAATGCTTGTTTTTGCCACGGACAGGCTCAACTTGTTATTCTAAGTGTCTGACAACATTATGGAAATGATCCCTACAGAGATAAACCTTTTTTTGTTAAAGATTAAGATCCTTTTTGTTTAACCAGAAACAGCCCCGAAATCCCTATCAACAAACACACCAGACTCCATTTAAAAAAACAGTTATTTTAGCTTGTATGAAGCTAGCATATTCTCACATCTAATAGAGTGAATTAAGGGTCTGTTTCAAACAAACCAGAGTTGGTGATCGTTGGGACAGTGAAAGGACGAACCAAGGTGGTTTTTGTGAGTTTTATTTTGTTTCTGTTGACTTTAAATGAAGTGTGTTTTACAGTGATAAAATTATTGTTAACTTAAAGGGAGTCTGGTGTGTTTGGTGATGGCAGTTTTGGATCTGTTTCAAGTCAAACAAAAAGGATCTTGCCAGTTAACCAAAAGGTCTATCTCTGTAGAGATCTTTTCCTTAATGCCAGACACTTTTAATATCAATCTGAGCCTGTCAGTGGCAAAACAAGAGCTTTCTGTGGACATAAAATTGATGGTGCTCAAATGCACATTGACGCAACAGTGCAGCCTGTTTCACCGCTGTCAGCTGCAGCACACACGCTCAATACTGTACCAATTTCCATTTGTGTCTCCATTTGTCACCAAAGTTATCCTTGAAAAAAGAACAATGTCTCAGTGTCTTTTTATCTTAATTTTATATTACAGTATTACAGTTTAGTAAAAGCAAGTTATTTTTTGTTTCAATTTTAGCAACTTAATTCACTTCATCACTCATTTGCTGTCCATGTAAAATACAAAAGTAAAAACCAAAATTTTATTTTGAAAAGACTGGTGTAATTTGTGTAATTTGTTATGTTCTTAAAACACGCCAGACAGTTGTACCAGACACTTATGTATTATCAGCAAGTGTGGGCACTGGAGCTGAAGAAGTTGTTGCTTTCACTATGTTCAACATTTTTACGACCGGTGGTGACGTGGTAAAAATAGGATACATACACTCTACACGCTAACTTACATGTATAGGTCAGTGTATGGGTTGACCTGCTTTCACCACAGCTACCACAACAGTTATTCACTCTGAAAATAACTCTCTTACCGTCATTCCCTCTCTGACTCGAGCACTCAGTCACTTTGCAAATGCACTGGTGTTAAAAATTAACCTTTCCCAGGCTGACTCGATATAGCTGTGTAAATGTGGTACATGCAGATGTTACTGCAGCCACCTCCCATGCAGAATGACTGAAAGTGGGGTTACATCTTTTTGATGGCACCCCTGTATTTAATGTTTTCTTGAAATAAACATGGTCACCATGTTCCCATAATTCAAAACATTATTTTCCATTTATCATTGTGTATGTAAGCATGACTGTATACATATTTCATGTGTGTGTGATGATGACATGCAGTGGCTTACAGTATAAGCAAGGTACCGTAGCAGCAGAAGCTTGTCTCTAATCGTCCCTCTGGTTAAAGGAGCATCTTGGCATTCTACCACTAAGCCTCTGTGGCCACCCTCAGACAGAACTGGGACGACACACACACACATACACATACACAAACACGCACAGTCACAGAGCAACATATCATCCTATGGAATCTATCTAACCTCAACCGCTAAGCCGCAAAGAAGCAGCTACTTAACTGAAGCATCATCTTCCCCTACTCTGTAATAATGGCCTGGCCAAATCGAAACCATTCTGTTTGAAAGCAACGCCAAGATGCTTTCTTAAGGGACTGATTAGCCAGGAGCTGTGGAGGGTACAGTGTTTACAGCTTGGAAGACCGGGTTTTTTGTTCACATTTACAGTACGTACCAGTCATGCGTATACTGTACATGATTGCACACAGAGATGCAGAACAACACAAATACTCCCACAAACTGCTTGTGTACTGTTTGGGCTTGGTTGGCAAGCTACTGTTGGTGCTGTAAGCAAGTAGTGGCAAGTACTGTTAAAGGGACAGTCCACTCCAAAATCAAATTTTCCTCTTACCTGTAGTGCTATTTGATAATCTAGATTGTTCCGGTGTCAGTTACCGAGTGTTGGAGATATTGGCTGTAGAGATGTCTGCCTTTGAATTAGTAAAATGGAACTGGATGGCACTCGGCTTGTGGTGCTTAAAGCACCAAAAAATACATGTGAAGAACTCATCAGCAATGTGTTTTTCTGGAAATCTTGACCAGGTTACTCAAGATAATCCACAGACCTTGTTGTGAGCAGTTTTATGTGGGAACCATTTTCTTTCTACCGAACTACACTCACCAACTATATCACCACACAGAAGGAGGCATGCATCTACTGCTAGCTCACCTAGCAACACTGAGCTAGCTAACATTACAGCTCAGCTGAGAAGGACGTCATTAGTGTTTACATACCGCACTGTCATAAGCATGAGCCTCATGTCTGTGAATAGAAGCACACTTCCTTATTCGTAGTGATAAGGTTGGTGGGTGTAGTTTGGTACAAAGAAAATAGTTCCCACATGAAACTGCTCACAACAAGGTCTGTGGATTATCTTGAGTAACCAGGTCATGATTTTTGGAAAGAGACATTGCTGTTGAGTTTTTCAAATGTATTTTTTTATGTAAAGTTTTTTTTTTTTTGGTGCTTTGAGCACCTCAATCTGAGTGCCATCTTGTTCAATTATATTGGAGAGAAGGCTGACAAGTGTACTGCAAATATCTCTAACACTCGGCAACTCACACCAAAACAATCCTGACTGATAAATAGCACTACAGGTGGGAGGAAAAATATGGATTTTTGATTTTGAGGTGGACTGTCCCTTTAATGTCTGACCCACCACTGTGCATTTATCAAATAGGGAGGGATTTTGAGATGAAGAAGTTAAGAAGTAATGACTGACTGCATAGTGTGATGGCAGCATGTGTGACATCTGTACAGAAATAACAAAAGCTCCTTTTTTTGTCTGTTTTTCTGTTTGCATCATTTTCAGATCTTCACTCTGTGTCACAAGTACACTTCGGCACACTGCAGCATGTTTAATCCTGTTGCACATGCACTGAAGTGGGCACCAGGTCATCTTGCAAACATCCAAACAAAATCACAACCACAAACTAAACCAAGCAGTCAGTCAGGGGAGCAGTGCATACACTCCCCAACAGGCTGAAATCCTCTGACGCTGAGCACACCTTTTTGAGTAACTGCCAGGCTGGCGCTTGGAGACAAAGGTGTCGATTGCTGGCAAAGATGACTGAAAAAACAGGTTTCTGCCTTTGCTGGTGGAGTTGTTATTGCCTTAAAGGTCCCACAAGTTTTGAAATGTACTTGGTTGAAGCAAGTAACCTCAACCTGTGTCTGTATCAACAGTACGTACTGTACCTCACTCTTTTCAGAGTCGATGAAGCATGTGTTTGTGTGAGTGTGTGTGCGCGCGTGCATGTGTGTGTGTGTGGGTGTGTATGCATGCATGCATGCGTGCTTGCACATGTCAGTATGTGTAATCATCATGCATGGTGACAATTCCAGTGTGACACTTACTTTTTATTACCACCTGATCTTCCTGTGAACCCAAGACAGGAAATAAAAAAGATAAAAGAGGGACAAAGTAGAATTATGGGAAATCATTGATAACAAAGCCGGGAATTACTTTTAATGCCTTTGTTTTGCCAAAAGAAAGAATCCGGTGTGGTTTAAATGCATGCAAAACTTTGAACTTTTTAAGACAAAAGGAGAGTGTTAGCCACTTATTTGTTGAGAGTAAAAATGTCTTGCATGCAGATTTGAAGTCCGTTTCCGTGCCTCGGCCTCATGCAGTACAGTTGGTTGCCTCCTTTGGGGTGAAACCACAGCTATGTCAGCTCCAGCTAAAGACAACACATGGACCAAAACAGGATATTAAAAAAAAGTTCACAGCTCCCTAACAAGTCCAGTCCAGCCCTTGGTTGGTGTTTACTGCATGCACTTCTCTGTCAAGGAAACAGATTTAACTACACTGTGTAATTGTTCTGTAGAAAGTGGACGTGGCTGCTTCCTTCTTGGAACTCACGGACAAGTTTTGAAAAGGCTGCATTTTGTCTGCTGATATCATGATATAATCTACATGTTTGCAGAAGATAATGTCAGCACAGGGTTCTCTTACTGACACCGTTGTGCAATGTTTCAGATGGCATACTGTGCCAGTTCCACTGCCCACAAGTGCAAGAAATAATCTGGGATACATGTGGTTCATCCTGTGGAGCTGGTTAAGACTGCACTGATTTCTGAGGATATTCAGAAATATTACTTAAATTCATATGCAAAATACAAAACAGAACAAGATCATGGTTGAATACACGTAATAACCTGTTCAGTTTAACTGAAAAGCATCTGTTTCCACATTTAAACATGCGTGGCACAGAAGGCTTTACTACCTTTGCTCTTTCTTTCTTGGCTTCAAGGTGCTGCCAGTTGTAGCTTGAAAAGCCAGGTTACATGAACAAACAGCTTTTACTGCTGCACTTCTATTCTCTGGGCTAATTTAGCAAAATGACCTGCAGCATATTTGTCTTAACACGCAGCTGGTAATAGCTGGTGTGCAAATCTGATGTGTATCAACATGGTTGCAACAAAACTGAACTGGAGTCTGTCGAGACAGTTTAGTCAGTTTGTTCATACCGTGTTGCCCACGAGCTGTGGACCTCCAATATGGCTGCCAGAGGGTGTGTTACACCACCTGGAAGCTCTGTAAAAATGTTTGAAGTTGTCTTACTGCTCTAGGGTTTCACTAGCTTTTGTTCAGCCAAGCGTGGCGACTTGAAGCAAATGACTGGAAGTGCACTTCACAGGGCTACACGTGAACACCAACATGTCAGCAACAATCCTCTGAAAGGCCGCACTTCCTTCTCTTAGAACCTCTGCCCCATTGCATAACACAAAATATCCCAAACACATGCAGTCTAACCTGGAGGAATGCAGGGCTGCATGTTAGACCATTTGGAGCCCATGTGAAACACATCCTGTCCAGTTGCCATTGGTTATCCTCGCACGATCCTCTCATGAATGCTCATCTGTGTGTGAGTGGACAAACTGTTTACTTAGTCCTAATAAGTTATGCATGGAATTTTTACCAAATTTTATAAGTAATAAAAAGGTTTGCTTTGGAAATCACATGCAGGTATTAGGGTACACATAGAGAACAAGGCTTTCATTTGGAGTATTTAGATTTTTTATTTAGAATTTTTGTTTTTTAAAGGAGGCAAAGAATTTATTAGCTGCGACCAGCAGCTCTGTGGCTCGCTCTGTTGGTTGGTCAGCCCACAAAAATTTCCCCACCCTTTGGCAGCCACAGTTTCTGCCCCAGAAGGCTGAAATTTGATTTTATGGAGAGACTGGTCATGAGCCAAAGGGCAGTTGATTAATTGTCCTGTGAGGGCTTGCCTATAACACTGATTCTCAACCAGAGGTCCAAGGACCCTCAGGAGTCCCTCAGGCAGTTCCAGGGGATCCCCAGAAAAACAGGGCATAGTTACCAGCCTTGACAACATGGCTGCTATTGTTTTCACATTGTGAGTCTCTGTGTGTGCGTGTCATCATGGTAAAATGCAGCGGGAACTACCACAGAAGCTGTTTTGAGTATTTTGCTGTCTGTCTATCTGCTGACAGATTTTGTCAACGGGATAATGTTGCAACTGAACAAGATAGAGTTACAAAACTGTAAAGATGTGTAGTTGAGATCACAATGAATGCCAAGTTCAAAGATGGGTGAGGTCAGAGCAAGGGGGCTGGAAGCAGTGGCAGAAGAAGTAGGGAAAGAGCAGTTGGCACCTCCTCTTTATGCCCCCGTCGCACAAAACGCTACAGGTGTCTATAAAGGCCCAGACACACTAAACCAATATCAGCGGTGACAAGAGCCCCCTGCTACGGCACCTCACATCACCGTGTCTTGACCAAAATGTTGCACATGAACACACCAAACCATGGCCAGACGAGGGCCAATAGTGCTGGACACACCACACCGATGAGGGTGGCAGATGCTCACCAACGGCCCAACTTTCTCAGAACCATTGGCCTACTGTCGGCTTGGTGTGTCACGGCCTTGAGATCACAATGACGGCCTGGCATGAACATGGGTGTGGCCTGAGCGAAGCCCAATGTGAGTAAGAGTTATAAGGGAGACTCTTCCGATCACTGGTTTCACTTCCTCCATGGTTATCTCCTCAACTGTCACAACTAATTCGGGTTTTAATCATATCTAACCAGCAAAATCTTTTTATATGGAGGTCCCTGAAGAGACTATTTTGCCACGTCCCCTTTGGAAACTCATGAACTTATTGTCATAGGGAGACATCGTTGGACTACTGACAAGTGTTTATGAGGCTGTTCTGTGAATGAGCGCATGCATGCATGTCTATATGTGGTCGCAGAGAATGCAAATTCACTCTTGTTTTTAGCTTGACTGGTGTTATTTTTGACCTACATTTTACATTATGATGTTGACGAGCTCAGTGCTCTTCAGTTCTCTCTTCCAACTCAGAGTCTGTAATACTTGCGCACGCATACACACACACACACACACACACACACACACACACACACACACACACACACACACACACATACACAGCAGTCTGAGTGTAATATAGGGAACCGCACTCTTGTATAATGCCACACATTCTTAATAGCAAACTGGGTATATGATTATCTACACATTTAAACCAAACTGCCCACTAAAAGCAGCAGTATGTATGGTATAATCATGCATAAAAAGATGCACACACACATACACAACTCCGCTGAAAACAAGGAACCACACAAGAAGTATTTTGTGTGGCACGGAGGAATGCACTGGAACAAACATGATACATTCTCCTGAATGCCACCATGAAACCATGCAGCCTTCCCGGTACACAGCCTGGTGTGCAACCCGGGAGTAGGCCTCCTGGTAGGCTATATTTGGGGGCCATGCAGGGTTCAGGTGAAATACCAGAAACAGAAATTGGAGACAGGGTCAAAGCCACCAACCCCTCACCCCCACCTCCCCAAATTCAAGACATATGGTTCTGTGTAAATCAGCTGATAAGAGAATTACTGTTCCTTATGAGTTTCTATGAGAGAGAGCATGTTGTGCTTTTTGCTGGTGGATCCATGTACTTTTATATAACCTCTGCTAGTGTTCTTTGTAAGCCTAATACGGCAAAGGCAACTTGAACCAAAACAATTAAAGTTTACCTATAAAGCTGAATATCAGCAGGTGCGATATGATGTGTTTATGTGTGTGTTTGTGTGTGTTGTGGGTGAATGCAAACCCCACCCCTCATATTGTTTGCAAAACATACACGTGCGCACACACACTCACACACAACACACTGCAGTCTGGTCTCTTTCATTTCTCATTTAAACACACTGGTTTCTCTCATCTTTCATTTATATTTTTTTTTTGGCTAGAGGTAGATCAAAGAAAATATGGTTAAATGCTACGGTTTGTTGTTTGCCATGTTTTTAGTTTATTTCTGAAGGATTTTTATGCAACATCTGCAGTATCTACAGAGACAGCAGGCATGTAGAAATCACAGCAGTGATTAACACACACCATTTCCTGTTTTCTAATATATCTGCTATGACTGTTAAATCTGTCAGCTGAGGTTGCACTTATTTGGATCAAGAGTAACTGCTCTTGGCCTAATGTGTGGGGAGTGCCTACTGTTGTGAATACACTTCTGTCAATATGCAGACTGAATGAGTCACTGAACCCGCAGTGACCTTTTGTCTTGAATACACAAAACACCTGCTCAGAAGAGAACAACAAACATCAGGAGAAAATAGAACAGCTGTGAATCCCTGTTTTATTTTTTACCTCTAACTGTGTGTTTAATGATAATCACATGCCCCCCTCCCACACACACTTATCCCTGGACATCTCTGAACAGCTCTGACTCACAGGTACTGGGGGAAAAGAGAGATTGAGAGGGACAGATAGAAAGCTGGTTTTACTCTGATGAATCATCTTTAAGGGAATAGACGATCTTTGTCAGTGGAGGAGGGGGGCCGCCGTCTCCTAGCAACCAGCTACAACAAACCTCACAGAGCACAGCGCTAGCCAGCGTTAGCTTCGAGCTAACCTGCTATGCTCATTAGGAAAAGCAACAAAACTTAGTACTTTCCAGCGGAAAAATGGTGAAACAGACGATACACATATTTGGTCGCATTAAACCCACTAGGAAAACTACGGCGGTAAGCAAACAACTAAAACAACATTTGAAGACAACGCAGTGAATAATAAATGCTAACGTCAGAGAGTATGTTAATTTAAGCTAGGCTAATGTTGGCGTTAGATCAACGGGGCCTTTCCAAAAACGTTGTCCGCTTGTGAAAGTCCCACCACGTTAATTATCAAAGGTCATAACGTCATTTTATCACAAAACAAGTTTGACTGACATAATACTAACTTTACACGAACTGTGTTAACATTTTCTACACGTATCATAACCCACAATTGGGCTTGTCATAGCAGGGAAAGTACAGGTGTAACTAATTACATTAATAAGCTAATTATGGCACCCTTCCTTTGAGTGTCCCAATAAATCAATCATATCAAGAAGTTACAATACAGCACCCTGGCCCTGGAACTGGCACACCTTAGTGGAATGCAATTATTATTTTTAATAATACAGGCGCTTGTCTTGCTATGACATGCTAAAAAACTGGGTTTTATGTATCAGTTTTAAGGTGTGTGAGTTAAAGATGCCAACAGGTATTTTGTGCTGATGTTCAGTAACTAACTAACATGTGACTATAGTGCACAAAACACGTTTTCTTCGCCTCCCCCTTAATTTCACTTCTGGTTGAATCGCCAGGCTGACAGCAAAAGCAGGATTATCCAAATAATAAATCAGAATCAGAATACTTTATTGATCCCTGGTGAGAAACTGTATTACGCTACAGTCACTCTGATGTAAGCATAGAGAATTATAGAAGTAACAATAAGAGGTATGACAGTAAAAAGTATGCAAAATCTTAAACATTAAAAAGATGTGCATTATGCTGCAATGTTTAACCTTCTAAAAATGAAATATCTATAAAATGCTGAGTATGTGAAATGTGCAAATATATAAAATGTGTACCTTATGCTACACTGCAGTGTAGGAAACAAGTATGTAGAGTTTGGAAATATAAAAATATGTGTATTATGCTACAGTGATACATAAATATATATGTATATATATGTGTATATATATATATATTTTTTTTTTTTATATATATATATATATATATATGTGCACCATATTTTTAAAAATACATTTAGAGTGGCACTGGTGAGAATAAATTAGGATACTGAAGAATATTGCACAGTTGTATAATTGCGCAGAGCATTGCTGTAGTTGAATTACTTCACCAATCATATTACAGTTAATAGAATAGAATAGAATAGAATATAAAGAACTTTATTTATCCCTGAAGGTAAATTGAGCTGTCCAGCAGCTCATGAAAGACAAAAAACAACAACCCCACTTCCCCTCAACAACAACACCGTGGTATTAAAAAAGACATAAAATAAAATAAGTTAAGAATAAATGAAATGAAATTAAAATAAGATTGTCCATGTCACAGTCCAGTTGTGGCTAACATGATATGTGTAGGTGTTACAATTATTGTACTTTTAAGTCCTTTTGCACAGTTGAAATATAATAAGTAAATTATATTATTAAATTATATGATATTAAATATTTTCTATCATATATTCTAATAAATAAAAATACAGTATGTATATTATAAATTGCATCACATTATCAAGGTGAGGTGACTAGTGTCAAACAGCAGCAAGCTTGTACAAAAAAACAAAAAAAAAATCAACTCACATACTCCTGATAGGTTGCTTAGCTTTTTTTTCAATGAAGTATTGCTGCATTCACATGCACCTGACTTGGTCCCATTTCTCGAGTTGGGGAAGATGTTCTTCCAACTTTTGTGTGTTAATGAGCGTCATAATGAGGAAACAACATGGATGCTAAAATGAAAATGTGTTGTGTTTTATTGCTCAGGGCATTTAACGTCCGAGTGAAGATTCATGTTGATATCCAAGTATGCCGAATCAGTTTGAAGCTTCATCTTACAAAGTAATTTTTATCCCAGACTCGTTGCTGTACCTGTAAATTCCCTAAAACCACAAAAATATTGCCTCTACTTTGTTATCAGGGTTAATGCTAAAAACTTTTCTAAATAGTCTAGGTCACTCTACGTGCACAATACTATATTACAAATTACATGTGAGCAAAATTGAATATGCAGTATGTGAGTTATTAAAGTGTCTTGACATCAACCACACATTTACTTTTGTCCACCATGTCTCTGCATAATATGACGTCAACTTGCAATTTGTGTACCAAAATTTTCACTGACTTTCAGAGTTGTTGTTCTTTTGACTTGAGGGGGCATCCATGTGAATTCTCCCAGTGGAGAACTCATTTTTCTGATTATTCTGGCAGCACATGAACGCAGGTTATGCTACACACATGCGTACTAATGTTCAGCTCCTATCAGATGGGCCCTTTTTATTGGATGCACATGTACAAAAACAAAAGTCAATTTCCATGAGAAACACCCCTGGCAGCACTTTACTCTCCCTAAAACCCAGTTTATTGTGTGAGCACAACAGCTGATGGAAGAGATGATCAAATTACTTTGAGGGTTTCTGTGGCACTTTAGCTTGAGCTGACAATATCCAGCGAAATGAAATGAGCACAGCTACCTCCTTGGGGCTTTTTGAGCTTCTGCACATGTCCACGTGAAGACAACAGAACAGCGGTGGTCAGGAGGCGATGCTGCAGGCAGAGCGACAGTGAAAAACAATCCAATCATTTAGGTCTTATCTCTTATTCCTGAAACCCCGGGGACTTGTAATTGCATCGTTGTGTCCATTGGAAACATATGCCAGAACATATGTTGAAGCTGAAAAAACCCGAGGGTGGGGGTGTTTAGATTGACCCAGCCAGCCTCAATTTAAATGTCCTCCTCTGCTAGAGCTCAATCTATATTGGTTTAATGTTCCACAGTTTTTTCTTGTCTCCCCTGAGGTAAAATTGCAGAGCTTGCCTACACTGTACGCTGATCATGATTGCTTGTTCAGTTCTGTTGCTCTCCACGAAAATAAATGCTTCATAAACTCCATCTTTTTATTTCAGGGCTCACATTACCCCAACCACAAGTGGACAAACTTATATTTTAAACCTCACATAATACATTGTCTTTGTGTTTAAATTTGGCTGTATGTATGGCACCACATACCATAACATTATACAAGTAATAGAACATAGCAGACTAATCTTTTTAAAACAGTAGGCGAATGCCTATATAGCTTGTTTTAAATACTCTCAAGATTTTCTCTTGTGGTAAATTTCCAAGCCCACAAGTCTGTTGCCCTGTGATAATAAAAAGTAGTGTGTAAGCCTTGTGCCACTGTAGGACTGACTCTACTGTTGTCTCTGGCTCCCTCAGGTGTACTCTGTGGACAATGAGGATCAGACAGGTGCTTCGTTGGAGTTTGTGGTGCCCAGGGATTTGGCTGATGGTTTTGTCAACAACAAGAGGGAGTGCTACAAATTCAGGTAGTTTTATTTGTGTCTTTTCCATTTGCTTAGTTCATTTCCTCAGTCAGCCAACGCCCTACAGCCCAGCTCAGACCAAAGATTTGCAGAGAAAAGTTGCAGAGGTGTGAACTGGCCTGTCTGAGCTTGACTCAAGCCAGTTGATGGTGTCACCTGCAGCCAAACTTATCAAGTCGTTGGCAGCTGGTTTTAGAACGTAAAGCACATCCCCTGTTTCAACAGCCAGTCGGCTTAAAGTGAAGTCCACTGATCAAGTCCAATGATCAAAATGACCACAGACGGCTTGTTTGCTTGCTGCAGGAGGTGCTTTGTCCCTGCTGAGCCCTCTGTTTCTGTCCTCATGGTGTGCTGGTGTTGGACGGTGGGTCGCTGCTGCTGCTTGCTGTATGAGCTTACACCCCTGTTTCAACTCATCTGATCGCAAATCTTTGGTCTGAACTGGGCTTTACAAAACTTGAGGGGTCTTTGAATTCCACCATAGTAATTTAAACTCTTTTTACAGCCAGTGAAAGCTTTATATTTGCTGTTCTAAATACCTTAGACGCTCTTTCCTGTGACCAATCTCTGATCTGTTTTGTCTTAAATGTAAAGCGACAGTAGTTTGTTTATAGAAATAGAAATGAGATTAATAAGAAACACATTTGCATGCATATATATATATATATATACTGTATATATATATATATATCTATACAAATACAATTGGGAAAAGCAAGAGTCTTGCAGACGGCCACTTTAGCTGTTGATTTCAGTTATGGTTAAAGGGACAGTTCACCCCAACACTCAAAATATCAAAGTATATTTTTTTCCTCTTACCTGTAGAGCTATTTATCAGTCTAGATTGTTTTGGTGTGTGTTGCTAAGTGTTTGTAGATATTGGCTGTAGAGATGTCTGCCTTCTCTCCAATATATAGACTAGATGGCACTCGGCTCACTATGGTGCTCAAAGTGCCAAAAAATAGTATGAGTATGAGCCTCTTATCCATGAGTAGATGTGCGCTTCTTTCTGCATGGTTATATGGTTGGAGGTTATAGTTTGGTATTAAGAAAATAGTTCCTACATGAAACTGCTTACAACAAGGTCTGTTGAATATCTAGAGTAACTGAATCATGACTTCTGGAAAGAGACATTGCTGTTTAGTTTTTCAAATGGATTTTTGGCAGTGTGAGCACCACAAGCCACCTAGTTCTATTACATTCAAGAAAAGGCAGACATCTCTATGCCCAGTATCTCAAACACTTGACAGCTAACACTAGAACAATCTAGACTGATGAATAGCACCACAGGTGAGAGGAAAAAGATGTAATATGATTTGGGGGTGAACTGTCCCTATACGTTTAATTGAAATCAAGAGCTGAAGCAATCATCTACAATATTCTAGCTTTTCCCAGTTTTAGCAAACATAACAGGTGGTCATTGTTTCGATGTTCTGCATTTACGTAAGACTGTAGCTAATTGTTCTCATATTATTAAAACACTTTATGTAGACTTTAAAACATTTGCTTGCACTTACACTTGCTTAATTATGCATAAGGGTGACTGTGGCGTTTAGAGTGAATAGAGATAATGTACAGTGTAGAGGAAGGTGTGTTGCCTACCAGAATTTTCATGCTCCAGGTTGCATAAAAACTTTTCCCGTGAATAATTCATTCACCAGTTCTGTCAGTGCAGAGCCAGAACATCTGTTTAACGCTGGTGGTGAAAGCTGCAGCCTTATATACCCTCTGGGCAGGGCCCATGCCACGCTTCCAAGCCCTAAATTCACAGTTACGGAGTCAGACAGCAGTGGACACTGAGAGCCCTCGAAAACCACAGAGTCTTATAATAGCCTGTGGAGGTTCCCTTGTGCCCTTATAGAAATAAAATTTCCACATTTAACAATCTTCCTGGGCGGATTCCTCTCACATCACTCTCATCTTTCTGTGGGATAAAACATGATGGGCTGAGACTGCTTTAGAAAACAGAATGACTAAACTCCTCCTCATCCACTGGGGAAATTAAATAGACTGCCTTTTGTGCTTATTCAGTACTGCTGTGGGTAATTGTGTTGAACCCTGAATGTTTGAGATAAAGCAGGGACGTCCATTTTTACTGTTTGCTTGGTGTCTTTGTTCTTCTCACTTTGATCCAGGTTCCTAAAGGTGTTTGATCAATCTGCCAGACAAGAAGAGATATTTGAAAACATTGCCAAACCAGTTGCAGACAGGTAAAATCTCACTGAAAATGTACCTCTCAAAATGACACATATGGATGAATGTGTAAATTAATGCCAGGTCATTTTGAAAGTTGATATCATGTATTTAAACTTCTTGTCAACCCTTAAAACAACAACCTTTGATTATCCCGTTCACAAATGATCACTGCTCACCTGTCCCCAGCGATGCTCATCTCTCCACGTTGTAGGTCGGGCCACACAGGCTTCAGCCATCCTTGTTGACAGGAAGTCAGTAAAGCTCAGCTTTCTTTAAGATGGAAATGGAGGGTGTCTGTGAGTTTTGGCGTGCTTTGCATACTTAAACCACTAAGTGGACTGAACTGGCAGGCAAGATGGCAAACTGTGCCATCGTGAGTGTGAGAACATTTTCAAGCCACAACACAGAGCTACGTATACTGTAGCTGCCTACTCATTTTGAGCTGTTCTTTAATTAGTCATACACGAGGACCACATTCATTAGAGTGACCTGCTGAAAATCTGGCCCTCAAGATCAACAGCACAAACCATTTGTCAGTACTATTTAATTTAATGGATGGATTCACTTGGGTCTGTTTGAAATACACAATGTTTGATGTATTTTAAATATTAATATGCCCAATATATCAAATTTGATTTGTTAAGTACAAGTTCATGAACATGTGTTATCATTCATTAACAATATTATAGATTAGACCACATTTTTTTTACCAATTTAGCCATTTTTTAATCAGTTAAGTGAATAATTAATTAATAGTTGATCACTGAGTATGATGATTAAACAAAGCAGATTACCCTTTTTATATTTTCACTTGGCAACAGGGTGACCACCAGGAGTTTATTGTTAAGTTTTTAAAGATCCACCTGCTTTCTAGGAAAGTAATAAAGGGCCTTTTATTTTATCACCTGAAAGTCCAAACCAAACTATTTTTGTTATATTGAATACCTTTGATACGGTTAGTTTTGGTTTCACATTGCAATTATCAAAGCACACTAAAGAACTATACCTGACATACCTATGCCCTGTCACCTATGTGAGCTGCATCTCCCTATACTATACTATACACTATACTAACACTGATAGGTCTATAGTCAGACTCTCCTTTCCTTTTGCATCCCCTCTGTCTCATCCTCTGATAAAATAATTGAACAGTGGCAGTGGAGTTTTTGTGAGTTTTCCAACTGACTCTTTATAAAGTCATCTCCTCCTCTCCCCATGTGCTTCCACGGCTCATTTAGTCATGTAGCATTGTTCATAGACAGACTGAAACCTACACTGTACATTTACTAGCACTTTAGAACTTTACAGTTTCTCCTCTGCTGCGATTGCCAACACCTGTCTGCTCTGACAGTCACTAAACCACACACATACACACACACACACACACACACACACACACACACACACACACACACACACACACACACACACTACACACTGAGGTACTGCACTACCCTTATCACTTGACAATAGCCTGCCAAAACTTCCTGTATTGGTCTGAAAGTCTGATTCATCCTAAAATGTTTTCACACCAGAAACGAACTGAGCCATGCTTCAATTTGATCTGGCCTGAGGCAACCTCTTTTTGTCAAACCAAGGTTTGGCTGTTTGGTTCAGACTGTGGTCTGGGGGAGGTTTCATACCTGTAATTTTGGTTCTGGCCAAACTGAAAAGTCCAAAAGTCCAACCAAATAAGGTAGGAGAGAAAAGTGCCCAGATATAAGAATATACAACTCCACTGGCGAAAGTTGAACCTAAAGGTTTACAGTTGGATATCAGCAAAGATTTCAAGGACATGCATCTCTACCAGATATTTCTAGATGAATGTCATCTCTTTTTTTAAACACTTAGTTACTATAGATCCTACATGTTTATAAAATAAGCACAACATAACATGTTTTGCATTTACATTGTGTTTTTCAACTTTCCAGTTAGCACAACTGTGAATTTTGTTTTGGTCCTTTACCTCCAAGATACCTCTACACACACATTTTCCCTCCATTCCAACAAAGGAGAACTCTTATAGTGTCTGTGAGAGCTTTACCCTTGCCTTGACTTCGTGTTAAATTAGACTAACTTCCAAAAGAGACAGCGGCCAAGAGGAGAGGGAATTCACTTGGAATTTCCTGTGATCAAATGTTGGTTGTGTTGTTGTTATGTGAGCAAGGTTCTTCCTCCCCTTCTTTTTGCCAAACTCTGTCCTCCTGCCTCAATTTAGCCCTACCACCCCAGGATTCTGAGTCACAATAGGGGCTATTTGAGGAATCCAGCAAGTGCTTTGCATTATCTTTGCTATTAGAAGACATATAAACAACAGGGTGAGACGTCTGGATTGTCTGACTAAGGACTTGTGATGTTTTTGACCTGACTCACACAGGTTCACCGACTTGGGTTTTAGGTTGCCCTCCCCAGCCAACCTTTTAACAGTTGTGGCAGATGGTAAACATCAGATTAAAAAGTTTCAGTCACAACCAGGTTTTACCGTATCAATTTGAGCTTGGCGCCTTTTAGTCTTTGGTTTAACTATAATGTCTGCAGCCTAAGGGACACTAGTCATTGTCTGGCCATGACCAATCTGTCTCCCCAATCAGACATTTCTAAGTCCACTGTCAGTTCCTTGTCACCTCTGCAGGATGCCTGTTAACACACTGAATGCTCTGAATTCCACAAAGTTTTAGCCTTTCAAATCCAGTCTCACCACACTGACTAAAGATGGGAGGGTATGCAGGGAATAATTCTGCTTGTTCAACCCCCATTTCCTATTGAAATATGTTGCCTTCAAACACAATCACAGGAATAGGCTGAGACCGAGGCCTCATATCCTCGCTACAAAAAATATTGCACGATACTGAAAGGCACTGGGAGCGATGTAGACTAAGCTTTGGGTGCTGATACCTATGAAGCTTATGTTGATGTTGACATGGTCCCTGTTTCAGGAGCACGTCTGGTCACACTAATCACAAACAGAATCAAATTTGGACTGACAGAATGTTTTTCCTAAAGCCCCTGTAGTCAGGAAACATTTATGCAGGTTTAGTCGGGAGTCACTTTGAATCGCAGCAGTTTGGCTGTCACCGCACTTAAACTCAGTTTCATGCACGCAGGCGCCTATCCTCTCAGCTAGCAATAACTGTCAGGTTGATGTTTTGGTTGGTACTCTGTCATACTTGGCGCACATCACGTTTAGCCAAAAGCTCTAACTCGTTTACTTGCACACTAGTCTCTGTCTCTACTGTGGTGTAACCGAAACCAGTCATTTCAACCCCAACACAGTAGTTTAAAAACAAACCAGCATTAATAGCTCCAGGAGAGGAAGAGCCAACGTAATGATGTTGGGCTGGCAAGGAAAACCCCCTATCTGCACTGTAATCCCATTTCACAAGGCTGTGAAACCTGTAGCCCGAGTTCAAAGAGGAACAGGGGTCTGTTCAGTTTTATACTTAAACCTATTACATCAAAAGATTGGACCTACTGTACTGCTGCCTAGAAAAAGAACAGGGAGAACAAGGATCTTCTGGATGATGGCTTGCCAATCTCCAGGAAAGCTGAGGTGTAAACAGGAACAAGCATTGGGAAACGCCCAAGCCTCAGCGGCGTGGCCGAGGCCGCATCATTAGCACTGACATTAAACTAAACACAGAGCCTGTGTCTTTTCTCTCCACTGCCAATCGCTGCCATGACTCACGCCAGATTAAATGGACGCCCAATGGCCGTCCAACAGACTAACCAACCACCATTCTCATAAGTGGACGCAGTGTTTTATATAAACTGACATGCAGTTTTTTCCCTTACCCTTCTAATGCAGGGCGTGGAATTGTACAGCACACAAGAAGGGAAACCCACACACTGCTCTAATACTGGGTTGGCAGTTCCATTAGAATAAGTGAGAGGCTTAACTTTGTTTATAATTCATCTTGATAAATATAGTGTCACAATATCCCTTTTCTTGCAATTGGCAAATCAGAGAGCATAGAGTTTATCCTCACCTTTGATCCAAGCTCATGTGTCAGAGGCCCCTCTCTCATTTTACTATTTCTTGCTGGTTTCTTTCCAAGGCTACAAAACAGAAGTTTTTTTGCCAATTTATTCTACCTCATGAATAGCACCTCTTTGGATGTTCGTTTCATTCAAATAGAACCAGATACTGTTGGTTTCCATGGCCCTGTGCACGTGCAGAAGGGCAGTTCAGTGCCAAACCAAAATTTACCAGGCCCTGCCTAGTTGAATGGGTTTTGGGCCTTTTCCTTCACTCATAACTGCGAGACATTCCTCCTTCACCGGCAGATGTCTGTCGCCATAGCAGTTCTCCAGTCACTGCCATCTTTTCCTGTGGATTTAAAATGTCAGATTCAATTCAGTCAGACGTTTGGTGTCTGCTAGGGATATACTTGACAGTCCCTTGCACCCTTTCAAATTTAAAATAGTGATGAAGGAGGCACACTGCTAATTATTTACAGACAAACTGATTTTTGTAGGTCATAGCATGTTCATGTCAGTGAAACTGTATTTTTAAGGACAAAATAGCTTTACTTTCCACTGTTAACACTCAGTTTTCTTAAGGTCTATTTTGTTGTTTGGCTGCATATAATTAGCCCTCTAGAGTACAGCAGTAATCATAGACAGTTTAATTGCTATCATTTGTCCTAATGTTCACATAAACTTACAGTAACATAGTCTTCCATAACCCTAGTGCCCTTACAAGAGCATCTACTGTACTGTAAAATGTGCTTGTCCTGCCACCTATAGTCAGTTTGCCAGTGTGAACACATTGGACGTTAAAGGAGCGCCTTGATATCTGTATAAGCACAATATTACCGGTTCAATTCCAGCCAGAATTCCACCTTTGTTGCATTTCATACCCCTCTCTCACCCTGTTTCCTGTCTGCTTCTTCTCTATCAACTATTCAATAAAGGCCCAAAAATAATCTTTAAAAAGATGGATGTGGAGGAAAGCAATTTTAATGAAATTTTGTATTAAATCTTCTTATCAGCTGCATATACAATATGGAAAATAAGTACCATTCGCTGTCTATTGTTGGTGTCCTGGGTATTACCCTAGACTTTTTATTTGTGATTTTTAAATTGTCAGCTAGGTAGCTATATTCATGTATTTATTGAGATTTTTGTCATCAGTAATGTGGCAAAATGACATCACTTTACTGAAATGCAGCCTTTAAAACCAAGAAAAGACTAAGGCAATGTCTGGTCTCATGTCATGATTTTGATATAATATCAATATATTGCCCTAATTTGTCTGTTCTAATAATTTGTTTTCACATAATGTTTGCATTCGTGGAAGTGCAACTCAAGTAAATGTCCACAAATGAGCACAGCATATAATAATAATACAAAAAAACCCTGCAAATCATCACAAAACAACTCCGCTTGACACCAAATAGATATTAAACAGTGTGAGGCTCTTCTCCTGATAAGATCTGATAAGATTACATTAGATACTGTTCTATTAAAAAGGTCAAGCACTGCTCTCAGGAAAGTGCTTCTACCTTGAAAGATTTTGTAAATATAAACCTTTGTGTTTGTTGTGTGTGTGTGTGCAGTGTGTTGGCTGGCTATAATGGCACCATATTTGCCTATGGCCAGACAGGCAGTGGAAAGACCTTCACCATCACAGGAGGGGCCGAGCGCTACAGTGATCGTGGCATCATTCCCCGCACCCTTTCCTACCTGTATGAACGCTTCTCCCAGGTCAGCACAGCAGGGTTTGCTTTGTTTTTTAAACATTTGGTTAAGGTATCAGTTTCACTGGTACATCAAGGCCACACACACTGATACATACAAGAAAAATGTAAAGTAGTACGGCCTCTTTCTGCCATCATTCATTTCCCTGATCTGCAAAGCATCTAAATTTAATCGTTTGCTTTTGCCAAATGTCAAAAAGACCAAGATTTCCATCTCTATGCATCCAGTTTAATTTCACTTACTATATGTTATGCTCCACAGGACAGCAGTATGGTTTACACCACACACATCTCCTACTTGGAGATCTACAACGAGATGGGATACGACCTTCTGGATTCCCGCCATGAAGCATCTCGATTGGAGGACCTACCGTCAGTGTTCTTTTTATTTTCTTAAGTTGTGCTACACTGATGCTATAGACATTTGAAAATGAAAAGTTACAATCATATAGTGTATATTTGGCTTTGAGAACATGCACTTTTTTAGATGCATTTATTTTAAAG
Organism: Cephalopholis sonnerati; assembly: GCA_019142605.1. Classification (NCBI taxonomy): domain Eukaryota; kingdom Metazoa; phylum Chordata; class Actinopteri; order Perciformes; family Serranidae; genus Cephalopholis; species Cephalopholis sonnerati. The sequence continues at coordinate 12,830,512 of JAGQAX010000015.1, read as the reverse complement.
CTGAAAAGACCAATCATCTCCTGGTTCCATTATTCTCTTTAACACTTGTGGGTTTAGTCGAGCCTTATTCCTGAACAGCCATTTGTCTGCCTGGCCTGGAGTTGGTGTGTGGTGAAATATGGAGACTCTAGTATTTACCACCTCACTACGAACTGCCAACTGACATAATGAGACTGCAGGACAGCAATGGATGTGGTCAACCTGGCTGTAGACTCTGCCACTGGAGTAGAGAGTAAGAGGGTCATGTGGAGAAACTGTTATTCAGAGCTAGTCGCTGCTGCAGCTGGTCTGAGAGGAATTCTTTTTTGTGTCCATCTGCATCTCTCTTCTCACTCTGTCTGTCTGTTGCTTCCCTCAGCCCTGCTCTATCTTTGAAACATTGTTCACCCTGTTCAATCCTGTTTCATTTTTTCTTTGTCTATATCCACTTTCTTTGTAATTATAAATTCCATTTGTCTGAAAGTTTGTCTGTGCGTGATCTTATTTTTCTTTTTTTACCTTTTTTGTCATACTCAATACTTACTCATCCCAAACTAGACTCTGGACTTCCTGGCGCAACATCGTCTTGGTACATCATTTTGGTGTTTGTCTTGTATTTTCTTGTACTAGTTCCATTTAAGTTTCTTCCCTCCTTTCACAGAGGATCCAGCTCAAGGTTTAGATACCCACAAATCACAGTCTGCTGGAAATAGACAGTGCCCGTTGTTAACCATGCTGTGGCCACACTTGCTGATTCAAGAAGAAGCTGTGGCACTGACAAATTTCTCTCTTTAACTGTTGGCCCTTCTTGTCTCTCTAACATTCTTGTACTTGTTTTTTTCCTTGTTTTATTTCTTCTTGTCTCCACCTCTGCATTATTTCCATCATGCTTTCAGCAGTCCGCCCTCTAAATGCTTAAAGTCCATCTCCACTCAAATATGTCTCTTTCCTCTGTATCTGTCCCCTAAAATGTCTGACCTTAACTGACTTGGATCTGTGCTAAGTTTGTCACTAGAGAAGTGTTTTACATTCCTCTACTAAAGGAGGCACTTTGGTAAAATCTGAGATTTAAGCAAGCAAGATTAGGTACATCATAAATATGAAAGCCAGTCGCTGTCTAATACAGGAAACACTATCAGACGGGGAAACAGACTTCAACAAAAAAGTGGCAAAGAAACCTGAAATCTCCAGTGCAGAGCGGACCCATCAGTATAGTGAGCAGAGTTAGCATTAGGATAGTGAAAGTTGTAAAATCTGGTAGAGTGTGCAGTTTTTGAATGTAAACTTGAGCTTTCCTCTACTATCTGCCTAAAACCTCACCATAGCAGATATTATTGTAGTTTTTTTTTTCCATTAGTCCTGTGTCAGCCACTGCTAGTTAGCGTTCAAGCTAACAAACTAACAAATAATAAAAATAAACTAGAATTATGGCCTTGCGCTTGTATGCCTCACTGAACCTGTGAAGTTGCAGTTACAATTTACATCCATGTCAGTGAAAACATGGATGCTTCATGCACATCTTCTCCCAGCAGCACAGAAGGTCTATACAATCAGCACAGTTTCAAGGTGGACACCCAAGATTAGTGTCGCCAATTTAGTGACCAAATGTCTCCACTTCTGTTCCTCATTTAGATGTTGAGTAATGGTCAGAAAAGTGTTTTTGCAGAAAATTATGATGTCACAGTGAAATTGACCATTGACTTTTCTGATATAAAATGTCACCACTTCATCATTTTATCCTATTAGACATTTGTGTGAAATTTTGTCTTTATTAGTATATGAATTGAAGTGAACTTGACCTTTGATCTTTGACCATCAAATTCAAATTAGTACTAATACTAGTACTAATTAGTAATAATTAGTACTTTCCTGAGTTCAAGTTGACATTTTGAGATATTGCCTTCACGCAATAAGACAGACGCAAGGTCACAGTGATCTTGACCTTTGACCACCAGATTCTAATAAGTTTGTGCCAAATTTGAAGAAATTCCCATAAGGTGTTCTTGAGATATCTCCTTCACAAGAATGAGACGGATGCAAGGTCACAGTGGCGTTAACCTTTGATGTTTGACCACGAAAACCTTATCAGATCATTCCTGAGCCCAAGTGGACATTTGTGCCAAATTTTTAAAGTAATTCTTGAGATATTGCATTCATGAGAATGAGATGGATGGGCAGATGGACAGAGGACTTGGAAACATAATGCCTCAAGCCACAGCTGTCACCAGCGGAGAGGCATTAAGATGTTAACTACACTTACTGCTCTGATACATCTGCTGTTGGTACACTACAGTCTCCTAATCTGAGTCTGGGTCTGACAGAGGCTCAAACGTGTGTGGCTGAATCTCTCTGATGTATTCTGTAACGCAGATACTAGCTTTATGTGCACTGCTCTTTCACCAGTCAACCTGCCATGAGCAGCGCTGGACAAAGTGAAACTTACTGCAAGCGCATTTCTCAGTAATACAGAAAGATAAGCTCTGCCTCAAGGTCTTTTTTTTTTACTATTATGTGGGAAAACCATGTTAAACAAAATATAGGTATTAGTATACTTTTTTTAGGGACTTTAAAAGTCTGTAAATTGTCTTGTAAATTAATTCAACAACTATATCATATTTTCATATTTGTGTAAATTACATTAATCAAATCCTTTTGATTTTGAGTTGGTGAGGCTGTTTAGGAAAATAACCCCGCCAGGATACAGGCCTTTAATCACAGTAAGATTAATACTGTTTTATCAAACTACTTCAATTACCTACACATGTTAACATAATTATCCACATGTGTTCTCCAGTCAGTCTCCCCTCTTTGACATCTCAATCCAGTAGCTACACTGTCACAACCCTGGTGGAGTGATGGAAATGATACGTTAAGATCACAAGAGTCATTTCAGCCCCATCTGTCTAAGCACACTTTGTTTTAGAGCTCTTGATGTGGGCAAGAACCAATCACCTGTTTGTTTTTAAAAGCAAGCCCTGTCTGTTATCAAGTTATGAACTCCTGGTTAGATAAACCTCGTGTCAGGCCGGGTCGCAGCCCACACTGACTTGCAGATGTGGTTTGTTTGGATTTCGATCTGAGAGAGGCCAAGACGATTGGAGGGAAATGGATGACATAACTGACATAATTAGTTTTTTATAATTGCTTCAGTGTTGGATTATTTGGGTTACAACTGGCTTTATCCCGCTTTGTCATTTTTTATTCTCAATTTCAAGTTAATTTATTATGCTGGAATTTCCTTTAATTACATTTTTCTTTACAGAAGAGTAATGATCATGGAAGATCCAGACCAGAACATCCATCTCAGGAACCTGTCAATGCAACAATCAGCAAACGAGGAGGAGGCTCTGAATCTGCTCTTCTTGGGTGACACCAATCGTATGATTGCAGAGGTAAGAAAGAGGGACACGCCTGCTTCGCCGCTAAGAGAAATGTATGATATGACTTCATCTTTTTAATTTACACACGATACATGCAGTGTTCTTTGTAAGAATTGTAGTCAGCAAGCAAAAATACATGACCACTCCCAGGATAAGTGGCATAAATGGTATTTTTTTGTCCACAAATGCAATATGCACTCTACCTTAAGACCCTTCTAAAATATTATTTTGGTCCCCTGTGGTCCCTTTTACCATGTTTTTCTCTCAGTAAAACTAAGCATTCTCTCTGTAATTTCTGTTTATGTTGTGGTAGTTCTTTTCTACACTCACACACCCAGACTCCCCACACTGATGAGACATGCGGTGGGTCAGCTTTTGCTTTGCAACCTGAGGTTAAGAGCAAAGGGCTGATCTCACCTTGTTTACTCTCGTTGCTAGTTTGTAAGTAAATAACTGACAGTAAAAGTGAACTTGATAATCAGGTTTCAATCAGAGACTTGCTTTTCATTTTCGATGAGAATTTCAAAGTCAGTTTTTGATGTGGCTGGGAGTCGTCCATGAAACAAAACCAATCCAAAGGAAATAGTTATGGGATCCACGATGGAATTTCTCCGGAACTCGGAAATAGGTTAAGTAGCTAGTACAGTCACATAACTTTTGTATGAGAAAATGTGTCTACCCTCCCTTTCTTTCTTTAAAGAAATGGCTCTTCAAGGTTTCTTTGTGAGACTAAGGGTTTGATTAAGAACCATTTTAATCCAGAGAGTCCTTCATTGAAGAAAGGGCTCACCAAGGATTGTTAAAAGCATTGGTGTTAAAAGATCCTTACCCTCATATATTCAAATGTGTACCCATGTTTCAGTTGATTCAGTTCATTTTACTTGTGTTTTGCCATGGCTGATATCCTTACCATCACTTCATGCCATACAATAGTTAATTGCATACCTGTATTGAACAGACTCTATGTTTATTGGTTAACGGGCAGAGATACTATCCACTCTGCCGTTAATCATCCTAGTAGGGTTGAGTTCTACTCCACCACTGAAATAGTAAAGGCTGTAGTGGTAGTTGTTTCTCCACCTCCTAAAAATGGCCTAATAAAGCCCAAATCTGCTTAATTTGATTTTCTTGGCCCCAGGTTAAACCGTTAAACTAAAACCATGATTAGTGAAGCCAAAAAAGGAACCACCTGGGTGGTTACTAGATTTACCCTTGGAATATAAAAAGTTTCATGGTAGAACCTCCTCAGTGGGTTCTAGGTAAAAAGGGTTCTCCTTTAGGGCAAAGGTAATGGTATGCGATCTTCACAGTACGATAACTGTCTCAGAAAATATTGTGGTTTCACGGTATCATGGTATTACAGACTTTACATTATTATCAATCAGAATGATCCTTAAAGGAATGAAAACAGAAGGGTTATATTTTGTTGAACAAACATTTTATTTCTATAAGTGAAACTTGAAACCATTTTGTTAAGGGAAGTATGTGTAAAAAGTCTTCCCTTTGAAAATACCTAAACTAAAAAGGGTTTTCCTATAGGGACAGCCAAAGAACCCTAAATGGTTCTATTTGGCACCTTTATTTCTAAGAGTGAAGCCCATTGCCAAAACAATATTGCATTTGTTTTTCATCTACCTTGAGAACACACTCCCAGTGTCCACTGCTGTAAAACCTGGGGGTATATTTCAGTGGAAACACATTCTTGGATGTTACATTAGTGTGTTGATGAGGCAATGGAGATGTTTCACAGTTCAGAGGGGAGACCACATTACAGTCCACCCACACAGAGACTTTTGTGAACTCACCCTCTATGGGAGTTCTTCATAAGAAAGTTTCTCTTGAACCCTGAGCAAACAAAGAACCATCAACATAGTCAATTTGTCACTGCCAGTATCACCCCAGAAGTCCTTGCTCCACATAGACTTCAAATAAAGTTAACACTAACACTTTCTTTCTTCTCTTGCTCGGAGCCATGTGGATAAAAGATGACACATCCATTCAAGCCACACTCAGCAGACCATGAGCTCACTCACTTTGAGACTTGGCAATCCCCTCTTCTCTTTCATTGGACAGGAAACAAAATATACCTTCTCAACTCCTCACCCTTTCTTCAACCTCACCGGGAAACATTTCCTCTCATCTGGTCTTTTATTTTTTCTTTGTCCCTGTTTCACTTCCCTTCACATGTGGGGATGCAGGGTCTGGATCTTTTCTCCCCTTTCTACATCCTCCTGAACTTCTGGGGGTGAGTAGGGTGCGTAGCAGGTGGTCCAAGTGAAACTTCACTTTTAATCTTTTGAATCAGCAATCTCTAAGCATTTCAGGGCTTGCAGCACCAGATCGCCACTTTATGCTGACCCACTGCAACACTGCGTGTGGTCAGCATGTGGTGCATGTAAGATCAACATGTGGTCAATTGAGAACACAGGAGAATAAAGGAAGTGACTCCAATGAGATTGCATTGTCCTGCTGTGTTTTCTCACAACTAAGACATATTTTAATGCCCCTGTGTGGACACTATTTCCTCTGTGGACATGAACACACAGTCTGTAACCATTTAAATATCCATCTGTACTTAATGTGCTCCTGTCCATACTCTGCAATGCTGAGAGTTGTTCTAGGACTGTTACAGAAATGTTTACATAACATCTGGTGATATCCAAATGAAGGTGTTATCTTGCACAATGCACGCACATGTCAAAAGCTGCACAAACAGTCTCTTGATTAATGCCACTGTAAGGACACAGTAACACTCACAGATAAGAGCTAACAGTCACTTCTTATCTAATGACAGCTGCTACTGTATTTGATTACTTTAAACTGTCATCCATGAGTGCTGCTGCGGATTTTTACTGTAGTATTTGCATTCACAGTCACTTATATGACACCCTTAGCTGAAATTAATGCAGCCCACTACAACAGCCCTGCAATAAATCCCATCTTCATGAAAGTTATAATGTTCAGTTTTTGTTGAACTGTTTTAGAGAGGTGTTGATTCAACTCTATGGTCATTTTAAAGGATGTAATTAGTGGTGCTGTTGAACTGTATTTCATTATACAGAGAGGTGTTTCTTATTAATATTCCCACCCACACTGATATAAATGTGGTTGATGCAATAATAGAAACACACGTCTGTATAATCCAATAGAGTTCAACAGCACCACAAGCTGTAACTTTACTTCAGACATCAAAAATATAAATGCCTTTACTGTCCAAATTGTGAGTGTGGGAGCAAACCAGAGTAATACCACACCAACACACAGCGACAAGAGTCAAACTTGGTGTGATCTTGACCTTGTTGCTTCAAGGCCACAGTGTTAAAGGAATACTTCACCCGCAAAAAGACTCTTGTATATCAGTTACTCACCTGTGTTACCTCAAATTCATAAAAAAAACGTTTTTTTCTCGCTTGCCTTCACAGTGAATGAAGAATCCACAAAAAGGCGAACATTCTCTTTGAATTAAAGTTAACGGCAATGTATCTGACAGAAGCAAAACTATATCAAAACATTTAATTACAAACTCTCACACAAGTTGTGCATTATAATCCAAGTCTCATTTATCCAGTCCTATGCTCAAACACAAGCATCTTCGCAAAAACATTGAGATTTAACACGTCAGGACAAACAGTCTTATGGACGGCTGAGTAGTGTGCTTGGGCACGCACATGCATTTAAATTCTGGTCAATCGGGGCTTATATGCACACATGCTCAGGCACACTCAGGGCGCGCTACTCAAAGAAGGAAGTGCTTAATATCTTAAGACTGGATAAATGAGACTTGGATTATGCTGTGCAAGTTGAGTGAGAGGCTGTAAAAGGACATTTTGATATAGAAAACTGATTTTCTCACATAACTCTATGGTGAATGGAATCTCTGTGGGATCCATGTTTAACAACTACAAAACTATATCAAAAGGGTGCATCTGTTTGGCAAGTACTGAGCACAAGACGGGATAAATGAGACTTGGATTATAGCGCATGAGTTGTTGAGAGTTTGTAAAAGAATGTTTTGATGTAGTTTTGCTGTTGTAAGACATGTCCCCGTTTACTTCAATTCATCAAGAATGTTTGCCTATTTTGGATTCTTTGTTTACCATGGAATTTAAGGTAGCACATACTGAGTAATTGACAAATGGTCATTTTGTGGATGAAGTATTCTTTTAACCACTGTGTGGCTTGATAGCCTTCTGACAGCAGACTTTGCTGCATTGCTGCACACCTCCTTCACCTGTAGCTGCTGGTGTGCTGCATTATGGGATGAGTGCAATTTGAAAGAATACAGTCAGTGTACCTGCAGAAAAAAACATGACGTGGAGTACATCTTCCCACCAACAGCAGGAGGCAGACTTACTTGCATGCCCTGCAGACAAGTTCTTGATGTGGGCTTGCAAAGACTGGACAAAGGACAGAACTTCTTCTGCAGATCTTTTACCACAACCTCGTTCCAGTTTCCTGATAGAAGGCAGAAGTGTCGCATTTATCTTGCAAATGTTCTCTTCTTCAACGTTTCTTTTACTTCCTGGGTTTTTCCCACATGGAAATTTTGACCAATCAAGGGCAGCTTTCTCGTGCAGGCATTTTATCTGGTCGGCTTGTAAATGCTGCCGTGAGAACACGAACCAACTCTAGGCAATTATGCAACTTTGTAACAAAATTAGTCCCTGATTCAGACCAAAGCAAGACAACTCTAGATCTGAAAGCACCCTTAGTCATCACTCTCTTCATCAGCAGGGAGGCAAACAACTGCAGCTGGTTCAAGACTTGCAGTGTAGATATTTTTAATAGCTTAAACATGAATCTGCTCAAGTGTGTTTTTTCCTTTTAAATATTTTAACTATATCCGGTGCCTCCATCTTTGTTTTGATTAACTTCCTGCCAAATGCTGCTGTTGTTGGCTGACTTCCTAGCAAAAAAACTCAGCACCATCTAGTGGACCCAAAAGCAACTGATTTTATTATTCTAGGACCAAAAGTTGTATTACAATGTGTATTTGCAAAAATTATTAATTTATAGAATAAAAAAAGATTGATACTTGGCGTCTGTGTATCGATACAATATCACTGCGCAAAATATTGCAATACTATGCTGTATCGATTTTTTCCCCCTATACCCTTATGTCTTGTGTTGTCAACTTTTTTGCTGCAAGCTGGAATTGCATTGCACCAACACATTATCTCTGAGAGTGGAAAGTGATTGGAATAGCAGGTACTGAGAAGGAGAGTCCAAAAATGCCTGCTGGCCTGTGGGGAATTTAACAAAACATACAGTACAGGCCAGTTATCAAGGATTGACCAGCATTTGGTTGGTGTTGGTTGCTATGGAAAATAGCTGCCAGTGGTGAGACTGTAAAACTAATTCTTTAACATGGGACACTCTATCCTCACCCTTGACCCTTTGTTCAATCCTATTAGGTATGTGAGCCCTTGTCAACATCTCAGGGCTGTTTCATATTACCTATAGGGATACCCTGAGGAGCAAACATGGTCGTGTGCAGAGTGAAGAGAATTTGGACTGAGGAGAGACATGACAGCGGTGGGTTAAGATAGTGAAAGATCTGTGGTGAGCTGTCATGACCCTAACAGGCAGGTGTTGGCACATTTATGCCAACAACAAGTCAGGGTCAGTGCACCTTTTTAGAATGAAGGACCTGGTATGTCTGTGATGATGTTTTCAAGCGGAGAGGAAAAATACATCGTGTCCATATCTCATATCAATGACCATTCCACAAAAGGATTTCGGACTTGAGCAGAAACTAATTCAAGTCAAGACGTTCTATGTCATCAACCCATGGTGCTAATTAAAAGCTGTTATTTTAAACCACCATCATGTGTCCAAGCTGTCTCTGTGTTAAAGCACAAACAAGCAAACAGAAAGAAGTCTGTGATCAGCACTATGTCATTGAATGTCCATTTCCTGTGTTTATCCTCTCACGAGGAGGACCCGTCCTCCTCTAGTTAATAAAGCTTGTTTATGCACAATGACTCACACTCTATTTCTGTCTCCTCCTGGTCTCAACCTGACTTCTGCTATTCCAGTGACCATCTGAAAGCCAACCTCAGCTTTTGTAGCTGCCACCATGTGTTTACTGCTCATCGGTTACACATGGTGTGGCTTTGATCTCCAAACCAGCGGGAGCAAGAAAAAAATAAGAATCAAAGGAAACGTGTTTTTTTGTTGTTTCAAAGTGGAAAGCACCGCAGATGGAGAATGAAATTCCTTTTTTCTCCTTTTTTTTGTGTTCACCATCTGCACCGATTTTTGAGGTTTCAGAATACATTCACACAAGCTGAAAAATATTACAGCATTTTCAAAATATTCTGTCACCACTCTTTTCTTCTCTCATCTGTAGACTCCGATGAACCAGGCATCCACACGTTCCCACTGCATTTTCACTGTGTACTTGTGCAGGCGTGAGCCGGGCTCAGCCACTGTGCGGCGCTCCAAGCTCCACCTGGTGGACTTGGCTGGATCGGATCGAGTTAGCAAGACTGGCCTGAATGGGCAGCTGCTTACTGAGGCCAAGTACATCAACCTCTCCCTCCACTACTTGGAGCAGGTATCCACTTTTTATACATATTTACTTATTACCTTCCCCAAGAAGGGTATGTTTTTGGTTTTGTTTGTTTTTTTTGTGTGTTTGTTAGCAGGATTACGAAAAAAATACCAGCCCAGTTTTTAAGAAACTTGGTAGGAGGGTGGGCATGGGCCAAGGAAGAACCTATTAAATTTTGGAGTGGGTCCGAATCACTGGGCAGATACACTGATTGTTTTTCCCATTCTTTACCATTGCAAGACAGGGCATTTGGCCTTGGTAGAATAGATGGCATACATCCTAAAGTATATAGAGGACGGGAGTGAATCAAAATAAATAAATGACCAGAGGAAATAAATCAATATGTCATGAAATGTACCAAAAATAAATTTAAAAAATAAATGTTGGCATGAAATAGTTGCAAGGCTTGGCTCTGCTCCTTCACTAGAGAACAGAGGGAGGGTGGGAGGTTGGCTTTCCTCCAGTGTCCACATATGCCGGGATGTGGTGCTCTGGATTTTGTCTTTTACGATTGTATGTTATGGTTGGACAAACTATGTTTCGGGTTGTAGCCAATTACAGCACAGTAGGGCGGGGCTTATCTTTCTTCTCATTCACATAACGAGGAAGAAATTCGTAAAGAAATGTAAAACGAAATGTATAAAGGCAATAATACAGAAATAAATACATTTGAGGAAGTAAATGGTGGAGGGATACAAGGGGAAAATAATGAATGAATTTTAACAATAAATAAATACATTTAAAAATTAATAAAGATAAATATAGCAGAAAACTAAATAGGAAAAGTAAACAAATAAAGAAACAAATTAATTAAACAAATTAGGCTTTTAATGCCTTTAATATACTTTTTGGTACATTTAATGGCATATCATTTTTTTTATATGTCATTCAGCTATTTATATATTTATTTATGATTTTGGCACCTTCTGTTCTCCATAAAAATCCAGTGGATGGTGGTGAAGTTCAGCAGAGACAAAACATAGCCAGTTGTAGAAATACAGTGACTCCATATCACTATCTACATTCATGAGTACCAGTAAACCTCTGGGGCATCCTACATAGGTAATTGCTCAGTCTTCAGACAGAGAGCAGTTGTTATCATTTGACATAATTAGAGAAGTTTTGAAAATATATTCTGACATATAGTAATTGCGCGGATTTGCATATCAGAAAAGACTGGACTGTTGGCTTTGGCGGAGGTCTGCGCTTTCCAGTTGCCCTTCTAGTTTAAAATAATATATTGTACAAATTATTTAACATTCAAAATATATTTGATTGGTATTTATGCAATACGTTTTGGCAGAGAATACATTTTATTTGCTTCATTTGCTGTGTGTGATTTGGCACAGCAGGTTTAATGCTTTCAACCATGAGAAACAAAATCAGTGTGTTTTGCTGATTCAGGCTACTTTATTTGTTCAATCTATGATAACTTTCATTGCAATTAATTTCATGTCAGACATTTGACATTGATTAATGGCCATCTTGCAGCTACTGTATGAACAGTAATGACCCACAATGTTGGAATGAGTAATGACATGTCCTCTCAGGCATTATGTTACAATCAGGCATTTAATTTCCTACCTTCATCTCTGTCTTGATTTACATGTCAGCCCTTTTCACTGTCGTCTTCTCCAGGTGATCATAGCTTTGTCAGAGAAGAACCGTTCCCATATTCCCTACAGGAACTCCATGTTGACTTCTGTGCTGAGGGACAGCCTTGGGGGCAACTGCATGACAACCATGATTGCCACTATGGCAGTGGACAAGAGAAACCTTGATGTAAGGATGGTCTGCTTTCTGTAAGGCCATGTTCAGACAGATTCTCCTGAAACATCATCTTGGTGCTCTGGGTATTTAAACATTTTAAGAGAGCGTGTCATACAATATATTATGATTCACAAAAAGTAATGAAATGCTGTGCTCTGCAAAGAACATACAGATCATGAATATTTTATCATCTCAGTTGAGTCCTTGCATGCATGTATCAAGTGAGCACTAAATTAAAGACTAATTTTAGATGTCTTCTCTCAGGCAGAAAAACAATCATTATTTCTTTCTTAAACTGTTTACTTCAGGAGTCCATCTCTACGTGTCGCTTTGCTCAGCGCGTGGCTCTCATCAAGAACGAGGCGATATTGAATGAAGAACTGGATCCTGCCCTGGTGAGACAGCCAGACACTCACTGCACTTCACCATCACTACAAATACCATAGCTTAGCCACACAATCACACCACAGAAGCATGACTTAATGTGCTGTTTCATTATGGCCAGACCCTCCTCATAGCTTCCAGACCTTAAATTGATCGGTGAGTGCAGTGAGAATCCAGCTCCTAAATGTAACTAAATGTTAACCCACCATGTGCTTAAATGCCCTCTTTGGGTTTCCAGCACCAAATTAGTTTTTCCAGCGTCACACAGTCATCCTCAAAGAAGCAGTTTTCCACCTTCAACACGTGGACGCCCATCCGTCTTGTGTTATTTAGACTGCTCACAGGACCTGTTTGCATTCTCTCTCTGTTTTGTTTACATGCCTCTAATTCTGTTATGGCATATTTTATCCCAGTACCTTACAGCCACTTGAGAAAGCATCCAGCTGGAGACTCGTGTGTATATATGTCTTTACACACATCCATGCAAGGAAGCAAAAATTGCACGTGTTCCTGCCCAGACGTTGAAGATCTGAGGCCATAGTGTTACATTTTTAAAATGAGAGTGGGCAGACTGTTTACTTTGAGTAATTTTATTTAGTAGCTTTATACTATGAATACGTTTTTATTTTAGTAAGTCAGAGAAGAGGCCAAAGTAGGAGATGGAGAGCAGAGAAAGTCCTTGGATTGTGGCAACATATGTGGTTACAGAGGCCACTCAACATTTTTTCAGATAGGCCTTACACATACTTCCTTTGCTGCCTTTTGAGAAACAGCAAATCTCATGATAGATTGGCTGAGCAGTTTGGCAGGTTAACTCTTGACGATGGTTTCCTTCCTTGACTTTCTCCTTTCACAATACTTGTCACAGCTTCCTTAGTGTGCCAGGAAGCAGACCTGGTAGTTGTTGTAAAGGTCCCACGGGGGATATACAGTAGTAAGTCATCATCACAGCTATATCCGCTTCCTCCCCTCCCACCCAGATCTGCCTGAGGATCAACTGCTACTGTATTACTGCTAGTGAGGACTTGGCTGGCCACTTGCAAACCCTACAGAGGTATTTTTAAGAGAGTCTGCGGCCGGCCCAGTAATTGTGACAGTGTCTGGCAGCTCCCAATTGGGTCCGGCACAGTTACAGCTCCAGGCAAACCCAAACTCCGCGGGCAAACTTCTTGTCTCCGTTTATGGCTCTTTAGTGTGTTTCTCATTTCGTTGGTTGCTCCCGTCTCTCTGTCTCTCCCTCTATCTCTCTCCCTGGTTTACTGAAAAAAAACTTAAAGCGTGCTGTGCAGTTTACAGATTAGAATGATGTCATTTATTGTGGTTTGGGGTGACACTCAGATTCCCATTTTTGGCCTGCCACCGTCTGAAGGCACACTGTCTATTCTATTGGACATGTCGGCTTGGTAATTGATTTGAAGCCTGGAGTTTGCTTTTCACAATCTTGCAGTCAGTGTTTGGGGTATCGTTCTGACCACACACTGCCTTAATGGTCCTATACTGTAGCCTGCAGGTTACAAAATGCACTTCTTCAAAGCCTGAACAGCAGGGAACAGCCAGACCAGACAAAACATTTAACAAGTCTTTCATGGACAGGGAAAAAAAATGAGGTGTTGAAAGTGACCTGTGATTATAATGAAGTCAGCCACAGTGGCCACACCATATAAGGTTGGCTCTGTCGGTCTCTCTAAGAGCACTAAGGTCAGTCTTAATCCTCCATTTAGATCAGGCTGATCCTTATCTGCAGTCAGATTAAATTGTCAACGGTTATTGGATCTTCCATGATGCTTCTACCATCTCTTTTAAATTTCACATGTGTACTTAAAGGAAACTTGAGCATTGTGTGCAGTGGTGCTTAGTTTAAGTTGAGCTGAATTGCCATCAGACTTATTTATGTATTTCATAAAGGCTGAAAAAGTTAGATCCTGATGGTCCCGAATTATGCTCATTTATGGTTCATACTTGTACTTTAGGTTTCTACTAGAACACTGGTTCCTAACTGGTGGTTTGGGGTCCAAAAGTGACTCTTGGGTCCATTTTGAATTGACTGCAAGTGACTCTGAAGCCTGTCAAGTTTGTAGAGAACACAATTTATTTTTAAGTACAGTGAATTTCTGGTTCGGAGCTTTTGTTTTGAAGTGCTGTTTTCTGGTGTAGAGTGAGTGACTAACAGACAGTTACTTCACAGAGACAGCAAACTAGCGCGGCAGCATGGCCAAAGGCAAGTATGATGCTGAATGTGTGGACCTTAAACTAATGACTAAGGAGAAATCTGGACCCTGGGACCGGACCACGTTTACATGCTTTAATTTTCAGAAATCACAGTTTTTGTCAAACTGTCTGCCTGAATATACCTGATTTCACCCTCTTTTTAAACGCTTCATTTCAGCACCATTCTTGTTCTCTTAAAGCCCCCCTCCCAAAAAAGCCCAGTCTGCTCTGATAGGTCAGTGGTTCTGGGTCTTCTGCGGCTGCGCTTTCAGTGTCTCTGCACCGTCATTGCAGCCGGAGAATGACTGTAAGAGCACTGTAGCGGCACCTCCTACCTTTATAGACCATTTCATTGTTATTCTGTTGCTAGGGCAACAGTTTTGGTCCCTGTTTACTTCCTGTCGTCTTCTGCATTAACAACCATTCCAACAGGAGATAGTTTGGTTGCAATTGCGTGACTGTTATGACACACAAAATTCAGATGGAATGGCAAGAAGTGATATATCCATATGCTGCATGAATTGGAAATAAATGAACGTGACTATATAACAGGGTTGGATGAACCTGAAGGTAGCAGGTATCATCAGAAAATTGATACTCATGTTGGATGTGATCCATACAAAACAAAGAAAAGTGATTATTTTTTTTCCACAACTTGACCGATTGGCCCGGTGTGGACACAGTTGTTGTTACAAATTACCTCTTTTTCCAGACTCCCTAACATTATTAACTTTACACGGCAAACCATTGAAAGTGTGCAAGAGTGTAGTGGACTATAACTGTTTTGTGTGACGAAATGAATGACTAATGACTGAAATTACTTGTTTTTGGCCGAGTGAGTAAATTTACTAGAGTATAACTGTCTGCAGTATGTAAGTATGCACCACTTCCAAGCTAACATTAAAGTTTGCTTGCTAACATTACCTAACTTTAGCTACTATTTTTGATGAAACGCAGTTAAAGATCAGGGTCGCGGCTAAAAGCACAGAGAAGTTGTAACAGCACATTGTAATTGCATCCATCTTGAGGCCTGTTTGACACAACACTTTACATTAACATCTGATATTAGTCGACTTTGCTCCTCTGGACTGAAGACAGAGGTTTTTGATCAACATCTGCTGCTGTTTCTCAGTGAGTTTTTTTGTTTTGTTTGTTTTTTTGTCCCCTTTGTGTCCTACTATTTTCGGGACATAAAGTGGCCGTTGTTTTTTACCAATTTGATCATTTAAGAAATAAACAGCACAAATCATAGACGATTGTGCAGTGTTTTTAGTATTTGCCTCCAGTTGCCTGCCCTCCTTCTGAACAGCACAAGAAACAATTCAAAGAGACCAATTTAGATTGTTTATGTCATCAAGTTTTGAATTGTCTATATGGTATACATGTGACATCATAACTTCACAGAAGTCCCGACGGCTTGTTTTAAGGCACAGTTTCTGAATATGGGCTGTGTGCATTTCTGTGTGGAGTGTTTTGATACTTTCACGGTATTTATATAGCACCTATACGTGTGCTATAATAAAAAAGACATGGAAATCATTTTTTTTACAATATGGGACCTAGGGATAAGGTTGTGTTATGCAGCTAAGCAGAGGGTAATAGGAGGCTGGGTGACCCTCCTGAACCTGGACTCTCCCTTCACTTGAGGACACTCACAACATCTTGCTTGAGAAGACAGCTCTGATTAGCACATACCTGTGAGTCAAACACAATCCTGCTTATAGCCCACTAGAGAGACATGTTTGGGAAGCATGTGTGAAAATTCCTACGGGTGGTTGCTCTCCCTGGGTCCCTCATCTATCTTGTCTGAGGGCCTGGCTTTTGTTAGGACAGAAGATAGTTTGAAAGTGTAATGGTGTGATTCAGTACAGTGTTCCTTGCCTTAGTCTAAAATGCCTGAATGGTGCATGCATGGAACACAGCCCATGTGTTATCATTTTGTTGTGAAGGATAAAAGACCTTGTGTAGGTGTAGTGGGAAACTATGACTCCTCTTTCTTCTCGAAAGAGGCCCCATAATAGCACCATGTTTGTGAGTGGCATACTATATAAGACATATGCATTTAAGGTGTAACCAGTGGTTATACTGCAGTTTATTGTGGGTGGTTTTCTGCACAGGATGGATAGTATATATTCAAGAAGAAGATGTATAATTTAAAGTTAGGGTTGTCTGTACAAGTCAGTTTAATGTTTCAAACTTAATTATGTAGCATGTTTGTCAGCTCATATAAAATAACACAGACATACTCGGAGGGTTGCTTTTTCCATCACCATAACAACCTGCACATTGCATTACTGCACTGACTCGGGTTTCCATAGGATATGCTGCCATCACCAGTCACGTGGCCTGAGTCAGTTTTTATTCAGAGTGTATGGAAGCCTGCCGCGGTGTTGTGGTACCAGTGTGGGCTCGGCACTCTGAAATAGACTGCACGATTCCGCTGACCAACAACTGGCGGTCAGTTCTTCAGGATGCAGCTGGGAGAATTACATCAGACCATGGGCTCCAAAAAAGAGATACAGGGAGCGGCTCTGGTGAGGGATGGTCAGCTATGATGTTAAAAAATATGATACGGGGTGGATTTGGGGTGAAATTTTTCGTTTAGCCCAGTGGCACCTGCCCAAAACCACACCGCAGGTCTGTTTCTTCTCAAGAGTGTCTTGATTTGACACTGTCTGACTGCTTTTGACCTTCCAGTTAGAAGATGTGTTTGCTAGAAGTGGCGGTGCTTTGCTAAATTACTGACCTTTGACCTTGATTTAGTTTTTACTGAACATCCTAGCTCCCTTGCAGCTTTGTGTCAAGAGAGTCACTGTGACTCTGGCACATAGTCGCCACTTTCTGTTGTATTTGCTCTTTGCTGCTGAGACCGTTCCAGCCTTTCAGTCTGCTTTAGTATTTTGTGGTGTGGTCAGATTCAGTGGTGATAGTTAAGTGGGATTTATGCTGAAGAAAGAAGTATGTCATGTGAGAAAAAGAACAATTGCCACTTGTTTTTTTAGGTGGTTTGGTGTGTTGTTTTGTGGTGCGATTTGTGCAGAATTCTTATTACAACTGGTCTGGCTTCCTTCCAGTAACTACACCATCCATTGATTTTGGTGCTGGCCTACTTTCCCTACCATTAGCATGTATTTACATGTCTCTGTTTAGATGTAATGTAGACTGGACTGACTCTCCTGTTTTTTAGGGGTTTGGAAAATGAGTAAACAGCCAGCTGACATCTTGTACAATTAGCTGCAGAGAAATCAAGCTGTAGGTTTTTTCAGGCTAATCAGTCTCTATGGTCTGTATGTTATGTATGTGACCTCTTTCACATTTACTCATAACACCTTAACTTCAAGTTACAGCACACCGCCAGTAACTGCTGAGCATCAGAATAAGGGCACATGTCAAGTGGGCTCACCTCTAACCTCTTGCTCCTGATGTGTGACAGGAGATTTAGGATTTAATCCTACTTAACAGGTCTGCTCTATGAACAACAAGAATTAGACATGAAAAGCACAGTTAGTAATGTGGAGAACTGAGTGTTTGCCTTCAGAGGCATAGAAGTAACAGATTTTTGCCATCAGCAAGTGATACATTTGTACAATTCATTAAATATTCAGACAAATAGCTTTTACTTTGGGGTGGCACGCTGGTACAGTGGTTAGCACTGCTGCCTCGCAGCAGGAGGGTTCTGGGTTTGAACCTGCCAGTCGGCTGGGGCCCTTTGTGTGGAGTTTGCATGTTTTCCCTGTGTCAGCATGGGGTTTCTAATGATTCTCCGGCTTCCTCCACAGTCCAAAGACATGCAGGTCAGGATATTTGGTGACTCTAAATTGTCCGTAGGTGTAAATGTAAGCGTGAATATTTGTCTGTCTCTATGTGTCAGCCCCGCGATAGTCTGGCAACTTCTCCAGCGTGTACCCCACCTCTCGTCCAGTGTCAGCTGGGATAGGCTCCGAACACCAACCCCCACCCTTCCACCCCTGCAACCCTGTTCCAGCAGAGGCCATTACATTGTACACATCTTTTTGCCAGTGGTGCATTAAAACACTGAGAAAAGCATCGATGTGTAGAGTGTTAAAAATCTGTTCTCAAGTAAAAGCACCATTACTCACATAAAGAATTAATCAAGTAAAAGTAAAGAAGAATTTGGTTAATAAATTACTCAAAGTACAAGTTACTTTCCTGTTTTTTAGGGTGTGCAGGCCAGTGCAAAACAATGAAAACACAGCACTTGTTTTGATGCGCAGGTACGCTAATCAAACAAATAAGGAAAACCTACACAGCTGAGATATGAGCAATCTCCCACTCTCTTGCCATCTCTTCATCTTTCTAAAGCGCACCAATTTAAAAGGCCAACAGACCACTAGCTACTAGATAAGTTAACCTACAGCAACATGTGCAACTCAGTTCAACGTGCTTGCAAAAGTTAGAAGGGGAGTTTTTAAAAGAGGAGATTTCAGTGTTTTTTCCAGGGGCGAAGCAAGCACTTCAATACTGCTGTCTTTTTTAGATTTTGGTGTAGAAAGTGTGAGCAGATGTGGCCAGGGATTGTCACCTGAAGCTACCTCTTGTTCTGTTCCGTCATCACAGTGGTCCAAACACAGGTGGTGCTTCTTTTTCTTCTAGGCAGCTGGCAACTTGGCATCTGCAGTAGAGTTGCTCCTTGCACGCTTCCTCCCTTACACTGGATCCCCACATTTAGCACATACCATTACTTACTTACCCTAACCCTTTGCAGTAATATTCAAACATTTATTTAAATTAAATTTTTTCTGTTTCTATAAAGGTGTGAGGGGAGCAGATTGCTCATTAAATGCAGTCTGTTGTATTAACGTGAGCTGCTAGGCAAGCATATTGTCACCCCTCAAGAGTAAAAATAATTTTGCCATTCTGCTTTCACAATAGCCAGAGGTCTTAATAAATTAGAGGGTAACCATACAGCAACAGTTAGAAAGTCTTGTTTTGACCCCTCCTGACTCAGTTTTTTTAAGAACCCTATTGAGCAGATTCAAACAATAAATTACTACTTTTTTGGGGGCACAGTGATAGCCCTCAGGCAGCTGCCCAAAACCTGCATTTGTAGGTCACCATCTTGTTTAATTCAGTGTACCAAGATGTATCATTAAAGCCAAATGTCAGGTGTTCCACATTACAAAATACATCATTGTTTTCATGTCAAGACCAGGAGAGGGATTCTCCTTCCTTAAAATGTTTCAGCTCCACTTCTTCTGCTCACGCCAGCCTGCCCCTGCCAACACTAGCCTCCCACGTTCCCCCACCAATTCTTCCAAATAAATTTGCCATCATCAACCACCCCTCTGTGTCTGTGTCAGCTATAGGGTGCCAAAACACTTCAGTTGTAATAACTGAATGCAGCCTCAATCTCCTTCCAAAAAATGTGTTAAAATTATATTGTGGACAATAGTCTGTTAAAATTCTAAATCACGTACTATGAAGGAAGGGAGTAGGTTTACATTATCGTTTGCATCTAACAGTTCTGTGCAGGAAAAAAGACCGGGACAAATTATGTGTTGAATTGATTCAGTGAGGGACAGTATATTTTATTTTTCAAAATAGGTCACAGATCACATATCACACCTGATCAAAAGTATTTTTCAATTAGTTTTGGTATTCCATCTCTGCTGCAGAGCAGTGCACTGCTGCTTAAACTTTGCTTTTCCTCCAACGAGAGTCCCAAATGGGAAACTGTGTTTGTCAGACTGTCTGAAGGGGATACTACCATATCAGCAGAGCAGTAACATAATGCACATCGGACTATAGGGCAGGTAGATTTTTTTCATGTAGCATTATTACTTAATTCTAATTGAATTACGGGTTTATTTTCGTAATGTTTTTTCCACAGGATATTATATTATGACTTTATTCTTGACTGTTCAGAGAATACAGATATGTGAGATATGTTTTAATGTTCAGAAAGTTTTGAACATGAGCAGAAATCTTGCTTAATAGCTGCGATTAATTTGCTTAGTGTTAATTACTGTGCAGGGCATACTTTTATCAGACTGGATCAGTATATTGCTTCTTTATTTTGGCTCAAGTTTGGCTGCTCAACGAGAGCTCTGAGACACTCCGGTATCAAGTTGTACAACTGATCAATATGTTTATTTGAATGCCAACAGAAGCTGATGGTGTCCAGTGAGGTTATTGACAAGAGTGATGCATCCAGAAAATACTGACCTGAACCTATTAACACAGCACTATATTGCTAAAATAGGATTTTAAAAAGCTGACGCTCATATAAAAGAATTTCTGTTTGCACATACAACTGAGATGACAAAGAGACAGTAAACACATAAGTGAACAAACATGCTTCTCCATGTGCTTCTCCATGTGTTACTTGAAACTTGTTACTACCCACCCCTGCATAAAAGCCAGTACACCCATATGAAATGGTTCTGTCCCTTTGAAGAAGCTACAGTTGTCAGATTAAACTCTTTATGGCTACTCCTACTCAGGTAATACAACTTCATTTATGATCTGAGCTTACTAATCCTTGAGGTGCTAGGTAGCTAGATGCCTGCTAATCTCTGCCCAGACTGAAATGAGGGCACTTAGACTGACCTCTATAGGTATGGACCCTTTCTGCAAGGAAAATGTCATAGAGTATTAAAGTCAACAAGGCCAGGACCTGGATATGTTTGTTTTTGTTGGACTCTCCTTTCATGCCTTAAATAGATTTTTGTCAAATACTCAGATGTGAAAACATAAAAAGAACGTCGTAGTCCTGTCACATCATCTCTCATCTGATTATGATTCTTGACATTAATAGATATTTTTGCTGTCACTGTTTTTTTTTTTCAAAGATTTCTATCTAAGTACTTATTTAAGAAGCTATGTCTGGACTTGGTAAGATATTTTGCTTTTATATATACAGTAACCAGACACGGACAGCGGTTACTAACAGCAACCACCCCGTTGGCTCAGTGTGCAAGGCCTTAACCAAACACGTGTGGACAGACAGCGGCAGAAGGTTTTATGTGTACTTTTTTTGCCACCATAGCTGTTTAATGCTAATTTATGTTTTTGCTTCCTGTATTTTCTCGCTGGAGCATCCAGTTGTCTGGAATCACTTAAGTTTGTCCTCAAAATGCATCGGCAAGATAAGCCGCAAGATCATTTTCAGAAGGATTGTCTCATCAGTTGGCAGCAGCGAAATAGCCTGCGTCTGCGGTGCTTGTGCATAAATGTGTGTCTTTGCTTTGAACTGTAGGTTTC
Source organism: Cephalopholis sonnerati (assembly GCA_019142605.1). Taxonomy (NCBI): domain Eukaryota; kingdom Metazoa; phylum Chordata; class Actinopteri; order Perciformes; family Serranidae; genus Cephalopholis; species Cephalopholis sonnerati. Next base: position 12,809,011 of record JAGQAX010000015.1, on the reverse strand, counting down.
AACTGTGCGCTGCTTTACATTGTGTGTACTGTATGTGCATATGCAGTAGACCTCTAACCCTGCTTTGTGTGTGTGTGTTTCAGGTAATAGCTCGTTTAAAGAGAGACATCCAGTCTCTAAAGGAAGAGCTGGCCATGGTTACGGGAGAACAGAGAGATGACCAGCTTACTGCGGAGGAGATCCAGAAGTACGTCACCTCATGATCCGTGATTCTTCGTCACTTTAATCCAGGCAGTCTCTCAACATAACCTAGATGGCCTTTGATGCCTTCTCTAGATTTAAACATAACAGATGAAGGGAGACAGCAAACTGTCTGAGTCTGATTTAACTTCTTCCACTCCCACACCTCTCTACCATACGCCCAGTATTGTCTTTTTTTAGGGGGGTCAAGGAGGTTAGCAGTTCAACAGTATATGTCACATGGGAGTAGTATACATCTTCTGACAGACGAGAAGTTGAAGATTAATTTGATGTGCAGTTCAACACTTTGTATCAAGTGTTTAAGTCACAACTATGTAATTAACATTGTGTTATAGTTAAGCACCTATTTAACTTCTAAAGTTTAGAGTGGGGATGTTATCGTAACCACTGATCATTAACTGCAAAAAATATTTTTGACTGGTTGCACATGTTGGTCTATAAGTCGATTATGCTACTCTTCAGTTTACTTCACTGTGCACCACCGGTGTCTGTTGGGAGCTAGCTAGCAGCATTGCATATTTGGCAATTACCGCTTGCAATACCATCCCAACCCAGCAGCATTACTGTGGAAGCATTGTGTCCAAGCCATGATCACCCTCAGTGACCTTGCAGTAATTACCGAATGAGCAATGCCTCTAGCCTACAGCGTCAAAACTCACACTGAGTCTATGGAGTGTCACAATACAAGAAAGGCCTCTTGTAGTTCATGTCACGTTTTTTTTCCTAAAAAATAACTGGTAATCCATGCTGTGATTTGAAATTAAAAACTTTTGACATTTGGAAATTTCGGTAAGTATCAAATTTTTTAGTGATTGGATAGTGAGCACTTCTGTTCAGGAATTTCCTTAGAAACCCCCTTATTGTCATTATACCTATAAAAGCCATCCATCCCCTGAATGCTTGGGGTCTCTAGTTTGTGGCTGTAAAGTTTGATGAGGCTGTGATTATCCTAGAGGTCACAATAGGTCATTTTATACAGAAGTATCCATTTCGAAAAAATGGTCTCACTACAAGGAAATGGCTACTATAAGGGCTAACATCATCACAGATGAATAAAGTCTGGCTCATTGAATTCACAAGAGTCTCAGCTTTCCAGTTATACACAATTCAGGCAATTCCAATACTGTTTAGGGGCCCAGTATGGAGAAATTCAAATTCCAAGGGGAAAATAACACATTTGTACTGCATGCAAAAAAGCTGCATGGTTTTTGCCAAAAACTGCATGGGTCTAGCACAAAGTGGGCACGTCTGTTAAGAGCAGACTTGTGGGAAGACTGTTTATGCACTTCCAATAAAACCCATTTTCATTCAGATACCTTGAGGTGAGAGGTCAAAGGACCCCTGTGAAAATGGCCATGCCAGTTGTTGTCTCGCTGAAACTTATCTTAACTTTGGAGCGTTATTCTGCCTCATTCCTGACAAGCTAGCATGATATTGTCGGTAACAATAGGTCTTCTAGTGTCATGTGATACCTGTATCTTCACTCTAAAACTCACTCTGCTACAGTCTCTGAGAGGCAGTAATGTTGGCCAAGGATGTAGGCGTCTTAGTTGAGTGGAAAAGGTTAAATAAGAATGTTCTAGAGGAGCTCACAGGAGGCCCTTTGCCACAGGATCATAGGTTGTACAATATGAGTGTGTTTGTGTGTGCATAATGTTATGACCTCTGTGATCCAGTCATCTCAGGACAGAGCAGATGTGAATGGTAATGTGTTGGCCCTGTCAGCCCTCTAGGATGTTTACAGTGCACCTCAGACCCTTGGAAGAGAGCAGATGGTCTTTTTTTGGACTCTGATTTGTGTTTGTAATGCTCAAAACCCCGAGATTCTTGAGCAAATATGTTTCGTGATTTATAAGTATTTGGGGTTTGCCTGAAGTGCCTACATAACTTATGCTGTTGGCTATGCATAGATACTGAGTTGAAACCTCACTCACTGAGGCTTAACCAGATCTAATGGAGTTTCCCAGGGCTCTGCTTCAGCCAGGACTGCTTTATTTCTGCTCTTATACTCAAATGACAGAGGGACTCAGCCAGTCAGGGCCAGAGTTCAGGCCAGAGGTTCCATCAAGGACTTGGCACATCGCCGCTGCAGTGCTGATGTATTTACCGCGCCTTAGTCCCCTCAGTCCGCCTTTTTATTATTTCCTCTACCCGGGTGATTATCCTCGATTTCCCCCTGTTTGTGGTTAAAGTCACACAGGGAACCTTTAATGATGTCTGTTGTGACCACACTCACTGGACATGCTGACTTTTTCTGTTGCTGTTTCCTCTCCAGTTTATTCCTTGAATCATCCCCAGTGCTGAGTGATTTCACATATCTTTGCTTATTAGCTGTCACATTTCCAGACGCTCATATATTCTCAGGCGTACAGATTTTAACCTTTCCAAAAGAAAATTTTTCTGCCGTCAGTGTTTATTAACATCCAGTATCAGTCCATTCCCATACAAGCTGAAGTCAATTTAAATTCATTTTCTAAATACAATATTAGTTTGCGCCATTTGCTACATAACACATCACCTCACACCTTGGAAAGAATATCTGGAAACGATCAGATTCTAGTGTTTGAAAGATGATGTTTTTTCTCTCACAAAATATTGTGCATGGCACTGAAGGGCATTCTCCAGAGTCAAACTTTGTATGCAGTGCCCTGAAAGAAGACCGCTCCGTTTGTTTTAAGTCCTTCGTCATGTAAACCTAGCGTGTTTCTACACTGAACATGTTGCAGTGGAAAAATAGAAACCGCACGTTGTCGTGCCTACATTGGATCCGTCTGGACGGTTGCCTGTTGGTCTTTTCCAGTGGCCGGTTCCAGAGGTTGAAGAACCAATGTTTGGACTATCATCCAGTGATAGTTTATCAACAGGCCGGCCCAGTGGAGCTGGAACACACGTTTAAGTAAATAGTTTTCTTTGACCAGACCCACATTTTAAACATTAGAAGCACTCCTCAAATATAAATATTAACTGTTTGAGTGCCTGTTGAGCCTGTGCTAAGTGTGATAGAGAAGGACTGTGACATGGAATGTGGCATTGGTTTAAGTTTTGGTAGGTTATTAGAAATTTTCTGTGTGTGTGTGTGTGTGTGTGTGTGTCTGTGTGTTTAGATTGGAAGAGTTAGTCAAGGCCTTTCTAGACGACCCTGATCCAGACGTGACACTGTCATTGGGACCAGACATGAGAAAAATCCAGTACTGTTTCTCCCTGCTAAAGGTAATATATTTCCAGTAATCTTTCCATGTACATTATCTGCATGAAAGTCTCTGTATAACCGTCTGCGTCTCTTCTCCCCAGCCATCCATTGTTTCCTGTTTTTATTTCCTCTCCTATCCATGACGAGATCTATGGGCCATTACCATGGTAGCGTAGCAGCAGAAGATATTTTCAGTTCAGGTTGCTATGCTGGTTGATTGAAATGGATGGTTTGATTCTGTTGGTTGATGTTAGTATGGAAGCAAAAAAGGGACGGAAGTATTTGAATTTTAACATGTTAGAATTTAAACACCACCAGATTCATTGCATTGAAATTTTTCAGTGTTCATAAGTTCAGATTGCTTAAACTTAACCAGTTAAATTTAGATCCAAAACTTTGTGATTAAAAATCTGGGTACCTGGTACTGTATTGTCAAGGTTCAGCTCAATAGAGGACCCAAAGGCAGAGTGGTAGGCAGGCAGGTGGTTTAAACAAAAGGCAAGCTTTAATGCAGCTTGTAAAACACCTCTAAACAGGCAGGCAACCAAACTGAAGATACAGGCAGACGTAACTCGAAGTCCAAAAGAAAGAAGAACCAAAACTGAACTGAAAACAGACCAGGATGGCACGATGATCATGGGGAAGCAATCCAACAAAGTACACAAAAGACTGACACAGGCAGGGTAAAAACAAACAAGGGAATGACACCATGCATGACCACAGACAAACTGACAAAGGACAAAGGGAAAGTCACAGGTATACAGATATACACAGAGAGCTAAGTACAAGAACAAGACACAGCCGGACGCAGGCACAGGCAAAAAGGGTGTATGAAAACAGGCAAAGGCAAGATATGACACAAGTAGTGACCTTCAGAATAAAGCAGGAAACAAACTATATACAAAACCTAGGAACATAACAATCGAGCCTGAATGCAATCAAGCCGACTTCTGGCCTATCAGAGCACATTCTGTCAGTCATGTGATCCAATAAAGTGGCTTGAAAAACCCAAAGATGACTACCAGGGACAACGACAAGCCTGTCTGGTTTGTGCTGTTTGTGTACAACCTGATTGTACTCTAGCCTATCTCATGTTGCTATTTTAATTTTTTTAGCAGGATTTTTTTTTTAATCTGAATTTGACCAGTCAAATTTGATTGATGCTTTATTTGATTTTTCTTTAACTTAATTTATTTGTCAAGTCAAATGTGACTTTTTTATTTATTTTTTTTGAACTTGAATTTTTGGATCTGAATTTGACCAACTGAATTTGAGCAACCTGAATCTTTTTTTTTTTTTTTTTTTTTTTTTAATTCTTAAACTTAAATGATATGATTCTGATAACAATGAAAAAAATGGAATTTGGCTCTTAAAATCAAGAAATGTTTTGATCTCAAAGAGGTGAATACATTCAGATGTGTGGTGTCAGTAAAATGTCAGTGCTGTGAATTCAGTGGTGGTCTGTGGCTGTTAAAATGTATATACTTATGTCTCTTATTTGTTTCAGTGTGTCAGTGCTTTATTTTCACAGTGAAAGGCTGGAAGATAAAGACACAGAACACATTTGATCAGTGAGGTGTCAGAACTGATCTCCGCACATTTCCCTCCATCAGCTCAGCAGTGACCAGCTGACCAATCACCTCCTCTAAACAGCTCCCTCTACTGTCCTCTGCTAGAAAATGCTTTACATTTGAGTTAACTAAAGGTCTGTAGATGGTTACTGTATCATCGAATATCATAGGTAGAATTTTATCACTTTTTTTTCCCAGAAAAGGCTGATGAGAAAATGATGTTATCCACAGGCCTAACCATAACCTAACTGTATATTGTGTGCCTAATTTTTGAGGTTATGGATAGAAAGTGAAAATAGTTTAAAATCCAGTGATGCCCAATTATTTCCAGTGCTGCTGATTTTCCCACAGCCTGTAGTAAGTCTAGACACTTGGTGTTTTTTCAGTTATTTGCCATCTAATTAGAGGCGAGGTGTTATGTGACATGCATGTGTTCAAACCAGAACTTCTAAAGAATTTGCACAACAGCTAAAAGACTTAGCTGAGACATACCTACAAACAACACACTAGTCTGAGCTCCTTTTGTTGTTGTGTTTGTCGGTGCAGTATGTCTCCTATAAAATGGTTTTATAAATGAGAGCTGAAATAATTCAGCAAATGGATCAGTTGATGAACAGAAAATTAACCACCAATAACTCATGAATAGTAAAATAAACTCACAACTTAAGCAAATTAGCAAGCTAACCTGCAACTGTGATACTTGGGAACTGATACTCAGACTTGTTTCAGTTAATGTCATAATTGTGTTTCCTTTGTATTTTTCATAAAAGTGGAGTCTGGGCATTATTTTTGGTTTCGCTCAATGCCCAATTCACTGACAATTTGTCATGCAGACTGCTGTGGAAAAAGGTTGTAATTATGTGTTGGTTGCCAAATGTTTGTAGAAAACACAAATTCTTAAAGTTTTGGTTTTGGAGAAAGTCAGATCAGTTATAGACTTTGTTCAACATTTCTCAAACAGCAGCCGATGGCCCACTGCTGCTAAATGAACATAGGGAAAACACTGCGGTGCTCACACTGTTCTTGCACTCTGGTTTGGTTGGAGTTGGAGCAGCCACCAGAAGCAGTTCCAGATCCCACTTGAATGTCTGTTTATCTCTCCTTCAGTTTGTTATGATCCGCAAACTCTATCTCCTGTTCAGTTTACATTCCTCTGAGCATCACCCGAGTCACACTTCAGTGATTCTGTAGGAATTTGGATCTGGTTTGAATTTAATTTCTGTCTTCTTTGTTCTCGTCAGTGGCTAGCTCTTTCATGCTTAACACTCTGCTTATCCTTGGTTAAGGATGATGTTTAAGCACCGTGCATATCTGCAGTTTTATCTTTTCAGCACTATGCGCTTAGACGTGCAGTTTGACCCTGATGATTTACCACTGAATGTATGATGTCACACTGCAGTGATGGCATCCTAAGCCCAAACTCCACTATCTTCTTCACTGTGTTTCCAAACAGTGTATGTCCCCAAAACCTTCTTGAATCCAGCCTCATCCGTCCTCTGTGCCTTTCTCTTCTACTGTGTCTTCTTCTCCATGTGGAAAAAACTGCAATCCTTTAACATGTTTCCCACCTGTCTTTAAACCTGGAGTATCATTGAAATTTTAGAGTTATATGGCAGACAGGGAAAAGAGGGGAATATAATTAATGTTTAGGGAATATAAGGGAATTTAGAAGAGCACCACTTTCCAGGATGATACCACAGTGTATTTTCCAACTTGTTTACATTCATGGCATTAGATGGTTGTTTATATTTGACATGTTTTTCCGAAAAGCAAACCCAAGTGTAGGAGACAGTAGTCTTTCCTGTGGACTTTTATTGAGATACAAAATAATAAACTTAAGTCATGGAAAGCCCCTGAGATGCAAAAAGTCAGAGATGTTGTGAATTTTTTACACCAGTTTTTTGGTTTAAAATTGTATATTTATGAGTTGCTGTAACTTGAAAACATCATTTGATGGAATGCAATTCTTAACAACCTGTTTATGTAATTCTTAAAAAAAAATGTATATAACTATATCCCTCCAAAGAAGGAAAAAAAAGAAGCCCTCTGAACTTCCAATAAAGGTCAACAATCTTTTTTCTCTGTAATTTTACAGATAATGATCATGGACAAACAAGGTGGAGAAAATAGGCAGAGCGATGGGCGGGCATCACCAGCAGCAACAGTGAGGGAAGCCACAATTCAAGACTGCTGCCACTGTGCATCAGAAGTGACCAGATTAAAGGAGATGATGACGCAACGTGATAATGAGATCAGTATCCTTTGACGTGTACGACCATCAGGCTGTTGATCATCAGGCTATAAAACATGAGTAATCTGGCTAAGTTTGCTCACTTCCTGGATGTCCAGCAGAAGAAGAGATTTCTGCCACAGAAATGACATTCCTTCTGTTATATAAGTGAAATATTTTAATATTTCCATGAACAAGTCTATAAGGACTTGGAATCCATCAGTTGTTGGTCTGACAATGATATAGCCCCTGGGGGCAACACTGTGTATTTGGATATTGAGCGAGCCAAGACTTCCTCTTCTGTGCGCTGGCCATTTTGACTATCTCTATAAACAGATATCTGCATGTAATTGCAGATACATTTTTTGCAAAGCTAATAAAAGGCTAAATTGTCACCTGATGAAAGCTGATGAGTTACGAGATTGAATTTTGACCAGTGCATTCTGGATCTTTTGCTTTCCACATGTACTGTTTACCTGCTGCTCAGTCATGATGGCTCAGTACTACTCAGATAACAAACAGCAATCAAAGCACTTCGGATACTAAAATCTTGTCCCATCTAAATCTTGTTTCCATATAGATTCTGCATTCATATGCATATATCTGTTTAAAGAGATTAGTATGGTTTAGATACATGCAGCCAGTACTAGAAGTGACCAATTTTACATTGCGCATATAAGGTAATGCTAAAATCCCCAGCTATCATACTGAAAGCATTTTACTGTAAGTTTTTAGATGTAAAGCAGAGATGCTGTGTATATACATAAATCGGATTTCAGTGCCAATACTGTCATTGCATTTTTTGTATGGCAGTCTCAAATATTGGTATCTGTGAGTCCTTTGTTTATCATTGTGCTATGCTTAGTAAGACTGAGACTGCAGTGTGACACAGCATTGTTTACAGAACAGCTTAACCTACTCTCAGTGAAGCATTGATTTTCTATACCTGTTCTAGGTTTGTTCAGATCTCTCTTACTGCTGCTGTAGTGTGTAGCACAAAACAAAGTGTACTGCTGGATTCACAGTGGTGCAGGAGTAAAGCTCCTGTTTACTACCAGAGAGACCCAGGTTTGACTCCCAGTAGCGGTACTTTAGGCTTGTTTGTGGAAATTCAAGACAGCGAGAGTTCTCACCCTTTTTACCTCACTGTGACTGATTGGTTGGGGCGCCTGCATATGTAGAGTGGAATTGAAGGAGATGGCTTAAAAGTGAAATAGTAAAGGTTAAAAGAGGCAGCTGGCAACACTGAGGGAAGCACACTGGAGTCTGCACACTGGAGTCTGCACCCTCTCCAGTGCACTTTGGGAATTTGCATTCCAAATTGATAGAAAATGGGGGTAAAATTAGCAAAAATAAATTGAGCTGGTTTCCTCTCTAGATTGTGTCTGCTTCCAACCTCACAGTTTAATAACACTTTCTGTTAAGAGTCAAATCTTCATTAGCAGAAGGATATTTATCCTAAAGTAAATCTGCCTGTGTTATTGCATAGTTGGATTACAGCTCTTCTACACACACATAAATTATGAAATGTAAGTAGACTTGCATTCATCACCTCTGCCCTAAAATACACATAAAATGTTGTTTTAATGTGTATGCTCAGAAAGATCTTCATCTAATGACTGCAGTTAATCATAATTACTATTAATCATAATCATGGTATTTGCATTTGAATATGATATTTCTAATAGCTTTATGGGATTACTCTTCCCTCAACCTCTCTTGCTGCGGCTTGTCATTAGATCACAGCACATTAGTCGGAAAATTGAGATGTCTGCTTGATTATTTAGCCACAAAAACCTCAGCTCTCCAAAATAAATAGAATATTATCATGCCGATATTTCACCGTAGTATTTCTTGGACCAAGTGTGTGTAATGTGAAATCCTCTCCTCTTTGTAGATTTTCCCTCTCAAGATGTCATACACTGATTTTCACATGATGCAAATGGAATTGCCAAAATTGGTATTGTGCGTGTTTTAAAGGTCCATATTTCGGCCAGTAATGCATACGCTTCACTGACCATACTACCCTTATGTTCTTTCATTGTGAAGTTTGTATATAAATTTGCAGTAGCCTAAACTGTCAATCCCTCAGTCAGGGTGGTCTGTCTGCAGCCTGTAACACTATAGTTTGGGTTGACCAACCCTGTAGGGATGACATCATTTCCAGCCAGAGCCCTAATAACCTTCTAGATTCAGACGATTTCTACAACTTAAGCTTGTATCCGCTAGCTAATCACCATGCTTTCCATGTCTGTGTAACTGTCCCACTCCCTGCTCTGCTAAAACAGTTACTGGTAGCCATCAGTTCCTGTAGTACAGGCTTACTGTTCCCAGACTGACTCTGAGTCCTCACAGGGTTAATTATGGTGAGTTCCCTGTAAAACAAAAGATTTTATCTCAACCCTCTGCCACTGTGTGTTCCCATGCATGGTTGACTCTGCATGGGAGTGGGCACCTGGTAATGCTTAGTTGACTCTGCTAGAGTTATGACACATCCACCACTAACATGATGATAGACCAACAAGGAGAACTAACAAACACTGCTGACTTTAAAGGAACACTTCACCCCCACAGTGACCATTTGTATATCAATTACTCACCTTGTGTTATATTGAATTAGTGAAGGAAATTTTGTTTTTCTTGCATGCGTCCGGTGAACAAAGAATCCAAAAGCAGGAGAAAATTCTTGATGAATTGAAGTAAACGATCCACGTTTAACAACACCAAGACTATAGCCAAACCTCTGTTTACAAAATCGCACTCAACTTTTGCATTATAATCCAAGTCTCATTATCCAGCATTCACATGCATTTTAACTAAAACCATCCTTTTAAAACTGAACTAAAAGTAAAATTTACCTACGCTCTCTTCAAAACCAGACTCCATTGACAAAAATATTGATTTAACCTCGTAAAACGTGGGAGCTGCTGGTCTACCTCTGCTTCGATCTGTTTTTTGTCTTGTGTTATTGTGTGACTTTGGTGTTTTAAAGGGTTATTTTGGATTCACCAAACACAAACAAACTAACTGATTTAAGCAGCAGTAGACCAGCAACTCCTGTGTTCAGCAGGGTAAAATTACTGTTTTTGTCAATGGAGTCTGGCTTTAAAGACAGCATAGATGAGTTTCACTTTCTGCTCAGTTTCTGGTTAGAAAGGGCTGTCTGTTTAGGAAGTAAATGAGACTTGGATTATACAGCATGAGTTGTGTGAGAGTTTGTAAACAGATGTTTTACCCTTTTAATCCAATTCATCAAGAATTTTCTCAGTTTTTTTGGATTCTTTGTTCACTGGTGGCACGCTAGACAGTTTTTCTTAATAGATTCAACACAGGGTGAGTAATTAATACACAAACGGTCATTATGGAAGTGAAGTATCCTTTGAAGTGCAACATTGTACATGCATTTGTAATGCCACCTAAAAATGCCAGGTGGCATTTAGAATTTTTCTGATTTTGTCACTGTTGTAAAACGTTATACAGTCAAGCCTCTGAAGTATGTCTTAAAACTATGCTTTCACGGGTTTTTGTAAGCCTTTGCTAACAATCTACAGAAAATCCCAAAGTGGAGCAGCAATGGTGGAACGCATCCAACACCCTCTAAATGAAACCCTATGCATTCATACTGTTTATGCTGTTGATTACAGTTATTGTCATATGGTTATTGGCAGATGCAAGAACCAGAGCTGCTTTGAAAATGTGTCCTTGTTGCTGCATTTCAGAGTTTGTCACCCAACAGCATCACATTCACAAGCTCTCTTATTAAAATAGAACCTGGAAAGCAAATATTCGGCTCACAGGTTGTCAAAATAATGAAATTAATTGGGTAGTTGCTTTTATTATGTTGTTATTTAGCAGCAAACTTCTGAAGTCTTGGTCTTAGATGCTCTCATAGGTGTTACTATTGTTTACTGGCAGTAATCCAGGGACATGAAGTAACATGGTTACATTTACAGGTAGAAAAAAATGGTAGTATTCACAGCTAGCAGATTATTCCATTTTATTTTCTTTTGGCTCACATACACTGTTGAATGTATCCAAGAAATGTTTGGCTAATATTAAATCAGAATTGCAACAGTGATAAGGCACAGAAGTTATCTCAGTGTGTTTACTAAATTGGCAAAGGTTTCCTGGATTCCCTTAGCAGCTCTGGCCATTGTTCAGTATGATTTCTTACACCAAGACATGAATGTTCCAAATCCCAATCAATCAAAATAATGGCATACAATTTCTTGCTCAAAGACTCTACAGTCTCCCATACTGAAAAAATCTCTGGCTCATACCTGTAGTAGTTAATGTAGTGGGATAAAGATATTTAGCTCCTCATTTTAACACAGTAACACAGTAAATTATGTGGACATCTACCTGATGGACGAGTACAAACTTTGTCGTCCATAGACAATGCACCCTAATGTCTTTGGCAATCCCTTGACTTTTTGTTCAGCGCTTCAAGCAGGCTGACATTTTCTGCTTTATTGGTCAGAGAAGGCTGTGGAGACAATAAGGATGGCAGGCATTATAACTTTACTTTGCTTTCGTTGTGTTTTAGTGCTGAGAAAACATTATGTATATTTAACTACTTTTATCATGTTTCCTGACATTTCAACATGTTGATGGCTTTAAACCTTGTTTGGACCTCATAATTAGATTTTTTTTCTGGATCTGATGAAACAGTGGCTCATCGAGCTTGATATGTAATCATCATTACTGGTCCTGTTATAGTGTTCATGAATATGAATTAGGATGGATTTACTGTTTGCTGGGTTCTGTCACTTGATTGTGACTTTGTGAGTCAGCTGTGTAGCTCATCCACATGGGTTTTGTGAGAATTTTAAGTTCAAGCATAGATGCAGCCAAGACTTTAGGTTTGCTGCCAGCTGCATACTATATTAGCATATATGCAAATGAGTGCTGATTAAATGAAATTACCGAAATCGCTCCTTTTGAAGTTTGGAAATGTTTGCCTAGTCTTGGATGAAACCGATTATAACCAAATCTTTTATTTAAAAGATAGAATAGTTCCATTGACACAGCTCACATTAGCATTGGCACGTCTTTGGTGTCTTTTGAATGACTGGCATTAGTCAAGTGTTTTTCAGATCTCTATGCACTGGAGCATACAAATTTGACAGTGTTTACAAAAGCAGTTGTTCTGGGGCCTCATTGACTACTCATCCCTCAGTTTTCATTCAGGTCACGCATTCTGTTACACATTTTGTTTTGGCTCTGTAATCACCATGCTTATGCTCACCAGAGGTCACTGATCATAGGTCTCATTTCCTTGCCAGGGTCTGTTTGATATGTGCATGTTGACAAGCTCAGCCTAATGAAGTGCTGGAGCTTAGGACTGCATGTCTTAATTTTGTCTGTTCCCAGGAGTGGTGATGGTCACTTTTAGTGTCAGCACAGGCTGTGTGACAGAATTGTAAAAATTTTTTAAGCTCCTTAGCAATTAGGTGCAATTATTATTTAAAGCTTTAGTGCATTGTGTATCCTAAAATATGCAAAGCAAATATCGTCATTTCATAAAGCAGAGGGACAATATTTGAATTGCATATCTATGGCAAACTTAACTTTATCTAAATTAATAATATGATGTCTGAATTGGGCGTTACAACCCAAAGTACAACTTAACATTAGGACATTTGTCAAGATTTCTTGCTCTAAGCAAAAGTGTTGCAAAGATAAAAATGACAGAACAGGAGTCTGATTACAGAAACTCCCTAAGTCAAAAAAATCTTATCTCATTTTATGATGACATTTAAGATTTTTAGTATTACAAAAACATGTTTGCTAACTGCATTTAGAAAAAAAACTAAGCTTTGTGAAAATGTGGGGGTTCCCTATCCTCCTAAAGGTCTTAACTTAGATAATGGCATGAAAGCATGAGTGCCCACTGAAGAATTGAATTTCCAATTTAAGTTTCTGAAGTTGAGAAAAGATAGGGGGTGTAAAATAGGGAAAGACACAGCCATGAGTTTAGAAACTGCTTCTGTAAACTTTGAAACTTAAGTCAAAGGTCCAGTGTGTAGGATTTAGTGGCATCTAGCATTGAGGTTGCAGAGCTAAAACATCTACCATGTGCCAAATTTTGGGAGAACCATGATGGCCAACGCAAAAAATGGCCCTATTAGAGACAGTGTTAGATTTGTCCATTCTTGGCCACTGTAGAACAACAAGCAGTTAGGATATTTTTCTGTAATGAGGCCTCCGAGGCCTTCTCTTGACTGAAAGGTGCTGGTTCTGTTTAAGTAGACACTAACCGAGCAGCTTGTGGATTTGTTATTAGTAGCTTCACTCCAACAGTATTTGTTTTTGAGACACCCACACTGCTCAAACCATCCTTTAATACTGTAATTATAATCTAGCATCTTAAAAGATTTTGCATACTTGTATTGTATGGTACATTGAAATTGGAGCAATTTGTGGCACCGCTGAGATTGGCAATGCACCTTTTCTAGCTGTGGTAATTTTAAAGGCATTTCTTTATTTCCTGTGATGTCTGCTTTATTGGACAGTATAATAGAGAGTGACAAGAAAGATGAGAAGGAGAGATGGAATGCACATCATGAGCTGAGCTCGACCACATTTTGAGTGCATGGCATGTGAAGCAGCCCACAGGTCTGACGTGCAACCCCCAAGAGAAATTTTCATCCTATACTAGAAGTCTATGATGGTGTTCAGCATAAATGAAGATATCAGATGCCAGGGATCTCAATAATGGAAAAACCTGGTGAACAACAGTCTGAAGTAATGACTTGCATGAAACAATGACATAGGACCCGCAGAAACAGTCATATTTCTCTGTAAAACTTGGCTTCTATAGATCATTTGGAATTGTGTCGAGTTTAGATTTTGGCAGTTTTGAGAAGACTGCATGGTTGGTTTCATTGGAAACTGTAATTGGAGACTTGGTTCCCTCATGTTATTGTTCCCACTGACATCCCCTTTGTATTGGCTGACAGGAATATAAATTAACGTCTCCAGCTCCTTCAAAACTACGTCCATTCATCATCCAAAATAATGACATTCTGACTTTTTTTCTTTGAACATCCCAAATTATCTGCTGACCACCACAGTCTGGCCACAAGTAGATGTCTGCTAATCTCATGATAGGACCATGCTTGGAGAACAGACTAATGTGTTGTCTCTAAATTATGGGTTGTGATTAGGCCATCAAACACACTTCCATTTATAATGGAAAACCAGGCACACAGGGGGAGCTGAATGAATATTTTACGAGACTATAATGTTTTATTCATGTAGGTAATGCAAAGAAAGATCAAACTAAACGTTGAGCTGGATTTTTTTCACAAGCATACTTCTCATAGAATAACTTAAGCAAAGCTTTTGCTCCTTTACCTGCTAACATGAGCTTTGATTTCTTGCTTTCTGTTGACATCTTAAAAGCAATGTTGGCAACTCTCTTTAAAATGGCTTGATCATGTTTTTTCTGTATATAGTTTTCCCATGCAATTGAAGTTCACACAGTTACAATTTTCCCTCTGTCAGCAGTTCTGATTGCAAAGAAATTGCCTCTGCTAGCACCGTCTTCTCCTTCCTCACCAGTAAAGGAAACACTGGCAAATTATGAGACAATGGTTCCCTGGTCACAGACACAGAAGGCACCATCACCTCTTCTACAAAGGAACAAGAAATACAGACTTTAAAGTTGTTAAGCACTTTATGTTGTTGTTTTGCTTCTCTTTGTAGTCTGTGGTTCTGTGTCGCTTTGCAGCCATTTTGTGTTTCTTTGTAGTTGCTTTACATCTCTTTTTAGTCAATTTGTGTCTTTGTAGTCTTGTTTTGCTGATTGATGTTGTTTTGTGTCTCTTTGTGGCCATTTAATGTCTCTTTGTAGTTGCTTTACATCTGTGTGTAGTCTTTTTCTGTCTCTTTGTAGCTGCTCTGTGTCTTTTTGTAGTCATTTTGTGTCTCTTCGTAGTCTTTCTTTGACTTTGTGGTAGTTTTGTGCCTCTTTGTGGTCATTTTATGTCACTTTGTAGTTGCTTTACATCCCCTTGTAGTCTTTTTGTGCCCGTCTGTTGTTGTTTTGTGTCTCTTTGTAGTCATGTTGTGTCTCTTTTTAGTTGTTTTGTGTCTCCTTGTGATAATTTTTTGTCTTTTTGTAGCTGTTTTGTGTCTCTTTGCATTTACTGTGTGTCTCTTTGTAGTTGCTCTGCATCTGTCCTAAATTTATTTTGGGTCTCTATGTAGTTGTTTTGTGTCTCCTTGTAGTCATGTTGTGTCTCTTTGTAGTTGTTTTGTGTCTTTTTGCATTTACTGTGTGTCTCTTTGTACTTGCTTTGCATCTCATTGTTGCCACTTGTGTCTCTTTGTAGTTGCTTTGCATCTGTCCTAAATTTATTTTGGGTCTATGTAGTTGTTTTGTGTATCTCTGTGGACATTTCGTGCCTCTCTGCAGTTGTGTTGCATTTCCTCTTAGCCATTTTTAGTCTCTTTGTAGTGACTTTCCATCTCTTTGTTGTGTTTATGTCTCTTTGTGATCATTTTGTGTCTCTTTGTAGTTGTTTTGCCACTATTGTAGTCTTTGTGATTCTCTTTGTGTCTCTCTGATTTGTCCTTGTAACACTTTGCAAGTGAAGGCCAGACCCTGACACTTTGGGCCCCTGGGCCTGTGCCTGTTAGGCATGTTCAGTAATTCATCCATGCATAGAAACAGTGTGCTCCTGTAATACAGTACAAGTCACTCTTCAAGTCATGAAGCACAGCAACCAGGCGTCAATTTGATAATTGGATTTGAAAGTGCTGAACGAATCAGTGCTCTGCTGTATGCTTTATTATTGAAAAAGATGTGAGGCCAGCTGAAAGCAGTTTGGGCAGAAGGCAGTTGATCAAATACAGAATAGTGCTGTAGAGCTGGAAGCAAAGTACAGTACATGGAACAGAGGAAACGATTATAGTAAATTGTCCTCATGCATAGAGACATTGCACATGGAGAAGTGAAACGTGTCATGGCAATAAAAATGCGAACGGGATCTAAGAGGCAGTTCTTGCCTTTCAGCCTCCTCATGTAGACGCTCAATTACTCTGTCACACTTACACAGGCGCACCCAGACGAACAGACACAGCTACACTTGGATTCAAGTAGACAAACACATACATACAACATCATCAGTGAGAGAAGATTTTGTGGAATCTTGGTTGAGTATCTGCAGCCTATCTGGCTCCTCTTCTCTCCGCTGATTCATCCCAGACCATGGCATCTTCCTGAGCCCATAAGGTCAGACACTGAGCAGGTGTCTGCACTCTGTCATTATTAAAAGCCCACAATGGGGCCTGCTGTCTTAAAAAGAAGATTTCAACCTCTAAATGACCATTTGTATATCAATTGCTCATCCCTCTGCTACGTTTAATTTGTGAAGAAAACTTTTTTTTCCTCCGGTGTACGAAGTATCCAAAAAATTTTGAAAATTCTTGCAGAATAGAAGTCATAGGCAAACGCGTTTAACAACAGCTAACTGTAACAAAACATCCGTTTACTAACTCTCACACAGCTGGTGCAGTATAAACTAAGTCTCATTTATCCAGTTGTATGCTCAGTACTCCATTAAACAGACGGCCTTTTCTGACAGGAATTTAAACTAAAAGTTTGACAAAAACAGTAATTTTACCTTGCTGAAAGCAGGAGCTGCTCATGTTCTGCTGCCTCGATCAGTGAGTTTGTGTGACATTTTGATCACATAAAGGGTTAGTTTGGTTTAACCAAAGTCAAACAATACACTAACACAGGGTGAGCAATTGATATACTTCTGAAACTACTGATGTATTTGTACAAATGGTCACTGTTGAGGTGTAATATTCCTTAAATCACAATGGAAGCTCTCCTTCTCCTTTATATTGTCACCTTGGGGCTAACTTTCATGACAGTTCAATCAAAAATTAACTTTTTTGAATATTAAGAACTTTATTTGCCTGTATAACCTGAACCTAACCTCCAGTGTTGTTTATTTGTACATCAAATTTCAAGCACTGAACATCAATTGAAATAGGTCGTTTGATATTCATGTGTAATTGAGTGAATGATCTCTTTTTCCATACAGTATTTTGTCCAAAGAAAAGATGAGTAGAGGCCTTAACTCAGTGCCTACAGGTGTCCTTGTTACGATGTTGAAGAAGGAGAAAAAAAGGGCCCAGGATGCTGCTGCTCAGCTGGCTAACATCACCAACGGTCGTAGCCTGGCCTCCCAGAGTGCCTCGAAGTTGTCAGTAACGCCACCGCTGAGGGAAGGAAACACAGACACCATCTCACCCGACCACGAGGGACGAGCTATACAGTACATTAAAAGAGGTACTGAAGAAACTTCTATTTTATTTGCACAAACATTTTGAGTTTTAAAGACTCAAGATCATTTTACAGCCTCCAGATGTGGTGTGATAGGAATATGGTGTAACTCTCTTTGCAGTACAAAATGGGGACGATCTTGCCATGCAGATACGGTTTTGAGATATCAGACTAACAGACTAGTAACAATAAAAGCTGTCCACAGCAATGTGAGCTATCCAGAGTAGCAAGGATATTGTTCCTGGAAAAAGATGTTGCTGTTGAATCTTTGAAATGTCTTCTGCAAAAAACATCACGCCCACATTTATTGTATTGGAGTGGTGGGAAATTCTCACAACTGTGGCATATAACAATCTGCGTGGTTACAATACTGTGTTTTATTCACAGTTTTGTTTGTTGTTTTTATTGTTGTTTGTAGTTTGGGCGAACCAACCCTTTATGACTGCACTGTTCAAGCAGCATGTTGTCTCAGTGGTTTTTATTGTCATTCATAGCAAGAAGGTTCTAGGTTTGAATCCTACCAGGTCCAACTGTGGCCTTTCTGTAAGAGGAACATGTTCTGTCCGTGTTCTCATGTGCATTATAGGTGTAAGGTGATACTCCTCAGAAATGAGTTAGTCCTTAGCACTGCACTGTTGCTGCTCACTGCTACTACATAGTAAGATTGGTCAAAAGTATCTAATGGGAACTAGTAGAGTGCTGGTATAAAATAAACACTTTTCCAGATGTTGACTCCATTAAACATGACAGTTAGTTTTTCTGACCTGGAAGAAGCTAGGACTTTGTTATAAATTAAGCGCTAAGAGTACAGACACATAATCTTTCTCAATTGAAATGCGGTCATGCTGATTTTCACTGTGCCTGTGGGGCATGACAAATCCTTGATTTCTGGATTTTACTGCACAGCGAAGAGTCTGACATCCCGCAGCTCCCAACATTGTCTTATTTCTAAACAATGTCATCAGTGGGATTGCATGATGTATTGGGAGTTTTCTTTCAGAGGTCGTTCAAGTGTCCTAGTGTAATCGTGTCGGCAGTTCAACATTGGACAGTACAGAATATTGAACCTGTAATTTGCTACTGATGAGTTTAAAACCTATAATACTTGCTGGAAGCTGAAACAGAGACCAGAGGGCCAAGAATGCTGTAGTGTAAACACAAGAGACACTACTCTGACCTGACGGGGAATAACATACCTGGATCCACTACATTTGAGAAAACATCTAATACAAGGATACATAGGCTTATATATCTCTATATCTATAACCAAACATGCCGGAAGATATTTACAGTGGGTGTTTTTTTGGTGCATATATACAAATATTTTGCAAATATGATCTAATTAAATGGTTTTCTCAGATCCAGACGCAGGAACTGGCAGATTACTTTTACATGTGGTCTTGAACTGAGTGTTATCACAGTGTTACAGTTGATTAGGTTATCTGCATGTAGTTTTGCCATGGCACGTTTCTTCAGAGGGTCTAGACTTTAATGAAAGTGCAATAAAGTCTCAGAGATGGCAGAGTAAGTAGCAGAGGCTTCAGACTGCAACTTCTCTTGGATTGTCAGTCTACTTGTAACTTTCTTCGACATGAACTTGGTTTAAATGTAACAGGAATGTGGACTTTGCTGGAAGTCAAGCCAATCAAGCTTTGGAATATGCTCCCTAACCAGCGGCAGCATTTATTTGGCTTTTCCTGTTTAATTTTGGTTAAGTGGAGCCTTAAGTGTGATGATAAACCTGAGCCCTTATAACGAGCTCGGTCATAGCCATCGGGCACAGGAGTATGAGCCAGCAACTCATCACACTGAGGCCGCGCTCCTGTCTGTGCTAACCACAGCTCCCTCATCCTTTTCGACATTTTTGTGTAATGGTGCCCAGTGCGGTAATAAGGCCAGCAGAGAGGTAATTGCAAACAGGGTCTCTGAAAGAAGAGCCTATTAAAAAACAAACACATGTTTGAACTCGGTCCAGTCAGAATTAGTAAGCGAATCAGTCATTCATCGAATGGACAATGAGGAGCACTGTGATGGATGGCCATAAAGCTGTGGTCTATAAAACCACTGATAAATGATGTGCCATATGTGTTAGTCTCTCCCAGTGGTGCGTTATCTAATATGGAGCAAGCATGATCATTTGGGTCATCTCACCAGACGATTTGTTTTCACCTGCCCCGCAAGTCCTCTTTCTTTCTCTCTTTCTGATTTCATGGGTCGTGATGACCTCCACGGGTTCGGCTTCCATTTGGTTGACCTTTGGCTGCGTGACATCTGCTGCTTTACAACCACATACTTAGACAATGACGGTGACTATTATACAATACTGTCTGTTTGTGTTTTTATCAGCCCAGTCACCAGAAGAAAATGTTGACATTGTACATTTCTGCAAACCACAAATACATAACATTTGCAGATTTCACATGTATCATATCAGTGTTTCTAAAGTGGCATAGTATATGAGCTGACTTTGTCATCTGGTGGTGGGGGAGATGGTGGATAGGGCGAGATGCCTACCAAGCTGCAGACCACTGTTCGAGACCAACAAACAACAAAACTGGCTGTGATTAAGCATATCATTGCTGTGTTTGCAGCAGCTTTTTAGGTACCAAACATGGCTGTTTTGTAGTGACCTGTTGCTGTTTTTCAGACGAGGATAATGCCACAAAAAGCAGTTGTTTTTTTAATGAGACGCCACTGCTTGTCCTGCAGGTGGTTGTTTTTCACTGAAACATACCTGCTTTTCCAGCCGGGAGAGGCACGAATAGTGGTTTTTACTGACACATCGTTGTGTTTGCTGCAGGGATTGTGCCCCAAAACTGCGTATTTTAGGCCAAAGCATGATCTTTTCCAAACATAACCAAGTGTTTTTTGTGCCTAAACCCAACCCCACATTAACCACAGCATTACAGAAACAAAAAGTTTTAACATACACTATATCATAACACGCAAATGTGACATTTCGACGTTGTTTTGATTTACAGAAATGTGCAATCCCAACATTTTTGCTGGCAGTTGAGTTGTTTTTTATATATTGTAGTATATGATCTGAAAAGAAAAATGTGCTTTATGTTTACTACAAATTTAATGCTCACATTTTTACAATGTCTAATGGTCCTTATGACAAGAAACATAAACACCTCCAT
Organism: Cephalopholis sonnerati; assembly: GCA_019142605.1. Lineage (NCBI taxonomy): Eukaryota > Metazoa > Chordata > Actinopteri > Perciformes > Serranidae > Cephalopholis > Cephalopholis sonnerati. The sequence continues at coordinate 12,788,373 of JAGQAX010000015.1, read as the reverse complement.
GACCTCAGTGTTTGAGTTGGTCTGATTTGCTAAACACACTCCACAAAAGAGTCAAACTAAATCCAAACACTGAAATAATACATGTAAATAATCCAGCTGTTTGGTGATCATATAAGAGAGGACACGAGTCATTTCTTTCAGACTCACAAACGGAAGTCATTGTGAAGAATCATCCAGGCTGTCATCATAATTCTTGAGTTCCTGAATAAAAGTTACTTTTGGCTAGGACACACAAAAAGTCAGCAATACCGCCCTCAAATGACATTTTCACGGCTGTTTCCTCCCATATTTAGTGAAAGCTTATTGTATTTCATAGCCTACAAATAAAAGAAAACTGTTGACTTTGTGGAAATAGGCCCCTAGATGATTTTGACATACTGTAGGGGTGGTTACTGCTAAGTGTGCATCATGATCCCCAGACCTTGTTTGTGTAGCCCTCAAGCATTTCTGTGTGATCACCTACTACTACGCCTTATTTTTACACAGAATTTATTATCACACTTTCATTTATGAAGTGCTAACAACATGGGCAGTGGGTTCCAGCGAAGAGCTACAGCACATATGATTCTAGTAGATGTTCTGTTATAAATATCAACACTTGAGTTTCATAATTTTCACATGTGATCTTTCAAATCAGTGGCTGTTATGTCTGTTTAAAATCACTTAGTGTCACTTAGTCATTAGTTTGGGTGTTAATGGGAATCACATGAAGTTTTGGTCAGTCCCACAGCATATGAATTAATGTAGCTGGTGCTAGCTTGCAATGATCACGTCATGCTCAGCTCAGATTTTACTTATGATGGATGAGACTTGGTCCAGTGAAGCTAATGAACTGTTTATAGAGTTATATTGTCACATCCCTCATACATGATGTTTGAATTATGTATTCTGTTTTTTCAACAACTCTGTCTAAAGAAGTTAAAATATATCCATTCCCAAATCATTCTTACACCTCGTCTTGACAGATTTAAGAGGCGGTCAAAGGGAATCAGAGAGAATCTTGACTGAAAGAGATGTCCAGTGTCTAAAGCTAACCAAAATGTAAAATGTATTTTTCTCAATGGCATTGCCATAGTCTGACGAGTTTCTACAGTGGTGACTTCTCTGCAGTAATTTCAAGGTCTATAACAGAGATGTTTATTAATGGCCTATGTAAGTAAACAAGTTGGAACTGTAAGGTATCGTTCTCCTGTGGTTTCTCTTCACTGTAATGCCTGAAAGGATGTGAGTATACCACTTTTACACTTCCTGACTCATTGACCTGCAAGGTGAATGAATCACTAAAACATGCTCACATTTGCCATGGTTAGTTTCATTGTTCAACTGTGTCTCTTCTCTTTTCCCACCTACAAAAACGCAAAGGAAACACTTCAGAATGATAGTTAAATTGTTTGTGTGTTTGTGTATTGGGTCAGCTCGGTCTTGGCAACGTGCTGGAAACATCAATAAGTCCAGACTGGTAGAAAAAGATATCCGCACACTTACATCTATGCAGTGTTTCACTCAATTGTTGAGCTTTGGGTCTATTTGACCTTCATCAGAGCATACATGAGGCAACAATGGACAGGCTAGTAAAAGTAACCAGTCTCAGTCTAATCACTAGCTGTATGCAATACACCTGTGTGCAACCCTGGTGGTAGGAGCTCCACCCTCTGGGAGTTGTAGTTTTTTTTACTGGATGGCAAACTGAAAGGCATACAAATGGAAGCCATATTTGTCTTGTCATACAGTACCATAATATAAAACAAGGCTGGAACAGTGAAAACAAATGATAGAGCACCAGGTGCTCTGTGATTTTAAATGTTAAAGGTGGTTTAAAATATTCAAGGTCAAGAGTGCTACAATAAAAAATGCCAAGACATGATAGTGACAAACACCAGTAATCATGACCAGACTTACTTTTGTCGGTAGGTTTAAGTATTGGCTCTTGAGAAGAGTGCAAACTAATAATCTTCACTAATTTCATCATTGCACTGAGGTGGTGTTAGCTGACTACATCTCTCTTAAAAGCCCAGTGTGTTTGGTTTGTCCATTCTGGGCTACTGTAGAAACATGGCTGACCTCATGGAAAAGGATCCACTTTGTGTGTAGATAAAAACAGCTCAATGAAAACCCAAGAATTCTTAGTTTCAGGTGATTATACACTAATGAAAACATAGTTATAAATATTATATTCCATTTCTGTCAATATATCCCCCTAAATCCTACACACTGGACCTTTAGGGTCTTAACACACTGGGCATGTCATGAAAAAATGGCACAAAATATGAGATGATACTGGCCTGTGAATATTTCACATCAAAACTTTTCACACCAGCGGAGATGCAACAGGTCTGCCATTGTCGTGACACTGCTGTGACATCCATTCCACACATGATTGGCCGATGCCTTTATTCGCAGTATGAAAGCTCACAAAAATTGACCTCGTTTTGAAGGGAAAAAAAATTACAGCGATTTTTCCCAGTGTAACATTTCTGTTTTGTGTGAAAGTACTCATGATAAAAACAACAGTTTGAAGGAATAAAAACGCCTGCAGTGTGTAAAGGTCTTTACACACAGACTATACAATGACTAAATCACATGCTTTTGCCAACAGCCTTGTATCTCATCGTCCAGTTTGTTGTGGAAAAGTTGCTAACCCCTGAAATATTCCCAGATATTGCAGTCCCTCGCTAGCAGTTACATGTCCATTCTGGAATGTTCACCCAGTTTTCTCACACTTTTTGTCCCTTTCTGCTCTGTTTGCAACCAGCGATGTGGGAGAACACACTCCATCAGCTGTTAATTAGCAGGGAAAGCTTGATGCTGTCCAGAAAGGCTCTGCACTTTGGGAAGCAAAGGCTTTAAGAACACACTGAGCAGTTCCAGGAGGATCAGAGAGGACACTTCTCACACTTTAGTATATCTGACTTTCACAGTATGTAATCCTTGAGCACACCTGGTGTCAAGGATTTTGTTAAAGCACCAGATAATACTACAGTGTCAAAAGCTTTTGCAAGAGGCCATTACGTTGTTACATATTGAATTCCTCTTAAATACGCAAAATGTGCAAATATTAGAAACACATAATCGACACGGTTGTTTCATACAGCGCACTGTTATATGTCTTATGCTTCACATCTGGAGCGCCTATTTTCCATGACCCACTTGGAGACTCATAACCAAACTATATGCACATTAGATCATTGTTCTTTACTTGGTCCTAATTTAAAACAAATGCTCTACACTTATCCTTTCCTCATGCTCGATGGGTCACTGAATGTTTATGTATGTTTTAATTTAGGTTTAATCTGAGGGCGCCACTGCTGCAGCCAACAGCCTGTATGGTTACGGTGAGGGTAATTGCTGTCCCCTGAAGATTAACTGTAAATGTAATGATGATGACCTTTCCATGGAAACCATTCATGCTGATTGAATGGCGTATAATCGACTCCTCTTTCCATAATGCATCCTTCTGTACCGGGCTCTTAGCTTTGCCAGCACAGAATAAAACATGAACATTAGGGATTTTATTTTTCTTTCTTTTTGATGACGACTGTCTCTGCGGAAGCAGTCAGCATACATAACAAGACGACTCTGAGATGCCGCTGTGAGTTTTCCTGAGGTTAATTTATTGTCTTCAGATGAACCGTGTCTTCTTCTTGTGCTTCTGCAGTAAGATTGTTTTTATAGTGTAAAAGGTTCTCTAATGGATGGACAAGGTGTTCCTGTTGTAGTTCAGGCTGGTGAAGACTTGTATTAAGCCCATAGAAAGTCAAAGGAGACTTGAGACTTACAGGGAGATTTAGATCTTACTGTAAATCCTGCTTGCATGTAATGAGACGCTGATGGTTCTACCAGGCCCTACACACGTTTCTGTGATCTAAGCAAAAGCCTGAGACAAAAGGACACCTCAGAACGTCAAATACTGTCAAAACTGTCCCTTGCAGGAGGCCACAGTAGTGGTACATACAGTGTGCTGGAGATATTGTTTCATATTGAAGGTGCAATATATAATGCCCAAGCTGCAACCTGTGGGGCTAAAAAGTTAAGCCAACGCGAAAGTGCCAAAAACTGCAATTCCTTGAATGGCCACTCAAGACTGGCCGAAAGCAGCAGAAATAAATATGTACATTTTTAGTCTCTATAGCTAATTTTGCCATTCATGACAACTGTACGGTGGGGGCTATATAACCCACCCATTTTATTGAGGCTTAAAGTAACTCATATTTAAGGCCATGGCTGCAGCTCCACCCTTTCATCCAAATTTGGTCACTTCTGGCTCTAAAAAAAACAAGAGGACAATGGTTGAAAACTCGAGGTTTCAGAACAGGAGTCCACATACCAATGGGTGATTTCAAGTTATTTTACGCAGTCCATGATGATGCCAAGTCACATGTTCCAAACTAACCTTTCACCACCTAAGTACAATTTGACCGAACTCATGAAACTTTAAGAGCTGGTCCAACTAACAATGCTATCTTATAATCTTTGCATGTGGCATCAGCCTATAGTTTATGTCATAGCTTGCTTTGCTCAGTTTTAGCAAAACCATAGCAGCAAGAAAACAGCCACATCAAGGGTTAGCCACCATATATCTATATATAACCATATATCGACACCATTTGGAATGTTTTTTAGTACGGTTTGTAATGTCAATAGTTCCAGTAAAGATACATTTCGCTAAATAGCTAGCTTTAGATGTTACTTACCAGTCTAAAGAAAACATTGCAAGTCTTTTTCTAGCCAAGATCTGTCTCCAGCAGTGGAAAGCCACACCAATGTTTACTTTTGTTTTGCTTCTTTTTATATAAATTCTTTTCTTTGCCGTAGAACTTGGTGTCTTGCCCGGAGCGGGTGTTTCGAGTGATGAAAAACAATTGGTTACAAGAGCTTCAGTCATCCTTTTTTTAACAGTATTCCCTAAAAACATGGGTTTCATCCACATGGGTGTGGTTTTGTAGGATGTAGCAGTGCAGTCTTGGCCTGTGCCCTAAGGGTACATTCATACTTTATATGGTAACTTGTAAGAATGCATACCAAAATTCCTGAATTATTACAAGTTATTGATGCAAGATACTACATTGATATCAGAATACAAACCCTTGCCTGAAAAGATTTTTGTTGTCTGACATAGTTTAGTCCTAAATGTCAAAATATTTAAGCTCTATTTACTTTTACATATTTTCCATTATAATGTTATGATAGTTAATTTGAGAATTTGTAAGTAGTCAGGTTAAAGCCATTTGGAAATCTGAGGGAAGTCTAGTTGCGGGTGCAGTCATGCCAGCAGTACAAGGAGCAAATATATTTATAAATATATATTTGTATATTCCACTTCTTGTCTAATTTGAGTACTTATGTCAATACTGGTACATTGAGAGCAAAGTCTACCGAAGTCACATTCCTTGTATGTGCACATGTACTTGGCCAATAAAGCTGACTCTGATTCTGTAAATTGGTGATCACAAAAAAAACAACAACAAACAATAATGTCTGTTTGAAATTACAGTCAGGCGGGAGGTCTCCTGTAGTTTTAATCTTGTGGTTAAGGCTAATATTAGGCCTAATAAACAGCTTTTTAGGTTCGGCTTTGCTAGCTTATCTAAAAAGTGGCGAGGTTACCAATGACCCAACGCAAGCTGAAGAGAATGCGCATCAGGTACACAATACTCTCTGTGATGAAGGACGTATGGCACTGCCTCTGGTAAACTCAGTGTTTTGGGGCAGTCCCTTGTGTTTACTGTGCCACTAACTGGGAGCTGTACCTTTAGCTTGGACAGCTCTTCTACTTTGTGTCCTGCTTTGTGGACTGAGGGCAGACTGGATGCTACAGTGACTCACTAGCGCTTCTCAAGGTATAAGTGGTATTACAAGACAAAGAGAGGTCGACGCCAGCTGGTTAGCGTTCTCATCTCAGTCGATATCTCAACATAATCCATGGACGTCTTTGACATAAAGTGAAAACTGTTACTTCTTCACCTTCTTTTGATAATGTTAGTTCATTTTTGAATGTTGTAAACTAAAATTCTAGCCATATCTTGCACATTTCACCTTTAACCACACAAGTTTTTTCTCTACAAACAGTTGGGGTCAGACATTTTTCTTCTTATAAATTGATGGAACAGTTTGGTCATACTTCACTTTGCTGGTATTTTATTTCTAAAATTTGTTGAAACAGCAACAATAGTCACAACACATTCCTCCCCTGTAAAACCTCTGTGGTTTGTCAGCACACGAAGCACGGAAAAGAAGAATTAGGAAAGTTGGCCTAAGGTCCATGTGATCTCATTACCCCACAAATTATGTTAGTACAACATAATATGATGTCATATCACTCTTAGATATTCCTGGAATGTTGCTTTTTTTTCTGAACAAGAGTCGAATGGAGTGCATTTCCCTCAAGAAACCCCTTCAACTGATTTGTTGAGGTTGGCTCTTTCAACACAGTGTATGACTGTGAGATGTCTGCTGGTTTCAATCAAGACTTTCCAAAAATAAAGAAACAAAATTCCTGACTGTCCAACAATTAATCTCACATGAGTAACTGTCTTGTGTGTGTCTTTGGTTAGAACAGCTTTGTCACAAAGATACACACATTTTAACGAGGGTGGAAATTGGAAGGCATTGTGAAGCTTTGGGGTTTTTCGGAAATCTTGCAAAATAATGCTGGTTTATTTTCTTTTATAAGATTAGGTCATGCACTGTCCAGTTCGGTCTTACATACTGTACCGGGAAATGCTGGTTTGTTGGAAACACAGAGCTTGTTACTGTAAATTTGATTTGTCAGGTTGAGAGGGAGCTTTGATAGATTGGCTGATGTATCTGCGGGTGATGCTCTTAAGAGGAATGAGAATGCACAACCAAACTTCTGAGAGTCAGTGTATCACCACAAAGCAACTCCATGTTTTTGAGTATGTGAAAAGTGACAAACGACCACACAGACTGATTATTATGGTACAGTTTTAATATTTACCTGCCAGTATGATTTAGTGGCAACTAGTGATGCCTTGGTCAGGGTTTTTTAAAACCTGCACCAACCCGGCCCATTATGAGAGCCAACCCGCCCCGCCTGACCCGTAAACCTATGCATTAATCAATGCCCCAAACCCAAAGTGCAAACCCACAAACTGTTTCTGGCAATGGCCTACTTGCTGTTGGCTATAGTGTATGTCATTTCCAGTAAATATCACAATATAAAATGTGTGTTTTGTCTTTTAGGAAGTACAAATAACAGAAAGATAGCAATTACCCATCTTTAAGTGGTTACATCCTAAACCTCTGATCTCAAGCTCACAGCTGATAACCTACGTGTATGTGGTTTCTTTACATGAGCACACAGGTGATAGATACAGTAGTTTGTTTACATGACATTGCAGAAGTGCATATTTAATATATTCAGTGCGGACAGAGAGAGGCATGCCTGCTGTTAGGACATGGTGTTAGGCCTACATGTTTGCAGAGGGAAATATTTTTACCGAGCATTATGACTGGATAAAGGAAAACATAAGCGAAGGGCCGAGTAAAGAGCTTGTTGTGTGAGGGAGACAGAGAGAGAAACAGAGAGCGGAGGAGAAGATGGAAGCTGGATTATTGTTTCTGTAAGTTATAAGAACTTACTCATAACACTGCATTGTCAGTTTATGACCCACCTGCCCAAAACCTGTATATTTTCTAACAAGGTTACCCAGACCACCTGAACTGCCTGACCCCTGGGTCAACCTGTGAGTGGGTCGACCTGTGCATCGCTTGGAAAACAACGGGCAACAATGGAAATAAAAGACACGTGCTGCAAAAAGCCATAACAAAAACACTGACGGCAAACATGCAGCCAATACAGAAATGATTCAAAGTCAAAAACACACACACCTCAAAAGCAAATGCAACAGAAAAACGCTGCATATCCAGTCAACACCGCGGAAGTTCTCCAGGCCTCCAGGGGGAGCTATGTGAATTTGTTGCCCTTTTTATAATATTGTAAAAAACTAAGCTAAATGTAAAATAAAATAGAATTCAGGCCCTCAGGAAGTGCGCCAGACTTTTAAGCTAATTTTCATAGTGGCCAAACAGTGTCATAATGCCGTCACATGATGCCCTGTGGCCCAGAAAGATTACCCATTGTCTTACATGGTGAAAGAGACATCTGTAAATCCGTGGATACATTTTTTTGACTGTCACACCCTCTATAAATGACCTGTTTTACCCTTGGCATTTAATCCATTCAGTCTGACAACATTTGGAAGTCTAGAAAAGCTGCACAATTGAATCATTTTATCTCCATTCAAGTTAATGGAGCGCTAAAGTGGAAGTAGCCGGCTCAGCCAGCAGAGTGCGCTTGCTCTTTGGGTGCAATGTGGAAGCAGTGCTGATAATCCTGGATCATGCTGGTAATCTTCTACACAGCAGTTGAACCATTTCAGCTTCATGTGCCACTGACCAGCTCTCATAGCAATGGACAGGGTCCCACCTTCAAAGCTGTATCCAGGTTTCGTTATACATCCATAGTAAATTTGCCTTTTCATGTCGCCTCTTTAATCCACTTTTCTTCCCACCTTAACAAACACACTCTCGTCTGGTCTCTCTGTGGTTGAAAGTCAAACTGTTCCACTTTGTGCTCCCCTCTAGAGGCCTGGAGTCCTGTGTTAACTGGGTATGCAGTGGTTTTTCTGTTGCATTTGATTTTGGGGTTTTGTGTGTTTTTGACTTTGCATTGTTTCTGTATTTGCTGTTAATGTATTTGTTTTGCCTTTCTGCAGCACATTTTTTCATTTACAGAACATTTTTATTGTATTTGTTTTGGATTTCATTGATTTTTGTGTTTTTGAATTGGAACAGTTTTTAAGCTGCAGTGTGTTTTCATTATGGAAATGTTTGGGCCATTGTAGCGCTTTTGCTCTTGTTGGCCTCTGTATCCCTGAGAGTAAGTAGTCCTTGTCAGAGCAGGTATTTCCACATAAAATGAGCAGCACAGGTATAAATAATAATAATCAGTAGCATTAAAAACCACTACCTTCCATTTACTGTAGGTGAGCTACCTCTAACTCTCTGATACTGTGCATCCTGGCTCAATGGAATGGGACACTTGATGGATAAAGTCCATCATCACTAATATTATTAGTTACACATGCATCTCCTGCTGTGGCATGTCAAAATATATGCTGCAAAAAAGGTCTGTACTCAGTTTTTAAAATGTATTCAGTGATATGAAATGTTGTTGAAGATATGTTACTTGTGAAGCCACCTCGCCACAGCAGAGGAGCTCAGTGTTGACTTACACATTTGGCATAATGTCTTCTTTTCCCTGTCCCTTTTAACACAATATGAACCTTTAGTTATTGGCAAATACAGTCATTTTCAATTAAATCTGATGTTTGCAAGTACATACTTTCAGTAATCAGTGTGTATTGGTTTATTCCTCTGGTAAAAAATATTTGAAGCAGATGTATAGCACTGTAAGGAAAATGCTCATTAAATTATATTACAAGCCTGCAAAAAAAAAAAAATCAACAATCAGCAGGATGTTATGTCCAAAATTATGTACATTCCTTACTTGTGGCAAGTTTCCAAAGTCAGGTGGGGGGCATCCACCATGTATCCACCATGTAATGCTGACATGCTCAGAATAGCTGTTTGTATTTGTGTTTATGTTCTCTTAAAACAGTGAATGACAGGCTAATAGACATTCAGATTTGTAATTATGTAGTAATAGGTGGTAGGTCAACAATATCAGTGGGGCTGTAGCTCACATCTGGCTTCCAGATTGCAATCAAGTACCTGTGGATGTGTGGGAATGTGTACAACTCAGGGCTCACAGTTTAATTCTGTGCAGCAGGACCCGACACATCTTCCCTAAGTTAGCTGATTTATTTCAGTAGCATGAAAAGCATGCAGTCTTGTTAGGAAAGTAGTTTGTATGATAGGTTTGGGTTTAGATTTTAAAGTTTGGCAGATGTTTTCAGCATGGGCCAAGTGATATGAACAGTAGCTTCTGATTATTAAATTATTAATGTTTGATCTTTTTCTCTCAGGTCCTCAGCTGTCTATGGGAAAGCAAGAGGCCTTTGAGATCTTCATAAGGGACCATGAGGACCATGTGACCATTAAAGACAACAAGGAGCTTATCAAACAGAGGTCAGTGACCAGTAGGACAAGTTGTTGGACTGTTTTGATGAATTCTCATCCTTGTGTTGTCTTGTTCTGCAGTAGAAGAAGAAGATATACTTTATGAATCCCTGAGGGGAAGTTTAATTTCTTTCATTCTGATGTCATGTACACACAGAACCGAAATACACACACATGCACAAACAGGACCTATGCATGCATTAAATGGAGAGATTTCAGAGCAAAGGGACTGCCCACTGGACAGGCATCCTGAGCAGTTGGGGGTTCGGCGCCTTGCTTAAGGGCATTTGGCACCTTTCCAGCTACCAGTCCACACTCCATATTACATTGGGATGGGGACTTGAGCCAATGACCTTCCGGTTCCCAACCCCTCAGTCCCATATGGACTGAGCTACTTCCGCCCCCAGTATGAACAATGTGAGCAGTGTCATATGTGGTATCTATGCTTAGCTCATTCAATGCTATTTTCTCATAAATCACAGAGGGAACATATGGCAGGTCATTTCAAAACCCCTTATAGACCACTTACATATATGCTACACATGTATATACTGTACATGCAACAACACAATGTCTTTATTTGCTGGACACCAGCTCACCACCCCAGAAAAACTACCTTTAATAAAAATGTGGTTTTGTACTTTTTTTTCCATTCAGATGCCTGAGTGAAACCACACTGAAAAATTAAAGCATAACTTGCTAGCTCTCTGCACCCATTGAGAATGTTATCACTCGATTGAATGGCTGTTATCAGTGGTTATCAGCCTCATAGAGATGTGGGTTAAAGGGGGCCTTCTACACCTACCAGAAGCTTCAGAAGGCCAATATCAACTCATTAATGCATGTTGGGAACAGTTTTGTTAAGTTTCACTTTCAGTTTTGTCAGGATTAGGCGCCAATACTACGTGGTTAGATTTAGAAAAAAGATCATGGTTTAGGTTATAAATAGCACGATTGTTATGTACAGTGATGTGTCAGCCAATCCCCACTGAAAACATTTTTATTTTTTACATGAGGTGACAGGGTTTTACATTGGACACAAACCATGAGCTCCTGGGTGAAAGTCCTGTGTTTGTTTGACCCACACATCTCCCTGACCTCCTACCAGCTGACTTCTTCCTTTGCTCCAATAATAATTACCACAGCCACTAGAGGTCACCACTTACTAGTAGGTGTAGCAGGCCCCTTCCAGTCCATATTAGAGTTTAGATTCTCGGCCCGTACCCGAGCCCGGCCCGAACCCGACCCGATTGCGGGCCGGGTCCGGGCCAACATTTCACAAAAATATCCGCGGGCCGGGCCGGGCCGGCCGCAAAGCCCTAATCAGCAATATTTTATTTAGCCTATTTATTTTTCGCTAAGAAAGCCAACGAGTGTTGAAAAAAAGCATCACGTCTCCTTCACGTGCACACAGGGTGCGTGTGCGCACAGCCGCACACACGGCAAGCATCACCCGAGCTCATACCTGGCTTGAGCAGCTGAGCAGCATGGAGCTGGAAAGTATCAAGAAAAAAATTAAGTCAGGAGAGCTGCGTTTGATCACAGTTGAAGGAAAGTCGGAGGTACAGAGATGCGGGAGAGTCAGGACCCTGAACAGCTCCGCTGCCGAATTTAAACAGCCCACCACGGCACGGATTTAAAAAAAAAAAAAGTCGGGTGTTAATAGGGCTCGGGCTCATAATTACAGTTAATATGCCGGGCCGGGCCGGGCTCGGACACGACGTGCACGGGCTCGGTGAAGCGTCGGGCCGGATTTTTTAGGCCCGATCTAAACTCTAGTCCATATCTATGAGGCTAATAACCCCTGGTAATGGCCATTCAATCAAGTAATAGCATTCAAAGCGGGTGCTCTATGAGCATTTTTTTTAATTCAGTGATAACTGTCAAAACATGACTAAGCAAACAAGTGCTACCCTTTGCCCATTGAAAAGAACTTACAGTTGGCTATGTTAAATTTTATCAGGACTATTAGCACCTGCAGAGGCTGCTAGGTTTTAAAATGTATTGATTTTGTCTAGAATCAGAAAACCTTGCACAACCTTTGACACCCTTTATCTAGTGTTTGGCTGCTCATGAGTTTTGAGTAACATGCCAACAGAGATATGCTATAGAATACATGTTTTATGAAGTATTTAACTACAGATACTTTCAAATTCTTAATTGCCTACAACATGACAAAGATCTTATTGCATATGGCATGTTTGTTGTTATTTTACATCATTCAAGTCATCAAATGTCTCTTTTTTGCTACCATTGCCCATTAACACCTGAAATTTTTGAACAGGTCAGCTGAGGCCAAAGGAATTGGAAAGAAAATGAATGAGGCTAGAAACAGAATAAGTAAGTTGTCTCCCTCCGGAAATCACATTACATTTAGAAGCTGTGAAAACATTCAATTCTACATTTCACTGTCATCATCATCATTATCCTAATGGCAAACAGAGACTATTTTGCAAGCTCTGAAGAACGCTGATAATTTCTGTTAACGTTCTCTGGGTCCCAAAAGACACCAGCCTACCTGCCTGGAAAATCTTAATGAACAGAACACTGTCGGGGTTCTGTTTCCCTGGAGTGCAGAAATGTCGCTCAGCACATTCCTGAACTTTTCCAGGACTGAGAGGCGTTCTGATTTCCACCCACCTAGTCTTCCAACCTGTGCTTTTTACTAGCCTGGCTCAGGCTGTTTTATGACCACTCTGTAAGCACACCCCTGTGTTCTTCTCAGCAATGTCCTTGACAGGTAGCCTACCTACGCCAAAACGAGGCCTGGCATAAACCCTAGCTTGAGTCAATGCTGAATGATTATGCAGTTTACCTCTAAGTCTCTTGTTGTGAAGTTGTGAAATATACATACATGTATGTACTACTGTGTGTCAACGCTTTAACACCATGGACAGAGTACAAGAAAACTTTACTAAAGTCAAGACATTTTACTCAAGTAAAAACTTGTGTAAGAATGGAAGTTAAATTTAGATAAAAGTAAAAAAAAAAAAAGTCAGTTGTTGACATTAGACATTAGTTTGTTGTTATACTCACCTGTCTGAGTAGCATTGAGAGCCTTGCACACTGGAAACTCCTCCATAGTCTCTACCGGATTAAATTTTAGCTCATTAATTTCCAGTGCATACTATTACCAGTCCACTTAACCTCTCTTGTCCCACTGGACTCCTCAAGTAGTTTTCAAGCATTTTGATTTGAGTGGCGCAGTCACAATAGGAATAAACAGAAACAGGAGAGAGGTCGTTCACACTTCACTAAAGATAGAAGTTCCTAAGTGAATGTAGAAGTCCCTGCTGGACGATCCACCATGAGCATTAAGCTATACCCAGCATGCACCAATTGGTCACATACCATCGTGGGTGTGTTTGATTAGGGTCCCTTAACTTGCTAGCTAAGTGGTGCATTCATGTTGTGATAAATTAAGGTAGATATATAACCATAAACCATAATAACGTCATCCTTTATCTTTTTATGTTGTGTTTTTGTGCAAACTTTTTTGCGGGTTAAGTGGCAGATAACCACAGGTACCCTATGCAGTGTAGGACTCTGTCTCACACATCAGAAGTGAGTGTTAACATATAAAACATGTATATTTTTCAGAGTGTCTGTTGAGTGCAGAGTGTCACTTCTCTAAACATGAAGCTTTGTGGAGTTCTGCCCTTCGGCAGCCACAAACACACCAGCAGCTTCTTCTCTGCTGCAGCTGCTGATTCATCTTCTTTCTTCTATTCACTCTCACTCAGTTAATCATGACTGACTCATGTGACTTTGTTCTTACTCTGTAATGGATGCAACTTGAAATATAACATGGTACAGTACTTGAACTTAAAGCCCCTTGCACCAAATTTATAATGTGTGATGTTGGGCCATATGAATAAAACTGTCTTGACTTTAAATAAAAAAGAATACTTAAGTTAAATTAAAATTAATGATTTTAAAAAAGTATTTAAAAAAGTACACTGAAATGACTTTGTTACAATAATGAGAGTAAATGTTATTTGTTAATTCCACTCCAAAGATCGATGAAGATTTAAAAGATAAAAGAAAATGCCTCATCATAGTTAGACATGACTCCACATTGATATGTAGTCACAGTACTATTAACTTTTTTCAGTAATGTATTATAATTATTTACAAAGAGCTACTTAAACACAAGTACTGTCCCCAGTGTCAATAAGTTTAAATGATTTCACTGCACTTTGGTTGAATTTTCCAGTAAACTCAAAGCAGTTACAATGTGTTATTAGGGCTCAATCTGGTTTGCATTTACTATTGCAAGCTACATTTATGAATTTCCCTGGACTGTGTGTGTTTGTGGCTCATTTCACATGCCATTGAAATGGATAGGTTTGCCTCACACCAGTGCCTGGCATCATCGCTGCCTCAGATCACGCTTGGTGGTTTGGTAGCTTTCGGCTGTTACCCTCATACATGCCAACGCACACTTATCACCCTCGGAATTCAGATTTTTTTTCAGCTTTCAGACAATGAGGTGCTGACACAGCCGTACATCAGACGTGTCATACATCATGCAGACATCAGCTATGACATCATGTAGAATCTTAACTCTTCAAATATGCTCTGCAGACATCATCGCTGTGTGGGTGGAGAATGGGGAAACTCAATTTAGTAAATTATTGTAGTTTTTTTTTTATAAGATTTAACATTTGAATTCTTCAACTTATTCAAATTTGGAACGATACCCACAAAACATCTTGATGCTGTCAGATATTATTACATTGTTAGGTGCATGGGGCTGCATTCTTCCTAGATGAGAGACAGTGTTTTTAGTGGAAGGTGGTTGCCTCTTCTGGATGGAAAGTAGTACCATAATGTTTAGCTCAGTGTGTTTCCTTGCCATCTTGGAAGCCCTTCTTGGAAATTTTACACTACCTGTGTCTCATGGTTAATGTAGAACATGGAAACATTTAGCATAATATAGACAAAAGCCTTGTGCTGCTTTTTCTGATGGATGTACCCAGCATGAGGGTCAGTAGCAGGGGAGAAAGGGAGAGGCGGTAGCCCGTGGAGACATCAGTGTCTAAACATTTCCCTGGTTTACAGTATTGTTCTTGGCCACAGCATACAGCTCTGGAATCCAGTCCCACTGGAGGAGCATATACGTTCCAAGCCCTTAGGTCCAAAAAGTGCAAGGATATATATTTATTCAGAGGGATCAGCGATGCACATCTTCTGCTGCATAAAAGGTGTAGGGCAGCTGGAAATGAACAGCGACTCTTGATTTCTCTGCCAGATGTGGGGGGATTTATGCAGTAAAGTCTGAGATGAGGCATCTGGTAACTGCTTGGGTATCCCACATTCATCCTCTGCTCACCTTTGCTGAAGTGACCAAAAGACTCTCAGATAGATTTTATGGAAGGTCTGTTGGAGCCTAAAACGTATATCAGTGCCAAGAAGATTGTTCCAAAGCACTTGAGAAGAAATACAGCAGGAAGAAAGTAACTTGATTTCTGTATTGCAGGTTGTCTGTGTAATCAACAGCTACTAGATTTTACATGACTACTTTCAGTGCTAATGTTATCAGCCGCTCATTGGAGTGGTTTATGTAATGTTTCTGGTTTAGTATTAAAAATCCATTATTTGTATATTTCCTTTCAAGTATGCAACTTTTGTGGTGGTAGGTTATGAATGAAATTATATATGTGCACTTAAATGGATACTTTGCTCTTTTTTTAACCAGCTCTGTATCATAATAATATAGGTAGTATGTGCATATGAACTGTGATAAACCTCCATCTTCCTCCATGTCACCAGTGCGCAGATCTCCCTGCTCATCTACCAGCTCAAATTGTCCACTGTCTTTAGGGCTGTTGCTCAAACTACAGATTGTTCTTCCACATTTTCGTATGCCTGCCACTACCGACACAAAGAGTATAGAAGTGGATCAAAAGGGAACCACCCCTCTCTCTCAAACTCAGGCCAAACTCAGATTAAATGGTAAAACTAGGCAGTGCTGATTGAATACAAACAAGATTATGTTATGTTACTGTATTGCCTATTTCACACCTACAGTATCTTCTGAAACATATTTTAGTGCACTGTTTGGCTGTTATAAGACAATTTGTGATCAGGAAGTGGGCGCCTGTTTCATGTATTGTAAAAACCAAGGCTGAAAAAAATGAGACCAAATGGTAAAACTAGACAGTGCTGATCAAATATGAACCAATATTGTGTTACTGCAGTATTTCTCATCTCAAATGTTTTCAGAGTCATTGCTCAGCTTACTGTTTAACTGTAATATCAGATTGTTTGTAACCAGCTGGCCACCATTTCATTTACTGTGTCAAAACAGCCAAACTTGCATACATCATCTACCAGTGGTAGTGTGTATTGGTCCAGTGTGGCGTAGTGCATTCTGGTATGTGTAGACTTCCTACCTCTTAAGCAAGAACAAATGCAGCAGCCTTTTGTTTTTGCCTGCATAGAAAGCCCAGTTTTATGAAAAGACCATCTTTCTAGAAGTGAAATATGTATTACTTTGTGTACTAACTTAAAGGGGAACACCACCTAAATTAATAACTCCAGTATGTTATTTCCATGGCCCAGGAAAGTTCAATCAATATTTATGAACATGACCTACTCTCTCAAAGCCAGAAACCAGAGAAGCAAGTCTCAAGCTTGTGATGTCATAGGGTATAAAGTCTGGAACTGCTCCATTGACAATGAATGGAAGGCTGATTTTGTGGACCCACAGAAAGTTTGTTCTCTTCTTTAAACCCAAATGAGCTTTATTCTATTATAGTGTTCTCAGCTCTGAAACAGAAATGCCCCATATACTCAGAATATTCTCCTGGGTGCTCTCAGTGTCAGCTAGAATGTCTTTCCCATTTTATTGTCAGTGGAGCGGCTCTACACTTTATACCCTATGACATCACAAACGTGAGTTTTAGCAGTTTAGTTTTTGGATTTTGGAGAGAGCTGTTCATGTTTACTAGTCTTTTTGGACTGTCTTAGACCATAGGCAGAACGTATGAATTTTTTAAATGGGCGTAGTTCCCCTTTAATGATGCATTCATTCTTCACATAGACTTCAATCAGCACCCACCCAGATACTGAGAAGCTGGATGGTACGTATGATCCTTGGATCTCGAGCTCGCTGCGGTAATGTGCGGCATATCACATTTAACCTCCAGGCCACGAAAATCACCAAATATTTATTGAGGCTTGTAGCTTGACACCGGCCCTTTAAGACGACGGCATGTCTCCTGACGATGTGGGGGGAAACCCTGCATGGTTTGGAAGAGGTTGCGGTGTTGAGCCCACAGTCTTGTCCTGGAAGGGGGATAGGAGCACTCAAGTGTAATGAAGTATTGCAGCAAGCACACCGCACACCACTATTACTTGACACGTATGCAAATTAATCTTGTATGGAATTTTTCTCGTCATTAAAGGTCAGAAGTACTGTTGAAATTGCAGTTTTTGGCACTTAAACAGGATCTTCTGACCAAATTCAGTCACCACTGAGATATGTCTATTTTTAATAGTATGGCCAATAGCAACAAAGTTTATTCTCACACCAGACTGCTTGAGCAGAATATAATATATCTGCATTATAATCTGGAATTGGGAGGACATCACTCAGGCATAAAGCACCTCCAATTGTTGCACCATGACCCTGCCAAATATAGGTAGTCATCATGTGTAACTGCTTGGCCTTGGGGTTTTAAAAAAAGCGTCAGTGCATGCCATGACTGATGTAAGCCACACGGGTAGTGCTGGCCCATGTGCTCTTTATGTTTCTGTTAATGTGCTCCCAGCACTCCTTCACCCTGTCAACATGGCATACTCACGGCATAAATATTTCTTAATCCTTTTATGTTATTGTGAAAGTAGGAGACTATACATCGGTTAGTTATGGGTCATGTTAGAGAAAGTTGAGTCTGTTAGAAGACTTGGGCTGGCCACAATGTAAAGCCACAGGGCGTCTCAGCTCATTTACATTCTCAGCTACTCGAACTGCAGACATTGTGAGAGGGTTCCCAAACCCTGCTTCATGCTCCATGGGCATTAGGAAAAACAGTTTCATCGTGGGCACAATATGTCCTTGTGTGTCATTTGTAAAGTTTCACATCATCCATTCACGTCTCCACCGTCTGCTGAAACCCCCAAAAGTGGTGTGTGTTTAAAAAGGTGTTTTTTGAAAGATGAGCTTTTCTGTGTGTGTTGCATGGACAGATTGCAGAACATTTATCAGTGAAATGTTAAGCGCTGATGTAAATCTCAACCTGGAGTCTGTAATAATAATATTGTTATATTTTATAAATCCCAGGATCTCTATGAGAGACTCCGCTATACTCAAGGTCACATCAGCAGGACAGATGTTTGCCTTAAATGCTTTCAGTGTCTTCATCTTCTCTTAAAGTGAGAGCTCTGATCCAGCTGTTTTATGGCACCATTAGAGGTGTTGCATGAAAAGGTAGCTCCCCACACCCTATTTTTTTTTTCAGCGAAGTGATACTTCATCTGGATTTCTCATTTTTGGAGCTCAGACCTCTGCTTTTAGATTAGCGACAGCGTCATATTACATAAAAAGCTACAGCACAGCGCTGTCTACTTGTATATAAGACCTGAGGGATTGTAATGGAAACTCACCACAGAACTGCCATTCAGTGAGTTTTTGTCTTTTATCGTGGTCATTTCACGTTACTCAGCTTCTGACGAACTGCCAATATGAAATCTCCTTTTGTTGTTGTATAGTAAATATGTCCCTTAATGTTCTGACACAAACTAATGTGGTCATTTAATGTGGACAGAAATGGCCTCAGATATGACCCATACAATAATCCTTAGTTCATTTACTTTACAGTTGGCCTTTGCCACTGAGGCATTGCTTCACAAATTCAATATCTTTAATGGGGCAATTAACTACATCAATTAGGGGAAGAGAAACAGAGAAAACAGAACACAAATGACTTACCCATATGCTAACCCAGTATGACTGCCACAAGAGAGTCAGTGACCCAAAAAGCCTCCCTCATGTTACTTCCTGGCTCAGTGAAGTCACAAAAGTTCATTCTGAGGACTGTGGAAGTGTGTAACTCAGCAGTACGTCCTGTCCTAAGTTAATATCATTTTCTGCAAACATCTCAGTGACAAGTTCATCAAATAATTAACTTGTTTTTTGTGTGCAGACAATTCAGAGACTATAGATGTGTTTACTGTGACAATCCCTAGTGGACTGAAGGTTCAGACACTACAAATTAACATGAGAAAACTAGTGCTGCTGCGTTGCTTCACCTTGCCTGTATCTTAGCCAAAAAGTCGCTCATGAACACACCTCAAAGACTATAATCAACAGCCAACTAGCACGTACGTTCTGCACCTGCATAAAAGGAAATGCCCCTCCATGCCAGTAGGCAGCAGTAGTCTGTAATCGTCACTCAAAAAGGGAAACTGGAAAACGCTAGTTAGCCAGTTAGCACATTAACAACACAAGCCAGAGTTGAAAGAACAGAGCATATTTACCCCACGCCAGTGAACAATAACACGAACCATAAGAAAACGTTTCTACTAAAGAGCGCAAAGGATTAAAAAAATAGTCTTACATTATATAACAAGTTTGTTTCAACCTCACTCCCTTTTGTTTACACTCCTCACTTCTGTTGCTCTTCTCGTGCACTGAGCTGAACTGCCAATCAGAGTGATTTCATTCACCTAGGGGCTTCTTCATCCCAGACGCCAATTAGGTATGATCGATCGGCAGGAAAATTTGACTAGTGTGAATGAGGGCCTACGGTTCAGGACACACCACACTGACTAGGGTGACAGACACTCACTGACGGCTCAACAGTGACCAACGGTTGGTGTGTCAGGGTCTTAAGATCACAGCTATGTCTACGAGCTGCTACATTAAAGAGATTCTCCACCAGTTCTACACATGAAGTTAAGTTTATTCATCATGATAAGTCAGCTTGAGGATTGAGTTATACAATCTCTTCTGTGGCTTCTCAGCTTGGACTTGGAGACTTGATTTCTTTGTTACAAATATGAGGCACGAGGAAGGTGTATAATAGGCACTGAATCCTGAACTGTGGTTTGTGTCATTGTCTAGCACTCTCAGTTATTCTTGCAATGACTCATCCTATAACCTTTAATGTCTGTCTCTTTTTTTGATTTATTATTATTTTTTAATAGCTGCTTTTCATTAGATATAAATTAACTTTTAAAACATGAACTTTGTTTGTTATCCCAGGACAGGCAAAATAGCTCTTATGTATGGAGAATAAAGTTTAGGAGTTGGTTGATTTTAATCTTTACAGTGTATATAAAGGATTTGTTAGTTGCAAGGGAATTTGGGGCTGAGTGGTACACTGTAACAGAAGATGTCATGTGCTAATCAAAAAAAAGATGTCTGTCTTTCTTAATGTGGAAATGGGGGAAAATGGTTTAAAAACCAAAGTTTTTTTTTCTTCCCTCTTTCTCTCTCTTTTTCTCAGATGAGTTGAAGAAGAAGTTGGAGGTGCAGAGGAGGCAGAGGGCAGCTCATGGTGAGATCAAACTGACAATTGATATTCCCACAGCAAAGCCTTAACCATGAGGAGCATAATATCCAACTCCATCTACCCACACACAGCTAAACAAAGCATGGACGCTTGAAGCAATTAAATGCATCCACCTCGCACTCTTGCCTTTTGTAGAACCTAGAATAATGCCACGATCAGTCTGCAAGCAGAAGTGATTTTTCTGCTCATATATGTGACTCGTGTCTTTTTTTTTTTTTTCGCCCTAACAGTGTAAACAGCAAAAATGTTATTTGGGCTACAGGTTTTTTGCATTGCCAAAGCAGTGTGAATAGCATAACCGGAATTCATGTGAGACCTTAACGTCACTGATAAATACCCCACACACACACACACACACCTTTCCTGTCACTCTTAAGCTTTAGTCAAGTCAATAACAAGCCCCAAAGAAATATCTTTAAAAAAAAGTTCTCTATCTGCTCATCTGCCAATGAATGTGCTGGCTTCCTCTGTACATCAACTTATAGATGACTATACTACTGACTCCAGTGGCCTCCATGTTTACTTCCTGCACGACAGCATGCTGCGTGTGACATCTTTCATACTGTTCTTGTGCGCATGCAGGTGATATCAGGACTGGAATCTGATACTTGCCACATTTTTAAAAAATAATGTGAACAGCCAAGCAAAAAAAAAAAAAAATCTGATCTGAGCAATAATTGAGCACCAAGGCTCGCAGTGTGAATGCAGCTTTACCGAGAATCCAGGTTTACACTCTGACTTTAATTCAGACAGCTGGCTCCAAACTCAAGTATCAACTGACAAGATGAACAAAGCTGTCACAAATTTAAACTGTGTTTATCATCTTTTTGATATTGAATCCTTTCCGAGGTGGGCAGTAAACATTGTGATCACATTGTGATTGCTCTTTACTGTATGTACAACACTGGCCACTTCAAAGCCTTTGCAGTAGTCCTCACTGACTGAAAGCTTAGTGACCAAAAGACTGGGCGTCACAACTCTAAGATGCCTTCATTTACTTTTGTCTTACTGTTTTGATCAGTGACATACATGCTTTGATGAGGAAATCTGGTTGTAAAGCACACAAACATCCCCCTGCGTTTAGACACCAAAGGCTTTCCTTGTTATTTTGAGTCCCGCATCAGAGAACACTTCACAGCCGCCTGGCTTCTATTATCCAGGGCCAATGCTTAAAACACTGTCTTTGAAGGAAATCTCACGTGTTCCCAGTACACACTGACTAGCCTCTGAACTTAAAAAAATAAAAAAGATATTATGACTGTATTTGTGATTTTATCTGCAATATGTCCACATTTGTACGTGTCTTTAAACCATGCCTTCTGACTATCCAACTCTACCGTAGGTGTAATGGGGAATCACCCAGTAGTTGAGGAGGAGGTCGACCCAGTGGAAGAGAACCTGTGCAAACATATAGAGCAAGAAAAACAGGCGTGAGTGTAGTAAAAAATGCATTTTACTGTATTACATCCCAAATGTTTTCATAGTTTCTCCTCAATTAGATTGATTGGACACAGCTGATGCTGTGTAATGTGGACAAAAGATGAATTTGGTGCTGCTAATATCTGCTGTCAGTTACAAGAGCGCCACTGGCCGTCTAAAAGAGCTGAGGACAGAGATTGAGCACCTGCAGCTGTTGTTGGAGAGGGCGAAGGTCAAGCTCCAGAGGGATTTCCAGAAGTGGTGGAGCCAGGAGGCTTCTAGCATGCAGGTGACTGACCTTCCTTTTCTCTACCTATCTATGTGACAACACAACATAAAGCTTCTGTAAGCATGACATAATGTCAAGCCTAGTATGTCCAAGATATGTTTCTGAAATTATACAGGAAGCCATGTCTGTTCATCTACGTCTTTGTATTTATGGATGTTTTTTCTGAATATTGGCCTCTGTGGACACGTTAGTGTGTGCGTGTAAGTTGATATGCATGTGTCTCTGACTTCGGAGGCTTTTATGGCACCAGTGTGACCCTTGCAGCCTCTGTTCAGGATCACGCTGAATGGGCCCTGGTGGGAAGATATGTAGGAGGAAACTCATTTTTTACAGAATTCCATGTGACCCAAACAAGGGCCTGGAGAGCAGCTTAGAGACAACACAGCAACAGCATCAGCACGGTCTCAGCAGTTAGAAACCTAACAAGGACAATATGTTCATGAGGTTTCTCAGCAACACAGCGGGGGATAAGAAATGAGTCAGTGTTTATTTCAGTCCTAAATAATAATTTTGTGTTTAAAAGGACGGTTTGGATTTTTTGAAGTTGGTTTGTCTGAGATACATATCCATAATCAGTGTATTACATACAATAGATGTCAGTCAGCATGCCCCAGTTTGGAGAAGTGGCAGAAGTGCCGTCACAGAAGCTAAGCAATGTACTGCTATGGATGGGGCCAGCAGCAAAATGTATTTTAGCCACTTAAAAAAAAACTGTTTAAGTGTACACTAAAGTTAGAGTTTTTTCAAAGCTTTACCTTTCTGTCAGACAGCCTGTGTCAGCGGGGAAGTCATCAACAGCTTCAGTTTCCTGTCTATGCTCTCGTCAAAGCCACCAGACTGCATTGACAAAAATAGTAATTTTGGCTGATTGAACATGGGAGCTGCTGGTCTACTGCTGCCTCGATCAGTTTGTTTTGTTATAATGAAACTTTAGTGAATCCAAACTAACCCTTTTAAACAGCAAAGAGTACACCAGCAGTCCTTTGGTTTAGCAATGTTAAATCACTGATTTTCTCAATGGAGGCTGGCTTTGAAGAAAGTGATACAATGGCTTCAGTTTCCTATCAGAAATCACTGTCTGACGGTAAGGTAAAGCTGTGAAAATTTTGTGTACACATGAACTGGTATTGATTTTTTTGGTGGCTAGAATATGTTTCATACTGACCCCCCTACAACAGTACATTGCTAAGATTCTGTGTAGGACTGCTGCCTGCTTCGCCAAACTGGGGGCATGCCGACCGACATCTACTGTATGTGATACACTATATGAATATGTATATGAATAAGTACCTCATACAACCCCACTTTAATGATCCGAACTATTCCTTTAAAGGGCTTTTACACTGTGGTGAAGGACGGTGTCTGAAAAGGTTGTTGCTTTTGTGCAGAAAGCTGAGTTAAAAATTCCCAAACCATGAATAACACAGTCTCTGGTGTCACTCACACTTTGCTAGGCCTTGATGGCTGTTGTGCACATTTCGGAAACCGACCACAAAAAAAGATGTTCAGCTGCAACATCTGACCGGCAGACACTGCTGGCGTTTATGCTTTGGTTTTGATCTTATGAATGGAGAACAATATCTCACTCACATCTGAGCTAGGTTACAGAATTTATCACCAAATGACAAATGGAAAGAAGAGGAAGTCTGACAGACAGACCTGACATGTGCAGTTTTTGGTCTTCCAAGCAGGAAATAGGCCGTTTTCCTCGCCATTATTAAACAGCTTTGTTCAACCGTTTATTGTTCTGTTTTTGTAAAACAGAACACATGCAATTAATCAGACTTTGAGTAAGAGATATGATGGAGCTAGACAATACAAAATACCTGAGGTCTTCTGTTCCCTCAAACTGTAAGTTACATATGGCCACATCGTGTTTAACTGTCATCAGGACGGAATGATATTTTTGCTGAGAAGTGTTTCAGAAAACGTTAAATGATTTTCGCATTGATTGTGACTAGGAGTCAGAGGCTACAGGCAGATGTCACACAAAGTCACCAAATGGAACCTTGCAGCCGTCTTCACCCAGCACTCCAGCATTTTGGTGAGACATTTTGACGATCATGACTGTTTTTTGTCTCTCTATCCTCCTGACAGATGTAAATGTGGACCTATTAAAAGTGGATGATTACATTTAGATGTAGTTAACATGTCATTAAGCATTAACTTAAGTATTCTCCACTGAGCCAACTGGTTACATACAGAAAGCAGCCAAGTTACAAAAAGAAACACCTTCCCCTCACTGACTCATTCCCACTCAATTCATTAATGTTATTTTTACCCTTTCACCATCTGTGCTTGACTAGCACTTGATTAGTGGCCAACAACCTGCAGCTCCTCACTGTTTGTTTCCATGGAAGAAAGTCTGAACAAATGTTGAAAGGTAATGTCATTGTGTTTTTTCACTTCACCAGTCAGTGATATTAAGAGGGAAGCTGGTTCCCACTATAATTTGTGATGACACAGGTGGTGTTTGACATCCCGTATTACAAATCTGCCACAGCAAAGGTTTTGATGACGCAGATATTGTGTCACATACACAGAAACAATGATCACAATGTTTTCCAGATGGTGTCTATCTTCCTCTTGAAATTAAAATGGTTTTTTTTTAAGAGTGTCCTGGCCAAGAATAAAAATACAAAATGAAAATTATAGCTGCTGCGCAGCGATGGGTCGGGTCCGGGCATTTTTAGGCAATTCTGAGCAACAAGCAGAAGAATAGGAAGACATCAAGGAAGTTGATATTACAATCTGCATTTAGCATCAGCTGAGTCATTTTGCAGGTTGCATCATCTGGAAATTGTATTGCAGCAATTGAAAAGTAAAAGTGGTTGAATATTGGAATAAATTTGCAAAGTACACTTTTGTATCAGTGGAACATTTGTTTCTCAAAGACTCTTCGTAGTTTTGATGTGTTATACTCATCCCCCTTGTTGGGTCTTGAACCCAGAGTCCTTGGTACTGTGATCCAGCTCCTAACTCACTGAGCTAATTGTGTGGAAGTGAGACCTGGTGTGTGGCTTCTCAAATAGACTCAGGAAGTCACCGACCGGGCTGCAGTTGTTGTGGCAGATTTCAAAAATAGTCAAAATGTCACAAATTCTATTATCTAAACAAAAATCTGACAATACATAAATTGCATCTAGACAGCATGGACATGTTGGTGATTTGTTTTTAATGATAAGTGTTTTGCTTCACAAGAGAAAATGTGATGTTTAAAAATGCCACTTTTACATTGACTCCAGTTGTTCCCATGAGAGCAGAATTCAAAATGTTCTAGAAAATTCAGTTTTGAAGATAAAATTCTGATATTTGCCAAACTTCATCAACCACGACTCCAAAATATTGTCAATTTTTTTCAGGAAGATTGAAAATGTATTTAGCAAGAATTGGATGGTATATGTTTACAGTAGTGTTTACAGTCAAACGTTTTCATGCACTGTAGGCTCAATTTTCGATCAATCAAAAATCCGAGAAACAAGTTTTGTGGAGGACAGTCTGGAGATGCTCTCTAGCAAGTTTGGTGACAATTGAGCAAAAATTGTGGGAGGAGATACGTTTTATAAGTTTTACAGTTTTTGAAAAAAACAGAGTGATGGACTTCATAATTTGTAATGAGTCTAAATGGACAAAAGTTTCTGCAGTACTGGGGCTACACTGTGGTGAAGTTTCAAAAGTGTAGCATGTATCGTTGGTTTGGTAGGAATTTTTAAAGTTTTTAAATTTAAACGTTTATTGTGCCCCCCCCCCCCCAGGAGGGGGTGGCACATGTCCTTGGAGTTGAGTAAATCTAGATTACAGTAGGGTCCTTGGCTGCTTAGCAGCCCGGACCCTCATAAACATCTCTAAAACAAGCAATATAAAACACCTCATGAGATTACTACAAAGACAGCCCAAAAGTATGTTACTATATGCTATAAGTGAACCATAAAGACATAAAACAGGGGCAACTACACATGATTACATAGACCAGCTAAATACACCCTTACATTAGCATATAAATGATTGTATGCAAAAATCCTGCAACAGTGCTTTGAAACAGCTGAGAGGGACCAAATAGTGCAGAAGATTACACATATAAGGAGCGGAATACATAAATGGTTGTTTGCCAAATTGTGTACGTAGAATAAGAACATGTTCTGTGAACAGAGAGCATGGCCATTTTCATTTTTTTATGCGTAATGCACACACATAAATATGCTGGAAGTAGGACAAGTAAAGCTTTTGTAAAGAAGAGAATGCCAATGAAAAAGTCTACAGAATTCTACAAATGACCTTTGAATGTATTACAGTTTTAACCTCGAATATTTTGTCTTTCCTGCTGTGGTTAGTTACAAATGTGTTTGTATCTCATTGTGGATTGTAAAGAAACATTACAAACCTATAAACTAACAGTTGAATGTCTGAGAGAGTTGATCATTCATGCAGTCGGATGTTTAATCCTTTTCTTTGGGGTTTCAGTCAGCTCTTTCAGATCTGTAGCACACAATATCTTATACTAGTAGAATTTTGATTAACAATCAATTATTATTAACATTAAATTTGTCTATCCATTGTCCCACTTTTCTGGTCCAGGTTGCATTAGTTTAATTAATTATATCATCAGTAATTATTGTTATATGCTGCTGGGAAGTCTTATGGCCAAATTGCCCCTACTGGTTTCCAGCATACTTAGCATCTTTGACCAGTATGATTTGGAAACAGGTATTATATTGTATTCTATGTGGTATTAAAAGAGGTCTTAAAAATCTTAAATTTGACTTAATAAACCTGCAGAAACCCTGTGCATAAAATGTTAGAGTGCAAACGACT
Source organism: Cephalopholis sonnerati (assembly GCA_019142605.1). NCBI lineage: Eukaryota > Metazoa > Chordata > Actinopteri > Perciformes > Serranidae > Cephalopholis > Cephalopholis sonnerati. The sequence continues at coordinate 12,761,229 of JAGQAX010000015.1, read as the reverse complement.
TTGCATTGTTGCTCCCTCTTGTGGTTAAGACATGTATGTGATAATACTAAGAAACAAAAAGGTAGATACAGTGAATACCTACTGTAAACTCACTACGAGTTTCATATGGGCATTATGCTGTATTGCACCTATGGATCACTATACAGATAATCTGTGGGATTATAGTGTAACAGTATTCATGAAATACTCTCCTAACCTGTTATACAGTGCACCTGGTCTGAGCAGCACTGTGAGAGACTCCCCAGCAGGTCCGGACCCAAACCCAGGCTGTTCCACTGCTTCTGTTCAAGATCTCAGGTCAGCCTAACTTCATTTAATCTCTTATTTGTTTCCTATAAAGTACTACTGGATCAAACTACCTGTAACACTTTGCCCTCATCATCATAAAATTGTACTTTTTACATATAGAAGCTTCATCCCCAAAAGCGTACCTCCCGTGACAGCCGTCCCAGCACGCCATGATAAGACCCTGGATGGGAGGGTGACTGACTTCACTCCTTCACCTGAGCTGGGGTACATGGAGGGTTTGGCATGATGGAAATGAATGGATGGCTTTGAGAACAACAGATTTGTTTTTCAGGAAACGATGGCAACAACATTCACTAAATTTGTAGCCCTCTAAAACCAATATTCAGCTCATTTGACATGCTGAGGAAAGCCCTGTGAGGATATATTCAGAAATAACTTGACTGGGGCCTCTCATGTCTAATTTTTAACCCTGTCACAATATTGGCTTTTTGATAAACCCAAGACCATAAAAATAATTGCATATAATAGATAACAATAAGTGTATGTTCACCACTATGTGTACGTTTCTTCAAGTCTATACACAAACGCAAACATTACAGTAGCGTATTCCACATGTTTACAGTAGCTCTTAAATCTGTACATACAGCCTAGCCCTGTACGTTTTATAGCTGTGCGTTGTTTTCTCTCCACTTATGAACGCGGCCATAACTTTTTTATTTCTTTGTGAAGTAATGTCTCCAAACTCTATAAACAAATCAAAGAGCTGGGGTCTTGCTTGAACGCTGCTGCTGGAACTACCGTTTTACAACCACTGTAAAACACTCAGTGCATAACATATATGCTTTTGTTCATGTCTCCAGCAACTACTGGTAGTACAGAGATGCTATTGTTTTATACAGAGGCTCTGTGATATGAGGAGCTGTTACCTGTTAAGGTTTTTAACTTGTTTCCTTTAAAGCTTTTGAAGGGGTGATACATTTTACAGAGGGAGTGTGCAGAATAGTAAGGGACTTTTAAGCTCATGCCCCCCATAAAGCACACATATATAAAGTGAGAGCCATATAAAGTTCTGATTTGTGTCACAGAAACTGTGAAGAACTCATGCTGATATAATCGTACTACATTGTACTGTACTGTATGTACATTTCAGGGCCCTTTCCACCACCAACCTCTCATCCTCCTCTATTCCCCTGACCGGAGACCAGCAGACTGATGCAGACATCCTGGCCTTTATCAGAGCCAGGCAAAAACTCCTCAGCAGAACAGGTAACACATACACACATGGCCATATGGCCTCCCACCGTAGTGTCTTGGCTCTGCTCGAGGTTTCTGCCTGTTAAAAGGAGGTTTTCCTTTAATTTATTTAAATTGTTGCATCTAAAGAGTACAGAGTACTGTCTAGACCTGCAGTATGTGGAAAGTTTCCTGAGATAAGTTTTGTTATGATTTGGCACTATAGAAATAAACATTGACTATACTTGACACACACAAACCTTTACTTACTTCACTTTTGGGGACATAACGTGAACATCGTAACCCTAACACTTGCCCTAACCAAAACTTAACCCCAACATTAACCTAACTCTAACCTTAAACACTGACCCAAAAATCAGCTTGTGCACATAGCTTTTGTCCTCAGTTGCTCAAGCTGTCCCCAATTAACTGGTCTTTAGTCTGAATGTGTGTCCACAGAGGTACACACACACACACATGCACACACATTCATGTGCTTCTATCTTTGTTATGACCCTCATCACCAACATAATGCATTTCTTAACCCCTTACCCTATCCTTAACCATCACAACTAAATGTCTAACCCTAACCTTTACCCTAACCCTAACCTAAACCTAATTCTATCCTGAACCCTAAAACCAAGTCTTAACTCTCAAACAGACCTTTGAAAAAGTGAGGACCGGCCAAAATGTCCTCAGTTTGCAAAAATGTTCTCACTCTGTTGCTAAATTACATTTTTTGGTTATGGCATGTACAAGTACACACTTACACACAAACACAGAGCAAGAAATGATGTAAGCTTTCACACAATATGCATTTTGCATTCAACGCTGCCCTCTGGTGGTGTGATGCCTTACAGCACTTCACCATTAATGTCTTGCTTCTAGCTTTTTAGAGTTGTTTTTAATAAGCATACACCACATTCTACAGTATTTGTTCTATATTAGAAACTACCTGTAAGATATAACACTTGATGAGCTACCACTTATAAGCCGAGAATGATTTCAGATTCAGTTTTGCTTTTTCTGGCAGCAGAGCATGACGAGTAGGGAATGTCTCTTTTGGTCAGGATCCCATAATTTCACACAAACACCCTTACCCCCTTCACAGCCTCACTTTTTCTAGCTCCACAGCGACTCATCTTTTTCGCTCTTACGTAGTTCCTCTCTCTGTTACACTCTCTCCTCTCCTTTGACCCTTGTGCAGCTGCTTACTTTGGCAGACAGAAAAGTGGACTTGGCTGTCTTGTGGTTTGCCACTAGATATGCAGAATGACTGAGGTCATGTGAACAGACGGAGCGATGGCCAAATGAGCAGAGACAGCAGACAGAAAAACAGTCGGGCTGAGGAGAACATTTACCCTCTTAAGTCTTTCTTTCTTTTCTTTCCCCGCTTTAGGCAAGGAAGACTCATTTCATGCCTCTTTACCTTGGCATAGCGACTGTGTTTTGACAGGAAAGCCCCTCTCCTTGGTTGTTTGGTAACCCCTGTATGGTGCTATCCCTCCTATCAAAACAGCTTTTAAGTCACTAGTGCATGCTGGGAAGTGTAGGGAACCTGGCAATAAAAGAGACAGCCAGATTTCAGAGTGGAGGCTGTTATTGTAATTAAAGTCATACTTTAGGGATGTTTGATTCAGGGATTGTTACTCTGAAAATAAAGAGGGTTTTTTGAGTTTGTAAGATCAAGAAAAGCTCTTTGTCTTGTCAAATTTCTTGATGGCTTATTTCTCAAATATCTGCCTTGTGTTTATGCATTTCAGGCCAGCGTCTAAAATAACATGAAGTTCTGATGAAGGCCTGAAGTTATCATCAACTGACTGCTTGTGCAACTGCCACATCTGTCCTAAAAATGTAAATTAGACATGATTGACAGTGTGTGAAGCTATGATCTCTACTGAGTCCAAAACATACTCGATTTCTCATAAAAAGATCCCCCCTGTCAAACACACATCCTGTCTGATTTTTACACACACTTGTTGGCCTCCCGGAGAGCATGCCAGTCATATAATGGGCAGCAATATAAATCACAGCCTGCGCCGGCCATTTGATCTGAACAAATGTTGTCTCAAGATATCAGAGGAAGAGCGGACAACAGGAAACCCGTCGGCTCCAGTAATGTGTTTAAAGAAGAAATGAATCATGACTTTTTTTAAATGGTCACAGGAAGTTTCCACATGCAGAATGATAAGTGCATTTCATAATTCTGTCTGGTCTCATTTTATGTGTACTTTCAACAACAGTGTAACACATGTTGTGTAAAATATTGTAAATAGAGGTATGTAATATAATTGCAGTAGTTTTCCTGATTGTTTCTGATGTTCTGTAAAAAATAAATCTGCACCAAATATCAAATAAAAAATAAAGCTTCATGATGACAAAATGCCATGGACCAAAACAGTGCAAGATGCTACAATGCTTATTATTGTAGTGCTTTGCAGTCTTTTATGAGTTACTTGGCCAGTGTACTTGGCACTGACAAACACATAGTATGAGCTGTTTAGTCCAACATAACAGCCCATCTGCCTTTATCTGCCACGTGATTTTAAACTCAGCAGGAGCTTTAGATTTCTGTGAATATTCCGCAAGCCAGAGTTAGTGTTTTCTTTATTCATCACTAATGTTAAATCTCTTTTTTACAGCTCTTTCTTTACAGTAAGTCTAAGGCAGTTGTAGTATGGGGGTTACTGGGGCAAATTTTAATTAGAAATTCAACTGGAAAATGACCCAGTAAAATTGACTCCCTAAATGGGAATCTTGGACATTTTTTTTTACCTTGGCCCCATTTTCCCAAGTTTTTGTGTCTAAGTGACTAGTGGGAACAACCAATTTTTTTATTGGTTTAGCATCAAACAAGAGTGCTGCAGCCTGGAGCACGTAAAAGGCTGCAATGTAACCAGTAGCTAGTCCGTTTTTTTCCACTAAAGGTGCATTGATGGTACAGCTGACAGCTGCAGCACTCTCACTAAGTGCTGGACCAATTTAAAAATTGTTGTTTTCATTAATCACTTACACACAAAAATGTAGGAAAATAGAACCTGTATGTTTTCCTTTGAAAGAATGCCTCACCAGCAAAATTACCATTTGTATATAGTTACTTACAGCGTTACCTTTTCTCACATGCCTTCACAGTGAACGAAGAATCCAAAAAAGGCGAGCATTCTTCATGAACTGAGGTAATCAAAAACATTACTACTTAAAACACACTAGTGCAAATAGTCTTACATACATACAAGTAGCTGGGCACGCACAGGCATAAATATGCCCATGCTTAGGCACAATCACACATGCTACTTATAGGCTGAAGTGTTTTATAATGTAACATAATAGCAAAGAAGTACTGTGCACATATAAATGAGACTTGGATTATACTGCACGAGTTATGTGAGAATTCGTAAACTGATGTTTTGATATAGTTTTGCTGTTGTTAATTGCAGACCCTGATTACCTTAATCCAAGAGAATGTCCACCTTTTTTGGAGTTTCCATTCACTGTGGAGGTGTGTAGTTGATATATAAAGGGTCTTCACATACGTCAGCCATGACAGGTGTTAGTTACAATTCTAAGTACATTAGTCAAATTAATTCCACATTACAGCAATATTAATCCGCAGTTGTTACATTCCAAAGGTTGTATTTAGGAGTTGACTGTGGCTCTAAGGTCTCCTTGAAATCTGAGCTATATTTGCAAGCAGCCTTTTGTACAGTATATGTGACAATATAAGCAAATTATATTTGCAAAATATTTTTTTATGCAGTGTTTTTACTAATGGTCCTTAAAATATCCATCTGTGCTTACTGCTATTCAGAGACACAGGGAGGTGGAGCCTCTCCCAGCATGCACTGGGCAGTAGGCAGGCCTTCAGTCTGTACAGAGCTCCCTTAAGATACAGTATTTGAAATTCAAATGGGGTGACGAACATTTCTTTGCATGGAGTATTGATCATTGTGTCTTGAACTGAATGATCATCATACAGTCAATTGTGGCAGCATTTAATTTGGTATTTCAGTATAGATAATATCACTCAAAATAATTAACATTAAACTAAATATTAACATCGGACTGGCCGATTCACAGTTTAGATTTTTAGTGGCCTAAAACAAGTTAACACACAGTTCTGTACTAAATGTACCACCATGTCACTACATGAATAAAAATTCCAACCCATCAGACAGTAGAGAAGTTCAGTACAACTGCCTCAGTGCTCCTGACATTCACTGTATCCATCAATGTCAGCCTGTAATCAAAATCAGCCCATCCAGTCACGTCACACCTACCCAAACATAAGACAATCTGTGAACACTGGGACACCTGTTTGCATTGCTTTGCGTTGATTTGTTTGAAAGATGACAAGCAGCTGCACAATTTGCATCCAGGCAGAGTTGCCTTGGAGAAGGAGCCTTCTTGGTCAAGTCATGATATCTGTTATTTCTCTCAGTCACATCAATCACTGTCTTCATGACGTGTGTATTTAAAGCTCTTTTTTTAATTGACCCTAAACTAGACACAAACGTCATAAACACTTCTACCTTTGACTAAATAGCAGCGGCAGCTAATGAAGGGTGTAACTATCAAATATAACAAATAGCTTAGCTTAAAGAGCTAGCACAGTGTGTCCTTTAATAATTGGTGTTGTTAAGATGACACACAGCTCAATATTTTGGGTTTTCAGCAAATTCCACCATTTCACATACAGTATATAGTATAACAGACTGTTGTTCTGTTTCAAATGTCAAGTGTGTTGTTAATTCTCTCAAGTTTATGTAGATTTGGGCTCACTTTTTTTCTGACTTTCTTTGCATTCAATTTTTTTGTCATTGTTTAGCACCTTTTAAACTGTCCTAACACCACATGCATGGTATCTCTTCATCAGCACAAATGCAGCTATAAGTCTGATAAAGTATAAAACTGCCAGGAACCCAAAATACAAGAAAATAACCCAGGCCCATATAAAAATGCACAAATAATTCTTCGTAATGACTCAAAATATTATTATAGAACACTTCTAGGTTGTAAAATTAGGGAATAAGCCAGTTGAGGACATGGCCTGAGTAACTGTAGAATAGCTAAGAGGCATTGTCAGGCACAATATGATTTGTCTTTTTTATAGAAAGTCTATATGTGTCTAACGTAAATTTTAAAAAATGTTTAATGATCTACAGACCCCCAAATCATAACTTTCAACTGGTTTTCTCAGCTTGTTTCTACATTATATATAAATAAAGTTATGTTATCATAAATAAAACCTGCTCGGTGTATTCACCAATAAATATACAGCCTCCAGAGGGGGTCTTAAATAATTGCTGCAACACTGGGTTAGCATCACCCTGGTTGCTTTGATAAAAAGTCAGTGGGATTTGGGATTGTAAATTTAACATATGTGAATTTATGATACTTACATGTTTTGTTCAGCAATATAATTCTCATAAATGAACACCACTTTTATGATTTTTGAAGAGTAAACGCAGTCACAAGGAGTAAAAAGCTAATGTTAGGCTATAAACAAACTGCACCACTGTCGCATAATTCAGTGTCAACACCACAAAGCTTCCAGTGTAACTACTGTTGGAAAATATGCAAGTTGGAAAGTTGACTTTAAATCATTTGCAAGAACCCCATTATAAAAACAAGGCTGCACATGGGGACTGGTGAGTATGAGTTTCCGTATTCAGCATGATGACATTTGCCCCCAATGCAAATTTATTTTTCTTAGTTTGGTAAAGGCATAACCCGCCCTACTGTACCTTACTGTGCTTCTGATTGGCATACCATGACATTCTTACCCTAACCCTAATCAAACTCATGCCTCAAGCCAAATCCTAACTAATTCAACTGGTAAAGGAAACATGTACTGGCCAATCAGAGGGAGAGTAGGGCAGGCCATGCCTTTGCCTTCCTAGGAAAAGAAAGTTTGCATCCCTGAGAACCTCTGGTCTTAGCAACCACCTTTTTAAGACACATAAAGGCTTCAAAATTCACAATTTTTATTGACTGATGTGTTCAATGTTGTAGAACGAAACATGTAAATCTTTAAAACTTGTGTTAACCACAGACCTTATTTGAAGCATTTAACCAAAAATCTGTTCAATAAAACCATCCTCAAGATGAAGGAACTGGAAGTTCTAAAATGGTAACTCATTTTTGGGTTTTAGGACTCCTTCCTGCACTCTGTCACAAAATGTAGTATGATATATAGCCATCAAAGAAATCCCCCTGTTGACTGCGTTCTTGCTACACTCTTACTCCACCCCAAATGGTAGTTAGGGTTTTTTTTCAGGCAGGCCCACAGTGACTTTTGGACACCAACCTAACAAAGGAAGACTGAAAGTTCCTATGATCAATATAGGTGTAGTTGTTGGCATCTGCTCTACTTTCATCTACTCTACTAAATTCGATGCTTTTCGTACATCCACTCAGGCATTTTTAACATGTCAGCTTTCTCAGTACTGCAGCCATAAAACCCCATTAGGTTCTCCGATGACACATCTTTCAACTCTTTGGTTTATGGCCCACAGTCAAGCAGTGCTCTCTACACCTCTTCACAATTCAACAGCAGTTTCTACATGGTGAATTCATCAATTGTCAAATGTCGTCAATCTAATAGTTTGTGGTTGAAATACACTTTTCCAATAAAATGAGTCCCCACAATGTGGAATAGTACTGAAAGGTTCTGGTATCAGCACTCCATGACTGTGGGTGCATGGACAACCAACAGCAGCCAGGTAAAATATTAACTTTTGTTCTGCTGACAAGATGCTGCCACCGCTTCCTTATTAGTGGAAACGTTTGACAGTGTCTGTGCGTCCAGATGTCGCGCTAATGGAGGAGAGGAGTTTGATCGTTACCCAAGCAACCCATGAGTCAAACACCAACATCTATGGTACTCTGACCAATCGGAGTAAGAGCACTGAGACGAGATGTTTTACCTTTGGAGGATTATCTAGTTAGAGCTGTCAACCCCAAGATACTAAACATCAACTTTTTCTTGATGTTGTTCTAGAAGCATTCTAATAGTCTCTCAGTTACTTTCAAAACATTTTTGTCTCCCTCTTGATAATTTCCTGTTTGTGCTTTGGAGAAGAATGTCACAAACTGCGGTTATGGATCTACCTTTGGGGAACTACTTATAAAGTCTAAGATTTCAGCAAAACTGTTGACCGTAGACTGTTCTCAGGTGATTTACCTCTTTCCAGAGTTTAAGCATCAGTCTTTGGGTCTTTTGCGGTGCTGGAGGAGTTTGATGGCGAGGTTTCAGTTGGTGCCAGTCAAACTGAGCTGGACAGTATTTTTGGCTCTGGCCCACTTCACATATCTGCTGATTGGGGCCACCATTTTCCAGATCCTGGAGCGAGAGGCTGAGAACAACAACCGAAACCACTTTCAACTGGAGAAATTGAATTTCTTGGCCAACTACACTTGTTTGGATGGACCAGCCTTGGAGGAGTTTGTGAAGGTTCACTTTCTTTACAGTTCTTTAAGGAATTCATATTCTTAAGTACAATGGAGAGTTATTGAAATGTGGAACATTCACAATTTATTATGTAAGAGAAATCTGGATTTTGTTATTTCAGAACACATTTGTCAGCTTCTTTTTTTTTATTAAAATTGTAGCAAACTTAACTGCTTGTCTTTATGAAAATAGTGATGCTTTACAATAGGTTGTAAACAAGTCTGTACATTACTGAGTAAATGTGATGATGACAAGGGCTCATTGAATACTGAGTGGCAGAGAAATTGAGAGATCGATTTTATGATTAGGTTAGGTACATGGCAATAAACTGTGTTACAGTAACCTGACCTAAAAATCAATAACTGTGTCATAATCCAAAGCATTTACCAAAGTGATCGATAGAGTAGATGGTAAGCATTAGTGAGGTATGTGCGACCTTATTCTGGGATTTTAATACTTCTTTTTGTGTGTTTGCAGGTTATTTTGGATGCCTGGGAAAAAGGAGTGAACCCCTCGGGCAACTCAACAAACCCCAGCAACTGGGATTTCAGTAGCTCCTTCTTTTTTGCAGGCACAGTAGTCACAACTATAGGTGAGTATCGATACATATTCATCAGTATTTGAACTGTGTGATTCAATACAATAAGGACAATCACTGTTTTGTCCACAGGCTATGGTAACCTCTCCCCCAGCACTGTATCTGGTCAAGTGTTTTGTGTGTTTTACGCGCTGTGTGGAATCCCACTGAACCTGGCCTTCCTCAAACAGCTGGGAAAGTGTCTCACCATCCATCTGGGGCGACTGGAGAGGGGAATGGTCTCCGTTGTTTCACACAAGGTACTTACTGATTTGTATGAAAGCGCAATGGATTCACTTGAGAAATAAAGTAAATAAATTCTGTTCTGTCTTCCAGAACTAACAAGATTATTATGTCATTATTTTAGAAAAACAAAAGCAAACTTTTTACATGAAAACGCTTCTAATAATTCTGATTTTTTTTTTCTCAGAATTACGATATAATAATTTGTTAATTCAGAGAAACAAGAGAATTTTTTTCATGAAAACCTTTTTCATAATTCTGAAATATTTATCTGGTTAATTTAGAGAAACGAGAGCAAATTTTGTTTCCATAAAACCTTTTTTTTTTTTATAATTCTACAATAATAATCTTGTTTATTCAGAAAAGAGGGGCATTTTTTTGTTTGTTTGTTTTCTCCTAAGTGAATACCTCACACCTCCCTTGATTTCATCCCAATCAGAAAGATTCATGGTCATTTTTGCTTTGTTTTTGATACAAATCACTGTACAGATGAAAACTATAAGATATGACAAGAACAGGTAATGACCCTTTTTGTCATGCCCAACTGATGCCTATGGATCTCACATGTTTCCTTTCTAGCAAACAGTTGAGGCTCTGGCAGTGAGTTTGTTCTTCATCGCAGGCAGCCTGCTGTTTTTGGTCATCCCTCCTCTGCTGTTCAGTTATGTGGAAGGCTGGACGTTTGGCGAGGGCTTCTATTTCGCCTTCATTACTCTCAGCACCATTGGTTTTGGAGATTATGTGGTGGGTGAGTAGAGTAAGCAAACAAGCACTGATGTGGTGGAAAGACCACAGCGGACCACAGTAGAAAAACAATGCCTTTTAATGCTGTGAGACAATTACTGTGTTGTCATTTTAATGTAAAAAGCAAGACATGTTTCTGTCTGGGATGAACAAGCATGTTCTAACAAGGTGATGTCGACTCTTATAGGGACTGACCCAGGCAAGGATTACATCTCTCTGTACCGTAGCCTTGCAGGCATATGGATCATCTTTGCCTTGGCTTGGCTTGCTCTCATCCTCAACATAGGAGCCAGAATAATGGAGCATGCCATTGGCCTGACTCATTCAGGCTTCAAAAAACAAGAAGAGGAAGAGGACGTAACATCCAGTAAACTAGAAGACACATCAAAGATCTGACAGTGGACTGTAGACGGGACTATCTACATGCAATATTCACTATGTAGAATATATTTAGTGAGATTGTTTTCTGTACATATTATGATGCATGGTACAATAAGAAAATCTACAGAAAACGATTAGGGCCATGGGTGAAAAATTAATTTGAAATTTGAGTCAGAATTTGATTCAAGTCAAAATTCAGACTTTAAACTCAGAATTATGAGAATAATGTCACAACTTTGAGTTTAAAGTCAAAAGTCATGTGGCCTGATCCTGCTGACCAATGTAGCAGCTATAAGCAAAAACTGTATTTGTAAGGTAGCCTATTCACCCCAGCATATTTATTCTTCCTTTAAATGCTTGACTTTATAATTATGTTTAATCTTGTCGAAAATTGGTTTATTATATTTTACAATGAGCTGGAAAAACATTACAGGTTTTTGTTTAACAGTTCTACCTCAACTAAGCCAAAGAGTCAGCACAGCAGATCAGGGCCTGTACTTATCACACTTACACATATTACACTTAAGAATTCTCTAAAGAGCAAACTTGAAAATAAAACTTTTTTTTTTACTGAGTGTAAGAAAATTAAACACATTTATAAATTCAAACTAACAGTGTCGTATAGGAGCAATCTAGAGGAACTCACTAGTGATCATGTGATCACTATCATGTGAAACAAGGATTTAACTCACATCTGGGTAATAGTACATACTTTAAAAAATACATTTTACTCTGCGAAAATGTGCTTTGAATGTTTTTATACTAGCAATCATAACAACAATCAAACATGTTATATATTACATATTACCATAAAACCTTTGTTTGGGACAGGCCTTTAATTCCTTTCGCACAAAGCTGTTACTCAGCAAAGATGGGATGTAAAATTAAATTGTTTTTTTAAACCAGTATAAATGAGTACAACACCACTTTTTCCTGTTAAAACAATACTCACAACTTCGATTAATTTTTATTAAAAAAAAAAAAAAAAAAAACCCTTTAGATTCTTTCGATGTCATGGCCCTTACGGACTAAAGGAATATGAATAACTTACCAGGTAATGGAGGAATGAAAACATAATTTAAGGTAGCCAGCAACCTGGTTTTATACATCCAAAGAACTTCTCTAAAAAGTACATCTTGGCAACCAGACCAGGCTTCTAATTGAGACAGGCCTTTATTTGTCAAAAACTGTAGCCACAGCAGGCGAGTAAAAGGAACTGGGCATTTAACTGGGGCTAGGCTTTTAATTAAAGTTTTCCAGTATACATAATTAGGGATAAAGTAATGTGACTTTCACGATTTTGCCAGCTTGATAAGCACAGGCCCGGAGGAAAAGTCTTTATATGAAAATGTGTGATGCGTTTTGCCTCAGGTAGGAACCCTGTAATGTTTTTCCATCCTCGGACAACAGCAAGAATTGTTTCTGCTGAACTATGAGTCCGTGTGTTTTGTACTCTTGTTTATGTACTTTTTGTTCAATGTTGTCCGACTGCATTTTTAGAATGTTCTAATGTCACACTGCGCCAGTGTCCGTGTATATGCATGTTTGTGTGTGTGTGTGTGTGTGTGTGTGTGTGCGTGTGTGTGTGTGTGTGTGTGTGTGTGTGTGGTCATGTGAGTCCACATCTGGGTTTGTGTACTGATGGTAAACTCTGGTGAATTGAGCACAGAGGGCTATCTTGAACAAACACATTAATCAAGATGGTGGTGTGAGGTGACCTGAGAGCACACACACAACTGATCCCAGAGAGGCAGCTGGAATACACAAGGACTGATTTTGCCTGTTATCCATTTTTAACATGTTGACTTAAACTGGCACAAATTGTCAAGGGAGCAAAATCTGTCACTTTCTGTCTTCAATCAGTCCTGCAGTCACCAGAGGAAAATGTTGGCATTGCACATTTCTGTAAACCACGGATATGTTACATCTGAACATTTCATACGTAGCATAACAACATGTCTGCAGTGAAGATGTATATGAGCTGCTGTCCTGAGAAATAAAATGCAAACATAACTGAAAGTGAAATATAGTCTGATGTATCGTGTGCAGTGGTTACTTCTCTCAGTTCTAGAGATTGTGCAGTGCTTCTAGAAACCACACACCAACTACTGCAAGTGGTCTTGAGTGAATTCCCGCCCTGACTAACCAAACTCCATGACTTCACAGACAACGACTCATTTTGGCCAGAAACTCCAAAAATTGACCTCACCCATAGCCACTGACTGCAGACAAACCAACACTGGTGTCTCTCCCTCTTCTTATTTTGCTCCACTCGATTTGCATGGCAGGCCATTGGAGTGATTGAAACAGTAGTGCAGATGGAGGTTCATTTGCCTGAGATGCATGGAAAGACAAGAGGCCAAACAGGTAAACTCTCACTCGTCACTGTCCGCAGCTGCAGAGGCTGAAACACAAAGCTTGCCTGGATCCAAAAGTTCCACCAGGGGAACCGAGATGGGGATAAAGGAAGTGCTCAACCTGGCGCGGGTGCCCTCCATCCTCATGCTGGGGTTGGTTTACGTCACTTATGTGCTGATCGGCGGGGTGATTTTCTGGAAGTTGGAGGGAGATCTCGGAAGGAAGGACATCAGTCTTTTACTGTTGAACAAAAAGAAGGTGCTCACGACGTACACCTGTCTGAACCAAGAGGGCCTGGAGGAGGTGGCTCAGGTGAGATGTGGGACATCAAAAGAGGCAGGTTAATAAAGTAGAATCCTCACCCGTTCTCTCAGGGTGAGGAGGAGACATAGAGAGTGTTATAAAACAACACAACACAGTCATATAGATGTCAGCACATTGCACTCAGGCGCTAATTTCCTTTTGCCAGGGACATTCTAACATGTAAATGTAAGGGGGCCACTTCACAGTGACACAGCTAAAATCTGCCAGTATCCAGATCTGTATGTCAACCTGTGGCTTTTACAGAAAGACCACTGGATTTACATGTGGACCACTGCTTTTACACAGTTTCACTATTTAACTGTTTACTCTTGTTAAGTGGCCAAAACAGCCACTTTTACTGATTTAAATAACGTCTGAGACTCATTTATCTGTTACGTTTTCTCTGTTTTTTACTTCTCTTCCGGTAAATCACTTGAGTGATCTGTAGAGGGATAAAAGTTCAACAGTAGTGTGACCATTCAGCAATAGATATTTGCTTAAACAATAACATCAAACTAATCTGTCACTGAAAACAGTTCCAAGCAATGGGCGGCCATTTGCAATCACTTGTAGGACAGAGGCAACTTCTCCCATGCAAATACCAGTTTCTCCAGCAGGGGTGGAGCCAGATGTTGTAAATTTTCAGGGCTCAGCCCAAACCTAGCCCCCCCCGAATTTAGGTATATGCAGTATTTCTCTAACCATTTGAGATATTGAAATGCCAAAGAATCTGTACATTTTTTGGGAAAACATGACAGTGCCATGTCAACGAACTAAATCATCCTTTAAAGCCTACATCCTCTTTTGAATCTAATTGTTCTGCAACTGTCTTCATCATTCTGAGACCATGATGCAACAAATGTTGAGGATGATTAATTTTCACTCCTGCCACTAAAAAAGAGGCAAAAATTGTCTGATGTTACAATTTTTAAGTTACGTAACATAGGTAGGGTAGGAATTTTGCATAGACAGTATCACTGATTTTATTTTAGTAGAATTGGGTAGAATCCATAGAATAAATGTTTAACTGACATCTGCTACATTTGAATCAATGCCATAACAATCTGGGCTGCTCTTATTGTAACTTACGGATCAACAGTGCCAAGTAAATGTGGTCTTCAGTACTTTTAATGGAATATCAGGCCAACAGAAGAACATTTACTCAATTTTTACTCAGTTTTTCGAACAAATGCCTTAGCCCAGTCCCACAAATAGTTACTCTAGCACCTCAGTATAAATACAAAATGAATCAAGCATAAATGTACTGCCTAACAATATCTCTAAGAACAGCGTCATGACGGACAATGACAAGAGGCACGCTGGCAGGTGCAAGGATTCCAGCTGCTCCGTTGACCAACCAGGCATATGTTGTCTTGAGGCTCTGATGAACCTATCCAACTGGGGAAACCTGATGACTTGCCAGTCCAATCACAATCTCCATCTTGAGGAAAGCCCATACTTTCTAAGCAAGAGTCAATCCAGGGCAGGGGGCTGCACATCCTAATGTACATACAACGAAGCTACAAGAGAGGGTTATCGTGAGGAGAGGGGGTGGCTGTGGCTGTAACAAACATAGGTTTTAATCTTTAGACTTGGGGGAAGGTATTAAGTATTTTCAAGTCAAAGGGCCCAAGTCCAAGTGAAGTCACAAGTCACTGGTCTTAAAGTCCATGTCGAGTTGCAAGTCTTTTTAGAATTCGTCAAGTTGTCAAATTTGTGACTTGAGTCTGACTGGAGTCCAAGTCATGTGACTTGAGTCCCCACCTCTGAAAATTAGTATACTACGATAAACAACATGGGCATATATTACTATTTGAATGATACAAAGTTTAATGTATTTTAAAAACCTTAAACATTAGGCGCTGAGAAACTATTTGGGGCCGGAGCCTCAGAGGCCCTTCATCACTGCACATTCTACATTGCCTAACACTGCAGCAAACTTGTGCAATCCTTTTCTTAGGAACTGGTGACATTTTTTTTAAAACATCACATCCATTCTGGAGAAAAGCATACTATGTTGCAAGCTATTTGCAGAGTTAGAAAAACAACAGATTGTTGTTTTGCCTTCCGATGTGAGATCTTAGATTTGCATTGTGTTAAGACTGAAATCCGAGCAGGCCATAGAGATGGTGCGTCCACAGTGTGTATTAAGGTATGAAGATATCAAGTTTAATTTCAATAAAGTCTGTTTTCTAAAATCAGGCAACACTTGGGATTAGGAAGTACCACATTATAATTAATAATAAACTTGCAGTCTTAGATAACTAGGCCACAGGGCTCAGACTGTTATGTATTTCTCTTGGAGTAATTTCCCACACTGGTGATGAACTCAAGAGTTTTATGTAACAGACTGTGTCAACATATCTGCTCTGCTCTGACACAGTGCTGACAGGGGTCTTCATGCCAACAGCTGTACTATATTGACCTACAGACCCTAAAAGTTTTGGATCAATATGTACAGGAGTTACATAACTGTGAGTCATAAAAACTGACCCAAGTCCATGGAATACGCCATCGTTTCAAATGAGTAACCCATTTGGGAATTCTTTTATCTCTTTCAGGTTGTTCAAGATGCGTCCAAGGTGGGGCTAAGTTTGAAAGGCAACTACACCACAGACGGCTTCTGGAAATTCACCAGTTCAGCTGTGTTTGCTGCCACTGTGGTCACAACTATAGGTCAGACATCACGTGATAAAACACAAGAGATTTTTGATCATGCCTCATCACAATTCTAGCCGATAGAATCGTTCATGCAACCTAAACAACTATGATATGATAATACCAGACTTTTAAACTGGTCAACATGAGCAGTTTTAACTTATGTTGGAATAACTTAAACAGGATTTTATAGTGTATTTAAAGTTCCAGTGTGTAGGATTTAAGGGCATCTGTTGGCAGAAATGGTTTATAATATTCATAGCTATGTTTCCACTGAAACTAAGAATGAATCATTTTGGTTTTTTTTACCTTAGAATTAGCCATTTATATCTACATATGGAGCGGTGCACTTCCGCCATAGTTTTGAATAATAACTAGACACTGGATGGCAAGATGGCAAATATTCATTACCATGGAGTTGCTTGCCTGGCAAGACAAAAAAAAATTCTAGCTTCCTGCTTTACTTCTGCAGTATGCGGCCCACTGAATATGAACAGTAATGTTTCTCCCACTGGCCTCACCCTCAAGTTCTTGCTCAGCTCATACACTTTATATTGTGATGCAATACCGCAAGTGGCCACTGGGAAAATTAGCCGCAAGGCTGAGTGGTTTTCCTAGAGGCAAATCTGCAAATCCTAGGACAGTGAAGGAATGGCCCGCCTCACTCTGCCTTACCCTGCCTCTGACTGGCTTACCCTCACATTCTTACCCCAACCTTAACCAATCCAGGCAATGAGTACTAGCCAATCATAGGGAGAGTAGGGCAGGTCATTCCTTCGCTATCCTAGGATTCGCAAGTTTGCTTCCTGGAGGCCTGTCTTCTACAGATTCTGCCATGTTGTTTCTACAGTAGCCCAGAGCAGACAAATTAAACACTGGCTCTAAATAGGGCCATTCAGGTTTTTTTGCTTTGGCGAACATAGGTCTCCTCTACACTTGGCACACAGGAGAATTTTCAGTTCTGCAACATCGCCACTAGGTGTCACTAAATCCTCTACACTTTTAAGATTTCTGAGCAGAAGGTTGCCTTTTTAAATTTATGTTTCCTCCCATGTGGCACCTTGTAAGAGTGCTCCTCTTATATTTAATTTTATTGTGTATTTATTTCAAGATGATTAATAATGAACCATTGGGGGCAGGATTTATTACAATAATTAATGAAGCCTGGGGACTAAGAATAAGCACTGGAACCTTCATTTGCCCAAATCTTGACCCTAATTTTGAATATCTATCTATAACCTAAACATAATGATTTGTTTGGTGAAGCTCTGTGGAGGTGATAAAAGGCTTCTCCCTGAGCAGCAAAGCCCTGTACAGGCAAAAATAATTGATTAAGTGATTAACACACTTATTAACAAAAAAATGACAAAAGGCTCTTTGAGTTTTTCTTCTCCTTCCACCACACTAACAGCTTGTAGTTTTGCAGGTTATGGGAACATGAGTCCAAGCTCTACTGCTGGCCAGATCTTCTGTGTGTTCTTTGCACTATTTGGTATCCCGCTCAACATGGTGGTGCTCAACAGGGTGGGCAAGTACATGCTTGCTATAGAGAGGAACATATCCGACTTTCTGGAGGGGAAGACCGGGCGAAGGGTGAGGAGATTTTTAATCACTTAGTCTAACAATGACGTATGTTTCAGATCACTGTGGAATTTTTGAAGTAGGGTGTAGCTGTGGAGCTCCAGGCCCGACCTACCTCCTCCACTGGACCCTTTTCAGTTCCAAGCTTGAAGAAGGAAGTCTGAAATTGTGTACACCCTATGGTACACTAACCAGGGATGATCATCGAGATTCAATAGCATTTGTTTATTAGCTTGGATAAGCCACACGCCCTTCACCAATAACACCAAAGTCAACAGTGCAACCTATATATGTTGACATAACTTTAACTTATAAAATAAGGCAATGTTAAGTAGAAAAGAACCAACCTTATAATTTGCTAACCTTAGCTATCTATGCTAATGTTTTTAGCAAACTAATTTTGACATAAGCTGAAATGACATTAGTTTGCTAATGACATTGGCATAGCTAGCTAACATTGTATTGTTCATCTTGGTGTTTATGTCTCAAAAACATCTGTAAAGCAATAGATCAATATTACTGAACATCACAACCCCTATAAAATGACACATTTAACATTTTATCCCCATTGAAGTTGGCAGATGGCTAAACTAAAAGTTAGTCAATTGGCTTGCAAAGGTCTGTACTGCAGCAAACTTTTTTGGCTTCATGAGCTACTGAGGAATGAAAGGGACCTTGCCTCGGACACTTCATCCAGTTTTCTTTATACATCCATAGACCCAGCACCAGAGGAAGGCCTGAGCCTGGAGCTTTGCAGCAGGACCCAATTTTATCTTACACATTTCAAGTGGAAAGATTTTTCTTTGGAACATGACTTGTTTCTACCTCCTGTATCTCGCGGCAGAAGTGCACCCGCTTTTTTGTCCACCTGGTGTCATACCTATCTGGAGCAGCGCTCTTCTTTGTTGTGCCCATGATTGTGTTCCAGCAGCAAGAGGGCTGGACTTTCTCCCAAGCTATCTACTACTGTTTCATTACTCTCAGCACCATCGGCTTTGGAGACTTTGTGGCAGGTACAGTACAGTAATCACACTGCAGTGCTGATCGTCAACAGAAAGTAGCCACATTGTAATCCAATTACTTTCTTCTAAGCTGCATAAGAACTTAATGTTTCCTCAACACACCATACTTTGCTTTGTAGTAACTGAGTCTTTCCTTCACAGACAGTAATCCGGATAGAAATTACCCAGAGTGGTACAGCATCCTCATGGCCTCGTGGATCTTCTTCGGCCTGGCCTGGCTGGCCCTCCTCATCAACCACTCCATCGACATCCTGGAGCGACTCAACACCCACTTCAAACAGCGGTGGGGTGGACAGAAACCAGAGGAAGAGTCTGGCACCACTGAGGGCGACAACCCAGACACACAGCTGGAGGAGGAAGACGAGATCAAGAAGCCTCCAATAAGTCAGTAAACGAAAGAAAAAAGGTGACGTTTTCAGAGAGTTGACCTAGCTATAGAATTAACTGGCTGTAGATCAAGACATGGGAAACAGGCATAAATAATGGGATAAGGCCAAGTCGTGTGCGTGTGTGTGTGTGTGTGTGTGTGTGTGTGTGTGTGTGTAACAAGATTGTAAATGTTGAGTCTGTGATGATTAGATATGTGACTGTGCATTGGTTTGTCTGTTTTAATCCCTTTCTCCGTATCTGCCGCTGAAATATTGACTCATTTTTGTTGAGTCAGGTTTGTTTGTTTGACAGCATGCAACATCCACATGCTGTATACTCTGTTAGCACTTTGTTTCCCAATCTGTAAACAGGCCAGTCTTCACTCTCACATGCTTGTTAGTCTACTTGATTGATAAAAAATATCCTTTCCCACTGTGTTGCACACCCCGCTGACCACATACCAAGTCATTTACCAACTCAGTGGCATTTTGAAATTGTTTGTCTGAGGGGCAGCGTGGCTCACGATGCACCAGGTACTTCTGAATGACTGTTGATGCCCACAATCAAAACCACAGTCAAATGCAAATACATGTAAATATTATGTTTTGTTTTGCATCATAGAAGTACTTCAATGACAAATTCTATTGCTGTCATCGAAAGTCTGTCTTGTTTACCATTACTTGTTGAAAATGAACATTCAAAAGTAATACATTTATTATAAACATATTTTAAGGAGAAATTGGTGGTATTTAATTATTTAAAGGTTCTGTGTGCAACATTCAGAGCATAAATATACCAGCAACCCGCTATTTGCTATGTAAAGATATAGTGAAGTAATGGCGTCCTGAGCAGAGAATGAAGTCAACAGGCCCCTAGGAACAACGCAAAGTTTTGAAGTCAATCTGACATAGTCACCAAATCTTAGAATAACAACTCTCGGGTCCGTCGCATGATGCCATTGGACTAACATTTGGAAGGAGACATCTCTTAATCAGCGGATACAGTTTGTTGAGCCTAAAATGTCTTGTATCACTATTGGGATTTGATCCATACAGTCTCCAACCCTGGAGGTTGAACTCTTTCGGTTTCATGCACTACTGAGCAACCTTCATGAGAATGAACACAGCCCCACCTCTCTTTATACATCTGAGGAAGTGTAGTGTCCACCTACCAGTTACCCCCTAGTTAACACTATTAGCTCTGTAAGCACTGTTGCTGCTGTTTAGTGCTGTTTATAGAGTTTGCCTTGTTAGCTGCTAGCAGCGGGCTCATCCACCTCTATGTTGAGAACCTTGTAGAGACAACTCATCTGCTCTGAACTTTGCATAGAGGCCCTTTAAATAATTGTAATGCAAGCGAAAAGAATTTAAATGATTTTACACAAGGCAAGTTTATTTATGTTGCACATTTAACTTTATTTAATTCAATTTTAAAGTACTGGTAATATTAAATTATATAAGTATTGTTCTAACATTAGTTGTTGACTACACTTACAATATAATACTAAAATACTAACAACTAATATTTTGATAGACCAAATACTGAAAGCTTTTTACTGTACTTTGTTTGTTTTAACTTTATGTAATTAATACATGCTAAAAGAATTCTTTACTATTACTGTTTTTACTTTATTTTAAACATGTTTCACAGCCTGTAGGATAGCATATCTCCTCTGTGCTGAAATGAGCTTTGTATCCACCAGGTGGTGTTACTATACTAACACTGGAGAAATAAACATTCAAACCAGAGGCAAAGCAGCAAATACTCTCTGTATAATGAATAATATTGTAATCACATAAACCATATTGATCACATCCCTACAGTTTTATCTTGCTACTCTTGTTATATTATTCTGTGCCAGTCAAAGGTATATTTCAACCCAAACACAATATGTACAAAACCTTAAATCAAATGTAATTTCTTGTCCTTGTTGCATAAGTAAATAAATGTGTACATTCATGATTTCATAATGTGTTTTTGCTTTTTTGCTGCATACTTCTCTTGACAATGTCCCACACTAGAATAGAACAATACAGGCACTAAAGGCACAAACGCCTCTTGAGGCTCATATATCACAGAGCAAGGCCGGCAACACTGAGGAGGAGTGAATGACAAAGACAGACGGCAGCAGCAGGGACGAGAGGGTGGAAAATGAGAGAGTGCTGCTGGGGAGATGGATAGTAAGACAAGGAAAATGAAGTTGGCGCAAAAAGGGAGATATTCGAGGTAAAGTGCAAAATTCCAGACAGAAAAGGGATGAAGGATTTCTGTTTTTTTAGCTGTATGGACAGTGAGAAGTATGAGAGGGAAATGGAGTGAGACAGGATTGTGACCATTGTACAACAAAACGCCACATACCTGTTTGGCCACGGTTCAATGAGGACTCAGCATGTGTGAGAGACCGGTGCCCCTTACTTATTCTGTTTAATCGCCCAGTGGCTTATCCTGCATACTGTCAACAGTGGGACAAGGCTCTGAAATTGAGGTGCCATCATCGTCATCATCATCATCATCACTGTCATCATAATTATCATCTATCTTTGCACCATAGATCAAACAGCAGATATTATAAACTACCATGGATGTTGGGTTGCCATAAATTTCTGTTGTGGTAGGACTAAATCTGGTACACAAAGGAAGCCTGAGAGAACTTGTGACTGTGTGACGTGCTTTCATTTATCTCTGTAGAATTTTATGAAGGCCCCGTGAGGCAAGTGAAAAAAAAAAATTTCTATCCGAATCTGAATTGATTACTGGCAAAGGTTTTGCCCAGAAATTCTTTCAAATTTCCTTTTTTTCCCATCTATAAAACAAGTGGGACAAAAAGCCACAAATGCCAGCATAGTTTTTGTGTGTTGATTTTTTTTAAAACCTGTGAAAACAAGTGAAAAAGTTAATTTTTACAAGCATTTGTTGCTGTAATACTCATTTCAGCCACAAGAGGCTGAAGTGCACCTGTGACCTATATTCTAAATATGATCATTTTAATCTGCACTAATGGTAGATTAATGCTGATAAACACATTTCTAGCCAAAAGAAAGATATGACAAAGATAAAGAAATTAGAACTGACATAGAAGAAAACACAAATGCATTTAGTCCTATTGAGAACATGGGATAGTGGTGCACTTCAGCCTCTTGTGGTCAAAATGCGTACTACAACAACAAACACTTGAAAATTATCCCTGAAAAATATATATACACCTGAAAAAACTTTTGTTCAGCTTTTTTTTTTACAGACAATTAAAAAGCAAGCAAAAAGAAAAAAATTCAGGGTGCTCATGGCTGTAAGATGGTAAACTCCAAGTGGATGTGAAGTGCTCTTGAAGTCAAACTGGTCATCTATAACAAAAAGGGAAACCACTGGGCTTCTGACAGGCACGCTAGCATTGAGCCATGGATGTGTAGTTAAAATGCCTTAGGGCACATAAAAGTTAAAAATTACAAAAGCAGAGCACCGACCAGTTTCGACCCACACTGGGTCTTCCTTCAGTTGTAACTGGAAAAGGGAGTCAAAACGAATTTTGTTGACAGCTTTAACTTTTAACTTTTATATGTCCTAAACTAATTAAGGCATTTTAACTATACACCCTTGGCTCGATACAAGTGTGCTTGCAGTTCTTAAGTCATAAACACAGGAGATAAAACAATTTTGATGAGACTTAAAATGGATCCTACTTGCATCTCAGGGCTTCCGTACAAACCTACCTACAAACTAACAAAATTTTATATTCAGTGAAAACTTTCAGTGGCAGTGCAGAAAGTGGTATGACCCCCTATATAGTGTGAGAGTAAGTAAATAAATGTGAGGTTGTAGTAGTGGTAGATGTATGCGTAAACAGCCCCCTGGGTTTACCTTAGACACACACAGTAGAGAGCACAGACATCTTACTTGTTTGACCATGACTGATCTTTTCATAACCTTGACCACATGGTTTCAGTTGTCCTGCCTAACCTTAAAAGATGTGCTTTTTTTCCCCAAGAAATTCCAAGTAAGTTTGCTGTTCTAAGATCCAAGAGGGGGATGTTCCAAAAACTCACCAGATTTCTTGTGGGACACTTTGGGAACAGCACAGCAGGGAAGGATCTGAGAGTTCTTGTTCAGAAATAAAATGAAAGGCAGCAGAGCTACAAACATGCCTTCTCTGAATGGCAGAAAGTACAGCATGTTAAAATATTTAAAACCATTACCAGACATAAAAAGTAAAAGATGTGCAAAGCATGGCTTTATAGTACATGCAGGTTTGTCAGTGTGTGGTTTTCAACTTCCATAGCAAATCACATGTAACACACACTGCAAAATGTATGGAGACTATTTGAAATATGTGGGTGTGTCTGCCTGTGCAGGTTCATGTAACTGTGTATGGATAACTTTGCAGCTGCATGCTGCACAGCTGCAACTGAGTAGCCTATGTTATATATATTGTTTCCGCTGGATATATTTTAGGTACACGGAGATGAACATACAGTAAGAAAGTCTTACTAACATTATGTCACCAAGACCAGATGAGTGCAAAAAGACACTCAACCCAATGCATCGCACTAACAACTGACTTTTGTCAGTATAAACGACAAACACGTGCTCTGCAGGCACAGAGGAAACAACACAAATCCCTACGTGCACTTGCATACACAAAGCTCTGTGTTGTTTATCTCAGCTGCCTACATGGAAGCAACAGACAGATCACATGAATGCATCTCAACTGACCTGTTAGTCATGTGGACGTGCTTTAAAAGTTTTGTGGTTGACCTTCAGTGTACTGTGTGACCTAACATGCCGGTTCAGATAACAGTAGTGAGGAATATCATTTTTTAGGAACAGAGGTAAAACTCAAGAAAGGCTCTGTGTGTAACATGCAGAGCATTAATATAGCATCAGACTACTTCTTGATATGTCAGGGAGTAATGGCGTCCTGAATAAAGATGAAGTCATGCTACCTCTTTGTGTGCTGTTATCAGAGCTTCTCTGTTCCTTGTTGTTATAGGCAGTCCAGCCGTGCGTGCATGTTAGTGCATGTGTGTTTCCCACTGGCTAGCTAATTGCTACCTCTTTGCACTGCGCTTATATGGCGGTTATGATATTGGGACAACGGCAGCGCAGAAGTGCAGCGCTTACCTTACCCTCCCGTAGGGTTGAGTACAAAAAGCCTATATTATCGGCACCTACTGCACTGAGTCATAACACAGATTTTGGTGTCTCATTTTGCTGCCAGATTGTGTGAATGGCAAAAGAAAGAGCAAGCGAGCACAAGTGAGTGTGTTTGTGTTGCTGACAGTGAGGCTGCAGCAACTGAAGCAAAGAACCAAGCCAGATTGTTGTGTCTTGCATACCACCTGCTGATTAAAATAAAGGGAGTAGGCCCCAAAGTTAGCGAGCTAAGTTAGCCTTGCATTGGAACCTGACCAGGCTCACTTAAGGTGGACCAGCTATTGACACTGTAGTAAACAAATAATGGAAAAATGTCTGGCTGCTGAGTTTCTCTTAAATTAGGGAGACAATCATTGATCCCAATTCAAAATTTATTTTGCTGTAATTGTTACTGCAACTGTTTTTTAGTGTTAAATTATTGTAGTTTGGTTAGAATTTATTTAAGTGAATTTTTTTAATAGTGTTTTGTATTTAGCCATATTTCCATACTGTTGGGCCTAATGTATTGTTCAATTTCAAGGTTAAATTTACCTTTGCAATAAAAAATAAGTTGTTTTTAATGTTATTAACTATTTTTTGTGCTCTACTTTGTTTTGTTTATCAGTATCAGCTCAGGCACTGTTTAGCCACTGGTACCATTTTAAAAGTATCATTTGAGCATTGGAATCAGCAAAAAAAACAAAAACAATACCCAGCCCCTACTCTTGGGTTTCTCCCCTGGTTAACACTGTAAGCTCTGACAGCACTGTTAGCTCTTTTTATGGAGTTAGCAGCATTAGCTGCTAGCTGCAGGAAGTGCCAACTCCATGTTGAGAACCTTGTGCAAACAATCCCACCCCAGACTCCGAATCCTAGATGTACTCTGAGTGTCAGCTTCTTTAAGATGAGAGAACTTCCTGGTCAGTCTTTCAGAATAACTTCTTTGTTTACAAAGGAAACATGCCAGACAGCTGGCTTCACATATGATTGACATTTCAGTGTTGCACAAATATTATAGTATGTGCTTTAGCATTAGCGGCTTATGCCTGTCTTTGCATATGTCACTTTATTTGCTCTCCATTGCTCTCCACAGAGTGCAAATGAGGTAGCATAATCACCACCGGTTACATCATAGCCTCATGTTACTATAAACTAAAACCATATGGGATTAACATTACAGGGCATTTTTTGTTCATGATACAACCAACATCTATTTGCCACTAATAATAGAAGCGCACCACAATGTACAGGACTTGTGGAAGTAACACCGCAGGGAAGCCAAAGCCAGAGTAGCTCTGTTACTGATGACAGCTTTGAATGGCAAAACAACATGTCAGCACTGAAGCCTCTGTTTATTAGGTTTAAGGGACTGGTGTACATTAACACTTTATCTAGATTCAATTTAGTTTAGTTACAACATATAAGCATGTATATAAATTAGCAGGTTATGTTTCAGAAAGTCTATTGTAACTGCGTGCTGTGAGGTTGTATTACTGACATTATACTCATACTCTTGTGGTTAACAACAGTCAGAATTGAAATATTCAGTTTGACCCATATTAACGCCTTGTCAGCAGCAGCATCACATTTTTGTGGTTATTAATCACTGACAAGCAAAACATCTGTTCTGATCATGCTGGTAAAGGAGAAAAAGCTACTCTGAGATAACTGTAGAAGATAAAACTAAACTAGGACTGCAATTAAAGATATTACAGCTGTAAATACCTTAGTGATAAGTCTGGCATTGCATGTGATAAAAAACAGACTGAGGTAATAATTAAAGGCTAGATACAGTGCTGTCCAAATCTGCTGAGGGCACAAATCACTAACCATATTCTTATTCAACACTATGTGGCAAATAGTGTGTTTACTGCCCTTATCTTTGCACGCTTTTTATCCCAAGTTACCGTCAATTTTTTTCTTTCACATTTGGCTTCAGTATGAGTTAACTGATATGTTTGCCTCATGCGTGTCCCTCTCCATCCCACTCATTGGACCTGAACTCCCTGTTCCAAGCCAATGGGAGGACAACATACTCATCCTGCCTCAAAAGTCCTGTGTGCATTTTTTTCTCCTGCGTAATCCTTTCTCCCTGTTACATAGTTAAAGTTCTGAGTTAACCCTCCTTAAACTCCCCCACCTCTGACAGCTGTTTGTGTGCATTTTTGAACCTGACTGATCGACCATGCGTGTTTACTTTCCCTTACGAGGCATTGACTGAGCTTCGCGCAAATCCCAGCAATTACTGTAATCAGCCAAGTGGACAGATAGGCTTGTGCTGAGTTGACAACAGTAGTCAAGTACTGCCAAGAAGTGGAAGGATGTAGCCAGAGAGGATAGCATGAGGGCAGATAAGCTGATGGCCAAACAGACCAGATGGTGAGCTGAACAAGGCGGGGAATAAAATGTTAAATTGAACATTTCTTTCACTTGCATCATCCCAAACTATTCCACCACACAATTTCCAGCCTTCTCCACCTTACACTGTGACACGTAAGTGAGTGTCTAGAGGTTGTGAGGAGGCAGACTAAACACTAAAATGACCTGTGAGTTTGTGTGCTGAGTCACCAAAAAGAAGGACGTGTATCTACCTGCATGTGTTTGTCTGGTGAGGGTCGCTGACATGTGAGTATCAACATCCCTGCTCATCTGTGTTTTTCTCTTTCCCCTGACGTCAGAGTGCTTAAACAGTATTGATGCTATGCAAAACGTGTGTTGTTGAACATAGAAGACCAGGACATCTGTGAGCAAGGCCAAGGCCACTCTCAAACTGTCTCACTAACAACAGGGCAGAGCAGACAGATAATAATCCCAGGTCATGGTGATCTGCCCAAAACACTGAAAGTTCACCTTCCCCTAAGTACTCATTAACAACACACTCGTGCCAAAACATGCCTGCATGTATACACACAGTGGGGTCAAAGTCATCCATGCAGAGTATGTGCACTTTTCACTCCAATACAAAATGTGCAGGACACTGTAAGGCAGGGCTATTCGATCACACATTCAACTGGGCTGGATTTTAAAACTAGAAAATGTCGATGGGCCAGACATTTTCAGCAGTGAGCATCCTATTGTACTCTTTTTTTAGCCTTTGGTAATAACAAAATTTAAACAGACGTAAATCAATGTGGTAAAGTAGCGATGTTTGTTGTTTCACATATGAAATAAAAAAAATACATATTTTTTTAGTCACGTTTCAGATTGAGGAACATCATATAATGCAGAAACAGAATAAAGAAGAGTTATCAGTGCTATCAATGCACAGGAGCATAACAAGTAGCATAAACAGTAACTAACAACACACTCTCTCTTTACCGGCATCTTCCTCTCCCTTCTCCCTCCCACACACACACACCTCACTTCCTGACATTTTCCTTTGAGGTCAAGTGTTTAGGAAAACACATAGGACATAGTTTCATACAGTCCATGTTTACAACAGCAAAGTCACTATATAAAGTCAAAAATATCTCACCGGAAACAACTCTAACATGTCAATAAAATAAATATTCTTCTTGACATCACAATACTGAGTAACGTTACATAAGCATGAAAAACAGACATCAGTATCAATCATTTATCCTGCTCTTTGTCCCCCCTCTGCCGAGGAGACTCACTGTCTGCACGTCAGCAACCTCAGCTACATTTTAAGTTAAACAGTTCAACTACACACATTTCGTTTTAGTTTGTGCGTAACGGTTTAGTATTAGCCCTTCTAGCGCCATGTGCTATAAACGGTGATTGTAAACCATGATGAGAGTGAGAGACTGTGGACGAAGCAGACTGAAATATCTCTTTCTACGTGCTCAACAATCGGTGTTTTACTGGCGAAGGTTTTTATTGCTTTGCCTTCTGGCTGCGACACCAGCGGTCAGCATGACCTGGTCCCTGCTGCTGCCTGCCAGTCCCTGCAGGTAGTGGGCCCACAGGGTGGCGGCTCCATGTCATTCATTTGGGCTGAGCCCAACTAGGCCACATGGCCCAAGGACCAGCCAGCACATGCATGCTGGCGAGTTCCACTCCCATAGGGGTGCCCCTGTGTTCTTACATTGGGTGAAGTACTCTTTTCTCGAATGTGCCGTTTCATCAAGGTCTTCTTGAACCACTCTTAGTCTGGCCCCTCCCCTGGGGCCATTATGCCTTGGGAAATCCTACCGGGGGCTTTTAGCCCTGGACAACACAACTCCCAGGAACATGGGGAAATGCAAACCCGTCCACCATGTTAAGGTAGTGATTCTTGGAAGGGGAGCTGAGCCAGAAGGCAAAGCTTTCAATTTACTGGTCCATCTACGTCCCAACCCTCACCTATGGTCATGAGCTCTGGGGAGTGACTGAAAGAATGGGGCAACAGATACAAGCACCTGAAATGAGTTTCCTCCAAAGGGTGGCTGGGCTCAGCCTTAGAGATAGAGTAAGGAGCCTGGACATCCGGAGGGAGCGCGGAGTAGAGCCGCTGCTCCTTCGCGCTGAAAGGGGCCAGTTAAGGTGCGTCGGGCATCTGATTAGGATGCCTCCTGGGCACCCTCCATTAGAGGTGTTCCAAGTACATCCAACTGGTAGGAGGCCCCGAGGCAGACCCACATCACGCTGGAAGGATTACATATCTGTCTAGGATACTTTGCTCAGCCTGCTGCCCCTACAACCCACCTTTGGATAAATGATTAACAATGGATGGATGGATGGAGGTTTTATTGCTCTTACTTACAGTAACAAGTGTAGCTGTCGTCAACTAGAGTATTCTTTAAGTTATCTTCCCTTCATCTGCACTGCAGTCTCTCTACTGTTGTCTAACTTCACTCTGTCATGTGTGTGTGTGTGTGTCTGAGTGTCCCTATCCCTCGTTGGACCACTCGGAGGTTGCTTCAGATGTGGCCCAAGGGCCGCCACTTGAATAGACGTGTTTTGGCATGACAGCAAGATAAGGCACTAAGCATCTATTCTGTGCTGAATGCA
This sequence comes from Cephalopholis sonnerati, assembly GCA_019142605.1. NCBI lineage: Eukaryota > Metazoa > Chordata > Actinopteri > Perciformes > Serranidae > Cephalopholis > Cephalopholis sonnerati. The sequence goes on along the minus strand of JAGQAX010000015.1, from coordinate 12,731,981 downwards.
GCATGTTTGGCGTTTTCCTCTGCACACCGAGAGTTGAAAAATGTTCAGCTTTGGGTTTAATGTTGCTCTCGTCACTGTCACTTTTTACTCCAATCACAGTGGACGAGGGGTGGGACAAATACCACAAAGACCAACCATCATGTCTTATGTGTGCAAGTGTTGAACGACAGCAATGGAGGAGAAATATGTTAATATTCTATATATGTTTCCTCTCATGAACCCACATAGACCAGCACAGTGGGTCCGTCCTCTCTCCCTACATGTTTTTAGCCTTCCCTTTATTCAGAGTGAATACTCTATCTTGCACCGACATTTTTACTTCTGCGGATATTCCAAATCATAGCAACCAGACGTAACCAAGGCGTCTCAGGTAAAAAAAAAATGTTGCATCTGTTGCAAGAATAGTCTGCAACAATAATAGCAGCTCAGTGAGGCTGTATTCAGATGTACAATGGTGCTTTAACATAAAAATGCTAATGCTAATATTTATCTTAGTTTAGTGTGTTAGCATACTTACATTTGCTCATTAGCTCTTAACAGCTAGGGCTGATGGGAACGTCAGTAGTTTTGGCGCATGGCAAAAGTTTTCCTGGTAGACTGTTACCAAGAAGCCCCTTTCTGACAGAAGTCTATTCATTTTAACCCAAACCATGACTTTTTTCCTAACCTCAGCCAATCGATATTTGGTCATAAACAAAAGTATTGGACCAGAGCTGAAACAATCGGGTACTTGAAATAATTTACAACTTTTTTACTTTACTTTTTTACTACTTTTTTGATAATTAAGCGATCGTTGAAATTTTTCAAGCTAATATGTCAAAAAATTCTCTGGTTACAGCTTCTCAGGCATTACTATTTTGTGCTTTTTACATATCATTGTAAACTAAATATCCTTAAAACAAAACAAGCAATCTTAATACATCACCTTGGGCTTTATAATCACAAGTATTATTATTTATTTATTTTTATTACTTTTTTTGACATTTTAATGAAAACAACGCATTGATTACCCTAATCAAGAAAATAATTGACTGATTAAATAATAAACTGATGAAACTAATCTTTTTTTTAACCTTTTTTCCCCAGTGATGGCACTAGGTGAAAAGTTAGATATCACTTGTTACAGTTATAAATTACCAGTATTACCATTCATCCTGAGGGAGACAGAAATATCTAGAAAATTTCATTGCAATCCATCAAATGTTCTGTAAAACCCCAAATTTCAACAGCGTGGTGGTGCTTGAGGAAAAGGGGATCTCCAAAGTCCTTTGGTCGTCATGCTCTGGGCACAATGAATGTCTGTACAAAAACTGATAGTGATCATTTCAACAGTTGTTGAGATATTTTGGTCTGGACCAAAGCAGTGGATTGACTGACCGTCAGGCCAACATAACCACCAACCGGAATTCCCAGGTTCTGTTCCAGAAGTAAGAAAACGTCATACAAAATCCCACTAACATTTGTAACAGTAATAATTAAAAGTCCAGCTTTGGAACAGAGCCTGTCACAACTGTGGCTTTATATGTTTAGATAAAGATGGTTGTCTCTTTGAAAAACAATCTTATATTGTTGCTTATTTAATATTTCTGTTTGTTAGTGGCCTTCAACAAACAGCATTTTCCATAAGCTCTGGACTTTTGCAAGCAGCAGGAGACGAGGGGAGGACTGACCTCTGGTGAAGACAGCAGTTTGCAGACAGCAGACAGTGCAGTTTTGAAAATTGAAAAAACAAAAATGTTGGCATTGTGTATTTAAACCCCTGACACATTACATTTGTACATTTCATACGTGTCATTTTAAAATTTCTAAAGTGATGTTCAGATTTCATGTATATGAGCTAAGATTCTCCTCAGGGAGCAAAGGGGATGGTGGATGGCATGAGAGCAAGATGGCTGCCAAGCAGCAGACCATTGTTCAATACCAGACGTGTTTTTGAAGAACACATCGTGACATTTCTAGTGGTGTTTTTGGCGACAACAACTGGGTATTTTTTGAAGTGAGGACGGCACATTTCCAGCAGTGGTTGTGGCGACAATACTGGGTATTTTAAGCCAAAACATGACCTTTTCCTAACCATAACCAAGTGTTTTTTGTGCTTAAACCTAACCTAAATTTAACAAATCAGTGGTTTGCGGAAATGTACACTGCCAACATTTATTCTGGTGATTGAGCTGGAAAAAATGCGATAGAGGAGAGTTGGGGTGAATTTTATGGATATAGCAACACCATGTTAAGCTAAAGTAAGTGCTGTGCCGCTCTGGTAAGTTTTCCTGATGAGAGCTGTAGTTTTTTTCTGTTCTCACAATGTAATCAATTTTTACTTTGTAAAAATCATTAAGGTTTCTGTTTCTAATAGTAAGTGCTGTAGTGGATGCTGATTGTTTTACAACGTGAAAAGAAAACCCCGAAGAAGCACACCTCATTTTTTCAAAGAAAAAAATGATCTATTGCTACTGCACTCACCTTTAACACAACATTACAGAACAGAGACATGTTTATGGCACACAACAGACTATGAGTTGTAGATTACAGATCATATAAGTTAACCTTGACTTGACCTATTGGGAAACAACCATAAATTTCAACATGTTTCTGGGTTAATTGAGCTGAAACAGTGGTCTGTTTACATACTTCCTGATAACCCAGACAACTGCAGAGATTTAGAGTCACTTATGGGGCCTCGCAGCATGGACACACAAAATGACTTTTGTCTAAGCCTGTGTGTTCAGTGTGTCTGTCTGAGTTTGTCCAAACCTGTGAGCATGTTGACATATCTATGTTTGACTATAGAGTGCACAATAGATTACAGGTTAGTGATAACCTGAAGTGCAATCTATAGTATGACCACAGTTAGACACAAGTACATAAATCATAGTTATTATATATTTCATTAAAGTTTATTTTTTCAGCTAATTCAGGCTGAAATTTGAATAATTTGAAGTGTCAGACATTTCAGAGAAAAGATGCAAACTTAAATTAACTTAAATATAACTGTTTACCGAGCCACCATGAGCAGCTCTTACTAACTAATCCTGGGTGAACACAAGTGGGTGTATTCTTGGTGACAGTTGACACAGCTGTGGTATTTGTTATTCTGCATAGCTTTGGAGTCTAAACATGTTTTTCTGGCTACCTGGGGTGTGTTTTTTGACTTAAGGGCCTTATGTCCTGTTAAACATGGAGATTATTGTTTTGATAAAAATTCCCAGAAAGCAATCATTTCACTTGAGGAGGGTGTTCAAAAATCTGCACTCAAGCTTTTGTACATCATCCCTGTGTCATACTGAGTCAACCCTAAAACTGCTATAATTGCAAGTTGGTCACCAGGGTGCAAACACATGGTGCAGTGCAGGCTGACTGCTCTGCTGGGATTCTTGAATGAGAATGAAAGGGCAAAACAAGACAAGAAAAACATTAACTTGTGATAGCGCAGGGGTCGGGAACCTTTACTGTCTAAAGAGCCAATTTTGGCCCCAAAAAAAGTCTGTCTGGAGCTACAAAAATATTTGAGCCTTACAATGAAGGTAACACAGCCTATGAAGTCCAATTTAGCCAACTGTTACGCTGCTATGCTAAACGTGGCTCATGAAACCTCATCAACTGAGGCTAGCAAGCCTGTAACTTAGTGCCTCTCCCAACATATTGCAGCACACATGAGAAATGCTCCTGGACTTCCCTGGGTGAGTGCCACCTTTCCTATCTCGGGAGTGTGTGGTTGACTCACTGCCAGGCCACCGCTCTCGCTCCTTGCAACCTGCTTGCTCTGACCGGATGACTCCACTGGACACTCGTCAGGTGTCGTTCCCTCAGACCAGTCAGCCAGCTCGCTCTTCTTCATGGTTATTAGAGTAGATGTGTATGCACATGGATAATTCGTGGTGGCGTGTCAGACGCTTTCTAAGTCTCTTGTTGTCTACAAAATGTCTTGCCCCCAGTGTCTCCCTCATGGCGTGCTTGTTCAGCTCAAAGGCCTCTCCAGCTCTCTCTCCAGGTGCAGCTAATAGCAGCTATTGATCAAATACCGCCAACCCCCAAATGTGACGTCAGTGCTGACCCAGCCTACTACCATCTGCCTAAACCACACCCACAAGACATTCATTAAACTACCAATAAAGCTATTTATAACATTATTAATATTGCTAATAGCTCTAAATGAGCATTCATTAATACGTTTTACCACAAGATGGCTACTGTGCAGTGGGCTACTTATGGTTGTTTGGTAACCTACTTTAACTTTCTGTCCACGCACTTTTAAATTCCTTATTTTAATCAGAGACTTTTCCTTTTTGGATTTTAAATCAATAGCTAACTTACATCGGGAGACTCAAAGGTAGCTACCACTGTTGAAGTTAAGCAAGTGTAGTACACTACTAAATTTGTTCACATATTATGCATTTGGTTAACAAATACACAGTGTTAGTGTTAAGACACTTGCACAGTTTCTGAGTGACTATGGACACTGAGAACTGTGATAAACAAAACATTTGTAATTTAAAGAACTAGTACTAGTACTAGTATTTGTGAATTCAGTAGATAGCGTAGGACCCAGATTCACATCTGCCCATGGCGAGTGCCTCTGTCATCACATTGCATGCTTGGACTTGGCTGAACACGGTTGTTTACAGTTTTCTAATGTTTCCAAGGAACAGTGAGTGAAAACACTACATCTCTCAAGGTTATCAAGTGAGCTCCAACATGTGTGCCAGTGATATGGTATTATACACTTAACTGAAGTGAAACTTCTAAAAAAATCGGGTATTATTATTCTTATTCTTTTCTTTAAGGTATTTGAACATTTTAAAGGTGCTGGTCGCCAAATTTGGGTATAAATACACCTGTGTTAATGCATTAAATTTATGTCATTTAAATTAATTCATGCTCTATTTCACTGTAACTTTTGCTTTTATTAGCGGCCATAGTGTTACTGCAGTATAGTGCATAGGCATTTAAAAGCTCATCCAGCAGTACAGCCTCATAATTAACTAACTGGGCCTCTCTACACCTTAATCAGATGGATACACCCCAGTGTTACATTTTAGTAAACCCTTAACAGTTCATCTCCCATGCTAAGTGTGTTACATACGTTAAGAGGTGTGTATAACAAGTTTAAACAAAACTGAACTGAGTAGCTGGGCTACACAGTATTTTTTTAAAAAGGCACCAGGCCACAGATACAGTAGATATTTTTTGTCACTGTATAGACTACATATTTTTACAACGACAATGTAAATCACTTAAGGCCGACATCAGTAAATCATGAAAATGAAAATGTTCAAAAAATAACTTAGTCATTCCATGCAGTTTTCGTCAAAGCCACAGACAGCCACTGGAGAATGGCTAAGAGCCACATGCAGCGCCGAAGCAGCACGTTGCCTATCCGTGCGATAATGTGGACTTTGTGTGCAGGCGTCTCGTAGTATGCACTATGCACCATAAAGTCACCAGCTGACAAATCTGTAATTGTCAAAACAGTGTTGTAAACCAAATGAAACTGAGGTCACGTCCCCACCCTGGTAACAGAAACAATCAAAAACCCAAATGATTGATTAAAAGATTTTATTAGTGAGAGTTTATTGGTATAACACTTGCAAACTGTTTTATTAGGCCTGCTGGTAAAAGTTAAAGCAACTGAATCAACAGGAGAGCAGCTAATAGGTTACAGAAGATACAGCGTTCAGTCCTGTTGTATTACAATACTGTTACTGATTTAGAAAGGCTGAAACTGTAGATCGTTTCTGTCCTCTCGCCCTCACTGAACTGATGTCACACAACTCTTTTATGCCCTAGATATGTCCCTACACAGGCTAACTTTTTTCATAACTGCCCATCAAAAGATCAAAGCCTGTGTGACTAAAATACTTCTAAGACAAGATACAGTATATGAAGAACGGGTGTGTTCCTCAGGCTGCTGGCTTACATATTAAGCCTGTTAGAGTAAAGGGCAGAGATTTGTAAAGATGTCTATATGCTGAATAACAGTAACTGCTCTTAAGTCTGTAAACTTGTGACTGTTGTCATATGAGGCTGTAATGAAGTGCTTGCTGTGTTTATAAGTTATGGTAATGGTCACTGTTGAATGAAAGCTTTGTGTTATCTTTTCGTGACCTACAAAAAGCATTTAATGCATGGAAAATATTTTCTTTTTAGCATTATACAATGACGCATTTCATGAGTGTGGTGGATCAGAGATTTTATTTTTTTTTAGAGAGGCATATTCTTAGAGACAGGTTTTGCTGACAAGGTTATGTTTATGACTTAATAATTAGTGCTATTAAGTCATATACGTGATGGAACCCTGTGATAATGTTTCCTGATAATGAAAGTAAACTTTGTACGCTGATATGACGTGAAATGTGTTTTGATTTTGCAAGCTCTTTGCGGGACTTCTGTGCCTCTCATACACTGGAAACAGTAATCTTTGTTTCGAGAACCGCTGCTCTGGCAAAGTCACTGAAGTTAGAGATTGTACCACCAGCCAATGGCATGCCGTTGCTCATCCCACCGAATTTCCTCTCCGGCTTATGCCCTCTCTGCAGGTCAGACAAGCTGGTACATGAGAAGAGAGCGGCAACATAAACAACCTGTGGCGTTTACTCAGCAGCTCTGCTTGCCTCAACCTTCCCAGCACAGACTTTTGGAGGGAATGCTCAAAAGTGGGGCAATGAGTCCATTAAACCAGTTTAAGAATAACCAGCAAGGAGAAACTTGACGAGACTTGTCACAGGAGACCTTGTGATAATCAAAAATGTTTTTAAATGGGTCAATATTGATGTTTGAAAAGCATTCTCAAGAGCAGCACCTTATCCTTATCCAGTTTTCCTTGAGAGCACATTTGGGAAATGACATGATTTTTCCACTGCACATTGTTAAAGGAAATGGTACAACCTGGTGTTCTAGTACTCTGGTACTTCACACACTGACCTTATGTATCTTGTTATGTAATCACATTGCTTGTCCTTCACTGACCAGAAATTACGGATAAAGGAGTGAATTTGGAGCCATGGGACCATTACCACGTGATATTCTACTAAATTCAATCTTGACTGGACCTCGTTCTTGAACTTTGAACATCAGTGTCAACACTACCTCAACTCCTATTCCTATTTACTATATAGGCTAATGCACTACATTTACATTCCACCATTGTATTTCATTGTCCAAATTCTGAGTGTGAAATTCAAAACTGAAAATAAAAAATAAAAATGAAAGATTTGTAGTCTACAAGCCCAAATTGAGATAACCCTGATGACATCATAAGGGTTATTTTCTCAGACCTTGTGCTGCATTTCCACTGTGTAGTAGAGCTTGACTCGACTCCACTCACTTTTTGGGTAGAGGGTATTGCAGGGGTGTCAAACATACGGCCCGTGGGCCAGAACCTGCTCACCAAAGGGTTAAATCCGGCCCACTAGATGACTAGACTAAGAGGTGCCAGGCTTCAGGCGTAACTTAAACAGACCAGAATACAGTTCTCTAACATAACAATGAATACTTACTGTGATCATGTTTAAAGATATTGAATTGTGCTAAATATTGTCAATCAGCTGCTTCAGTTCAAAAGCATCTGTATCAGGAAATGTAGGGATAAATGCACATGTAATGACAGTGAGAAGTAGACTTATTTTTCTGAAGACATCTCAGGCTGTTCATCTGTTTTGTAAAAGGATGAACATCTACAAAATCTACTTGTAGTTCTTTACACACAAAAAAAAGGAAATTACTGGAGCTGATGGTACTTATAGGTTATTGTGTGATGGTTTTACTGGTACAGCCCATCTGAGATCAAAGTGGGCTATATGTGGCTCATGAACTAAAATGAGTTTGACACTCCTGGGGTAGTGTACCACATAGTGCACTGGGTAGTGTATGTAGTGCATGGTGTAGTGTAGGGTGAAGTGTACGCTGTAGTGTTCATAGTGTGTGGTGTGCTGCAGTATGGTAGTGTACGGCGTATTGTACGTAATGTATGCCATAGGTTTGCAGGCTGCTATTTTTCCAAATTTGGGACAAGTGAATAAAAGAATTCCAGTTGCTATTGACGGCAGCTTGGCTATTTAAAAATAGCAGGTTTGTGCAGGATTTCCTGTGACGCACCAGTGATGATTCTCTCAGACCTTCAGCAGTCTGCAGTGTTTTAACTCCTTCTACTAGTATCAGCTCACTTTGAACCTCAACTAAGGTGGTACCAAAAAAAGTATTAGGTACCAATCCACAACTTTTGCCAACAGAAAACCAAATAAGAAGGAGTCCAACTGAGAAGAGATGTGCTGCACCATTTAGCACTATGCAGTGGAGATGCAGCATTACAGAGCCCCCTCGGAGCCACTAAAGACATTAAACATGTAGGCCTACAGCTCTTTTCACATGCTTATTGGTACTGCCCATGATGAATTAATGGATCTTGATTTGTGAAATCAGTGGAGTGCTCCTTTTAGATCTGCTAAACAGCACTTGTTTATGGTAGACTAAGAGATCATTAATATCTATGGGCCTCACGCCCCCACCTCCTGCCTTGTGCAACCACCAGCACTGTCATGCTGATTGTGCCGTTGTTTTCAGTGTGATATCAGAAACAGGTCTACAGAAACACAAAGCCCATGTTAAATTTCACTGAGCAGCAGTATGTCCACATTTTTCAGTCAGAATGAATTTGTATTTCTCCTACAAGGACAATAAAATAGAAGTCGCCCCAGCACATTTTACTATAATCAAGCACGAATTCTGTGTTACAGTTATAGACAGTATGTTCCGTACTAAATAGGTGTGGAAACTCCCAGTTGGTATTTTGATAAAATTGAACCCCATTTGTCCTCATTGTCGTGTTAAAAGCCCTCAGTACATGGCAGAGAGATTATGTTGCATGGTTGCACAAAAGCAGAGCCAAGAGCAGAAAAGCTGCCAAAGAGCTTGGTTGTTATGTAGTGCCAAGGACAACAATCTCTAACTGCAAAGTACTCAAATGCTCTCACTATTTCTGCAGCACAAAATGATGCAATGCAACAAACTGAACTCTCCAAATATAGTCTGTAAAAGTCAGTGATATTAGCATTAGCATTATAACAACACACAACACAGTCTTGCATTTAGAACGGGATCGTTTACAGGATTCAGGATCTGTAAGGTGGACAAGCAGGTTTTTGCAGTTTAGACCTCCACAGTGCAATAACTCACAGAATCCTCCGAGGGGAATTCAGTGCAGCACCTTGCCTTGAGGTGATCTGTAATTTACGTTGGACTTAAAGGTAACCTGCCCTCTAGAACTTTCAAAAATCTGCCTGTTCAGGTGGTAACACAGGTTTTAACAGTTAATGTTCTGTACTGGAAGATAGAAAGTTTAAAAACAAGTAAAAAGGAAGAAAAATACTCCAGTTTCAACATATGCTGTGCTAATTTAGGAGCTGTTTAACTACCTTGATGTGAATGGGACGCATTGAGCCATTCAAACAGTCTACTGTCTGTTTCTTCCTTTTTAGTGCACCATGTGCTTTAAAGGGAGACACACTGCACACAAAGAGATGATTAATATTATTCATTATGATTTGAATATTCTTTTGAAGTTACTGAAGACGCCTTTTTGACAGAGTGCATGGACCTGAAATATACTTGATGTATGATTCTGTCTTTGGGTCCTCTGATGTTGGCAGTTCGGGAACGCTTACTGTAAAGACATGTTCAAAGAAACACACACCAACCAGAAGCGAATTAGCAGGCTGATTGTGCAGGTTTCCTTCCCACCGAGAAGCTTGGGAGAAAAAACGCAACATGAACATAAAACAATGGGACTAGGAAGCAGTTCTTTAGTCACTCCACATGGTCAAATCACTGTACACACTAAGGTGCTAAAAATAATCCTTCACAAAGGGATGGCATACAATATTACTTAACAAACAGGAAACACGCAATATAAACACACTTCACGGATTGAGAGAAAACTGTTGGGTATCTTTAATGGCAATAGAGGCTTCAAATTTACAACAGCATCAATTATTCAATGCCACAACAATAATAATGAGATTGCGAAATTGTTTTGTTACCTATCAGGTCAGCGGTCAGCCCACGCTACTGAGCAGCATCACCTTAGCTGTCTTATCTACGGGACCTTTAGCAGGGCAGATGCTCATCATGTTGAACGCCAGTAACCTGATTAAGTAATAGTCTGTTAAACAAACTTGGCATATCACTGACCCAGAAAGGCTGCAGATCAGTTTTCAAGGTGAAATTAATACAGAGCTCTCCAAATTCCACTTGTGACCTTGTTTTATTGACTGAACTTCACTGAGGCCTCTACAAACTTTTGTTTGAGTCAGTCATTAAAAGCAAACATGTATTCCTAGTTTGCTATTGAAAGCAATGCTATAATTCCATACACATAAATCTAAATTTGCCAAGTCATTCTCCTGTGTGAGGATTTTTAATGGATTTTTTTATTTTAATGCTGTCTCTAGAAGAAAAGTTGATCTGCCATACATTATTATAGCCAATTATTTGGTAAATTAAAATGCTGTCTCTCTTTTAGTCAATTTTCTTTTTCCAAAACAGGTGAAATCTCAGATGTCTTACTTTGTTCAATTTACTTCTTAAATAAAAAACAGCTGAACATTTGACATGATACTTGGTGTATACTTGTTGTCGACTTTGTTTAATAAAGTTGATTGGAAAACAGTTTACCTTTTTGCTTCTGCAAGGTGACTTTTAAGCAGGAGAACAGCGTATCAACGCTATAATCTGATCTGATGTGGCAGTTTGATGATAGAAACTAAAATAAATAGATCATATTGTCTTGCTTCAAGATAAAAATCTAAGACACTAAGGATGACATTGGTTTTCATATGAGGCACACAAGCATTGTGGCGTTTTAATCCAATGTGATCTAAACTCTACCTGTCACTCTGAACATATAATAATGACATGGATGGATATTATATTTCTGCATTAAATTGACGCCATACCTATGGCATACGTTCTGCATCGACACAGAGCCTGCGCTGTAGCCTGACATGCACCTCCCCAGAAATGTTACTACTTGTCGTGGCAATGCAGATTTCCTGTCTATTTTTGTAAGCTGAAACCATTTCCCTCAGTGGAAACAAAGCCTTTATTTACTTTTATGTCACAGGTAAGAAACAATAAATTGTGAAGACAATAAAGCCCCCCAAAAAATAGAATTTTAGGAATTTATCCTGGCTTCATATGAGCAGAAGAAATCTCCGGTGGTCCCTTGGTTAATTTATACAATGTAAAATGCCATAGGCTTGTGCTAATAATGTTAGCATATTTTTTTTGTTGCTGTTGCTGTTGCTGTTGTCCCTGGCTCCATAGGAGTTGAGGAAATTTCCATTAGCTGCTAGGCTAATTTAAATAATGTAAAATGCCATAGGTTCATGCTAAAAACATTAGCATGTTGTATTTGTGGGGAAAATGTGTCCAGCAAGAGACAAGCGTATTGTCTGTGAATGCTGCGAGTTATAGTGAAGCCGATTTGTGTACTTGTATTTGAATTATTGCTCTTAAGCCATGTCTAATGTGTGATTTGGGTGTGTTTCGAATCAACTAAACTTCACAGCACTCCATAGAAACCCCATAACTGACCAGTGTTTTGGAGGTGTAACTGCAGCGTGAATACAGACACACTACCACACAAGTAAAAATGCTCGCAGGACACGTGCATAGGCTACAGCTTAGGCTCTGTGTAGAGCTGACGCACAAGTATATATCCGCCTTCAGTTGAAAGCCTGGTGTATCTCATACGGACACTAAAGGGTGCATTGTGTGTCCACATCTGACACTGAGGGCCACTGCCCAAGCTGTGTTTTTTGATACTCTGGGAGTGAAACCAAGGCTGTTCTAATCATTCTTGTCTGTTAATGAAAGTTGCAGTATTTCAAGGTTAAAGTACAAGTACAAGTACGCAGCAGAAGCTCTGGGCTTTCCAAGATAAAAACATTACGTCCTCTTGGGACTTTGGTCGCCAAATGAAACATGCGTTATACTGTGTTATATCTGATGTGGATCTTCCGGTTGTCTTATCAAGCCTGCCTAAAACTCCGGAAGTCCCCTTGTGTCCCAAAGGGCTTGTCACCAGACCACCATGATGGCCTTCACCAGCTCCACAGCTCAGTATGTTGTAGCCTATTTCTGAACATCTTTGGTTGTTTGGTCATAGACTGCATATACTGACAGCCAAATGGATCAAATGAACATTTAGAAAAGATACATCTCTTTAGGCTTATGGAAAAACATTCGTACTGTCAAAATCAGTCTTTCTCTTTATACTCCTTAGGATGAAGTGATGCACATCTGGCTCACATGGCTAAAACACTTCAATATCATGTGACTGCTGATGGCTGTTTGACTTAAATGACTTTAATAATAACATAAGTTATAGAATATAGATGTAATTTTAAGTTATTTTCCAGGCTGCATGTTGAGACTGATATATTGTTAATTTACCCTGCAGGTAAGAAAGTCCACTGGGTGTTGATACTACAGAGGAGGAATGAGTGTTATGTAAGAATTTGTGTATGTCAGGACATTGTGTATCATGCTGACCTGTCTCACAGTTCATCTCTGATCTTTGTCTCTCTGTAAAGACACTGGCAAACCTGCTGCTAGAACCAGCACACAGCTGAGTCAGCTGGTCTAAAAAAGTGCCTGCTACTGCAAAAGTCTTTAAGGGTTTTTTTTTTTTTATATATTTAAAGGTAGTTTAGTTTGACATTTTGGGAAATATGCTTATCTGCTTTCTTGCCAGGAGTGAGATGATAAGATTGATGCTGTCAGCTAAAAATGTATATGGTTAGCTTAGCTTAGCAAAATAATGGAAACTAGAGGAAACAGATAGCCTGGCCCTGGAGGACAAGCCCCCAGGAGCTGCACCACGTTTTGAAGCCAATTTTACATAGTGGTAAATCATGGAATTACAACTTCCCAGTCCGTTATGTGATTCCATTGGGCTGATAAAGGCTTTTTCCCATAGGCTTACATTTTAAAGAGACATGTGCTCGGCTGGCAGAAGTTAGACACTTGGTCGCTGGAAGTGCACTTGCTCTATGGGCCCCACGATGCGAAGATCTGGTTGATTTCATACCATGAAAATCAAGCTTTTTGGGCTTTGTGCTGCTCTGAGCAACTTTCTTAGGAATAAACAGCTCTGTATTCTGTTCTATTTATATGTCTGTGCTGTACCAAAGTAATAAAATCTGCCCTCACCTCTAAAGTTCGCTGTCAGGAGATGATATGGGGCATATAGAAAGTTTTTTTCATAGACTTACATTTTTTTTAGCATTACTACTCCTGTTAAATGACTAATTTCACGTTAGGTTTTGATCCATTTGGTTCAAAGTTAGTCGCTCAGCTGCGATTTGTCTTTATTGTGCTTACTCTATGGGATCGACAATGCAGGAGCAGAGCGGAAGAAGTTGGAAGTTGAACATTTTTGGCTTCATGCGCCACTGAGCAACTTACAGAGGAATGAACAGTTCAACAGGATATAACTTTTTGATTATTTAGCTTTAGAGGTGCTGGTCTGTGAATTTGTTACCTCTGGACAGAGCCAGATTAACCATTTCTCCCAGTATTTCAGTATTTGCTAAGCTAAGCTAACTGGCTGTTGGCTCCAGCTACATATTTAGCATCCAGACATCACAGTGATATCAATCTCATCTAACACTCAGCAAGAAAATGTATAAGCGCATTTCCCAGATGTCGAACTGCTCCTTTAATATTTGTCTTGCTGCACTTTGCTATAAAACCATCAGCAAAACAATTGCTTAAAAAGTCTCTCTTCCTTTTTGTGCCTCTGTGACATTTTGTAATTTTATTTTCTGTCGACACTGCATGTCATGTATGTTTCACAAGTTTAATTAGAGGAAGTCACTGGAGCCCCACCTAAGTTTGAAATAAGTAGGCAGAAACACAGAGCAAAAAAATAAATGCACATGTCAAATTTAAGCTCTTAATTAAACCTGCAAAACTAGTGTAAAGGGATTGAAATGTCATAGGGTAAGGTATCTTCTTATGAAGTGTGTTTAAAAAAATGCAAAATGTCATAAACATGTATCTCATACTATATTATGATTGTTATTATTATTTCCCTTTACTTACTAAATGCACAGAAAGTGACAGTCCAAACAGTCCAGAGGGCCTGAACAGTCTGCAGACATGAAAGGAGGATCTTGTCATGAACACACAGAATTACTGTTTTGGGTCAAACCTAAATATTTTAATGAAGGAAGATCTTGTGTATAATTAGTTACACTGCGCTGGCATGTTAATGTAGGCTACCTCTGACTCCTAAAGAAATAAAATGTCAAAGGTGTTCTTTGACATGATGAAGGTGTTTTTCTTTTTTCTTTTTTTCCCAAAAAAGATTTCAGTTTTTACTTCTTTCATTCCATGTTTGTAAAAAAAAAAAAAATCCAAAAACAAGTTAACACTTGCACCACCACAACCTGCAGAGAGCTGTAACAGTACACTCAGTTCAGTCTCACCAGTTGCCACTTTTTCCTGTAAACACAATTTTAGCTTTTATACAGTCAAACATGGATTTTGAACGTGGGCACCACTGGCACTATGTGGGAGTGCAGCTGTCTAAAAATGAGCTGTTTGAGTTTATAGTTAACTTGTACTTGCTGGAGCATAAAACAAATTACACTCACGCACACACACACACACAGAGGAAAAAATGGCCCTGGGTAAGTCGTACACCAGTGATCATGATGCAATGTCTTGTTGTCTTGCATGCCATGAATTCTCACACAGCCGCCAACTTTTACACTGTTCAACCACAAGTACATTGAGGTCTTGTAGCAACAATAATTTTGAAAAGTTAAATCTTTTTTTTTTCTGTTTTCACAGTCTAATGCAAAATAATGCAAATATCATACCATGTCTGACTGACAGGAATGATAATAAACCTTGATCTGTCTGAGTATCTGTGGCTCTACTTGCTCCAGCGCTAATCAATACATGTATTCCTTTGTTTGTTCACGGCATCAACAAAGAAAACAGAATGCACCACTTGAGCAAACAGTTGAGCAGCTGAGTTTTGGACATTGACACGGTTTACTTTTAGGGGCATGTCGTTTTATCTCTAATCATCATCTTTCAGCTCCACTTTTCCGTTAAGTTTGCTGCATGTTGATGAACACTATCTCACCAAACACCCTGAGGAAATATTTAGTCTATATGTGGTCCTTCACATGTCAAACAAGTTCATATGCGTATGGCAAATTTCTTGAGAAACCACGGTGATATTTAAAGCATATATGAGCCGTTAAGTGTCTGTGGTGGCATTTACTAAAGTTATATGATACAATTTGCAACCCTAAACATATAAAGTCTCACAGTGACTCTCAGCTTGACCACAGGCAGAGAAATTCATGTCAACATGTGAAGCCTACATGTTTTGCAGGGGAGAGGCAGATATATAACTGCACTGTTAGCTAATGTCTTTTTAGTCGATGACAATGACCAACATCAGGAAGATAAGTCAATCTGGCTGGAATTTTGAGGCTGGAAAATCAATGCAATCAATGGCAGTTCATACCACAAAACATAATACCTGCAACTAATGAACATGGAACTTTTATGCATTAATCCATACTGTCATCTGCTGAAGTTACAATGGCTGGGCTTAAAAATCCTGAGGCAAATTTCAAGAGGTGATTGACAAGCTTACAGGAGCAGTGTGGATTTGGTGGCATGTTGTTGTGAAGATGACCGATTACCACCAGCTGAAATTTCTCCCATGTGCCAAGCGTGAACTCCCGGTTAGGATCCCTTTAGTGTTCATTGTTCAGGAGGTTTGTACCCGGAGCCGAGTTATCTGCAGAGGTCTTCTTCTCTCTAAAACAAACAGACCAGGTGATTACAACGGTGTACTCAGTGGTGTTGTTCTCACGCCACTCTGCTTGTCACAGACAGGCCACTAGCCCAGCACCTCCTAATATGTGATCACCTTTTTTTCTCTGATAACTTAAGATCCAGACATTCAAATGGTTTTTAGTGGGAGCTGAATTATCTGTAGAGGTCCCTTCCTCTCCAAAACAAACGGACGTGGTGATTTAAACCTGTAAACACACTGAATGAAGCGGTTTCACATTGAAAAATTAACGTTTTCTGACACGGTTTAGCTCATTGCACAGGTCTGCTAACTACTGTGGCACAAGTGGCCCTGTCTAGAGCCAGTGTTTGGTTTGTCCGCTCTGGATAGAAATATGGTGGTTCAACATGGCAGACTCCATGAGCAGGGACCAGGGCTCTGTTCCAAAATCTATACTGCCATGAGTACACTTACACACAGTACACTGTCCGCACTTACAAAGTGCACGTACTTCAGCAAGTAAGTGCTGTTGCGATTCATTACTCTATGGCGCACTTACCGGATGTTACGATCACGACTACGGCTGCGACTCGTCAGTGACGTCACCCGCTAAAAAACTGGAACAGACGGCAGGTCAGTGGTTCCGCCCACTGACCTGTAAGTGGTCCCGCCTCTTCTGCTACGTAGCTAAGATGGCGGCCGATGAGTGCGAAAAGTGTACAATGTTCCACAGTCTCAATTTTGGCCGTTATGAGTACACATCCGGGTCTTTTAGGTACACTTACTTTTCGCTGCAATCGTAATGTGAACGCCCTATGTACCCAAACTAGGTACGATAAGTACAGAAAGTATGGGTATTGGAACAGACCACAGGCTCCCAGGACAGCAGCTTAGCCTTGAAGCCAATTTTCCCCAGTGGCCACTCTTGGTATTGCAGCAAAAAAAATATGCCGCAGTCCACCATTGTAAAAGAAACATCTGTAAAACTGTTGACAAGGACACCTTGAACTGCAAACAAGGTTAATTCTGAGTCTTTCACTTATGAATTTGTGATCCATGGAGATTTTATATTTGTAAAACTTTCCTTGTATAGAAAAAATCTGTGATGTCATCACAATGTGAAGTCTATGAGCGAAGTGGGAACACATGGGCAGGACCAGCAGGAAAAACACTGCAGCGGTAGCCCGGTCTCACTTTGAAGTCGTCAAAATCTGGTGCTTAGGCAGTGACTGGCAACGTCAGAAACCAAGGAAAAAAGGCGTCCTTCAACGTCGACATGATACGCAGCCAGTTGCCGTCATAGTTTAACAGTGGCTAGCAGCATCAGGGGAAAATGTGGTGAGACAAGGACAAAAGTTAAGACAGCGAAGTGGGCGGGAGGGGTGGTGGAAAACAAGACAAACACCGACTTTCACCCGCAAGATTCTAAAGCCAAACCCTGTTCTTTTTTCCTAAACATAACCACGTGCTTTTCTCGCCTAAACCAAACCACATGCGTTAGCTGTTGAAGGAAAAAAAAAAGTCAATTTGCGATGTTGCTCTGACGTAGTGCATTTATTTTGAAAGAGACCTGTGATAACGGAAGTGTATTTTGAAAGAAGACAATTCATGTAACAGGCAGAACTTGATACAAAGTTCCAGAACATCAACAACCAACGCAACCAGGGTACCTTTCACGTCGTATCTGGACGTGGAAGGTCCATGACCAAACGTCAATATGCTACGAGGTCAGAGTGAGAAAAAAGACTAAACATTATTTTAGCTACTTAGCTTTGTAGAGTAATTACAGGACATTTGTTTGTAACAAATTCCCCAAACGTACATTATGATAAAAGCGAGTTTATATACTTATTTATGTTGAAATTTTTCGAAGGCTGTAGTTTCACAGAAACTGGTTGAATGTTTTTTGACCCTCAACATTTCAACACTTACTGAAGTTTTGTGTTTAATGTAGGCTTCTCTGAATGCCCTCGTGTCTCGCAGCTGTACACCTGTAACCAAAAACAGAAACTGGAACAAGCTTAAGAGCAGCAGACCCCCCTCCTTGCTTTGTGTTCTGGGCGGATCTTCTGCTCGTCTCCACTCCTACTCTCACTTGAGTACTTTAGCAGGCAGTGTATCTCAGGCTGCGCACGTGGAGAGAGTAGTACCGCAGCTGCAGTTCCACGCGCGCTCATACCCGCTTTATGACTGCTTTTACCCTGCTGTGTCTCGAGCCCAATGCTGTCAGCGGCGGCGCGTTTCATGCTTTTTTCACAGCCCTCGCGCGGAAGAAGAAACATTTTTGTAACCCAAAAGACTTGCCGAGAATGAGTCCCGCATAACTCCGGGTGTTCTTGTTATCTACCCCCTCCTTTCTCTCTCTTTTTCCCCCTGTCCCGCGCTCTCCAAGTTGAGTCATTGCACATAAGTATGGTAGATAAAGGCCCCTTGTTGACTTCTGCCATTATTTTTTACCTGTCCATTGGGGCAGCAATTTTTCAAGTCCTCGAGGAGCCCAATTGGAAGCTTGCTGCAAAGCAGTATAGTGCCCAGAAGGATAAAATACTTGAGGAGTATCCCTGTCTGACGAAAGATGATTTGGACAAAATATTAGAGGTATGGACATAATCTTAAACTGAGCATTGTTTCTAATGAATCTGTAAACACAGTGAACCATGTGAAGTGCTGCAGGCTTGTATCAGTGCAAAGTGAATCACCTAAGATATGTTAAAATATGATAATCCTGCAGTTTTGTCTGACTTGAAAAGGGTGACACATGAGGGCTTAATGAGCCTCAGCTGGTATGTAAGCTTTCTCTAAACACTAACAAAACTCTTGAGGAATGAGATGTTGTCAGTGCATGGTTCCTCTTTATGGGTCAACACACCCACACTTGCTTTAGGAGCCCAGAGGCCTAATGTTTAAATTATTATAACACATGTTACATAAATAATTATCACTAAAGTTCCCTGAATTGTCACAAATTCCCAGTAAAGCCTCATTAATGTTATCTTTGGTGGGGTCCTTGTGCCCATACCTAATGATGATAATTATTTGATTACCTAGTTGAGATAAGTTGCAGCTGTAAACCTGACCGACAGTCTGGAGCTGTGATTACTGTATGATACTGGGTGTGAAGGGCCAATCTTTAACCTTGGCCCCTAAAAGCCGCAGTACATGGTGTTCCATTGCAGATTTCTAGTCAAAATGGCAATTCCGTAACTAGTAGTAAAGCTGGTGCCACTGACCTCTGCGTTTTTACCGTCAGCACTGAATGAACACATAGTGGGTCAACATGCCCGTGATTTCACAGGTGTTTGCCCCATGACATGTTGTTTGTTCACTTGCTTGATATGTGTAGACTTTATGACCTTGACTCTTTCTGTTTGTCTCAGATGTCTGAGTAAGACTGGAAGATATGATCTTAATGTGACAAGGGAAAGTCCTTCACCAAAGAAGAAGACTGCAGAGTGCGTGTGTTTGCAGTGTAAACAGCAGTGAATGTGCTGCAAACCATCTCAGAGGGATCCTTTTCTGCACTAGTAACACTGCAGCTCTGTCTCCTACAGATTATGTTTGTATACAGTCAATTTGACACAGCAAATATGTCATGAGGGAAATGAGCAAATGAGCAACTATGTTTTCTATTTACATATGTAGGAAATGTTGCAAACTAACATAAGTGGCAATTCGCAAAATGTTGATCCTGGATATTTCAGCAAAATGTGAATTTAAAAAGCAGTCATTTTTTGCCAAAAAAGGTGATCTTGCAATACAGTATCCATTCATAGTGATTACAGTATTATTTTTAGTAACCTTTTTTATTAACATTTAGCCAAAATCGCAATCTTTCCCTAACATTAACCAAAGTGCATTTGTTGCCTAAACCTAAAACAAGAGTCTGGACGCAAACCTGAAGCTCTGGTGTTAAGGTCCTTCACTCGCAGCAACCCCCTTTTGAAGCCTGCACAGTACATGAACGCAGTGTTTGGTTACCTGGAATGAACATTGTCTCTGAATGTAATCTAGTAATTTCCAGGACACAGGGTTGAACACTGACAGTGGTTTGTTTCTGTGAAGACAAGGGATATCAGGCATTTTTGCAATGCCTTTTTTTGTCTTTTTGTTCTTGCAAGAATGACCAAAAACATGTCTCAACCTGTCCCCTTTTTGGGCCCACATCAGTATTAGTGAGATTTATTATCCCACCATCCCCCCTTCTGCTTCCTTCTGCTGCTGCTTTTAGTGTTTAAGGGGAGTGAAAGGGATATGCCCATGACCCCCCCATTCATGGCATCTCTAACAGCCAAATCCTTACAACGGCCAAATCTACTTCTGAGTGTAGTTGGGAATATTATGGTTGAGAGATCTTGGATTTTTTTCCTTTGGCAGTTGCTGCTGTGGAGCAGCTGAAAGAGCTGTGATTTGGTTGAGCTCTTAGCGGCCATTCAAGTGAAACAGAAACATTTCCTGCTCCTGTGTGCTCTCTGAGAGACAAAGACCACATAATGTCATCTGTGGGGGTTCAAGGCACTTGCAAAATCATTGACTTCTTTCCCCAGTTTAACAGTCAACTTGGCTCTCCTCTTATCATTCTACACGTGTAGTTTACAAGGATTTTTCCTCTGTTGCTGTTTGCCAACACACCTGCTTCAAAGGCTTTGGAGTCCGTAAAATGGATAAACATACAGTGTATCACCCTTGAGTTGCCTTTATCGACTTTACTTGTGTTAGGAGGAGATGTTCTATAAGGTTTCCATGGTGGAAACTTTGCTCAGCTTGTTAACAATTAAAATATATAAGCAGGCTTAACAAGAGAAGGCGACACTCTTGTAAAAGTTAGTGTTCTCTGTTTTATTAACAAGGAGTTTACTATTAACTATAGGGCCCTTGAAGTGGTCACAGTTTACAGATTGGATTTTATGGTCCATCAATAACGGCTCTTGAGAAGCTGTTATAAAACGTCAGTGAGGGGGGGTGGCTGCACATTATCTCCACTGCAAATAAGAAATGAAAACGCAGAGTCCTGGTCGTAGCATGAAGTTGAAGTAGCTTGCTTTGTGTTTGAACATTGCCCAGAAGCACTGTGGACATAGGGAGGAAGAGAATGCTTTCTAAAGTGTACAGTAGAGCATATGTTCTTATCTACACCATACTAAAACACATGTATGTACAGTATGTCTCTGTAGGCACAGAGTGCTGAGCTAATTCCTTACAAACTGCCAAATGTCCCATAATTCCAAAGTTTTGGGCTTAGGTGCTTACATTACAGCCCAAAACCTACGAATAATTATACTCATTTAGAAAGAAGTAGCTGCTCCAGATGGTTTAATTTGTCTTGGAAGAATAGTTGCATAGATGAAGCTATAGATAACAATGTTTTTTTCTTGAAAGTCAGGGTTATCTCAAAGAAAAACACTTGTAAATGATAATTCAGTGCTTAAAAAGTAGGACTAATAATCGATTATTGGTCTACGAAATGTTGAAAAACTGTGAAAAAATGCAGTTTTCAATTTTTTTATGCTTTTTTTTTTGCCTAAAGAACTGTCCCACAGACAGACAGCCCAAATATATTCAGTCGAATGCTGTTATGTAAGACAAGCAAATCCTCCCCTTTGACAAGCCGGAACCAGTGAACGTTTGGCTGAAAATTACTGAAATGATTAATCCGTGAAAATAGTTGATGCATATTCTGTCGATAGACCAGTTGTTGTAAACTCTAATATTGAGCAAAAGTAACTAAAAAAAAAAAGAAAAACATCAAATAAAAAATAAAAATCAGTTCATCAATATTCTTCTGAACCATAAAATGTTGAACTCATACATGGCATATGATCAGACCTGCCAAAGGCATGAATTCTACAGATACCTCACACAGTGTGTCAGTGAGAAGAGAATATATGGTGGTAGGAAAATATTTAGATCAAAGTCTGTAAGGAAAACCTATGAGCTCTGGTTTTCTGCTGAAGGAAAAATGCAGGTTTTTTCAGTGATTTTTGGAAATTTGGTTTTGCTTTATTTTTTCAGAATATTTGGGTCAGGAGTTTACTGTAATGAGTCAGACTGCAACGTGTGACGCAAACTTGATTTTTTTTTTTTCTTCAGGGCAGCTTTGGTTTGCACTTTGTCGACTTGGCAAACACTGCTCAACACACTGTCGTCACGTGTACCAGGAAACATGGCCCCTCATCAGAATAAAGAAGCACAAGTGAATGAAGAAGCGCTCTGTTTTCAGGGATCGCTGACTTTGTCATGTGCCCAGGGTGCTGTCTAGGGGCCACCAGCTTGAAATAACAAAGTCTTTATTCCCCCTTTTGAAAAGTAAGAAAACGTGCATTGAAATCATATTAGATAGCTATGTGTTTAAATGTTGAGAGATTAGGTTTAAGCAATTAACTGACAAGACTGGAATGTCTTTATTGCCTTGTAAGCCTAATTTGATTAACTTCAGACCCAGACAGCTAAATGTGCTGTGTATTGTCAGTACAATGTGAGATTGTCACCATTTACGTCAGCATACCAATTGCACCAAATCTCCACTGTTCTGGAGGTCAACCCAGTTTAGCAATGAGTCTTCTAAGTTTATCAGCCCAACAGAGAAATGAAAGGAATGAATAAAAATACCATATGTTGTGTTAATGAGGTACTGTTTCCAAT
Organism: Cephalopholis sonnerati; assembly: GCA_019142605.1. Taxonomy (NCBI): domain Eukaryota; kingdom Metazoa; phylum Chordata; class Actinopteri; order Perciformes; family Serranidae; genus Cephalopholis; species Cephalopholis sonnerati. The sequence continues at coordinate 12,709,519 of JAGQAX010000015.1, read as the reverse complement.
CTCATGCAGTATTAACGGGCTAATTTAAAGCAGCGACTCACAAATCTGTTAATGGTGTAATATGCTCTGCTTAACAGATGTAAGAATCTTTTCACTGTCTGGGAATTTTACGGCTTCTCCCTTTATGTCTTTATCAAATCCAGAAAAAGCTGTAAAATGGTCATAACTTGTCCGTACTTTGTCTTAATCAGCATCAGTTTCTTTTTGATGTGAATTTGTAAAGATATGATTGGTTTGTGCGCTGGAATAAATCACGCAAACAGCAAACCCACATCTTTTCACACCTCCTGTCTCCTGCCTTCTACACCCTCCGTGGTGGATCTTCGAATGGTGCTTCGATTAAAATCAATACTTAAAGTCATGGAAGAGAGTGACGTCATTGGAAGTCTGTCAGTCCTGCCCACAAGCAGCTGTTGGGTTCATGTGCTGGGAGTGGAAAAATCCTTAGGAGCTCGACTGGTATGCTGGGCCGCCAGCTGTGCTGATAACAGTTGGAGTTTGTCATTGTGGTTTTTACTGTTCTTTGCTTATCAGAGTGTGACAGTGGCACATGCATGCAGTTTGGCAATATTTTCAGTTCCAGAGAAGTAGTGTGTTTTCATGTGGTAAAACATTGTGACTTACAATATGAATTAAGCCAACATAATGTATTTCATATCAAGCTTTTGTTCATAACTTTGTAATGTTCTTATGCTCAATGAGTATATATTATTGATGTAAATAGAGTAGGTTTTAGAGTGGGGATAAAAAGAGATTCAGAGAGCTTGCAGAAATTTAAGACTCTTCTTGGTTCCACCCTGCATTCTGTATCTCTTAGGCCACGGTCACACATGCGTGAAATTAACATTTGCGAATATTCGCCCTCCCATTTACTTCCATTCAATGCAGGCAGAGGGGGCAATAAAACATTTGCTTCTGGTGTCAAAGCAAATTAGCATCTTCGCATCGACTGTGGAGTTCAGCTTTAGTAAACTTTGACCAGCGAAGTTGCAGTCTCAACAGATGGCAAAGAAGTATGTGTGGTTGGCTGGCAGCGAGTCAGAAGACAGGTATGGAACAAAAGAAAATGGAAAATATAGCAATAACAACATATTTTGTGTTATTCATTAGCAAGCAAGCTAATAAAAACAACCGTTGTTTAACTCAGATGGACTACACATCTATTGCTTCAGCAGGAGGCAGTCACACGCCTGCATACGGTCAGTGTGACTGTGCCCACATGCTGTTTTTTGCAAATTGCAGTTGGTGGCATAAAACTTGTAGCACAAATTGTTTTGAAAGCATTGGTTTCAGAGAACCCCCCCCATCACTAAGGCAGTGATGAGACAACTGTTAGTGGCGTGGTGGGGCTAGAAAGGTGTTAACTTTTGTAAAAAAGCAAGGGTATCTTGCTTTAACATTCTTGTGTTGAGTGTGAGTCAGGATTGCATTTATCTTTAATGATTTGAGCATTTTTGTGCCTATGGTTTTATTTTATTTAACAATTTATAACTTCAAATATTCTTTACGTAGATTTCTGGATTATTTTTTGTTTTCCACTTTTTCCAGACCCAACTTTGACATTTACAGAAGAAACACTGTTGTAGAAAAGCTACTTCGACAAATGGTGTTTCCTAAAGTCAATTGGCTCTTCTTAAACACTCTATTTCATTCAGTCCATGTTGGTAGCCTGATATCCAGTTGTCTCGTGGCCAGGCCTGTAGAGAAGCCAGTTTTACAACTTCCTCCTGAGCTGGTTTGGGCTCAGTAAGACACAAAGTGTCTTTTATCTTTCTCCCCCGGTGTCGTGCATTTTGACTTGTTCTCAGGGTTATTTGTGACCATGGGTTGACCAGTAGCTGACCTTTTAACCTTTTAAGGACCTTGTGCATTGCAAAGCCTGTTGGTCATGTTTGAGAATCTTTTCACTGGCCAGTGCTTTACTTTTGTTCAGTGGTAGCAATACAGGATATTTAAAGATTTGCATTAACAGTGAAAGTGTTAACCTCAAAATTCTGCTTTTTTAAAGTTAAGTTCCTTGTCCTCTTTTTTTAGTGACATACATTGAAGGCATGGCACTCTCTCCCATGACTTAGCACTTTGCCCTCATTGTGTTTCTGTGATCAGCATTTTGTACATCTCAAACTTCATCAGTTTTTATCTGGCAGGCAAACTGGGAACATGCGCAAATCACCCTCCTTGGGCTGGTATAAGGTGCAGAGCTGAGCACACACAGACCACAGCCATGACTCACAGCCACAACATTTGTCACTTTTTCTATGTTACACAACAAACAAACCTCACACTGTTAGAGTCCTAGCTAGTGGGGTAACATTTCATATTAGCGGCAACAGAGGAACGAAGGGGTGGTTGTTTGGGGGATTTACACAGTGTCTGTCTTTTGAATTTGAAATCTGCTTTGATGTTATGAAACTCGTCTCGTCACTTTCCATTCATACTAGCCACAGTGCTGGAAACCTACAGTGCATATGACGCCCTTTATGCTTTGTGTGTGGGCGAATTTTAAGATGCAACACACGTGTCTATCAAGTAACCTGGTTTTGGTTTGATACAGTCTGCTGTGGTGTCTCTCTTTGTTTTAGTAGTGTTTTTTACCATTTGTACAAAAAAGGGACACACAGGAACACGATGGTAAAAAAAAATTGCACATATTACCATTGTCTAACCATTGTATATTAGATTTAATCTCTATAAAACGATATCTGCAAATGTTTGGAGACAGTTGGGCAAGATCATGGTATCAAAAGTGTTCAGTTTGTAGTCTGTAGTTTGAGTAGTATTGATGAGTCACGTTTGAGCAGCAGGTAAACAGTCTGTGTTTGAGAAGCAGAATGCATCGGCTAAAAAGCAATTTTGGAACCTATTTAGCTTCTTACTGGCTTCTTTTGAATGTATCTGCAGATATCCGTTCATAGAGATCAGCTGAAATGCACCCACAGAAGAGGAAGTCTTGGCCCAGATATTTCCTTGTTATACCAAATCTTATGAAATATTGTCTGTTGCCTCCAGAGGTTTCATTGTCAGACCACTAGAGATTGTATTAGATGTAGCTAGTAGAGTGGTGCACAAAGAGTCCCAAAATCCAGAAATGAGTAAGCATTTTAACACTCTTGATCCCCTCCCCTCAAAGTCATTGGGTTTTTTAAAAGGGTTCTTGGTTAGATGCCTGAAATAAGTACTGTACTCATCGCTGTGGTGGTGAAAAGGCCCAGAAATGGGATTATTTTGGCCTTAAGAGTCTAGTATTTCTGGGCCTTTCTGCCACCACAACACAAGCTTAGGAGACTTTCAGGTTTTGTTCTACAGTATAAAAGACGTCAGTAAATAACACACCAGTGAATTTTGAAACCTTTACATTTCTTAAAAAAGATGCCAGCAAGTGGCTAAATGAGACTACAGAGTGTCATCACGCCAAACACGACTTTACAGCCTCATCGGTGGTAGCAATGTTGAAGTCACGCAACCCTGATATGGTTTGATTATAGCCTAACATTGGCTTTTTACCTCTGGCTTTTTAATTTACGCTTCATAAATCCTAAAAGAAGTGTTCATTTGTGAAGATTACCCCATGCATATGGATATAACTAGAAAGTACAGATGCTGTTGACTCAGGAAGACTGTAAAATGTGAATGCGCTGGACAGTTGTCCACTGGCGTGAGGTTTGTCCTCTTTAATTTCTAGTCATGGTTCGAACACAAACTTGGTCATCACTGCTGTCATCCTGAAACCCAACAGGCGAACTGTGTTGTTTCAGCAGACAAAAGAATGGCCTCCCCTTGTGCTAGTAATTACAGAGCAGAACTGTCACAGACCTGTTATTATTTAAGAACCAAGCATCTTCCATTGCTTAAGGGCTTATGTGAATTTTGCCAACCCCTGCACATTTTCCCCCTTCAAGCACATTCGGAGAAAGAAAAACTTTGGTGTGGAGTGAATGCATTGTCCCGGCACACATGGCCGGGTGTTTACTAATGCCCAAAAGGGCAATTCAGTTGCTGTTGTGGCTGTTCAAGCACACATTTGGTTGGGAATGATTGATTAAGCGCTTTTCTGCCTCCTTTGAATGTCATCACTAAAACTGCTTTGCAAAAATGAGCTCATGTATCCCATGCTCTAGGCGGTTAGAGACAAATATTGCCTGTGGATCATGCACAAATTGATACTTTTTCATCTATATTTCAGCATTTTTCATTAATTTTATATTCAGTGCATCTTTGATTTTGAAAACAAATAACAAACATTACATAGAGCGGCCACTGAAGAACCTTGTAGTGAGCTTGAATCCATGCGTCATTATAGGATTATGAAATAGCTGTTTAGGCCTTCCTGTTTTCCTACCAATATAAGCAGTGGTTGGAACTATAAACCCTCCAGGGCGACCGTGATTCTCCAGAGTGCCTCAGTGTTGCTTCAGCTCGTCAGTAGCACAGGAAGGATGTGGTGGAAGAAATTGAGCTTACACAGGACAAGCTTCCTGTCTTCCTTAGCTTAGCTAGATCGCACTCTTTTATAACTGCCAGTTCATAGCATCCATTTGTTCAGCGCCCATTCATTTCTTAAATTTGAATTCAAGCCTTCACTCAGTTGTATTTCTTCCTTGTCCTAGGTGGTGTCTGATGCTGCAGGCCAGGGGGTCACTATAACTGGCAGCAAGCCCTTCAACAACTGGAACTGGCCAAATGCTGTTATCTTTGCCGCCACTGTTATCACCACTATCGGTAAGTACATCTGAAGGTTCAGCAGCAACAGATCTAGTTTCGGTGGTGGAAAATGGGCCTTGTTTAAATATTTTGTCAAACCTTGTGTTTAAGAGAAAACGAGACTGAATAATGTTACAGTCGTTGGAAAATACATGCACTGAGGTGTCAGGCAGACTTTTAGAGTTCTTACTTGGTTTCATTGGGACAAACTCGATTGCAGTCAACCGTAAGATGCTTTGCCAAACTGCGTATAAATCACAAACAGGACACAGATGAGATGGACTCAGATTAAGACAACCCGCTTCGGTGACTTTGTTTTTGTAATTTCCTTCTCCTATAAGCCATACTAAAGAGACATAGACAGTTGTACATGGTTGACACATCCTAACCCTAACCACTTTGTTTTACTTTTAATTTATAAAGGATATGGGAACATTGCCCCAAAAACGTCAGCAGGCCGTGTATTCTGCATCTTCTACGGGCTCTTCGGTGTGCCTCTGTGTCTTACCTGGATCAGTGAGCTAGGAAAGTTCTTCGGTGGCAGAGCCAAGCACATGGGCCAGTATCTAACCAAGAAAGGATTTTCACTGGTAAGCTGATATGAGCTTTTTTTTCCACCTCTGATAAAAACACTTGCATCCTTTTGTGGTATCACAAAAACATGTTTTTTTTTCTTTTCCAGAGAAAGGCTCAGTTTACCTGCACAGCTATATTTCTGCTCTGGGGCGTGCTGGTCCATTTAGTCCTTCCACCCTTTGTATTTATGTCCCAAGAGGGTTGGACGTATATTGAAGGCTTGTACTTCTCATTTGTTACCTTGACAACAATTGGTTTTGGGGACTTGGTGGCAGGTAAGCTGAGAAATAAATTACTTTGATTGAACCGAATCAAGTTAAAGCAGGCCAGAACCCTGGATTCAAATGACTGTTGACAATTTTGTTTTTCCTTGCAGGTGTGGAACCAGATAAGGAATACCCAACTCTGTACCGTTACTTTGTGGAAGTTTGGATTTATCTGGGGCTGGCCTGGCTTTCTTTGTTTTTCAACTGGAAAGTTCGGATGGTGATTGAGGCCCACAAGGCACTGAAGAAACGCCGCAAACTGCGCAAGCTATCTCTTGATGAGCTCCGGCACTACAAAGAGTCTCACAAGGCTGCCCTCAGTTTGCCACCCACTCCTAATGATGTCAACATCTTCGGCTTCCTGTCCAAGAAGCAGGAAGGCTACAATGACTTGATTAAGCAGATTGGCACCAAAAAAGATGGCAGAAGGAACGGTGTTAGTTCCAACACCATCACTAAATCCAAAGATATTGGTCGTTCCCAGAGTTGCAATGATGCTCCTATGTTTAATGGTCACACCATCCTTAGTCTGGACCGTTCACCACGCCAGAAGAGACGCTATAGCTTCAGTGACCGTGTCACTGTTGCTTTTTCAAAGTCCAAGAACTACCTCCTGGGCTCAGACAATGGTTTGCTGCTAACAGAGGACCAAGTAGAGGGTGATCTAGAACTTGACCAAGGCCAAATGTATGAGAACCAGCTTGACAAAGACGTTGACCTGGAGAACGGAGGGGTGGGAGATTGTGGAGCAGGTGGTCGGAGGGCATGGGACTCGAAGGAGTACCATCCCCTAACATTCCAAAATGCAAACATTAGTTTTATAGATGAGGAGAACTTTCTTGGCAATAACTTGGAGGAAGCAGAAGATGACGATGATGCTGATTCAAAAGCGAAGCTTTCCATCACTACGTGTGATGAAAACATTGAAACTAACTCCAAGGAGGAGCAGAGTTCTGAATCTGAAGGGTCTGTGTTCACTAGTGACGGTTCAGAGCACAGCCACTCCTACGAGAAACTTGTAGAGGAGTATGCAAAGGAAGAAAACACCGAATCTTGAGATATCACAGGGTCTTGAACTATGTAAAGTCAACAGATCTTCCTGGTCCTCTCTTGATGACTATGTTGGCATTGAAGTATATGTATTATAATGTGAATTGTTTAAAAGAATATCAGAAGTCCTGTTGCACTTATGGGGGTCTGATAATGAAAGACTGCAAAGCTGAGATCAAATTTCAAATGAATGTTCTGTTTATAGCTGAGAAAAGAAAATCCACTTCTAATGACTGTTTAAGGTGGAGCTGCCTATAAACTCTTGAACAAACATGGACTACAGAGCATGACATGTATCCCCATGAGTATTTAACATCTACTCTATTTATGTCTTTTTATACGGTTTGAAAAACTATACCCCACACATTTTTTGTAATGTCAAACCAAGAACTATTTACTATAGTGCTTTTTTTTAGGTTAAGAAATTATATGTGGAAGTGTACTTAATTCCCCATAGTTTCTTCTACACATATTCACCATATTGGTGTTTTTTATAATATTTATTAAAATGAAGGGCATAGTAGCTTTTAATCAATGGCTACATGGGTTTATATGTCTCCTATTGCACAATTCCACCAAACGAGGACAGTTCAAAGTCCATTTCAGTGCAGACTGTCTTTTTAGAACCTGAGCCAAATGTTTGTCCTTAAAGAAAATGAAGGGGGTTAAGGGCCAAATCTCGTTTTTTTTTTTCCTTTGGTATTTCACTTGTTTCTTTTGTGAAGTCCTTGGTAACTTGTTGTGTCTGAGATTTCTGTGTATTTTGACTGTAAGCAATAGAATTGTGACTGCACTAGAGGTTATCAATGATTCATAGCAACATCTGGGGGTCTAGAACCAGCTGAAAGTAAAGGTTGGAAAGGAAAATCATTAATTTCAAGAACAGAGAAGCATTTATGGCAAATCTGCATATCCTGCCAGAGGGACACTGTAAGCTAAGATTTGTTTGCCTATTTTAAACACTTCTGTTCCAAACTTTGACTGCTGTACAAAAAAAACCAAAAAAACATGTGCTCTGGAAATGCTCCTTCCATTGTGACACACAGTAGACGCCTCTCAGAATAACCTCAAATTGGTTTAGTGAGCACATACTTTATTGTTGTTTTGCTGCTGACAGCATGTCAAGTGTCAATCTGTGGCTTCTCTGCAGTCTACCATGGCAGTGCATAATGGGAACTTTTACAGCAACCATATTCTCACTTTTTGTCTCTTTAGCACCCTTTCACTTCATTGTATTTGTCATGTAAATATTGGCTGGAAGCCCATCAGTAGCCACAAATGCAGCTCTGCTCAGGACGTGGCCTTGGTGCTCATGTTTGCCTTTGGGGGCTTGCACTGCCATGAAAGACTGAAGCACCTGCTCATGACAGGCACCCAAGGTTAAATTGTAACAGATCAATACCCTCCTGACGTATGTTTCAGCCATGAGACACTAAGCCCTCAGTCTGTGAGCTCTCAATTACTGTATAGTATTCCCCCCTTGTTTCATGTGAACACAAAACTCAAGAGACCATAATATGTCCATTGCTTTTCACAGTCTCACTTTTAAAAGGGCCCCTTAGTTACCCTGCTCGCCCGCTGCCTTTTGCACGTTAACTTGCACAGAAAAACTTGAAACAGTGTTACTTTGAATAGCAAGATGGCAGTGTCACAAAGGGCTCCTTCAATTTAGAACTCCTCATTCAAGCCAGTTGAACAATTAACTGTAAATATAGTCCAATATCTGTAGGGGTTTTTTTTTGTGAACAAAGAGACCACACCTGAACTCCTAACTCTGCCTTACAGATGACTGCTGTGAAGTGACAATGCCTTAAATCTTCTGCAAAGCAGGGGATATACAGTACAATAAAACATCTATTGAATGTACTTATATTGGTTCACTGAAAGATTACATCTTTCACACTGGGTATTTTTATTTCTTTCCCATCTTTTGTTTTGTCACAGAGCCATCACTTAAGTCTTATGTGAACCTTCTTCATTCCCTGTTTTCGCAGGTTTTCCTTGATATGTTGGTTCAGCATTGTTATACAGCCATGGTACTTGTCTGGACTGAATTTCAAGTTTGTCTTTAGATTAACTATATAAAACAGGTTAGGCTGGTTTAACCCATTGTCCGTAGCTTTTCTCTTAATGTTGCTCCATTGTGTAAAACTCCAGTAGAGTTGTGTTTTTGGTTGTCTTTTTTATCGTTAAATTATTCATGTTTGTAAAGGTTTGCATGTGACTTTCAAAGGAAACAATATATTTCATGTAAATAAACATTTAATAAAATTTGACTTTTTTTGTGATCATTATAAGAAAGGGGCACTCCAGTGATATTTCACGAGGTTCCATTAACGCTTTAATCATACTAAATACAGACAACTGAGTTGCACACAAACGCAGACGTGCTTCTAGAAGTACTACAGTTCCACACATGAATACTATTTTACTGCCATTATAAACATTGGTTGATAGGAATTTGTCATGGCAAGCTCACTTAAAGACAAGAAAGACTAATTCAGTAAAATCACTCACGAAAATAGTACAGTAAGCAAAATAAAAATGGACAGGTACTATCCACATCCATAAAATAATAACAGCATAAAACAATTGGGTAAAATCAGATCAAGAACATATAAGAGGACGGAAAGAAATTTTTAAAAAACTTAGCACCTATAGGGAACTTAGCAGCACATCAGCTGACCCTCCAGGTAAAGTGCTAGAAGTGCATTAAAAACATCTGCTTTGTTGCACAATAATTTAACCATCTGAGCGTCCTGCCATGTCATTATATTTTATTATAATCTGGGCTTACTTATTGACATAAACATACAGCTGATACACAGATGCCGAAGAAAACCCTGTTTTCATTGTGTTAGCTGCAGCTGTGCATTTAACATAGCAGCCAACCCTTTTCTCCGAAAAGAAGTTTTCCACATCGAAGACAGATTGGTGATCATTTTACTCAGTATTTCACACAGAGGACATAAGTCATTTAGATAAGTTGATTTTTAGGCAAAACTCTCTGTATTTCGTGTTAACTTTTTTTATTTCTTTTTTTTTTTCAACATTGTACATGTGTCTGTTTTTAGCAGGTGCTGTCAGCGGGGCTGGACTACTTCCTGGAGACAAGCTTGTTGAGAGCCAGTGTCATCCACCTCAAGAACACGTAAGAGAGGGAAACAGGTGGTGGTGTATGAATAGATACAGGAGATAGGTGTAAGAGAGAGGGGGAAGTCAGTGACAGGGGAGTTGCCTGTCAATTACTTGAGACCTACAAAACAGATTTTTTTTTTAAGAAAAAAAGATGGAAGCTTTTTTAACAGGTAGGCTGTTTACAGTACTCTTCTAACTTTTTTCTAGCTCAGGAGGGCGTCAGCCTGCCTAACCAGAAACCAAGAATAACCCTTTGTGAGCACTTTTTCTCACTTTGCAGTTATTGTGGTGCAAATAGCAGAAACTACTTCTCACAGTGTTGTTTTCAGCACAGCAGAGAGAGTTTCAGTTGAAGCCTTGCGCTAGAAGAAATCACTTTTTAGTGGATAGGATGAAATCTGTAAAATTTTTCCCCATTACTGGGTCATAGTTTTTCCAGTGTTTCCACTTAAGTGTCAGGAGAGGGAACGAGAGGGAACCTGAAAAATGTAGACACTGCATATGTTCCCTATTTGAATGGAATTCTGGTGTCTGGTATTAAGACTTCATCACAGAGAAACGAATGAATTTAAAATAAAAAAAAAGGGTTACCTTACATAATTCTTGACCATAAAAACCTTAAAAATGCTCTCATTTGGAGCTGCCAGTGAGCACAATGTCCAAACAAAGCATGAAATATCTAAATGGATATTAGCAAATATCAGATATGAAAGGAGATGTGAACATTAATATTGGGGATGAAGTTTACTCAGCTTTACAAAAGCACCTTAAAATTTTTTTTTTTTGTGTCATCTTGGAACCTGGCAAAGTGGTGGTTCAAAGAAACATCTAGTGATTTTACAAAATATTCACCTGTTCACTCAAACACACATAGATTGACAAAGTTCTGGATATAGTTAGGATTTTGCACTCATGACTGTTTTGACATATACTGTAGCCTTTTCATACACACTACAGATCCTTACATGTGTCTTTCTTCCTGTTTTTACTACATTACCTGACAAAGCGTAGGGCTGGTGAGATCAGAACCACCCAGAGCCGCGACATAGTGAGAGATGGGTTGGAAGGTTGGCTTTTTGTTATTTTGGTCTGAGATTAGGAGGGTTAGGGTTAACCCTTTACCATCCCGCCCAACCGTTTGGTAGAGCACATTCTGAGTCACTATAGCTTAATGAAAAATGTTTAGAATTTAACTCAACCTGATTGAGCTAGCTCTACCATTTGATTCAGGTATGTTGTGCTAAAAAAAATCCACTAGATGTCACTGTGTCTGTAATTAGTATGCCTTTACAGGAAGTTAGTAATAAAAAAAAAAGACACTCTGGACATGAGGGATCTGTGTGGTGGGATTTTCACAGTTAGACATATTTTTTGACATTTTATAGTCTCAGAGGTTTTATTCAACAGATTTTATTTAACATTACACAAAAAAAAAAGTCTAATAATGGTCAAATACATTTTTTAAAACATAATTCACCAAACGGTTGAATTGACCTTTTATGGTCAAGGTAGTGAAGCTGTGACAATGTAATTAAAATTGACTATTGCCTTAGAAATAAAAATCCTTGTAATTATATTAATAACATTAATTATTTAATGTTACTTTGTAAAGCCATGCTCAACCAAATGGTTTAATTGTCCTTTTATGGTTAAGGTAGTGATGCGAAGATAAGGAATTCAAATTTTCCATAAAATAAAAAGGATTAATATGCCATTATACTGTGTATATATATGATGAAAATAAAATATGAATATGATTTTTTTCACAATTTTTGATATGTTTTCAGAGTACTGTAATGGTAAGAATCTAGAATACGTATGTGGTAATAATACTAGTAATACTGGTAATACTATTAATTCCATGGTCACAAATTGATATGTGTTGGTATAGAAAAATATTACTAGCGTTTAATAGTACATGATTTATAATTTTACCATTACCATGATGGGCGATCTCAACCATTTATTTAGAGGCCTTTAAAAAAACCAAACAAACAAAAAAAAACTATGGGGTTTATTTGAAAAAAAAAAAAAGACATTGATTTTTGTTATTATAGCCCCAAGGAAATTAAGACAGCAAAGAAAAAGGTTTTGATTGCTTTTTTCTTAGTGAGGACATTAAAGGGTAAGGCTATGTATCACTTCCCTCAGGCTTTTCCTTTCCTTTCATTCATTCATTCATTCACTAGGTGTTCATTAAATGTGTCGTCATGGATCTTGTTGCTAAGTCAGTCATGTATTACCGAATTTAACTCACAATAATAGCATTAGAGTTAATGTAGATTTCAAGGGTACCATAATAAAAACACTTGTACAACATGTGTAATCTGACACAGGTGTGCAGTCCTCACTCAGTGTCAACAAGTTCTCGTGCAAAATGTGCATTACTTTGTTATCATAGTGACACCTGGCATGGCTCATTATGCACACAAACTTCAAGGTCACGCTGTCAGGCAAGTGAACCGCACTGCAACAGCAGCTGATATGCAAACCTAGCCATAATAATGACGCTGGAATCCAAATAATGAGTAATATTCTACACAAGCAGGGTGAATTTCTGCACATTATCTGTACTTGTTTATGCTAGGGTATCAGTTAATGACTGGAATGCAGATGAATTTAAAGAAGTGTGGAGCCAGGCTGTTGACATATCCCGATCTGCCATGAGAGAAGTCATGAGATTGGCGTGTGCAGAACAGTCAGTTGTTATTGGCACAGACGGAAAGTTAACACCAGTGCCTGAATAGATTCAGAAAAATAACCTTTACTGGTTCGACCCTGAGTGACACATTTACCTCTACTGACGTTAATGATTTAAATGCATGTAGAAAAATATTTAATTGGGCAGCAATACACTGATATTTTTGAAACTTTCTGAACTGCATCTTAGTCTGATGGCATGTGACACACTGATCTACAATGGAAACAGATTTCACTGCATTTCCACCATCAATGTTTCACTAGAGTGGGTGATGTTCAAGAACCTTCGCCCTCATAAATGTTAACTGATGATGATGGTTACTGAACCAAACTAAAGAGACGGCTGACTGTGAAAATGTGCTGAGCCTGGTGGAAACCAGAATGTCTCCAGTTACTGTGGGATTCCAGGCACAACATACATCAATCATCTGTTATGGCCTCAAGCTCCTCACTCTGAAGTGTGACCCAGTATGCTTAGATGAATTACTATGGATGTTGAGGCCATTGTTATTTGATGTCATGGTCTTATGGTCAGCATCTTACAAGTCATTTTTATAATAATAATAATAGTAATGTATTAAATGACAATGTGAAACAATTTAACAGTGTGAAAGGGGTTGATCTCTGTGATGAATCTGCTGGGAATTAGCACCTGAACCTTTAGCTTTCTTCAGCTTTACAGAGCTTCTGCTCATTGTTCTAAACTTTACAATTTTGGTCCACTCTCAGTGCACTCATAAACCATTTTTCCACCCAAATTAGTGCATATATGCAGTTTTTTTTTTCTTTTTTTTTTAATGAATGTGCAGAAAAACAGGGTAAGTAAACAGTAGAGAGCAGCATAGAGGCCAGTGAGAACGTTATGTGGCTATGTCTTTTTTTTATATCTGTTACTTATTCAGTCTCTCTTTCAGACTCAGTGCTGACTAATTTGGAATTATGTCCGAGCACCGCTTGGATGGAGACAGACAGAACTTGTAGGGTTGCATTATTGTGACAGAAAAAGGGCGAGAATCAGTCCATCCATCTGGGTGTCATATTTCCATCACTGCTGATCGGAGCCAATTAGAGCTGGAACAGATAAACAGCCTACTTGTGACTACTGCGGAGTAATTTGCCACAGGAATGAATACCGATTGTAACCTTACCCATTAAATAGAAAAGTCATATTTTAGTGGGTATTTGTCCAGTGGGAAAGAGACTATATTGTCGTTTTCAGCTGCAGCAGCTGTTTTCAGCAAACAGCTCTAAAAAACCCCTGTACACTACCTGCTCAGCACCAAACAGCAGACAATTTGTGCACACAGTGGGACATTTAGCAGCCAAAGAGCCAGATACTTTCCCCAGACTGAAGACAGAGCTGAAAGAGAGTTAATATTGGACTTATATTTGCAGTGTAGCTACAAACACAACTGCAAATGAATGATAATTTTGCCTCGTAACTACTGGATGTGTAAATAAGCAAATGTTTGCTAATTTTTTACCATATTGACTTAGAAGTTGATCTTGAGCTAAATGACCTTGCAGGGGTGGCCTCTCTTAAATCAGCAGCAGTGAAAGTTGCCATATTCTGTCATGATCAAGGAGTTGATGATAAGCAGACAGTGTTTGTGCACAAGCTCCCTGAAAAGCTGTCTCCTTCCACATTAAGTGATGAGATCTAGAGATGTCTCAGCAAGTATTGACCAAGGAAAACAGGCCAAATCCATGCCTGACAAATGCTATTTTTTTCACATTGTCTTATGACAATTAATTAGTTTCCACCAAGTGAGTAATTCAGTTCATGTAAGCCTAACACACACTCCTTTATTTGAATCCAGCCTCGATTATAGACCAAATATCGAGACAAAACTTTTTTTTTCTACCGCACGTAGACCATAAACCCTTGACTAGGCTCATTTAAATCGGCTGAGTAATTTAAACATCTTGCTCTCTCTAATACGGCAGCGACGATGATGTATGATCCAGCAGCCAACGTTAGGCATCTATGTTTTCATTTCTATGGATGAGAAAGCACAGACAAAAACACAAGAAATCTGTCAATAGAAGTGACCAAAACTCTTTGAACTTTGGCAGTTAAATATGTGGCCGTGCAGATCATATGGCTCATAGTAAGAAGCTGATTGAGAGAATAGGTTTTCACGGCCTTTAATCATGGTGACAGATTTCAAAAGCTGAGGACAGCAAAATATTTGCCCCCTTTTTGGGGGAATTAATGCAGCTTTAACTAACTGTGCAGCCACAGAAAGTTAGTCAAATACACTGTGAACTCAGTGGCAATTTTTATTATGCTTGTTCAGAAGGGATCAGTTCAACAAACAAGAGTGTGGACAAAGGCGGCATGCAAGGCTAGGCTCATCATCAAAAAGACATCACCATTTAAAATTTGGGACATGCCTCAGGACAGTTAACATTGACACTCTGTCTTTGACTAGTCTCAGTCACTGGTCATAGTGATGACACTCAAAGGGATGATTCAGAGCTACTGTTGCTTGTTAGTCATCTCATCAGTATATATACTTGCTTCATAATTGTGAATGCCCTCATGCTCATTTTGCAATACAATCAGGTAAAGGGGGATCACAGAGTCCCTGTCACACCATTTAAACTTTACACATTTCACCATGTCAGCAGTGATTTAATAGTTGGGCGTTTTAAGAGCGAGATTAAATGAGGACAGGAGATCAGGAGACGCTTGCTCATCTGAGATAATATGCTTGCTTTGTTGACTTCTACCCTTCTGACAGGATCTGGAAAGTTGTATTAAAACCACACTAAACCTTGAAAACATTACAGTATGATTTAGCAAAAACATTCTGTAAACTGGCCACGTGTTGTTATTGAACACTGACAAATGTCCACGCAGAGTTCGGAGAGCAGATTTTATTTGTCATAAAAAAGTTCCCACATGACTGTTTGACCTTTGGATCTATATTACTGTCTTAACTGTTTGAAAGCTATTCAGGTTATGGAGAACTGGATTCCACACATAATATGTTTAAAACATCTGGTATGCTGATGACAACATAAAAATAAAAAACACATTTCTCTAAGATACATATTAAAAAGTGGATAATGAGCAAAAGTAAGACCTTGATTTAGTTTTATGGTTTACAGTTATGGACGTACAATGTACCTTTCCCAGTGCAACAAGTAGCATAATAGGATAAACTGACAATTTTTACATGTAAGAGTGCAAAAGGACTTTGATTTCTTCCACATGTAAAAAAAAGCAGAGCAGAATATGAACCCTCAGTGTGATGAGCTGCTGAAATTTTACACACATATGTGGAATGACATAACACAGCCTGCCACTATAGGCCAAAGCAACCCATTATCTTGCTGTATTATATTCAAAAGTACTTTGAATCAGTTTTAAATTTCTGTTTATAAATTTAAGACACTCAAACATCCAATCTCCTCCACAAGCATAAGACAAGAAGCCTAATACTGTACTCTCAGTGACCCGTAGGTTTTCAGACTGCGTGGGCGTGTGTCTGTGAGCTATTCATTTGGGGAGTTCGATTATGCAAGGAGTCCTGAAACCAGCCAGCGCACCGGCCTCCGTCTTTCACACTGCATTACTTCCTCCAAAGTTTGTGTTTCCCAGATGTAGAGTGTACTTGTGAAAAGATCACAGCAAGGCTGGTTGGCAAACACACTTAAAGTCAGAACATACAGAAAACAAATTGCCTTAAGAGAGGTCCTTATTGTGAATTATAACACATGCCAATAAGATAAATAATTCTATATGATTCTCAATGACGTTATATGACGTGCACATTGACAAGCAATTCTAAACAATCCGAGAAGTGTCCAAGGTCAGTGACTAACTAACAGTGACTAATGCTTAGGGTGTCTGAATAAATCAATGCCATCTCTCTTGTGTATCCACAACAAGTCCATCCTGGGACAGACTGATGCCAGCTCACTTCCTTGTCAACAAAGGAAGAAGGGGAACCAGATGGAGAGTTGTTTCTGTGGACTTTGAAACAGCCAACGCAACAACAACTCAATGAGCAATGGCACATAACCTCTCTGACACCCAATTGTTTCCTGAGTTTCTGTGTCCGGCCTTCCGGACCGGAAACTTTTGGGCACCCCCCAGAGGTGAGTTTGTATTTGTGTGTTCATGTGTACATGCGTTGTACCGTAAGTTTGCGTGTGTGTGTGTTGTGGGTGTGAGAGCGAGGTGGGATTCTTAGCGAGGTTACAGGAAGTACATTGGAAATATGCCCATTGCTTTTTAAAGAGCGTAGGAAAGGATAGGAAAGAAAGACACTGAACAGTGCTGAACAATGCCATTAACAGAAGGTCATGTGGACCACAGGTGTTGCAGTATGTTTATATGGGAAAGAAAGTAGTAACCTTGACCTTTGACCCCACAAGACTCTACCAATATGATACTCTATGCAGAGGCGCCCCCAGAAATTTTTCATTGGGGGTGGCCAGATGACGCCACTGAAATTCTGGAATTTTGTTATGAAAACTTGTCAATATGACATATCCTGAAGTGAGACTTCAAGGGACCTCTTTGAATATGGCCATACTCGCTAAAATTTTGCCTACTTTTGGAGCATTATTTAGCCCTCTTCTCTACAAGCCATTCCGACATGGTTGCCAATGAATGCCTTAGGTTGAGTCCACCGTAGCCTGTTGAAGTTAGTAACGTCAGTCTCAATTATTTTTGCCTGAAGGGCAGCAGCAATTCCACTACCACCCCTTTAAGGCATGTCAGGAGAGTCCATTAGTCACGAGCTACTTTGAAAGAACTGAACGTTTTGGGCTTTGGACTACAAAAATTCACAGTGAACCTTTAACTTCATTTAGCACAGTAATAAATCATCCACAGTATAAAGGGCAACAAGACACTGTAAAGGGGCTATGACGTTTTTACTGTGGCCACTGTGGCATTTCAAGAAAAAAAATCTTCCCTAAAACACCATCGTTGGCAATGCTTTCTTTGTTTTGTTTTATAGTGGAGTATATCATTGTGTTATTGCTGTGGATAACTGACTTACATTCAGAATCATCCGCCCCCTACAATATCATAAACAGAAAATATTCAGCTACTGTAGCTCTAACTTTGGTGGTGGTTTTGCCAGGTTTTATTTCAGTGTCAATCCCCAGAATTAAAAAGCACACGCCGTCTTGCAAGAGCGGCCATTTTTTTTAACCTGATGTTGAACAGTCACGCCCTGAGAACATTAAAGAAGAGGACGAGGTACCAGTTTCTCACAGTCCATAATACATAGCAAAGCAATTGAGATACAGTAATGTATCTAACCTTTTAGAGAACAAGATTCGCAGACTCATTATGTAGCCCTCTGCTGGCCTACATGGTATAATAGTGTAATGAGTGCATGAAATTAATTGCTCAGTTTGATTTCATCCTACTTTACAAACCTGCATTACTGCACCAATGCAGTATACCCTAAATACAGCTTCTGTTTTGCAATATATAAAAAATATATATAACTAAGACATAACCACAAAGAATTATAGAAAATAAGTCTGATCACGTTTCTTTTCCAAATATACATCAAGAAGCAACTATATAAATGCAACAGTGGACATCACTAAGTTTACAGTTGGACTTGGCAGTGCAGACAGGTCTACTGTATGCCAAACTACAATTGAAAAATGTACCATAATGGTGTGGTAAACGTATAGAAAACTAAATTTGACCACTGGTGGAATATTAAAATACAAAACAATGGGAGAGCTGGGAGGAGGAAGAGGCCCAAGAACCAACAAGCCACCTGAAAAATGTTCCTCTACCGCCCTCTGGTGACAAAAACACACTAATACACCTTTTCAAATACTAATTAATCATATTGTCAGTTTCAAATGTTGACTTTACATACTGACAATAAAACATCTCTATTATTATGTCATATCAGTTTTTAAAACAAATGCATATCACCGCTTTTATTTTGAAAATGACGTCTCAGCTCTAACCCGGAAGCACACCAGTGTTATTATGCTAACGATGTGTCATCAACACATCAGGATTAGGGTGGAAACTGCAAATGTTCGGAAAAATAAGTGTACCAGACTCGCGTTAACATTGCTTTAGGGACCAGTTAAAGTCCAGTAAGTCATATTGTCTTCGTGAACAAGCTGTCATAAAGTTAACACGATAGCAGGACTTGCAAACGGGCTCAAACTGCTAAGCTACGGTGATCTTCTCCAACTGTGCTGTTAGCTAACAGGCTAACTGGCTGATTTTTAGTCTAACGTTGTTTGGCTCCTGAGGGGACGGGAGAGAGATGTCCTGCAGCTTATTGGAGTTTTGTCGGCTCCAAGAGCTCAAAACGGTCAGGGACTATTTGTTCCAGGACCAGAAAGCTGTGCCAGTGGAGGAGAGGAATCAAAAAGGTAACATTACCCAGGCTAACGGTAGATAGATAATGCAGATGTCTGTAGCATGCAGCACTTAACCCAGGTGACAACAGTCCAGCTGAATACCTCTGGAGTTAGCTAGTCATAACACTAATTAAACGAAGAATTTGTTAATACCAAAATGGCTATGTTATAGAAAATCGACTGTATGTAAGGGGGAAAAGTTTGTATTTTCATAGCATTTGGTTCCAGTAAACATTTGGGGAAACAAAATGAAATGTATTGACATCGAGTAACTGCCCTTAAAATCGATAGCATTGTTTTCGTCCAAGTCTGTTGTGTTTGAGTGCAGTACAAACTGCTTAAAACTGTTTCTAATGGCTTGACTGTAGTAATAAGGCATAACGTTAAAATTTGATGGCAAGGCCGTGTAATGCCAGTGATGGATAGAGCTTCTGCAAAACCACCAAGGCACTGACAGGGGAGGAGGAGACTTCTGTCTGCCCTTTGTGCTATGAGTCATCCCACAGGAGGCACCTGGACACATCACTGCAGGATGCTCAGCAAAGGAGAATGCACACACAGAAAGGGCACTTGTACTTGTTGCATTCAGTTCCCTCAAGTCTTCATTTCATATTGATGCTTTAATACAGAATGTGTCCTCACCTCAGCCTTGAAGTGCAGTGACATCGACCGTCACACACTGCACCAAGGCTTAATGCATTATAAATGTCCATGGCAACAGGATTTCATCTTGGATTTTCTGCTTGTTCTGTCGCTTTGCTGTCCACCCACTCATGAATGTTTTTAGGTTATTTCCCTGTGGCACAGCCTTCATCAGTCCTTCCCCTCTTGTCTTCTCTCTTGTCTTATGATTTGGTAGAATGACTTGCCGGAGTCCAGACTGTGAAAAATACCCGCTCAGACGAATTAACAATTCTGTCTGATATCAGGCAATAGGATGACGTTAGCATGCCTGTTCAGTTAAATTTTTAGCAGTTGGCCTTAACATTTGGTAGATGGTAAATTGACTTGAATTTGTATAGCGTCATTTTAGCCTTCCAGCCACTCAAAAGCCAAGGGTGAATGTGACATTGACACGCACACTTACACACTGGTGGCCAAGGCTACCAAACAAGGTGCCACCTGCTTCTCAGTTGATCATGCACACGCATGCACACACCAATGGCACAGCCATAGGGAGCAGGTTCAACATCTTGCCCAAGGATACTTTGCCAGACTCGGCAGACCGGAGGAGCCAGGGATCAAACCACTGATCCTCAATTAGTGGATAACCCCCTCTACCTCCAGCCACCCATACATAACTGCTGTGACTTTAGCCTGTGATTTCACACCCCTCTATAATAGTTAAATTTGTCACTTTTCTTGGACCTTGTGATCACTGCTTTGTGTTTGCTACCAAAAATGTGAATAACCAGAATAATCAGCCGAAGCCCGCTTATAATAAAAATAAGCCTTAGGTCACAAATTAATACCCTTTGTAATTTGATTTCCCTGTTCCACTTTTCCCTAACAGAAAATGAGCTGTCCTGGGACACCTCTGACTGGGAGTCAGCATGGGATGCTGGCGAAGAAAAAGAGGAGGGAGCCACTTCTGCCACAGCGGTCTGTGCTTTTGTGTTTTACTCTCTGTTCTCACATCGTCATTTGGCTAGACAGAAAACAACAAATAACTTTGTCCAATATCTGAAACTGCCCTGAGGTGCTTAAGGGGTTGGTCACCTCTCACTGACTTTCTTCTTTGCCCTGCAGGTGGAGGAGGAGACCACAGGGCAGGGTACACCCTGGCTGCAGGACTGTGTAGTGTCCCTGTCACCCTGCTCTGACCTGCTAGTAGTGGCCCGTGAACAGAAGGCTGTCTTTCTCTCAGGTCAGATATTCAAACACACACACACACACACACACCTCTGACTACATAGAGGAGTTATAAATTGCTGTTAATGTTTATTGATACTTGTAGCTAAGTGGCGTACGGATGACAGCGGCAAAGAGGAGATGACTCTGGCTGTGTCTTGGACTGGAACCCTCAGCACTGATGAAGGGTAAGAGTCAAATTAGATGAACTTGAGAAGAATGAAAATGCTTTAAACTCTTATTTGATGACAAAAAGAAGAAACTTAGAGACAGGAACATGAACTTCAGAATGACAAGGAAACTACAGAGGATAAAGAAGGGTCTCATTAAAAAGGGATAGTTGTTTGACATTGGAAAAAGAAATTAAACATGAGGTGATACATAAAAGCTTCTTCTAAGGTTCTTGAGAGAGAGAACTTTACCATAAATGACTCCTACTGTGTGTATATTTTCTTACTACAGAGAGTGTGTGGGCAGCTGTATCTGTATACCATTGGCAAGCCAGAAGAGGTAAGAATTACCTATGTAGGGAATAGAGAAGATGTTTGTGGAAATGCAAAATGCTTGTGTGTATGTCTATAGCTGTTTTTAAAGCATGTGTGTGTTGGTGTGTATGTGTGTAGGAGCTCCACAGGGCGGCCTGATTGGACATGTGTGGTAGTTGGTTTCACTTCTGGCTATGTCCGCTTCTACACAGAGGTACCTCGTCAATCTTATCTTCATTTCATGCACTACAGTGCTTTTGTAGCCTGTGCAGTAATTAACATTTTCACATCATCAGCAGAAAATGAAACTATTCAATACAGCCTATAAATAGTCATGAATGCCAGTATTAAATGTAACATAAGTTGTTTCTTGTCAGAGCGGCGTTCTCCTCCTGGCCCAGCTGCTGCATGAGGACCCTGTATTGAGGCTCAAGTGTCGCACATATGAGATCCCTCGTCATCCTGGAGTAACTGAGCAGGTAATGCACACACCGAACACTCCTATCAGAACTGTGCATGAGAATTATGTTAAAATCAGAAGGAATAATTTGATATTTTGGAAGATATGCGTATATGCTTTCTTTCGCATATTTCACTGCTGGAAAGATGGTCTTTTCATAAAACTGGGCTGTCTATGCAGTAAAAAGATGCAAATACTTTTGAAATTGGTGCGAAATGACCAGAGAAAACAGAGAAAAGGGGCTGTTGCATTTGCTTTTGCTCAAGAGGTAGAAAACTTACAGCTACCAGAATGCACTGTGCAGCACCTGACCAAATAATGCCCCCACTGGTGGGTGACGTAATACAAGCGAGGCTGTTTTGACACAGAAAACAATATGGTGGCCAGCTTGGTAACATATCAAATTACAGTTAGTAAGCAAATACGTTTCTGAGATGCTGCTAGATCAGTGTTGTTATCTTTGGACAGCGCTATGCTAGCTGTTTTCCCTCTGTTTCCTGTCTTTATTGGAAGCTAAGCTAAGCTAACTGCTAGCTGCTTGTGTCTTCATATTACCACACAGACACAAGAGGGGTATTTTGGTTTGATTTGATTTCACTTTATTGTCAGAAAATTGTCAGAAAAGTGTCATCTTGTGCATACCATTCCACAGGAATACACATAAATACAAAACAGCATTTAACCAAACATCAAAACCATTCTACAAACTCTGTATATTACGTTACGTTATGAAAAGTGGATGCAACATTGCAACAAACTAATCATTCATATTACATTCAGTGTTTGACCCAGGTACAGTAAGGCTACTCAGAGTCCAAACTCTGATTTAATAGGTTGACAGACTGAAGGAAGAAAGCATTCCTCAGCCTGTTCAATCTCGTCTGTGAGACTCTGAATCGCTCCTTGTGATGGCAAAAGCTGATATTCTGGACACGAGGGGGGGAGAGAAACATCAGTACATAGAAAATACTAATAAATAACCCAAATAAACAGCCTCTGGATAAAAAAAAAAAAAAAACTAAGTAAAAGCAAGTATAAAAACCAAAATAAATAAATAAATAAATAATACCTCTACAGTATGTGCTAATTGTGCAAAATCTCTACAGTTTGTTCAATTCAATAATAGCAGCAGGAACAAAGCTGTTTCTGTAACCTTTGGTTCTACATTTGGGGACAAGTAACCTCCGTCCAGAGGGAAGAAGCTGGAACTCGCTGTGTAAAGGGTGGGAGTCATCATTTAAAATAGAGAAAGCTATCCGCTGTAACTGTTTGGTATACGGGGATGCCGGGAAGAGTTGTGACTCACCAATCAGTCGAGAAGACCATTTAACTATTTGGTTTAAGGCATTTCTCCCCTTCAGAGACGTGTGACCGAACCAATAAATCAATCAAATAAAGTGTGAGAGGGATTGGACTTAATATTACCAGCCAGAAAAAACATTCTTTTGGTATACGCAGTTTGAAAACTTAGTTCAAGCGTTTGACCCACAACCTTTGAGCAGATCTATAGCATTGCTGTCAGTCTTCTTATGTAAGAAAGACAATATTTATGATCACTGGTGGAGACTAATTCTTGACATTAATCTGACTGAACATTTCTGTCATCAAATTAACCCTGATCTAAACTCAGGGTTTACATCTAGCTTTTCCTGAGCTTTTGTATCTCACCAAGTTCTTCAGCAAACATTTGATCATTAATTTTGTCCTATCACAGCATGAAGAGTTAAGTATCCTCTACCCTGCTGCTCTGGTCACTATCGATGGCTTCAGCCTCTTCCAGTCTCTGCGTGCCTGCAGGAACCAGGTGGCAAGAGGTACTGCTGCTGATGTGAGCATGTCTGTAATTGTGTGTGTACGTGGGTGGTTAATATGTACATCCAACTGGGAGTATTCAGTGTTATGAATTGCATTTGTGTTTGTATTGTAGGATGAAAGGTCATGTAGTTCTAGTGTCAGATGTTAGGTATTAAGAGTTGAAAGTATTTTTACAGTGTGTTAACAGAGGTGTGTTCTTCAATTGCTGGCTGGGTGGATAGTGTTTGCCACAAAGCATTCAGGTACTAAGGAGACATACACACATACACTCTTAATTTACAGCCTCTAGAGGGTTAGCAGCCAAGCTTCAACAGGGTTCCTCTAAGCATCTACAGTAGTAGTGCTTTAAAGGTGTGTGTGCGTCTCTCTGTGAATGTGCTTTATGGCTTAAATCAATTCTTGTCACTTTTTAAGCACAATGCGTCAGTTTTAAGTGTTGCTAAATGCAAAGCATGCCTGCTAGCTATAGATAATGAAAGGCCTTGTCAAAAATATTGGTAATCAAATGATGAACTTTTCCATCCAGCGGCAGCAGCAGGTAGTGAAGTGATCCAGCCTCCTCCCCTGGCCTATAAGAAGTGGGGTCTGCAGGACATGGACACCATTGTGGATCACAGTAGTGTGGGTAAGAGACTATTTTTACCTCTTTTAAGAAGGTTACATTTCAGTTTGTTTTCCAGCAGAAATACAGGAAAACTACTGGCCTAATTTTCATGAAACTTGGTAGAAGGGTGTAGCATGGGCAAAGAAAGAGCCCACTGAATTTTTGAGCAGACATGAAACACTGGTGGATACACAAATTATTTTTCACTGTGAGATAAGGCATTTTGCCTTGGGCCCTTGTAGTTTTAAAGTCATTCACTTTTGTTCACAAATACCAGTGGTTCATTGCTTTATGATGGACATATTGGTGTTTGTGGCACACCTTTTTTTTTATTTTCTTCTACAGCACATGGTCTAAGTGATGAGAGATGATGCTGAATTAGTATTACAATATTTTTTACTACACATATGAGTTGGTTATAAAAGTCTCACAGTATTTTAACAACAAAAAGTTCCTGGGGAAGCCTCAAACAAAATGAACTTTTGCTTTATGCATTCTATTTTTGTACCATCTGTGCATTATAATGAATAACAAGTAAAGGCAATTGAGTTATGTGCTGGGAAGAGCTAAATAGAAGAGGTAAATAAAATGGACTGATATGACAGCACTGTACTCACTGCAGTAATTTCTGTCATTTTCTTCTCCCACATTCCTGTTCATCCCTCCATCTCTCCTGCTGCTAGGCATTATGACGCTGTGTGTGTTTGACCAGATGAAGAATGCTTCTATCCTCGGGGGGTTTCATGCTTCAGTCAAGGGCAGCCCCCCTGCCATGAGCCAGTATGTTACTGTGGGAGGCGGACCATACACAGGCTTTTACTATGCTGTAGAGGTGAGTCAGAAAGAGATAGAACAAGTTGGGTTGTTTATTTCCCTATTAAGAATTACTGTACAAGCAACTTAACTGTATATATGTGTTCATTATTATATTTATACAAAAATGATGCAAATGACCTAGTAGGGTCATTCCATACCAACTCACCTAGACTTCCAGGGTCATATCACGAAGTTTCTCGGGGAAAAAATCATGTGAAAACTTCTGTTAAATTCACGGGACCTTGCAAAATAATATGGCTCGATACAAAATAGCTTTAGCTCTGATTTTTTTCCCATAAAAAGTTTCAAGGGAATTAAAATGATTCGTGGTGAAAATATACAGTCAAAATATTAAAAGAAAGACCTGTGGAACTCCATTTTTATGCAGGAAATAACTTGTGTGATAAAACTATATTAATACTAAACAGAATCAAAATTTGGTTGTAAGAAGATTATTTTTTTTTGGAGATATTAATCTTGGAAAATTACTTTTTTTCTTTTGTTCCTTAATTTTTATTTGATTACTGTAAAACATACAGCAACAAATATTTACATCAATACATGCTCAGGGTTTGTCAGATGTTCAGTGCAAATTTCAACCCAGTCCAATGAAAAATAAGCAATTTGGTGTAGAATACAGTCGCAAAATTGATGAAATGATGAATGAAATTTGGCTCAGAGGGCCAAAATTCATAACCAAAAAGTATTTGGAGTGGGGCCATAGGATTTTGCAAGGGCCTGCGAATTTAATATTAGTTTCTACATACTTTATATATTTTTTTTTTTTTCAATAAAAGCCATGAACTGGGAGGTCTGTGTGAGCTGGTATGTAATGACTCAAAAGGGACAGCACCAGGCATAACAATGTGCCAAAGAACGCATTTTCAGAGATTAAATTCAGTTGTTTCTTGTGTCTTTCTGTTTGTCTTTAGGGAAGCTCTCAGCCTCTTCTCTCTCACGTGGCCCTGGCTGTGGCCAGTAAGCTCACCTCAGCCCTTTTCAATGCTGCCAGGTATGTGTGTGTGCGTGTGTGTGTGTAAACAAAATTTCCTGCTATTCCCACTTGAATAGCACAAAACTGACATCCACATTTCAATTTGGGTAGTGCATTGCAAGTGTTTTAAAGGGTAGTCCAGTGTTTCTGTGTGTATCTGAATTTAAATAGTGTGTATTTAAAGGGCCAGTAGGTAACTTAGTAAAAAAAAATAACTGTTTCTCATATTTGCTGAAACTGTCACTTTATCCTGACAGTAACACATGAGACAGATAATCTGTTAAAAGAAAAACAGGTTCTTCTGGTTCTTCCTAGTGCTCCTAATGGCATTTGCAAGAATCCACAGTGCCTGAATGAAAACAACCAGCCAGAGCGTGGAGGAGTCTCTCACTGCTCACGCTCTCACCTGCATATGCTCTGACTTAGTCAAGCTCAATATCTTGAGCATGCAGCTTCAGTTTCGGTTTTGAATCTTTTCAGGTCCCGTAGCCACCTTGGAAAAGCCATTCCTATATGTACTTTAACTCCGGCTTGGTCTAACTCTTTTCTTTTAACTTGCTTTTTAACGTTGTTCTGCTTCTGTTTACTAGTCTTTGCTGGGTACGCTGTTGTTGGCAGCGCAGTGCGTGCACAATCGGTGATTAGCAACTCCTCTTGGCTCTGATTAGTTGATTTTTATTCAGACATGGTGGATTTTTTTCACAGATTATCTATCTCATGTACTACTGTCAGGATAAAGTGACAGTTTCAGCAAATATGACCAAAATTTTATTTTTTATAAAGTTACCCACTGTCGCTTTAATTCATGTCACATACAAACTTGAAGGCTGAATGCAGCACTGTCGATGGCCCTGTACTGCTGCAACAGCACAAAGCAGCCCAGTCAATACTCTGAATTATTTCCTGTTCTCTGCTCAATGCCATCTTAATCTATACAGAAGAGTAGTTCGCTTTCTTACTCCCTTGAGTCTCTTTTTCACTCTCTTTCAAGTGTGTCTCAAGCGTGTGTTGTCAGTTACCTCTTCTCCTTTATTACTTTTTCTTATACTCTAGTCTCCAGTAACCCTCTTATTTTTTTTTTTTTTTTTACATGGATTCGTCATCTTACCTGTCTTTTTCTAGCTTTCTCTGTGTCTGTTTTTCATTATTTCATCACTCTATCTTGCTGTTTTTCTCCCAGTGGATGGTTAGGTTGGAACAAGAACAAGAATGAAGAAGAGGCTGTTCAGAAACAGAAGCCGAAGGTGGAGCCTGCAACGCCCTTGGGGATCAGGTACCAATCACCATATCTCAACATAAATGCAGCAGTGCCCTGTTGTGCCTTATTGATATTGGTAATATGAAGCTTGTTGATGTCCCTCCGTCATCCTGTCTTTTAAATCTGACCTTCTCCACTCAGATTTGGTCTCCCAGACTCTCGACGCCACGGCGAGTCCATCTGTCTGTCCCCCTGCAACACGCTGGCTGGAGTGACAGATGACTTTGGGCGAGTCACACTGTTGGACTTGGCCAGGGGCATTGCCATCCGCATGTGGAAAGGTGAGGAGAAAGTAGAGAGGAAAGACAAAGGACTAAGAAGTGAATATAGAGGTTTTGTGAAGGGCACAAAACATTGAACCCTTACATGCTGTGTATCAAACAATCATAGCCTCTGTTCCTTCTTATAAATCAGTTGTGATGTCATGTCATGCATTCAGCTTCAAAGTTAAGCGTGTCCCTGTAATGTAAACATGATTATTCATTAATGTAACTGAACTGCAGGTTACCGAGATGCTCAGTTGGGTTGGCTGCAGGTTCCAGAGGAGCGAGGTGATCGTGAGTTCTCCCCCTCCGCCTCCCTTCCTAGACGCCATGCTCTGTTCCTGGTCATCTACGCTCCCCGAAGGGGGATCCTGGAGGTGTGGGCGATGCAGCAGGGGCCTCGAGTTGGAGCCTTCACTGTGGGCAAACACTGCAGGTACAAACAATGCACTTTAAACATGAAGGTGTTAACTTTTTCTTACAGCTATTTCTGAGCAACAAAAGCATCACAAACAGAGTAAACCCGTGCATTTTCATATGTAGCATACCACAGAAGCATATGCTGTACACTGGGACACTTGAGGATAGATAAGCTGGGGAATAGCACACTAGTATGTAACTAGTATGTAACACACACTTGTATGTAAAATATTGCCTGGTGTGTTGTGTATGTGCGCACTTCCAGGTTGCTGTATGCTGGCTACCGTCTGATGGGGGTGAACAGTGTGACCAGTCAGGGCTGGCAGCTCCACACCCAGCAGGTGTGTCTGCTGGATCCCATCACAGGAGCGTTGAGGACAGTGAACATCCCCTTCCACCTGGCCCTCAGGTTGGTACACACATATACATTAACTTCAGAGATTAGATATTTGTCACACAGGCATTCTCTGTCTCACTTGTTTAAACTAAAGTGTGAAAATGACAAGTTACAGTGTAAAGGGGGCGTTATGTCCCCAGACTGTTTCTCAGCCAGCAGCAGCAGCTGACTAAGATTACTTTTATTGCTTCATCGAATGTTTTTTGTAGGACTGCTCGCAGATGTGGGGTGGGGATAACTTTTATTTTCAGACTCAGATTTGCTTATAAACTACTTAGTTAGTACTTACTCAACTAAAGAGCCTTATTAAGATCATGCTACAAAATGTTAAGGTGAGGGAATTTATGGCAACTGAACTGTCATCATTCACTTCCCCAACCTCAACTTTAAAAGTCCTTATATTTTGAATAAGAACAGTTTACCTTCAAGCATGAGTGTAAGGCTGCAATACCTTGTCCTCAATCTACAAGGTGTTAAAGACACCCTATTAATGAGGGCTTCCATTGATCCACCCAAACCCCATGTCTCTCTGTCGTCTCCATTTCAGTGACAAGAAGAGCGAACGAGCCAAAGATATGCACCTGTTAAAGAGACTAACGACTTTACTGAGGAGCAGAGAGGTGGAGCCTGGTAAGAGACACATCTGCTGAATGGAGATGTAGATACAAGTGAAATTGGAGAGTTTTAAATCTACATGCTTACTCATCTTTTCTTCTCAGATATTTTGGAGAGTGAAGCTAAAAGTGTGCTGCTGGATATCAAACACCCCGCCATTAAGAAGCAGGTATAAACACAGATACAAAACAAGTGGCCTCACACTCTAATAGAGAGGCCTGTTGTCTTTGTGGTAACAGCCAACTTTCTGACTGCAGTCTTCACCCTTCCTTTAGGCTTTGGAATCTCTGCTGTCAAATAAGAACGCTCCTGTCTCATGTCTTACTAACATCACATACGCCTTATATGACACTCTGAAGCAACAAGGTAAAGAAAATAAACATTGTTCTCATGTTTCTGATATATTATTAAAAGTGTCATGAACTGTTTTCCAAAAAAATAGCTCAGCTAAAAAGCTAAAATATAAAGTACTGTAAATGTGTTATGGTATTTAAATAAATATACATATGCCAGTGATTTTTTTCTCTCCTTATTCACAGTTGTGTATTTCTGTATTACAGACCCTGAGGAGGTGGATGCAGCATTACTCCAGCTGTGCTCTTCACAGCTGAAACTGCTCCAACTCTACACTGACATCCAGAACCTGCACTCTGCTGCAGACATAGAGACCTGCTCTAAAAATGTGAGAAGACAAACACACATACACACACAAAAATTGTTACCATACGTAAATATTTTCCAACTGTAATACTACATAACATAACAGGGGAGTAAAGTTGCCAATGTCATTATTATTACTCATAACTCTACAGTAAACACTTGAATGTTCTCCCCGCCCACCAGGACTCTGTCGAAGGCATAGAGGATGAATTGTCCCGTGTTGGTCCTACCTTGCAACGCTACGCCCATTTCACTTCGAAACCCAGTGTTTCCTTCGCCCAGGACTCACCTGACTGCCCCATGCCTGCCCAAGCCTTTCTCTCCCAGATGGAGTGCACGGAGAATGAGGAGTTGAGGGTAATCCGCGGGTCCGAAATTGAATGGAATCAGCTAGGTATGGCAACATATGTATGCACATTGTACCACATGACCTTTATGCAGTTACTTAGATAGATTTGATGACACAGTCAATGTTAGTATGACACTGTCAAACTAATTGATACACATTGAGGACTTTGCGCTTGTGTGTCCTTTGCAGGTAACTTTATTTTCTGGGGTTGTCTGTGTGGAAAGAGCCCACTTCATAAAGTCTGTGACACATTGCAGCAGGCTGGCGTCAGTCCACAGCAGCTACTGGTAAGATGGAGGAAAAGACTGGGAATGACTTCATTGGAGAATAGCAGCACTTTTTACCTCCAAAAATCACTAACAAAAGCTTCTAAACTCAACCATACTTGTTCCAGCAGGAATAGGATCGGAAATCAGGCGCTAATGAACAACATGTAGCAGTGTCCGTAATATTAATGCTTGCAGTAGCGTGCCTGGAGCTAATGATTATGTAGAGAAATCTGTTACAAGCCAACATCAGCTTGTCTCAGGAAGAAGAAAAATGTTGGAAACAGAGTACTCAGAGCAGTCTGAAGCCCGAGGCTACCTCATACAGGGATTAATTGTACATATGTTTGCCTTATTATTTGAAACTTTGGCCATGTTCAATATAAACATCCAACACTGTAACATGATATATATGACAGAAAACAAAGAAAAGCATAATGGGTCCCCTTTAGTATTTTTTGTTCCAAAATGTTATGTTTACACGTCCTGTTCCTCTTTCTTTCAGTCTCTGTTGCTAAGTGTGTGGTTGCAAAGAGAAAAGGAGGTGCTACAGAAACCAGAGGAAACTGTGAGAAATCTACACACACTACTCATCGCTCTCAGCAACATGACAGGTATGTGCTTGTGCTGACTTCTTTACTTAAGTGTCTGTCTGTCTACCAGTGAAAGTCCATGAAAAAAGAGGGATGAGAAGAGAGTTACCACTTTTTCTTCCTCTCTTCAGGCGCAGTTGAGGAGTCATGGGACCCCCAGTCCATCTCCCCCTGGTGGCAGCAAGTTCGCTCTACATGCATCCAGTCCCACAATGCTGCCGCTGCTCTGCTGGCTGCCTTCGTTGCTCACCGTGCTGCGAAGGCTAGCATCACAAGCCGGGCTGACAGCAAGGTAGGGAAG
Organism: Cephalopholis sonnerati; assembly: GCA_019142605.1. Taxonomy (NCBI): domain Eukaryota; kingdom Metazoa; phylum Chordata; class Actinopteri; order Perciformes; family Serranidae; genus Cephalopholis; species Cephalopholis sonnerati. The sequence goes on along the minus strand of JAGQAX010000015.1, from coordinate 12,678,572 downwards.
TCTCATGCGAACACACTGATACACACTCATGCACTCATTAGGCAGAGCTATGAAAAACAAAAATATGGCGCACAAGAACTGTGAAGCAAGAGATGTGATTTATGTGGTGTTGAAGCATGATGTTGTTAAACCCCGCCTTTTTCACCAACTGATGATGTTCAGACAAACCACTCAGTAATCATGTGGTTTCAAGAGCACCATACCCACCCTCATGTTTCTGAGACATACAGTAGATATGCTAATTTGCCACAAAAAAATAGGAGAATACACTTTGAAGTTATTCAGTACGACAGCACTATAACAGTACTCCTGCTGGGAATAACATCAACTACTACTGCCACACTCACTGACTCAGCCTACATCATGTTTTTGTGTGTGACAGTTGCAGTCGGAGTGGGAGGCAGTGTCCCTAGAGCTGGAACAGTGGGTGGTCTGTGTTCGCCAGCTAGAGGATGTGCTGGTGCTGCAGACTCTGCTGTTGGTGCCTTCTCCTCAGGGAGCAGCAGGGGGCGCTGCAGCACAATGCTCTATCAAAACGCTGCTGGAGGGAGGCACAGGTACGCTCTAAAGAAGTGTAAATAAAGGCAAACAGACATGCTGTCAGTATTCATATTCTAACAGATTATCTTATACTGTTATTGTCATCTTTTCACGTCTATCTGTAAAGGTGGCATTGCCGACAGTGTCTCCAAGTGGGTGTTCAGGCACAACTTGGCCCCTGAGCGACTGAAAGAAATTCTCCAAAAGAGAGAGGACAAAGAGGCAGATGAAAAACAAGAGCAGAAGGCAGGAGAAGAAGGGAAGGAGCAGGAGGAGAAGAGCCAAGAGGACACAGACAGGACAGCAGGTTAGGACTCAGGACTGGATATAAATGATTTTGACATTCATGAGTGTGGATATCGACTTGCACATCAGCTCTCATGTGCTTCAGCTGTTAATGTCGTTAATAACCTTTGTTCCAGAGCTGTTGGTGGCAGTGTGCCAGCGGTTCCCACACTCCCTCTCACCTGACTTGCTCTTCGCTCACTGCTGCTGGGAATATGTGGTGCAGTGGAACAAAGACCCTGAGGTGCACGTACGTTTTTGTTTTAATGATAAATATAGCCTATTTTTAACTTATTTTTATTTTAAAGCTGGATTCTGTTTTTGCTCATTTTTCAGTTTGGGTACAGCCCCTTCTTTGTTAGTTTCATATTTTAGTTAATTTGGTGTAAGTTAGCACAACATGCTGGAACAAGCCAGTTTCAGCAAACAAGGAAATGGAAGGTTTTCTTAAATCCCAGCAACACAAAAGAACCAATCACCTTTGTCCCTACATCTGGACTCACACCTGCTCCTTTCTCTAGGAGGGCCGATACTTATGGTGGGCGGTGGAACATCTGAAGCTGGTCTCCAGTCCACATATCCAACTGGGTGAGGGGCTTTTTTTTACCTGCTTGCAAATATATTAAAATGATGATATGTATAATTTAACTCAAAATTTGTTATTTGTTATCAATAATTGTGGGAACAAAGGTGTGAATAAAATAACAGCTCAAATTTGCCCTCATAGTGAAATGACTACAGTGGAAACTGTTTACAATCATCATAGCTACAGTGATCGACAGCTTATATGGATCAAAAAGCTTGGGACAGAATCATTCCTATACTAATGCTGTTAAAATAATTCTCTTATCAAGTAGTCTACTTACAGTATTCATTTTGGGACTGTTCATATATAACAATATATGGGAAAAAACTACAGTAATCCAATTTTATTTTATTTTTTAAATGCCTTCCGCACCAGCAGTAGCCGTTGCTAGAGGCATTATGTTTTCGAGTGGTCTATCTGTCTTACCATACGTATGTACGTCCCATTCTCGTTACTGCAATATCTCAAGAACCCCTTGAGGGATTTTTTTCAAATTTGGCACAACTGTCACTTGGACTTCAGAATGAACTGATTAGATTTTGGTGGTCGTAGGTCAAAGGTCACAGTCACTGTGATCTCGTCTGTCTTATTCTCGTGAACGCAATATCTTATGAATGCCAAGAGAGAATGGCTTCACATTTGGGACACACATCCACTTGGACCTGAACTATGGACTAATTTAATTTTGGTGGTCAAAGGTCAAGGTCACTGTGAACCTATCTGTCTTATTCTCGTGAACGCAATATCTTAAGAAGGCATACATTTTGCACAAACGTCCACTTCGACTCAACAATGAACTGCTAAGATTTCAGTGGTTGAAGGTCAAAGGTCAAGGTCACTGTACCCTTACAAAACAAAATGTTTTTGGCCAAAACTCAAGAATTGACGCACACTAATTATGACCAAATTTCATAAAGAAGTCTAATAGGATAAAAGAATGAAGCGATAGTATTTTTATATCCAGACGGTCAAAGGTAAGCTTCACTGTGACATCACACTGTTCTGTATGAAACACTTTCCTGGCCAGTATTCAGCATCATAACTCCGAAACAGAAGGGGAGACATTTGGTGAGATACTTCAACTTGACTGGTGCAAGGAGGCATACAACTGAAAGGCAGTAACTCTAGTTTAACTTCCATTTACTTCCTCGTAATAACCTGTCTGCTTCCAGCTGGCCACCTGAGGCTGGTGCTTTGTGCCTGTTAAAGGCATGATGTGAAAAATAAATTTTCTCTCACTGAAAAACAATGTCACTGCGAAGCTTCCAACAAAACTGACAAAAACAAGTCAAATACCTGCTGCAGCAAGACTCTGTGTTCCAGGCTACCTTGTATAGTCTTCTCACACAATGAGAAACAGTCGTGGCTGCTAGTCATGGAGACAGAAAACAAATGTACACGGGGAAGCATTTGTAGCTAAAGCTACCCTCGTCATGTGGATTAATAATGCCTGGTCATGTAGTGTTACTCATTACTTTACATTCATGTAATAAATACACAAGTGTCAATTAGATGGTAATCTGCATGACAAATAAAGGAAAAGAAAAACAATTATGAAGTCATAATAATCATCTAGTTATAATGTTTCTTTAGACCTGGACTGATGTAACAACTATATGAGCTTTCCACTGTATATTACCAGAAGTGATGTCAGTTTCTCCACTTTGTAAATCAGTGCCTTCTGAAAATGACTGTCACTAGTGTGTCGTTGAACTTCATCGACTCTTCCTCACAGGTATTTCTACAATGATGTGGAGTACATTCGTTGTCAAGCGTTTCTCAGCAGCAGCCTTCCTCATGGAGAAGGTAGAGTCATGTACATACAGTAAACAGTGTGCTTTTGTGTCTGAGGGAAGGCGTTGTTGAGTCTGTGAGGCAATATATAAAATGTTTACACTTCTTTTTCCCTAGGTGGGGAAGGCACCCAAAGATCGCTTATGTCGACGGGTAAGTACGCATGTCAGCTCAAATTCTAAAAGATCAGTCTAGATTAAAATATATGACACAGGTTTGTAATTAATGGATTTATTCATTCCTAATTTTATGGATAAGATTAATTCAGACGTAAAATATTGCAATTACGGTATTAAGCTGCATATATTAAGGATGTGTGTTTATGTGTGCAGGATGTTGGGATGGGAGACAAAGCTGTGACGTCTTTCCTGGGCTGCTGTGTCCAGCTGCTGCAGATCCTCATGGAGGTGACTGGAGTATTGGTTAAAAATCAGAGCGCTTTATCTTTTATAAATTACTATGTAAGTAAAGAGATTCCAGAAAAAAAGCATGGAGGAGCCTATCACTAGCACTACTAACACCTTCACCCGATATGCATTTGATTTATTAGCTTGCTGCTAGCAACAAGCTTTTGTGTCTGAGATGGCTTGTCCACAAAATGGTTCAATCGCCATGTCAAATAAACATAATTTAGAATATTTGAATTTATGGATAGTCATTTCAGACGTTTAATTGTTAGATAAATGCATCCTACTTGACAGAAAAGTCTGTTCACCGTTCATGCGTGCTTGATATTTTGAGTTTTCACATTGCACCTGTTTAAGTTGCATACTAGCCCACGACCAGCTTACAAACTAGCAGTGATGTCACAAATCCTGCTCCTTTGTGTTCACATGTTAAATTGAGATTTCAGGTGAGCACAGAGGAACTTTCCCCCTTCAGCAGATGAATGTGAAAACAGCCTTTTAGTGTCAGACTGTGCACAGTGAAGCTCAAACATCACAGTGAAGCAACATCAAGCAAACACATTTTTGAGTGGAGGGGGAAATTTGTGCATGTGTTATTCTGCTCTTAAGTGCAGTAACTGTGATCTCAGCAGTGAGCTGTGATCATAATGTGAACGAACTACCTGTTCTTTACAAGCACACGCAAGCCTTTTTCCTCACTATCTCCTCTGCTGCTTTTTCATGCAGTCGGACTCGGCGGTGGAGGAGGTTCCCACTCCAGAGCTGTCCGTGGAGGAGGTGTGGAGCGGGGCGGAGGGCCCTGCGTCACTAGCTGAACTCGCCCTGGAGCAGAGAGGCGTCCACTACCCCCTGGTGCAACACCACTGCCTGTTAGCCTCCCTGCTACATGCTGCTATGACCTTCAGTCTGAAGGTCAAACCACTCAGTCTGTTTGACAGCAAGGTGAGGAGATGGACACAAACACAAACTAAACATTCTAGTCTTGATTTGTTTGTGTACCAATATGTTTATGTTTGTGTGTTGTCCCAGGGGAAGAATGCTTTCTTCAGAGATCTGACGACCATCCAGTTGATGCCCAGTGGAGACATGGACCCAGGCCTGGTCTCACTACGACAAGAGGTGAGAGGTGGATTTGCATCTAGAGGTCAATAGAACATGAAGATCTTGAAACAAATGGTTTGTCGTTATCTCATTTCATCTCCTCCTCACTCTACATACCTGTTATCTCATCTGTGTTTCCCACAATCCTCCTCTGTCTCAGTTCCTCCTCCGGGTGCTCACTGCCTGGGTCCAGGCTATAGATGATACTTCCAGCTCAGCCTCTGGCACCAGCTCCACCCCGTTACCCTCTAGTGGCCCCAAGGCTGACTGGTGGCCCTCGCTGTGTCTGGAGCTGGGCTCCCTGCTGCAGGTCAACCCTGACATCCTGAGACGGCACCTCGTCTGCGAGCTTTACAACCAGGGTCTGGACCTGCGGGCCGAAGAGGCAAGTGACTATGTGGTGCTCTAGTGCTGTTAAAGCTAACATCGGGACGATAGTACTTTTGTTAAACCTTTATGTTGACCACAGTGCTTGATAAGAAGAAGAAGCTTTATTGTCACTGTAATAAATACAGTGAAATTTCGTATGGTGCTCTCTTATAGCAGCTACAATGTCCTTGTCATAAGTCATACAATCCAAGGTTTTTACTTTTCATCTTAAGTTTGTGGCATCTTATCACCCAGGTGATGTTAGAGGTGGAGGATAAGGATGTGCTTGGCTCCCAGCTGCTGGTACTGACTGGCCAGAGGCTGAGTTACTCACTGCTCCACAGCCAGAGCCAGACGCAGGCTGCCATGGAGCTGCTGGCCCGCCTGCCCCCCACCCTCTGCACATGGCTCAAGGCTATGGTGAGACACCAAAACGATGTCCTCTTATATACTGAAGACATTTCAATCACAGGTTCTTAGAGCGTAGTTGCTTGTTTCGAAAAGTTAATGTATATTCCTAGTGTTTTTTCATGAAAGTGATTCTTTGCTGCTTTTCAATCAGCTTTGTATCATAACGACATGGGTAGTATGCATAAATGAATTGTAGTAAACTTCCCTCCATCTTGCCAGCAGCCAGATCTCCCTGCTCATTTGCCAGGGAAGCGTCCACGGGCAGATTTTGGCCGGCTCTGGGGCAGTTATTTGAACTATAGATTGTATTACATTTTCATATGCCTGCCATCATAAACACAGAGTATAGAAATAGATAGAGTGAGACCCACCCCTCTCTTTCTCTCTCAGACTCACACCCTACTGAAAAACTAGGTTCATCATCGTGCACTTTCAGTGTAATAATAATGTCCTGAGAATGAATATTAAGTCACAGCCAACTGGGAGAGAAATATTAAAGGTATATTCAAACCAATCTGTGACTTGGACTCCAAAAATATCATTTTAATAGCATGTGTATTTTTAGTTGACTACTCATTGTCTTAAATATTTTCTCTCTTATACTGAGAACACTTTGATCCTGGTCCAGCTGTTTTATCTTGGTTCCTAAAAAACAGAGTGAACCAATGATGACCCCTGATACAGCAGAGGACATGTGTAGGGTTCATTTAGAGGAGTGATGACCACTGATGCTATCTCCCTCTTTCAGGAAAGGACTATGCAGTTTGGACTTTACTGAAAAGATTTTAGGACTCATTGTTGCTAATAAAATTAATATCACCCAATTGACAATATAGTTTTGCACTGAAAGGCCTGTTTAACAATGTATTGTGTGTGTAATGTGGTTTTTCTTTCTACTGCAGGACCCCAGTGAGCTGCGGTGCCCCCTGGTCCCCCTGCCCCAGACCAGCAGGCTGGTCGGCCGTCTCATTGAAATCCTGCCAGAGAACCACGCTCAGTACAGCCTGGCCCTGCACCTCCTGGAGGCTGTGGAGGTCCTCACCACTGAGGACTGACCCTGACAGGGAGAGGGGGGTGGAGTCATAGCAGGCAGATGGAGCGATGTTAAGGAAATAAAAAAGAAATGAAAAGAGGAAAGTTGCGCTGGCGACAGATGGAGGCAGAGACCCCCCCCAAATCTAAACAAAACAAGGTCTGTAGCACTTCAGGAATGACTGATGGTGTCTAGAAGGGTACTCATATACAACATATGAGAGACAGTCAGAGAAAGATGATAAACAGCCTTCTCACCCTCTTTGTCATTGTCATGAAGATTGTTTTGTCGTTCAGCTCATGTTGATATCGTCCTCACAACTTAATTGTAGAAGGCAGTGATATATAGAGTGGATCATAGGCTTTTAACTTTTTTAATCCATCATATTTTCACGCATGTAACATAAATTATATTGAATACTTGTGTTATTGAAGAGTATTGTCTGGAGTTTATGAGATGCTTATTAAGGAATGGGGCATGTCTTTACTTTGTCACATTACCTTCATTTTCTGATCAGTCATAGTGTTGATGTCCTGACTGTGCCATATCAGCGTTCTGTTTGCATTTGTCCTTCCCCTTTCACTCTCCCCTCTCATGGACAAGAGATGTATCATAAAGAAATATGGACCTTATTTTTTATTTATATATGCAGACAGTACTGTACTAGCTGTGCCTGTACGCCTCCTATTCTGTAGTCCACCGTTGCAGAATAAAGAGGTTTCTCAAAAGCTCACATGTTGAGATAATGCCTACTTTCAATCCTGCTGCCACTCAGAACACGTTTAGAGATTAAACTCCATTTATTTATAATTTAGAGATTGTTTTCATACACTTTCAACTTAATGGGAAAGTTTACAAGGAACAGGATTTATAATACAAAGGTAAGCACTCAAGAACTTACCCACACCCTATACAAATTCTCTACTGTTGTCACACAGTGACACTCGTCACAATTAATTCCTTTTCCACGTATTTACACATTTAAAAAAAACACAATCTCCCTCAACAGTATCCCTTCTAGACTGAAAGTACAAGTCAGTATCTTCAGTTTCCAACTTTACATACATTAAACAACTGTGCTCATGCTTTATCAGATTGTTTGGTAGTCAAAGATCAAATGTATAACCAGCACATTCACGCCACAGCCAAGTGATGAAGGCTGATGCAGACATTTTGGTTTTAGAGTTCACACCCTGCTGTTATAGAAAAGTGTGTAAGTGCGTTAAACAGTGGAGCCTGAAGCACATTTAGTGACAGTATGCTGTGTTATCTGCTGTTAAGTCGTTCTTTTCCAGTGCCATGCTGCAGGTTCTCATAACTGGCAGCGGACAAAATTAAAGAAAACCGGAGTGTAGCAACAGCTGGTTTAGAGTCAGTTTTAAATCTCTCAGCTATTAGCAACAAGGATTGTGAAACCTGGTCTCTATTCAGCCCTTAAGAGGAGCTTCACCCAAAGCAGGGAAACGAAACAGCCAAGGCATGTTTTCTGGTCGTCATGGTGATGGGATGTGTAGCCCGTCAGTGAGCCTGTGAAATGACGGTCTGGCAGCGCGGGCACAGGCAGTCTGCTGCCTCTGCAGTGTAGCGGCGGCAGCGTGGACACCGGGCAGCAGATGTGGGCACCACTGCTATACTGTAGGCACTGTCCTCACGGATAACACCACCTGACAGGACGGATACGTACACACACTGAGCAAAAGTCATCTCTTATTCACATTCTGTCCTCAATAGTTAGACCTCATGGCAGACATTTTGGATAGCCTGTACTGTAAAGCTTGTTATTACTGTGGGTTCATCAGCCAGCTTGTTCATATGAAGCCAGCAACATCATCAGAATACGGAAGCCCCGAGAGGCAACTAGGAAAATATTCTGTTAATTCATTTTCTGTGGCAAAGGTCCTGTCAGGATAATCGTTCTGAGTTCCTTCATTTGTTTTTTATTTAATTTGTGATGTAGGTAAAAAAAATTGTCTGGATTTTTTTTCTAAGTTACTTAAGTTTTAAATCTGAAAACAAATGCAGCAAAAAGTTTTATCAGCTAATATTTTTTTGTCAGAATAATTTTGAGTGTTTGTTGTTGTAATACCCATTTCAACCACAAGAGGCTGAAGTGCACAAACACCCCATGTTCTAAATAGGGCTAAAAGCATTGATGTTTTCTTGCATGTGAGTTTTAATTTCCCCATGCACTCCTTGTGTTTTTTTCATTAACCTGTTCACAGATGATTTTTTACTGAAGAATTTTGTAAATGGTTTTAGCAAGAAAGCTTTCCTAGCAAAAAAAAAAAAAAATCTTTTCACCTAAGCCATGAACACAGAAGAGAAAACAATTTAGATCAGACTTAGAAAATGGATCACCAGAATTTTTTCCTACTTGTCTGTCAGGGCTTCAGTAGTATAACAGCAAGTGGAGTACACATGATGTTTTATGAAATGGTGATACCTGCAGGGCAATTTGGTTAAAATATATAATATAAGCTGCAATGGCTCCATTCCATTTAGGTGTGCCACTATACCACTAAAGCAGAAGACACAGTGCAGGTGCCCTGACACTCTCAATGTTATTACACCTGTGTTACAAAGGTGGATGTGTCTGCTGTGATAAAAGTCTATTATGACATGAGACTGACTCTACTGCTCCCCTCAATCTTCACTGATTAATCTCTGCACCACTATCTTAGTGTTAACATTCCTCACCCTCCAGGTTGATGAGGAAGGTGCCGTGGCTCAGCACGGCATCTGGGGGTAGATCTCGGGGTAGCTGACCAGTCAGGTTGACCCGCGCTACCATCATCAGCTCAGCCAGCTGGGAGGAGGTGGAGGAGGGTTCCTCTTGGAGAGACTGGGAGTGAAACAGAGGAAGAAATGTATTTATACACCTTTTAAATAGTGGAAAATTATGTTACACCTCTATAAAGTGATAGTGTAAATACCAGTTCATGTACTAGTGTGGTGTTATGTTGGCAAACAACTCATTACAGATGAACTTAGTAAGCCATGTAGTTAGTTCATTCTATCATATTTCATCATACTGTATATGTAATATTATATATTATATGTGTGCATGATTTTAGCACTCAAGCCTTGCTTTACCTTTTTATATTTAATTTAAAAAGGAGCTCTGAAGACTATCGCTGCTGTATACTTTCAGTTGGTCATAGGGAAGCTGATTTTCAACCAGCTCTGTGTAATCGCAGTGTGCTGGTTTCCCCTGTGCCAATAGCGTCCAGACCTGCCCACTAATTTGCCAGTGGACTTTGGCCAGTGGATGGGCGGAGCGTTCTGGGCACTGGGGGCACGGGGCAAAGTCAAACACTGCTGATCTGCACACACTGCAGTGACACGGAGCTGGTTGAATATCAGCAGTTTGCCCTTATCTAAGTGTTACAGTTCACTGCCTCAGCGTTTGCACATATGAGGTCATTTCCAGTGTCTTTTTTGGACTCTCTTGCATTTATTTAAACGATGTATAGTGGCTTGCTAACAACATTTAATTTACCTCCATGAGTTCAAACAGCAAACCGGGTTCAATGGCGATGGTGAGGTCGTACCGAGCTGCATTTTTGCCTGGAATGGAAGACAGGAAGGAGTCCCTGATGGCACACGCCCCTTCCACTGCTTCCTCCAGTCCTGGTCTCCGCCACACAGAACTGCTTTTGACCCATCCGCTCTTAAATAATGTCTCCCCTTCTGCAGAAGCAATTTACGAAGACACTTGTTAGAAAGCAAACACAAAATACAAACAGAGACTGTGTGGTTGAAAACACAAAGCAACAGACACATACTGTCATGTCCTGGTGCATGTAGGTAGACCTCTTCAGCTAGATGTGGCAGCACGGGAGCTATAGATCTGGTCACTCCATCCAGAATTTCTTCTAAAACAGTCTGACATGATCTTCTGCCCAACGAGTCCTCTGCATCACAGTATAATCTGATAGAAAGAGGCAGAAATTAAGGAAGGGAAAGTAAAGCCATTAGGAGAATACAAGCTGGATGAGCACGCTCAGCCTCCTGCTGTGGCAATCCTTTACCTGTCTTTGATGATGCTGAAATAAAAGCTGGAAACGTCTCTGGTAATGAAGGCTTGGAGGACACGGACAGCCCTGCCAGCATCAAACTCACTGTAGGCATCTGTCACCTGCAGACACACACATACACACTTTAGTGGCTTTCACAGGTACCATCATGTCTGCCGGCAGCTGATACTATGTGGACTTAAGCTATAAACCTAAACACACCTTGATGCTGAACTCGCGAAGCAGGTGCAACATGTACTGATCAATGTAGTGCATCTCTTTGGGGTCCACAGCCTGCGTGCGTGGGTCGAAGCCCTGCAGATTGCCGAGCAGGAACTTCAGAGTGTTCCTCAACTGGGAGAGAAATAGGAAAGCAGTGAGTGTGACTCATAGAAAATAACCAGCCATGTGTACCCTGCCCTTTACTGCACCGGTACCTTGTTGATGCTGTCTCTGGCTGAGTTGAGTGCAGATGGTCCGATCTGAACCTCAGAGAAAACATTTGATTCTGCCACCCACCAGCGCAGCACATCTGCCCCGTAGGCTGGCATACTGGGGTCCTGAAGAGGATGAGACATGTGAGAAAGAGTGTGGAGGAGACACAAGAAGTTGTCAGTAACAAGTAATTAATTGAGGTCATTTTTAAAAGGGTTTTAGTGACCCCTTATAAGGGTCCAGCCCCTGACCTTACCTTCCCTCCATTAATGACCTCATCAGGATCCACAACGTTGCCCAGAGACTTGGACATCTTCTCTCCTTTCTCACCGACAGCGAAACCATGGACTACCAGAGACCTACACACACAAACACACAACATCAACGTCAATCACCAAAATGAGGATACTGTGTTCATTTCATGATTCTGGCCTTCAAGTGTTCTTTTTAACATTTTTATTGGTGTAGCATATTTTTATAAACTTACAAGTATTTACCAGAGGGCCTACATTACAAAATTGAGGTGTGGGGTTTTAAAGAAGCAGGAGTTTAGTAGGCAAGTGGAATCTATCTTTTAAAGAAACTATACCATAAAAATATCATTAAAAAAAGCATAGCATAGTATGCCATAAACATGTTATAACAAAATCTTAAAACATCATAGTATAGTATGTCTTAAAAATGTAATTAAAAAATCATTAAAAGTCATAATATAGTATGTCACAGAAGAAGTCATTTAAAATATCATGTAAAGTCTAATGGAGACATTGACACACATACTAAGAATACAAGAAGCACAACTAGAAAGAAAATGGGAATACATATACTATACAGGACTCAAAAAGACGACACTGGACTGGAATAATAATCAATACATGCACTAATCCTTAAGGCTGTAAAAATGTGAATTCACCCAAGCAGTTTTTGTTTTGTTAGCTCTTACTATTTTACAATTATTTTATTATACTCTGTGTGGAGTTTGCATGTTCTCCCCATGTCAGCGTGGGTTTTCTCTGGGTGCTCTGGCTTCCTCCCACAGTCCAAAGACATGCAGGCTGGGGATAGGTTAATTGGTGACTCTAAATTGTCCGTAGGTGTGAATGTGAGTGTGAATGGTTGTCTGTCTCTACATGTTAACCCTGTGATAGTCTGGCGACCTGTCCAGGGTGTACCCTGCCTCTTGCCCAATATCAGCTGGGATAGGCTCCAGCCCCCCGTGACCCTCAAGAGGAAAAGTGGTTATGGAAAATTAATGAATAAATGTTGTAACTGACGTGTCAATGTCACAAAAATTGTATTAATAAAGATTTTTAAGTGGAAAAAAAATCCTTTAAAGTCATAGTATATGACTTCTCATGTCTAATAATGTCATTAAAAATAATTTAAAAAGTTATAGTGTAGCATGTCTAAAAAATGTCATAGAATAAGTGCATCATAAAAACAGTCATTAAAATGTCATAGTATAGTATGTGTTAACAATGTCATTAAAAAAAAAATCGTAAAAAAAAAAATAGCACAGGATGTCTGAAAAATGTCTTAGTAGTGTGTCAAGCAAAAAGTCATTTTTAAAAAATCATTAAAAGAGTCATAGTATTGTATGTCTTAAAAAAAAGATTTTAAAAAATCAGTCTTAAAAATGTCATAGTATGGAGTGTCATCAATAAGTCGTTTTAAAAAGTCGTTACGAGTCGTAGTATTGGTTGTCTTAAAAAATGTCATTTTAAAACATCAATAAAAAGTCATAGTATAGAGTGTCTTAAAATTGTATTAAGTTGCATAATGTAAAATGTAGGATTAGGTGTTTTTGGAGCATGACCCATACTAGAGCCCTTAAGTCAGAATATCTCAGCCTCTGCTGCTTCAATTTTGGCCATTTTCTAAATCCGTCTCTTGTGAGTCCTGCAACTTTAGAAAAGTACAATAATAAAATATTGGAGTAGCCTATGAAACATCAAGGAACTACAACAGTACAAAGTGTGTGATGTTATTATCCTTGACATTTAAGTAGAGGCTTCTTTTTTTAAATAAACAAACAATTTCAGTACTTCTAAACAGATAAACTTGCAGATGATAAGAGTCACTATCAATTATACCAATGACCAATCACAAGCTCTTTGTAGGCTTGGCACAGCAATGTCTACTAGATGCTCATTTTATTCAAACATCATTTATTCATGTTTGATAAATGTGTATCCATTAGATTATCATTGTTTGTCTGCAATGAAAGGTACAATTCAACATATATTTTTCAGTGTATTTGTTACACACAATCACTTACTGTAATTTAGACAAAGCTCACACAACACACTGCAGTGGGCTGATGGGGCACTCACTTGTAAGGCGCCTTGTTCCTGACGGCTACGCTGGTGAGCAGCGAGGACTGAAACCAGCCTCCAATCTGGTCCTTCCCTTCCACATATGCATCTGCCCTTGGGTCTGACTCTGGAGGAGGAGGGCAGGGTTGCAGAGAAAAGAGAGGTAAACCAGTTATTTCTACACTCACACACACCCCAAAAATTATGTAAACAAAATAGTTAGTGAATGTGAAGACTGTCCCAGAGGAGAGAAATGTCTGGAACAGAGAAGAGAAACGAGCCAGAGTTAGTGAGGAAATTCAACAATTTATCATGTGCAAAGACCAAAATTAAAGATGACCGCTGCTTTAGACTGAGTTAACATGCCTTTTCCCAACAGCCCAGAATACCTTGTTTTATCTATTTTAGCTAAAGACGGAGAGAGCTTTCTGACAGACAGCTGTTGCATCTTGGCATCAGTGACACAAAGGATTTTCAGCCTCATCCATCTCTGTCCTGAACCAATGCACAGACAAAACAAATAGGAAAGAAATGTAGAGTTAAGCCATTCCTGGAAAAAGAAACAAACTGCCAGAGAGAGAGAGAGACGGTTTAAAAGGGAGGGAGTGAGATTCATGCTCTCGGAGTTCCTCGTAATCCCATTCTCCCACATGTGGTATTCATAAATACTCCTCACAGCACATTCACGTGCACAACACGGAGTATTAATCAAATTACTGATTTGGACAAGGGTCTCTATTTTCAGTATTAAGGCAGAGGAGAGGTGCTTTGTTGCTCAGTGGTAGAGTGACGATGAGAGGTGCTCGTCCAGCATGTAACAGATGTCTTGGTATTAAACATTTACAAGCAGACTGAGACAACAGGAGCAAAAGCCTAGGAAACAAAGTCAGAGAGGGCCAAGGACACATTGGCAGACAGAGGCAGCTGTGTTGGCCCGTATGTGGATGATCAAACAACCTGTGACCAGAGGTTTGCGAAGTGGAGCAGGGAGCCAGCTGAGACGTGACTCAGGCTCCTCAGAATCTCCCTCCATCTCCTCTAAAAATGAAAACACAACCAAACAGCAACACTGAGCAGGTCCATCTTAGCAAGTCATTTGGTCTTTGATTCTGATTCAGAAGCAAACAAATGTACAGAAACCCTGACAGGCAAGTGATGGGGGAAAAAGTCATTTTTTAAGTGGGATGTAAATTGTTGTCTCTCCTGTCTTTATGACTCAAGAACAAATATAAAACAGGCTTTGCCAGGATAATCTTTGTAATTGCCTAAGTTAATTTATTTTCATTTTCTTAGAATTAAAGTTTTGCCGTGTAAAAAAAAATCCCTGAACCATTTTTCTTAAGTTACTTTTTTTCACTTTTTTCGTCTGTGAAATCACATTTTTTAAAAAAAGGGGTTGGCAGGTCAAAAAACTAATTTTTGTCTGGACCATTTCTGTACACAAGGTACAAAAAGTTACCATAGAGAAATCAAAACTCACCCGGAAGGAAACATGAATACTTTTAGTCCTGTTTAGAACACGGGGCAGTGGTGCACTTTGGCCTCTTGTGGCCGAAATGAGAATTACAGCAACACAAAACAACCAAAAAATAAAAAAGAACAATCAAAAAAAAATCACCCGCCAAATTTATTTCCACCTATTTTTAAAAAAAAAAATGTGCAAGGAACACAGAAAGATTATCCTGGCAAAGCCTTTTTTCTCCTGTTTAGAAGTAATAAACAA
This sequence comes from Cephalopholis sonnerati, assembly GCA_019142605.1. Lineage (NCBI taxonomy): Eukaryota > Metazoa > Chordata > Actinopteri > Perciformes > Serranidae > Cephalopholis > Cephalopholis sonnerati. The sequence continues at coordinate 12,663,557 of JAGQAX010000015.1, read as the reverse complement.
AAGAGGAAACTATTTAAATAAGACATAGAAAATCAATCACCACAATTTTTTTTACTCATTTGCCTTCAGGGCTTCCGTACAAATGGCATCTTCTTATGAATCATTTTCAGAACTTTGTGTTATGGTCAGCCAGTAGTGGACTGGCCGACCATAACACAAAGTTCTGAAAATTATTTGCCATCCATAAAGTCACACCACTGGCATGGCTAAAAAAACAGCACTTTTTGAGGAGTAGCAAATTTGAAGAAATTCCTTCAAGGTGTTCTTGAGATATTGTGTTTTCTTTCTGTGTGTATGGTTGGAAGACTCACTGCTAGGTTAGGTTAAGGTGGACACCTCTGGCAGTGTACCTGCAATCTAAATTTGTTCTACTAATGTTGAGTTACAGACACACAGCAGTGACCCTGGTGTGCTGAGGCTGCACTGCCTTTTAATCCATATTTGCAGTCAGCAAACTACTGCTTTTGTTTACAATACACTTTGTAAGGCACTTCATTAGTGTACTGTGTAAGGAAAGTGTAAGCAGCTTTCTCTACAATAAAACTAATGAGAGGAGAGGTGATTAAGACAATCTGAAAGCTGGCAGTCATTGCAGTGAGCTGATGAATTAACTGCTGCTACCCTGAGAACAACAACGATGAGTGTCAATGGAGAGAAAGAAGGGTTAAGGAGCAAACTTATCAATGTACAATATCAACTGTCTCATAGATTATGGAAACCAGATTAAAATACAAGTAATCAGCGGGCAAAGCAGCTATGGACAACAATTTTCCACAGTCACATCTTTCACAGATGCTGATTTCCACAAAATTAACTAAATCTGGTTATACTTGTTCTAGTACCTTCTAGTACAGCAGCCCATGATGCTCCACTGTCAAACCAGATGTCAAGAACATCTTCTCCCCGAACGTAGTCGGTAACTGGACCGGCTTTACTCTGATAGAGACACACACACAGAAGGAAATAGCAGTGAACAGAGGTGATTCATTAGTTGGCTATCAGAAAACTGATGACAATATTAATAATCATGTTTAAAGCTTCATTTATCGCTTTTCAATGCTACGGGGCAGTAGAACTTTCCTCACTTAATTTCACCCTCATATATACACACACACAATTTACTGACCTTCTTGAGCACCTCACTTGGCAGCAAAGTCTCTATAGGAAGCTCCCACCAACAGTCACTGCCCTTTTCTTTGAAGAGATTTGCTATATGGGACACGGTGTGTCTGCAAAGACAGAAGAAATAATAATAGAAGTAATACAAATAATAATGGACTGCAATGACGTAAGACCACACAAGTACAGCAATACAAAAATAATTAAATGTATATTTAACACAGTATATTAGTATATAACATATTTGTGTTTGTGTCACTTCTGTGACTGTCAGCATTAACTCTTAAAATGTGACTGTGCATGTATTTGTGTGTGTCCAAGCATGTGTACAAGCCAGTTTATCTGCATGTGTGTTGTGTATCAGCTTACTTGTTGAGCAGAGCCTCTCCAGTCTCTTTGTGGTAGAAGACTGGGATTGGGACGCCCCAGCTTCGCTGTCTCGAGATGCACCAGTACGTCCGTTTGTCCAACATGGCCAACAGGCCGGCCCTCGCCGACTCTGGCAAAACACGCACTTTCTGCAATGCCTCCTGCACAAACACACAGACATACAGAGGATTGTGTTCCTTTAGAACAAACTAGTGAGTCCCATCTTGAAAAATAAACCACATCCCTTCCTTGTGAGGCACAATGCTTCACTTTATGTGCACCAGGAACAGACTATAATCTTCCCAGCAAATAAAACAGGAGCTCAACGTAAAACTAGTCTGACCGTAACATGTCCTCCAGATTTACCTTGGCTTTGTCTTTAAGCGACGCCGTGTTGATAAACCACTGTTTACTGGGCCTGATGACGACGGGCTGCTTCGTCCTCCAGTCATACGGGTAACTGTGGACACACTGCTCCTCCTTCACCAGAGCCCCACACTCCTTCAGCATGGAAATCACTAACACAAAGAGAAAGACAAAGATATGAAAAACAACATACGCACACACACACACACATCCACATAGGTTAATAAAGGGTATTATTGTGCCGCCTTTTCATATATTATGCTGTACCTTTGTCAGTGCCTTCACTCATCACAGACAGATTCTGCAGCTCAGGGCCGGCCAGTTCAGTGAACTTGCCGTCCTCATCCACCATACACTCCTTTGGTAACAGAGAAACATACACACAGTTACACAGAGACACAGCATGTTGAATCAAAAAATTAGTCGATCAAAACTTGTTTATAATGTTTCAGACATTTTAAAAATCAAACGTACCACAGACAGTTTAAACTGTGAAGCAACACTGTAATCGTCCATGCCGTGAGCTGGCGCTGTGTGGACCAATCCTGTTCCTTTTGCCATAGTCACATGATTGGCCGGCAATAGCTGCACTTCCTTGTCAGGAATTGTGGGATGTTTGCAGATCCCACCCTCAAGCTGGGAGCCTTGAAGCAGAAGGAAAAGGGCGGGACATTAGCATGGTTATGTTTGTAACTGACAAAACACACTGTGAAGACACTGTGTGTGTGAGTGTATGTGTGTGTGAGCACTACCTGTGAAGGTGCCTACACTCTCAAGCTCTGTGTCCAGCAGTGCTGCCACGCTGGCTGTGCGCTCAGTGGCCACCAACAGTAGCTGAGAGTTGTCTGTCCTTTTTACCACAGAGTACCTGCAGACAGAAAACAAGGCACCAGCTGAAGCCTTCACTACATATAGTATCACAAGACATTCATATATCACAGACATGATCTTTTGGATTCAAAGAATTAGGACATTTTACAATGAAAGCTGTCCATTTGGACATGTGACTAGTGTTTTAAGACCGACATGAAAAATTGTTAACTTGTTCTTTAATGTTCGAAAAACAAATATTTGTTTTTTTGAGTCTTGGGCCATGGGGTCGCCTCCAGCCTGTGGCTCTTTGCTGCATGTCATCCCCTCTCTCTCTCTCTCTCTCTCTCTCTCCCCCCTTCAGGCTACAGTGACCTATCATAAAAGCCCAAAAAATAATCTTAAAAAAAAAAAAGAAAGAAAGAAATCCAGTACTGGTCAGACTCTATAGACCAATCTATCAAATTCCCAGCTACTTTATAGCACAAAACAAGAAGACTGTGCTGTTTCTCCATTCTGGGATTACATTTTATTTTCTAAGATTCTAAAATTTGGAAGTGACTCCACTATTCTTGGCTCCTAACAGTCCTCAATACAAATGTGCATTGGGACAGAAAACACAGGGCTGATGGGAAATGTGGTTTAGGGCTTAAGTGGCACGAATAAATACCACTGTCAGGAAATGGCATATGAGTAATTGTAAAAAAAAACTGCTGCAACAAAAGATGGGAGAAGAACTGGGCTTGAAATGATTAGTCACTCAATCAATTAGTCATACCACCTAAAATGAATCTGCAAGTATCTAAAACAACTGATTACTCGTTTGAGCAATTTAAAAAAAAAAGTAACCTAAATTCTCATTCAGCTTCTCAAATGTAAATATTTGCTGATTTTCTTAACAGTAATCTGAGTATATTTGGGTTTTGGACTGTTGGTTGGACAGGACGAGACATCTGCAGATGAACTGTGATGGACTTTTTTGCCATTATTTTCTAGTGTTTTACAGACTAAATAATTCATTAGTTTATCTAGACAATAATCAGCAGATTAATCAACAATGAAAAGAATTATTTGCTGCAGCCCTGCGATGGACAGTTGAGTCTCAAAGGACAGAGGACAGCTGAAGCAGATGAATGTTTACCTAAGCGGAGGTGCAGTTTAGATTAAAGCTGGGGTAGGCAGTTGTATTGTGGCATCATTGGGTAAAAATCCCATGCGAAACTTTGAGGATACTATAATTAAAGTAGACTGAGAGGGCACTAATCTTCTGCTCCTCCTCTTGGTTCTGTTCTTTAGGCTTTAGAAAATCTAGTCTGTGACAGGAGACTTTGGCCAATCACAGGTCATTTCAGAGAGAGGGCATGCCTGTTGGCTGTTCTACAACTGAAGATGCACATGCAGACAGCCTGATATGTCCCTAAACTGGCCTCGATATAAATGTAGTTTTGTGGTGTTGGTGCTTACTGTGCATTGGGCATGTAACAGACGGCCTGGTTGGCAGGAATGGTCCAAGGCTGAGTGGTCCAAACCAACACAGAGACACCTTCCAAACCTGTTAAGGTACACAAACCATACACATATGCACTGTAAAGAGATTTCTTACCGGATCATTTTAAAAAAAAACTGAATTACCTGTGCATGTGTGTGTGTGTATTTGTATTACCTTTTGAGGCGATCTCAGGTGGCAGTGTGCTCAAGGGGAATGTGGCATAGATTGCGCTGCTCACATGCTCAGGGTTGTACTCCAACTCTGCCTCTGCTAGGGCCGTCCTATAGAGGCACAGTGTCAGGATTAAAGCAGACAACAGTCACACAATTAGTTATCATATACTGACTTAAAACAGAATAGATTTTAAGTATTGATGCATCTATGCAGCAACGTCTGCATCAGCATACTAACTCAGTACCTTGATGAAGGAGACCAGAAGACTGGCTTGTAGTCCTGGTAGATGAACCCCTAAAGAGCAACAAAGAAATAATCAATATATAAAAATTTTCACTCTCTGGGGAAAAACTAGCTGTATGCAACTCTACAGCCACTGAGAGGTCAAATTCTGTTTCAACTCTATCCTTGTATTTACTACAGTAGTTCCTTGTTTTACACTGTTGCCTAGTAATGGTACGATTTAGTTTAACAGTCATTGAGGTTTTATAGTCTGACGGAGACGCCAAACAATGTTTGCTGAGTAGCACATCATCACCCACCTTGTTGTGCATCTCTTGGAAGACTTTCAGCTGAGCGGCCTCATAGGCCCCATCATACGTGTAATAGCACTGGTCCCAGTCAGCCATCACACCCCAGCGCTGGAAAGCAGCTCTCTGACGAGCTATGGCGCCCTCTGCAAACTCCCGTGCTGGATGGGATAAAAACATTACAGCAGGTGCGAATCTAATAACAGTCATGCTCTTCCAGCGTTCTGCCCATCTTTACCTTTCTTTCTGATCTGTAATGGAGTGAGGCCGCTGGTCCCCAGATCTCCCAGAGCCTTCAGCTCGATGGGCAGGCCATGGCAGTCCCAACCTGGGATGTAGTGTACCTGCCGCCCCCTCAGCATCTCAAAACGGTTGCGGATGTCTTTCAGGATCTGGACAAAACCAGTGAATTGGATGATTAACTTGGCAGTGTTTGAGCTTTTATTTAACCAGAAAGGTAACCTTTACAACAGTGACTTAATGGCACTACAGTGTTGATTAATATTTGTCATAATGCACCAAAACAGTCACCTTATTGAGTGCATGTCCTACGTGAGGGTCTCCATTGGCATATGGGGGTCCATCATGTAGGCAGAATTCCTTCTTGGCCTTCCTCTCTCTTTGCCAGGAGTACAATTCTGCAAATCCACACTCCTGCAAAAGTATTCATATTCATAGCTACCTGTACCAGTGCTTAACCATGGAGATACTGCAGATAGTTACATTTGCGTTGTGTAAATCTAATGCACAAACACACACACACCTACAGGTAGATAAGTCACTTAGTGTGTCACCAAACCTAAGTCAATACTAAAGCCACTGTGATCCTTCAAACATTTACAGTCTGCATAATCCAGCAAGGTGCCTGTCTGTTTTACACTGGGGGAAATAGCTGACTCACGAGGCATATACGCAAGCAGTAGTGAAGAATGGACTCTAATAAAGTATACAAGATTTGAAGTTATGTGCTACAATGTGTCCAGCTGTCAACGAGCAGTGGATAATTAACTTGACATCTGGAGTGGAGGGTCAGCCTCTATAAGTCTTCTTACCTGTTGTATCTGCATCTCTCGGTCCAGCAGCTTCTGTCCACTTAGTTTCATTGGGAACTCAGTCCGGGGAAGGAGCACTGTGTCTCGGTACAGCCCCTGAGCATTGCCAGCCTCTGCGGGCTGAGCGTTGCCTTCACCTGGACTGACACCATGACAGCGGCTGAAGCTGTAGGAGAGAGCCCGGTGGAGGAGGCCGCCTTCCCGGTGTGACCTCCGTCCCCATCTCGCTAGCGTCTGGCTTACTGCCGAAACCCGGCACAGCAGCATGGAGAGGCGAGGTAGCTCTGCGGCCAAGCAAAACCACAAACACTGACAACTGTTCGGCTGTTTCTCTGTTGTTACAGTATGCGGTTACCGTGTTGTTGTATTCCGCCCTTCGTGCGATACTGTGTTTCTTCCGGAAGAAATTACAGCGAGGACAACTACGGCGACTCAGTTGGGTCAATAGAATCAGATTATGTCGCGTTTGCAACAGTAATGTGGCGCAAGCGGTCACTGGAGGACGCTGTTTATCCATATTTGAGGGAAGCGTTACAGAATAGTTTTGATTGTGATTTAACGGTGTTTTCACATAAGAAAATACACGTTAAGAGTTAAGAAAAACATTTTAAAACACAGCAAACTGTGTAAATTGTTTTACTTTGAAACTTTTACCGGAAGTGCTCGACAGTACTGGACAATCTGAGCTTTAACTGCTTCCTGGTGGTCAAAGTGAGGAACTACAACTCTATAGGAAAAACAGGAATAATACATTAGCACTGGTTCCTACTTATAAGGCACTGGAATTAATGCTAATATAATAATGATAATGTTATTAACAACAATAATAATGATCTTGCATTCATTGACATACTATACTATTTATTGTTATAATTATTTTGTGATTGTGGAACTAATGTTGTGCTGTTTGGGCAGGTGTTGTTTGACATTTGGGACATTTTGCGCTCCAGTCTTGGCAGTCTGCTGAGAACAGCAACCTTTTTCACTTTGAAAAATTTATGATTAATAGGTTATTATCACCTATGAAACTTCAGAGAGAGAATGGGATATCAGGACTTTGTAAATTATAATATTATTATACTTCACATGCACTTAAAGGTCCAGTGTGTAGAATTTGGGTGGGATATATTGGGAGAAATGGAATAAAATATGACAAGTTTGTTTTCTTCAGTGTCTAGTCACCTGTCTGGCCACTGTAGTACAGCTCCTCCACAACGAGCAGCATCGGAAAAACACGTTTTTTAAAAGTGAAAATGCTTTATTCAATGTTTTACTGGTTTAAATCCCTGCGTCTGTTTGTTTTTGAGAGGAAGGGCTCTCTGAGGTTAATTCGGCTCACTGTAAAAACGTCCTGAACATCTGGATCTTGAGTTATCAGAGAATAAAGGTGAGCACACATTAGCAGGTGCGAGGCTAATGGCCATCTCCCACATGCCAAACAGCATCGAAGACACACTGATTTGCAACGTGAGACTGATTTATTCAGTGATTTACTGGTTTAAATCACCAGGTCTGAATGTTTTGAAGAGGAAGAGACCTCTGTGGATTATTGTAAAAAAAAAAACCCTGAATGTTTGGATCATAAATAAAGTGAGCACACATTAGCAGGTGCTGGGCGAGCCGCCAATCTGTGATGTGCCAAACAGCACAGAGGAAACAGTGATTTGTAACATGATACCACTTCATTCAGTGTTTTCTAAGTTTTAATCACCTAGTCCATTTTGTTTGAAGAGGAAGATACCTCTGTGGATTACTTGGCTCCTAATAAAAATCCCCCTGAACAATGAACACTGAAAGAACTCTAACCTGTAGAAGTTTCAGCTGCTTGCCATCTCTAATCCTCACTGCAAGATGCCACTAAATCTCCTCAAATCTTACACACTGTTCCTTTAACTTGTTGTATTTATATTTTCGACGGCACCTGAATGCATCACGACATAGGCCACAGCCGGCTGCAGCAGGTGGTTGAGTGGCTGATGATGTCAGCAGGGGTATAAAACGCACGGCTGCATCTCCTCTTTCATTCATCCATTCACTGAGCTGAGGACCTGAGACGAGCAGCAGTTGTTCACACGCCACACCAAGATGAATAAGATGTGTATAGCTTACCTCGGAGCTCTCCTGCTGGCTCTCCATCTCATCTCATCACAGGTTGGTTTTGACTCTTGTTTTTAACTTAAACTGCATATTAACCTTAGTTTTCAAGGTTCAAACAGTTTTAGCGCTCAGACTCAAAGTTGGGACTGTTTCCTCCTGGGCTTCCTGGCACTGTCACAGGTGGTGTCTTCATTTGCAATTAAAGGATGTTTTGGCTGTAAATGAGTGGTCTGTAGCTACTCAAGATATAGACAACAAGCTGTGCAGAAATGTAGCCTGATTAATAAATAAATAAATAAAATGCTTGAGGATTTGAAGGAACAGAAAATGACGAAGTTCATAAAGAATCTGAATCTGATCTTTGGGGCCAACGCCCTAAGGCGTCGCTGTCCACTGAGCATTCATTTTAACTTTTTTTTCCCCCCCAGAAATGTGAAGATAGTTAGACTTTATTAAACCCCACGTAAATTAAATCATTTAAAAACTACGATTTGAAAATCATTGCCACCAAGTTTTGGGCAGGGATAAGTGTGGGTGTAACCTACTCAGAAATGATGCATGTTTAGGCTTAATTGTTTAACCTGTTTACTGGCAAATATTTCCATCTTTGGCATCTTTTACGCACGCATGTGTCCAGAGGAATGCTCAGTTTGTTCATTCTGCCTTAATGTGGCACAGCTGCTGACGTGAGTGTTTTACATGTAAAGGAACAGGAGATAATGTGGTTGTGTGTGTTGCAGGTGGTCCATGCCCAGATCACCGAGGGTACGAACACCACAGCTGTTCCCACGAACGGCACTACGTCCAGCCACAACAAGACACAAACCACCATCGTGAACACTCCATCCAAAAACAACGGCGCCGGGAGGACCGACGCCTTCACGCTGCTGCTGCCGCTGGCTGTTGGCGCGTCTCTCCTCCTGGGTTGGTCCTAATGACCGGGACTGATGGCTCTTCACACACTGCCAAGATGGCTGGACTGGGCACGCAGCGTTATTCCAAGAGCAGATCTTCAAAAGTCCCTTCCCTACAACACATTTTGGATTCATAATACTTTTTTTCTGTCATTTTTCGGAATTTGTTTTCAGAGGAGCGCGCACTTCCGTAGCCAGAGTTGTGTCTCCCATTTTACGCACCAGCCGGGGACGCGCCCTGCTGCTCTTGACGATGTGCTGCCGTTTCAACTGCAGGGACTATGAAAATTTCCTTTTGTCCGGGAAAACGCCGGCCTCTAGGCCGTTGTCTACTATGGAGGGAGGGAGAATATTTTGGCAGGTGTAAGTCATACGACCTCTAAAAGAAATAATAATGTGATACTTGATGAGGCTCAAAAGGCCTAAAAGTGATTGTAAACAAGTTTAGAAAAGTTTTGTATTAACAAATTCTGGAAATGTGTGATTGTTGTAAATGTGATTTTAGATCTTAAATTTTGTAAGTCCAATAAACCTTTAAATTGTAAGTGATCAAATGGACTCATGAGTTTTACTTTACTTTACTGCAGGAGTAGGGGAGACCGGGGATGGTTGTAACATTTCCGTTTGCATCTCGGAGCTCTTGTAATGCATTTAAATGTGGAAAAACTTGTTAGGTGTCTGCAATTAAATGAAGTGAAATGTTAATTCACCCCATAGTTGGGTTACTTGTAACAGTCTGGGGTGAAATGTAACATGAAACAAATTTGTTAAGCTTTTAACACTTTAACACAGCTGGGTTTGTGCTTGGCTGTACAAAATTTGCCTGGGGTATTTTTTTATCCCACATTACAACTAACCCAAACTCTTGTGGCCACAAACTAGCTTAATTTCCTGCTATAAGCTAAAACACTAGCATTTTCAACATACATGCAAGACATACTGGGCACAAAACAAATGTAACTGAGTTTAAATTAACTAAAGCAAGCAATGCTATTCAACAACTTTCTTACCTTTTAGTTAAACTTGACTGCCAAAGGAGTGAGTTTGCATTTTGGCACTCCTGATGCCCTCCTCAGAGTCACTGGGTTTTCAGTTCAACATAAAATGCATCTGAATAAAGAAGAATTTTTGAAGGCGGTTGCTAACAAGTGGCTAAGACTAGAGCATCATAGTGGCTCTACAGCCTTGTTGGGGTGGTTAAGTCATGTGACCATAGCGCAGTTTGTTTATAGCCTAACATTTTGTAGGTCTAGCTATTGCATTTAGGCTTCAAAAATCACAAGTGGGCTTCATTTGTATGATTTTGCTGAACTAAAGTTTCATAAATGTTTGCACAGCTTATCTGCAATAACTCAATGGAAAAATCCCATTGATGTCTTTTGATGAGAAAACGAGATCGACGCTAACGTCTGTCAGCCTACAGAAAAACGTCATTCCCGGAGCATTATTCCTCATGTGAGGAATAAGGACTAAACAGTGTGCAGAGTGAATCAGGTGATTTGTAGCTTGTTCCTGGTTGGAGAAACTGAGTGTTATTACTATTTCCAGTCTCCCCTTTAGCATGAGGTAAGCTTGTAATACTGAGTTTTAAGGCAAAAAGTCAAACCTGAAGATAACTGTGCACTGAGATTAAAATGCTCCCAGCCAAAAAGCTCACAGAGGCTACTGCAGAGAGTTACGTCTACTTAGGTATCAGTTGCACCTGGGATTATCCAGATCTGCTTAAAACTGAGGCTCCTAATCTGATTTTAAGGTAAACATCTGAGCGCAGACACACTGAGGAACAACACTGTGGCTGGCATTTTGGGAAGAGAATTTCTCGGTCTAGGAACACATCTCAACCATATTTTCTTCACACCTTAAACTGTCCAATGCTTCACGTAGCTATTTCAGCACTTTGTATTTCTAATAATTGTCGAGGATGTTTTTGGTGCAAATATCAAGTTTAATTAACCTTAAGCTACCCCAAACAGTCATTTATATTTAGATAAACAAACCTGAATTGATGCTTGTTGGAGTGTCTCTTAGGATAGGAATAGAGAGAGGAAAACACCATTTGTTATTTAGCCTAATAGCTAACTGTGTTTTTACTCTGTATTGAGCAAACCTTTTTATGGTATGGATGGATAAAGTAAACCTACATTCATTAGTGCATTAAAAGAGCAGGGTCCCACGGTCATCTGGTACAGCTTCCAACAACTAACAGCTAACTTGCTCTGTGCTCTGGCAAATCATTTATAGAGAAATGCATGTAGTCTTATACACTTAAAGCTCACCTAAACTCAAATGTCTTGCTTATTGTTGCTTCACTTGGATTTTTGACCTTCAATCTGCAGTTTGGCAAACAGCCCTTTGAGTGGTGTCACTTTAAGTGGTGGGCACATATGAGTTCAGATGGAAAGGTATTTTTAAAACGCCCTTTAACATATGTGATTTTAGGCAATGTCATGTGGGATCAGTATGAGGTCAGAGTAGGTACTTACAGCAAGTTGGGGGGGAAATTGCACAATAGAGCATTAAAAGGGGATGGCCAAGATTACTACCAAGGGCATAGGTTTTGTTTCAACATTGCGGGGGTGGGGTGATGGTTGGGTGCATAACATGCAAGAAGCAGAGGTTTGGGAGTCCTCCCCCAGAAAATTTTTGAAAAATCACTTCCTGCACTTAATTACTGGTGAATTTATACACACCAATGCATGGTGGAAGTGTCTTTTTTTTAATGTAAAGGAAACCACACAAATTCAAAATATAAAAATAAAATAGAATATAATAGAGAAGGCTCTCCCGCATTCTGCTTTCAAATATGTATTCTTCTGTAGATCAACTTTTTACAGCAAATGTTATCTCTGCTGAGTCAACACACATGTAGGCATGATTTCCTCTTCCTTGCCCTTTTGTTTGGGGAAGTAACCATTAAAATGTGCAGGTGGTACCCACCCACATCAACCCCTGGACTTTAACATTCTAAATGTGTTGTCATGTTCACAAGCAGAGGATTGAAAACGTGGACAAGATGAAAATGTGTCAACAATTTGTCATCCACATTTTTGGGTCATGTTAGAATCAGTAGGCTAGAAGAGGAGGATTTCTTTTTATTTTTTAACTTGTGTAACTTTTTTTTTAACAATATACATTTGTTTCTTCTATTTCTTCTATTTACATTGCATTGTTTGTTTGCTCATTGTACAAATAAACCAAAGCATTCTCATTTTGGTGCAAGCTATTTTCCTGAAGATATGAACAAATTGTGCTTTTAAAAAGTGATCAGGACAAAAACAGCCTGTTCAGAAAGTGGTGTGATTGTGGCGCCATCACTAGTGTCCCCAGTGTAAATGACACCTACGCGTCTATCTGCTAAAGGGGGGAAATTCCTTTGTGCTTTTCTTAAACCTCAGTTCAACACATGTATATACACATGTTTGCTGTGGGAACTTGGAGCCTCCAGTGCACATACACTGACAACAGTGAAGCAGAAGACATCTTGTGTCCAGTAAAACATTTGAAATAAGCGATATTTGTATGTTTATAGATTGTGGATTTTTCAGTGTGAGGGAAGATGCAATTTTAAACAAGGTAACTGAACATATTTTTATTCCGAGCAGGGTATTTTTATGTCCCTCTCCCTTTAGTTGCTGGCACACTACATAACTTATATTCTATGAGCTCACATCAACTCTTAAGTGAAACTATGGGGTCATGTAAACCATTTACCATCATCTGACCACAAATAAGTAACAAAAGTAAACATTGTTTTCTCAGCCCACAAAGGGAGGATGTGAGTACTAGTACTTTAATAATTGACTGAGGGGGATGAATAATTTAAAGGTGGTGAGCCAGGCCTCCTCCTTCACCTGGTGCAGGGGCTTTGCCATCAAAGGGCCTCTCTATCTGCTGGAATTCACCTGTTGTTACCCCCCTCCCTCTCTTTCCCCTCCCCCCTTTGCACCCACTCTTGATCTGTGTGGGAATTGCGTCCCCCCCGATCACATGACAATGGCTGTATTGTCCTTATCTGCTCCAAAGCTAGACTCGGATCAGGACCTCTGCTCCATGAGTCTCGTCCCTACCTCCCCCTCTCCTTCATCAGCTTCTTCCTCATAAGCATGTTTTTTTTATCTTCAGTTCACCTCCCTCAGTCTCTTTTCCCTCTGTCTGTACTTCATAATCCAGCGCTAAAGAGGCCTGACGGAGCACTAGCCACATTCTTGCAGTGCTGCCGTGAAACTTTAATGCTACTGGAGTGCGGTCAGGTGATCAAGAGAAGAGTTCTCCTTTAGTTGACCGCCAGAGTGTGACCACTTAAGGCCCTCCTGCAGCCACTCCACGCCTCTCCTCCTGTCCACCTGAAACGTAAGGAGAAACCTGAGTTCAGGCTTAGGTGTTTGTTTGCTGGTGGAGGCGGGAGCACATGCTAGGGAGCAAACAAAAAAAACAAAAGAGGAAGGACAGGAGGAGGGACAGGGGGATCAGGGAGAGGTGAAGGACACTCCAAAGCTTTCATCGCTGAGGTGAACAACCCCTCTCACATCTCTTGTTCTTTTCCAAGCAGGAATCTGCATTTCAAAACAGTCAAAACCATCGAGCCTCTAATAAGTGGTTTGACACTAGCTACTAAATGGCCACACTCATTTTTTACTATTACAAGCATCTTTTCTGAGTGCTTCAAGCTTTAAGAGCAAGGTTTATCCCTCAACAGTGATTCAGCATTCATTCAGGCAGGGGCGGAGCAGGGGGGTGGCCTCTGGGGCTCCAGCCCTCAATGTTTTTTCAAAAGCCCAGAATTTTGCTTTGTAAGACATCTAATGTTATTGAGCAAATTGTTTTTTTCCTATATTCAATATAGAGTACTGAAGACCAAATTTACTTGGCACCGTTGGTCCTTGATTTGCGATTCAAATGTAGCATATTTTCGGCTAAACATTCATTCTGTAAACTCGACTCAAGCGTAGTATAACAAACATAGGTTTCAAGATTATTAATGCTGTTTATGCCAAATTCTTTCACTAACTTGAAAATAGTATCAATAAATGTTTTTGCATCTATTTAGGTGATGGGAGTTGGAAAACAATTAGATACGAAATAGGATTTAGGCTCTTCAGGATGTTTTTTTCATTGGCAACTATCATGTTTTTCCCAAACAATGTGCAGATTTTGGGGTTTTTTATTACCTCAAATGGTTTGACACATAGTGCATATAGCTGCCATTTCCCCATGGGGCATGCCCCCAGCACCTCCTAGGTTTGGGCTGAGCCCTGAATGTTAAAAATGTCTGGCTCCGCCCCTGCTCTATGGAGTCTTAGGGCCCTGACACACCAAGCTGACTGTCAGGCATTGGTCAATGTCAGGCAGTCGGTGAGTATCTGTTGCCCTAGTTTTTGTGGTATATCCCGCGCCATCGGCACAAGTTAGCCTTTGTTGGCTTTTTTTCCACTGATTCGGCATGTTGAATCGGAGTCAGAGCCTGTCGATGTATGAAATCACTCTAATTGGCAGTTCAACTCAGTGCACAAGAAGAGAAATGGAAGTGAGGAAAGTAAGCGACTAAAGTTAAGAGAGTGTGAGATTGAAATAAACTTATTGTATGAGGTAAGAATATTTTTTTAGTTAGCCATTAAGCTCTCTTAAGCAAAATGGTTCATTAGTGTGCGGTAAATATCCTTTGTTCTTTTAAAGGAGAAGTCCAGTATTTTGCACTTTGAGCCCCATTCCTGGGTTGTTTATGATGAAATAGAGTGGTTAAGACCAAAATCTTGACGATTGCTCCTTCTCTGACAATTTGAGAGAATTTGGCTTTCCCCTGCCTGGCTTAACAATGCTGTCTATGGCCATGTGTAAATCTGTCCTAAAACCACCTTAAACGTTGGTTTTCAAAGCCATGAAACTCACCAAGTGGTCAGTGGTGTTCGTTGATGTTCCGACATAAAAATCGTAGCAAACTGTGGTTTCCGTGATGATTATTTGACATTTTGTCCATGCATTGATTTCCTATAGGAAGCCTCATTGTCCGTTGGTAGTAATCCGCCACCGGAAACGGAAAGGGGGTTGTTTACGACAAGGTTGTAGTCATTGTAGTCTTTTAGCTCAGCGAAAGTGTTGGCTCGACAGTGCTGTGTGCGCTCCTCCTCTTCGGAGGAATTCTCCCGCAGTCGCTGACCGCACAAAACTTGTCCATTATTACTCGCTTGTAAACAACCTTTGCAGTACGATGCCTTTGAACACAACGCCAGCCTTCTTCTTCTGCTTCTTTCTGTGTCCCATTACATTGCAATGGTTTCCTGCCGGTTGGCAACACCCACGTAAAGGAGCATTATCGCCATCAAGCGGGCTGGAGTGTATAACGCTTCATGGTCAAACGGATGATCAAGTGGAAGTCTACACACGGGTGTGAGGCAGCTGAAAAAATAGTTCCACAATTGAGATGAATAGTGAAAAAACAGATGGAAACCACAGTTTGCTACGATTTTTATGTCAGAACATCAACGAACACTACTGACCACTCAGTGAGTTTCATAGCTTTGAAAACAAACGTTTAAGGTGGTTTTAGGACAGATTTACACATGGCCATAGACAGCATTGTTAAGCCAGGCAGGGGAAAGCCAAATTCTCTCAAATTGTCAGAGAAGGAGCAATCGTCAAGATTTTGGTCTTAACCACTCTATTTCATCATAAACAACCAGGAATGGGGCTCAAAGTGCAAAATACTGGACTTATCCTTTAACATTGGGTTTGGTTATTGTTGTGCTAACTCTCTGACTAGCATTTTAAACCCATCCTGTTGGTCTTCCGGTGCCCCATTTTGAACAACAAATACAGACTAACGCCACCTGCTGGTATGGAGAGTTATTCCCTATCACGCAGGCACAGAGCGTACGTGCTAGTTGACAGTTGGCTGTAATCTTTGTGGTGTGTTCAAGTGCAACTCTCCAGCCGAGACATGATGGCCTGAGTCTCTGATGTCAGGCTGGTGTGTCTGGGCCTTAAAACAGGAGCCTGAAGTTTGTTGCCTCTCAATAAGTCAGACACTATCACATGCTGGAAACAGATACACTACACCTCAGCTGTGGCTTCCCAGCATAATGCTCACAGCACCAGACAGCATCAAGGAGGGCTGCTATGAAGCTTCTGCTTCTACATTGGCCTTTTAAATGACGACTGTGGAAGAAGTGAAACAGTGAAGTCAATAACGTAATGGCATGTTGGCTAGTCACTGTTTAAGGGAGGTTAATAAGATGTATTACTTAGTGAGGTGGTGCTATGATTTGTTGCTGAGTTAAAAAGTACATTTTGAGAGTTAAAACCTCTGCGGAGAGACGAGAGAAGTCGTAAGATTATACACTCATGCAGTGAGTGTGAGAGAGACGGAGAGATCTAATTTCAAAGCCTGCTGTGAGCTTACTGGCTGCATGGAGGGAGACAGGAAGCAACGCTTTGTTGGTTTTTGTGTGTTATAAAAAAACGACATTGCTCCCCATTGAAATCAACGTACAACCACACCACAATCCAAGGCAACTGAAGAGGAGAGGGGCTTAACCATGCCAAAATGCATGACTTTAAAGGAACACATTGATGCCGACCCGGTGGTCTTTCATCAGTCAGGTGGAGGTTTTAGAGACTTGACAAAGCTTAGCAACAGGAACAACACCATTAATCATACTTTCATAAAGAGGTGGTATCATCTTATTATCTACAATATTATAAAGATCCCTTCTCTTATTACGTTTACTGTACTGATAAAAGCTATAATAGCACGCATGCTCGCTTCAGGGAGGTTCAGATGTGCTTGCTCACCACACCCTGTACAATGTGGAACTTGAGACTCAGTTCAAAAACACTAAACATTTAACAATTGCCATGCACTCAGGGTGTGTGATTTCTGACTGATCTCAACAAGATAACATTTAACAACAGTCTCGAATACAAGCAGGTATAGCGACATAGTGCTGTAACAGAAGACACTTTATCAGATGCACGAGGTGCTGTAAGACTCACTTGTGTCATGTTTTAGATATAGCATGATGTGGTTAACCATCAGCCCGCCCGCCCCCCATCCCCCATATGCCCCTCACTCCATTTCCAGTCTTGGTTGAGCTCTGCGGCTTGTAGTCAAATGCTGTATGTAGATCAGTCAACACGTCTTCTTTCCCTCTTCCTGTTTTTGACTCCTTTGATTGTAACATACTATAAAATTACAACAAATACCAGCAGTTAATGGAAGCGTTATCCAATTATCTGGTTACAAAGGCAAGCATCTATAAGTCATCTTGGTTCTTGTGTCTATAGCATGAGTTTTTCTAACTCATTAATTGTTTGCATCCAGTTCAAAGACCAGTGTGTAAAATACAGATCAAAGGTCACTGTCAGGGTGCATTTGTCCCATTTCCCTTTTCCATCATACAGTCTGTTGTGGAGCAGAGTGTGTGATGTGCTTTGAATGCAGGGCAATAACTTTACCTCACATATTAGTGGGACATAGAAATGAGATATCGACACTGGTTCACATATCATGTAACGGCAACAGGTGCCAAATAATGTTTGAACATTGACTTCTGGGGCTCCAGAAGCAACTACCATGCTTTTCCCTAATGATGTGCAGATTTTTTGGCAGTCTATTATCTCAAATGGCTTGGGAAATACCATCCTAGGTTTAGGCCAAGCCCTGAATGTTTACAGCGTCTGACTCCGCCCCTGGCAAAACGTACCAGAATGGAGCACCTCTGAAGTTCACTGACTGATGCTTTATTTCTTATTTCTTTTAATCAATCAGTTTTCATGCTAAGTTAAGCAAACCAGCTGCTGGCTCATGGCTGTAGCTCCATATTTACCATACAGATATGAAAGTGGTATTGATCTTTGCATCTATTGCAAACTATGTTCTTTTTATGAACTGTTACGTAAAACTCATCCTACTTCCTGTCTCACATAAAATGTCACATGTACAACACATGTACCCTGCACTGAGCAACCTTAAGGTATTATGGTAAATGAACGAGTTGCATGTTTGTGTTAGTGGATATAGAGTAGATAGAAAAAAGTATTAAGGTAAGTATTTTCATGTTTTCTGCAAACACGTAAATGTTGTAGAATAAAAAATACCATATTTTGCTCTTGAATATAGTTGAAACTACAACTAAAACCTCTAGACCACAGCTAAGACTTTAATTAAATGGGACTTATATACTAGCAGTTGATGCACACTGTTCCTTTGTGTGTTTAAAAAGGCGTCAGCAAACTTTGAAGTGAATCATTCAGTATGTTTACATGCGCAATGAAGTCGAGCTGAGCCCGGTCTCACTCCGGAGTCGTCGAAATCAGACGCTTGGTCAGTGACTTGCGGCATCAGAAATCAACAAAAAAAGGCGTGTTGGGCTTGTCTTTGTCCAACCAAGTCAGTGAGAGAACACTTTGATACGTGACATGGGTCAAGACTAACAGAGTTTGAAGTTTGTCCTGTTATTAGAAATTTGCATTCAGTGAGGGCTTGTATAATCAAGATCAGGGAAATTAGACATCACAGCCTTTACTTATCTTATTAAGTAATGTTTCGGTTCTGAATCCCCCTGCTCTAAAATCCACCAAGATTTAGTTAAACTCAACGATTTGCATGTTTATTATTTCTATTATGGGGAGCCATTGTCATGTTTTAAAAAGCAGGCTCATTCATCTACATGGCCTGAGCAGCAGCATTTTGAAAGTGTACAGTATGTAGCACAGTCGCTGTAAAGTAATACCATTTGTCCATTAAAGAGGACTGGGGCAGTGGCCTGTTATATAAGGCAGTTTTGTATAGTTATGCTACTGATGTTACATCTCCTTTGTCAGGGACATAAAGAAAGTCTATCCAGATCCAGCCACCCATCCATATATCCATCCTTGCAAAGAAGTGGATGCTATCCAAGCATGTACTGGCCAAGAGGCCTGGACAAGTCACCAGTCCATCACAGGGTTAACACATATAGACCCACATGGTGGTGTTTGACCTTGAGCTGAATCCAAAAACAGTCTTTAGAAGAATGCTGAGCTTATGCAACCAGAAGTTAATCTGTTGCAGCAAGCTGAAGGAACCCCTGTGTTTGGGAGATCCCTTCACCTGGCAAAGCCCAGCTGTGTCATTACTCCTCTGGTTCAAAGAAGAACATGCCTACACACACACACACACACACACACACACACACACACTTGTTGCTTGTTTGACCTCAGTACCTACATGGTTTACTCAGAAAGACATGACTTGTTCTTTGTAAGTCAAATTTCCTTTGTAAACATATCCTATCTGCTGTGGTAACAGCCATTGTGTGTGTGTGGGTGTGTGTGTGTCTAACATTTATTTTCAAAATCTGTAACCTCAAAATGACACCAAACACTTCCCCTGCCCTGAGCACTATGATGGTATTGTGCAACTTCACTACTTTATATTCTGAGCTGTTATATTCTTCAGTATCAGTGGACATATTATATAATGTCTTGTAGTTTAATGTTAAAAAAATAGAGTGTAACAATATATCGAAGCAAGTGACTATGACTGTCGAGCAGAGTTTGTAGGCATTTATAGGGACCTTGTTACCATGTAGGAGAAGCCTACCAGATTTGTCTGTGAAAGAGTCATGGCTTATGTGAGTATATGTGAGGAGCCCATCCTTTGCTAAAATTTCATTAGCACGTCCTTCTCTGTCAGCCGTGAGCCATGGCGACATTTGCGTGACCAACACGGAGACCAGGATCAAATGAGAGGCGCTGGAAAGAGCTGGGCAGGTGGGAGGGATGGAGCAAGGATGAAAGAGAGGAGAAGGGGACACCACACAAATCCGCACATCCGGAGAGGAGAATGTCAAAGGAAACAAGAAGCCAGCATGGGCACTCTGTGTTCTGCTGTGTGTCATATTGTGAACAACAAGAGTAGCTTAATACACGTGACTTAAAGCTCTACATTTTGGTGACCATACTGGTTTTCATGTATTTCTTTATTAAAAAGCCATGTTTTTCTTGGCTCGAGGAAAGTTTTACAAATATAAAACCTCCACAGATCAAAAACTCACAATAGAGTCATAACTGATTTTGTTTGCAGTTTAAGTGTCCTGTCAACATTTTTACAAAATGCCTTTTGGGCTGAAGGGGATTTTTTTGGTGCAATACCGTAAGAAGCCACTGGGGAAAATTAGGAAGCAAGGCTGAGCCCCCTTCCTTGGGGCCTGATAACAAACACACCAAGGTAGCGTGACTTCATTCTCTGCACAGCACAGTGTTCCAAACTTGGCAGCTTTCTTGCCAGATGTAAAAACTTGTCAGACCCTCCTAGCAACTTTATTTGTACAAAGCAACTTGCAGCATATTAAGGGACTTATTCAGATCATCAGGGAGGGGGAGAATGTTCTTGTAATTCATTCCGATGTACTCTGCTCATAGTGATCAGCCCATGGCTACGTGCCTTCAGCCTGGAGTCTCTCCCTGTGTCTCCTGTTGCATCATGCAGTGGGTGTGGGACAAGCAGGAGGAGAGGAGACGCTCCTCGCTGTGGGAGCTCAATTATATTGTGTTTCTATGGTTATGTTTATGCTCTCATGGCCTGGATTGAAAGGGCGAGAAAGTGTGCCTTAATGTATAAGCACCATGGCTCTCATGCCAGTCAAATGTTTTGTTGAGATTCTATCTATTAAATTTAATTCACAGATGTTTAATGCTTCCATTAAAGCATGATGATGTCACCAATATGCAAATGAGCACATGTCATCTGGTGACTTTTGAAGCTGTTGCTGGCTACTTTAATTGGAAAAGAGTTGGCAACACCAATGTCTTTACATACAAATAGTGGTTTGCTGCTATTTTTTATGTTGTAAACAGAACCTTTAAGCCTGAAGGCAGGAGGAAACAGCTGGCCTGGCTCTGTCTGAAGTCAAAATATGTGAACAACTGTGGTTCCAAAAATGTCAAACTAGTCCTAGATGAAGCTCTTAATTGCTAATGCACCTACAGAAAGCCACATGCTCTAACTAGCCTCTTAATCCCATTCTTAATTGTCTTAATGTGGCCTGAAATGGCCCGCTAGGGTCAAAAATAGATGCTTTGTGTTGCTCTCAGACTGAGCTGTCCTCTTTTCAACTGATGTAGAACAGGTTTTATGCTAAATTTAGCAAGAATGCTAGCTGCGTGCTAATTGTAGCAACAGTGAGCTGGGATTTGGGGATTCCTGGGCACTATAATAAAGTTAAGGATTGGTGGACCCGATCTTAAATAACACAACACTACAAATAGCCTGTCCCCTTCTTATCAGGTCATTTCTGTCTGGAAACTTTTTGAAAAAGTAAAAAACATTCTGCCAGTGAAGTAAGGATAATTCATGTTATACAAAGTTGTACAAAGAAAAATATTAAATTGTAGAAAAAAAAATCTAAAACAAGATTTTTTTGCAGTGCACACCCACAACTGACACTGACACAGTTCATTAAAGTGAAGTGATGTTAAGTAAGAATGTAACTGTTCTTCTGAATACAGAAGGAAATGTGACTGTTGCAATGCTTGCTTTTAACATTTTGAGAAAAACAATATACTGAAACACTGTATCAGTTTAATAAATAAAATATATACATAGGGAGAGTTTATAGATGGGCTAAAAAAGTAGGCCTATTGAAGTGTACACTAATACAAACAAGAAAAAAGAAACACCTATTTGGTCACAGCAGTGAACTGGGAGATATGATTTCAAGTTTTTTTTAGTGGAGGTTAGACTACGTGAGCAAAGCATGCAAACCTCTTGGCTGAAAATTAAAGCATCAGTCATGTCAAGTCATCAAAGGTCCAGCAATCATGAACATGCTATTTTAAAGATCCATGCTATCTACACAGACTTTGTTGTTGCACACACACCCTGACAGCATTAATGTAAAGGTTTTTTTTTTTTTTTAAAAGATCCCATTTGTAAATAAATAAACCTTTCGACTGTTGAATCATAGTATCAGGACTAATCATGAGTGTAACAATGACCAAGTATAGATTTCTACATAAGAAATGGGTCAGGATTATGGGGAGCTGAGGTCAATTGAGACTCCGTAGGCACTCAGTGTAACACCTTAGTTTAGGCCACTTTCCAGTACTGTAATTGGCTGACTGGATTGATTTTGTTTGAGCTGACTCCAACCCTTTAATGTGGACAGTCTAAGTATTTCAGGGAAAGTATCTGCTTGAGCCAAATTGTTCTACTGGTGTTTGGTCATGCGAAGTTGTTACCCAACTCTTCTGCAAGTTGTCTTTCTTTAGTCACACATACACTTGCAGAAGTAGATGCATTTAAGTTCCAAAATAATGTCTGAAGGAATTGTCAATATGTGGGTCACCCATTTAGGTGTTATTAAGTTATATGAAATTAAGGGTGTGGCAGCTTTGAGTGACAGACTGTCTGCGAGGCATCACAGTAGTCTATGACTCCACCCTCTAGTCCAAATTTGGTCACTTGTGGCTCCAACAATCCAAGATGGCAATGGCCAAAATTCAAAACTCGAGGCATGGACACTTTCTTAAAAATGACATATAACAAAAATCACTCTATCACTGATAACTTATTTATTTATTTAATAGCACCACCTCCAGACAACAAATATAGCAGCAGGTCACAGATTAAAATAGTGAATTTATGCTTCACTCCATTGAGGAAAATAAAAGCTTTAACACTGACTGATGGCTCAAACTGCAACAAAAATGTATGGAAAAAGTGTTTTACAAGCCAAGAATGTCCATCATAGTTACACCTTAAGTGCTTTATGTGTTTCTATGTCAACAGTCAGTTCCTTTCGTCCACAGTTCTCCTCATACAGCTGAAGTCTGCTCTCTTTGGTCACTCCTGCTCTCACTGGAGTCTTCATAATCACTAATGGAGGGAAACCCAACCCTCTGCTCAATCCACTGGGCAACACTGAGCACCTTCTTGTCTTGGAGGGCGGGGCCTATGAGCTGTAAACCAATGGGAAGGCCCCGTCTTGATAAAGCAGTTGGCACAGAAACAGCTGGGAGACCTGGGGTGGAGATAAATAGAGTTGAAGGAAAGTTGAGAGAAAGGCACTGATTGGGATCTCAAGGTTAGTTACAGGTTAGTTTGGAGAGTGATAAAAGGAGGGTAAGTTTAACTGAATGTCAACACACAGGTTCTGAGGTACACCTCAGTCTGAGAAGAAATCACGATGTGTGGACCAGGTTGTGATTTTTTTTTTTTGCCAACAGAGAGTAACAAATAAAAGAGAGAAGTGAAATTCTCATTTCCCCTTTTAATTTCACTATGATGTTCATGCTCCAATGTGCTTTTGATACAGGATGTAAAAAAAAGAAACAATAACTAAAGTGGTTATGGGTAGATGGTTTTTGAGTTTGTGGGTATACATATTTATGTGTGTATCCATGCATGCAGAATATATAAGTTCCTGAGTCCTCCCACACTTCCTATACATGCATAAACAGTTCTGTATATTTTTTCCTCTCTCTGTACCTGCCAAGTTGACAGGCTGAGTGAAGACGTCTTCCTGCACGCTGCGCGTTTGGTTGTCTTCCTGTGTGAAGGCGGAGTAACGGGCTGCATCAGACAGAGTGGTGGGCGTCAGCAGTACGTCGACACCTGAGCTGAACACATGTTTGAAATCGTCTGCGATCAGCCGACGGACTTTCTGAGCCTTTACAAAGTAGTGCTGGTAGTTCCTGAGGGTGAGGATGCCGACAGTGGAAATATTAAAGCTTCATCAAAGGGTTATATTCTCACATACATTCCATGAAAGACAACCTGGCAAATAGCCTTGCTTATGAAAAGCTGCTTATCAAAAGGTCAAGGAGAAAAGGTCATAGCGATAAAGTGGCACACTGTTGGCTCTACACTGGTGTGTAGTTAGTGGACTGAATCAGAAGGCTTTCATCTGTTGTCTTACTGTTTGAGCAGGAAGTAGTTTCCAGACAGTATCCTCCCTCTCACTACATCGTTGAAGCCCTCATGTCTGCTCGTGGCATACATGGCCTCCGTCGAGCTGTCCACCTCGCTACGATGACCTGACAGAAGAAGGATGGAAATCAAAAGCATTGGCTTTTCTGAATTTGTACTGTTAAATAATCCAACAGATTCCCTGTGTACTCTAATGTGTGATGCAGCATCTAATGTAAAATGCTCCACAATGCACCCTTAAACAGGTTCATACCGTATTCTAGGCCGTCAAAACGGGCCATGTTAGACGCCACCTCAGCCTGGCACAGGACGCGGTAGCACACAATGGAGTGCTGGGCGTGGGGGAGGGATACTGGCTTCACCCGTGCCCCCGCCCTCTCAAACATGTCAGCAACACGACTCCACTGTGCTACAGTTTCCTCAGAAAGCCCCGGGGCGTGGTACTCCTGACATACATTAAGAGACAGGAAAGATAAGCAGCTGCGTTTGTCTTCACAAAGTTGTAAAACAAAACTGAATCAGAAGCATCTTTATGTACATATAATGTATTCTGGCAAATGGTTTACATCTCAAAATCAGTGAATATATATTAATTTGTCAGGGTTGAAAATAGACAAAATACTGTAATATAGATGGATAAAATATGGACAGTTTCTTTTCTAGTCATATTAAAGGCTTTTTAATATGTTTCATACGACTAATATAATGGTTGTTTTCCTGTGTTTTACATGCTGTTCTTGACTTTTATGTATTTATAGTACAAGTCCACATCACAAGTTTTATATCTGGTAGCTTGGGGATTGCAGTTACTCTTCAGGTGTTTCCTATTTACCACAAAACTGATGTTGTGAGTATCTTACATTTAAAATGAGATTTGCATAATACGTTGCAAGTGTCAGTTGGCAACTACTCTTCAAACGCTCAGGACTGTGACTATTCCAATTAAAAGAAAATATGGTGTCAGTGATGCTGAGATAATACAGAGGAGAAGATGATTTTGATATAAAGTTTAACTCACCTGAGGGATGCCTACACAGATGTTCTTGACATCTAAGTATTCAGGTAGTTCTGTCAGTGACGAGGGAGCAGGGACTGTTGTTGAGTCTCTAATATCAAGGCCCTGGAGGATATCTGTGTGACATATCAGCAAAACCCCAGGTTAGAGCCATCATTTGATCTCAGTATGACCAATGCACAACAATTTAGAACTGCTATACTGATCTATTTACAAAGACGCATACTCTTTCCTTTACATGGATAGATTCCAAGTGCCGTGTGGAATTATCTTGGAAACACACACAAGTTCTTTTACTCACCGAAACACAGTGTGTGTATTCTTGTTGAAAACATTTCCTTCCTTGTAAAAAATTTGCAATGCAGATTTTTTCTAACATTTTAAATTGTGCATTGTTTACATGGCAGGATGAGAACTGTGCCGCCCACTAGTTTGTTACTTGTATCACTCGAAAAAATATGGCTCCATGGGACTAATAGTGTTCAGAACGCCACAGGGTACTTTTAAAGGTCCAGTGTGTAGGATTTAGTTACATCTAGCAGTGGGATTACAGGGGTGAAACTTCGGTAGCCAACACAAAGACATGAACGGTCTGATCGAGAGTGTGTGTTTGATTTATTCATTCTGGGCTACTGTAGAACATGGAGGACTCTGTGGCAGAGGAGCCGCTCAGTATGTAGACATAAACAGCTCATTTTAAGGTAACATAATTGCAACAATTCTTATTTTCAGGTGATTGTAAACTCATAAAACCTAGTTATGAATATGATATACCATTTCTGCCAAAACATACCCCTTAACTCTACACACTGGACATTTTACATCAGTATTCGTTGTGGCATTTGAAGCATACATGCATAAACAAAAGCTCTCTCACTCCAGGTTAGATTCTTGATGTCATTGCTGCTGGGTATGGAAATATTTTGTTGAATTAGTCCACCACACTTCTTAAGGAGCCAACAGTTAACTTCTAATATGTATGACGCTCAAGAATCAACTGTAACATTTACTGTGCATTAATTAGTCCCTACATGTGGACTGGCAGGCACTTTAATATACTCTACTTTTATACCAAATTGACCAGGGGGATTGACACAACTGATGTGCATCAGACAGTTTTAATTTTATTTTATCCTTTATTCAACCAGATAAGTCTTAAAAGTGCTCCGTTAGGCCTAGTTCACATGTACATGGGTATATTTGAAAACATAGCTTTTTCTATACATTTTGGCCTTCCGTCCACACACACACTTGTGTTTTATGTCACTGAAAAGGGACCTTTTTTAAAAGTCCTTCCAGGGTGATGATGGTCAGAAACTCAGTTCTCAGAGTTGACGTGTAGACAGGGAAAAATTTAGGTTTTGGCTTGTGACATCAGAATGAACGTGTTATCTCCTCTTGAGGCATCACAAATGAGGTGACATTCTGTGCAGTGGTGGACGTGACCAAAACAGTGCTGGCCCTAAGCTTGCTAACAGGTCTCTTTGCATGTTTACACATACATTTATAGTTAATCTTCCACTAAATTGAGGAAGAGAAGTGTCAGAATGCACATTTATATTACATTTATAGATTTTTGTCAGGTGTCTGAGTGGTCAACATCTTCTTCTGCTTCTGCTTCTTCACTTCAGGTTTAGGGTTATATGTTGCTTTTGAATGATCGTGACACCACTTCAAGTGTGTTTTTTAAACCAGCACCTGGTTGGATACAATTCTTTTTTGAGAAGGAAGGTGAGAAAAACCCTGTTTTCAAAAACACCTATTTACGTGTGGACTAGGCCATAGAAAGAGGTGGACATGTAGAAAGCCCAAATTCAAGAGCAAGAGAAGTTTTTGTGTAGGCTCAGGTGCTAAACATTTGTCTAATAGCAGGTCATCAGTTGTTTCCTACCTAACACAGTGACTGCATCACTAACAGTGCGGGTTATAATGCCAGGGACGTCCATGGAGTTGACCAGGGGTATGAGACCATGTCTAGACAGCAGACCATAAGTAGGCTTCAGGGCCACAACACCACAGAGTGCTCCAGGGTTACGAGTAGAACCACCTGTGTCTGAACCCAAAGCCCTGCCAAGTAATTACCAAAACAGGACATTTTTTTAATTTATAAATGACATTTTGAATCAAATCTTCGTATTTCTTTGTGATATTTTTATGGCACCACAGAATGAATGTGTTCCCTCACAGGTAGCTGGTGAGTGAGGCCACAGCTGCAGCACTTCCTCCTGAACTTCCTCCAGTGACGACCCAGTCAGTGTCTGGCACTGCCCCTGTCTGCTCTCTGTAGGGAGTAGCATAGCTCCAGGGGTTTCTCACTGGACCAAAAGCTCCATCAGTACTGCCCGAACTGCAAGACAAATGAACAAATAAATGAATAAGAAAATGACAACCACTAATCTAAAAAATGTCTCTTTCTGTAGACTATTGACAACAATGGCCTTACCCCATAGCAAACTCATCCATGTTGGTCTTCCCCATGAGGACAGCTCCTTGGTCAAAAAGCTTCTGGACCACTGTAGCATTGTGGGGTGGAGTGTAGTCTGTAGCATAAGTAACAGCAGGTTAGCACTGGAAAATAAAAGACAAAGTAACTATTATTGAGGTTTCTATATACCTTTAAGCATCCTGGAGGCACATGTAGTCTTAATCTTTTCTGTGCAAAAGTTGTCCTTTACTGCAAAGGGGATTCCATCCAGAGGACCTTTGGGGGCACCTAAAGGCAAACAAGATCAGTAACGCCCATGACTCTACAAAGAATATATAAGAATACACACTCATGTGTCCACACCTTGAAGCAGTCTGGTTTCTGCTTCTTGAGCCTGCTTCAGTGCCAATTCCTCTGTCACAGTGATGTAAGCGTTAAGACGTTGTGTTTTCTTGATGCGGTTCAGACACTTCCTGCAGAGCTCTGTTGGGGTGATTCTTCCCTCCCTGAGTGCCAAAGACACCTAAAGAACAACAACGAAACACCAGCGGCAGAATGTCACTCATTGATTTTACTAAATGGGCCTTTTCACAGCAGATATTTTAGCTTGTCACAGTAGTGAAAGCACAGGTGTCCCTATGAGGGTGAGTGCATGAGTGAGACAGCATGCACAACATTGGGACCTTGAAAGCAGCTAAATAGAATTCAGCCATCATGCGGCTAAATGTATTGTACTATTCTGCGCAAAGGAGTTGCTTACTTACCTACCTTGCTTACTTACCTAGTAAAGTTCAATCAATTTGTGTGAACATGAGGCACTCTCTCTCAAAGCCAGAAACCAGAGAAGTCTTAAACTTGAGATGTCATAAAGTATAAAGTCTGGAGCTGCTCCATAGACAATGAATGGAAGGCTAATTTTGTGGACTCTTAGAAAGTATGAGCTTTATTCTTTTGTAATGTTCTCAGTTCTGAATTAAAAAATGTACCCACATACTCAGAACATTCCCCTGAGTGCTCTCAGTGTTACATAGAACATCTTTCACCATTCATTGTCCATGGATCGGCTCCATCCTTTATACCCTCTGACATCACAAATTTGAGTTCTAGCACCCTTGTTTTATGATTTGGGAGAGGTGTTCCTGTTTACTAATATTTTTGGACTGTCTTAGACCACAGAAATAACATATATGAATTTTGAAAATGGGCGTGAGGCCCTTGCTACTTAAAGTATTACACTTTACCCTGCTGTATACTCCTACTCCATTACTTTTGAGATACTTGTTGTACTTTCTACTCCACTACAATCATTTGGGTCATCAAGCAGGTCTGCGAAAATAAAGATTTTACATTCAAAGATAGCAAAATATAATGCATTGCTACAGATTCAAGGACCCAACAGCGTGTAGAAACACAGCATTTTCAGGTGTCAACATGACTGCTAACCCCCCACACACATATTTTGTTGGCAACTTTATAAAGCAAAAGGTTCTTATTAGCTATGTCTTTCCGAATACATTCATAAAACCGTGCAATGTAGTTTTTGAACAATCGGTTAGAAAGTCAATGAAACGTTGCGTGACAACATATTTCAGCTGTTTCGGCCTCGCAACGGAAGCAAAAGTATCAGAAATTCTGTAATATTTCACTGAAGCTAACCTAAGTTATACATTGACAGCACAAAAAACATCCAACACGCAGCTAATATGCACAAAACAAACACAAAATAGTGAGCTCAAAGAAAAACTGAATACTCGTACTAACCTCTCTAATTGTCAGGCCAAGCATGTTTACAGTATTTTTGAGACAACCTTTCAAGTTAACAACAACCTTCGCACACTGTGCAGCACCAGCGGGCTGCCATGTTTGTTTCAATGATCAACGTCTAACAACGCTCTCTCTGATTGGACAAGGGTTGAGGAAACCGCGTTCTGATTGGTGCAGGGGCTGGGCGCTGTAAAAGTCACTGGTCCAGGAAGTGGCATGTTGAAGAAGAAGACGTTGATTTGAAACGATGATACACTTTGGATTTAGTGCATTCATCGAAATGGATAGTTAGACATGTTTACATAAGAAGGAAATGTTTATAGTCAGAATGTATATGTGGCTTATAAAGAACTTGAATTAGTCATTTACTGTCATTTTGCCGTCCAGTTAGATTGATTTCTAACAGGCATTTAAAGAACTGTTAGTTTACAGTTGCACTATTTTATTTGATTGTATTTAAGCTGTTAGGAGTTGAAAGATGAGTTCTGTGAGACTCTTTGTGTATAGTAGGTGGTTGCTTAACCACAGTAAATCACTAAGTGTGAAGTCATCAGTGTGCAGGCATGGCAGCCAGACAAGACTGTTCAGTACCACTAAAAGCTGCAGGACCGTCATGCCTGCCTGGGTTATTGATAAATATGGAAGCAATGATGTGTTGCGGTTCACTAAAAATGCCAGTTTCCCTGTCATCAACTACCCTAATGAGGTTGTTGTCAAAGTGTTTGCAGCAGGACTGAACCCACTTGATGTCAGCATGAGAGGTGAGTGACAAGGGTGCATGTTTACAGTGGTATCAGATTTTTATCTACAGACTGGGATTTTAAAAAAGTGTTAGAGACTCTACTAGTGACTGGAATGCAAGGCAGTAATTATACTGTATATTGGGAGGGATGCATCCACAAAAGGCCCCCCCATGCCACTATTGATTGTGATCATTATGTAAAGTGTTGTGACAATATTCATTTATGAATGGTTATCCTTTCGCAATGTTATGTATAACTTTATACTAACTTTGATAATATTTTGCTAAAGATTTTCGTCAGCCCTTTTTACGCAGAGATCATGCCTAAGGGCCACTAAGAAGTCCCTTCGTCATGCCACCTTTGCATTTTTACACAGAACCAAAACAACAGCATCATCATGCCATTCCAGTGAATGATTTTAGAGAGCATACGGGCATTGCGTATTTGCAAGAGGTGTGTCGGGTGTGACATGTATCACAACAGTGTCAGGCTCTAGTGTGACATATGACAACATTTCAAAAACAATAACAATGGTATTAACATGGCAATAACTATCATTTACTGTTTCTGTTATATGGCGGCTGACCTTGACCTCTGCTCGGAGGGTAGGAGCTCCCGGACGTCATTGTTTTCCCAATTTGTGGACATTTCGGCTGCTGTTCTTCTTCTTTTGAATTACACGCTAACTGCTACCAGTTTGTTTTTAAATTTCCTGGTGTTGGGTTGCACGCATAAAACATCAAAACATCACACACGTCCCGCCTATGATCCCTTCCTGCCTGCTGTTCCTTTTATATAGACCTAATTTCAGTGATGTTACTACCTCCTATGCCGGCTTAAAGGTGAAACAACTCAACTAACTGTCCTGCTATTCCGTAATTGTACTGTTAATACGGAATGGCGAGGCGGCATAACAGCGTGCAATTGGCACCTTGAAGAGGCAGTGTAAAAGGGGCTAGTAATTGCATGCAGTGGAATTTGGGCAGTTTGCAAGTACTGATCAATCATCCATCACTAATGTAAACTATTATAGCCAAGTTACCTGCTGTTAGCCACATATTTACCCAGCGACCAACAATAGTGCTCACGGGCGTATTCAATCAGCATTAATGTCCATTATTTATATGTTACGCCACACATGTAATTTATGTAGACTTTCATAGTTTTAATTGCATATTCGTATTGTATGCTGTTTAACTGTACTTGCTTATGATAAATAATAGAACACATTTTTATTTTTTCTTGTGTTGACAGTGTTGACTCCATGGCTACCTTGCTACAATGGCAATGAATTCAATAAATGAATCCACATCTGATACTTGACTGCATATTAAAGATTAATAGTTTCATTGGTGGTATTTTCGTCTTTGTGAATAAAATACAGACTAAACTGTGAGCACATAGGGTCTGACACTGACGCTGTCTGTGGTTATATGTTCCCTAAAATGAATCACACAGCCTATCACTTGTCACCCACACAGCCAGTGTCTGTTATACCTCTGTGATCTTGAAGGTGATGGTGGGTTGTTGTGGGGGTGGCTAGAGAGGGGCAAAAGCATTGTTTCTGAGGTCGCCTAGTGGAAATTTAAGTTTCACTAGCTAGATGGCACTTTGATTATTGCATATTGGAGGGTCTTATTTTGTCCCTGGCTTCCATGCATATTTGCCGTCATAGGGATGACTACAGGAATACCACTGCATGAAGCCTGTCTTCTCTGAGCTCTGTCTTAGCTATTAAGCAACATTTTTCATTTGCATAATCAGTAAATACAATCCTTTCTTTTTTAAATAGTGTAGCCTAACTTCATCAGAAGCAATCATCCACTAGCTACCCACTTTATTTTACTTAATATTTTTGCAAAAACAATAGATTCATAAACTCAAAATACATTTCTCACCCTACAGAGCTTGTTTTGTTAAATTCATGCACTGACTTCCAGATAGTACCTGCACTCACAAATTTCATCTCAAGCATTGTCTAAGCAGGTGTTGGCTGCCAAACCTACTTCCTGCCTCCTCAACCCCTAACCAGAGAAACCTTTTAACGATTTCTGACTGATTCTGGGACCCACTGTGCTGATTGTTGTATCGCGTAGTGCCAGTTTTAAGACTGCCATGGACCTTTGACTCAGATTTTACCAGTATACACCAGTCTCTAACCTACCATTCTTCCTAAAAGAAATCCATAATGGTGGCTCAACAATCTTTGGCCTACCAATCAAATAGCGATATTATAAAGCTTTTGAATCAGATTTTAGGGCCTACTACTACACGGAAACAGTACTTACTAAGACATCTTGGGCTTTAGGAGTTTTTGATGGGTATTTTTCATTCATTTCTAATATTCTAACATTAACCAATACATTTGGAAAATAATCGGCAGATAATAATAACTGTTAGTTGCAGCTTCTGTTACTTGATCTCAGTGTAGATTTTGTCACTGTTACTACTGTATACTTTTAAACCAACTGGAGAATTATTTTGGTGTTTCTGAATTTGTCCTGTCTTTCATTCTTGGTTAGTCTGTCTAGCAGCCTCCATAAGTGCAGCATTTCAACCTCAACATTTTATATCTTGTGCTGTTGTTACAGCAAATTATCACAAATGATCTGTAACCACAAACTCTCTCCCTGTCAGGTGGCTACGGTGCTGCAACAATGTCTATGAGGAGAGACCCTCTGAATATCAAGCAGTCAGGCAGTGAGTTCCCTCTTATCCTGGGAAGGGATGTGTCTGGGGTCATCATGGAGTGCGGCCTGGATGTGAAGTACTTCAGGGAGAGGGATGAGGTAATCGAAGCAAAAAGCAGAGGAGAGAGATGTGTGCATGTGTGCTCAGTAACTGCTTCATCATGCATACAGGTAGCCCTCCTGTTTACGGAAACAACTTGTTCCTGCACACAGTGAGTCACGTGTGAATAAAGTATGAGTGTGAAGTCATGGTGCTGTAAACACAAACATTCAGCTGTGGTAACAGTGTGTGAAAACACCATATTGAAAATCAGATAAGATAAAATTGGCAATGATCTTTGATAAAACAGTAAAAACACATATGTATGCTGATATGTGATGCCACATGCTGATGGTAAAGTCAGTGTTAGCAAGTCAATGGTGCAAGCAGCTGGTGGTGTGGGAGTGTTTTCTTGGCTAACATTAGACTCTTTAATGCCAACTGAGCATCAACACCACAGTGTATCTGAGCACCGCAGATGACCTAGTGTATTCTTAGTCCATGTTCGCTTTGTCACAGCAATCCTTCTACCAGGATTATGCACCGTCATCTCCACCTGGCTGAGAAACATGCATGACTCAAGTCTTTAGTTCATATCTTGGCACTTTGTGGTAGAGTAGGATTGTGCAGTAAACTGTGAGATGCTGTTGAGTCTTATTAAACCAGTGTGGCAAAGTTAATAATATAACCTTTTGTCATAAGCTGTTTACTAACCTTGAGTATTTTTAATTGCTAATATATTAAAGAAAGAACCCAAATACCTTGTAGAGCTGCAATTAGTCAATATTTATTGATTAATCGATTGGAAAACATCAATTAGAAATAAACTTTATTAAGAGTAGTACAATTTAATTAAACTAAATGCAGTTATTTAACTTCGGTATTTTTCAACTTGGACCCCATTTTAAATCTTATTTTGTCTATGTGACTAATGGTAACAACAATTTATGAAATTGGTCCCGTATTGAGCGAGAGCAATGCAGTCAGCAGCGGCGGCGACCTCATTCTCAGCACTGTACCAGTTTAAAAAATGTCTGTTTGCTTCAATCAGTTAAACACAAAAACATTGAGAAATTAGGTTCAGGTTCAAACAAAAATGAATCTACCCTTTAATAGGTCCATTTTTTTACCCCTGTGCTGGTGAAGCAAGACAAAACACAACCTGTGATTTCACATTGACAGACATAACATAAGATACATGTAGTGAGACAAGCATTACAGTAGCAGAGAATAGGGCAGTGCAAGATGGGGCTGACATAGTGCAGAGATGGTTGATTGAGATACACACACGTGGTTCATTTTGCATAAAGGAAAGTGTGTATGTGCAATAAAAACTGTTTGGAATAAAACAGCATCTGAATACATTGATGTGACAGGCATTTTTCACTGTTTTTATTAGAAAATGGAACAAATGATTGCTGAAAAAGATTAATTGATGATTAACCTAATCTTTAATTACAGCCCTAATACACAGCAAATTTCTGAACCTATTAACTTTTTATTTATAACTCCTTTATAATTATTATGTTTTTTTTCCCCTTTCCCGCTTTTTTCATTTAGTCATATTTAAATTTTCATTTCATTTTACAAGCGTGTGTTTAACACCTAGTTTTCATCTTGGATATGATTTAGATCGTACATTATGTTAAATGACCTTGATATCTGTACGGTTTGTGTTTCTGTTTGTGTGAAGGCAAACCGGGGCTTTGGGCGGATTCAGCAATTCATGAAGTCATGTTCTGCTTTTTCTAACCACACATTTGTTGACTTACCCAGGTAGTGCTAAAATAGAGAGTGACTCACTGTGTGACGTTACAAATGTGCTACTTTTGATGTGATGCATCACTGCACAGTCTCATCATGCTAAACAACTAACTGTATAGAAACATAGACACACGGTTGTTTGTATGTTTGGTTAATGGGTGTGGTGTTGCTGTGTGTCTCCCTCAGGTGTGGGCAGCTATCCCACCGTGGAAGCAGGGCAGCTTGGCTGAATTTGTGGTGCTGAGTGCCAATGAGGTATTGTTCAACTGTTGGTTTGAGCTAATATTGTTAGTGCAGCTGCACATGTCTCAGTTTAGTGTTGAGGTTTGCTTCTGTCTCTGTGGAAGTTCATAATTTCATCACTATCAGATCTGTGCAGACCGTTTCCTTTTTGTACATTGTGGTTTGTGTCAGTTGATCAGTTTCAACATCAGCACATTTTTTTTCCATGACTTGCTGGTACTGTTGTATCATTGAAGCATGCACATTAAAAACAATAAATAAGGTATGTAAAGATCAGCTAAATAAGATTCAGTTGTACTTGCATTCAGATGCTTTTTCACAGTGACTCAGCAGAGTTACTGCTGTCATGTGTTGACGCTGTGCTACTTTTATAACTGCTATTATTATCAATGTGTGTTGTGCTCAGGTGTCCCACAAGCCAAAGTCACTGAGCCACATAGAGGCCGCCGCCATTCCCTATGTGGCAACCACCGCTTGGTCAGCATTGGTCAACACCGGTGGCCTTAGTAAAGACAACTGCGCCAAGAAACGGTGAGGAATAAACACTGCAACACCATCTCACACTCACACACAATTTCTACTTGTTGTTAATCCCTGTCCACCCCAAAGAAGCTCCCTGTCTTTGATCTAACCAATTATTCCACTCGGTGCTCCTTCTAAGCTTAGCCCCTGTTAGCCCGCTCCGTAATGAGCCTCTGGGTGATGTGCTGCGGTTCTCTGGCAGCAGCTCAGACGCTCTCTTGCACTGCGGTGAACTTGACACGCTAAAGCCCAGAGTGCATTTGACATGAATCCTAATGAGGGAGAGTCTGTGCAACAATAGTGTATAAAACATTGTCGACACATTCATTGTACGTGTCTGCTTTTTCTCTTCCCTACAGGGTTTTGATCCTTGGAGGATCTGGGGGGGTGGGGACGTTTGCTATACAGGTATGTGTCATGATAGCCAAGTTGCATGTTGTACATATGTGGTTATGTAGCATTTTAAAGGCCCACAGCAACCTGCTGTAAATACAAAGCTATATTTAGACCCTTCGACCAGAGTGTAAATGTGAACAAAAGCACTGGTGTTATAAAAAGTCTCTTTGGCCTGTCAGGTTTCAGACTGTGCTGCACACCTTGCTCACTGACCTGAATACTGTAGCTCACATTACAGACTAACACTCGATCTTATTAATTATACATTCTGTTTGCTTCTCAAACATTGGGTAACATTCTGCTCCCTGCAATAACCCAAACATATATTTGTTTTGTAGTTAAACATAAATGATGCAAACAACTGATACCGTCATTTGCATCCAGATGCTGAAGGCTTGGGGAGCCCATGTGACGGTTACGTGCTCCCAGAATGCAGAGCGGTTTGTAAGGGACCTGGGGGCAGACCATGCGGTGGACTACACTGCAGGACCCGTCGAGGAGCCGCTCAGTGCTCTGGAGAAGTGAGAAAATCCCACACACACATCTATGGTCATTTTTCATTCATGTTGGTGTTTAATTGGAGCTGGTGTGTGCATGTATCAATGACTTGCCCTTGTTACCAAGGCAACCACAGTCCCTCTGGCTGCAGTTGGCTCATTAGTGCGGGAAAACTTCAGTTTTCTAATGAACTTAATCACACTCACACTGAACCTCTCTCTTTAATTCTGTCATCTGCCCAATCATCCTTTTCCTACCACACCTACGAATGTTCCCTTTCATTTACTTTGTCTTTTTTACCCACATGTATGTCTTTGCTTGTGTCTCTTGTATTCACCAACTCTACCCCTCTCCGCCTCAAGATTTGACCTGATCCTGGATAACATTGGGGGGGACACGGAGCGGTGGGCGCTGACTCTGCTTAAGCCTTGGAGTGGTGCCAAGTATGTCACCCTCGTAACACCGTTCCTCCAGAACACTGACAGGCTGGGCATCGCTGATGGCATGATGAAGACTGCTGCCACAATGGCTTCCAAAGCCCTCAAGGTAACCATAGTAGACTAACACAGGTGCAATTTGATTAATTACATATTTATTAACCGGAACTGATCCAAAAGCAACATGCTGATCACGCAAGGATGTATTCTGCTGCTATAGGGTTTGTAGGAAGAGGTGCATTGTAATTTAATTCAACAGATGTATGGTTTGCACCCAGTTCTCCTTATTGTACCATGCCAAGAAAAGAAATCTTGGAGAAACTTTAAAAACTGTAATTTGGATAAACATTTTGCACACTTCTATCAACAGTCTTGGTCGAACAATGTCCCTGCAAAAACAAACATTACAATATTATCAGTTGAATCAGTTCAGCAAGACTGTGTTTACGTAAAGTACATGGCCAAATATATGTGGACATCCAAACAAAGTATGTCGACACTCGCAGATTTCACCCATATGTGATTGCTGAACATCTCATTTCAAAACCATCATCATTAATGTCCTGCAATAACAGCCTCGGTTTGTCTGGCTAGGAAGGCTTTCCACAAGATTTAAAAACCTGGTTACATGGATATATTTCCGCCCAGCCATAATAACATTAGCTGGGTGGGACACAAGTGGCAACCTCTGGGGCTAAAAACATGAAGCCAGCATGGAAGAGCCAAAGACTGCAGTTCCTCGAATGGCCACTTGAGGCTGACTACTGTAAAATTCGAAATTTTACGGTAAAAATAAACATGTTTACAGCCTGGTGCAAAAAAAACTGCACTGTATGACAACTGTCCGGGGGGAGAATTTTTATATAACTCAGATCTGCCCCTCGCTCCTTCACAACTCCACCCTCTCATCCAATTATGGTCACCTCAGGTCACTGCTGGCTCCAAAAATTCAAAATGGCAATGGCAAAAATGCAAAAATAGAGACTTCAAATTGG
The DNA here is from genome assembly GCA_019142605.1 of Cephalopholis sonnerati. Classification (NCBI taxonomy): domain Eukaryota; kingdom Metazoa; phylum Chordata; class Actinopteri; order Perciformes; family Serranidae; genus Cephalopholis; species Cephalopholis sonnerati. Next base: position 12,626,197 of record JAGQAX010000015.1, on the reverse strand, counting down.
TAGTTCACAAACCAGTAGATGACGCCATGGTGTCTTCGTTCATTATTTTTATACAGTCTGTGGTCTGGCACCACTGACTCATTAAGATTTCCCCTCATTGTCACTAAGGTGCTTGGACCAAACCATAAGATCAGCACCAAATGGAACAAACACCAGAGAACAGAACATGGACAGTGGTGTCCACATACTTTTGGCAGTAGAGGTCTGATAATAAATCATTGCCTTTGGGCTTTTTTTTACAAAATTGTGGCATGTGGCAACTTCTGTATTTTTCAAAATTGACCTGATTTTCTCATGTTTTTGTGTCTAAGTGACTAATAGGAAAGACTATCTTTGTATTTGGTCCAGTATTAAGTAAGATAAGATAAGATAAGATAAGATAAGATAAGATAAATCTTTATTGTCTCCCTTGGGAGAAATTCATTTTGGACAACCAAGAGATTCAAAGCGCCACAGCCGCACAGCCATCCCAGGTCCATGCCCACATATACAATCAAACCACAATTGACATACAACACATAATCCATATATTCCCCCCCAATCCATATTGCACCTTGCTCATAAAAAATATACAAAAACACTATGTCCTGAAAATGAAATAATTGCACAATGCCCTTTTCAGAAATTAAGAAATTAACCACCGCAGCAATGTGGTGTGCCTATGCCGCATTATTGCACGTACCCCTCTTCCACTGCAGTGAGAATGCTGCAGCTGGCAGTGGCAAACCAGGCTGGAGTGTACCCATTCTGTGCATTTTTGCAACGTCAATTTATGTCATAATAACAATCTGAGTGGCAAAAACAATCACTTTCAGTGGACATTGCAGTCACATTGCAGACTTTTTCGCCGCTGCCAGCTTCAGTGATCTCAATTTAAAAAAAATATTTTTCCCATTAGTCTCTTCGACAAAAAAACTTTGGAAAATAGGGTCCAAGGTGAAAATACTAAAGTAGCATTTAACAAAAAAGCAGCCTACAGCCATTACATATTTCTTCCTCATGTGAAAAGCACTCTAATTTCTTAAATTGGCATTATAGCTGAGAATATTGTGTGTTAATGAACAAGTAGGTGGATAAACATCCAACACAAACAACATAGCAACAGTCGTGATTAGCTAATCACAAAGTCCAGTAATCTGCTCCAAATGCCAGCTGACACATTGAGACAAACTGTGTGAAAATGCCTCAGTCATTTCCTTTCAGATGAAGGAGGAAACCGTTGATTGCCAATACCTCAGACTTTGTGATATTTTTCCAGTTACTATGGCTACAGTGTATCTCAGTTAGTCTCAGCGGTCTGTGTAACTCAGATTACAACATCTCCCCTGAACTATAACTTCATTATGTACCCGCAGCACATCTACGGTGTTATAGTCAGGACATATTTAGAATATAACACCCTTTACCCGACACATACGCAATCCCTGAGCTCAGTACATTCAGAGTAAGTGGCATCCTGTCTGCATGCCCGCAGCGATTAACATCATGCAGAGCAAAGCTTGCTTGCAGTGCATTTGTGGCTAGTGTGTGTATGTATGTCACATCTGTGCATTACTGTCACCACTTCTTTCCACTCAAGTGATAACCACACAATCCACAGAACGAACTGCCTTAAGCATGTCTCGCTGTTGTTCGAAGTCAAAACACCTCTTACTTCCTTCTCGGTTCAATGACTGGTTACACCTAAAGCCAAATTTGTGACCCTTTTTTTATTAGTTGAAGTAATTTAGGAAACTGTTTCGCATGAAGGATCTGAAGAAGCAGTACAGGTATTATAGATGTATAATATCTAGAAGTTCTAAGGGAAAGGTGTGTCTAGTTCTGCGGATGGACAGACATTTACTGGGTTAAATTACTGAGTAACAAGTGCCGAGTGGTAAATACAAGAGAAGTGCAAATATAACGTGTTTTCATTACATTACAGTCAGTAACAAGGAAACTGAGTGTTGACACATTTCTACGTGAAACAGGATGTGAGGTGGAAGTAATGTGGGGAAGTTCACTTGCTCCAATGTGATAAAAAGTTTCAAATGGGCTTTGCTGATGATATTTCACCTGCCCATGTTCTATAGTCTTGAAAATGAATCATCTCTAGCCACAGAGACACAAGTATTGAACCAGGGAAAAAAGTAAAAAGAATTATCTGCACCATACGTGACTGTTAGAAATGTTTTTAGTTTATCGAGAGCCAAAATGAATCATTTTTTTGAAAGCTGCTCTCATCAATATTTTTATATCACATGACTGTGTGTAGTGTCAAGGTTGTCACTTGGGGTGACAAATCCACTGAAAGATTTCTTTAATTTCAAGGAGCTTTTTGTCGTCTTTTAGCTCATTGTTTTGGTTTTCTGGCCCGTAACACTCTCCTCATTAACCCTGTTTCTAGCCACAGAATGCAGGTCAACTCATCCGCGTTATTTTGTGTGATTTACAAATGGAATTGCCCACTCAGCCGTTAACAAACAGCAGTGACATATATTAGAGTGCTGATAATAATAATTGTATATAAAAAATAACTGCCAGGATATAATCAGATTTTTCAAATTGTGGTTGTATGAGGCACATATCTATGTAATATTTTCCCCGCTTTCCATTGCTATCAGACAGCCCTTTCTGACAGGAACTGTAGCTGTTATCTGTGCTCTCTTCAAAACCACCATAGTCCATTGATAAAAACAGTAATTTTACTTTGCAGAGTAGGAAAGTTGCTGGTCTATCTCTGCCTTTATTGGTTAGTTTGTTTATGCTATTGTGTGACTTTTGGTCCGAACGTGGCGTCCACAGCGGCACATTACTATTCCATTACTTAGCTTCTGTGCTGGTTATGGGGTTGGAGGAATATAGCTAATTTGGAAGATTGATAACATACTATGAAAGACGGCTTGGCTTGGCTCTTAAGTGGTTAGCTAACAACGTGTTTATACTTCCAAAAAACTTCTATAAAAATGAACTGCTTGGCAACCAGACTTGGCGTCTTATTGAGACAGGCCTTTATCTGTCAAAATGTGCAGCCACACCTGGTTAGTAAAAGGGACTGGGCCTTTAATTGGAACTAGGCTTTTAATTAACGTTTTACAGTAAATGGAATAGTACAGGGAGCTATAAATAGATATAAAAACTTCAAAAATAAATGAATAATGGACTATGTCGTTCCCAGTCCTTTCATGTTTTCATGTATAATAAAAGCTCTGATATACATACTGTGTAACCAAAGCTTCTAGCAGGTGAATGTAGTATGGAGCACGTTCTCAGGAGTTGGTGGAGACCAAAACAGAGCTAGAAGGAGAATAATATTGAACCCAATATTGGCTAATATGTGTATGAGCTGATAATGAATGTTTTGAGCATTGGCATTTTTATCAAGTGGGTGTACAGTGTTGTACGAAAAATTTGTTACCATGGTAAAATAATCATTGTTGTTGCATTACGGCATTAAAGAATAAGGCTGACATTATTCTGTATTTTTCTTATCATCAACAAATTCAACAATGCGTTAATCTGTCTCTCAGTGTTTTTGCCTTCCTAGCCAGTCTATGACACTCAGCCTCAGGTCCTTTCACTGCTCCTGAAGATGTAAATCTTTCAACATGACTCACAAAGATACAGTTCCAAACACATGGGCACTTAATTATTTCCTAAGCATGAGTCAAACACGAGTAAATTGTTTAGAGCTGTTTTCAGCTGCGAATAAATGCAAATTCAGTGCACTAGTAAATAGTTACGACAGCTGAGCTTTGGATTAGCTCAAAATAAAGTGGCCATGTTCCTGGTAATGTCAGCTGGTACAGCAGTGTAGTATATTAATGTGTTTTTAGACATGCTAGTGACATGGCTGAATGGATGGCAGTGTCTGCCCACTACTTTGGTCTACATCTAAATATCTCAACAACTACTACATGGTCCCATGAAATTTATAAAGACATTAATGGTCCTTAAAGGGTGTAACCTACTGACTTTAGTCTAGTGCCACTAGTAGGTCAGTTTTCAATTACCCTGTGAAATTTGGCACAAACATTTATGGTCCCCAGAAAATATATCCCAATCACTGACTTTTCCTCTAGTGCCACTGTAAGGTCAGATTTTAATGGCTTATGACTAATTAGTTTTAAACAAATGACATTTCCATCAGCCACAGTTATACTTTCTGTTTAGTGCTAATAAGCAAATGTTAGCATGCTTACATACAAACTAAGATGGTGATGATAAGTGTGACCTGTTTAGCGTTAGCATTTACCTCAAAGCAGCATTATTCTAAAGTACAACCTCACAGAGCCGCGGGACTTGAATTACTCATGAACTTGAAACTTAAGAAAAGGAGTGTGGATGGAGGATTATAACGGGCCGGGACAGCCCCAGAGAGACTTGCCCTTTTCTCTTTTTTTTCTTGCCAAAAGCAGAGTTATATGACTTTGTTAAACTGAGGGGTTTGCCCCCAGCGTTGACAAAAAGAGGTATGACATGAAACAGACTGTACATGCAGATCTTTGGGGGCGTTGGGTGTTTGTTGCTTTCCACACAACAACATATGAATGTAGGATTTAAACTCTAGTAGCAGCTGCATAGTTGGTTACTATTGTGTTCCCTCACTTGTCGCTGGATTTCCTCTCTTGCTTTTCAGTGTATAAAAAAAGTGTCTAGTTTTGTCTCTCTCTTCATCTGGTCCTGAACCCTTTTCCCCTTCCTCTTGCTGTGTGTGTAACCAGATATTGTGTCATGTAGATGCCTTAATGGCGCCTTAGAAATGCAACATGGCTGCTCATTTGATTTCTATTTCTGCAGAAATCGAATCAACAGTCATGTGGCCCACATTTCCTCTCATGAACTCCCTCAGTGGAATTGTAAAGGGCTCAGCTGAGTCAGTTTGTTATGGTCCCACCTTGTGTTTTAGACAATGTAATATAAGATAGACTAGGAGAGGTACGCTCCCACAGGGAGGATCTAATTTACAGCAGCATTGTCTCTCATTAGCACCCACACCATCCCTCCAATCACTACTACAATCTGAAACAAATGATTCAGACTGACGCAGCAGAGGTGTCTTTTTCCATTTGCATTGTTTCAGTGTTGATGACTGTGTTTTCGGTCGGAACTGACACGCTGTGCTCTCATAGAGCTCATATGGAAAGACAAAACGGAGTGATGACACCTAAAAACGTGAAAAAAATGGAACAGGGATATACCATGTATAGACAGGAAGCAAGAAATACAGTGCACACACACACACACACACACACACACACGTGTACTTTGTTCGTAAAAGGAAAACTAGAGCGCCGACAGCTGGCTTGGTTGTCACGGTGTCCTCATTTCAAAAAAAGCCTAAAGGAAACACGTTAAGTAACTCAGAGGTCCCTATGCACACACACACACACACACACACACACACACACACACACACAAACACACGCGTGCATAGATGCAAACATAACAAAAGACTGAGTCAACTCGTTTTTCCTTTTGTCATCAGTAGCAGGGAATCCTACCCGGCTGTTAAAGGCTTAAAGGAAAATGGGCTGCATCTCCACCCAGTCACCTGACACACATTACACTCTTGGATATAGGTGTACGTAGAGTAATGTCATTTTTATCTATAAATATATAACGCAAGATTAACAAACATTAATGAAGACAAACACTTCTAAACTGTCAATCACAATTCTCTGACACAAATAGGGAAGCACACTTGCTAGGGCTACAGGCCTACAGTCATCACTGCTATTAAAGTGTCCTTCATGACAGGAACTAAGAGAACTGAGTTCATCAGGTCAGGTAGAATGCTGGTAAATGGCAAGCCTGTAAAATAAGTAATGAGAAGAGGAAGTTTATAGTATATTTTATTAGTATATTTTAAGATGTTCTGCATTGACGTGATCAGTTTGACATGACTTGTTTTCTCACAGCTTCACACCTCTGTATCAGGCACTGTCAGTTTAACAGTTAAGTTTCTACTATGCACACAATTACACAAGTTTTAATTTTGCTCATGTCTTTTCTCTCATTCTGTTGTCTTGTAGCACCTGGCCAAAGGGGTTCATTACCGCTGGGGATTCTTTGCACCTAGTGGTCCTGCGTTGGATGAAATAAGGGACATGGTGGATGCAGGACAGGTACAGTGCCAGATTTATTCTTTAAAGTGTTAAGGCGACTGACCACAGACTACCTTTCGTTTCCGCCAGTCTGTTTATTATTGTGTGCACATCAGGGCTGGCAATGCTGTAACACTCCCACATTTGTGGCTTGCAACATCGGTTTCAGACACTGGGTCACACTAACCAAACAAAGGTAGAATATGAGCTTAGTTTCCTCAACTTTGTTCAACGGCTGTGGCCATGCAACAGCAGCAGGATCGATACATGTCTCCAAATTGAGCGCCAGGCTGTGCACTTTTTATCCACCAGAAAAAAACACCATCTATACCAAGCCCCCCAACCTCATTGGCGAAGGGCTTCCCCACATCATTACTCTGAATTAAACCTATAGTGGACATTTTATTGAACCTGTAGCATGATAAATAACATTATGATATAGTATGCAGTTCAGCTGAGGGTTGTTTCATACTCTATGCAGATAACACCCCTCTATCTTTCTCACTTGCACTGTATCATTGAAGGAAATTGCAACAGATAACTGCTTTCCTCACAGTAGTTTAGAAACAAGAAACAAGTATGACCTCTGCCTCCCTCTATGTGCTCTCTATCAGATCCGGGCAGTGGTGGAGGAGACTTTCAGCTTCTCCCAGGTTCCTCAGGCCTTCGAGAAGGTGGAGAAAGGTCATGCTCGTGGAAAGACGGTGGTCCAGATCAGTAAAGGGGGAGAGGACTTATAGCACTAACTCTTTACATTTTCAATAAACAAACTGAAACTGATTTGAATGCAAAGTCTCAGCCTATTGTATCCAAAGCTGCAACCAAGGTACAAAAACAAGGGTTTCTGTTATAGCTTTTCATTTGTTTGGGTTGTGTAGCAGAAACGTGTATGTAAACACTACAGCTGCTGGTATATGCTTTACAGTGTTTAGCATTTTTATACTGTCTTGAAAAATAAAATAGCGTTGTCAAATTAAAGGGATGTAAAAGTTTTTTTTCCACATACACTCAGTTGCCAGTTTATTAGGTACACCTAGCCAAAACTAATGCAGTCTTACAAAACAGCCCTTCAGTAAATCTCAACATCATGAAGGTTATGATGTTCAGTTTTTCTTAAAACTGTTTTCAAGAGGTGTTGATTTAAGTGTTACTCTTTCATAAAGTATATTTGTATACAGATAATGATAAACTTGATAACCTCCAGTGAACATAGCTGCCGTTTCTGCCTGGTATCATATTTCTTACATTTAAGAACAAGCTTGTGTGGTTACAGTTTGCCCTCCTTAGTGTAAATGTGTGTTCGGCTTTGTGTGACTATCATGATAAAATGAAGGCTCCATAAATAGGGGCTTAAAGGGACAGTTCACCCCAGAATCATAAATATATATTATTCCTCTTACCTAGAGTGCTATTTTTGAGTCTAGATTGTTTTGGTGTAAGTTGCTGAGTGTTGGAGATATTGGCCATAGCAGGGGCGTAAATACAGACACTGGGGTCCGTGGGATGGAGGGGCCTGATTACCAGCTGGAAATATGCCCATGTTTGAATTTGAATTTTGTTAGCACACAAGATGTGATTAAAACAAGTATATAAAAATTAACTTCGAAGGGGCTTATGGTGAAAACCTCCTCTCTATAATTTGAAGTCTGTTCTAATACAAATAGTATTTATCAACTAAACATGAGGATATAATGGACACAACAAGTAGTTATAATAACCATAAATGAAACAGACACATACACATAACATAAACTGTTCAAAAATGGCGCGATTTTTTAATATATGCCCTCAAAAAGGCAAACACATCTCCACGATGGTTTTCTGTTTTTGTAAAATGGTATCAATCTATAACAAAATTATATGCTTATTCTATATAAACTATTGAAAAACTATAACTATTAAAAACATTTAACTAATAATTTCATATTTTCTTTTGTAGTTTATATCATATACAGATATGTAATAATGATTGCTGGGCAATATGTATGTTGATGTGCAATATCAAGTCGCTGTTTAATCACGTAATGAGACGATTCGATTCGCAGTAGCTAGTTTAGGTGCAAAATCTTTCAAGACTGACAAGCTGGGTGCATCTGCAAATGCTTTTCTGTTAAAACCAGCAGTAAGACACACTGATGGTAAAATGTATACATACGCCTCAAACTGTGTGTGTGTATGTGGCTCACAACTAGTAACTAGGGCACACTAGGGCCCATCATAATGGCGTGCACTGGGGCCTATCTTAACTACCTTACGCCACTGGGCCATAGAGATGTCTGCCTTCTTTCTCCAGTATAATGGAATGGCACTCAGCTTGTGGTGCTCAAAGTGGCAAAAAATACATTTGAACAATTTAACATTAATGTCTAGTGTGTAAGTGTGCATCTAACTGTGTGGAATAGTGGTGCAGTGGTTAGTGCTGTCGCCTTACAGCAAGAGGGTTTTGGGTTCTGGGTTTAAATCCAGGGGTCAACATGGGTGTTCTCTTGGTTCTCCATCTTCCTCCCACAGTCCAAAGACATGTAGATGTGGTTAACTGGTCTCTCTAAATTGCTCATAGGTGTGAATGTGAATGGTTGTTTGTCTCTATGTGTCAGCTCTGTCATAGTCTGGCGACCTTTGTACCCCGCCTCTCACCCAGTGTCAGCTGGGATAGGCTCCAGCCCCCCTGCAACCCTGTGCCAGGATAGCGATTCCAGATAATTAATGAAACTGCTCACCACAAGGTCTGTGGATTATCTTGAGTAACCGGGTCATAATTTCTAGAAAGAGACACTGCTGTTGAGTTTTTTAAATGTATTTTTTTGTCACTTTGAGCACCACAAGCTGAGTGCCATCTAGTTCTATTATATTTGAGAAAAGGGAGACGTCTCTATGAATGATATCTGCAACACTCGGCAACTCACACCAAAACAATCTAGACTGATAAATAGCTCTACAGGTAAGAGGAAAAATATGCATTTTTGATTCTGGGGTGAACTGTCCCTTTAATTTTAAAATGTGGTGGTCAATCATGTTATATTGTGCCAAAAATCTAAATATACATATAATCCACTATTGTATAGAAATAGGCAACTATTATAAAAACAATATATTAAAACACAGACAATGCTTTATTTTCTAAAAAATACAATAGAGAGAAAATCATTCTTATTTTCACGTGTAACAGTTTTCTCTTTAACATTCACATATTTACAGTCAACAGTGGGCAGCATTGTTATTGCAGTCCTGCTTTGAAATTTAAACTCAGATCTATACACTTAATGCTTATATACAACCTCATGCAGTAAAGTCCAGTTTGTGTAAAAAGTCCTAAACAGATATTAAAACTCTAAAATAGATTTTTTTTTCTTAGTCTACATACATCTTTGGAGTGTAGGCACATCGGACTTCATATAACAGCTGTCAATATACACTATACATTCATCTTTGCCAACATTATGATCAGAAAACAGACACTGGAACCATGCAGTAGAAAAGTACCATTAAGTAAAGGGAAGTATGCAGCATTGAAACAGGGCTGAGTTCTCACTACATGCAGTGAAAACAGAGAGAGGGGTGCCTGGAGTCTTTGGTATACAGTGTTTGAAATCAAGTGGCAAAAATAAGCTATGTATTTACGCTACTCATTCACTCAATTGACACTATGAGAAAAGTTATAAAGTTTATCCAGTTAATGGTAACCCTCCGCAAGAGGAGTAAACAAGAGTTAAAATACTACAAAGGAGTGCAGTGATCGCGCAAAACCCCCTACTGGACCCATCTCTGTGGTGTGGGCTCTACGGTGGAGCTGCATCACAGGGTGTGTGGCTAGTTGAGGTTCATCAGATCACAAGACTTCCAGGGTCCACCTTTGGTTCAGTTTTCTCTCATCATACGGGTTGAGGATAACCTGGTTCTTGTCATACTGATGACCACCTGAGAAGCAGAGACAATAAAACACAGTCAGTGTTTTTGCAAGATAAAACATTTTTAGACTGTTGACACCAACTGGTAATGTTGGTCATTGAAGGGATATTTCAGATCTTACAGGGTGGGGTTGTATCAGGTAGTAAACTAAAGTCATCTACTTACAGTAGATGCTGGCCAACACACACCCAGTTTGGAGAAGCAGACAGGAGCACTGACATGGAAGCTAAGCAAGCAGCAGCCCAATGTATTTTAGCTACTTAAAAAAGTCCCATCTTAAATTTACTCACTTACAGTGAGTTAACAAGAGGTTGTTAACTCAAGTAACGTCACCTATGTCTGTCGCGTTTCTCCCTCCTCTTTTCTCTCTGCCCTGTGTCTGTGTGCACTGATGAAGCACACAGCAGAGGAGAGAAAGGAGGAGTGACAGAAATGCAGCCGAGCAACAGGAAAACACAGTAAAGGGTCTCCAACTGAGCTCAAATGAAACAAGTGCACGTAAACTAGGTAAATAACATAAATATAGTATATATACTGTATACATATATATATATATATATATATATATATACATATATATATATTAAATATAGTATATTTCAGGGGTGTTGGGATCCTGTTGCTAGATGTAACACTTGATAGCAACTGGGATTGTTCTGCAGCAAATAAGTCAACATGAATGCATGGGGAAATGGAGGCGAGTGAATCGTCATCATTTAGAAATGAACTGCCAAAGAGGTATGAATATCATAATTTCTTTTTTTTCGAGACCTACTGCCTGCTTATCCAAAGTGGAGACAAGCCAACAGACATCTACTGTATGAAATACATTGACTTTGAATCCTAACACAGCCCCACTTCAAAAAAATCCAAACTACCACTTCAAGGAGTCAAAATAATAAAAGCCAGTTAATTTACACAAAATGCAGTGAAAGCAGCAACTTCTTGACAAAAGACAAAACAGAACTTTGTAAGGGTGTTATTGTGACTAGCCAGGGATTTTCCATCATTGCACCTCCTCAGTACACCAGCAGATGGAGCTGTTGGTTTAGGTCTGATTGAGACAAATATAAATACATGTTTGAAGTAAAGGCAGAGCTATCTGACCTTTGACCTCCAGGACCAGGTCAGGTTTGAGGTGGCAGTGCACTCGTCCATCTGGGGTGATGTTCCACAGGTTGTTGCCTTTGCCTCGCTCTGGGGTGACACAAAGCCTGCTGCCCTCCATTACCAATCCACCTGTGGTCTCCAGGCAACAGTCCTCAACCAGCTGGAGACAGAGAGAGCATGGTAGGTGAGGATGAAGATGCATTAGTAAGTATTAGTAAATGTTCTTGGTGCTTAGAATCCACTTTAACCAGTCTTAAGTAAGAGCTAAAAACACATGACAAAGCTCTCACAGGGTACATGCCTCTGATGCCTCTGCCTTTGCTGACACAATCGCTTTGATGAGATATTTTGTAATAGCAAGTATTTAAAAACATCAGCATCAATATACACTGTGATAGATAATGTTATGGGATAGATGTGCATATTTTTTTCATTTGAAGTAAGTTCAATAGCAAAACTATAAAAAAAACTTGCAATGTAAAGGAATTATTTAAAAATTATTGTGAATAATTTAAAAAATTAGCACAAGATGTTGCCCCACTTCTTAACTACACTGAAACCTGTTCACAAGTTTGAGATAGCCTGCTCACTAACAGACAACATATGGACATAAAATCATAACCTTTTTGGCAGAGGTGACCAGTGGAATGAATTAAGTCCATTGGGAATACATGTTTTTTCCTGCTTTGCATATTGTCTTGATCACACCCTTGTTTACAGGTACACACCTTAAATAACTGTGCCAGAGGGTAGAGTGTTTTTCTCTACAGCCATCTCTCAAACTACTGAAACAGCTCCTGCAGGAAATTAACAGCTGTTTCCAAATAAACACACTTCTTGTGCAAATTAGTTTTAGGGCTCAGACTGTATGTGGCACGAACACTGCTTACTGAAAGTTGAGTGAGTGCAACCACAAGACTGTCAGAGAGCAAAATCCTAATCATAATAAGCAAATATTAGACTTTTAAGGCCCTACTACAAGTATTTGTAAATAAAACACATCTGTATATTCTGAGGGCTCTGTTTGAAGAAATGTTATGACTATGAGCTATAAAAAGATGGCCTTGTTCACTTAAAGGAATACTTCACCCCCCAAATAACTAGTTGTATATCGGTTACTCACCCTGTTTTTTACTGAATTCATAAAGAAAACTTTGTTTTACGTGCATGCCTCCAGTGAATGAAGAGTCCAAAAATGGAGAAGAGTCTTGATGATTTGAAGTTACAGGCCACCGTGACAACAGAAAAACTATATCAAATCATCTGTTTACAAACTCTCACATAACTCGTTGATCCTGTGATATGCTCAGTACTTCCCAAACAAACACCCCTTTTCTAAGGAAACTGAACCAAAAGTGAAAGTTATCTATGCTCTCTTTACAGCCAGACTCCATTTACAAAAGTAGTAATTTTACCTCACTGAACACAGGAGCTGCTGCTCTACTGCTGCCTCAATCATGCATGTTTGTTTTGAGACTTGGATTATACTGCACAAGTTGTGAGAGTGTGGTGACAGATGTTTTGATGTAGTATTGCTGTTGATAAATGACTTCTTTTACTTCAATTCATCAAGAATGACCTCAGCTTTTGGATTCTTCGTTCACCATAGAGGCATGCGAGAGAAAAACGCTTTCTTTACAAAGTCAATGCAACACTGGGTGAGTTATTGATATGCAAGTGGTCATTCATTCATTCATTTTCCATAACCACTTATCCTGTTGGGGGTTGCAGGGGGGCTGGAGCCTATCCCAGCTGACATTGGGCCAGAGGCAGGTACACCCTGGACAGGTCGCCAGACTATCACAGGGCTGACACATAGCGACAGACAACCATTCATGCGTACATATACACCTACGGGCAATTTAGAGTCACCAGTTAACCTGCATGTCTTTGGACTGTGGGAGGAAGCTGTAGAACCCGGAGAAAACCCATGCTAACACAGGGAGAACATGCAAACTCCACAGAGAAGGGCTCCCCCACCCTGGTGTTTGAACCAGGAACCCTCTTGCTGTGATGTGACAATGCTAACCACTGCACCACCGTGCCGCCACAAGTAGTCATTTGGGCGGTGAAGTATTCCTTTAATACTTTGGTAGGTCTTGTACTGCAGTTTTGTACCTTGCAGGTAAGCTGCCCATCCCGATAGAGCCAGACCTGCTCTAACCCTCCCGTCTCCTCCACAGCCTGAATCCTCATCAGCTTGATGTCATCCAACGTTCCTGTCAGGGACATCACACATCCCGTCTCCATGTTCCGCAGACGGAAGTACATCTGCTTCTGTTGGAGAGAAACCACAAAACCACGTGATTCATAAATACATGGAGGAGTAATTTATAACTAGATGTGACTTGTTTTATTGATCAGACTTGATTAACGTGACAGGGTTTTATTTGATATTTTACGTGTCATATATTCCTCATTTATAGAAACACTAACTTGATGCACAAGACTAACTCCTCCCTCCCTCCCTCCATACCTGGAGTAATGGACGTAGGGATCCTATTTGCTGCCAGCCGCTGAACTCCCAGAAATCACCCACTTCACTTGGCTGGAGGAGCAGCTGTCGACCACGGTAGTTACTCTCTTCATACAACACCCACCTGTGGAGAGGACAGCCATGTATATTAGTTCGGCTTCACAAATGTGCATAGTAAAATATGGGACAATGTAAAAAGCTGAGCTTTGTGATTTACAGTCTGACATATCTTACTGACTTGGTGGCTCTCTCACATCTTTTACGTTTGCTGCTCTTTATGGAAACATATCCAGTGCTAACATCATGTAAGGGAGCTGCGTGTGTTCGTGTCAAACCTTTTGCAGTAATATGAATATTTAAATATTTTTCCATGTATCTGTTTGCATTTCATCAACATTTCTGTGGTTAAATGTGAGGAACTTATGTAAAAACTTTGCTAATTTAACTATGTTTTACTAAACAAATTTAAGGTAAACTCGTACACGTACATACAACTGAAGAGTTAATGTAATAGAAAATCAGCATGTGTTACATTGTTATTCCAAATGCTAAAATGTACACATACGAAAGTGTTTTAAAACAACTTTAATGTAACAAGAAAACATTAATAACTTTTGTTGTGTTTGTGTATTTTATGATCTGTCAATAAAGTTGGGATTAATAGCAGGTTTTGACTGCGTTTTGTCCGCTAGTGATGTCGTTACTAATTTATTTCAATTTAGATAACAGACCATTTCTTCAAAGACACAAAAAAGATGAATAGTGGAAATGTTTAAATGGCGACATACATTCCTCCCTCCACCACCAGGGAGCGTGTGCGTGTGTCGAGGCCTGCCTGCAGCAGGTTCACAGCTCCGTTTCTCAGCACCGCTCTGCGACCTCTGCAGCCGACCTTACTGAACAAGACGATGGAGGGCAGAGAGAACTCCTGAACAAGAAAACCAGAGATTACAATTTATTATTAGTCTCAATCACAGTGAGTTACAATAATTCCTTTATCACCAACAATACAGAGTGAGCATCATAATACACCCAAATATACCTTTTCATACAAGCAGTACAGGCAATACTCACATGTCCGGCAGTCTGTATGGAGCGAATGGTGGACTCTGAGGACAGGAAGCCCATGGTCTCTGCGTTGGGGTATTCTCCTTCCTCCAACACATACATATTCTCTGTGAACTGAGCTCCTTCATACGCTACCCAGCTGACACAGAATGACACACACAAGAACACACACGTTAATGTTGATTTAGAGTCCAAATGTCATCGTTATGAATGAAGCTTTGGTACAGCCCGAGTAAGGTTGTTTGTTAATGTCTGTGCCCAAACTGTTGCTTAGTTTATTCAGTGTGTTTCAAAAGGTCTTGCTAGCACCAACAGCTGTTAAAGTTCTCCAGCTAATGAGAAGCAGTGGAACTAAAATGTGTAAATGAACTTAAAAAAAGGTGTTCAACTGGGAAAAGTACTTTTTTAGTTTGGTGCTAAATAAATGCAGCATTCATTCTTCATGTCAAATCTCATACCCAGAATGCCACTGACAGTTTCAGTCTGTATTTGGTGCCAGTTCAGTTGCGCCTACCTGCCAGCCAGCACTTTACAGGACTTTGGAACGAAGTCGTCATCCAGAGCTGATGCGCTGTCCTCCAGAGAAACCAGCCTCCCCTGGAAGTCTGGCTCAGAATACAGCTGCATCTAGAGCACATGTAAAAACAAGGCTTAGCATCACAACCACAACAGACTACCAAGATGGCTGAGGAAAAATGGGTGACTCTGATGATACCTTGAATTTTGTTGTTCCCATCAGTGTGTCCTGTAAGACAGACATGAGGAAGGTTTTACCATGAGCTTTGTACTAACAGAGTTCTTAGATTTGCTCCAAAAGCTTAAATTAAAAATGACATTTCCTTAAAACATCACAAAGGCAGACACAATTTCCCATGTGAAAACACCTGATGAGCTACATCCTGTTTTTAACTGATCCTACACATCATCTCTTACATGGAAGACCGGCTGTATGGATGAGATCATGTAGTTCTGGGCTCCCCAGTCCTCTGGGCTTGCATACAGGCCTCTCTCCAGCACATAGAGCTCTCCGCTGAATCCAGGCTTCTCAAACGCCACCCACCTACCAGAGACACAAAGAGAATATCCTATGATGCAAACACCTCATTTATTAGAGACAGATACAGGTAAAGCTGTCTCTCTGTAGTCTGATTGGCTCTCTGATTAAATCACAGACTTGGACTTTATGCTACCATCGTAAAAAGAGTAAGTCCACACTTTAAAGAGGTTGTAAAACGATTCAGCTGGTGGGGCCGATGTACAGCAAACAGTACAACATTACATAAGATGTTGATAAAAGTTAAACAAACTCACTCAGCTGAAAACGTGCATCTGGCTGACTGACAAAAATCTGTTAACTGAAAACGTGCATGTTTTAAAGTTATTATTAAATACAAATAACTGACATAAAATGTGTGTAAATCATTGTGGAACTTCTTTTGAAACAGTTAGCTACTTAACTACAATGTCACAAACTGCACAGTATACACTCTACCTGGATCAAGGCCTTCCTTTTTTTTTTTTTTTTTCCTGAAACTTCAAAAAGAAGCTTGCGATTTCCAGTTACTGTTTGTAAAAATGCTTGCCAGTGAAAGTGAAAGTAAAAAGCCATCCCCAAATTCATTCTCGTTTTGGAATGAGCTTTGTCCGCTTGGTGTTTCACTACTAAACTTGGACTTTTTTGCTACTGTGTGTACCCTTTTTGTAGCTACCTCTTGGATGCATGCTATTTAAAGTCTGGCTTCTGTTCGCTACCTGCTCGCTGTGCAAAGGAACGTCCTGACCACAGAAAATAAGATGAAAATAAGAAAATACAAGCAGAGGGCAGAATCTCTGCAAATTAATACACCACTAATTCAGTTGAAATCCTTGCCCTCAAGATACAGAAGCTTGTTTTCGTCCTTTGTCAAAGGTGACGTATCAATTACCCTAATGGATCAGTCACACGAGATTATTCATAACTGTTCTCTAGGGCTGTGTGTGTGGAAATGTTTGTGTGTACAGTGACAGAACACTTAGTCATGTATGGACAGTGAAGTACACACCCTAACTCTAAAAGGGCGTGTGTGGACAACGCAGAGTCAAAAGGTTTCCCTCCTTCATTGTGAACTTCTCTTGGTTTGTTTTTTTTCTTGTTTGTTTGTTTTTTTAACAGAGACTGTTTGACTTACACTCCACCCATGATGTTGACGGACTGAGTTTTGCAACCGTGGCCGATGTCCTCCAAGCTCGGGACGGGACCCAGCAAGTCCGCATGGAGCCCCAGTTCATTAAAGTGGCATTCGCTGAACAGTTTAGCATGAGGGGACAGGAAATCCTAGGAAAGACAATACAGTGAAATCATTACAAAGTAAAAAGCAACTTTTCAACTGTTTCAAATCCTCACTGTCCAAAAAAACTCAGTCACACAGGAAACAAAGTCTTTATGTTTCATCAAGCATCGACAGGGGCAGAGCGGGCACTTCTGAAAGGTGGAGCGCAGACTCACCAAAGCAATCAAAGCTTGGTGCCAAAGATGGAAACAAGATCAAACAAGAAATCTTGCAGATTACCCTTTTAATGTGTCAATAATATTGCAGGTAATACTTACTGAGCACACGGGGCGAAGAGAAAGGAGCCCATCCTCAGATCCTCCCCAGTCACTGCAGTGAGGATACTCCCCCTCCTCCAGGATGTACTGCTGGCCTTCAAAGTCTGCTTCTTGATAGCCTACCCAGCTGCGAGGACAAAACAAAGAAATATCACTAAAATTCCACAACTTTCTTGAGTCATCCACTGAAATCTGAAAACACACCTTTGTTTTGCACATGTAGTGGCGGATTTACTTTCACTTTGATCTTATTCGACTTTAAGAAGGCTGAATATCTTCATCTATTCACTCTAACAGATACTCACAGACCACTAAGTATCTTTATAGACCCCACTGTAGGCAATGTCTTCTTGCTCTCTTCTGGTTTGCCAGTTTTATCTTCTTCTGGTTCTACTTGCAAGTTGTACGTATCACTGTCGACCTCGATGCTCTCTCCGTCAAAGTTGGGCTTCTCAAACACTAAGGCCTACGAGGGAGGAGAGAGGAGTTGACTGATATCTGTCAATAAGGTACACAGGATACAAGTACAGACTGTAGAGCTGTCAATAGACAGGAGGTACGCACACACACACAAAAGTGTTTGGACACGCTCTTTACTTCTTTAAGCTTTCTCTTTGAGTTGTTTCTTGGAAATGTGCAGGGTGTTTCACTGGAACTATCACAAGGAGCTTTTGAGGAATGAGGAACTAAATGTAGTTTGATGGTCCCAGGTGTGAATACAAGCCTCTGCCATGGGGTAGTAGTTTCATTGAAAATAAATGTCCTTTTGAAACTCAGCAGACTGTCTACTATGGAGGCAAGAGCACTGGAATTTTCAGTCTGTCTTCACGTCTGCATGTTTACTTTTCATCCATTCATAACATGCAACTGAAATATGAGAGTCACGCTGCAGTAAACACAAAGAACAGCATGACTCTTCCTCACATGAGACTAATTTGTCTTCAGATGTAGCAGAGATACAGACAGGAATGCACAAGATGGGACTTAGTTCCTAGTTTAGTTCCTCCGGTTCCCTAGTTCCTGGAACATTTTGGTCAAACAGGGCTATTAGCAACCGCAACCCAAATCATGAAAATGATCAGCATATTTTTGGTAACTTACTGGATGAGTTTAAAACTACAGACACAAGTACTTAGGAAGTCCACAGTGAGTATCCAGTTTGACAAAGTGTTACAGTGACGTATTTAAACTTCTTGTTTTGTACAAGATGTCAAAAACCTAAAGATATTCAATTTAAGGTAATGTATGACAAGTAAGTTCTCACATTTGAAAACTAAAACTGGAGATTATTTGGTGTTTTTGCTTTAAAAAGGAATGAAATGATTTAATCAAATATCAGCCTGGCTGACAATTAATTCTAATCTAATCTATTTAATCTAATTATATTGCTGCAGCACTAGTTCTGCCTGCTTGACCAAAAATCTGAGCATGATGTTTGATCCCCATTGGGAGTTTTGAACATCATGTGAACTTATTGCTTCAGAGTGCTATGAAAAAATCAGCTAGAGGTCACCCTAGCTTTCATCACATCATATCTTGATTACTGTAGTCTGACACACAGGATGTAGCCTGCCATTGGCTACCTATTTCATTTTCTTACTCTTTCACTATCTGTGTGTTACTATTTTCAAAATTCTTGTCACCATGTGAAACCAGTCTTGCCTAGCCACACCTACCTCCACACTTCATTTTAGTGCTGTGTGTGAGACAACAACAGTGACTCAGAGCTAGCAACCTACAAGCTAAAATGTCTTAATACTTTATGTGGTCTTTTCTTTCGCAGGGATTTAGCCATTTTAAGGCCAGGGCTCACCTCGCCATGAGGAAATGTTCCCTCCTGACACTATTTATCAAGAGCACTGTTGCTGCATCCTGGGCTTAGTGCCACGAGAGACACTCAAATTGTTTTAGAGAAATAAAAATAACCCAGAGTGGTTTCACCCTTAATGCAGAACTATGACTATGAATCGTGTCTGGCTGTGCAAGACTATGACTACTCTCATACCTGGTGTAACATGACACTTCAATATGTTTAGTTTCTATAAACAGCACATATTGATAGATGCAACAAATGTAATGCAATGCAAAACACACCTTGAAATCATGAGGGTGTTCCACCTTTATTGGCCCCTGTAAAGAAGAGACACACATTTGTCAGACCAAAACACTTTAAAGAAATGACAGTACACTGCAAACATATATCATCTGTTTCATGTATTGTACCATTCGGAGGGGTCTGAAAGACCCAACAAAGGGCTCATGGAAACCCCAGGCCTGTGGGCAGGGATACTCCCCCACCTCTAACACTCCAACAAAACCTCCAAACCCTGGATTGGTGTACACCAGCCAGCTGCAGACACACAGAGACAGCACAGGAGAGAGAGTGAGAAAAAGAAAGGGAGGAGGCAAAGGGAGAGTAATAAACACTTAGTGACTTTTGTCTTCACAGTACTTTGTCTTATCTCATTAGATAATAAAGAGACTAAATGCAATACTGTATCTCTACACCAGTTGAAGAATCTAAGTCCTAACCATCAATAATCAACAGCAATTAAAACTGACAAGCACAAACTCAGCTCAGCATGCATTCCTTCACATACAAAAAACAGATGCTGCACACACACTCTTTCCCATACAGTCCTCAGCAAGCTTGCATCGTTGTAAGATTTAAAACTTCTACCTCGGCTGAAAGCACACTACTGTCGCAGCACCGCATCATAAGACATGCTTTAACTTCCGCATCTTGCACCAGGAGGAAGCATCACACTGTAGAAGTTATTGCTATTTCTAATAAAGTAAAAGCTCTGAGTACTTCTTTCATCTCTGCATTAGCTTAAAATCATGTGTGAACACCTTTTTAAACTTGATTTCTCACCTAAAGAGCCAATCTCTAGAGCTATGGCTCGCCAGGCAATATCTTATTTGTCATTGTCTTTATGATTCTGGGAATGTGGGCTGTATAGCTCTGGATATTTCTCAACCTCAACAACTAGTCTCTCCTGCAACAGCAAGAGGCGAGGAGAGAAGTCGAGCTACTTTGGGGGCCTGAATGTGTGAGCAGGGAGTGAATGAAAAGGGGATGTACATAGAAAACAATAGGGTCAGCTGATTTTGATGCACATTCCACAGCGGTGTGTTTTGACCTTTGGTAGCAGGTTGCCAGTAAGAATGAAACTGAAAGATGTTTGCATAATGCAAAAAAAACCCCTTCATATATATTCCCCAAATGAGTGAGCCTTTGGCTGTCAGCTGAACTTACACTCCGGAATGAACCTTAATGGAGCCAGTAGTCAGTGGGATCCCATAGGAGCCAACCTCTACAGTTTCGTCACAGTAGGTTGAAACCCTGCCCAACCCGTTTACCTCTGTAAACAGGTCAATTCGGGGTACACTATAGTCCTATAAAACACAAAATAAAAATGCCATTATGTGAGAATTTCGAGGCTGGGTAACTGAACATTTGATTTTTTAATGCCAACACATTATGAAAGTGTCTGAATAAGCAATATTTTTTTAAAAACTGAATTCGGAGTAATACACTAGACAGTTACAGGTACAGATACTAGACAGTTTTTAATAGTCATGCCACATTTATTTTGGGTCAATACCAAAAAAGTATTGAGGTTTGATATCTGGCCCTCTTTACACAGGAATCATATGAAGAGGAAAACAACACAACAGGACAAACAATAACATGGATGCAGTGTGACAGTCTGACAAATCGTCAGGTTTACTTACTCTAACTACCAATCGAATAGAACCTATGACCAAAGGCGCTGTTGGTATAGGCTGACCCATCTGGTCTAGTGTCGTCGGAGTTCCTTCCTCTGCCCACATATTCACTATGTGCTCTGTAGGACCTTCCTCAAGGGCGATAATACGACCCTGGAAGCCAGGTTTTTCATAGAGGAGCCAGCTACAGGAAAAGAGAACTGTATCATTACATCATTACTTTACCTGGATAGTCATTTAGAATATATTGTATCAGCTGGTTTTGCAAAGACCCGTACCACCCTCTGATGACTCTGACTGAGATGACAGGTGACAGCTTCATTGTGGTGGCATCCTCTACATCACGGTAGAGTTCAAACTCCTGCCCTCCAAACTGAGCATGTTCATGTATGACAATCTGGATGAGGACATTGACATTCATTAAATATAGAGCAGCAAACAGTGTATTACTGACAAAAAAGAAAATACATAACATTTAATCATACCTTTCCAGGCCTTTTGTGGAACCCTCTTATTGCTGGTATCTGAAAGAAAATATAATATTTTGATTATGAACTTGAACCCATGCTTTAAAAAAAGGACTTCAGTCCTCCAGACAGTAAAGCTAACTTTATCTGTTAGCCTCCTTAGAGCCGAACCATTTATGCAAATGAGAAATATTCTTATCGCCAACTTATCATGCTACATATATGTTCATTTGAACTGATTTTAAACTGAATGTTATTTAACACCATTCTTTATAAACCAAAAGGACACTTACAACACACTTATTTTTTTCACATAACTGTGAATGGGTGTCTTTGGTCAAGTTAGCATTTGTACTGCTAGCACCTGCACTAACATCTGTCTATTACTTTTAGCTAACTGTTTGGACCTCTTTGCTTGTTTTCACTCATTTAAGCACAAATTTAGCTAACTCAAAATGTGGATATATTTTTGAAATACATTTTAATTTCTATTTCATCAAATTAGTTGAGCCACTCTAAAATCTTTCAATGTGTCAAACAGGTCAAGTACCCCCTGTTTGAAAATCACTGAGTGAGACGTAAGATTTGTTAGTTGACCAGAAAGGTCATTAGATTTCATTGGTTGCAGAAAAAAAAAAAAGCTGGTACCTGCGTTTATTACACAGGCTAGTTAATCACATGTCAGGCAGGAAATCCAAAGTGTGGGATCATTTTGAGAAGGTGAAAGACAAACCCAAGGTGATATGTAAACTCTGCAGGCACACATTTGACTCATTATTCATCGACTACAAACATGATGTATCATCTGAAACATAGAAGTAGCTACATGCCCATTAGCCACTTAGCACAATCATTACTGCTTTGCCGACAGCGTAATTAACAGTGTGTGACGTGCACTTGTAGATAAAATATAGGGCTATATCAATTAAGGTTCATTATTATGATTTTGTATTTCTCTGTAAAGTACACACAATGTTAACAATGTTACTTCTACTATTCTTTCTCAGACCTTGAACTCAAACCATTGTGTTGCCCCGCCCAAATATATCATTTAATAATTAAATCAATATTGTAAACATAGTCGACTTTTGGCCCTAAATGACAACTACTGGTTGACTAGGAAAATTCTTAGTCGGGGGCAGCCCTAGAGGAAACCAGAATAACTGTATTGTAATGCCAGGGTCTAAAGGAAGAGAAATGAACCCTTGCCATACAGTAGATATTATAACCACACTGTGTTTATCCAACACAAACATGCTTTTTGCATAGTCCTTCTTTATTTGCCTACTGATGCAAATGTCTTAATGTGACGTGACAGTTGAGCTTCAGTTGATCTTCAGTTGATCTTGGCAAAGATTCCCTGTTCAAAATTCCAGACAGAGGACATGTTCCTTTGTCCTGTCCTCACTTGCAAATGATTCACAACTTTGTTGCAACAGCACCACAAAACAAAAGAACAGGATATGAGCTGGGACATATCACTGTGGAACTAAACTAGGACTTATCAATCCTTTGTGTGAAAGTCTAGTAGGTCAGAGCCCATTCAGGCTTTAGGCTGTTATATATTTTTGCCAAAGACTGTTTTAATAATTAATTGAACTGAAACAATAATTACTGAAGCTTATCATTTAAAATATTGAAATTCTTACCTTAGGTGTAGAAGCAGTAAGTCGATTTCGAGAACTCTGCTGGGTGTTGCTGCTGGTTGGAGGCAGTCCTGCAGGGCCCTTCAGACTCACATCCACATTTGGTACTCCTGCTGTTGAGACCTGGTCCATCACAGCATCATCAGGGCTCAGTTTAGTTTCAGCCATCTGTGTAGAGCCCCGGGAGGCCTCAGACTTTGATTTGCTCTTCTTGAGGTATTTCTCTAAATGATCAGGCAGCTTTATGTCAGAGAAGGAGGGCAGAGAAGGAGGAGGAGAGGAGGAGCTGATTGCTGACTCAGTAACTGTACTTATACCACCACTTACAAGTGGGCCTTGATCTATACCTTCCACACCCTTCTTATCTGCTTCAGAGGCAGGCAGAGGTGAATCAACAGCTCCCTGCTTTCCAAGCGATGGCAGGCCCTGCTGTTGGTTAGGAAGTGTGCTATTGGAGGCGGAGGTAGCTTCCTTTTTGTTCTTCCTGGAGGACCGAGGGGAGCTCAGTAGGCTGGAGAGGATGGACATCCTTTCAAGTCGTGACGTCAGTTTTCCAGGCTCTTCTCCATTGTTTTGTCCCTCTTCTTTTCCTGCTTCAATATTTGTCCCCTCATTGGCTTCATCTTTTACTTCCACCTCATCAAGTGATTTCATTTCATCTGTAAATGTGTGCATGACTTTATCTTGTGCATGTCTTTCCAGGGTCCGTCCTTCCCTATTAGCTGCTTTTTGTTTAATTACCATAGCTGGAGAAGGATCCTTAAAACATCTGCTGTTTTTCCTTAGGCCGAACTTGAATTCCTCTGGATCAAACGCTTTCTCAAAGCGGTCCTCCCTGATGGACGGCATGGCAAAAGGTGGAGATGGGGACTTTTTCCGAATATGCTTTTTAGGAGGTAGTGCGAACGGAATGCTTCCCTCCTTAATGCTCCTGATAAAATCATCAATGTCATCAGGCTCAAGAGATTGATCCTCACTGGCTGAGGCTTTTAGTCTTCTTTTGTGCTCCTTCTTCTTAGGTTTTTGATGCTCCACATCTAACCAACTAGATGGAGATGGCTCTACTGTTGCAGACAGAGACGAACTGCCATTGAGCGTTGGCTTTGCAGGCTTTTGTAGATCATTAAGGTTTATAATGATTTTCTCTTCTCTTATAGTCTGTGGTTCCTGTTTCAAACTGCTTTCTGTTTTGGTTGTCTCTTTGGTGTCTTCATCATTCTTCAGAGCATCAGCGCTATTAAGTACTTTGTCTGAAACAACAGTGGGCTCTTCTTTTTCTTCTCCAACTTTTTTGCCAGATGCATCATCTACGGGAATGCATTCTGACTCTTGCTTGGCATCTATCTTTGATGCCTTCATCTGCTGATCCTCCAGTTTTGTTACTGTTATTGCATCTACCTCTTTAAGTTCTTTCTTTTTCTTTTGTTTCTTATCAGTCTTACTGGCTTCTTTCTCAGTTGCAATTACAACTGGGTCAGCAGTTGGGGCTTTGAGATCTTTGGGTTGATCTGTGTTTTTCTCTGGTTTCTTAATCTCCACAGGTTCATCTATAATAATAGAGGGCTTCTTGTCCTTTAGGGTGCTTACTTCAGAGTCAGCATTCTCAATTACAATTCGATTCACCAAACTCTTTATTTGTGAATCCTTTGTTTTAGTCTTAACTTTAGTGTCATCAGAACTCTGAGTTTTGGTGCTTACATTTTGGTCTTGAATTTGGCTTTCTGATTGCTTCTTTGGAGCTTCTGTTCTCGTTGGTGTCTGATTTGCCAAAGTCTTTACTGAGGAATCCTTTGTTTTAATCTTTTTCTTGATATCTTCAGAACTCTGAGTTTTGGGACTCACAACTTTTGGTTCTTCAATTTGGCTTTCTGATTGCTTCTTTTGAGCTTCTGTTCTCACTGGAGTCTCATTCACCAAACTCTTTACTGGTGAATCCTCTGATTTAGTCTTTTTCTTGATATCTTCAGCCCTCTGAGTTTTAGGACTTACAACTTTTGGTTCTTGAATCTGGCTTTCTAATTGCTTCTTTGGGGCATCTGTTTTCACTGGTGTCTCATTCGCCAAACTCTTTACTGATGAATCCTTTGCTTTAGTCTTTTCCTTGATATCTTCAGCACTCTGAGTTTTGGGACTTACAACTTTTGGTCCTTGAATTTGGCTTTCTGATTGCTTCTTTGGAGCTTCTGTTCTCACTGGTGTCTCATTTGCCAAACTCTTTACTGATGAGTCCTCTGGTTTAGTCTTTTTCTTATTATCCTCAGCCCTCTGAGTTTTGGGAGTTACAACTTTTGGTTCTTGAAACTGGCTTTCTAATTGCTCCTTTTGAGCATCTGTTTTCACTGGTGTCTCATTCGCCAAACTCTTTACTGATGAATCCTTTGGTTTTGTCTTTTCCTTAATATCTTCAGCACTTTGAGTTTTGGTGCTTACATCCTTAAGATCTTGAATTTCTGATTGCTTCTTTGAAGCTTGTGTTCTTTCTGCTTCCTGTTTAGGTCAGTTTGGATTCTGTTGATTTTATTGCATCTGGTTTTGTTATGTTCTCATGCTGATCCTCTTGGTTTCTTACTTCAGAGTTAGTATCCGCAGTTGTCACGTTCACCAAACTCTTGACTGATGAATCCTTTGTTTCAGTTTCCTCTTTAGCTCCCTCTGCAGACTGAGTTTTGGTGCTTACAACCTTTGGTTCTTGAATTTGGCCTTTTGGTATCTTCTCTGAAGCTTGTGTTCTTTCTGCTTCCTGTTTTAGGTCGGTATTTGAACGTTTGGATTCTGTTGATTTTATTGCATCTGGTTTTGTAATGCTCTCATGCTGATCTCTAACAACTATGGACTTCTGATCCTCTTGGTTTCTAACTTCAGAGGTAGCATCAGCAATTGTCACGTTAACCAAACTCTTAACTGATGAATCCTTTGTTTCAGTCTCCTCTTGAGCTCCCTCTGCATTCTGAGCTTTAGCACTTACAACCTTTGGTGCTTGAACTTGGCTTTCTGATTGCTTCTTTGAAGTTTCTGTTCTCACTGGTGTCTCAGTCACCAAACTCTTGACTGATGACTCCTTTGTTTCAGTCTTTTCCTTGATACCTTCAGCGCTCTGGCTTTTGGTGCTTACAACATTTGGTTCTTGAATTTGGCTGTCTGATTGCGTCTTTGGAGCTTCTGATGCCATTGCTATCTCAATCACCAAACTTTTAACTGATGAATCCTTTGTGTCAGTCTTTTCCTTGATACCTTCAGCACTTTTGGTACTCACAACCTTTGTCTCTTGAATCTCCGATATTTTCTCTGGGGCTTCTGTTTTTTGCAGTACCTGTTTTAGGTCAGTATTTGGACGTTTGGATTCTATTATTTTGCTTGTATCTGGTTTTGTTATGTTCTCAGGTTGATCTCTAACCATTACAGACTTTTTATCTTGTTGGTTGCTAACTTCACAGTTAGCGTTCGCTGTTGTTGTCTCACCCACCAAACTCTTAATTGATGAATCCTTTGTTTCTGTCTTGTCTTTAGCTCCCTCTGCACTCTGAGTTTTGACGCTGACACTCTTAAGTTCTTGAGTTTGGCTTTCTGGTATCTTCTCTGGAGCTTTTGTCGTTACTGTTTCCATTTCCCGTTTCTGGTCAGTATTTGGACGTTTGGATACTGCTGATTTACTTTTCTCTGGTTTGGTTATGTCCTCATGTTGATCTTTAACTGTTATGGACATCTGATCTTGTTGGATGCTATCTTCACTATTAGTGTTCATAGTTGCAGTCTCATTTACCAAACTCTTTATTGGTGAATCCTTTGTTTCAGTCCTCTCTTTAGCTCCATCAGCACTCTGAGTTTTGGTGCCGACAAACTTTTGTTCTTGAGTTTTGCTTTCTGATATCTTCTCTGGAGGCTCTATTTTTACCGTTTCCACTTCCTGTTTCAGGTCAATATCTGGACTTTTGGACTCTGTTGCTTTGTTTGTTTTCAGTATTGTTATATCCTCATGCTGATCTCTAACAATTAAAGACGTCTGGTCCTGTTTGATGCTAACTTCACTGTTAGCATTCATAATTGCAGTCTCATTCAAGACACTCTTTATTGATGAATCCTTTGTTTCAGTCTCCTTTTTAGTACCTACAGTACCCTGGGTTTCAATGCTTACTGGTTTTTGAGTTATATCTGTTTGTAAAACTTGGCTTTCTGTTGTCTTCTGTGGAGCTTTTTCTGTCTTAGGTTTCTGTTCTAGGTTAGCAATTTTAAATTTAGATTCTGCTGATCTATGAACCTCTGGTTTTTTAATGGTCTTTTCTTTGTCTGTCTTGTCGGTCTTCTGGTCCTTGTCGCTCTTAACCTCAGAGTCAGCAGTCTCATTTGAAATCGCATTCCGCAAATTCTTCATCAACAAATCCTTTGGTTCATTCTCCTCTTTAGTGGTTGTAATTGTAGTTTTAGAGCTCACAGCTTTTATTTCTGGAGTTTGACTCTTCTTTACATCAGCGCATTTGCCCCCCTGATTTGCTTCCTTATTCCTGACCTTCTCAGCATTGGTTAGAAGTACTTTGGGTTCCTGTTCATTTTTCACAGTTGATGTCTTCATCTCTTGATCTGTCTCACTCTCTGCATTCTCCTTTAAGATGATCTCACCCTCCTGCTTTGTATCAACCCCACTGGCTGTATTTTCAGGGAGTGCACTTCTTGCTTGCTCTGCCTTTATCTTCTTCTCTTCCAGGGCTTCCGAAACTGCCGTGTGTGGTCCTGCCTCCAAGTCAGGCTGCATACACTTCTCCTCTGATGATAGATTTGTTGGCATCTGCGTTTTTGTAATGTCTCTCTCAGCCCCATGCTTAGCAGTTATGCCCTTGAGCTCCTTTTTGCAACTGTTCTGTGAGTCAGTGCTTTCCGTCGCTGCGTCATTCAGCTTTTCATTTGGTTTTGAGTCTTTCTCCTGTCTTTCAGATTCTCCTGCCAGTAAAAGAGGCTCTTTGTCCAGCTGATTTTCAACATTCTTGGGCAATTCACAAACAGTCACAGCCTCTGTTTGAATGTCCAAAGCCTTTGCTGGTTTCCTGCCAGCCTCCTCTTTACTTTCCTTCTCTACTTCAGAATCTTTTGCTAAATCTATGCTTAATGTGGGCAATCTATCATTTTTAAGAATTGTATTTGTGGTTTGATCCTTCAGTAACACCTTTTGCTGCTCAGTGTTGGCCAGGTTAGTATCAGCAGCAATGGATGTGGCTGAAAGTACATCTTTTGGCTCAGTGTCTTGGTCTTTGGAGGCCAATTTAGCAGGAAGACTATTTCTGCTATTATGTTCCTTAGAAGTGACTTTATTTGTTTCTTTAAGTGAAACACTATCAGGCATGACACCATCCTTATCAGTGTGGGTCACTGTGTCACAGTGAGTGCTGTCAGTTACAACAGGTTTGGCTGACATATCAGTTACATCCTCATGAGGTGGTATTGTTTTCTGAGCCAGCACAGCAGAATCTGGCTCTGAAAGGTCTCTCTCCTGGATTAAATTTGGTTTTATGTTACTTATTAGCTGGTCTGTCACTAAAACGTCTTGTTCTTTTACTTCCTCTATACAAATCTTTGGTGAAGACGGTGCTTCCTTTTCCTGTTGGGTGTTGTCCCTTTGAATGTGAGATTTTGTAGGTGGACACTCAGCTTTTGTTTGTTGTTTGGTCTCATGCTGTCCTCCCTGGTATTCAGTGTCAGCATTATTTACAGGAGCAGCTGGTGACTCAGATGGACTTGCCTTGGCAACCTCACTGCTAGCCAGTACCTCAGCCCCTGAGCCTGTAACTGGTGTGACTTTTACTTGAGTATTTTCTGTAATTATCGCGTCATTGTTTTGCATTGGTTGGATTTTTGAAATCTCCTCAGTTGCAGGACTGGTTATGCTTTCCTCTGATTCCTTTGTCTCTTTTCCTTTGACTTTGTTTTCACTGGTACCAGACTGATTGTCTGTGAGTTTTATCTCATGCTCTTTGTCCTCTGAAGATTGAGACTTGGATTTAAATCCATCACCACTAGCATTGTCAGTAACAACTGCCTCCATGTTCTGATTTGAATCCTGTTTAGTTGTGGATGTGGTGGCAGATTTTTTAGTTGGTGAAAGTTTTCTGGGTTTTACTTTGCTGGAGCTTCTCTGACCCCTTGTAGGAAGCTTGCTTACAGGTGATGAAGGATCAGCTGAGTCCTTTACTGTACTTTTCTCCTGTTTGATGCTGTCGCCCTGTTTGGGGAGCCTCAATGAGACAGTTTTCCCTGCCTTGGTGGGAGGTGGAGAAACACTCAAGGTGGGTGTGTCACTCTCTTCATGGCTAATGCTTCTTTTAGATAGGGGTTTGGATGGTGTGGTTGACAGCATGCTTCCTGTTGAAACATACACACACACACAGCTTTAATATAACAACAACAACAACAGAATGATCTAAAATGACAAAACAACCCAATTGCCAGAATAAATGTTGGCATTGTATGATTCTGCAAACTGCAGATACATTACATTTGCCATTATTACGAGGCAGATATGTTTCAACAACACTGTGGTTAACATGTTGTTAGTGAAAACAACACTGGGCTAAAAAGTCGCTGGAGACGCAGCAATGACTCACTACAAAAACAATCAGTCTGCAGCTTGGCAGGTGTCTCGCCTAGATGACACGCCATCCACCATCGCCCACCAATGACAAGTCACCTCATACACTGCATCACTTCACGTTGAAACGTGATATGATACGAATGAAATGTGCAAATGTAACATATCTGTAGTTTGTAGAAATGTAAAATGCCAATATTTCGTTCTGGGGACTGAGCTGGACAAAAAAAATCCTTCCCTTAAAGTAGTGGTTTGACATTTTGGGAAAATTTGATTGATGCCAATTCTATTTGTGAGGCAAATATGAGGGTGGAGCCAGGAAATTGTTAGCTTATCTTAGCATCTTTTTAAACCTCAGATTAAACTGTGTCCACAAAGTTCATTTTTCAGTCTTTGTCATCAGAAGGGGGCACAGGATTTTGTTATAAAGACAGAGTAAACAGTCCTCGAACTGACTGATTTCTTGTCTAGTAAGCAGTGTGTTGCGCTGGTAATGTCTTACCTTTCTTGGGACTTTCGGGGGGCGGGGGTGATGTCTCACTACCAGGTGTCTCGCCAGGTGATACTTCTTGCTGCTCTGGACTCTGCTTCTGGACTGTCTTGGATTTGTCAGAATCTGTCTGACTAGATGTCACTTTCTTATAGTAGGTGCCACTTGTTTGAGTTATGTCATCGTTCTTCTTTCTTGTCGGAGACGAAATTGGCAACCGACTCTTTGGTGTCACGGTAGCATTATTCTCCAAGCGGTTTTGCCCTTGTTTTTTGACATCCACGCCCTCCTTGTCAGTTGGGTGTCCTGTTTTAATACTGCTCTCTTCTTGGTCTCTCTCCGAGCCATTTAACAGGTTAATAGAGTCACTGTCCTCATCTGGCTTTTCTTTAATAAGCTTTGTCCCTGTCTTGGGTGTTATTTTTGTGGGAGAAATGTCTCCTGACAGAGCTTTCCCTCCCTTGGCTTCTTCAAAACTTTGTTTCCTGCCAACTTTGGTTGCCGGTGATTTCAAAGCCTCTTTGGTTCTGGGTTGTTTCTGCAGTTTGGAAGTGACCACTGCATCACTCACTGATGTTTTATCTCCTGCCCCTGGTGATTTGACATCAGCATCTGATGTTGACCTTTTGGGGATTTTAGACTTTGAACCTGTTGGGCTTGAGGGACCACTGGTGCTTTGGTCTTTTGATGTTGGTAACATAGAAACAGTTTTATCATTGCCAGGCTCCCTCTGTGGTGGCATATCACTGGAAGTTCCCACCTTTGTGCTCTCTGTGGAGGCCTTAGTCTTTGTTGTCACAGTTTTGGCCTTACTGCCAGCTGCTGAGGATGGGGTTTTTGCTCCACTTGCTGTGGTATGCCGACTTTCTGCTGCTGCTTTAACCCCTCGTTTAGAGGGTGTAGCCTGGTTAGTCCCTTGGACTCTTACCCTTGACCCTACCGCCTGTGACTTTGCCCCGTACATGTCAGAGGCTGCAGAGATATCATCAAAGTCAGAGGCCTCAGAGTCTGTTTTTTCTTTAACTACGGGCTCAGGAGTATTTGTGTCAGAGTGCGTAGTCTCGTCTGTTGTTGGCAGTGGCTCAAGGTTGGCTTCTTTGAGTTCCACATTGTTGTTTTGGAGGCTTGGCAGTCTGAGGGGGAAGAAACAGAGAGAGAGAGAGAGAGAGAGAGAGAGAGAGAGAGAGAAACATTAACAGAAATATTTCAAAGTAACCGTGAAAGGATAGTTAGAATCTTACACAGTGGAGTTGTATGAGGTCCTTATGCATAGTCAGTGTATTACATACAGTAGATGTCAGTCAGCATGTCCCCAGTTTGGAGAACACTGGAGGAACAGACACAAGTAATGCCACAAAAGCTCAGCAAAGCACTGCTGTGGAAGGAGGAAGCAGCAAAAGTATATCATAGCCTCCTAAAAAAAAACATTAACAGTTTAGGTGTACACTGTGTCTACAATATTTCCCCACTTTACCTTGCTGTCAAGCAGCTCTTTTCTACAGGTCGCTCTCTTAGAAGCCAGACTCCATTGAGAAAAACAGTATTTTAACATCGCTTAACACAGGAGCCGCTGGTCTACTGCTGCCACGATTTGTTAGTTAGTTTGGGTAATTGTGTGACTTCGGCGTTTAAAGGGTTAGTTTGGACTCACTGAAGTCACAAAATAAGCAAAACAACTAACTAATTGAGGCAATGTTAGACCAGCAGCTACTGTATTCAGCAAGCTTAAATTACTGTATTTGTCAGTGGAGTCTGGTGGCTTTGACAAGAGCATAGATTGGAAACTGAAGCTGTTAACGACTGTTGGAATGGGCTGTCTTTGGTTTCTTGTCCTAAGTTAGATGAGGGGATTGATTCCACTCTGACATCTGTACATTAAATATGCAACGCAATTCCCAAAACTACAAAATAGTCCTTTATCTTTATATTGTAAAGTTTTTGGTGTCTCTAAAGAGAGTTAAAACTTAAAACGTCATTCGATTTCAAACTCAAACTCCAAAGAGAAACTGCTGTTAAAACCCTCTGTGGTAAAACAGCAGCTATGCGAAAGAATGGTGCAGTGGTGTTAAAACTTTAAGGTCAAGGTTAAAAAACAAAACAAACAAAAAAAACATAGTGCATATATACACATGCATGTGACATTGATTTATATCAATGTAGAATGCATATCATGTCAAGAATCATTGCCAGGGTAGGTAAGGGAGTAAAAGTGGGTCTTAAGTAGGGCTGTCCCTGAAAGTTGGAACTTCAAATTATCAGTCAGAGACCCCTCAGTCGACTGCCTTTCACGCCACACTTTGGTACAGACTGCCGCAGACAAAATGCAGTGGCATGGAAGAAGAGAGAATCTGCATGGTAACACTCTAAAATAAGGCCTAAAAACACAAACAGAAGAGTCGTGTAAGAAATTTGATAGCTAACAGGAAGCAAGTGCAGAGATGCTAATTAAGGTATAATATGTTCCCTTTTTTAACATTTGCATAGATAGATAAATAGATAGGAGCTTTCCGTACCACGTGTAAGCTGTAACAGAGGCCTAGTTGATACCACAGTATAGGGAGTTTTAATGATCAAGTATTGTGAATATGGTGGAAGAAGTTAGAAGAAACTAAATCAATCTAAGTCTTCAGGCTTTTTCTTCCAAGCATCACCATCTGTAGCTTAAAGTACACACTTAACTCAAAAATGTAAAGGGTGTTACTGTCCCACCACTGTTAAATCTGTATAAATTTGAAAGCAGTATCTATACGTATGACATGCCCTTTTCTTTCTATAGGCATGTGTCTAAGTGTAACCATGTAACCCTAAAGTCAAACAAAGTGTGCAGGCAGTAGTCGCCGGTTGCCCGTCAAGTTTTGTAATGAATAACTTATTCAGGTGGTGAATATACACCATAGGTAAACACAGCAAATGTCACCTTCATTTCAATTGAAACTTAACAAAAAGAAAAATAATCCTGACGTTTTTATTACTACATTTATTGTTTACTAAGTAACAAATGCTTTTAAGGGATTTGAAGGGTAATCTACTGTACTTATGTCACTGTTTTTGAATGATTAGATGAACTGTACATGAATATTTCAGTGCCTCAGTGCAGGTTTAGTCTGTATTGTTCTCCTCTGGTACAATGGAGCTTGGGAACTCAGAGCTCAGGTTGCACGCAGGCTTAGCTCTCTTCAGCTCCCCTGCTTTCTGTTTCCCGCAGGATCAAAGAGACTATTAAACAGTAACCACAGAAAATTAAAATAGACAGATACTCACGGTTTCACATCTGTTGCATCTGAAGTCTTTGTAGTTGAATCTCTGCTCAGCTCCTCTTCCGCTGCTTCGCTCTCATCTAAACTTGGCTCTGGGCTAACGTACACCTTGTGGGCAAAAACTTTGTGCTTCGAGGGCAGATTCACAGTCTTACGCGTAACACGGACTTCTCTCGATCTGCGTTTCTCCTTGAGTGAACCCTGCTTTGAGCCTGTGCCGGTGTCGGGCTCCTCTGGCTGTGGTGAGGTTGTTTGGAACTCCCCTGTAGTCGGTGCCAAGGAGGTGGCTGTTTCTGGCAAGCTGGAACTGGACGGCACAGTCTCTGAGGGGGTAGAAGGCCTTTTGTCCGTAGTGCAAGGAGGTAATGAGTCGTCCTCAGGAATTACTGTGACAGGTATAGCAAGCACGGGAGGCGAGTCTGCTCTGAAGCCTTCCTCCCCTTGTTTCATTGTATCTTCCTCCCCCTCCCTCTCCCCTTCCTCCTCCGGTCCCAGGTGTGTTTCCACCCATATGGCTTTGTGAAGTTGGACAGGAGAATCACCTGTAGGCTCTTTCTCAGATGAAGGGCTCAATGCCGTGGCGACAGAGCTCCAGGAGAATACCTGACCCCTCCTCTTGTTTTCCCTCGGTATGTCCGGAGAGTCTTCCTGTTGCGTTGTGATGAGGTGTGAGGTGGACGACTGAGAGCCTAAACTTATTCCGCTCAGGGTGGTGCTGTGCCCCTTCTCTCCAACTTTCACTGATGATTTCTTTGTTGCTAAGCTTATAGAGGTTAAGTTAGGAGACTTTGGGGCCTCAGCTGCCTTGGAGATGGGGATGTTCACTGTCGACTGTGTGGTCTGATTAACTGCGATGTCCTCACTGGAACCCTCATTCTTCCGAATGTCTTCTTCCAAACTGACCTGCAGCCTCTTGCTTACTTCTTTCACCACTGACTCTGCAAAGCCTCGTTCTGGGCTCGAATCAGCACTTGCCTGAGTGGTAGTAGCAGGGTCCAATGGGGTGGGAGTCACATTCCCAGAATTCCTTTCACTGCCGGCTGTGCTGACCCTGCACACGTGCACCTCCCTCACGCTGCTTCGGCCGCTGCTGTTACTGTCTGCGAACGGCAGCTCTGCTCCATCTGTCAGCAGAGAAACCACACTGGTGGCACTGGGACTGGAGCTTTGGCTGAAGTTGTCATCAAACTCTGCTCCCTTTCTGGACTCCCCATAATAAGGCCCACTGTCTTTTCGAGAGGGAGTCGGAGTCGTTGGCCCATCCTCCTGTTGAAACTGGGGTGAACGTGGAGACAAGGGGGATGTTGGGGAAATTGAGTCTGAATGATGCTTACTGCTGCTCTTCTTTCTCCTGGACCTCAAGAAATTGCTGAGGCGATTGAACACTCCCTTGTTCTCCTCCGAACTCTGAAAGAGGACAGACAAGAAGCAGACAGAAAGATAAACATTGAGTTGGAGAGAGCAGCTGGCACACCCTCTTCTCTCTGGCTTGAAAAAAGAAAGAAAACAAAAAATGAAGAAGGTGTGCTCCTCAACAGATAACTAGCTGAGAGCAAAGATAGAAAAACTGATGTTATTTAACATAAATTTCCATTAAGGAGCTGCACTGCACATGACCTTACACACACACACTGAAATACAATGAAAACAGAAAACTGTTTTTCTCACATGGCTTGGATTATACTGGACAAGTTGCGTGAAAGTTTGTGAAGCAATGTTTTGACATAGGAGAGAATATGCATGGAAAACACAGATCCACTATTTATCACAACAATTCAACGAGCCAAAGTGACAAAGAATCTATTTTAGTTCAGGTTTTGCCCAATGTTTAACAAAAAATAATTACAGAATTTGAAAAAAAGTATTTGAAAGCCTCCTATTTTGAATGTAGAAACTGTATTACTTGATATAATACCAACAGAAGTTTTGTGTATGAATCACGTATATTTACTTAAAAATTTAAGCACTTCTGCTTTGAAACTTAATTTAATTTCACAGATATCCTGTCCATGTAATGATATCAGGAGATAAGTCACAGGAGAAATTAAAACCATGAAGCAAATTATATTTAAAAGTATTCCATTGCCGGAAAAAATGGGCTGTCTATGCAGCAGAAAGAAGCAAATACTTTTGAAATTGGCGTTATATGACCTGAGGCTGGTAACAAATAATCTCAAATTACAGTTAAATAATAGGTTGAAATATGTTTCTGGAGACATTTTAGGCGAGAAATAGGCAATACAGTGACAGAATCTTGGTTTATATTTGATCAGCGCTGCCTAGTTTTACTGTTTGATCTCAGTTTGGTCTGAGTTTGAGAGAGAACGAGCGAGGGCTGTGGTGGCGGGCATACGAAAATGCAGAAGTACAATCTGTGGTTTCAGCCACAGCTCTTCAAATTCAGCAGATTTGAGCTCAAAGATTAGCAGAAGATCTGGCTGCTGGTTGGAGGTAACACATTTTAGTTTCATTATGAAAACCAAACATGTGATCTGAACTTATGTAACTGAATCATTATGTATTAAAAAATGAAAAATAGATATTTTTGGGTTATTGTTTGTTTCTTCACAACGACAATAATAATTACTACAAATTAATAATCATTAAGTCCTTTATCTAAAGATTCTATTTTTAAAGCCTGTTCAAAGAGCTACAAGTTTAAATTCTGTACAACAGCTCAAAACTAGACCAAGCTGAGCAGGTTAAATTCAGACACCTTGGTGCAAATAACAACACACTGGTAAAACAATCAGGCAGGAGTGGGATGATTAATGACTAACCAGACACATGTAAGAATTCTTTGATGCTCAGTTCAAGGGTCACTTATCACAGCAACTGCACATAAACAGTAAAAGAATGACGCCGGCTAAGACAGGCTTAGGTACAAAGCGAGCTTAATCATCAATGAGAGGGAGTATGTTATTATTTGATATTTAAGCACATGACAGTGTGAGACAGGAGGCAGCGACCTCCAAATGTTTGTGTAGTCAGTTATAAAACACATTTTAGTGCTGCCATGGAAAATTTTAATAGGTTTTCTAACACAGCCAAGAAAACCTGGTACAAAGGGAAAAAAACGCAGTGCTGACACAAAACACACCTTGCGAAACTTGGCTAACAGTAGTCCACGTATAAAGAGCACATGTTAGGACAAGAAGCATGAACCACAGTGTTAAAAAACAGTTATAGACCACAGGGTGAAAAGCAACAGTTACATACCATTTTAAACTGTCCTTTGGTGTTCTGTATCTAATTAATGTGTAGATCTCATAAACAGCAAATGAAAGACAAAGACGTTATGATCCATAGAAAGGTTCGTAAACCAGGTAGTCCCAAAAGTGCTCATAAAGTTAAATATAAAAGCCGGTGTCCTACTTATTTAGCAGATCACACAAAAACAAAATAGTCCTCTCTGATAAGCAGACAAGCAGTACTGGCTGCAGTGACTTGTGTGTGTCTGCACTTAAATGTCCCAGCTCTGAATAAAGTGTCTGACTCGAGGGCATGGCCATTTGCATCACAGCTAGAGCGTGAAAAAGATATTGTGAAAGATGGTTCTCATGTCAAACAAGCAAAAGAGAATTCACAACCCAGTGAAATTGGAAGGGTGTGGATAGACCCGCTGGAGAAAACCCCACCCTTCCTCATTCTAAAGCTGGGTAAATCAATAGGACATGTGTTATCTACTGTGCCTTGATTTAAGAAGAATTCAGTTCATATCAGTTCAGACTCATTAAACCATTTAGATACAGCAGAACGGGTCAAAGTGCCACGATCCAGTGCTGTGTGACTGAGTAAACACAGTCCAGTTTGTATTTATCTGAACTGCTCTGAGAGTTAAATGTCATATTTTTTCTGAGTACTTTCAGTAAGTTTTCTGTAATAAAAACCTGTTTGGACACACTCTCCGTGGTTGCCAAACATTCACATCATTTCACTGAGCAAACAGCAGGTAATGAACAAAGCCTGTGGCTGGGTTTTCCTGTTCATATCTAAATAGAATGAAACACAGGAACCTAACTGAATAGCCTCACTCGGATCAAAGATAGTTGTTGCTTTAATATGAAGTCAAAGCAGTGATACAGTACCTCCAGGTCGTTTAGACTCATTCACAAATCCACCACGTTGAAGCAGAGTAAATAAAAAAAGAAAAAACATAAACGAAGTATCCTGCGTCCAGTGTGTGTTTAAGTCTCGTTACTTGCCGTCCGTCTAAGCAAAGCTTCTACTATTAACCCTCCACTAAGCATTCCTCTTGTATTTACTCATAGCAATGACAAATGTCAGGTAGGTGGAGATATAGTACCATATCTCTGCGCAATATGGCCCACTTCCTTATCTGTCAGCCAAAGCTCTGCTTCATTCCCTGATCTCAGCTGCTGATAATCACAATAAAGGCAAACACAGGAACAATAGTGCTGAGCCTAATTACAGCAGGGCGCTGGATCTGTCAGACTCCATGCCAAAGTGTCAACAAAGCTGGGTATTGTTTTTTTAACCATAAACCCAGAGTAATGTTTTTAAAAAGTATAACAATAGTCGTATTGTTATACACACTATTAAAAGTTTTCAGGAGTTTAAGTCTCCATGTTTACACAAGAGAACATACTCCAGCATCACTTCCTAACGACTCCAACAGACACAAATATTAGTGAGAGCAGGTCTGACAGGTTTGAGTCTATGGAAATAGCTCAGGGACAATACCATCCCATAGGATCATGTGCATCTAATCTTAAAGGGGAAGTGCACCTTTATACTTGCTAAGTATCTTATTTCAATCACCTATTACAGGCAATTTTACATTTACCGCTGTCACCTGCAGGCAGGAATAAGAGAAAGTCGGAAATTGGTGATGTCATGCAGTTGTGCAGCTAATCCTTTTCTGTGTTTAATTACACTCAGTCGAGTGGAGGCAATTAGTTTAGCCTGTCAGCATGAATACAGTCTGAAATACTAACTGTAGTGAAGTTATAATCGCCTGCTAATCAAATAATTAGTATGTGTATTAATGAGCAGGATAAATAGTAACAGGCTTTCCCAAAATCTTATCTCGTTTCAGTGATGAAATATTTTGATTCTTTACTTTGTAAGCATATCAATAATGTAATATAATATCACTTTACTTCAAGCAGGAGTACTGTGTTGAACATTTCACATAACTAAAAGTGCTTCACTTAAGTATAATTAGCTAAATGTACTTAAAGTATCAAATGTAAAAGTACTTGCAATGCAGAACAGTTGTTATACTACTATTGTTATGACTGATGCATTAATATGAAAGTAGCATTTTACTGTTGTAGTTGGTTAAGGTGGGGTTAATGTAAACTATCTTACACACTGTTTGTTATATAACAGTGCATCACATGTTATAAGCCCATCGAGTGTTTTGTATGTAGAATCTTTAACAACAGCTGTTGGATGCAGAGTAAAAACAAAATTTCTGTCTGAAATGTGAAATAAAAGTATAATGCAGCATAAAATTGAAATACTCAAGTACAGTGCAAGTACCTTAAAATTGGACTTTAGTAATCACTTTACATTCCACCCTTGAAAGAACGTAGCTCTAGGAAAGTAACAAATGTCAAAAGAAAAAAGCAGAAAAACAGTACCAAGCATGAGTCAAATATGCCCAGTATGCACCAACAACAACACGTATTTATTTCCTGTCTTTCACTTTTGTTACTGTTGTTCCTATTTTACATTCATGTCTGATTTTATATTCTTTATTTCTGTTCTTTACAAAAGTGTGATGGAGCTCAGGAAGAACTGCTGGCTGTCAATATGAATCCTGCTTAAGATTTTTTAATACAACAAAAACAACATTGCTATTTTGTCAAACATAAATTATTGAAAGAATCACTGAGACATCCTAAAAATCAATGCTTTCATCAAGAAACAAGTTCTGATTTTAAAGCATTTTACGACTGTTATACTGCAGGTACTGTGCTTTTGAAAAGTGCACACACTCAAACACACACACAGACCAGTCTGTAACATCTGGAGTTTTCAGTCCAACACAGATGATTAATGTGAAACTGTATCAATAAAACCAACCTTGAAGAATTTGGAGGGTGAAGATGGGCTGTGTGGCTGAGTCATGTCAAAGCTGATCATGGAGGTGGACTCAAGTTGAGGGTCCCAGTCCGATACAGTCCGGTAACTGCACTCTGTGGAAACACTGATCTGGTCATAGCTCCTGTTGGAGAGAGGAAGGAAATGGAGAGAGAGGGAGAGGGGGATGGGTGTTGTGTCATTGGCCTTTGTTTCTCTTGTCAATGTACAGTACTTATGTTTTTACAGAATCATGTCTTCATCAAACTTCTTGTCAATTCATGACAGTTTTGATAAACATCTCTGAATGTGTACTGATTTGTCAATAACAAATTTAAGATAAAACAATACTGAGTAGAAATATCTTTTGGGGAGAATTATTTGCCCATGAGTGCATGAACATACCATTTTAAACACAAGATGCTCTTTCGGCCTACTCCAAAAAGTTACACACAGGATGGGCCGTCCACAGTTAGGTGCACTGGCACCTCTAATTGGTTTTAACTGCAGTGTATCTTTGCGTTGACTTGGAAAACAGAGCTGGAGACAAACAATATGACACTTGACGGACAACATTCACTCCCCAGCAGCCAAACCACGGCACGCTGAGCAATTAGAGAGCCGTCGAGGATTCTAGAACACGTGTGAGGCATGAGGAGGTGCATCTATTTCAAGAGGAGTGGCCTTCCTGCAGCTGAAGATAGTCAGTTGCCTCAAAGTATTTACAGCCGAATCACACCCAGTCTGGAACCGTAGCGTCCTCTGAGCAGCGAGCGGTGTGATGCACTGACAGAAGGACAGACAGCATTCCACCTTATTTAAACAATAGATATGCAAAATTTGTCCTTGAAGGTATGCTGTACTGTGTCGACAAGATAGTACCGCCATGTGACATAATCACGGGTTCAGCTGCATAAATACTGGCAGCCTCCAGGTGTGATGTCATTAACTTTCCCAAAGTACAATATATCCAAACGTCAGTAGTGAGACGGCATTAGTCCAGGACTTCAACATATTGTTTGTCAAGACCTAACAGCAACATCACAACATATCATCGCCACCTGTGGCTCTAATTTTGCAGTAGTTCCCATAAGCAGTCACCAGTTATTGCAATGCAGTGTTTCCCCACAAGGGGGCAGAGCTCCATTAGTTTTCCATCCTGGCAGAAGGACAGTTCAGTTGACATGAATTACTGTAATGTGGCGTTTGCAGTGTCTGTATTAAAATGTGCCAAGACTTTGAAGTGATGCTGTGTGGTTGATGACTGACTGGTGTACTTACTGACTGAGGAAAATACTCTGGCTAACATGGAGATGAACACCCAGCTTTTACATTGCAGTTGTTTGGTGTAAAAACAGATACAGAAATTTACTTTGTGAAGTCATGTTAAATAATGTAATGTACAATATGTGTGGATGTTGAATTGTTCGATGCTTTCAAACTCTGAATGGAAACAGAACAGTAAATTCAGAGGGCTTGTACCCATGTTTACATTCTTTGTGCATGCTGAGCTGTGGGATAAATCGACCACGCCTTACCTGATGTGAACTTGCATGCTTCGCTGGAGCTATTCAAACTTCACAGTGATGTTTACATTATCTAATAGCATTAGATTAGAAACAAAGGGAGGCAGAAAATGATTAAAGCAGCAGGTATGGACGGGGACAGGGGGTAGATGAAGAAAATGAAAACTAAAGAGTCAAAAAGTGCACTCACAAGAGTGGTCATGCTCTAGCTGCCCGAGCTGATTGTGGCCACTCTAGACAA
Source organism: Cephalopholis sonnerati (assembly GCA_019142605.1). Classification (NCBI taxonomy): domain Eukaryota; kingdom Metazoa; phylum Chordata; class Actinopteri; order Perciformes; family Serranidae; genus Cephalopholis; species Cephalopholis sonnerati. Next base: position 12,584,977 of record JAGQAX010000015.1, on the reverse strand, counting down.
TTCTTGTAATTCCAGCAGACGCGCCGCGGCGTGTTTCACAAGATATGATATAATTATGCATATGAATGCCAATCACAGTTACCTGTGTTTATGGGGGAGGGGGAGGGGTGGAGGGAAAGAGGTTGTGAACGGATCCTGCAACAGGACAAACTAGACAGGTACAGGGAAAAGAGACAGGAGACATATGGGGAGCAAGCCCGAATAAGCAACTACACTTTAGAAACATGCCCAAAAAAACACAACCCATACCTACCAATATTTGTAAGTGACTTAACAGAAAAACAAGCCCAAAGTTGCTCATAATAAGCAGACCTGGTAACTCTGGCAGCAGATGGAACAAAACCAGGTTGCAGGCGGTCTATGGAGAGCTGCATCTGATGGAATTGTCCCTCCTGGATCCCTTACAGACATGAGGGCAGCGAACATAACTACAACTGAGACTAATTCATGTAATAACATGTCTAACTAAAGTGGATCATAACATATTGGGTATGGAATTAATCTGCAGATGCTCAGGGTTCAAATGAGACCAAACTTTTCTACAGATGTCAGTTTTTCAGCCACAACAAAGGCCAAAATGTGGCCTGCAACCCTAGACTGTATAAATCTCTATTGCCCTCAGGTGGCTGGCTGCAGTACAGGTAATAAAGCTCATCCCCTCCATGTTAGTGGATAGGACATAGGCTAAAACTAAAAACATGATACACGTGATGCATCATACACTGATGTATGTTCTAGGGTTTGTTTTTTTGATGAGCTTGGTTTTAATTAGTTATTTGATACTACAAAAAGTGGGTTTGACATTATGATTGACAGCTGTGTCAATCATAATCAATGACGCTGCTTGTGACTGGACAGAGGGGTATTTGGGTGGGAACTCGACACTGCGGAGATCACTAATGGACAGAATCTGGCTCCATATGACGACACCAGTGCAAGATGGCAGCAGCAGTAACTGGGATATTTTGGCTTCAGTTTTTTCAGCGGGGGTAAGTGGAGATGTGTCGTCCATCTTTATATACAACCTGTGCCTGCAACAGATTAGGTAAGGCTTGTTCAGAGCCTAGCTATTTCCAGAAAACGTACACTTATGGCCCCTACCAGCCAGTTAGAAAAAAAGGGGGGGCCAGCAGTCAATGACTGTATAAAACAGACAAAAAGACAAACACTGCGCGAGAATACGGTCATATATATACAAAATATTGGGCTGATTGGTCCAGTAGTTTGCAAGATCAGCTGTGGATGGACAAATAACACATGTACACACTTACTCATGCACGCGCATACACAACAACAACACACATCATTCCCTCCAGGCTTATGCCCGTCTCCGTAAAATCAATAATGAACAACATTCAATGTATTCTAAGTATTATAATTTAATTTTGAATGCACATGCTTTTGTCCTGTGTATCTAGCTATCCTATTTTTCCCTGAAACGCCTCTCAGCATCCTCAAAGGAACACGCATGAACTTGTTGCTTTCAATCAAATGAGGCCACGTGGGAATTAAAATCGCACCTCAGTCTGATCATGCTGATACATGTAGGTAAAGAGAGTTAACAGCATCAACAACTCTTTCCCTGGATTAATGCTGAGGCATCAAGTGTTACAGTCCAGCTGTAGATGCCTCCAGCATGTGAACCGATTTATAGTCTGGCATAGGATTTCAGTACAGTAGACAGATGTACCTGACACTATCAGGCTGTGTCATGAATTCAGTTGGTAGTTTTGCCAGATTATGAAGTGTTACTGAAAGAAGGACTTGTTTGATGTTTGTTTTTAGCAGCGAAGGAATCTTAAAGAAGAAAACAGGAGCAGCCAGAGCTGGAGGTGCATGTCAATTCTAGCTATGCAATTACCCCACGTTTGTTTTTTGTTTTTACTTTTACTTAACCAGGAAGTCCCTTGAGCTGGACAAGACAGCACAGCAGTTACACTTTAACACAAAAAAAACAGGAAATACAATCATGAATCATACAAGGAGGAGACTAAATCCAGCACAAATAGAATGAAAAATATCTTGCACTGTAGTCTAATGAAGATACTGTTAGTAAAAATGGTATTTGTGTATTTTATATAGCAAAACTAATAAAGGTGGTTTAAATGTATTTTGCTCCCACTGCTTAAAACTCAACACACAGAGGCCCAACTCTGAAAGAACTACTTTCAGCTCCAGTTTCACGTGGATTTGAAGGATCTTGGTAAAATATGAAAGACAACCTTCCGTCCTTCCGTAGATTTGTTTTCCAAAGGGTTTGCCTGTGATCCTGCTGCACTGCCCTGCCAGCACCTGAGCTTTAAAGCCAAATAAAAGTGAACAAAAAAACAACCGTTGGCTGGGTTTTAACGCTTGCCGTCACAGCTTTTCATGAAATGGAAAAGTGACTGCTGCAGTCTGTAACCTTTGACCCCAACACAACCTTTTGGCTGTCTTTTAAAAAGAGTTAAAATGCCTGCAGGCACATGTGGTTGAAGGCCAGGTGTCATTTAAAAGCTGTGAAAGCTCACTGTGAGAGGATAACTGCACCCTGTGTATCCTTACCTAAACAGTCTTTGAGAATAACCTACAAATGGAAGTAGTTTGCCTAAAATAATTCATTTTAACCCAAACCCCGACTTTTTCCTAACATTAACCAAGAAACTCTAGTCAAGCTTCTCCCAACAGGAATTAACCCCTGACCCTGTTACAGAATCACTTGAGTGAACCCCCCCCCCAGCGTCCTGTCAACATGTAGGCACAAACCAGCTCCAACTTGTCTGATTCTTCTCTTTGTTGTAACACAGACAAAAGCTCTACTGTTGTAAGTGCACATTTTATGAGAATTTAACAAGGAATGGCTGATGTTATGTCTTACAACCATGGCAACTGATGTCATTCCTCAACGATTTCTAGGGGTAAAAGTCTATCTTTTAGAGAGGACTTGATCTCATACTGGGTGTACGGATATAAAAGTAGAGGCTGTAAAAAAAAAAGGTTAAGGAAAGCTGAGTTGCCTGGCTGTTCTTGAGGGACGACATTGCCCCCCAAATGACCATTTCCATGAGAAATCTCTGGATAAACTGAAATCATAGACAACAAAACATCTGTTTGCAAATCTGTAGAGTATAATCCAAGTCTCATTTATCCAGTTGAATGCTCAGTGCTTCCCAGACAGACAGCCCTTTCTAACAGGAAACTGAACTAAATGTAAAACTTATCTATGCTCTCTTCAAAGCCAGATTCCATTGACAAAAACAGTAATTTTACCTCGCTAAACAAGCTGCTGTTGGTCTACCACTGGCTCAATCGGTAGTATGTTTATGTTGTGTGGCAGCAGTAGAGCAGCAGCTCCCGTGTGTTTTGTCAATGGAATCTGGCTTTGAATAGAGCACAGATAAGTTTTTAAGAAACAAACATTTTCTTCAAAACTTCCATGTAACACACAGTGAGTAACTGATATACAAATGGCCACTAGGGGGTGAAGTATTCCTTTAAGCTTACCTTCGCTGTCACTGAGTGATTTTAAGACATCTAGAGATATGCTGTGTCTGTCTGAGACCAAGAAGGATGGACTTTAGATAAAGGTTGTCTGAATGCTGAAATGTTGCAATGCTACATTCTCAAAACCAGTGCCACCAGTAATCCAGTTATGACTCCAAGGTTTGGTTAACAGTTACAGCTGAGGTGAGCCTTTTTAAACATCGACCGTGACAGCTTTTTTTTCCTTTTTATTTGCTGCATACACGAACAAACATTTAAACAGAGGGAGGAAACCTCTGGTCAAAATGTATTTGAGACGTGTATAACTGACAAGAGGAATGTGCAATATGGACAAAATCTTCTATCATGGTACATTGGACACTATAGCTTAAAACAACCAGAGACATAAATATATTCCATGGTGTAAAGACTATAGAAAAGTCTCAGCTGAAGGAGGTGTAGTGTAAAATGAGCCTTGGCTGATTGGAAATGTGATGGAATGTATTAATCAATGTATTATTCAACATGCATTTATCCATATACCTAGTAAGTACATATCAACACACTCATCCGCATAGTTGATTTGATCACATTTAATGTTTGTATGGAATATATATCACCTCTGATCTGATCACATTTAGTTTAGAAACGCTGTGACTAAATGTTTTTAAATTACAGGTTAAGATTAGGCCCGAACATATTGGAAGGGCGAGATAGACCATGACTTCACCCGAACACATTGGAAGGGCAAGTTGGACCACGACTTCTGGCCCTATCCTGGACATTGTTTACTCAACAGGGGACAAATTTCTAACTGCTCACGGCCTATCTTGTCAAATTGCCCAACTCTAACTGGACAGTGGGCGGCACATTGGTGCCGTGGTTAGCACAATCGTCTCACAGCAAGAGGGTTCTGGGTTCGAATCTATGTGGAGTTTGCATATTCTCTCTGTGATGACTTGGGTTTCTCCAGGTTCTCTGGCTCCCTTCCACAATTCAAAGACATGCAGGTTAGGTTACTAGGTGACTCTAAATTGCCTGTGGACGTGAATGTGAGTGTGAATGGTTGTCAGCTCTAAGGTAGTCTGGTGATCTGAATACTCCACCCCTCCCTTAGTGTCGGCTGGGATAGGCTTCAGTTGCAACCCTGTACCATGATAAGCAGTTATGGATGATGAATGAATGAATAACTGGACATTTTGTTTAATTTATTAAATAACACAGTGTTAAAAGGTATGCAGACTAGCTAATTCTGTTAATGCCCTGACACATCAAAATGATAGTTGTGCCAATGTTGGGGTGTCAGTGAGCGTTTGTCGCCCTGGTTTTTGCAGTGTGTCCCACACTATCATCAGCATGTTTAATCGGTGTCAGAGTTGTTCGAGCCAGTTGTTAATTGAAATCATTCTGATTGGCAGTTCAGCCAGTGCACAAGAAGAGAAACGTAAGTGAGGAAAGTAAACAAACTACTAAAATTGTTTTTTTGCTATTGAGTTCTTTAATAAAAGAGTTCAGAATTATTTGTTATTGTTCACTAGTGAATGGTAAATATTATTTGTTCTTCTCACATCAAGCTGTGTTGTTTAACCAAAACCAAGAAGTATGACCACATCACGACTATTTTAGCCTCTTTACATTGGCTCCCTGTTTGTTTTAAGGCTGTTCATGGTCTGGCTCCAGATTACATTTCAGACCTTTTAGCCCCTTATGAACCTTTGCACAGGTTGAGATTCTTGGGCAGAGGTCTTCTTTTGTTCCAGAGTCCTGGCCACTCTTTGTTTAAAGTCCGACAAAAAAATGTATGTCTGTTGTAAAGCATATCCGGATTTTTTCTGAGCTGTCTATTTGATCGCTTTCTTAATAATTTTATTTCCCATTTTTCTTGATTTTAGTTTTAATTTCTATATTTTATCTTTTCCTTTGAGGACAACTTCGTTTGTTTTATTCTGCGTGTTTTAAATGTGTTTACTTTTATTGTACAGCACTTTGTAACTGTTTTGAAAGGTGCTATATAAATTAAGTTTTTATAAATAATTATATTGTCAACATGCTCACTGGCTCACTAGCATCTTGAATTCATCCTGTAGGTCTTCCAGTTTCCCTTTTTGAATGACGAATGCAGACTGCTGTTGCCTACGGGTATGGAGAGGCATTTCCTGTCACGCAGGCGCAGAATGTATGTGCTAGTTGGCCACTGGCTGTAGTCTTTGCAGTGTGTTCAGGTGCAACTTTTAGGCCGAAATACTCACAATGTGAGGCAAGACAACAGTTGGCCTTTGTTGCTGCTAGTGCTTTGATGTTGGTTTGGTGTGTCTGGGCCTCAAAAGTACTTTGGAGACTGTCCTTCATCAAGGGCTGTCATTTTTATAAAAAATTCAAACTAATATTTTAAAGTGGGGAAACATTTATATATTTGATTTATAATGATCTGACCAGTTTTGTCCAGTGTATACATACAGCTGTCACTGCCCTGAAACTCCAGCAGGGGGAGGGTTTTTTTTGTCTGTTTTTGTTTTTTTAACACTTGTGCAGCAGTCTGATGCAAACTACTACATTTTACTGACATTGTATTTTATGATTTCATGTAACAAATAAATTGATTGATTGATAGATCTAATGCTAATACATGACGTGTTGTCCTGTAAGTAAACTAGGCAATTATTGTTGTCTTTTTCAGTGCATAATGGAGAAAACTAGCCAGCTGTGCCGAATGCGAGGAAGCATTTTGGATTCCACTCTACATGTATGTATGGCTGTTCATTTTAAAATGCAACTATGTGACTGCCTTAAGGTAACATTCCCATCATGACAAATATTAGGTCAACTGTTAGCTTGTCACTCAGAGAGGCACTCATACCAGTGTCTTTTTAACCTAACCTAGCAAACCTTCAAGGAAAATGTTCACATTTTGGCAAACATGCTTATTTGCTTATTCATACAGACTCTTGTGATCATAGTCAGATTGAATTGCAATCCATCCAGGTCATTTTTTAGCAGATTAAACAAGATTTATTGTGTTAACTGGTGAGCTTTGGGTTTGCTGATAGGCGCATTAGTTATGGTTGGATTAGTTGGTCTTTTACCTTTGAACAAAGTCAGGCTGTTTCCCCCTGCCCCCAGTGTCTTCCTGTTTCAGTCTAACCACTCCGTATTCCATGATTCTGTCTCTAAAAACAGTAAAACCCCCGATCTTTGTGATCCACTCTGTATCTATGTAAGCTACAGTAACTATTACCTAAGAAGACATTAACCAGGCATGTGCATGCACAAACCACCAAACCTCCATGAATGTAATTCACTGTAGGTTTTCTGCCAACCCAGAGATTAACGCCACACTGATACAACATGCTGGCGCCGAGAAAAGGTTATCTACGAACACTCATCTTTCATTGCTCGGGAACAAACAGACAAATAAAACAAACAGATTTCAGTGAGCTCGGCAAACTTGCAGACCTGAGTGGAGCTACTGAATAAACTCAAACAAGGGATGGCAAGGATTCAACTACTGACTCACCCTTTGTTGGGCATATGAGGGGTATAATGAGTCACTAGAGGCTGTTGATGGAATATTGTTCTAATATAAGAAAGTCCAAAACCACAAACTCCAGACCACACTGAAAAAGGCCACTGGATCTGACTGCTGTACACAGTAGGAAAAGGCTGATACAGAGATTGGACATGGCTGAACTGCTGCCTGATGCAAGGGCTTGTTTCAAGGTCAAGTTGCCCAATATGAAGCTTGGAGCTGAAGTAAAATGCAGAAAAAAGCATGAGCTTGTGCTCTGCAGTGGGTTAAATTGCAGCACAGCAGTTTCCTTTGGTGTTGAAATAGCCTGAAGTTATGCTAAGCAACAAATGATATATTAATAAAGCAAATCAATACACTGAGGTGCTAATGACAAGATATAAATAGACTCTAACGTGGCTTCACACTATGAATCGAAAACAGCCGTTGTTTGTAAGAGTCACTGTGTATCTGGGAGTGCCTGGAACAACTGCTGCAGAGCAGAGTGTTTGCCAGATGCTGGGCGGGTCTGCAACAACCAGTAGGCTGCAGCCACTCCACTTCCACTTGGACCAATAACTAATTTGATGGTGTGCAATGGAAACTAAGCCAACGTGTTTGTGGAGACTTTCAAATGTTTTCCTCAACTGCAAAGTGCAGACATGATGCTTCTTTTAAAAAGCTCCAGCTAAACTATGCGGTACTTGCAGAAAAGAGCATGCACACAGCATATGGGCTCCATCGTGCAGAGAGCAGAGTGCAGTGGAAGTAATAAAATGCAAACAGTATATCATTGTTACAATCACTGTGGGGGAAAGAGTTGATGTTCCTACAAGAACAAGTGGATGACAATGTTACAGAGGCAGCTCATAATGCTGACATGTTGACTTTGGAAGGGGAGGCGGAAACCCATATATAGTGGCACCTTCCATTTTCTCTCTTTTACTCTCTCCTTCCCATGTTCTATTTCATATGTGCTTTTACTTCTTATGGATATGACAGCCAATTTCTGTCAGGGGGACAACAGTATTTAAATTATGATCATACTGATACATGTTCATCTCCATGGAAAGACAAAATTATGAGATAACAAGTCAAATTTGGACTTCCTAAGGTCATATAGATGAGGGTTGGGTAATATGTTAAAGTTTTCCAACCAGCCCCCCCTGAGCCCAACAACTGGTGATTGCTCATATATTTGTGCTGTTGTGTAACCTCCCTCCCCCATGTTTCACAAGCTCTTGTAGCTTTTTTTAATAATAAATACAACAAACTAAACTCACAGAATGTCAAGGAATGAAATAAACCTACACGTATTTTCCGTATTAAACAGAAAAATATAACGGTACAATTTTTATGGATTAAAGGTTTTAAGTTGCCTTTTCAACTTATCGTAAAACACGCTTTATTTAAAGTTGACAGAAACAAAACAAAACTTAGTAAAAACCATCTTGGTTAGTCTTTCCACTGTTACAATAATCACCAACTCTGGTTTGGTTGAAATAAACCCTGAATTCACCAAGTTAGTAGGAGTGGGGGAAAAAAATCAATACAGCATAATATCATGATATTTCTGTGTGGCAATATCTTATCATAACACGGTGCCAAGTACCAATGTTTTTATTATATGAATTATTAATATTACAAATACAAATTAAATTTTGGGGAAGCCTACTAGAATCAGTTGTGTTTTCAGTCCATTAGATACTTTTTGCTGCAAAAAAAAAAAAAAAGCTGACGTGAAATGAAAAGACTGTAAAAATGTATCTTATTAAATAAAACAGACATTAATAAATTTCCCTTTGGGGACATAATTTACATTTTTTAAAAAAAAGGTGATAAATTGTGATGTATCATAATATATTTTATCACAATACTCAGCATATCTCAACATATTTAAAATATTGCATCACGACTTAAATAGCGCGATAATATCGAACTGAGGATCCTCTGATGATTCCGCCTCCTACAAGTTAGATATGAAGATATACTGCCTCAACACACTGTTTTTCCCTTCTGTCTCTCTCTGCCGTTGCTGGCCTCTTTGTGCTAGTTCGTTGAATGAGAGTCTGCATAGCCAGAACTGTCTCCATACTTTGTTTTAGCGCTGTCACGCATTCTCCTGACACAGACCATTAAGTTAGCATGATAAATAAATCAATAAAATAAAAAATCACCCACCCCCAAAATGGCAATTTTCTCAGCCAGTTGCTGATAGTTGACCTATTCAGCCAACTCAAATAGAAATACTATATTTTACAAGATTAATATACTATATCTAATATTTTCGACCTAGTAAGTCGACATTTTGACTTGCTATTTCGTAGCATTTAACTTCAAATTGCAAATTTTGACTTAACATAAGTATTTTTTACCTTTCTTATCCCTAATATTTAATCTTTTTTTCCTGGTTATAGAGGTCCTCCTTATGATGAAACTCTAAGGACAATTTCTTTTGCAATAATGTGACATGCTGACACCAAGCTTTTACATTTTATCTATATGTTCAGGATGCATAAATTGTATCTACAGAGTGTCAAAAATGCTTCCTCACAAATCTATTAAAAACAGATTCATTTATGCCTTAGACACCTTTCTTGTTACATGCAAAAATAAAAATTCAAAGTGTAGAGAGGAGTTGACTGGTGAGTAACAAAAGTTCAAAACTGTAAAGCAGATAAGACTGCACGTCTTCGTGTGTTGCAATAATCGCGATGAACTCCAATACTCATCAAATTCCTTTAACAATGAGAACTTTCTTTACTATGGAAAAACTTCAGTCATCCCACAGTTCTTGCTTAATCCCAAGTGCACTGAGCTGAACACCACTCCTTTTTAGCGTCCTGGACGTGTGTTTGTGTGAGAACTGTGTGACTCTGCATGAACATGTGCTTGTTTATTAGCTTCTGTGTTTAAAACCCACCAATGAATACATGCACACAGGTTCAATAGCAGGTATGAGTGTCAGGACCAAAGCCAGGTCATGTTTACTTAAGTTATACCGGCCTGTTTACAGCTCCTTTACATTATTATAATAAATACCAAGGCTGCTACACTGACCACAGAAGCTGTGCAAGCCGGCAAGGGTATCATGTAGGGCAGGTCTATGTTTTCTTCTCGCTTCACAGCCCTCCAACAGGTAAAACATACACAGAAATGTGTTTAAAATTATTCAAATGAATACCTCATTGTACCAGAGGCAATTCAAAGCAGCAGAGCGTGTGTTTTTGCATTTCTCATTAAAATAAATCTATCAAATCAATGTAGTTAAAACGATCCAAACAACTTGTGTATTTTCAGACTTAACACTGTCTGTGTTGATTCTGTGAACAGCTCGACCAGCTTGTGTTAATACTGGAGAAGAAGCATAATGCCCCAAATCTCACTTGTTGAGCGTTCATATTCTGAGAAGTTATCCTGAGTTAAATTAGCAAGGTTCGGTGGCACTATATGTCACACAGCTTCTTGTTGACATCAGAGAACTAATGCAGCACCAATTAATAAAATCAACGCTTGCAAACCCTGCATTAACAGTTGCATTGTTACCTGGCAGGACTCAGTACACACACAGTGAGGCTGGCACGCAACCACACGCTAAAGAGACGCCGTCTGTGTAGCAAGAAAAAAAAAAAACAAATTCTGCCCAACCTGTGTGACGTGTCGCATCCGTGCCCCATGTATTTTGGCTGTTAGCCAAATAATGAATTAAACAGTCACATTGGCGCACAGAGCCAATAGAGTGTAGGTCATGTATTTAAACAATAATTTAACTGGTACAAAACACACACCAGCAGAGACAAGCACTAACAGTCACAACTCAGGATCTGAATGCCAACGTTTACTTTGCTTTTGTTGAAAATGAAAGGGAGAAGAAGAACCACTCAATTCACAATTTAACATTCTGCAGACAGTTTTAGATTTTAGGCCATAAATCACCCTGGTCTACTCGCCTTTATAACATTATCAATCCACATGTAACATCAAGGCAAGAACAATAACTCCACTTTGTCCACACAGTCACACATAGTTAATAGGTTTGTGCGAAGCTGGCTCAGTGTCAGCTGCAGAAGTGGTGTTAGCTGTTGCTGGAGATGTATTTCTTGTTGTACAAGTAACTATTGTTGTGGTGGCTGGTATTTCAACATCCACTTGTTATTATTATTCAAATCCAGCTTTGGGCTGATCCAACTTATCGGGTGATTTCATTTGTTCCATTTGGACCTGAATTATAAAAATATCAGATTGTGTACAAGTGTATTTACATGTTCACAAGAAGCAAATAACTTGAGTTTTTAATGTTGAGGTAAATAATAAGATTATGCATTTGCATCTGCTGTGTTAGTCAAATTATCTCCAAACTCCAGTTAAATGTTGCCTCATATAGTGCAGCATTGCAGACCAGTTTTAGCTATGACAGACGTTTCAGAGACTGACACTGCAATTCCAACATTTTCAGGGATGTCAACAGGAAATACAATGTTTGCCATTGATTATTTTTTTAGCTTTTTTTTTTTGGTTCAAATTTTGGCAAAGCGACACCACTAAAAGCCACCACTATGCCAGATTACCAACTGTAGTAGCAGTGCAGGTTTCCAGTGTACCCATGGATGTACACACAACCACCACTGGATTACTTTACTACAGAAATCTTTCAAATGTGATTAAGAGGGCTGGAGTTTGGAGGAGCATTTTTCAAAGATTTCTATGCAGATTTATGGAAGTTTACGTGTGATGGACATCATAGATAATGACATCCTGTACATTACAATGAATATAAAATTGGCGTTTCATATAGCGCTGTGAGGTGAAGGAATTTCCCCTGTGGTGATTAAAGGTGGCTTAACAGCATGATATATGGTATTACCAACAATTTTTGTTGTTTTTGCAAATTACTTTATTTATCTGCTTTATTGTGAGGCTGTTATTAGGTATATTGTTGCTTTTAAATGACAAAGATGCCATAGTTTATTGCAAATTAAATACAAGTTAATCGTTAAATGCAGAGCACAGAAGGACAATGAGGCGCAATGGTTTTTTCAGCTGAGATGCTTTAATTCACCCTTAATGGGCTTCTAGGGGTGTAAAGGGGGATTTATGCTTATGCATTGAATCCATGTTGTAGCCTGACATGCACCTCCCCAGAAATGTAACTACACATCACAGCGACGCAGACCACGGAACCTTTGATTGGTCAGCTTGGTAGCATCGCATTTCTACCAACGCATTTTAGGCTGCTCCTTCTCATTTGGTAAACATGGACCAAATGGAGGACAGGTTGATCGAAGAAGTCCGCAAATATGAACATCTGTATGACTCTTTCTCACCCCAGTACAAAGACTCACAAATGGCTGCAAACTCCTGGAGAGAAATTTCCAATGACATTGGTGTGGACGTAGCGGAATGCATGAAGAAATGGAAAAACTTGAGACACAAGTACATTTGCCTCCGAAAGAAACATGCCACACGGAGCATAAATCACAAGTTTCATCATGATACATTATATCGATTCTTTTTACAATACAGTATTTGCTGATATCACAAATTCTGCCACAATACGATTCGATCCATTAATTCAGGGGTCCGCGACTGATTTGCAACAATATCAGTAAATATCCTCATTGTCTTTTTTTGGCAACTTACTATTATCAGCCTGACGCCAGTCAGCTGGCACTGTTTGAATGTTTAGGAAGGAGGTGTGCTTGGATGGAAATGGTGACACAGGTGTGCCACGGGAATTTCAAAGTAAAGGCATCAATGATATTGGATCGTTGATCACTGAATCGATATATCAATCCAGATTGGTGTATCGTTTTAGCCCTACAAACGACTACCCTCTTACCTCACCTGTGTCTTTGACAATAGCTTCTTCTATGCATGTTTCCTGAGCACTAGAACAAACCAACTGCTCTCACCTTTTCCATTCTGGTGCTTTGGATAATATGAAAGTATTAACACACACACTCACACACATAAATAAAATGCATAGTGCATTGTTAATGTGTTTGTCCAAGGAATTCTTCCTTAAAGCTAAGGCTTGAAGAGTTAGCACAAAGCCCCAGTCAACTACAGGTTTGGCTCAAATGCCTTCAGCACTTCCGTCTCATTTAGCTGTAGACAGACCTGTCAGTTAGAATCAAGCATAACGAAGAAGACATACTGGGGCAAAAGATGTAATTCAACTGTCACCACCACCTGTCAATCACTACGGGTGGATGCACAACTACAAGAGAAATTCCTCAGAAACATTTGGCTCATTAATCCAGAATAAAGGTTACAAGCTCTGCCAGTTTGACTATTAAGTAAATGACTGTGCAAGTGATTATGCATCACAACAGGTCATGTGTTACACATCATTACACGAGACTGAAGAGCAAAATATGAGTCACAGATTCAGGTGCATGACATAAAGCAACTTTTTGCTTTTTATCAAGCGTTTCTGTAAAGAGAACACCCACTTCTCAACCAACAAACCTGTTTCAGACTTCAGGGGAAAAATCCCTCTCAATAGTTAAAACACAGAGCACATTTCATATCCTGCTCCCTGGAGCAAAATCCTCCCATACAACACATGCCTTTCTTCCCAACCTGCATGCTCTTTTTCTCACAGGCCTCCTGCAATATCTGTCTAGCTCTGATCTCATGTGACAAAATCCCCCTGTATAAGAAGCCACGAATCCTTATTCAGGAAGGCAATACCCGTTCAAAGCCCCTAAAGGTTTGGCAGTGTTATTCAAGTCGTTGCCATAAACTGCAACTGTCAGTCAGCAGTGAATCATTACTTATCTGATCTGCTAGAAAATGCTACTAGTCAAAAACTCTGCCGGCTAACTGCATTCCTATAGAGAGATGTAAAAAGCCGATAGTGGGATAAAGTGGATTGCAACCACGGGAAAGGTAGATCTGCTGAAATATGAGGAAGGTCAGAAACCAATTTTACTCATGTAAGGTCCAGTGTGTTACTGTACTGGCCTTGTGTACCAGACTTATGTCTTGACAGCCAACTTTTTCCCATTGTTGAATATTGTTATATCAATTCTTTCCTTTTGATAAACACTTCAAACAATGATTGGCAACTTCTCAAAAACTGGAATTACTGCCTCGTGGTTGTATGCCTCCACAAACCAGTCAAGCTGCAGTTACAGTTTACATCTATGTCTGTCCAGACTCATATTTAGCTATAAACGTAGACAATGCTACCAGTATTGATGTCGCTGCAAAGACGCAACATATTCTAAACATGGATGCTTCAAACAAATGTTCAACTCAGCAGCACAGAAGATCTATACAATCAGTTAAGTTTGTAGGTGGGCACCCAACATTTGATCAGTGTCCAACCAATTGTCTCGCCTTTTGTTTCTGAGTTATGACGTTGAATAATGGCCAGAAAAGTATTTTTGTAGAACGTTATGATGTCACGATGAAGTTGACCTTTGACTCTCTGAATATAAAATGACATCACTTCCTCATTTTATCCTATTAGACATTTGTGTGAAATTTTGTCACCTCTTAAGTTGTGGCTAAAATTGTGTTGTGAGGTCACAGTGACCTTTGAGCACCAAATTGTAGTCACTTCATCCTTTAGTCCAAGTGGACGTTTGTGCCAAATTTGAGGAAATTCTCTCAAGGTGTTCTTGAGATACTTGCGACCTTGTGCTAGGATAAGCAGTTTCAGACGATTAATGACTGAGTGAATGTTCTTGAGACATGGCATTTACGAGAATGGGATGGACAGATGGATGGATGTACAACCCAAAAATATAATGAAATACTCAAAGAAGCCTGTCCACCTTCTCTTCCACAGAAGATCATCCTGCAACTGTTTTTAGATTGTAGCTAGTCTGCATTTTTACTAGTCATAGAGCTAGTGCTGCAGAGTGATGTTTGTTTGGTCTACATGGAACACAACTGTCATAAAAAATTTTCATTGTGATTGTTCAGTTTTATCTTATCTTATCAACTGGAATTCTTTTGTTGGAGCATCTACGGCATGAACGCTTCCCTTCTAACTATCATTTGCTTCTCTTCAATTTTAGAGAACTTCCTGATTGTCCCACCAGGAAGCCAGGCGTTAAGTAATCTCCAGTACTGACAGCTTTAACATTTACACTAATCTGTTTTATTTTAAGGATTCCCCTTCCCCAGAGAAAAATCAACAGCTAAGCTGTCAGCGTGGTCCATGTGGCGCCCAGGGCTCTTAGCCTCTGTCTCCTCTGATGGAGACCTGTCTCGTCTTTGTTTGCATGTGAATGAACAGGTGTGAACAGGTCACTCAGTCACAGTTTGGGTCAGCCAGTCAGCGGCTCCACAGAACATGTTATGCACACAAACACTTTCATTTTCAAAGACAGTCTGAGCCTCCAAATCCGACAACACCTGTCTGGGTGAGTCTGCTGTCGTGACTTTGATGTTCGTACGTTTGGTCTCAGCAAACTTGCTCAACAGCCCAGCACTGAATCCCTTGTCAGTTCTATCTTAAATGTTACTGTTATTACAAGTATGTAGTTAATTTTAGCTCCTTTAATCCATCTTAGTACCCGCATCACCACAAGCTGATAAAAAGTTGGTTCAGATAACGATCTCATCACAGAAATTCTCAGACGTTTTTATTTTCATTTGACTTGGTGCTGCCACTGTATGTACCCATGTTTAAATGGCGTCATTTCACCAAACCAAATAGGAAAAAATCCATTAAAATTTCTCATTGCTTGGAATAAACAGTCCAAACTAAGGGGCCTTTGCAACTACTTTACTGTTTGTTTTATTGCATCTAGCTGTTTGGTGACACCTGGAAGCTGCCAGACATTGTCCTGGATTCATTTTCAACAGCCCGTTGGGACTGAATGGGTGTACCTAAGCTAAATCAGTGAATTTCTGTTCTAACATTGACAAAAAAAAAACATCCGTGGAACTGGCTCACTTCACAGTCTATACCACAGACAAATGGAACAACAGTAATTCTACGGTGTAGTTCAAGACTAGGTTATGTGGCTTGGGTTTAATAATTACATGTAAAGATGAACAGCATGACAGCACCCCAAAAGTAAAGCTAAAACGTCTCAATCATTCCTGACTGACTGCAGTATAGGTCATTAAATCCAACCTCTCCATGTCTGCAGATGGGACATCCGTAAGTACACATCAAATAAATTTTTCCCAAAGAAAGTTTCTGTCATTTTAAGTTCTTATCACACTGATGTGTTGAAGTGTTAATTTTTCTGATAGGTTTAGTTTTAATTGGTTATTCGATGTTATAAAAAGGGGCTGTGATGTCATGATTGACAGCTGTGTGTGGCACAGCTTGCGATTGCTCAGACAGGTGTATGGGCAGAACATTGATACTGCGGCTCCCAATCTCTACTGCGCAGACTGTAGCTCTGTATTTGGAATACTTTGTCTTAATTTTTTGTACAGTGGGAGAGAGTTGTTACATGCAGTCTGTGGTTGTGTTAAATAACATTCAAACAAATGAGCTTAAATCCATTCAAACTTGATATTTTGAGAAAGTGACAGACCAAACCAAATGTGCTCTCAGCACCAAGTATCAAAAGTTAGAGGCAGAATCATAGGCCTCCACAGATTCATGCTTTTCTTGAGTTACAGTTTAACTTTGTTCAAACTGTGCCAAGATTGTATTTGGGAGCAGCAGTGCTTTAAGCTACGCACTGCTGTCAGCATGCTAACACTCTCACGATGATCATGGTAACATACAGCTGTCAATCTGGCATACTGTTTACTGTATTCACCCTCTTTGTGGGTTTGCGTGCTAACATTTACTAATAGCTCTAAAGTTTTCATGAATTAATCCATCCAATATTTCATGAAAATATATACATGAGGTATGAATACCTGTGATCATACCTTACAGGAAGTAAGTCACAATGGGTCCAATTAAAACTGATCTACAGAAGCTTCTCAAATACACACAGTGATTATCGAGGTATAATGTTGTTGCTGTGCAGGTCTGTTTCGCAACTAACAGTCTCAGGATAGCTTTGTCCGCATATTCAACAATATCAGATTTATGTGACAAGTCAGGGCCTTCAGAGACATGGACACTGCACAAAGCAAAACATGCATCACAATAATCTAAAGAGACATGAATTAAGATGGGTCATAGAAAAAATAACAAGATAAGCTCCAAGTAAAGTTGAATCAAAAAGCAAAGCATGAGTGATTGCATCAAGAGTGATTTACTTGTTAAATCCTGCCTTGCTGTGGGACCACAGGTGTTGTGCAAAAAAATGTCGACTTGTTCATTTTGGCTCTCAAACTCCACACCCTTACCTTAGGGATTGTCTAGAAATTATAGGGACAGGAATCTGCAGCCTCTGCTTGAGGGTGTAACAGGCTTATCTAGTCTGCTAGATTAGATTATTTTTGGAAGACTGCATGAGCTTTCACCGACTGCAGTACAAATACTTTGGTTAGAGCTGTCCAGTGAAACAGATTTTTAAATATTGTTACAGTAACATGAAGAAAGGCCGAAGCATGTATCCTCACAACTTCGGGCTAAAACAAGAAGCACAAACACAAACTCTCACCTCTTCTAATGCCTCAGTATCAGTGAGTTTGAACAGGCTGTACTCTCTCTGTTCCCTCAGCGCATGAAATATTTCAAGTACTATACTGCTCAGACTCCAGCAAGTCACACACCTGGAAACTCAAACCTCGGTGACATAATTCACCTCTGTCATATTGACAAGACATAGCATGCCTTAAACTGAAGTGGTCTCTTGCAGAACAGTCTTTCATGATAAGCTATAGCATGTTGTCAAAGTTTCTGTACAGAATATAGGGCATATGCTTTAATGGCTCAGGTGTGTATGTTTGCTCAATACTGAACAAACTGACTCAGCATGCCATGAAACTCAGTGACAGAGAAAAGACATACAGCAGAGGTGGGGGAAAAATCAATACAGCATAGCATCACGATATTTTGCTTGGCAATATTGTATCGATACACGGATGCCAAGTATTGATATTTTATTATATAATTGTTAATGCTGCAAATACAAATTAAACTTTTGGTGGCCTACAAGAGTAATAAAATCATTTCTTTGTCAGACCACTGGATACGTACTGCATTAAAAATGACTGAAGTGAGATTAACGGTCTAAAAACTTTATCTTATTAGATAAAAACAGATGTTTTTGATATTGTAAGATAACATTTTTTCTTAATTTTTACATCACAATATATGTTATCGCAATGCTAAGCATTCTGCAAAACATTTAAAATCCCAGTAATATTGTATCATGATAATATCGTGTCAGGGGACCTCTGGTGATCCCCACCCTAATATACAGTACAGGTTAACTGTATTGACGTTGTAGTCTTTCAGTTCCTTGAAATGGTTTTAAGCTCAAAAGAAAACAGAGTACATCTACAGTTGGTTAAAACACACACAAGTGTGAATGACGCAAAGTGTGGCATGGATTGAACTGTGAATGAATCTTTGAATGACACCTAAAAGCCAACATTATATCATATGCAGTTGAGTTTATGTCACGGAAATACTGGTGTCAATTAACTCCACTAGCGAGGAAAGACAGGTTCATCATTTACACAAGTGCACACTATTGGTTCAAGTATCGGTATTAGGTCATTATAGAGTCATTTAACCTCCGTAAAGGAATATTTTACCTCTCAGATGAAAAAAGAATCCACAAACTGAGAAAATTCTTAAGTCAAAAGGGGCGTTCAGCAACAGCAAAACTGTATCAAAACATCTGTTTTCAAACTCACACAACTCATGCAGTAAAATCCAAGTCTTATTTATCCAGTCTTATGCTCAGTCCTTAGCAAACATTTACAAAAACAGTCATTTTACTTAGTTGAACACAGGAGCTGCTGGTCTACCACTGCCTCAATCAGTTAGTTAGTTTGTGTTATTGTGTGACTTTGGTGTTTTAAAAGGTTAGTGGAGATTCACCAAACAACAAGGTAGAATTGCTGTTTTGTCAGTGGAGTCTGGCTTTAAAAAGAGCACAGATAACTTTCACTTTCACTTCAGTTCCCTGTCAGAGGAAGATGTCTGAGCTTCAATAGGATAAATGAGACTTGGATTATACTGCATAAGTTGTGTGAGAGTTTGTTAATGGATATTTTAATGTAGTTTTGCTGTTATTAAACGCAGTCGCCTATGACTTTCATTCATCAACAATTTTCTCTGTTTTTGGTTTCCTAAATCCTGAACTGCATGTCGCAGCCACTGCTGCAGCTCCAACAGCGGGCCATGTTGGCAAGTGAGCAAAACTTAACTAACTTCCTGTTGTTTTTAGAACACCAGTGGGCACCTGTCCACGTCACCTCATGCTTTGCATCACACACTTCTCCCTCTGCACTGCCATTCAACTTCCCTGCACCCCCATATGGAGACACACTTCACAGATTCAAAACCTCTGCTATAATACAACCAGAGATACAATACTAAAGGGGGAGCTCCCCTGGTAATGTTAACATTAATGGCTGTTACTGTAATTTTTGTTACTAAAACTGAAGTAATCTCTGGCACAGTAATTTCCTTCAGCATAAATAAACTTCTATTGAACTGAGTTGAATTAAATGGCAAAATCTTTGACAGTAGACAAATTTATATGACATTGTCATATCACCAACACCTAGACTACACAGACAGGTTAAATTCATTGTTGGTTTTGGTCTCTCCAGGGAAACTGAAAGTAATAAAAAGATCAGAACACCAACTCTTTAAAAATCTTACGCATGCTTGTGTTTTTGTTTCGTATTCTTGTTTTTAAGGATAAAAATTTTGAGTGACATCACTTCAAACATGGACTTGAGACTGTCTTTTCTTCATTGTATCAGTCTGTGAAATGTAACTAACAATTATTTTTATGATCGATTAATCTGCAAATTATTTTCTAAATTTATTACTAAATTGTTTGGTCTGTAAAACATCAGAAAACAGAGAACTTCCAGAGCCCAGGCTGACCTCTTTAAATACCTTTTTTTGTCTGACCACCAGCTCAGAACTTAGAAAAATTCAGTGTGCCATTATATAAGAGACAGAAAGAGCAAAAAATCCTCACCTTAGATGAGCTGAAACCAGAGAATGGTTGGTTTGATTGAAAAATGACATTTAATGGCAACAAGTGCAAATTAGATTTTTTTTTTTTTTGTCAATCAATCTGTTACTTGACTACTGTAATTATTTCAGCTCCAGTGAAAACATTTAGGTGCCCAGAAGCAGGACTGGAACGGGACAATATTTCTCCAAACAAGTAGGATGCATAAGTATGCAGTTGTTATTAGCTGCCTATACCTTAGCCATGGCAGTCATGGTCAGTCTTTCAGCTTCTTCTACAATTCCTCTAACCCTAGCTGTCTTAGGCACCAAAGTTAGTGGTAAAAAATGGGGTTTTTACCTTTATAGAGACATGAAATTGCACTTGAAAGTTCACAGTGCAAAGGAAATGTGCTTGCCTGCAGATGTTTGGGAAGCAAAGACCAGCCAATCTCTGCCAGTTTGAAACCACTGCCTATGACTGATGGGTTTATCAGTAGACAGATGACATTATTTTGATGCACTCACAACACAGAACAACAGTGAAGACATCATCATTGTCATATAATTAATCGAGCACCCGGCATCATATGACTCAGACTGTTGTGTGTTTCCGATGTGCCACTCTGGCCTCTGTATTAGTCATCAGATCAGACCAGCTCAGACATAACATTGAGCCATACATAACTGAACTTAACAAGAAAACCCCTAATACCTGCACAGCAGGTTTGTCATTTAAGGATAAAATGTTATGCAATGCTTGCCCTTCTCGTACCATATCAGCATCTGTCTGACAGCATGGGACAATAACACCTGAGTCAGAGGAACAGATCTCAACTCATCAACAAACTTTATGGATCCATTTAAAAGAAAAAGAAAAGAGATCCGGAAATATCTAGGATAAATAAAGTACTGGAAATTTCTCTGCAATTATTGTGACCACTTGAGGTTGACCAGTTTCTTTTTGAATCTTTAATTTATCCAGGGAAGAGTGACTCAGCATACTATTCTTAGTCACACAGTTGTCCACGTTCCATCAAGGAGCTGCCACGGTGTTCGGGTATTGAACGACTGGGGCCAAGTGTCTTGCCCAAAGGCACCAAAACAAACTGGGGTCAGTCTGCGTTTCCTTTTCCCCACTTCTAACAGAGTGAAGATCTAATATGTAAAACTAAATATTTGAACTGCATAAGGAGAACACAACAGCATCTCATGTTGTGCGTGCACGCCCTCCTCGCTGTATCTGTTTACCTCTCTGCCTTTTTCAGACTTGACTAAACTAGCTCAGCCACAGCTCAATGCCACAGTGGTTAGTTGTTAAAAGTGCCGGGAGGGGAAAACAGTCACTGTGAGATGCTTCTACCCACACGCTTCAGTGCTTCCCTCACTTCTGTCAGCTTGTGAAATATGGTGCAAGCTGGTTTCCAAAGCAGAGTTTAAAGACTGCCAGGGGCCAATGTGGGAGTTACCAGGGGCCCATTGGTTTCACTATTAACCTACATTTTCATATAAGAAAATGTATGATTTTGTTTTGCACTAGTGTCACTCAGCCTCCAACAGAAATCATCATAATAGGCTACAATTTTAGATGACAACAAAGATATTTTATAATAAGGGGTCATTATTTATTACTAAATAGAGGAGGTTTTAATTTTACAACTATAGCAACATTAAAGTGGTAATAAAGAACATAAAGTTCATGTAACTTAGTGTGTTTCATTAACTCTAATAGTTATGACATGGCCTCAAATATTAATAATAAAAAAGTAATGAGCTTGTTTTTATCTTACAGGTTGCTGTGGAAGCTGTCCAGCTCATCAGGGAAGAACACCTCTCCTCCTCCTCCTTCTTCTTTGTGCTTGGATTTCTTCCGTTTCAGCCTGAAAGGCAGCAGCCGCTTATCCTTCTTTACTTTGGGGGAAATGGGTAAAACATCATCGGGCAGTGTGGCGTTGTATCCCGGGCTGAGGGGCCCGGGGCTCGCGGGGAGGGTCCCCTGCTTGTCCCTGGGGGTGGTAGCTGCTCCATCCTTGAGGGTGCCCGACCGTTTCTGCTCCTTGCTGTCTTTATCAGGTGATTTTAATTTAAACAAGCCCTTTATTTTCAGGGTGCCGGACTTACTCATGGTGTCTGTGAAACAAGTCCTCGTTCAGAAAGTGCGGAAGGAAAATAAAAGCATGAGGAGAGTTTGTCCTACTTATAGCTGCTGGAGGAGTGATTCACCGGGCTAACCTGCAGAGCGAGTTGCTTGCCGCGAGGCTTTGGACTTGCCCACACCGGTCGCGCGCGCCATCAGGTAGTTGAAAAGTGCAACAGGAGAAAAGAACTACACTTCCGACTGTTACCTTCAAAATAAAATTATACCCCGAATATTGTCAATTTATTGATTTAACGAGTATGTGCTGAAACCTCACACACACAGACTGCCAGCTACCAACTGCAGTACAGTAGGGGAGACCGGGGACCGTTGTACCACTTTTTGTCTCAGCACTATGTGTCAAATTTTGGCCCAAAGAACCCAAATATTTCTCAACTACAAAAACTTTTTCAACATCTCCACCTATATCACAGAATCCATTAATATCAAATGCAAGGATTTACATTGTTACGACCTGCCCCACTACCAGGAAAGGTAACATGACCTGGGGTATGTTGTAAAAATAAAAGTATTAAAAGAATTAAAAATTACACAATAAAAAATACAGGTAAAAAACAGATATACACTAATAACCAATTCCTACTGTCAGATGCTTAGTACCTCACATGGAGTCTGCTGCCCTGCTCAAGTACCCAGTCAAGACATCCTCTTGCTGCGCACTGAAGACTTTTTGACTGCTGTGATAGCCCGCAGGTCAGCTGTGTTGCCCATCTTTCTCTGACATTTGGTATTCATTTATTTATTTTTATTGTTTGCGGGATCTTCTCAATGTCACATGACAGACCAGTCTTACTGTCTCTCTCTGCCCCAACCACACCCATATCATTTTCACCAACTCTCCTGGCATGTATAAAAAAGTGTGAGATAGGTAGAGAAAATGTGTAAAGTTGTCATTGGGGTTAGTTGTAACACTTTTTAAAAGGTGATTTTTAAAAGGTGATACAAAGGTGATACAAAACAGCCTGTCAGCCATGTTAAGCTAGCTGTAGCAGTATGGTGGTTTGAAATGATCAAAGACAAAATGCCTCACATTTTACCAAGATACATCTCTCTAATCTAGTACAAGTAACATAAGTCTAATTTCAACAGCATCAGCACTAATCAAAATACATACTTATTGATAATCAACTTATCATTTCAGTTGTAGTACAATGTCAACTTCCCCAAGGTTGCTAAAGTTCCCGGATCACTATTTTGTCAATGGTAACTATCACCCTGCTACTAGTTTTAATACAGTTAAACTTGTAACATGTTTCAGATAAAGCTGAGCTGCAGGCATAGTGAGGTTATTAAGAAAGTCGGCCATTTTTAACAATTGTTAAAGCACTAAGTGGCAACACAATCAACAGAATAAATGCTGGCATTGTACTTTTCTGCAAATCAGGAATATGTGTCATATGTATGTTTCATATGTAGCAGATATGTTGCAGCCTGAAGCTTTACATTTCTTTTAGTTCCAGTTTTCAACTTTATGTTGTAATGACGCAGTGGTTAATGTGTGGTTAGGTGTTGGCACTAAACCCACTTGGTTTTATAGGAAAACAAGATGTTTTGGCTTTAATACCTGCTTTTGTTGTCACCACCACGGCTAAAAATGTCACAACCTCTTATTAAAAAACCCCTGATGGTCTCGAAAAGTTGTGTGCTGCTTGGCTGCTTGACTGCTTGGCATCCATCTCACCAACGTGTCATCCATCCATCCATCCATTTTTGTAACCACTTATCCTCTTGAGTGTCGTGGGGAGCCTAACACAGCTGACACTGGGCAAAAGGCAGGGTACTACCTGGACAGGTCACCAGACTATCACAGGGCTGACACATAGAGACAGACAACTATTCACACTTACGGCCAATTTAGAGTCACCAATTAACCTATCCCCAACCTGCATGTCTTTGAACTGTGGGAGGAAAATGGAGTACCTGGAGAAAACCCACGCTGACATGGGGAGAACATGCAAACTCAGAAGGGCTCCCTCCTGGGACTGAACCAGGAACCCTCTTGCTGTGAGGCAACAGTGCTAACCACCACACCACTGTGCATGTCATGCTATCCACCATTTCCTGTTGATTTGATACATATAAAACAAACAAATGTAACGTATCAGGGGTTTGTAGAAATGTACAATGCCAACATTGTCTTCTGATGACTGAGCTGAATACTTGTTGGGTATAGTTTTATTGTTTTTGGGTCCAGCATCTGCTCCATCCGTCCTGTGTGTGATGGGAACAGCTAAAAACTAACTGTATGTTGATATGAAATGTGTTAATTTCCCACACACAAAGCACAGGCCATTTCATCTCAATGAGTTCAACCTACATTAACAATCTTTTATTTTGAAAGCAAAAGCTTCACTTTCAGCTTCAAGCTTAATGCAAAACACAATTTCTCAACACAACATCTCCAATTTAGTCTCACCTTGATGCAAACCCCCACTTGTCCTTTAATTACATATTTACACTCAGTATAATTATAATGCTCTTATGTTTGTATATGGGTGTGGATGTGTGTGTGTTTCTCTAAATTTAAGGGAGCAATAAAAAGTTTCCCTACACAGCATCCAGTGACGTCAGCTGTGCTGAAAATTATGATAATTATGGTTTATTCTGAATTTTTTTGAACATAGTTTCTTACTTGCACCATAAGCTGTTAAAATTACTTTAAGATTTTTTTTTCTCCTTAAAAAAATAAGTTATTAGTAACCATGACATAGATTGTACATTTATGTCACATAAATCTTATATCAGTAATTTGTTCCATAAATAAAAGCTCAGTTGAGAGCCCTCCACTATGTTCCTCCAAATGATGACTTAAAAATAACATATTACATCTAGCATTCTGTTCATATACACATATAGTTATATATTATTATAAACTGTCACAATTTAATGCTCTTCAACACGTCTGCTAATCTACTGGTTATACTATCTCCTGCAGTAACAGCTCCATCTGCTGGTCATCATGAGGAAAAGCAGCTACAGCCTTTGATACTGAAGATATAAACTGATTTCCAGAAAAAGATTTAGTATGTCCTAATACACAGTATGTCAAATGCAGTATGCCATAAATACCAGGATGATCTACTACACCCTGTTGTATATTGCAGTATGCAAGCCAGCAGCTCTGCACAGCAGAAGATGCGTCACATCGACTGTCAGAGGTCGCAATGATGGGTGACAGCGCATTCAGGTGACTGATAACCAGTCTCTTAGTTACAATAGAAATATTAATTGTTTAATTGAATAAAATAATCCTAAATATAACCAACACCAAAAGGGCATGTGTATTAAGTAACAATGACAAGGAAATGTATAGTGGGTGAAATTTTACTAACATGAATATATGTTACAAAAAAAATGTATGCAGTCATTACTTATTGTAAATAAACAACTTTACAGCCTTTCAGGCAACCCTCCATCTCTGGTGAGCTTGGTGAACAGCACTTTGTTTTATCTACATGGTAATGGATATATGAGTAAGAGGGTCAAAGTTCAGGGTGTAATATGAGGAAGTAGTATGCCCCAATTGTGTGCATACTCCATGCAACAGTGCAGCTGCAGTACCTACTAGAAGTGAAAACAAAAAGTATGCGATTCGGACTGCACCCTTAGTCTAGCCCAGGGGTAGGCAACATGTAGCTGTACAGCCACATGCAGCTCTTTAGCCCCTCTCCAGTGGCACCCTGTGGCTTTGACAAAAATTATATAGAAATAAATAACAATATAATTTCATGTCTTACATTCGTCAACTGTAAAAATGCATAGCCTATACACAATTTAAAAAATGCTTTAACATTTCATCAACTAAAATGTGCGTCATACCTCTGTCTTAGCACCTCTTCCGTCTCAGGTATCAGGTATCTGTTTTCTTTCATTGGCAACGCTGCAAAGTTAAAGTACCAAATAATCATAAATAGCCCACTGCAGTACAGCCACATTGTGTTAAAACATCTTAATGAATGCTCATTTAGATCTGTTAGTAATGTTGATAGGCTAAATTCAACTTTAAAGGCTGTGTTACCTTTATTATGAGGCTCAAATATGTTTTGCAGCTTCTGACAGTTTTTGTTGGTTTTTTTTGGCCAAAAATCTTTTGATAGCAAAGGTTGCTGAACCCTGCTCTAGCCCATAATCACATCTTTTCAAACCAGCAGCCTGAAACAAAAACAAGTAAATGCTTCAAATATATCAAAAGAGGCTGTTTTGTGAAGGATTCATTAGGCTCAATACAATAACAAAATAATTTCTTAAAACTTACAAATGTGAGCAAACAGAAAACCCCAAAGAGAGCGAACAGATCATATCAGCAGATTGAAATGCTAAATATTTTTTAGAACCTAACCTAACATGGAGATGAAAAACAAAACTATGCAGAAAACAAACTGTCAGCAAAACCCAACTGAGGTTTGAGGGCATGACAGAAAAAGCGATGGTTTCTGTGTGGGGGGATGTTTGCCATACACCTGCATGTGTTCAAAGAAAGTGAGAGTGAGACAGGGCAGCAGACTTTCGTTTATAGTTTGTAAAAGACTATTGTGAATTTCATTAATGACATAAAAAGAGATTCTTTGTTTTCTTCAAACTGACAGACATTCTGACGACATGTACAGTCGCTACTTACAAACACAAACTTCTGTGAGCGAGACCTTTGTGGGGGTAGCTGCTGAGAGTGTGAGTAGTTGGGGTAACTCAGGTAATCTTGCAATAAATCAAAGCATTGCTTGGAAAGCAAAAGATAACTTCCACATGTGTACTGAGCGTGCAGGGGGGATGTCCCTGCACGAGAACGTAACATCAAAAGCAGGAAGATCAGTGATGCACTGTACTCACACAGTAGCAGGGCCTGTGAGATTGTGGCTTTGACGTTATCTCCTTCTTCTTTTGATATTTTCAGCGCACAGTATTTGTGACATAAACCCCCCACACTGAACTCCGTCTTCAGAGGCAGCTTTGACACCAGTGAAGCTCTGATACCCAGGAGGAGTATTCTTCACTCTCTTTTGACTTGACGACATCAGACTCAGAGGATAAAGAAATTAACTGTGAGAATCATCATTCTGCAGGGTATGTTTGATCTGAACAGAAATTTAAGCAATATAAGTCAGTACTAAATGCTTCAAATTCTGCGCTGGATATTTTTTGACAGCTTGGTAATTGCATAATGTATTTTGATGTGTCTGTATGTAATATTTATTTAGTACCACCTAAAAATGATTAAGTGGCTTGTCTTATACAGAGTGCATGTGATACAGTTAAAGCTTTGAAACTGGACTGCACTGATCAACTGTATTTTTACAGTGACTGATCAGTTTTGAACTTTTAAAAATGATTAATCACTTTTCAAGATTTAAATGCCTCAAGCTTCCCAGGTGACACATTATACAGACTGAACACGTTTACAGAACTGTCAGTTCTGTAAAACATGGAAGCAATATTTACAGAGCACTTGAAGTTCTCAAATTGTGTTTCTAAACAAAAGGCATGTCATTTTCTAGTTCTACTATCTTCCCAAACAGACATGCACAAAACCTAATACCTTCCTCATTGACAAGTGCCACTGTGCTTAACTGTACATAATCTTACAGTGTTGATTTGTGAGAAGTGAAAGCGCTGAGACAAGAGATACCATCACAGTCATGTGTTCCTTATCAGGTTTTTGAAGAAGTAAGTTCAAGCACGCAATATGTTTCTCACATGCTACTATTTGCATAAAGGAGAAATCCTGTGTTCAGGGGCCTAAATGTAGTATATAGGCAGTGCGGCTGCACTGGCGCCTGCAGGGTGGAGGTTAGGGGTAGGGAAAGCAGGTCCTCTGACAATGCGCTGTGAGGAGAACGGGCCCTTGCCAGCGATTCAGATTGTCACCTTAGACATATACACCTGTGACCAAAGGAGAAGTCACGTTAAATTAAAAACGGTGCCATTTGCTATATATGCCCTTGAAAAGACAAAGCCATCCCCATCATGGCCTTCTTTTCCTTTTTTGTGTGTGGAATAATCAGTAGCAACCTATAACAAATGATTTGTTTATTCTACATAAACTTTAAAACTTTAAAAATCTGTTCAATTAAATAAATCATTTCTTTTTATCTTTGGTATTTTTGTTACATGCAGAAATGCAGTGATGATTGCTGGGTAATATGTATGTTGATATTGTCAAATGTCAAGTCTCAGTTGCATCATGAGATACATGATACGAAATGCGGTAGCTAGTTTCGACAAAATCTGTCAAGACTGAGAAGCTGAGCACATTTGCAAGAGCCGAGCGAGCAGTCGTAACTAGTAACCAGAGGTGGGACTGAGTCATTGTTTAGTTTGTCACAAGTAAGTCTCAAATCTTTGCATTCAGAACCAAATCAAGTCTAAACTTCGAATTTTAGTCCTAAACAACTAATAATAGGTTCTTCACCAAATGTAAAAGCATTTAACAGCAGAATAATGATATATTAAATTTACAAAAATCATGAATGCTTTTTAAAATTTGTATTAATTTGTTAAAAAAAAGTTTGTTAAAACAAGTGGGACTGAACTCAATCAAAAAAAATCTTGTATAATGTAAATGTACGTGTTGTAAAAAAGATCATAGAGAACTGTAATGTTGTATACAGCGTCACACATACTTTTTAATCTTTGGGCTTGGGGAAAGATATCAAATATTTTCAAGTCAGAAGGCCCAAGTCTAAGTGAGGTTGCAAGTCAACTCGAGTTGCAAATCGATTTGTCAAGTCAAGTCTAAAGTCTGTGACTCGAGTCGACACCTCTGCTGACAATATGCACCAGGGCCTGTCATAGTAGCGTGCACGGGCGCAGAGCTGTTATAGTTTTGTATTTTTCATTAGTTTTCATTCTTATTTTGTTTTAAATTTTTGTTTTCAAGTCAGTTTAGTTTCAAATTTAGTTTTAAGTACTTTCAAAATATGTATTTTCTGTTACATTATGGGGGTATTTGCAGGGGCACGATGTAAGACATTCAGAACAGGTATTACAATACAAACACGACACCAGTCTCAATATACACATGCACCAGTGCCTACCTGTCACATCTGACCCATTGAAAAAGATTGAAACTAAAGACATTTACTATGCTTGTATTCTATTTTAGTTAGTTTTATAAGTACACAATATTGTTTTGGTTAGTTTTTTTCTTTCTAAAGTCTAGTCTTTATTTTTATTTCAGTTAATTAAAATGCTTTTTTTACACCTAGTTTAAGCTTTTGGATTGGTTTTTATTAACTATAACAACATTGCACTGGAGCCCGTGATAACTCTCTCACACCCCTGCCTGTGTTCTTTACTGTGCTATAGTGTACGTGCTGGGGGGCGTAATTCAATCGGCCATCTATCAGTTAAAACAGAAAAACCAAAAGAGTCTCACATTCTAGTGTCAAACAGAGAAACACTTTGATCATTTTGTTATTCATTTTTGGATTACCAGTAACTTTGTTGGTGTTTCCTGAGCTTGTCACACTTCTGTGACCTTCCTACACACATAAAGCGACACATCTGAGATCCTGGCTGATAAAGATCATAATCAGCCTGTGAGATCAGACAAAGCACAAAGTGCAGCCACCTGCAGCCTACCTTCGCGTGCATTCACCTAATGTCTAATGGGGCTGAAATTGGGTCATTCACGCCCGGAGGAAGAGCAGAACTAGGGCACTGACTTTTATCCTGTAAACATACAAAAAACAGTGATCACAGCTTCACCCAGTCCACGCAGGGTGCACACTTTGCACTAAACTATCAGAATGATGTGCTTGACTTTTGGTGGTAGCGCTTTCCATCTGAGGGCTTTCTTCATGGTTAATAAGTGAGGACACATTACTGATCTGTTTGAGGAGAAGTAGTTTTTATTAATCATTAATAAAGCCTGTAGTTATAGTTCATAAAGCTGTTATTCGTAGTGGAGGGATTATTTAGATATTTTACCTACATAAAAATAAAAGTACCATAGTGTAAATCTGCTCCATCAGAGGCTGGGCAGTTTTTATAATATATATTTGGGAGGCATACCTGCTCCAATATTCAAATATGCCCAAATGTTTTCCCCAATAATTAATAAATATTAATTAATAAAAAATAAAAAAGCAAAAAATTGCTCTGCTACAACATGCACCTCTGTCTGAAATAATCATCAGCAAATCATAAATAAACATTATAAATGGCATTCTAATTATTACTACAGCTTCTAGTATCACAGTATACTGCAGTTCTGTATGTGCTTTGTGCAAGTGCAACTGCAGTACCTCAACACAGCTTGACTGCTGTGGATAGGTACAATCAGTGTCAAACACTGCACTGTCCCCCTATTTCATTACTTTCAAATATATTTAAAAGTTAAAAACTAGAATGTAATGTAAGTTTTATGTGGGCTATGTCACTGTCGATTGTTATAGTTTTTTAAAAAAAATGTAAGTATGTCATAAAAACTGCCATCAAAAATGGTCATAAAAAAGTCATAGTATAGTACATCATTAGCATGCATGAGTTTCACTCTCAGTTTAGTTTTAAATACTACAGTTTTTTTTTTATTTGGTCCCTGATCAATCAATAAATCAATATGCTTGCCATTTTCTGTGGAGGCATGCAAAAACAACATTTTCTTAATAAAATGAAAGGTAACACGGCATGACTAAGTGATTTTGTGGGTGAAGCATTCCTTTAAGCACACTACTTGAGTAAATTCCACCACTTCTCTTTATAAAGTGGGTCTTGTTGAAATTGGACACTAAATTTATTAATTTGGAAATGTTTTACTTTTTTATATTCACCTTATTATTTGCTGTATATGTTTTCTTCTCCAGATTGGAAACATGGAGTTCACGACTTCTGACTATGATTTTAGTGAGCCTACAGTAGATTACGAAAATGAAGGGCTCTGCAACCTCGACCCTAAACCCATGGAGGTCACCATCCAAACATACATCCACTCCATCATCTGTGCCTTCGGCCTGATCGGCAACGCTCTCGTGATTGTCACCTACATATTCTACAAGAGAACTAAGACGATGACAGATGTCTATCTCTTCAATGTAGCTGTGGCTGATCTGATCTTTGTGGTAGCTCTACCATTTATCATCTACAACGAGCAGCACAATTGGTTAATGGGTCCTGTGGCTTGCAAGATGCTGAGGTCAGCCTACAGTATCAACCTCTACAGTGGCATGCTCCTGCTTGCGTGCATTAGTGGCGACCGTTACGTTGCTATAGTTCAAGCCAGAAGATCCTTCGGCGCTCGCGCGCACGCTATGATCTACAGTCGCCTTATCTGCTTAGCTGTTTGGGTGTTTGCAGTGGCTTTAACTCTGCCCACACTCTTCTACACTGAGCGCTTTGAAGAGAAGAATCTGTGGGATGAGGCTGCCACTGTGATGTGTCAGCTGTCTTTCAGCAAGAATGAAACCGCAAAGCTAATGAAGGTGGTGGTTCCCAGCCTTCAAATGGCCATCGGCTTCCTGCTGCCTCTGTTGGTGATGGTGTTCTGCTACGCCAGTATTGTGTGCACCTTGCTGAGAGCACAGAGCAGCCAGAGGCACAAGGCTGTCCGTGTGATTTTTGCAGTTGTTGTGGTTTTCATCGTGTGCCACCTTCCCTACAATGTGACTCTGCTGAACCACACTCTGTCTCTTTTTAAGCAGAGGAGTTGTGAGGTAGAAAAGATGAAACTCCAAGTGCTGGCCATTTCCAGGAGCGTAGCCTACCTCCACTGCTGCCTCAATCCCATCCTCTATGCCTTCATTGGGGTGAAGTTCAGGAGCCACTTCCGGCAGATAATGTTGGATTTGTGGTGCTTTAGCAAAAAGTACATCTACACAGCTCGCTCGTCACGTGCCACGTCTGACGTTTGCCTCTCAGGTCGCGTGTCCTCAGACGGTTGCAACAACATGTCATCATTCAGTGCATGACACAGCAGTGGTACAAACCCATCTTTCCAAAGATGTTACACTGCTGTAACTGTACACACATATGTAAAGGTGAAAGCATTGTGCAAAATGTGTTTAAATCAAGCATGTAATATATTCGAAAGCAGGGGCGTAGCACCAAATTTTGGGCCCTATGCATAAGCAGCCTCTGTCTGCCACCTTTCCTTTCTTGATCCATGTCTCTGTCATGAATCTTTTTATTTTTTTACAAAGTCAGTTTGCTTTCTTTCCCTGTTCTTTTCTTCTTTTCTTTTATGAAATCCTGTTTATCCCTTTCTGGGAAAAGACATGACAGTGCATGTTGGTGCCCCAGTAGCATTAGCAGCCTTCCACTCTGCTTTAGCTGCGTTTAGAGATGAATCCCAGTGCAGAGGCAGGACTAAACCATTTTGCGCCTTCCAAGGGGTGAAAGGAGCCTCAGAGAGCTTCCAGTTTTTTTTTTTTTATTACAAAGTTCAGTCTTTAAAACGCTTTTTTTCCCACACTATGACGCCCTGTATGAAAGTTGCCTTCAGTATCACATATTGTAATATTATACGAGTCTTTTTTTCACACTGTTCTAAAAGTCATAGATTAGTTTGTCGCTTCCACTTTGATATCTTATTTTTGTACTTTTGTCACCATACTATAAAGACAACCTCTTGTTTTTGTGTATTCCTGTGCATTATGTTAAGCGAGTATGTTAATTTTTAAAGAAGATAAGTATCTTATGAGTTTTGCATATTTGTGTTGCTGGACTGCCACTTTGAGTGACATTTTCTAGAACAATATACCCTATTTTGTTATAAAGTTGTTGCTTTTTTAAATATATATTTTGTGTGTCTGGTTGTATTCTTTTGTCAAACTTTCTGATTAAACATGGTTTCAGGGAAAAAAAAACATTTTTTAACAGTCCATTCAAAATTGAATTGAATTGCAACTTTGATTCCTCTGTCTAAAAAGCACTGCAGATAATGCTATAAAATACATTTTGTGCCATATAATAGCATGTTCAACTTTTATATATAATCAACATTAATTAGTCATTACTTTTTTTTTTGAATGACTTGATTTTTAAAGGAAAATGGACAAAACTCTTGATGAATTGAAGTCATAGGGATCCACGTTTAACTGCAGTAAAATTATATCAAAATTACAAACTTTCACACAACTCCTACAGTATAATCCAAGTCTCATTTATCTAGTCACATGCTCAGTACTTCCCAAATAGACAACCCTTTCTGATGAGAAACTGAACTAAAAGTGAAACTTGTAGAAGACTCTACTGACAAAAACAGTAATTTTACTTTACTGAACACAGGAGCTGCTGGTCTACTGCTGCCTCAGCCAGTTAGTTCATTTGTGTTATTGTGTGACTTTGGTGTTTTGAATGGTTAGTTTTTATTCATCAAAGTCACACAGTTACACAAACTAACTAACTGATCGAGGCAGTGGTAGACCAGGAACTCCCATGTTCAATGAGGTAAAATTACTGTTTTCGTCAATGGAGTCTGGCTCTGAGAGGGCATTGATGAATTTTATGTTCTGTTCAATTCCCTTTTAACCGTTTTGATACGGTTTTGTTGTTGTTAAACACAGACCCCTTTTACTTCAATTAATCAAGAATTTTCTCCATTTCTGGATTCCTCGTTCACCATGGGGGCATGCAGGGAAAACAAAGTTTTCTTCCAAAATTCAGCGTATCATGGTGTAAGTAATTAATATGCAAATGGTCATTTGGGGGATGAAGAATTCCTTTAAATCTTAAATTGGACACCTGATACCATGGCTCATATTACACACTGTGTCACACCCTGTAGTTGTAGGCCATGGTGAGAGAATTCATAAGCATACATTAACACGATAATAACAGTTACACTAATATGCGTGACACCCCAATGTATACTTACACTGACACAAGCTTAACTTCTGTTTTACTGACCAGAAAGACATTTTTAAACAGTATGTTTGCTGGAAACAGGGTTGGCTTCCACATTCAGCCAAGTGAAGAATGCAAGGTTGCCTGATACATAAATCATCTGTTTTTTTATTAACATTTTACTAATACAAACATAAAAAATAACATACCAGCTTTATTAGTCCCTCTGCTTTCCTGCACTGTGTTCTTTGTGAGGCAAACACAGGTTTCAAAACCCATCTTCCTGTACCCATGACCTGTTTCCTATGTTTGGGTCAGAGTCGACGTCAGTGCCTGGCAAATGCCACCACAAGCTGTTAGTGTCAAGGGGTAAAAGTTTCAGAGTTGTGTAAGCAGAAGCCATCAAAATGGGACAACAAAGGACTGCCTTACCTCGTGAGGCACGGACTGCAGATGGAAATGTAACTGAGGCCCTAAAAGAGTCCAATCAAGTGCACATCAACAATAGCACAATACATAACATACTACTTCAAATGTACTACCTCAAATCTATGCTCCCAGTGACAACTGATAACGACTATTTAATGGGTTGATAACAGCCAAAGCAGCCAGTTAGTTTGACAGCATGGCTTACACATTACTGAGGTGCAACCAAGTCAAACAATGATTGACTGTAGCTTATTATTTTTACAATTTATTTGATAGACATTTACCTAAATACTTATTTACTTCTAATGTAGTTCATTGTCTCATATTGTAATTCTACCATAGAAACTGTGTATATACAGCACCTACTGTACGTCTGCAGAGGGATCCTCGTCACTTACTCTTCGGTAAGTTTTTCTTCTTTTTTCCCCTTTTGATGGTCTGAAGATAATTTGATATTTTGAGCTATACAATTAGAAGCACTGCAAACACTGAGAAAAGAGGAGAGAAGCTGAAGTGATGCTGAGGTTATGGTCTTTTTGATGAAAAGTACTCCAAACTTCTTCACATCAGAAACAGCTGTATTACTGTAGTAACTGCATCACATTGATGTATTTGTGAGACAAGTACAATGAACTGCCAGCTGGCAGCTGTATGACATTTTGTGAAGGTTGCGTTTGAACAGTTTATGCTCCACCCAACTTTGGTTGGGCCTATATCACCGCATTAATGACGTACAATGTGAGACCACAATGTTGACACCTTCATTTTTATAACAAAGACAAATACACAAATGCAATATGCAGAAGTTCGTATGGTAAACCACACGAGACGTTGCAAGGTACTGCTGACACAGCTGTTTATATCTGATGCTGGTATCTCTTTTAACAAAACAGAACACAGTGTTAGGCCAAGGCGCTGTTGCACAGTTCACACCTGTGACATCATCAGCACATATTGGTGATCAAATCCCCAGGAGATAGAGGCTTAGAGAAATATGACTGGCCCCTGTTACATAACAGGGAGTAGCTGAATGGTAATATTCCTCCCTTTTCATCCACTGGAGGTCCTCAGTAAGCTTTGATTAACCATTGCTTTTTTACTTGATGGATGAAATACTATCCGTTACCCTTTCAATGTTCCAAATGATTTACTGTATGAAAAGAAGCCCTCGTTAGTTCGACTACAGTTTCATGTATGTCTCACAGCTTGACAACCCACCCACTCTGTTTGCTCTCCTTTTTGTTCTGCTGTGTTCAAACCTGTAACATCTGTGCTGGGGTTTCTCTTTCTTTACTTTGGCTTCATACCTGTTTATTGGCACACGTTCACTTACCCTTATATCACACACTCACAGCTATACCCTATACACCCTGCCGTACTTCATGATTATCTTTTAAGTTTGGCTGTTCCTCAGTCCCTTGTGCATTTAGAATATGTGTGGCACTGCTGACCTGGAGCCAGCTGGTCACAGAGGCTAACTGTATGGAATTCCAGAACTGACATTACGCAATGTTAATCAGTCAATCAAATTGATATTTCACTCGAGACCCATTTTAGAAACATTTGATTGCCAGATGTGAACTGCAGTTAAACTCAGCTGGATGCAGACACAGTCTGGATACATCTGGACACAAGATAACACGTGTGGACAGGGCCTGTGGTTAGGATCTGCCACATTCCTGTCAGGTCTGTCGCCACACCACCTGCCCACTAGGCGTCCTCAGTGAGTTGACTGTCTCTACACACCACCTGACGTCTCTTCTAAGCCATGACTTGCCTGTGCAAAATCAATCAACACATGATCTGTGTGTGCATGTGTGCCTTTCTCACAGCACACTGCACGACTCAAAAACACAGATGTCATAATGTGCAATTTTTCATGCTGTCTGTATTAAAATGTCAGGATACAAGGGCGGAGGCAGACGTTGTAAACATATGGGGCTAGGCCCAAACCTGGGTGCATGCTTGGAGATTTTCTTCCCATTTAGGGCAGCTATATCCATTATTTTTCAAGCTATTTGAGGTAATGATGGCGATGGAAGTTGTAAGCCATTTAGTAATGTTGTTAGTTATACTTGAGTTTGACAAGCAAAATGTTGCTATGAGAAAGGTCTCCTCCAAAATGAGCAACACTGAGCAACATTTTTCCCCCTCAGAAGGTTTATTTCTGCTGTTTATAATTAGATTCTTGGTTTTGGCTTTAGCAAAAAGGATTTGTTAGTTCCTCACAGGAAAAAGAAGATCTTACATCGTATCCCTCTACTTACTCCTGAGCCTCGGACACAGAGACCTGTCAGGAACAATATACTTGTTTTGCAGTGTTTCTTGGACTATTCCAGATTCTGTTCTTCCTCACCTGCCCAGTTGCTGCCACTGAAGAGATTCCTGCTGACCCAGTCACCTGCTCACCCAGCTGCTCCTCATCACTAACAGCTGCTCATCCCCAGAAAGTTTACTGTATGTGCCCAGCTGTTCCTATCCGCCTCTTATCTGTTTACCTGTTGCTTATCCAGCCTGCCTTCCTGTTGTTGATTTAAGCCAGTAAAACCAATTTTACTACGTCTTAACTCCATGTGTGTGCTTTGAGGTTTAGCCCAGATGTTACACTCCTTGAAGGACCTGTGCATGGTACACTCACACAGGTGATTTCACTTGTTTTGGAAGAACAAAGCTCTGTTCAGGAGTGTGCAGAGTGTTTGATGGACATCATCCTCACTCTCCTGTTATTCTGTTAAACCAGTTTTATCATTCTTATTGGTGCATGGAGTCGGTGACCTCACATAATGCCCAGCATAGCTCTGCCCACCTTTGACCTGAGCAGAGATCTAATCAGCAGGCCAAAGTGAAAACACCTGCGCAGATGTGCAGGGCCTTTAAAGCAGCTCAGTGTCGAGAATAAAATGTTGGCATCGTACGTTTCTGCAAACCATGGCTATGTTGCATTTGTACGTTTCATACATATGACGTAGTTCAGATTATATGCTCATGAGCTAAGTTTTGCATCAGGAAGAGGGAGGGCATGGTGGATGGCGTAATGCCTAGGTGAGAAGACTGCCAAGCAGCAGAGAACAGACGACTGTTTGAAGCCAACAAAAAACAGGTGGTTTTTAACAATAGCTCCAGACACATCCAGCAGTGTTAGCTGTGATGAAAGCGGGTATTTAAAGCCAAAACATGATGTTTTCCTAACTCTAACCAAGAGATTTTTGTGCCTAAACCTAACCACACGTTAACCACAGCGTCGTCTCAATATAAAATTGAAAACTGTAAAAGTAATTAGTAACTTGGTGTACTTAGTAGCTTTTAATTATGGCCATTTCCAGGTCCTTGGTATTTCGACAGCTGGCTCCCTGAAATATTTTACTGGGCACTTAAACTACACTTAATGAAACTGAGCCATTGTTCATGCCATTCATTTAATTATTAATTACATTTCCTGCTATGTCAGTTTAGGATGTCTGCTGTGAAAACAGTATTTTACTTTGAATCGGAATATTTAACAGTGCTGTGATTTTTAAAGTGAGTTCCTAACTGTTGAATACCTTAAGAGTAGGCTATGTCCATATTTATGAGCTATTTTTCTGATGTGTAATCCTGTTTTGGGTTGCTTTGCCATTGGATGCAAACCCTGTGATCGCACTGAATGGAAATGAATGGGAGGCAAGTGTTAATTTCGTTCATGCGTGACCACATCCTAAAGGTAACTGTTGATATTTTTTGCCAACTGTAGCATACTGTAACACAATTAACATATTAGAACTTTAAATTTTCGTATGTTATCAGTGTGTTGATGGATGGGTGGTAAATGGACTTAGACTTGTATAGTGTTTGGTGGTACTTTTGGAGGGACATGAGAATATGACTCATTCACATTTCTCACATAGACACTAGCAGTGTCTCTACTGATTTAAACCAGGCAGCTCTGGTCAGGAATTATTGCATCAGGTGATATATGACCCTTCATTTATCTTCAGAGAAACAACACATTGTAAAAGACCATTTTACAGTGGTGATTTAGAGACCCTTTAGCCTTAGGCTCATTCCAGATAACCCTCCTTCAGTCTCACATGCTAGGGACATGCTATAACAAGGTAGCACTGTGTGCCATTTTTGGCGCCGCGATGACTAAGAGGGGCTCTCCTTTGAGGAAAAATTTACTCAAAGTGGATCTTTGACGCTTTCCATGAGCGGTATTTTCTTTTTTCTTTCTTACCACGCTTGAATATGTTCATCTAAACATCTGGTATTTGACAATGAAGTCACTCCTTTGACTCCTATACTGCAATTAGTTTGTGAATCATTCTCCCAAGAGTCATCATTGCTGAAGGGTTTTATTGTAGCAGAGTGGTATATTGCCTTGGTTGATCCTTCATATTTGGTTATTCAGCCTGGGCAGGGATTAATGTGCGAAATGTGTTTTTGTTCATCTCATTGTGTGCATTTATTGTGAGCACCTTTGTTTGTAGATAACAAGGCCTTTACCAGATGTTGGAGAACAATGGCAAATAGTCTAATTGTGTGACTTGTCCAGACTCCCCACCTTAGTTCCGGAGAGGAAAACATTTGGAAAAATTTTTTTTCATACTAATATAATCAAGCCAGACTTGCTGCTTGGTCTGGAAAACATACTCCTGATGGGCCTGCTTGGAAATGTTACATGCATGCTTGACACACACACAAATATGACAGCGATGAAGACATTTGAGCGTTAAGCACATTTTCACACAAGAATTTAGTTTGAGTGAGTACTTGAGGTTATGTCTCCATGTGGACTGTTGATGGGAAAGTCAGTGGAATGGGAACTACATTAGTGTGAAATGTATCATTCAACACGTTTGCTCGATCATTTGTCTACAATACAATAAACATTTTCTGTACTGCAGACAAATGATCAAGTAAACTTAGTGAATGACACATTTCTGAGTGCGACCCAGTTTTCTAGGCATCAAGGATAGCAGCCAGAGCATAGTGGCAACCCTACAAATAGAACTACATTAATGTGGTCTGAGGGGATGTGCTACAAAGGGCGCTAACCATAAACCATTGAACAGTTTGACACTTACCTAAGCCCCTACTTAAAACAACCGCTGTCCAATCTTATGTTAGCAACCATATCTAGGCATAGGAGGCATGGAACCTGCAAGTCTGACAGCAGATATCGGAAAACATTACAGGCCACTGGAAAAATGGCCATATAAGTTGAGAATTTGAGCAGTTTATTTACGACTCATACTTACGTTTATTGTAAGGCAGCGCCCTCTAGTGGCTGTAGTAATTATAGAGCAGGAGAATAGAAGGTGACGTAACGTATAAAAAGCGTCCATAGGTTGGGCAGAAGGGGTGGTGTATGGGTCAAACAAGCATAGGACTTGCAGCCAGGAGATGTGGCCCCAAGTCAACACTGACTTATTTTTATAACAATGAAATATAGTATATAGTTAGTAACAAAAGCCAAACCAGGTTTTCCTAAGCCGAACAACCTAGTTCTATTGCCTAAACCACCTCAAAGTTTTATAGTGTAATGGCAACCATTTGATAGTGGTGTAGTGGTAGTTGATTAGGGGTTAGGCTTCTCCTAGGTAGAAGGACAGGAGGAAGGAATACCAAGGAAGAATAATCTCTAAATTTTTGGCTGATATATGAGTATATGGCCAGGAAAAGAGGTGGGTATACCCTGAATACCTGCGTGTATTTTACCCCCCATGTAAGATGCTAACTAACATTATCTAGCTTAGCACGTTAGCAAACAAAGATGGTTGAATATTGACTATAAGATACTTATCATGTTTTAACTTTAAATAAGGTAGTATTTGAGGCTGTTTGTACTTTAAACAAATTGATAATGTACTTTTGCTAGCTATGGGCCTTAACATTAATGAAAGATAAAGTCATCACTAAACATTAGCTTAAAATAAAACAATATATTGACTTATCCTGCAGTTGAAGAACATTGTTGTTCTTGTATGTCCTTCACATGAATTGTCAGGACATTGCTTGCATTGGAACTAATGAGCTTTCCCCTCATTCTAATGTCCTCTTCATTCAATAAACTCCACCAGCACATTATATTGTGACTGTAGCTCTCAGATGTATATTGTGGTCCTTTCTGTCTAATCCTCTTTGATATTTAAAATCTATTATTACAGAATTTTGCTATTATTTTATTCGGATTGTTACTGACTGATATTGTTAAAAATGCCATGTTGACATACCGGATGTGAAAGCTTGACAAAAGTAACAATGGGGGCGGGGCTTAGCAAAGGGTCAGTTGAAAATGAGGCTGAAAGTGCAGTAACCTGTAATAGAGTATAATTAGACATGTGTGTGTTGCCTTTTGCAGGCACAGTTAAACAGTTCATTCATCCATCATTGCTTGGCAGTGACTTTCTTTCTGTTTTCCTAGTTGGCACAGTGTGACCCTCCAAGCCTTAACAAGCTTGGCATGGAAGTCTTACCCAACAGAAAACAAAGCAGAGTAACATGCTCTGTCAATGCTCTCATACTGCATCTGTCTTTTTCCAATGGTGTTCTTCATGGTCGCAAACAGCCCTCATTTATATTTCCACAACATCTTCACAGCAGGAGGTAATCGCATTGGTATGCTTCTGATTAAGAGCAGGGTCAAACCTTCCATGACGGACAAGTTTGCTGATCTTCTCCCCTTTGCTGTGCTATTGAAGCTGTAATGAAGTGTGAATGTACTGTCAAAGTAAACTTAACCCTGTTAAACCCTGTTAAATCACTGTCCATTAGTTTCACCCCTCATAAACCACTGGAAGTCCCTCGTTTCAAAGCAGCTGCAGACATAATGATGAAGTTGCTTTGATTGACATTTTTAAAGTGTTATGCGTCTGCTAATGAAAATAAAAGACTGCAAAATACCTGTAGAGATAAATGAGAAAATGCTCCCTATCTTTGGCAACATAGTGTGCCTTTCTTCCAAGTTAAATTCATCTGTGCTAGCTTGGCTATCACAATTCTGCTCCAGGTCATTTTTGGTTTTGCTTGGAGGTGTCCATCTTAGTGCAACCCGTGGGATACAACCTGCCTCCTTTGTAGCATATGGCCCAACTTTCAGTTTCCTCTACCTCATTTCAGTGATGATAATCTAACTTTTGGTTTTTCAGTGTAATTCCAAGGTTGTGATCTTGTTAGGCCAGAAGATGCCACATAACCCTCTCAGGCATCCCCTGTGGACCTTCTCAGTCCTTTTCATAACAGCGGTGTTTCCTGCCAGCATTCAAAACTACATATTAGGATGCACTCGACATTGCTTGTATATAGTTTGCCTTGTGTTTTTAGACTGTATTGCTCGGACTTCCTGATGTTGATGGTCTTATTTTATTAGGAGTAACAAAATTCAAACCCACCAGCGCAGTGCTTCAGTTCCCAGTAGTGGTACCTCTAGCTCAGTTGTGCATTCCAACAGATTAAGCCAAGTTTGTGTATGTGACTCCAAAAGGTTGTTTGGGGCTGTGTTTTGTTCTTAGAGCTGTTTTTTGATGATCTCGTCATAGTTACTCAAAGCACAAACCTTTGGCCAATGGAGCCCTCCGAACATGACATGAAATACATGCACTATATTTAAATCATCCGCAGCCCATTTGAATACTTCACTTTCGATAGCCTACATCTAATACACTACTGCGTCAAAGTGCGCCTCCTTAACACGTGTCCTCTGGGTTAGGAATGACAACTTGTAGGAAGCTACAGTGCTGGTGCTGTTAGCTGAAGTGATTTTGGTGAACTGTTCTGCAGCTGCAGTGGAAGTAAGATTAAAAAGCCACAGGATAAAAACAACCTTATGTGGTAAAAAAGAAAATGGCGTTTCAAGTCTTTCATCGGACCTCAGGGGAGAATTAAATTTCTGGAAGTAGGTGAATTTGATGTTCAAGGAATTTATTTTTGAACACCATTACGAGACCAATCACAAATCTTATGACAAATTCATGGATGAAGAGCGCAAATGTAGGTTGAGCAGTCAGTTTTCACAAATATTTGTCAAACTGAGGTGTTACATAGGTAAGCTATGTGGTATCCTAAGAAACTGCTAGGCATAGTAAGTCATTCAGTGGTGGAGTTTGTGAGGTATTGCTTGTTCGAGCTGGGTATCATTTAAGAGTACAGTACCAGTACTGACACCAAGAGAGTACTTCATTTGATACCTTCTTTTTCTACTTCATTCGATACCCATCATGTGAATGGAAGCATAAATTTGTGTAAAATGCCACCAGACGCCACAGGTGTGTAGTATAGTCATACTTTCAAAGGCTTCGGTGGCACCTTGGACAGCTGAATTGCCGTCGAATACACCATGTTTGACTTTACTAAAGACTATGTATTGTAGCTGCAGCAGTTGTGGGCCGATCACACGTTGCATTCAATTGAAGAATGCTTGAGGTAACTGGCTGTGAGCAAATCCCTACAAATAGTAATTTTTTGTTCCAAACCTGGGTACAAAAAGGATCAAATGCACTGGAGAAGTTTTGATACCTACTTGGTATGAGGTTATTTCGGTTAATATGTTGAGTATGGAGAACCAATACCCAACCCTATTGCATGGTGAAAGTAGCAGACATTGTATGTCCTGAACTTGTGCATGTAATGTTTCTAGTCTGTCTGCCTCCAAATAGTGTAACTGCTCACTGAGGAAGACGTTCATAGATTGCAAAACATGTACAAGTGTTTAATGGTAAACTCTTCTGGAATCTGCTTTACTACAGGAAGTCCTACAAGACCTAGCTATGTATTGATTGGAGCATCGAGACTGTAAAGGCATAACAGAAGGATGAAACACTCCTCAAAGATTTTAATTTGTATCTTGAATATCACAAAAGAGTTCCCCTTTGTTGAGTGCCTGATATCAATCCTACACTGTTGACAGTGTTTGGCTCAGAGCTGGAGCTGTGGCTCGTCCCTCCTGAGAGATGTGTCATATTAGGTGAATTCCCCCAATAAAAACCTTTGTGTACATGTTTTGATTTAACTTTGTATCCAAAGCATCCAATTGTCTCTTGGCGGTTTTGGTAATTTAATGCACTTTTCTCACACCTCAAACTAAAATTTCCCAACCTCTGGGAGGAAAACGCCAGCCAAGTTAATTTATCTCGTCCAAGATATCTTTCATTTGGAAAGATATAGATGTTTTGCAGACAGATAGCTCTTTTTGGCGCCGCAGTGGGTGCGTATGTTCTTTGTGTGCGTGTGAACATACATTCCTTCAGTGTGTCAGGTTGGCTTCCCCCATTAGCTTGCCCATTTCAGGTCTAGAGGAGAGCTGATTAGGGGTCCTGGCAGCGAGGGGATTATCACGCTGGGTCAGACTGTACCCTGCTGGTGTCCACTGAGGAATGCAGGCAAATCAACCAGTGAGCCTATCAGTCAGCCAGTCAGTCGGTCACGCACTGAGTCATCCCATCTGCCAGTCAGTCATCTGCCAGCGAGGCGCTCAGCCAGTCCTCACATGAGATTAGCTTG
The DNA here is from genome assembly GCA_019142605.1 of Cephalopholis sonnerati. Classification (NCBI taxonomy): domain Eukaryota; kingdom Metazoa; phylum Chordata; class Actinopteri; order Perciformes; family Serranidae; genus Cephalopholis; species Cephalopholis sonnerati. The sequence goes on along the minus strand of JAGQAX010000015.1, from coordinate 12,541,144 downwards.
GCTTTCTATCAGCAACAATTACTGCGTAGGAACTGTATGTTCTTCTCAACCTACTGCCCAGCTCTCTCTTACACACAAACACACACACACACACACACACACACACACACACACACACACACACACACACACACTAACATGATCATATCTATGCTGGATGACATAGAAGATAACTCACCTCTTCTTATCTGTTGACCTGTTTTGTCCATATTCCGGCGACAGGATCCATTCTGTTTTGACAATTACAGTTAATAGACCTGGGAAAGGAGTTTGGTATTTTCATACGGGGGAGAAAGTCCCCCCAGGGGGAGAGGGGTCAAATGTAGCACTCTATTTGGCGTGGAGTTACATCCGTATATTGAATTAGTGTAACGTAAATGTTGGGAGTTGAAAACAACAAAAGTGACATCAGGAAGTGAGGAGGAAAGAGGGACACGGCATGAACTACACACTGATCCATTCACACACGTACTGTATGCTATTATACATAAACTTGCGTACCCTTAATGACTAATTCATTAGGCAGATACTGTAGCTGAATGTACATGTATAGACCTAACAGGAATCGAACATAGCAACGTGTCAATGGTTACAGGTTACAGCCTATGATAGCTACTACAGCAAGCATTGTATCGTATCTGTAAGAGCTTAAAGCAATACACCATCCCCCAAATGACCATTTGCTCATCAATTTCTCACCCTTTGTCAATTCAATTTGTGAATAAAATGCTTTTCTTGCATACGTCTGGTGAACCAAGTGTCCAAAAATAGAGAAAGGTCTTGATAAATTGCACAACTGTATGAAATTTTCCATTTACTCGTAGGGGCCTTACACGTGCAAGGTCTCTAACCGCCTGGAAAACGTGAGGTCAGGCTCTTGTGCCTTTTTTGTGCCAGCTTTTAGGAGCGTGGCAGCAGGTTGCATCTGAGGTTGCTAAGCAACCTTAACAAGCACCGTATCATAGCCTATTTTCCTGAAATCTGAGTGCAGAGCTGATCTTCTTCCAGGTGCTGTTTATAAGCGTGTAGGCCTATTGTCCGTGGGACAGATGTAAAGCTCTGATAGCCCTGCACTAAATCGATCAGCGTCTCCGTGTCACAGATTGATATTTACATCAGAAGGGAAAGATATCAGTCAGTTTGAGCGCGCCTACTGCGTGTCTACATTAAAAACAATAAATTTGAGGGCGCAAAAAAAAACCCCTTACACAACTGCTGCAGTGTAATCCAAGTCTCATTTATTCAGTCCCTTCTCGACCAGGAAGTGAACTGAAAGTGAAACTCATCTATGCTCCTCTAAGCCGGACTCGGTTGACAACAGTAATTTTATCTTGCTGAATATGGAAGCTGCTGGTCTACCACTGCTTCAATCAATAGTTTGTGACTTTGATGAATAAAAACTACCCATTTATAACATGATATTCACATAATAACACAAACAAACTGACAGAGGGAACATTAGAACAGCAACTCCTGTGTTCAGCAAGGTGAAAATGAAGTCAGTGGAGTGGCTTTGAGAAGAGCATAAGCTCAGTTCAGTTCCCTGTTGGAAGGGGCCGTATGGAAGGTACTTTTTAAATGACTAGATAAACAAGAATTGTATTGTGTTTGACAGATTGTGTGAGAGTTTGTGAACATATGTTTTGATATAGTTTGCTGTTAAACAGGTAGCCCTATGACTTTATATCCATTTTTGGATTCTTCGTTCATTCTTTGTTTGTCCGGATGTATGCCAGAAAAAGAAAGTTTTCTTCATGAATTCAACGTAACACAGGATGAGTAACTGATTTACAAATGGTCATTTGGGGAGTGATGTAATACTTTAATATGCTGTTTTAGGAATGGGACAGCACTCTGTGAGATCACATGCTACCTGGGGCATTTCTAGGCCCAGTAAAGTGTCTACCATAATGTGTTTTGGAATATGAGAGTTCTGAGTAAATTTCACATTTGTAAACAAATTTTACATGCTGGCTTGGAAACACTGTATCTAGGAATGTTATGTCTTGCTTAGACTTGTTTTGTCCAGCTCTCTTTGACTTAGTACTTTCATATAGTCTTCAGACACTGGAAAGGCTAATTCTGGTAGTTTTTGTGCACTGTATTACTAAGCGGTACATCTTCACAGAATACAGGAGGGAATAAGGTTGATAAGAGTAGTGAGAGTGAACCAAGACAGTACATCTGTGGGCCAAGAAGGCAAAACACTGAGCAAAAAGAAACTAAAATGCTCCTTAGAGCCGAGGAGGAGCGGCAAAGTTGGATGATAATAAGAAAACAAGGAAATGGCATTCCCATGAAATGTACTCAGCCTGTTCAGTTCTGAACAATCACTGAGTCTCCTTCTTGTTCCACTATCAGGACAAACTTAACATTCACACTCCACTATCTCTATCACATAAATGGCACAAATTAAAGATGTGTAATTCAAACTAACTTTTAGTAAAACATTGTACTGCTTAGTGCTTGCTAATGGAGTGCATCCCTTGTGATTCCAAGCAGGTAAGACACTTTCCAAGCAGTTTTACACATACAGTAACTGCCTGTGCAAACACCTGCACTATAAACTCAGTGGGCTTGTGTGTCAGAGCCAAAAACACTAGCGGGAAGCCATCTCATGACATTTCCCACCTACTGGGGGTGACAAGCCATCGCTGCAGTCCTTTGAGTCCTGGGATGCAAAACCTATTTTCCCCCAGCGGGACACCACTTCTCTCCCTTTCATCCGCCTCGCTCTGGAAATGAGAATGACGTTCCACTAGCGAGGGGAAAGAATTCCCCACCTTGGCGAGTGAGAGGTGCAATGCTGAGAGCCAATTGCCTAAATGAAATTCCAGTACGTGATGAGTGGGAAGCGAGAGGCTTGCTGGGTAGCCAGGCTATTGCAGCTGCAGGCTTGTGTCCTGTCCAAACCCTGAAAGCCACAATCCTCTGCCTCTCGTCTGTTGTCTGCTTTAAGATCTGAAAAGTATCTGGACGGAGATTTAGATCTAGGCGTCTCAGATGAATACAGCTGATTTTGTGCTCTGAGTCGTGTTTTTTTGACGGCCGTCTGTGTGTGTCGTATTGTCTGCCCACATTAAGCTCCAGACACCTACAGCACTTTCGTACTTACATAATCAGACTGGCCATATCTTTCCAAAGTAAACAGAGGAGGTTTCATTCAAACAACAGCTTGGAAGGGAAACTGCAGCAGATATGAGAATAACCCAGAGGAAGTGCATGTGTGTGTGTGTGTATTCAGGTTCGTATCTCCCAGGAATAGACCTATTACTCTAAGTAAGGTAGGTCCCTTGTTGTTGGGGTGATAATGTCTTTTCCTGCCTGGCTAGAAGATGAAGGCGCTTTTATCTGTGCAGCCACTGGAAACCTCATTTCCTGGTCCAGTTTTCTTTCCAGAGCCTCGGTCCACTCACTGCCCCAGCTGCCAGTGCTGAGTCTACAGGGAGAAGTATAGAGCACTAAAGGATGGAGGAAAGAAAGCAAAGGAAAGGAGACAGGTGGAAGGGGGGGGGAAACTTGTGTTATTTTTGAGAGTCTCTGAGTCAGTAATGATCAACACAAGTACACTTGTGTTTTGGAATTTATCTGAAAGCAGCTAATTCCACAGCAGAGCATAATCTGACACAAAGCAGAGGTTTAAAAACAGGTTGTGGGTATGTTTGCCAGACAACACATGCGACCAACAGTCCGAGGGTTATCTTCCCATGGTTAAAGTTCCCAGGCCTCTAATATTACTCACCTTGCAAATATCTTTCCCCAAACACTTCACAGCTGTTTTCTGTTTGGACACACTTGCTTTAGATAGTGCTGTCTCTCGTGGCAAAAGAGCAGAGAACTATACAAAGGAGAACAAGACTTATAGACTACAGTTATGTAAAGCTGTGCCTTGACAGAGCAGTGCTTTGGACCAAATGCTAACGTCCGCACACTAACCTGCTCATAATGACAATGATAATGTGCTGATGTTAAGCTGGTAATCATTATCATCATCAAGGTATGGTAATCATTGTCACCTTAGTAGTTTAGTATTAGCATTTGCTAATCACATGTAAACAGAGCCCTTCCTATAGCCATGCTAACATGGCTAACAACAGAGAACCAGGAGTCTGTGAAAGCAAATATCAAAAGGTACTTCAGGCTCCTAAGGACGTGCAGGGAAATAAATGTGTCACGTTTACGCTTTATACAACATTCAGAGCATATCTATGACCTTTTCCACCGCAGGAGCTTTTATCATTTACCTGGGATTTTGAAAAACCTCGGCACGTTTCCATCACAATTACCCGGGGAAAAACTTTCCCCCAACCCCAAACTTTCGGTGAAAAAAGTACCTAGTAGGGGGGTAGGACATGTCAGATTACCTGGAATTCTTAAAGGGCGGGGCTGTGTGCTGAACACACACACGTGCAGCACTTCTGTGCCATTTTTACAAGCTTCACTTCGTTTGTTTTTTGATAATTTGGAAAATGGAGCAAAAGAAGAGAAGCTACGAATGTGGTCGGGCAATGAGGTCCAGGCTCTTTTGAGCGTATTTGCTAAGGAAGAAATTCAGCAGGACTTGATTCGGCAACTCGAAACGACCGAGTCTATGGAAGAATAGCCGACAAGCTGGCAGAGCTAAATATAGGGCACATACCGAAACATATTTGTGAAAAGCTGAAGAAACTTAAGCAAGATTATAAGAAGCTCCGGGCATTTGCAATTGTCTTTGCTAATAACGCCTGTTGTCTTTTCTGTGCAGATCGCATGGTTTTATATGCGATGTAGTAAAATACAGGGAACAACAGAACAACTTGAACGTTCTACATCCTGGCATATTGTGTCGCACAAATGATGGCTTGTCCGTCGCTGTTTATGGCGTCATCGTGCTAGTTTGGCCTTCAGCTTCTTCTTACCGCCACCTACTGGACTGGAGGTATGGTGCAGTTTCTTCTACCACTCCCCAGTACGTCATCAGCCTGATTTGAATACATTTTCCAGAACTTTGAGGTGCGGTGGAAATGCAAGCCACACAGATTACCAGGAATTCTTTTACCCAGGTAAATTAATTCCTAGAAATAAAGGTTCCTGGGAGTGTTGGAGGAAAAGGAGCTATTTAGAGATTGTCTGCAGACAGCTCTTAACATGGAGTTGGTTGAGCTAGCAGCTAACGGTGCTAACAGCGGCAACAGTGCAAACAGAGCTAGCGGTGTTAACTTGGGGTGGATCCATAGGCTGTATATACGGCTGGACGATGCCTTTCCCCTTACCTGCACTGTACAAAAATGATGTCAAAGTCTCCCAGATGTGGCTGCTGCCATCTTGCGCTAGTGACGTCATTTGGAGCCAGAGTTTGTGCAGCAGCGTCATGGTGTTGAGTTCCCTCACAAACACTTGTCCGACCCAGTCGCCAGCAGGGCCATTGATAGTGAGCACATTGGTCAGTCATAGTTGTCAAAACCCTGCATACAGCAGTCTGATAAGAACTACCTAAAATGACAGTAGCCATCTTTAGGAAAATGTTTTTAGTTTGGCTTATGTACTGTCCATATAGCATGAAGAGGACGGGCTTTATGACCTGTACGCAGCCAGACACCAGGGGTGATTGATGTGGTTTGGCTTCACTTTTAGGGAGCTGTCATGTCGTCCATCTTTTTTATACAGTCTGTGGGGGGGACTGTAAGGGTGTGCGTTTTGCTTCTGCGATGAGACTGTCTCGATATCAGTGGTAACTGCTGTATGAGCGCAGAGTAGAGCAGTGGCGATAAGCTAGCCAGTGGGACACACACAGGGACTTGCATGCACCAACATGCACACAGTGGGAATGTCTACCACAACAAAGAAGAGAGAAACTCGGATTAAAACACACAAAGAGGAAGTGTAACCTTATTCTCTGCTCAGGATGTAATGACTTCCCTATGTCTTTACATAGCAAATTAGTGTTTGCTGCTGTATTAATATCATATAGAGCTTCTTTAATGACCAGCACGCTAAAGCAGAGAGAGCTAGCTTAACAAAACTGCATGGTTTTTGGTTTAGTTGTTCAGTGCAACATGTTTTGTTATAATTAAATTCAAAATCCCCAAATGTTTGAGCATTGTCAGAGCAGCTGATGACAGGCCACATCTTCCACAGTGAGCTCATCTGTTTGTCAGTTTTGCTGCCAAGCACAGGAGCTGGAAAAGAACAGGCACCAACATGTAGGACTATAATTCAAATGTGGCTTATTTATTTATTATTACTGTCGAGAGGCATACATTACAGTGCAAACCATTCTTTGGCAAACGTACAATACAAATGTCATGATAGGTACTAATATATCCACATTGACCACTGGTTAGGGGACAGTGTAGGTAAAGCATGTTCAGTCTTGCAGCGCAGTGCATTCCATTGACACTTGGGAGTTTTTTGGGTGGGAATAAAAAAAGAGGGAATTTTGATGAAAACGGAAAATAAAAATGAACTAATATCATAGATATGTGAATATGAGGACTGGTAACAAAGAGAGCTCACAGTGCTTTGACAGCCAAACCTTGGGACACTTGCCAGAATGCATTTAGTCTGTTAATGAGACCGAGACACATACACTCATTCATACACAAAGTTTATGAAAATATGTCAAAATATTAAATTCATTAATACACACACATGAATAGGATGTGTACATATAGGTATTGTTGGAAGAGCCACAATCAGAAAGTAATGGAGACAAAAACACGGCTGTAAACACACAGTTTGATGTACAAACCTGTCCAGTATATTTAAACATATGATATGATACCAATTTACCAGTGCGACTGCCAGCCCAGTAATCCATCTGGAATCCTGGATGGAACATTCCGGAGAGTATTATTTCTGTTTAGTGACAGATGCTTGCTCAGGACGTTACCACATAAAGAAAACAATGGAAAGGAACACTGCAGCTGCAGCCGCTTCACCATAATTACGAGCAAAGCAAAACAGGAAAACAAAAACGTGACTTATGTTACACGAAGCGAGCCAGTGCATGGGGTACAATGGGTGGTCTAAATACAGTACAAGTGTAGGGCCAGCTGACAGGGGTCAGTGGAATGCATCTCGCAATAGCAAGATGGTGGAGACTTGTTTTGATTGACACTGTATCCCCATCATCAGCACCCCTCCCCCAACATTACCCTCGCTTCCCCTCTCATATGGCTTCCATTACAGCGGAATGAGGGTCAGAGCGCTAGAGAAGCCTGCGCTCCACACATGCTCTGCTGAATGACGTCACCTCGCTCTCAAAATCTTCAACATGGCAAAGAAACATGAGCAGGACGAGCATTCCTGACCTGTATCAACACTGACGACGGTCCTCACGGGGGGAAATATCCAAACACTGAACACACATGAGGAAAAAACATAAAGAGGGAAAAGGTGGAGTCAAAGTGGATGCTTGACAAAGGAATGCATGCAAGCGTGTCCTTGTCTAAACTGGAGCTAGAGAGCTGCAGGTCCACCACAGCAGAGAGGAACAGTCAACAGTTATGGTAGCAGTCCTTCAATTGTGTGTAGTCTGTGGACTAAAGACTATACATGAATAAAAACGATCTGTGAGCAGGCCAGAGGGAGAATACTGCTGTGGTAGAGTGAGCAGTACCAAAGGCTAAATCCTGACCTCATTACAACATTCATACATAGTTTCATAGATAGACACGTGCTATTTATGCCATTTTAGAAGTAACTAACTCATACATTTGGCTTTAGGAGACTGAGGAAAATACTGGGACAAAGTTCACAACATTACAGTGGTAAAAATGGATATTCTTTCACTGCTTTCTGAAAGCAAAATGAAACTTGGAAAGGAGCACAACAGTGCAAGAGCTGGTTTGAGTGTCCTGCAATGGGGAGCGCTACACGGCTCCACCTCACTCAAGTTCAGGACAGGCCAGCAGAGACATTAAGTAAGTCAACTAACAAGTTGTCCATGGATAGAGGAGCAGTAATCAGTAGACATCTCTTTTGCATTACAAACATTTTCCTAGGGCTTCACATTATCTTCATATGTAAGCATTTTTATACAAGAAGGGAGGAGAAAAAAAAAACAAATTCATAACGATATAAAGCACCTTGGATTAAAAGATGAAGTAAATCTATTCATAAAAAGTCTTTTAGTTTGAATAAAACCATCCTCTCAATTGTGATTTATCATAAAAAGGCATATACTGAGTGTATATAGGTTGTTTTGCATACAAAAGACAATACTTTGAAGGTTTGTATTTAGTGATTAAATCATTAATAAAAAAAGGAGGGGGGAAATAGCACCAGTTTTCGGCATCTCTAACCTGAGAAACTTTTGTGAGACAACAAAATGGCTGCCGCCTTTTAATCTACTTCCCTTTCCTGCTTGTCGACGGCAAGTGGCCCTGCGTTTTGTCACCAAGTGTTAGTCGCAGGAGAGCAAACACAGTGGCTGTTTGTTACACTTCAGAAGCCTCTATGGACTCCGAGCAAGGAGACGAGGTTTGTCCGTCGTGTTTACAATCCACCCATTCATCCATCCATCCACCCGTCGGGTTCAGAAATAAATCCATTTAGTGATCGCTGGCTGGTTGCCAGAGGATTTCAAACCGAGCCTCAGGCTGCTGGCCCTGGTGGGGGCAACAATCCGAAAAATAAAATAAAATCACCCCCCTCCCCCAATTAACGAAAAAGAATACAAAATGAAACAAAACAAGAACTGAGGCTATTGGGTCTATCGAGGCTATTGGTGGCTGTGGATTGGCACACCTTCATGAGTCCCATCCTCTCTCTGGATGTCTGTGTGTGAGTGTGTGACTCTCAGCCACTTGAGTGTGTTTGTCGGGGGGGTCCTGAGGGTTATTTGTGGCGGGTGTCTGCTTTTTGCCGCTTCTTAACATCTGCGTGTGGAAGGCACACCGGGCAGCAGGCGCTTTTTAGCTTGACGGGCCGTTTGCACTCGGCTGGTGGACAAGACTCCACAAAGCAGGTCACCTGGTTGTCCTGGGGGGTGGGGGCAAAGACGGAGCAACAGGTCAGATACCTCATTAGATTAGACTGGATGAAATGTTCATGATCTGTGCAGCTGCAGTACAAGTATCCAGATACAGGAAGTAAAAACAACACAACATGAACTGAGCAACTGGAAAAAAAACACACTTCTTACTAAAAAATACAGATCATAGTTGTGTTTATGTTCAAAAAGGTGTCTTAATGATTTCAGTGTGTGGTCATGAGCTGGCACTGTCTCGTGGTTTTGTTTGGCACAGAGCAGAAACTAAAACGTTTTGCCTATGACAAGCCTCTAGTAAGATGCTTACGACATGGCTGAACAGAACAATGAAGTGCTTTGTTTCAGAGCAACAACATGATGTGTTGAACCAAACTGTTCTTTCCCAGACAGCCCTGCTCATTGTGCTTCTGCCTGCCAGATTCAATTAGAACAAAAATCCTCCAATTACAGCCAGGCGTGGAAGGTGGAAAGAGATAGTTTTGGGGAAGCCAAGGGGAAATAGAGAGACATAAAAGAGAAACTGACAGGTGTGTTATCAGACGTGGTGAGCAAAATAAACTTTTGAGTGGAAAGATGGCAACAAAAGGTAAGTGGGAGGGAGAGAAAGAGAGGGGCCTGAAGAAGATCAGAGGCAGCCAGGTTTGGCACAGAGCTGCCATCACCTCTGCCAACAGTTGGCACTGGAAAGGTGTCAGAGATAAAGAATGAAAGGCAGAGAAGTGGCCGGCACACACAAACACTGTGGGGAGACACTGGTGCCAGGAGAAGCGTAATGCCAAGAGGTGCTGGAGGAGATGAAACACTGGCATGAGAGCCAGACTGGGAGAAACTGGGGCATTTAAACTGGGCAGACTGCTCGCATAGAAATGGTTCTTATGGACGGCCTGTCCACAATGAGACACATGAAGACAGTAAAACATGACGAGCTTCTTAGAGTGTGAACAATGAGTGGATTAAAAACCGTGTGCGTGTGTTTGTGTGGTGTGTAAACCATTTGCACTACATACTGATTTATATAAGTTGAACTTACTCTGCATTCACATATGGTGCAGGAGTCCTTTTTCCACCGCTCTCCATCTGTTCGCTCACGTCCCTCATTATCAGTGCAGTCAGTCTTGCTCAGACGGGCCTCAAGTCTTTTAATCTGTAAAGATACAGCGACACAAACATTTACTCAGAGCAGCAGTTGTTTGTGGTTGCATCAACATTGCCACATGTCTGTCTCCTTCACAACAACTTTAACAAAACTTGAGCCACGTATACATGAGAATGTGCGCAATTCCCGAGTACTTTAAGTAGAAGAAATTGCCATAAATAAACCATACTGGATTCTTTAAATACAAAATTCCCATGTAAGACACATTCCTTGATATAAACACAACAATGCAGGACCCATTGAAAACAGACTTTCACCGTAACTTTCTATTTATCAACAGCTCTGCATCTAAAAGGCTGCAGCTGACCAGAAGACAAAGTCAGGATGCTGGGCCCCATCCTGAGGAATTAACTGTACCTCTGACATGTTAATGAAAAACATGCCTGTATGTATGGAGCTTTGACTGTGTCAGTGTGGTAGACTACAGCATGGCTTTTGTAAATGGACAGTATAGCATGCAGCAGATTCAGAGATGAGATGAATCTTTGTGAAGTGGATGGAGATACAGACACTCACCTGCTTTCGTAAACTTGTGATTGTCTTCTGCATGTCGGAGACAAAGTCCTGGAAGTCGTTGATTGAGGGTTCAGTGCTTTTTTTGGAGGTCACAGTAACATTTACAAGACTTTCTAGAGCCTCCTCCACTGGGCTGCAAAGACAAATGTAATAAAAGTAGGTTCAATTTTCACAGCAATCTTCTCTTCATAGTCTCTCTTAGACTACATAAACTACATATACTGTTTATATCATAAACACCATGCACCATAAGGAAACACTTTAAATAAGTGACATTCCTTTCCTATTTCCAGTATTTTCAGGTACATGGCTCTGCAGTAGACAAATGTGCTTTTCTGTTTTTTTTTCTCTGGTGTGTCATGTTCAACATCACAAACGTGCCAATTAAGGGGTTAAGGTAAGGTTAAGGTAAATAAACAGTACAAAGCAAATGGAGGCCAGTGAAAATGTTAAGATGGTTACTTCTTTTTTATATCTGTTACTAATTCAGTCTCTTTTTCAGACTCATTGCAGACTAATTTGGAATGATGTTTGAGAGCTGCTTGGACGGAAACATGTGGAATTTTGCGGCAGTGTGTGTGCTGCAAAAGAGGTGAAAATTAGCATGTCCACCCAGGTGTCATGTTTCCGTCACTGCTGATCGGAGCCGATTGGAGTTGGAGTCGATTAATAGCCATGATCTCTGCAGAGTCACTTGTCCTGGGAATTAATACAGATTGTATCCTTTCCCATTAAATACAGAAGCCAGATGTTAGTGAGTGTTTGTGGTTTTTTTGTCCAGTGGGAAAGGGGCTTCAGTGAAACCCATCTATGGCATGTGATGCCGGGTGGTCTGCTGACCATTTACTGATTTACAATAAAAATAAACAGACTCGCACTTGGAATTTTTTGTTGTAGTAGAGTCTGTTTATCAAAAAGTGCCAGGGGCGGATCTCCCAGACCCACTGACAGAGGTTCAGGCTAAGTCCCAAATGCCCTTAAATCCTAGAAACATCCCTGTGTTCAACTGACCTGTGCAGGACTGCTGCAACTGGATTTGCCTCTTGGCCAAGATAAGTGAGCACGGCAAACGTTAAAAGGTTGAAAACAGGCAATTAATTATATATATATATATGTATATATATATATATATATATATATATATATGTATATATATATATATATATATATGTATATATATATATATATATATATATATATATATATATATATATATATATATATATATATATATATATGTATATATATATATATATATATATGTATATATATATATATATATATATATATATATATATATATATATATATGTATATGTGTGTGTGTGTGTGTGTGTGTGTGTGTGTGTGTGTGTGTGTGTGTGTGTGTATATGTATATATAATTCTCGTTTGAAGCTCATATTTATACCTGGCAATAACAAATGAACACAGAGAAAAGCTTGAGTCACATATTGACACCATAATGTCTTTCTAAATATTTGTTCCAGGAGGAGAAGCTTGGGGAGGGAAAAATCTGGAAAAGGTAAAAAAAACAAACAAAGAAAACCCCCCAAAAAGGCAGAATTTGAAAATACACCCTCCTCCTGCAGCTCTCCCCTCTCTGTCCTAGGCCCCTCCCACCTGATGACCATGGGCATATCCTAACGCCTCATACAGTAAGCCAGTGTTTCCCATACATTGATTTAATCTTAATTCATCATACAGTTGCACAAAGCTCATTTGCACAGCCCCTACTTGCCCAGCTCTCCCCCTGTTTATTAGACCACAAATGAGACAAATATTTGCTAGCTAGCCACCCTACCATCCCTCCACCTCGCTCCCCACCATTGTGGAGTGCTTCTCTGGGAGGAGAGCGGGCAGCAGCTAGGGAGATGGACCATCAGTCAGTGGCTGTACCGGCTCGTATTCAGCCAGCACTTACCCCCCAGCGCTGGGTGTCACAGCGGGCTGGTGACCAATGGCAACACCAGGTCTAACCTGTGTAACAGCAGCCACAGAAAATGTGCTGCTCAGGCCATTAAGATAATATTTGTCATGCTGTGTTACCTGTTCTCCTGGATGCTGTTGGCAGGTCTATCCTCTTTGTAGCTGTGCTCAACTGATCTGCGTCCTCTAAAGTGGTATGACAGGGCGTTGAACTGACCCTTGGTCCTGCAGTCTGTTGGGTTAAACACAATACAACAAACTGTGGTTCACAAACCAAGGCAAAAACAATCACTGACACTGACAAGAAGAAGAATCGTCATTGTACCACATGGCTTGTCAGGATCAAGTTATATTTTCTTATTCAACACGATAAAATGGCAACAATTATGCACTTAATGACCACACGGAATGATGGAAACTTGAACGGGGAAATTAGGCTAATCTTTTCCCATTACGCAAAAACAGCCACCCACCCATGCACACATACACAAAACAGGAAACCATGACTGCTGATACCACTTTCTCTCCACTTCAAAGTGCTGATCTAAGCAGCTTATTGTATTACCATGACTCACAGTGCCATCACTGTACCTAGTTCAAAGAGGGTAGAAGACACGCACACAAACACAGACCCCTGCTGATGCCCTACTACACACCTGGAGCATGCTGAGCATCAGCAAAGAGCAATTAGAGACAGTCCATAATAAATCTGAGGAAGGACAGATGAATGGGATCGAGCCCTGTAGTTAGGGGGGCTTCACCTTTATCTGTAAAAGTTTAAAGCTGGCTGCTCGGCCTCAGAGCGCCTTTGATTTACCAGACAAGAGTCTGTAAAAGACAAAGACTATCTAAACACAACAAGACTTCCTATCTCATGCTGATAGACACGCATGAGCACACAGATGCACGCTCATACCCTGCTGCGCTGCACGCACACATACACACATGCAAGTTCTCAGCGGTGTCCTCTCTCTTAATGGAGCCAAACACAACTGTGAATCTGGCTACAGCCTCACTGACAGACAGACAGACACAAACAAGTGCGTTAACTTCCTCCCTCCCTCGCCTTTCTGGCAGGATCTTCTCTGTTTATTAGCTTAGCTCTTCCCTTGTACATTTTGTCAAGGAAGGGTGAACGCCGGGGTCAGATTCTGGGATGAAAGGAGAATAATTAAGAGGCACCATGTGTTGCTTATTAAAAAGACAATGACTTGATGAGACCGCCTCATTTCAGTTTACTTTAGTCTTTTGAAAGTTGAGATCTAAAACTAGACTTACACCACAGCTTACACACATCACGATTGTTAATATTTTATATCACACAGTGGACTGAAACTGTCCCCCTCAAGCTTTTACATCAAACGAGAACTTATTTATCCCAAATGCAGCACAAAACAATTATGAATTGACACAGAAGTCTAACAGAGTCCAGATGTACACAGACTGGCTGAAATTCATTCACATGTGACTGGAGATCACATTCGTACATCTGCAAAAAGCATTTTGTCTTCTTTCACACAGGTAAATCATTATTTTAGATGAATCTGGTGCAACATTTACATGTGTTCATGTTAACATGTGCTCAAGTGTTCATTGTATTGACTCTTGTAATATTGGTGGCTTAAAGTCCATATAATATGAATTCATAGGTGTTTGTGGGCAGACTCTGGAGTGCATACATGGCCATGTGATCTTTTCTCCATTTCACTCAACTTTTCTTGCATCACTTCATTAGTGATTAAATGGAAAAGGTAAAGCGGGGAGGTGGCAGCTGTATGTTTTACAGCATGTGGTAAATGGCCACATTATGTCACTGAAAAAACACTTTTTTCCACGAACCACCCGCAAGATACTGGAGCAGCTTTTAAAATATGAAAAACGCATTTACATCTTGAGTTTAAAAAAATCAATCTTGGTCTGTCATGATGCTCCTGCAAGCCCATAATAAAAGCTCTGGAGACAGCAGATAGGAATGACTATTATTCACTGTTATTATGATTGCTCAATGTTGTATTAAAAATCATTGCATGGCTTTCAGTCCCCAGAGTTTAATTAATTTAATTACTTAGATTATCTCTTGTAATCTAGGCCATTCACTTATTTCACAACTGATCACATCTCCAAATAAATGATACACAAGGCAAATAATTGGTATAAATCCTAATGCTGGTTGATTACAACAGCAGGGGGTGCCTCTTCATTCATCTCCTTTTTGCTTTGTCAGCTGCACCCATGGGTGGAACTTTTAAATATCAAGGACTAAGCTCTAAATTCAGTCTCTTCCCCCTACAATTAGCGGGAGCAGTCTGTGAAAAGCACAACACTGGCTACGTCATAAGTGTTCAAAAAGGAAAACCGCTTTTTCACTGACGTGGTGATCCAGCAGAGTAGCAATGGCATGACATTACATGGCACTCGACTTCAAACATTATTTTCCGCTGATTTCACAACAAGACAAAATCTACATCTGACGGGAGGAAGTTTGCCTTTCTCGAGGCTACAGAGAAATGATCCCAGACGTTGTTTCCCTTCAGGTCAAATTGCCTTTTCATTATGAGGCGCTGAAGCCTCAAACAATGTTTATTCTTCCCTTGTTCATCTCTTCCTCCAAGTTTCACACTCAGTCAAGCAACAATCACACTGAGTGACATCTATTTGACACGAGCCGTACAGAAAGGAGCGCTGTCAAGTAAATTACGGTCAAAGATTAACCTTGTTCCTTTCAAATGGGGGTGCGAGGGGTTCAAATTGTAGCAGAAAACAGGTGATTATTGTGAAGCCAGGCTGCCTTGAGGAAGATGTTATCGAAGGGAAACAAGGGTGAGGATATTGTGGCTTTAATTTTACAAAACAGTCCAGATGCTGGACCAGTGTGAGCCAGTGACTGAAACGTCTAGGCCACTTCCTGTGCTGTTAAACTTTCATCATGAAGAAAGGCACGGTTTTTAGAGATTAGTCAAGACGATGAAAGATGTGACAGTGAGAGGTAACTGTTCTGTACATAACTGTGCTTTCAGAATAAATCACACTAACACTGGACATGAGGAACTGAGACATTTGTTGCTAATTTGTTTTAATTAATACTGCCATGAATTTCTGAAAGTGAAACTTCTGTGAAATCATGAGTTTACACTGGTTTTATTATATATGTCTCTACAATCTATTGTAATCCAATAAAACCTTGCAATAAATCCTGTCTCTGTCAAGCTTGTCATGTCTGTTTTTTGTTGACTGTGTCAAACACAAGTTGACTTAAAATCATTTTTGAAGTTGTAGCTGGAGGTTTTTTATTAGACCCTGTGTTTTCCTGCTATTATAATATATATTTATTTACGATAGATAATAGATAGATATTTTTTATACGTTGTTGTGTATCTGTTAAAGACTGTGTATTATTCACTTCAGTTGTACAGTAGCATACAAAGTTATGCTGAGACACACTTCCAAGGACCAAACAAAGTCTGACAAAAATGTGCCTTATCTTTTTCTTTTTTTTTTTTCGCTTTTTTTCCTGTTGTTCTTTCTTATTTTTATTAATTCGAAAAGAGAACAGTCTGTATCAGGTTTGTAAATGCACTAATTATTTCTGTATTGCATTTGTATATTTACCAATAATTTCTCTATTTGTTTATATTTACTTGTGAGCTGTGCAAACACACCACTCTGAATAAAATGCTTTAACTAGAAATCCCTCTCAGTTGTGAGGGAATTTACTTTATTCTTTGATTTTGAGTTGCAGGGAGAAACAGCCTGACAATGACTGATAAATTCTGATTAAGGTCCACTCTGATTACATACAGATTCAAAATCAAGTCTTTCTACCGTATTAATTTGAAAAATTGTCAAAATAAAGGCCCACACTTGTACCTTAAAAATGTATTTCTAAAAACTGGAGGTGCTGTAAACACTGATAAGTTCAGCTACATTACGATCTGACACCAGCCAACCTGAGACATTTGTTTTCCAAGCTAAGTAGTTAAAAGTCAAAGAATGTCTGAAGAACATCTTAAGAATGTTGTTTGTCAAAGACAAACATCTTAATGTGTATTTTATTTTTACTTATTAGCTGTTATTTCATTAAAATGTGTACCTTGTACTCCACCCCCCCTGTTCTCACCACCTCTCCAAGATGAAGAAGTTGATCCAGGGTAAACACTGAGGCGGCTTCATATTGAAGTGTTTCTATTAATCCGTCCTTGTGTTTGTAAATGGGGTGAACAAAATATCAGAGTTTAAGAATTACATAAAGAATGATAAAAGCAACATTATTACACAATCAGAAACTGCTCTTACCTTCACAGCAGTCCTGCCACATGCGCAGGTCAATCTGAGGGATGTCGTCACAGCTGCCATAGCCATGGGGGAGCTCGGCCACCTTGAAGACATCTTGCTGGATGCGTGTGATGTTGTCCCCGTTGTCACACAACACCCGTGTCAGGGAGGCCTGCTTTAACTGGGTCAGCTGGGCAGGAGTGAACACACCTGGGTTTTCATACCAGAACCTGAACAAAACAGACAGACATGTACTCAAGGTTTTCTGTTGTTGCACTAATTTAGCAGGATCAGCCTAATGTCTAAAGCTTGATCAATCACACACAAAAAGTTTAAGTCATTATGTTGTCTTATTACCTGACCTGACCTCAGTATATGTACAGGTAAAGCAACCACTTAGTATCCAAAAGAGTGACTGACTGGGTGACCTGGAGGCATTGTTTGTAAATGGTGAAGTGAGATGTGTTTTACCTGTCTCCATCCCGCAGGCGTTTGAACTGAGTTACCAGCAGACACATGAGGGTGGGCCCCACTCTACTGCCAGGGACCAGGTCTTCAGCCATCAGTGCAGGGAACAGATCGATGTTTAGAGGAGTGCCGTACAGCCTGCCACACAGGAAAAATAGTCAGGGACACTAAACTATATATATCACAATCCAGAATTATTGTGGAGCACAAGATTCCCTGAAGTCACTATCAACCAAACTACAGTACTTTGTCTCAAAATGACAAGAACATTACAAAGACTACGCTTTCTTTAAACTAATCACAGGCATGACTATAGCCTGCTGATAGCCTGGTTTCATTTGTTTTATATTGGTCTCAAGTTACAGAAAATACTACAACATCATCTTGAGTGTATAATTACCTCTGCAGTTTCTCTCTGACACTAGGATTCTTAATTTCATTCCTCAGGTCATCAAATGTCTGAGCCGTGGTCAGGTTACAGAAGGTCCTGTAATCATTGTACGGTGGTATTCCATGATCCCTTCCTCTCTGTATATTCATGGCAGCCAGGTCCAGAGCCACAGCGTGGGCCATGGAGAACAACCTCTCCGTCAGCTCCGTATTCAGCAGCTGTGTGGACACCCGCATTTTACCAGCAACGCCAAAGAGCCCACGAAGGAGTGGGTCAATTCCGCCCTCGTTCACAATGCGGAACGGGGAGAAGAAGGCCCGATGCAGAGAGATGTGTCCCTGGGGGATAGGATGGAAGTCCTCGTCTAACCTGTAGAGTATTGGGTTGATGAGGGTGTGCCCGAAGCGGAAAGCAGCAGTGGCAAAAGCATTGAGGATACCGGTGTTAACATTGGGGTTGTAACTGGTGTATGACCCCATCATCTTCATGCCTGCCTCACCCAGGATCTAGGAGATGAGAAAGGAAACGTAACAGTCTTTCTTCTTATGATCTTTATCACTGTTACTACAGTATCACTATTAATGAATGATTTTCTCTTGTTGTAACTGTGCAAATAATTGAAAAAAAAACAGAGGTTAAAAAAGACAACTAGCATCATAACAGAGAAACACTAGACTTAATATGACAGCTATTACCTTTGGTAGCCAATGACTGTAGGTGATGTGTTGCATCTGGGCCCCAACTATCTTCCTGGCCTCGTGGTAGATGGTGTCCCCATCCCAATGGGGATTCAGTCTCAGTAGCTCTGTGGCTATGCGGTTGTGCTCCCTGAACCATACTGTGTGCATGGCGGTCAGACCAAGCTGCTCATTGGCACGGTGATCTCCAGCTAAGAAACAGGGAATTGGACTCTCATTTTCATCCCTCATACACTCAGTGGGTGGTCCAGTGGCAAATGGCAGAAGAGGCTTCCCTGTTCGCTGGATGATACCTTGCCGGAGCAGACCCCTTTGGCTGGCTAAGTCGCGGATTTCCTCAGATTCATGGCGTGAGCTGCCGTAGACATTTGAAGCATCGATGTAAGAGGTCAGCTGGTTGATTTGCTCTCTTGGGTATACACTGTTCATGAGAAGAGAAGTCATCCCGCTGCCACACACAGGGCTGGAGCGGACAAAGAACATGCAGCGGGCGCCACTTCGCAGCTGCCGTGGGTCATTGGGTGGGAACTGGATTGGGAAGCATGGTGGGTCATTGGTGCAGACTTGAGTGCACAGCTGGCCGTCGGAGAACCGCGACTGGCTGAGAGCTGCCACTGTCGAGTCCAAGTCATGGTCCAGGAACTGACCCCACTGCATCAGCATGTGAGTGTAGCGGTCATCAGGAGTGATTGTCTCTGTACCAATCATGGTGGTGGACACCAACCTCGGCAGAGGCAACCTGTATCCATTATGCAGCTGCTCGGTAGCACCTCTAGGCAGGTTGAAGCCATTATCATAGACTGACTTCAGAAGTCTTTCGAAGGCAGTGAGTGAGGCGCCCCACATAGGGTGCTGCAGGTTGTTGCACGTACCGTCATGGCTGCGGTACTTCTGGTGGAAGCAAATATCAGAGCAGTTGTTGAAGCGACGGTGGGCTGTGCAGCCGGACAGGTTGGCAATCACATCCAGAAAGTGGGGGAGACACCAAGTCATTGTAGCGAAATGCTGTGAGAAAGCAAAATAAATTAAACACATTAAGAGTCTGGATCAGTTTAGGCTTCAAATTTATGAATACATTCATAAAAGCTTTGAAAATATCTGAAGTGAAAAACAACATCATCCAAGCCACCAGTTAGGACATACAGTAAACTAAGTCTATTAATATGATTCTCAAACAATTATTAAATATTTTTATAGTAGACACAGCGATTAACTGCTACTGGCTCTGGGAATAGAAAGAACCTCCTGCCCCGAGGGCACAAAATGCAGTATTTCACTAACCTGCCCTGACTCGCTTTGATATGTGAGAGCTCCTCTGTGAAAGCTCCAATGTGCAGCACATCAATGTGTATGTGTGTAGGACTGAGATGTGTTAGCAATGTGGTGTTATGGTTAAGCATGAGAACAAGTGTTAAGTGTGTGCAGCAAACCTCAATGAGTGTTAGGTGAGACTTCCTGTAGAAATGGCAAAACCTGCTACCAGCTCACTTTACACACATGATTGGTGTCACGTGTGGTTCTGTATGTGTGTGTGTGTGTGTGTGCCTGTGTGTGTGTGAGAATGGAGAATGGGGAAACTGTGGTGTTGCCCTCTCAGATGAAATAGAGATACAATAAAAACAGCACGTTTGTTTCTGCTGACGGGCAGAAAACTCTCTGTTAGCTTGGTTTGGGGCCAGTGAAACAATGAACACTTGGTTGTTGGCATAAGTAATGAAAACACTGTCTCTCTCTTTCTCTCTCTGCCTTGCTTTGTTCAGATTTCACAGAGCTCTATTTCCCTCTCCCCACCTCTCTTTTTCCTCTGACACTAACTTTCACCTGAATCCTTCCCTCTTGACAACCTGCAGCTCTTCTTTTACATACTAATATTCCTCTCTTTTTCCTTTATAAATTCCTTTTTCTTCTTTGACTCAGGTAAAATTCTCTTAAGAAGCACATGAGAAACATTATTCTCAAAACACAGCCAGCTCTTCACAACCAGCCAATTTAACCTTTCTGCTGTTAAATTTAACCCTCCATTACAATGAGCACTTTCATGCCCCATAAAGTAATTTATCCATGCATATGTGAATGCATACAAGACAGAAGCTTATGCGAATATACATCCAAATCAGCCCATGCTCTCCCAATCTCCCACATGCGTGCCTAATTGAGACAATCTGTACACCAGCGCACACCACCTTAAAATTTGTCCTGTGCTTGACAGTGATTGTAGGTTAAGTGCTGTGTGGTGTGACACAGGGCTAATAAAACTGTTAACGGGCTCCTCGTCAACTGCTCCATGATTATGTCTCTATGCCTCGGGTCATGCTTAAGAGAAAATGGCATACAGATGGAGCACCTATCCTTAGCCAAATGCTGCTCACGATAACATGGTAATTCATAGAGTGGTTGAGAATTGAATTACTGGTTGCATGAGACTTTGCTTAAAAAACTGGGTGGGAGCTTCTTACTGAATCCACAGTGAGACTTTGGTAGAATGTTAAGTATATTCAATAAGAAAATGACATTTCCATCCATCAATTCATCAGCTACGCCCGCTGATCCTCGAGGGCTCATAGGGGAAAATGTGAATTTGTCAAAGCTGATATTACAAAGACAAAAAAATACAATGCACACAATGTATATGCATCTAAACCTGTATTAGGATGGTGTGTAACATTGTTTGTGTCCATTGAGCTGTCAGCTGCCATTGGTGGGTTGCTGAAATAGGCCTATATCACCACAAACTCTTATCACTGCAACAAATGAGTTGACTAATCATGTTTTGTTTGGCATCATGCAAACACAGTGGTGGCATAATGCAACATATGTTAATAACTGTACTGCAGTTCTTTGATTAACCCTCCCTGTCCACATTGCTGCAGTTAAGATTACTTTATCTGTCTAGCTATCTGGCTTAATTGTCAGTACCAGTGGCAGTGATACTGGTACTCAAAATGGTACTGCAGAGGGCACATGTAGTGAAGTATGTGGAGGCACATTGCTGGAGCAGATCCACCTAAAATAAAATTCATGCCAATACAAAAAGCTTCAGTGTTTCTAATCATTGTGTCTTAAGCAGTTTTATGGCTAGTTCAAAATATTCTGGCTGGTAATTTTTTTCAGTTAGCCAGCCACTGGCAGATAGACCACAAACTTAATTTTGGACCCTGACCGTAGCTTTCCTTGCCTGCAGCCTCTTTAAATCTTACCTGATAAGAGCAGACATAACCTGTGTCAATGTTGTGTTATAAAAATGATCAAGCTTATTTTTCCATACATATGTAAAAGCTTTTCTGAAGTTTCCTCTGACAAAATAAAAAATTAACTTTATTATCATCAATAAAATCATTTTGTAATTACAACAGGCAAAACCTGGAATGTTTCATGTACAGTACAGTGTATGGGTGAAATCCCATCTTCCTCCTATAGCTTGATGACTTCACGCACACACTACACTGGTGACTGAGAGTGCCATTGTCTGCTCAGCTGTGACTTGCAGTACTTACTTCCTCATTAAAAGCATATTTGAGACCACAAAAGCCACAGAAACAATCATCTGATAACTCAGTCATAAATAACAGGCTGCTGAGCTACTACTACTGTATTTGCAGTTCTTGTACAAGCTAGCAGTAACAACAGCAATAGACTAGCAACAGACTGAATGTACTACCAAACTGAAGACAGTATAATTCAGCACTGAACATCAGGCCATATGAACTATGATGCATTCACTTACTGATGTACATACTGAAGTGCCTTTGAACTGTAATGTGACCGCTTTGCTTTGGAAAAAGTGAGCAAAATACAAAGTCAGAGGCAACAAATCTTTGGACTGAACAAAGTGATTTGAATCGGCAAAGCGATCTGTCAGGAACTAGATTCCATAGAAAACATGAAAACCATTTTGTCATGATGAAGTCAGACTCTTTCAAATGCAAACACCTATTAATCATTTCCTCCAAGCATTAAGTTGTTCCAGTGGTTATTCCCAATGCTATGAATACAGCATAATCAACAGCAATGGTGTGCCAAAGGCTCCACCCTGCAACACCAGTAAACCAGAGAGCAGACTCCCATGGGCCTCAGAGGCTGTTCACACCCTGACAGAAAGCAGCAATATTTGGCTTTTTTCAGCAGCAGAACGCTCAGACACAGGATGCCTGGAACAACATGACACTCTCCTTCGTAGTGAAAAAATATCAATATGAGGGCTGCACTGAAATTTTTTTCAAATTAAGCTTTGAATGTCATCATATTTTATGACGCCATCACACTAAATTTTTTTTTTTTTTTAAATCCTAGAAAAAAATTCGCAATTTGAATAAAGTGATTTGTCAGATTAAATTATTATTATTATTATTATTATTTATTTTATTTGTATTTTTTTTATTTATTTTTTTAATCAAATCAACTTTCTTTAATGAATAAATGTAATATATGATGTTGTTAGATTGGTGCTATTTAATAAAGCCCTGATGAATATTACTATATAGTAAGTGATGCAATAAAGGAAGCAGGTTAAACAAACTGTTTTTGAATTTTAAAAGGTCGGTGCTACACAAGAGCTCATTGTTTGTGGTTGCCAATGTTTGGTTTGTGTGGAAAAATAATGTCACTAAGTCCAAGTGTGATTCTGATTACAATGAGCATCAACACTCTAAAGAAAACTTCAGTGTGGAGTTTGACAATTTTAAACTAGAAATACTTCCTTGCGATTAAAGGCCTCTGCACACCAGTCAGGTGCCTCTTACAGTTTACATTGATGTCTGTGAAACCATGAATGCTTAACACCGTTGCTGCATATCATCCTCTCCCTGTCCATATTTCTTGTCTCTCTGCACTGTTGGCTCTCAAACAAAGGCAGAAAGCCAAAAAGGAGGATGCATTTTAAAGTCTTTGAAGATTTGCTTCATTCGCTTTTAGTAGCAGCATAGAATGTTTGGGTATTCAACTCACCGGTGCCGTTTGTGTCGACCATGAGACCCTGGTTGACGTGGTTCTGGATGAGCAGAAGGGTCTGCTCAAAGATCTCCCCAGCACGCGCTTGCTCCACTGTGTAGGGGTCACGTGGATACCGGAAAAGAGCTAGCAGCTCTCCTGGGGTACGAGGCTGACTGGAGGGATGAGGGATAAAGAGAGGGAGTATAGGGGAGTAGGGAGAGAACGAAAGAGTGAAGAAGAGACAATGAATATGTTATGTGTAGAGAGATCAATTTCAAATGTCATACTCCAATGACTGTCTTCTGGCCCTTAATTTTCAAGGGCGGGAAAAGCAGAAAGAGCTTTCTGACACTTTCCAGAAGATGTATTTGCTGCAGCTCAAGCAGGTCAGAGAGTTCAAACAAGAATACGCCCAAAACATGCACAAATTCCTGAGTAGGTTCACATTACACGACTTTCAAAGTCATCACATCGATGTAGTGCTCACACTACACAACTTGCTGTTTTACAATTGTGAGTCTTTAAGTCGCTGTTGTTTTCACAGCACATGACTGATCAGTGACAGGGGTCACACACTACAAGGTGATAAATGGACTTGCAAAGCGCCTTTCTAGTCTTCCAATTACTCAAAGCACTTTTGCACTGTATGTCCATTCACCCATTCACACTCACATTCATACACTGGTGGCAGAGGCTGCCATACAAGGTGCCACCTGCTACTCAGTTACAATAAACCACACGCATTTCACACACCGACGGCACAGTCATCAGGAGCAATTTGGGGTTCAGTATCTTGCCCAAGGATACTTTGACATGCAGACTGGAGGAGCTGAGGATTGAACTGTCATTCTTCTGATTTGTGGATGACCTACTCTTCCCTCCTGAGCCACAGCTTCCCAATAAAAGATCTTTTAACAGGAGGATTCCTCGATCAGCATGTCTGGTTTTTAAACAATGTTTTGTCATGAAAAAACACAAAAAGTGACGCAGAAAAAGATGTAATAACATCTGCGAGACAGAATTGTTTGTGCTTGGCACACGTGTTCACAAAATACCCTGTGTCCACATGTCTGAGCTGTTTAAATCCTGGTTCCTCTAAATGCAACAATTTTGGTCTATGTTGCAAATGTAACACAAAGTAAAGTTTCTTTTGTTACAGGCGACCTCACCCAGTTTTACCTTTAACCCATGTCCTGCTCTCTCATTGGCTGTAGTGCAGATATTTAGCATGGTAGATATCTCAGATGCGCCTGTGCTGTCTCTCGGCTCTTGCCTTTGAACACACGTGACGCTTGAGTGCCTATTGGCGTGAACCAAGCTAACGCCAACTTGCCTCTGATCTGGGATTTTGTCAGGAAGCTCCAAAATCTGTCAGGGCTAAAGTTGTGTAGTGTGAACTAGGCATTAGTCATTTCACTCATGAGTTGGATCTTCTCCATCATCACTGAGTTTGTCTGCATGACTGTGTGTTTCTGCTGCTTTCACTCCCTAATGAAGTCTACTGGACTCTACACTATCACCTGAGGCAGTTTTTAAACATGCATTGAACTTAGACTTAAGGGTGTGACGAACCATTAAGACATGTGCCAGATCCACAGGTGTTCTACCCAGACAAAGATGAAAACCACATCATGAATTGCCTCATTTGGCAGGCACATTTAGATCATGACATAATGCACTTGAAAGCCAAGATATTTTTGAACCATGAACACTTTATTTGACATCTTAATGTGTTTAATAATGTTGGCCAAAATCTGTTACGTTACTGTAGCTTTTTATTGGATTTCTGGTAAAGCAGCAGTACACCTTGAATGCATATATTCTATGATAAACACAGAACATACGTTTGGAATATACACACAATGAAATATAGGTTGATGTAAACATAATAGTTATGATAGTATAGTGTATTTTTCATTTTATTAGCACACACAACACTTTGCTAAACAGGACTGGAGTGTTTTACATAAATACTTTCTGTGGTTGATTACATTTTTCCTCCTCCTACAACTGACAACATTAACACTGGTGTGGAGGGAGAGGGGGCCGTTGCCAAGAGCGGTCAAAGGTGTGTTTACACTATTGTTTTTGTGTGGGAAAACGGCTGCTTTAATCACATTTAGTTTTGATAATTTGAAAAAGCTGGCGACACAGATGCAATTTGTTTCTATAATGAACAGCTGCTGCCATCAACACACAACACTCAAGGTCTAACTGTCTGACACTTAGCAGCAACACAGCCAATATGCTTTACGATCCGAGTAACAAGTGCTACTAGCTCTTCTCCTGATATGCTCTTTTTCTCCAATGGCATTCTGGTTTTCCATTATTTCCAAACCATGTTTAAAGACGCTGGTGCCATCAGCCAAGGAGAAGGCCGCCTGTTAATCTGTGATAGTCATTAAAGAGAGCTGGAAATCCCCTCATCTCTCTTTGGGCTACCACTGTGTATTTGTCTGTACATTTCTCTTCTTCATGTGTGTTTATGTGTATATGTATTTGTGCACTGTGTTTGTGCATGCATGTGTGGGCAGAGTGTATGAGTGTGCACGCCAAGAAAAACACAGCTGCTAACCACATCATTCAACAGGATGGAAATACTTACGAGCTATATTGAAACCACCTACATCTCTTAAGGCTCAGATACACTTCCCCAGACAGCTGGGGACTTGTAACACTTGCGTTACGACAGGGACCGCGTTGACTTTGTGCTCCACATATGCATATTTCCCCATCAACACTCCATTACAGTTGGTGGCAGCAATGCACCATATCATTGTTTGCCAACCGCCAATAAAAAAAATGAATAACAAGATGAAGAATCATGCATATGATGCGCAACAAGAAAAACACAATAGAAGAAAATAGAATGTGAGAGAATAGGACCCGGGACAGGAGTGTGGAACAAGAGATTATGTTTTGTAACAGCTGAAGCATGCCCAGTTGGCACACTTGTTATGTGTACAGTCTGCTAAGTCACAAATTTTGGACTGCACACGGACATTCACAAAGATGCAAAGATGCAAACATGGGTGGATGATGACATTCATGTCATGCGGAATACAGCAGATCCTCTCGACATGGACAGTATGACGCAGGCTTTACAGTGACAGAGTGTAATGAAAAAGACTTGAAAAAACTATTGTTTCCTTTATCGTCCCGAAAATGATTACACTGATGCACAAAGGGATAGACAGATAGAGATGTAAGGAAAAGCTGTTGACAAGCAGTCACAAATACTGACTGCAGCTGTCAGAATAATTGTCTGACTAAATGGCCGTCAGCACTGCACCCTAAGGCACCATTTCTCATTGGAGTGTTCTGATCTGCAAACTGCAAACCCTGTGAACTGACACAGGACAGTGCAGCAATATTAGCAGCCCCTCTGAATGGCCACACTCTTTCCCTAAAGGCTCTGACTCAGACTGAGAACATGCAACTCATGTGCCAAGATGATGTGAGACAAGCCATTTGTATTATAACTTAGGCCCCATGAGCTTGTAGCTTTGGACTGAGTCTGTACAGGGCAAAACAGTTCAATTAGTCCAAATGTAAAAGGACTACTGACATAATGTTGTTGCAGGTTGGTGCTCTCATTTGCTTAGTTACAATCTGCATCAAAGAGGCATTTAATTTAAGACATTTACGTTTGTATAGTGCAATATAATATGCTACTGTATATGAGACTTATTTTAATTTAAAAGTACCGGTATATGAAGTTGTAGACTTAGTGGCTGATAAATGCGAGCCCAGTCAAAAGCACTTGCTGTAGACAAACTTTTCACTATTGAATCAGAAATCACCTGACAGTGTGAATGCTAGCCTCCTTACATTTGTGATTAAACCCACCAATTGTGTGCTCAACTACTGTATTACAAGTGTTATTCTACAAATGACCTCCTAAAATGGATTAATTTAAGGTAATGTCAATGTGTTCTCTGAAATGTAAATATTACGCACAATCTTAATTTGCACTCATTTTATAATAAGATTCACTTAAAACATTACACATGTTGGCCATAATATGTGTAGCCTTCATTTTACACTTAATTACCTCGCCTTACCACTAACATGAAACACATGAACTGGCTTTCTAAATCAGTCACAAGGACTTGAGTGTAAAGACCTAATGATGTGTCTCAAACTGCATATTTCTGTAGTTATACTTGCTATTTTGAGCGCCTAAGTTCATTCACACTGAGCAATATGGCAAAATACAGTCACTATAAGTACTTGCATGGTGCACACATAGCAGCCAAAAAAGTTAAATGTGAAATGTTTTACACTTCTCACTCTAAATGGTCGCCATGTTGCCTACATAGCGTTAACAGCTGGACCACATTTCAAACTTGTGAAATACTGGCCGACTACCCCGTATACACCGAAGCATTGTACAAGACTACATGTGTATTTTTCACCACCACTAAAGTGTTGTCAGGTATAAGCCATCAGTTTGTTTATCAGGTTAATTCTGTAATAACTTGATACCACAAATGATAATATGAATGATAATATTAACTTGCTAGCTAGCTAACAGCGGCACATTTAATCATCAGGCAATGACGTCACGTGCTGTAGTGTAAGCTGTATCAAAGTCCTTCGAAGGCAAGTCGTAACACTCCGACGCCATCTTTGATACGCGCCAGGGCAGCTATTTGAACTCTGGTTCTCTACTTCCAGAGCTCGCTGGGACATAAAAACTATATGAATGGCATCAGCAAAAAAGACTGATCCAAATCGATGAGAAGTCTTGTCAGTTATGTTCCTTAATAAGGTTTAAAACCGCCTTTTTTCTTCCTCAGGTTGTTCAACTGTGCACGCGCAAAGCTTCATGACACCGTTTCAATATACGGCTCCAACAACGTATGACGTCACCGGTGCGTGAGCTTTGTTTTGAGGGGTGGGGAACCCTGGAGCGCAGCGTATTTAATAATCATGAGGAAGCAAGC
Organism: Cephalopholis sonnerati; assembly: GCA_019142605.1. Taxonomy (NCBI): domain Eukaryota; kingdom Metazoa; phylum Chordata; class Actinopteri; order Perciformes; family Serranidae; genus Cephalopholis; species Cephalopholis sonnerati. Next base: position 12,512,865 of record JAGQAX010000015.1, on the reverse strand, counting down.
GAGCGCACACCCAGATACCTGTGGCTTCTACAGGTGGTGCAAAGGATCTTTGCAGCGGAGCGGTCGAGATGACATGTAAACAGAGGAAAACAACTTATATTTTCAACTGTGTCTGTTTGTAATTTAATTCTGACTATAACCAAGAACGTTTGTTGTCTGGAATAAATAAAGTCAATGGATTCAGTCTGTTCTCCTATTATCTCTGATCGCAGACTGAGAGGCATGCAAATTCACAGGCGGAGCGAGGCGGCGAGGCGTAGTGTTCCAAACACACTTTCCCCGTGACCCTCCCTACTACTGTCAATGGTCCCTCCCTCCAGAGTCCTCTATGAAGCAACTTCCCCACACTGTCGTAAAGGTGGTTAGGCAGGCTTACGTCACTACAACATGATTGACAAAAAAAAAATCACCAAACAATTGGCTTTGTGAGTGACGGAAGAGGCGGGACATGTGTGTACGACCGCCATACTGCCATTACAAACTACCCTCATTCATTTATATGGAAGTGATCAGTCTCCTCATAATAAAGTCTCTGGCTGTATGTTCTTGCGGTGTTTGGTGTTAATGTGTGTTAAACTGCCGTCTTCACTGTAGAAGATTTAAGTATTAGATTTGCTGTCAGTTGCTTGATAAGTTGGAAATATATTCGCAAAATGCAGCAGCCAAGAAGTCATTATAAATTCAAGAGATCAGCTGGTGATAGAAGAAGAAGACCAAGAAGGAGACATCCAGTTTTTTTCACTCTGTTGTCATGTACACAGGTCTGAAATATGCACACATGCACAAGCACCCCAGGCAGTTGGGGGTTTGGTGCCTTGCTCAAGGGCACCTCGGCAATGCCCAGGGGGCAAACTGGGCACCTCTCTAGCCTACAGTCCACACTCTCTCACTCTGGTCCAGACAGGGACATGACCCGGTGACCCTCCAGTTCCCAACCCAAGTCCCTATGTACTGAGCTTCTGCTGCCTCTGGTATTCATAAATATAGAAGCATGCTGTCAAAGCATGTTCATTTTTAATAACATAAATGTATAAAAACAGAAGTCAAGTGAGCAACAGACAGATATTGCAAGTATATATTTTGCCAGATGTTGGCAATAACGCTTCACTGACAGCGTCACTGTTGCTTTTTCAAAGTCCGAGTACTACCTCCTGAGTAGAAGAAGAAATGCTTGCAAATCTTGTGACCATCATGTCTAGTGTGCAATGCCAGTGTTTGATTTGAGTCAACACTACCCTGTCAAAATCTGCACACTACACAAGTAAGACCACAGTCTACACAGTGTACTACATGTAAGTGTACTAATGGGAAGTATCTGGTTTGAGACACAGCATCAAAGTCCCTGTGTGCGAGTTTCTCATATCTTACCCATCAAAGAGACGTCTCCTTGTTGACTCAATAGCACTGTCCACATTACGGATGGCTTGCTCTATGGACGTGCTCACAAAAGTGTCCCCTTCTCTGCTGACTGCAGGAACTGTTGTTACACAGAGACAGACAGACAGACTGATTAGAACAAAGCTGAAAAAATCAGTTTGGACATGAGACTTTACTGGGGCATATACGAGGTTACTCAACATAGCGAAGAATTTCTTTCCCGCTTTCTCATTCTGTGTTTCCGTCATTTTTCTTAAGTCTGATTAAACTGCCATTTAAATATTTACAAAATATATTTTGAAAAGGTATTAATGCTATTGACACAATCCAGCGTCACTACACTCTATGCTCTAACACACATGAGGTTTAACAGTGATCAAAACACATTTTAAGGATAGGTTGCTGTAAGTAACCGAACCTTTTAAGGTGCTGCACTTCAGCTTCCCATTTCTGGCACACTCCTTCCTCTAAGTGTGCCATTGAACACAGTGAGAATGTGACGTGAGGACGAAGAGAGTCCAACAACAACTGAGCACATTGATACAGTTTATGGCTCACCAGCAGAGTGCTGTAGCCTGACCTGACAAATCTCAGCAGGAAACACCAACACACACAGGGAAGAGCTGACCTGCTTCACAGCTAACACATTATGTTCCAACTTCCCTGCTTCACACTCTGTTCTTGTGACTGGTAAATATTCAATAAGGATAAGGGCTTTGACATGGATTCATCACATTAGTGCTGCATGGAGAAAGAGGGAGTGTTCCTTGTAGTTTGTGCATTGAAAGTGAAGTTCAGTGCTAGAGAATTATATATATATATAAACTTCAATTGACTTATTACAAAACACCATAGTTCATCTAAGGTTTTATCATCCATGTGAGCAAACTTGTTACAGCATTGATAAGCAACACATTCACCCCTAACTAACATTGTGCACTTACTTGACCCTGCTCCTCAACCAGAAAGGGGAAAAAAAAGAACAGCAAATGTGTCTGGTTATGAGCCACTGGCATTAGCTGTGTGTTACCTGTGACAGTTAGCACCATGCTGGACACCTGGTACCCGATGGGATTGCGAGCGACACACTCGTAGCGTCCAGCATCGGCAGTGCCCACGTCCTTCACCTCTAGATAACCCTCAGAGCTGATGTGGAACTTGCCACTCTCTGTCACCTGTACACCATCCTGGGGGAGAGAGGGTGGGACAGAGGGTAAAGGTCAGGACCTTTAAAGCTGGTATGTGAAGGCGTGTATCGAATTACAAGACAGTGATTAGGAGCCTCACAGATGGAATCTGTTGTGTCAGTCCACTGAGATGTTTAGTTTACACAGATGTTTATGAGCAGAAACTTCAACTTGAACAACTTACAGATATTATTCATGGAGTTACTTCATGGTCATTATTTGCCTTAATTCATTTAATGACTAATAAAGTAACCACACACCATTTCCTGGCCCCAGCACCTATTTTCTTCACTGTTCTCTTTTAAACACTCAAAGGGTAAGTTAAACAAGTACTTTTCAACCTGGACCCTATTTTCCCATGTTTTTGTGCAACAGAGACTTACAGGAACAACAATATTTGAAACTGATTCAGTGCTGAGTGAGAGGGCTGCGGTAATATAACCACTCTGGGCATGTTCGTACCATCAATGTAGGTTCACTAAAAGTGCCCCCCCCTTTTTGTTTAACCAGAAAAAGCCCTACAATTGCCATTGCCATACACACCAGACTCCATTTAAATAAACTGTAATTTTAGCGTGTACAGAGCCAGCATATTTTTACATCTAACTGGGTGAATTAAGGGTTTATTTCAACCAAACTGGAGTTGGTGGTTGACATTTTTGGTGGGTTTTATTTTGTTTCTGTCAACTTTGAGTAAAGTGTGTTTTAAGATGATAAAATTACTGTTTACTTAAATTGAGTCTGGTGTGCTTGGTGATGGTGATTTCAGGGCTGTTCCTGGTTAAACAAACAGGAGCTTACTCTTTAACAAAAAGGTCTGTCTCTGTGGGGATCCTACAGACACATAGAATAATAATCTGAGCCTGTCAGAGGCAAAAACAAGCACTTTTAGTAGATGTAACTTGAAGATGCACGTGTGCGCCAGATAGTTACATTGCATTGCCTGTTTTGGTTTAGCCTCGCTCAGTACTGGACCAATTTCAATGACTTTTTGTTCCCCTTTAAACACAAAAACATGGGACAATCACCCTTTAAGCACTTGTCTAACCCCGTGACCTCTGTGGTGAGGTGACGGGCACCTTACTCAGCTGCACAGCAGCTTTATCATCTAACCTTGTTCCAGGTGATGACAGGCTGTGGCTGGCCCTGAGCACTGCAGGGAATCTGGGCGTCCTGGCCAGACTCCACCGTCAGGTCCCTTGGAGCATTTGTGAAAACAGGCGTTACTGAATGAGTTAAAACATACACACACACACACATAGGCATGTGTTAATGATTATGCACCAGTGCTCAAAGTACTGCACATGTAAACTGCATTTTGCAATCAATCACAGCAGACATGAAACCCTGAGACTTATCTCAGCGTTTTACTGTCCTGTATATGCTCACAGAATATACACACACTCACAGTGTTTGTGTTACACTGCAGTTGCTGTTTTTCCTTTCTCTATTACAGAGCTGCAAAACATTAACCAATCTGAGCCCAAAGACTACAATTAGTATGATAAGGAAAAATGCCACAACACTTGTTCTGATTGGTCTGAAGTCTTGAAATCTGGTACGGACAATCTCTGGGCAAGTATCTACCAGTACAACTTAGAAATTTTTAGATGATATGAAAAAACACACTTTTACCAATAGTCAAAATCAGGATATTTTTTATGAGGAAAAATGAAGGTGTTTTTAAATGTCTTGCATATGAAGTATTTTTTACACTGCATATGTGTGCATATCTTTGATATTCAACTTGCTGAGTTCATGGACGCTATATACGTGATTGTGTTCCTTTCCTGGATACAACCATTTTCTTCGGGCACATGGGACTTCTGTTTTTTTCCTAAAATATAATCAAATATGTGGAGGTCCCATATACCCAAAGACTAAATATAGTGTGATAAAAAAGGTAACTTTTCATCTGATTTTTAACATTTCTTTAGACTTGTGCAAGCACAGAGAACACTTCCACTAAAGGAAATTTTAAATTTCAGTTTTGGGCATGAATGGGTTCAACATCTCTGTCTGTCTGTGTGGAGTTCAAAGGGAGAAGCAGCGAGATGTATTTTGAAAGGAAATTCACTAGACCAGACAAAATATCCCTACTTTCAAGATCTAAAACTCAGACTGGTTTTCACAGAGATGGCTGTACAAGCACACACACACGTACACACACAAAGAGCATTGTTATAGGTTACAGACTAGAGTGAGTCACTGTGTTATCCTGTCTAAGATTCATGATACAACCCTTCCGCAGCTGAGATGTTGGTTGGGAGAGGGTGGATGTTTGCCCCCCACACACCATGTTCAACTTCCTTCATGGCTCCCATGTAGCAACCAGCAGTGAGCCACCTGGTCATGGGAATTTCCCACAAGTTTTAGGAGCACAAGGTGGGGTGGGAGTTGGTTTCATAGTAGTCTGACACTAATTAACAGCCTTTAAATCAAAGTTGAACTTTCTAAAACACAGGGTTCACTCTAGTGTACAGTACACAGCATCAAAGCTGCAGGCAATGTGTTGCCAGTACCGCTCTGTGTCATGAAGAAAACTGGGATGTGAACACAGGAACATAAAAACAGTAAATATTATTATTATTTAGCATTTTCACCTTTAATGGCAGCTGAAGAGACAGACAGGAAATGGGCGGAGAGAGAGGGGGGGGCTGACATGCAACAAAAGGTTCCTGTCTGGAATCGAGCCAGTGATGTTGTGGTTTTGTGGTGCGCTGTAAACATTTGGCCAGTGAGGCACTCCACAAGTTATTGTTAAGAGGGATATTGATATCTCTATTGAATGGAGACATGCTAGACATTCGTGGGAGAAAAATCCCATCCTGTTAATCCCTGCTTTCGCTTTCTCCTAATGCTTTGTCTATTCCTCTGCACAGTGCTCTTAGTGTAAGGCAGCCATCATACACTGCCAGCATGGTTGTGGGCTTGTACAGCATTTTAACAGTGTGGGGCCATTATGCAACGTGTACTTTGTGCCATGTTAACAGCCATTACTACATGGAAAAACATGGTGTCATCACGGGATTACAGACTGCCATGCTTTCCTGTGCTATGTCAAGCCTGTAATTTCAGCTACACACATACACACACACACACACACACACACACACACACACAAAATACAACCATCTGCACACAAGAAAGAAGTAGTGAGACACAGCAACTGTATATATGCCTTCTGCCAAACAGAAACACATGCAAACACATGAGCACATGCAGAATGAATTACAGTACAGTATAATACTATACAGTGCGGTACATTTACGTTGCATTGCATATACGCACATAAAGATGAAACACAAACACAAACACACACACACAGCTGTATGTTGTTCAGTGTTTACATGCACTATAACAGTTAAATAAAAAATATGTGTGTGAAAATGACAAATAAGCTGTGAACAGGGAGTACTGCACCACAAGCCCTTTTCACATTTTACCACCCAGCTCTCCCCTCCTCCTCTGCCTACACAAACATGCAGTTGTTTGAAGAGGGCTTCTCAGCAGCCACGCTTACAGCCTGTGTATGACAGCAGTGTTTCAGCCACACTTTTCAGTCATTTGTCTTGTAGAACAGATTGGCTTCTACAGTATGTTAATCTTTACCAGCAGCCACATGGCTCTGTCTTTCCTCCACCTTATAGTTTACTGTGCCTGATGTAACTGTGACCTGAAAGTTTGCTTGCTTCAAGTACACACGGTCATTTTAATGTGCCATCATCCAAATTCATTATGAAGCTTCACCTTACACCCTCACCTCTTTGCTGGATGCTGAGCTGCACAGCGGTGCGCACAGTCCCAACAGGGCTGACCGCCTGGCACTCATACTGGCCCTCGTCATGGGCCGCCACCCGGGTGATGCGGAGGGTACCAGAAGACAGGACCACGTGACGGCGATCTAGGGGTAATGGACTGCCCCCACGTGTCCAGGCAATCACCGGCTGGGGATAACCAGTCGCCTCACAGGAGAAGTCCACCGTGTGACCCTCCAGGACTGACTGGTCTTGTGGTGTGACCGTGAACTGGGGTATCGCTGGGGGCAGAATGGGGGAAAAAAAGTTTTTTAATTTTTGTATAATAATGAAATCTTCCTTCGAAGGAGCCTTCACTTGCCATGGCAAGCTGATAACTCATTATGAAGCTATTAGACTTCAGATTCGCAACATTTACAGCTGAACATATAGTACGTTCAGGGGATAAATCCGTCAGTAGTGTGAGCAATATAAAGACTCATTTTGTCAACATCAAATCTCAAAATGAATGAGACGTAGTAATAGACATGTTGCTAGTCAATTATGTTTGGTATTTGGGAACCGACATCTTCAAGGTCTGAAACAATTGCCCTGAAGAGTTGCAAAAAGAAATTCATCAAATTTGTGAGGCATGAAGGGGCCTCTGCCCTTAAGCGCTGTCTTTCAGTGAAGTGAGACAGTGCAAGCTGACTAGGAACGTCTTGTTTTGATTGACTTTACTTTGTACTGGGCAAGTTCATGTGAGATTACAGGTCCTGATGTCTTCGGAGAATCAGGATAATAACAGTAAAAACTGCCATGTGAGTGGTCTGGTAAAATGCATTGTTATATGAATAAACCTATTGAGATTTCTAATGGCTTCTAATGACTCCCCAGTTGCACTTTGCTAAACATTTGAACCGCAGTAAAGAGACATGCTGAAAGTACAGGATGCAAGATAAAAACTGCAGGAAGCTACTACAAGCAAGGACAAGATTCATATTTTAACTACAGTGTATTCAAGGAATGCTAACACGTTTTTATGCAGAGAAAATCACCCTAAAGCAACTCAGTGCATAAAAGCTGTCTGATTTATTAATAAATCCAATGCTCAATTCGATTCACCTAACATAGAAAAACAAATATTTATTCCTACCTTGTACTATGATATATGCAGTTGCGTGTATGGTATCAACATTATTTGAGGCAAAACAGGTATATTGTCCACCGTCAGCCTGGTCCACGTTCTGGATATAAAGCCCTCCGGAGGGAGTGATGTTGATGCGGGCGTCGTTGGGCAGTGGTGTCCGATCGCCTTTTGTCCAAGAAACCCTGGGCTGCGGTTGTCCTGTGGCACTGCACTCCAGGGTCACACTCTCTCCCACCAGCACCTCAGTGTTCTGGGGCTGGATCACAAAACTTGGCCGAGCTGGAGGAGCAGGAGGAGGGAGGAGGGTAGAACGTGGGAATGAGGTTAGATTAATTAGGTGAAGAGATGATAACATTTTTCATCCATGTCTCTGGTGTAAGTAGCTTCAGGGTATTAGGAAACCAGTAAATAAATGTTAGCAACATCTTTAAATGAAAGCTTTTGAGACACACTTTAAAGGTCAGTTCATGCGTGAAGATCATCTTTGTATATTTCGGTCATTCACACCACTTCGACGACTCATAAAACAACTTTGTGTGTCTATCGCAAAATATGGCAGCGTCCTAGCCATATTTGGCCAGTGATTACAGTGGAGTCAAAGGAAAAATGTACACAGCGAGAGGCCCGGCGTTTACAATCACACAGAGACAGGAAATGCACGACATCTGCTCTCAGAAACTGTTCCTTAACAAGGGGTCGTCACTCGGGCCATCCGTCACCCTGGCAATGACCCTCGGTCATCTAGAGACAGCCGTGCTAATCTCCCACAGCGACACTATTGGCGGTATGACTGATTGATGTGTGAATACTGTTTAAGTGTGTATGTATGTCAGGCAGCAGTTAGAGAGAAAGAGCAACAGAGACAGAGGACAGAATGTACTTGTGAGTGTGTCTGTAAGTATGTGGGAGGAAAATCTGACATGAAAGTCAGCGGGCTTTGCTCACGGCTCAGTGGGACATGCCAGTTATTTGACCTGCTGAACTCTGAAAGTAACCTAGGTGCTACTCCCAGCGCAGACACCTTGCTCTACTCTGATACAAGGAAGAGATCATATCATTCGAGGTCTGTTTCTACATAACCTCCCACTAATTTGTACAGTATGACACCAGCAGAGCTCACTCAGGAAGCCTCATAATGTTCTTCAAAATGAAAATGTCACCAGAGATTAGTATCCAATCCAAGTTGGATTGGTTACAGTGAAAGAGTTGTTTTTTTAAGAGGTTTACTTTTAGTCCTAAATCTGGATTTTTCAAGATCAATCTGTGATATAGATTAATAAGTCTGGACACTTGACATATGACTGAGACTTCTGTGTGAAATATTGCACAATGCAGCTTTAGTGTTAATAGGTTGCCCGAGAAGAGCAGAAACTGAGATCAAAAGCAGCTACTTACAGGGGGCTCCAAAATATCGTAGTGTGACCTGTGAAGTCTTGACTTCCCCGGCCACATTTTTGGCCATGCATTGGTAGACTCCCTGGTCTGTCTCCCTGGTGTCCTGGATCATCAGTGTCCCATCTTCCAGCAGGTTCAGACGACTGTCCTCGCGCATGTTTAGAGCATTGCTATCAGAAGGGTGCAGAGATACACATCACAACTAATTAAACATAAATCAGCTTTTGTATACAGTCTATTCACATACTGTACTCTAAAATTCCACATAATCATTATTAGCATAATCCAAACATTTAAATGTCAACAATTTATAGGACCAACACATGTATCAGATCAAACTTTAAACTGGAACAGTCAGTGAAGGGAGGTCTTACTTGTTCCTGAGCCAGATGATCTGTGGTTTAGGGTTGCCTTCGGCTCTACAGGTGAAGTAGACAGTGTTCCCTGATGTAACATCAACATCCTGGGGCTCTGAGGTGATCCTGGGGACCTCTGGGGGAAAAGACCAGATAGATGGATAGGAAGATAATTGAACAAAAATGGAAATGTATTTCCATTTATTTGTATATGCCTGCATGCTGCGTCAATCAGTCTGTCTGTTGAATCAAGCCTCTTGTCCAGGGATCGTCAACTGCAAGCCTGTGGGCCACATCCAGCCCATCAAAACTTTCTATTATACTAGTATTATTTATAGTATTAATTTACTTAGAAAATGTGAAGAGGAAAATATAATGCATTACAGTATATCTAGTTATATCTAGTAGTCGACCATACTGAAGCAACCCCCAAAACAAAAGTATGAAAATAATTTCATTACCAAGGCAATTCCAAATCCATTTCATGTAATTACATTTATCCTATGTAACATTTTATTTTATTTGTTTAGTTTTTATCATTTACATCATTTTATAATTATCAAACAATTATTAATTAAATTATCTAACAATGATAGGCTAGGTAGGTGTACAAAAGTCTGGGACCAGTTGCACAACGTTTTCTCCTTAAGTATGACACTTAAGGCTTAATTTCCCCTTAGCTTAGGAACTTACCCAGTTGCACAGAATCCCTGAAAAGGTTTCCTTAGTTAAGGAAAAATGTTAACTCATTTACTGTGTTGAAAGAGATTTTACAATGGTAAAGGTTTCCATGGAAATTGTTTGTTTGCTTGGACTCATGCTTGTGATGCCTGTTATTGTCTCACGAAGCTGGCTTATGGTTCGATAGTGGAAAAATGGCAGAAGAAAGGAAGACAAGAAAAACATACCGGTCAGAGGAGGAAAAGATTATGCTTCTGGAGGAATACAATCATAGAAAGGAAAAACTACAAAGTAAATTTGGTCCCCAAAAACCAGAAAACAGAAAACAATTGTGGGAGGAAACTGCAAGTGCAACTGCAATTGATACTGTAAAATCAAGTGCATCTCCCCCTGGTTCTCCTGGTCGCAGAACACTCTTCTCAGGGTGTGTTAGTTTTTTTCATTTATCATCATGAACTCAAGCCCTGCGATAGTCTGGCAACCTGTCCAGGGTGTACCCTGCCTCTTGCCCAATGTCAGCTGGGATAGGCTCCAGCTCCCCCGCAACCCTCAAGAGGATAAGCTGTTAGAAAATGGATGGATGGATCATGAACTCAGTCACACTGAAGTTAAGATATAGTCAGTTTTTTTTTTTTTTCCACTTTGGTTGCCAAGGTCTTTTGTGCAATGGTCTAAAGGTTCCTTAAGTATAACACCAAGACAAGAAGAAACCATAAATACTTAAGTCAACATTTTAAGGAAACCTTAAGGAGAAGAGTTAAGGGTGTTTTGTGCAACCAATTTTATTTTGAGGAAACCTTAACTAGGACTTTAAGGAAAAACTTAACTTAAGGTGTTTTTTGCAATGAGACCTGGACTCCACAGTGTCTGCTTAGAAAAATTCTGGCCCTTGGACAAATGTAGCTGATGACCCCCGCCCTAGTGAATCTGTCTAATCTCTACAAGGGTGCAGGCTGGGTGATGAGTCTGGTCTGTCATCATGTCTATGCAGATATTCAAAAACAGGTTAGACAAATATTAAACTATCAACTGGTCATACCCCCCGAGCCACCACATCCAAAGATTACTGACACTGCTAGTTCTTTAGCTGTAGAACAGTCTACCTCATAACCCACCACAGTGTATGCAAGCCTTATCTCCCTAGAAAGTCCTTTAGAAGCTCTGGAGTTAAGATCAGAGTGTGCCGCTGCAAATATGAATCGCTCCTGAGGAAATCGTTAAAACTGCCTCCAGTCTAAGGCACTAACCTTGCTGATTGAGTGTGGGTAGGTGGCTAACCACAATCCCCTTCATCTTTGTTGGCCACATGTTGTTTTTACACAAGATCTTACAAGCACGTGTGTACTAACACACAAGGCGTAGGACTATAATATGGACAATAATATGGACAAATGTTGCCAGCTCCTAAAACACCATACACAGAGAATACAGAGAAAACAGTATTTTCAGCCTGTAGCATAATTTCCCATGTTTCCGTCTCCAAGTGAATAATGGGGACAACTTTTGAAATTGAAATGACAACTTTATGGAAAGGATCTCACAGAAAAATAAACCATTTTTCTTTACCTTTCGCTTGATTCAGTCTGTTTGTTACTATGTTCCTGCAACAACTCAACTAATTAGACTTAAAGAACGAGACTTTTGTTTGAGCAAGACTTGGCTGGACACAATAACTGACCATAACAAAGTAAGGAAAAACATTTTATTTCTTTGAATTTTCTTTGTCCATAATGCTTTCAGACACTGAAAATGACAATCTGGGCCTGTCAGTGGCAAAAACAAGCACTTTTAATGGACATATATTCATAGTGCGCTACTGCCCTGAAGGATTACACTGCAGCCCATTTCACAGCTACTGGTGGCAGCGCTCTCATTCATTACTGGACCTTTTCAAAATTTGTTGTTCACATTAGTACTTCGACACAAACATGGGAAAATAGGGATCAGGTTGAAGAATACCAGTTTCCCTTTAAGCTAACTTCTGCCGCCGCAGAAAGTCAAGCTCCCACACTCACCCGTCAACATGCAGCACACACACTCTCCGTGGCTCCTGCTCCACACACTCACTGTACATATGGTAGACACATTTCAGAACTACTCTTTCAAATGGTTCTCCCCAATCTACTAACATAGAAAACAATCCATGGGATGGGGATAAATCTCTGTAAATCAGCAGGTAAATGTAAACTCATAAGACGCTTCTGACAGTATCAACCCATCTAACACTGGGGATTGTAACTGCAGTTGGAAATGCTGTTTGTGGTAACCTGGCCTGTATCATGGTCCAATGAGGAGGCAAGCCAGTCTCATCAGATACCACTTGTGCAGGGAGGTGGCACCTCATCTCAAGAAGAACGGCTGTTTTGACAGCTGTTCAACCCGCCGTGCATTGTTCCACCTCGTTTACAGGGAGAACAAGAAGGGAGGGAAGGAGGTGTGGAATGGCTTCCATCATGTTTTTAAGCAGACATTCTTCCTCTGCTGCTATGCAGACAGATGAAGTGGAGGGGGTAACATTGAGCAAGAATGGACAAGTCGGTGCCATCAAATTAGCTGCTGAGATTTAAATGCGGTTGGGTTACAGTCAGCTGCCAACTAGCCCGCCTGCCTGGCTCAGACTAAAGCATTCAGTGGGAGCTGGAGGAAACACAGAGCTAAGACAGTTGGATTTACTGCAGGAGCTAACCGCCTGTTTTAGAGACCAACTGAAAGTCTGCCATACAGACTCAGAGTGAAATGTGCACTTTCTTTTCTACTTGCAGTGTTAAACGGTATCAATACACTGAAACCTGTGCTTAAGCATATACTTCCCTGTGGCTTGAAACGCCTGCAAGTGATACTCCAACCCAAGTCTTTTTGACACATAATTGCATCATGCATCTTATTCATATGAAGTGTTCAGCTGCAATGATGTGGGTTGTTATTCTTGTCTTTGTGCCAAGCTGTTTGTTGTTCCAATACCTCTTTACAGTATATTTGCCACAAAGTGGGCTACGGACTCTGACATGTGTGGCTGTATTATCTTGCATTTAAGGCCAGGTATCCTCTGATCTAGGGCTATAAGATGAATGGAAGTTTACCTTGTAAAGAACAGTAACAAATTGATAACGTTATCCTCACTGTGGTATTATCATGTCCAAGCCAAAAAGCTAGATAATGACACTATTAAACTGTCATGTGATATTACAAAAAATGTTCAGGAAAAAAGCTTGGCATGACAAGAACTGCTTTAGCATCCCACCCAACATGGCACAGTGCAGGTTTCAAGGCTGCAGGACATTTTCTGTCAAACTACAGTGTGTCTGGCAGCAGCACAGTATTAGAGACAACTCACAATCAAAGTGAGTAGGGAATGTTTTCATCATTTCAGAGGGAGATACAAATTAAACATCAATGCTTTTTGCACAGTATGCTCAGTTAAGATTAATTCTTTCCAAATTCCCCTTTGGAACTATAATTATGAGACAGACAAACAATTCAGGTCTTTCGCCTCAGAATGAGGCACTGTCTCCGGCTGTATGGGTTGATGATTCACATACAAGGAGAAAAAGACTTGGGGGTATTACTCAGCTCTGCAGAGTAGGGAAGAATATGAAGTCTGGGAGTCTTCAGTAATATCCAAGTTGGTAAGATACAGAATTATACAATTAAAAATCTTATCCAGAGCTTTTACTGCTCCTTCCAGATTTAAACACGAGGATCAAAGCTGATCTGATCTCTGCTGGCAAGGTGGTGCCCCACAGTCCTTCTTTAAAGACGGTTTTAATTAAATATCAGTAATCATGAATAAGATCCTCTCTCCATGTCCTGTTTGCTGCTGGGGTCTCAGGCTACACAGCGATGATCCCAAAAAGACCAAAATCTTTTTAGCTGCTAGGAAAAAGATTTTCTTGAATTGAAAGATGTGTAAATCAAGCAATTTTTTGAGTTAGTTTGCCAGTTACTTGATTTTTTTTTTCTCTTTAAATGATGACAATGCCTTTCACATGGTGTCTTATATACCAACACTGCGTTGCCCTCGCCTTATTTGATTCCCACTTTATTCCCTCTTACAGGACAGGTCAGATAGACAACCCTGCCACCGTTATTACCCTGTTTACCCTGTATAAATACAAAACTAATAAATCCAGAGCAAATGACAAAGACTGCGGATGCCCCATCACACCATTCTAGCCAATCACGTATGCACACACACACAAACAAACACACACAAACAAACACACACACACTCACACCCACGGACTGAGCAGCAGCTGGTGATGTGATACTAGAGAAACCAGAAGTCAAAGAGGGTCGTGACTGAGATTTTACCCAGACCAGAGACACAGCTGGTGGAGTATGACGAGTCAAACAGCTGGGTGCCTGCAGACCTCAGACACAAAGAGAGGATACACCTCTGTGTGTGTGTGTGTGTGTGTGTGTGTGTGTGTGTGTGTGTGTGTGTGTCTGTGTCTGTGTCTGTGTGTGTGTCTGTGTGTGGGTGTACGTGAAAGACAGGGTGACGATGCATACCTGTTATTTGTAGGCAGGAAGGCTGTAGGTTTTGTGTGTGAACTGATTTGTGGTCTGTGGACTGTGTATAGGAATAGGAACATGGAAACCACGTGCATGCTGCTATGCAACCATGTGTGTATGGTTTCATGTATGCCTGCCCAGATGTGGCCCTTCAGCTTCAAAATTTGTTCCAATTTACAACTAAATAAGGTTTTAATAAGGAGGCTTTCAATAACCATGTCACTGTGTTTTCTTTACTTGTTCTGCCTGGTTGATGCTGACCATGATGCAGCACATTAAACTTTCACAGAGATCATCAGTCTAATTTTAACTGCAGCTGAGTTTAATGTGGATATGTGGCAGTACAATGGAACAGCTGAAAACAAGTCTTAAATTACATTTGTATTATACCTAGAATTGATTAATTTATTAAAGTCCACACACTAATCTAAATACACTACTGTCCTTGTTTTGAATATGCCAACACACACTCCATGATATTTAGAATTTTCATGCTCAGTGGGAAGTCTGGTTATTTTCTCCATACCACAGTTGAGCTCCTCAGCAGTGAGTGTTGCCACTGATCTGCCCTGCAGGCGGCTGGGGTAGTCGCAGGTGGCAGCAGCCTGGGCATTCCCCGACTCAGCATACTGCTTCAGCAGGTCAGCCAGCCACAGCAGCTCACAGTCACAGTTTAATGCATTGGAATCCAGTCGCCTGAACACATGGACAACATGCACACACATAGCAAGTGAGAAATGGGCATGTAGTCCATCCATAAAGCATACTGTATATGACATTAAGCTGTGGAGTTGTGCGTGCAGCAGTGTCATGTAAATCTTCTCTGGCAGTTTATGAACCAAAACTGGTCTGGCATCACCAGGCCCAACTCAGTCCAAACAGTGGGGCTCAGCAGGGCCATATTGGAAGACACTCTCCTCCTGCCGTGGGAAACTATCTCTGTGCTTGGCCTCCTCTTCTACTAACTGATCCAGCTTTCAGTTCTTCCACAATGTGTCCATTATCCATGGCATGGTTTTCCGAAAATTTAACTGGCAGTGTTTTTACATTTGTGAAGCTCTATTTGATAAAGTGTGTTATGAACAAATTGGACTTTTAGTCACACTTATCTTTTCAAGGCCTAAACGATCGTTTACATATCCTCCAACACTAAATGCCATGATCACAGTCGATGAGAGTCTACTGCAGTTTGTCTTTTTAAGCACTGGCCTGGGATCTAACAAATACTTAAAGGTCATTCATGGCAGAGACAAGAGGGGACAAAGCACTGGGATGAGGCCAAGCTGCTGATTGTTCTTTGCTGTCTGTTGGCTGGAAGAGGTTGCAGTTCAAAGACACAGAGATAGCTGGCCTCGTGTTGTAAGACCCCAAAGTCTCATATTTCATAGAAAATGAAGCATCTTTGTGTAAGACGGATATTAGAGTTTTCTTTGCTATTCTCATTATACTCCCACCCGACACAGTCCCTTCCAATCTCCTCTGCAGCTGACTCAAACTGAAGACTACGAGGAGGACTGGGCTCTGAGCCTTGTGATAGAAACCACCTTGCAGCCAAAGAAGCGTGAGAACAGTGTAGTGTGGTTATGTGGCATGTAACTGACAACAGGCTCTGCTTGATACTGGGTGTCATGGGAGCAAGCTCCAGAAATTGATAGAGACATGCATCCGTAAACAGCTGTTCCAGTGGTTGTTAGGGACTTTTCCACTTACAATCGCTTCATGGCCTGAAGATGAGAGAAGGTTCCCGGGACGAGCTGGGTGATTCTGTTGTTGTGCAAAAACCTGAGTGAGAGAAGGGAGAAACTTTAAGATGGTTCATCAGGGTTCAGAACTGTAGCTTTAGCTTTATTGCTGGCTTGACTCCAACCATTTAAGTCCACCAATGGCTACTCAAACACGAGGAACTTCAGTAATTTGAATAAATAAACAGTTCTCAGAAATAACATTTTTGAAATTCATTTACTACCCAAAAATAGTGGAACAAATGTTGACGATGTGCCTTTTGCTAATATCATATTTCATTTTCCAAATGGGACAAAAAACATGATCATCTTCCCAGACATGCTATGACGTCTCAACTCAATGACCCCGGAGACTCATATTCCTTAGCTAAAAGCAGACATCAAAATATTTTCCTGTTTATGCAAGACTTCACCCCAAAATATTCCCCAGAAACTATTCATTCCTCAATAACTGAATCAAGAATATCTTTGATGCAGTTCTACATCTTCTACTGCGACCTTTACTAACCGATCTACAGATATGCTCTGGCCACTTTACCAAAGAAACTGCTTTGGCCGTGACCATGGAGATATTCCCCAACAAGCCACTCAAAAGTGTGCATCTGGGAATTTCTTCGCTCCCCTTTCCCCTCATGTTCCGCAGGTGTCAATCCTTCTTCTCTCGCTCTCCAGCGACTGGGAAGTATGGATATACTGGGCAGCCACTGGCCCATAAACAGAGACAATGAAACAGGAATTTAACAGGACTTTCTTCAACTCGTAAACATCTGGTAGAGAGTTTTAGAAGCAGAGGCAGCATCACATCTGCACGTTGTCAGGAAAGTTCATATCCAGAGTGTTCGCAGACTTTGCTCGGGACTAACAGGCTACATATAAAACATTATGGCAGTCTGTGCACAAGACAGCCTTAAATCACTTACATACGTAGCTGATTGGTTGTTTATTGACAAAGGATAAAAACATGTTAACTGAGACATTGCTGAAACAATTTTATGCATCTGGTTATGTGCTATTGTGTTCAGGGACAACAATAACAATACCACCATTAAATTTAATATGAAGTTGTCACATCTAGATAACCTTACACAGATTTCATGGGACAACTTGACAGGTAGTAAAGAGGAAAATTGGAGATAAAGAGTTGGAACAACCCATGACAATATCAATGATAAATATTACTGCAGTATATAATCAGTGATCTGCGATAAACACCATGTTCAGAGTGACATTCCCATCTGTGGTTACAATTAGCTCAGCTCTGTGTTTAATGAGGCCAAGATGTGTTCTCCATCTCAGTCCAATCCTGGACTCTGACTTGAAGGTTGTGATCTCATTCAGCTCCCCTGGTTTCTTTTTCTCTGACCGACTGTCCCAGTGTGAGTATTTTTGGAAGCAGTATAATTAGGAAGAAAAATGCAAACCCAATACATTCCCTGACATGGGTCTGCTAAACAACTGAGCTCGAGTTGGCTGTTCAAAAATATGAACAACAGGGTGAAAGGACCACTTGCATCATTTCACAGCTCTAACAGGACAAACAAAATTATCCTCATGGGATCTAAATGTAAGTCAGGGATAAGCTCCCACAATCTGCTGTCATAACTTTGTTACTGTCTAAAGCAATGACAAACCAATCTCTTTGCTGTACAATGTGCCTCAGAGGCTTATAAGGAGGCATTTGGCTGTACTGATATATACTGCAGCTGATGTTTTGCTGCAGTCAGTCATTCCAGTATCATGCTAAGCAAAGTGTGGACCTGCCTGAGTTGATGCTTAATTGCATATTGAGGACATGATGCTAATTATTGCATCATGGTGGCTATCAAGTGCCCTGGTGAATCCACTCGCATCATGAGACCAACTAATAGTGAAGTGTATAAGATTTAGGGGGATTTTGGTGGCGTCTAGGGGTGAATTGCATATTGCAACCAACTGAAACTTCTCACAGGAGCTAAATATTCCACAGAGGACCAGCAGACCAGGTGATTTAAACCGAAAAAAAAAACCCCAAAAAAAAAAAAAAACACTGAATAAGGCAGTCTCAAGTTACAAATCAGTGTATCTATGACACTATTTGGCATGTCGGTGTGGGCGGCTCGTCCACCACCTGCTAAAGTGTGCTCACCTTTTTTCTCTGAAAACTATAGATCCAGATGTTCAGGAGGTTTTCAACAGGAGCCGAATAATCCACAAAGGGCTCTTCCTCTCCAAAAGAAATTATTTGGTGATTTAAACTGGTAAAAATACTGAATAAAGCAGTTTTACGTTATGAACCAGTGCAACTCTGCTCCTGCTCAGTGCATACGGGCTTCTAACAATGGTGAAAACGCAGGTGGCCCTGTCTGGAGCCAGTGTTTGGTTTGTCTGTTCTGGGCTACTGCAGAAACATGGCAGTGCAACATGGTGAGCTCTATAAACGACAACCCCTCCCTATTTAGTGTTAATGGCTCATACTAAGGTAACACAAAATATTCTTTCTTTCTCGTGATTGCACCCTAAAGAAAAAAACACTCTTATATTCCATTTCTGCTTTTTCCTCCCAAGAAAGTTTTTTTTAGGATTGTGAGCAAACTGCATACATTTTAGGAATCTTGGGCAAAAGGCTCAGACAGGATGAACTTACAGTCGTTCCAGCTTTGGTAGGTGAGTGAATGATTCAGGTTCCAAAGCCTCAATGTTGTTGAAGTGCAGGTACCTGGAAAAGATAAAGTGCAAACAAAACACAGTGAAACTGGATTAGGGCTCCCTGTCTGACTATATATCATGTCACTGTTCTAGTGGGCCCTAAGAGGTGGATAAATAAGAACATGAAATGTTCCTCAGTCATCTATATTCACCCGTCCATCATTTTATTGAAATCACAGTTCCAGAAAAGGTGATATCTAGTGTGGATTTAAATGACTGCAGACAAGACTGGAGGAATTTCCACAGGCATTCATCTCAACCAGTCAATATACAGGGTCTGACAATCTATGGCTGAAGTCTTGACTTTGAAATGAGATTCCCCACAGGTGAAAAGCAAGTACAACAATTATCTCATGGAATGCAAATATAATTTATGCCCCTAGAAGCCTTTGAGCTGAGAAAACATAAATCAAACCATATGCGAGCAAATAAAAGTTTAGGGAAATGAAATCCAACTGATGACTGATTGGTAACTGTATGGATTCAGTTGGGTATCTGCTTGTTTAGACAAGGAAAGCAACAGTCAAAGCAGCTGCAGCAGAAAAACAGACGGACAAAGAAAGACTAAAGCAGCTTAGAATGTAAAATAAAATGCAATATCCTTCTGGATGTCTTCCGCATAAGAAAATCCATTTTAGTTTTATTTGCAAGTATATCTCAACTGTTGATTCTTTGCTGTATTTTCATAAGCTGTACTGGACATCCAACTCAATGTATCTGAGAGTTGCCTTGAGTATGTGCTGTACAGGGGCCAGAGCAGAAAAACATATCACAGTCCAGACGAGCAAAAGACAGAAGGGTTTATGAAGACAGCAATAAATTAATGTTACAGACACTTCATCCCCCTCTAGGATCAACCCCACACCTATTATGTCATTACACTTTCAAAACTACTGGTGAGCCAGTATAGCTGTTTAGAGAGAGATGAAATTAAATCAGCCATGTTCTTAACTGTGTAAAGAGGACCAGAAGATGTTGTACGTTGCATTCATGCTGTTGTGATCATGTGATCATGTTGTTGTGTTCCTGTGTTATCCTCCTACACTCCCTAACAACCCCAATGGCATGCTGATAAAACATCAACAGATGAGTGGTGCATAGGGCTTTGGAGCTGTTTATCCCCCCCCAAAGAAGCATGTGACTTCAGGATCCTGTTGCCCAGCGAGGATGTAGAAGAACTATTAAAGTGTAATGCAATCTGGCTCAGAACTTGTCACCCACGTATAAAACCCTTCATTATTGTAGCAAAACTCAAAACAGCTGCCAGGCACAGAGCCTGATGTTGGAATTTGTTTTACTTGGTGAATTGGCCATTTGTTCTCTGTTAATGTGGTTACAGAGAGGTACAGTAAGTCACGGTCTCCTCCAAGAGTACAGAAACCCTCATTTGCAAGAGAATATCAGCCATATTGGTTGGGAGAATGGCACAGTGACTAAATCAACACACTACAGGGATAATTTCTTTTAACAGTGTCACACAAATTCTATTACAGTTCTGAAAACACAGTTCATATTTATGTCATCAATCAACAATGCTTAATGTGTTTTTCTTGTTATACATGCAAGTGTTTAAAGATACAACAGGGTCAGAGCTTTTTGGAAAAGCAGCACAAACGTTTCTGGGTGTCAAGACTTACAGGAAGCGGTTGAATTTTATCACACAGACTTAACACACATAATGCACTGACGGTATCTCACAAATAAACACTTAGAGCAGATTACAGCAAACTGGAGCAGAGAGTAGTTTCTGCAGTAGCAGGAGAGACGCAGTGCGGGTCAAGCTTTGAAGCTTTGACTCCAGCACAACACTGCTAGCACTACTAGCAGCACGAGGCTAGACATCATGCTTTAGGCTTTGCATGGGGGTGACGAATATCTGTCGTCCTGACCACAAGACATGCGGCTCATGCAAAGGGGTCAAAGAGGGTCAGCGCGGCATACATGGGTGGATGCACACACGGCATGCATGGTGGCGGTGGAAAAGTGGACAGAGGGGCGCACGTAGGGGGTTGGAGGAGAAAGGTGTCACTGTAATGAAAACTAACTCAACAAAGCTATCATGACACCCATGTAAGGCCTACACAGTCATGTCACACAGCATTAAGAACAGCTCGAAAAAACATGGCAACATCTGTGACATGTCTGTCACTGTTCCATCATTTGACTCAGCTTATAATCACTTACAACTTATGACCGTGTAGACCTTACCGGGCTTCATGAACTGTTTATAGCAATTTCAGGAAGGGGGGAGGTGTGCAGTTTTACAAGACGGAGAGACAGTAGGGTGGGAGGAGGAGCAGTTGGGCGAGCAGAAGGAAAAGGTGGACGAGGAAGTTGGTCACTTACAGTTGCTCAAGAGAGACAAGTCCCTTAAATGCTTGTCTGTCAATTGATTGGATTTCATTCTTGTACAAATAGCTGAAAGGAGAGATAATCAGTAACATTAGTAACACACACACACTCACACAGGATCATCTGAATTCTGCCTGGTTATTACGAGAGAAAGTAGAGAAGATCTGATCACATAACAACTGTTTAGTTGCAATTTTAAATAATATGCATGTTGCACTACTACTTTTAAAGCATGTTTACTGTAGTGAAGAACGTGCTACACAACCCTGCTTCATGGACACCACTACTTTTAGATACTGTATGGGCAGGGGAGACTCTTTTCTGCAAGTTAACAAATTTTTGGAACAGTTTTACAGATCATCAGTCACACTGCACAATTCAAACTTAAAGGTCCCATGTTGTACAAAGTCAGATTTCCAAGTCTTTTTCATTATAAGGGTTATCTATGAACACTGTGAAAGAATGAAAATGTTCAGTCCCCCGAGAAATGCATGTTAAGATGCGTATTAAGAAACTGTGCCTTTAAAACGAACCATCTGGGCTTCGATGAAGTTGTGATGTCACAACTATACTATATAAAAGGTAGAAACTGCAATTACAGTGCCATTACACTCATTATGGAACTGCAATGACAGTGCAGGGACAGCAAGAGCACAGATGTGTAAGGCCTGCAAACACTGACCATCAGAGCAGACTGGGCTTTGTTGGGAGAGGTGCTTAAAGAGACGGGGCGCTAAAATGAAGTGTTTAAGACAGAGGGAAATACAGGTGTATTTAGGTAGACAGTGTGAGAAACATTGTGTTTTTTGAACATTAAAGCATGTCAACATGTTCTAGTAGAAACCCCAAATACAAGTATCAACCTGAAAATGAGCATAATATGGGACCTTTAAGGTGAGAATGTGTTTGAGCTAAGCGTAGGTCACTGATTATTTTATTTTCGCATTTACAGTAAAATACAAACTTTTTTTCAAAGACACCAGTGGACAGTGCAGTGCAGGAATGCTTTACAGAGCTTTGTACTTGTTGTTGATAATTACAGTACAATGTGCTAAACATCACACAGTAATCACATCAATATAGGCAACAGTAAAGCGATTTAACACTCAGGGGATATGTTACATTCAATTAATGAGTCTTAAAATGCAGTTGTATAGGTTACAAAATTAATGCCTAGATACGTGCATATCTCAGGACAAAATAAATCGCAGTAAACATGGTGTGTGCATGAGATAAAAATCAGTCATCTTCAATGGACAAACAATAAACTGACAACAGATTTCTTGTGTGCAAGATATTTTCTCCACTTTTTCAGTGACTTCAAGCAGCCTGTACAGGATCAACACAATATTTCAGCACACTGAAAGACAAATACCCTTGACATGTGCATGTTTTCCCTCCATCATGCATGTTACAGAAATGTGATACTAGAAAAGCAATGGCTTAAAGCTGTCTGTCCTTTCATCTCCTGTCTCTCTGTTCCACTTTCCACCAATGCACTCAGGATGAGACATGATGAGAGATACAGATCTCCCCCACAGCACAACTGACGCAATGTATGGAAAAATAAACATCCTCTTTTTTTATCACTGCACGGCCTTCTCAGTGCTTAAACCTGTCTGTGTCAATGCTATCAGGTTTCTCACTATGGAAGATGAAAGGGTCATACAAAAATAAACAACTTTATTAAATGTAATATGAGAAATGATAAAAGACAAATTGAGCTGAAAGCGACAACTAAGACAGTGACATTCAAAGAAAAGTGACACCGCCCTCGTACATGGTCCAGAAGCCTTTCTACTAGGAAATGATTAATGACCAAACCAGAACTATTATTATTACATTTCCATGCAGAGCTATTCTGTAATAAATTATAATGGTATGATAATGAAAACTCAGATCATTAATTGTAATGTGGTTCCGTCAGTGACACTGGAGTAACCAGACATATTGCTGTAATACCATGCAAACGGCTAACAGACTAATATTTCACTTCTGAGAATCCTCTGCAGGAGCCTGTGAATGAATGTGAAACACAGCGGACTGCAGCCTTATGTGTGTGTGTGTGTGGGTGTGTGTGTGTGGGGGTGTGGGTGTGGGTGTGCACAAGCTTTGCATGCGGGTTTTGGATGGGAAACTGGATTTGGAAGTTGTGGGCTAAAATCCCAAGGGGCCTCACTTTAATGACCAGATATCCTTTAGTGGTATTACTCATCAAAAAGTAGACAGTATGCACTTTAACAGCCTGCATTTAACTAGAAATATGTATTGAATAAACCACACATTCAAAAGACATTCACTTCCTTCAGCACTGTTTTTGTTAAACGTAGACCAAGGAGGATTTTCCCTGACTGCTGCGGATCACTTCATTAAATTATCTATATTACCCTTCACAAAAACAAATACATACGTACTAAGGAAAGATACAGTATGTACCAAAGGAAACTTAATGTACTTTGATGCAAGTGCAGAATTGAATCTGTTTTTCTATAATAAATACACTGATGGATGTAATGCAACTGAATAATTAGAAAAGGATGAACTAAACAGTGACAAGTTCCCACAAAAAGGCGCGTTGACCTCTGTTTGACTTGTTTATGGAGGTGGCCGTGGGAGAGGGGGTGCTGTATAGACAGCCGCCTGGCCGTTAGGTTTAGAGGACTTGAAAGATGACAGGGAGTGGACTTTACTGGGGTCTAAAGGAAGTGAAGAGGTGAGATGAGAGATACAATCTAGCCCCCAGCTGTAGAACACTGAATAAGCAGGAAGGGATGAGCGTGGGGGGATACCTTACCCTAATCACAAAGGTTAGGCGTGGGGCAGGCTTAAGATCAACTCTGCTTTTAAGTGAGAGGGGCACTGTAATTAAAATAGTTACTTAATAGCCAAAGGATTTAATTACAACATGAAGAGCCGGGATATATGCCGGGAATGTGTATGTTAGCGTGCCAGTAAGCTGATGAGAGAAAAAAAACAGAAGAGCCCGTACACCCCTTCTACTCACCCCCTGTTCCCTCTCCTTCTCTCTCTGACATACTGTATATGATCTTGTCTCAAGTGTGCAGTGCTTGTCCAAGACATTAGCTGGGCAGTGATGTAACAGTATGTCACGCTACTTCTTTCCCAGACACACAGGCCTTTACCATTAGTTCCTGCTAATATATGTTGCTTTCATCAGCCACCATGCATGTCGGCTACAAACGCAATTCCATACTAACATGCCATTAAGTACGCTACAACAGTATGTAAGACTTTTTCATATGTCTGAAACCTTAGTATGAACCAATCGTACATGAACTGCATTCTGTTTGTGGGGAAGTATTACTGTATGCAAACACTGGACACTATGGCAGCATAAGTATCCCACAATGCAATGTGGTAGACGGCAATGTTCACGACAGACAATACTGGACAGCGACTAAGACAGCTCTGTGACGTCAATAACTCTTCAATTTAAGTGTAAGTGTAACATTTTACTTTGCTTGGTGAATATCTGTATTTCCATTGTTTTTAAATTTCCAGCAGAGCTGAGGTTGGCACGGTTACCATGGTTACATGTCTCCAACTGGCAAGGAGGCTCTCGGGAACTGATGTGGTAATTACAGCTAATCTTAAAAGATACATACTGTTGTTGTCACAATACTGGAATTCAAGCAGGTCAAGTTCAGTACCATTTTTGAGGAAAAATTGACATTGAGGGTCTATAATTTCAAATTTTAACAAGGCTATGACATGACAACAATGACTTTTCTTTTCATTAACAATATGAGAGCGCGAGAAAGTGCAGCCATTGGTTTACTGATACTGCGGAAAATGAGTATGGAAACCATTTTAAATATTCAGCATTGAAATGTATTGATAAATTGAAATTTTTGACAATTCTAGGGCTGCCCCTTGAAAGTCGGAGATTCAAATCATCATTTGGAGACCCCTCAGTCGACTGAGATTGCTTCAAGTTGAGCAGTCACTATTTTTTTTTTAATCTATTCATTTCTCTATTTTTGCTAGTCAGTGTGCTGTGCAGTGTAATTCCGAGGACATTTTGGTCCCCAGAAATGTTGCTGCAGTGTGAGCACTCTTGACTTTGGAACACATGGCTTCGGACACGATGCAGTGACACAGAGGAGGACAGACTTTGTACTGTGAGGCTCAGAGCTAACATTAGCTTCTCTGTTTTGCGAAAAAGTGGTGAATTTACAGCTCACAGCAATTTAATACAAAGCAGTCTCTGGCTTTTGTTTGATACATAATGTTGGCAAAAAATGTTGTTGCACACTTCTAATCCAATCTTCACGCAGTTAGCTTGTTTACTACTTTACGTGATTTTTGCCGTAAGACTAAGCATCCCGCTGAACTTTGTTCAAACTTAACAACCTTATATGAAAAAACAAACCAAAAATAAAAACAGTGGTTGAATATTTGTATCGAACAGCCAAATCTGATTCAACTAACATAATTCTGCGTTGAGTACAACTCTAGACATCACTAATACATAATGCTGTTCACTGACACACAAGTATGTTGAACTATAATATTCATATTGGGTATGTAATAAGTGCATGGTATGCAAGTGTGAAAGCAGCAGTAGCTTTGCCTAATCACAGACAACATAGTACATCATGTCATCTTTGTCTCAAAATGTAAAAAAACATCTCACTAAACAAAACAAAACACAAATCAAATACAGCTAATTAAATAATAGAGTACAATATGTAGGTCATCTAAGGACCAAGCAGGCAAATCAGACCATATCTAACAGTGAGCACAGACAGTGCTTTAACAACAACTGAGGCCACTGGGATGATAATGTAAGTGACTAACAAAGGGAGCAAACTAGCAATCCCACAGAAACCTTGAGGCTACACACTCCTTCTGAACTATGCCTCCAGGTCAAGACTTCCAGACACATAAGTACAGAGGATCAGACGAAGGGAGACTTTTCATTGATGCATTTTCCGTACACTGCACTGATACATTTTCACTGACTGAGCAGTCTAGCAACATCAGCTGTCTGCCACATTTACGGTCAATAGCGTGTCTTGTTTGCAACAAAAGTGTAAGGCATGTTTCACCATGCTTCCTCTTCTGTTGACTGAACAAAGAGTGAGCTCCTTTAACAGTGACCTTTAGCCCATAAAATCTGACAGAACAAAGATACTGCCACATTGTCTCAAAATCTACCACTTGACCTCAAAGCAAAACAAAGCTGACATGAAGGCAACTTACAGATATTTGAGGTTTTCCAGGTCTTCAAATGCCCCCCTGGGGATCCTTCGTATATGATTGTTGTTGAGGAGGCTGCGAAGGAAAGAAAATAGAGGTTATTTTGTGGTTACAGGACAGACAGTCAGTTTGTTCTGGGCTCATTCTAAGTGGATTCTGAGTAATGTCTTGTCTATTTCCAGACAAGATGCAGGATAACTTAATTCTCAGTTGTTTGCATCGGTTGCCTCCTGACCTCTGGCACAGTAAGAACATGGAGGAGTTCTTCAGGTCATCTCATCAGTTTGCTCATAAAGTTTGAAATCAGTTTCAGTGACAGTTTCTAATGCCAGCGATCACAGCGAGCACTTTTTTCTACCTTACATTTTCTACCAAATGTAAAAACATTACAGGCTTTTGATTTTAAATCTACAGAGGGACATTTTGTCATAGGCTAGCCTGAGAGAACAAAAAAGGCTCTCCCCTTCAACGGACATTACAGACATATTTCTGTCTGTACAACGCTAATATTGAACATGTAGCTGTAGTTCAAAGACTGATAGACCTTAAGGATATGTTATTGTTCAGTCTGTGGAACTGCAGCCTGAAACCATGAAGAGCTGTTCAGGATATAAAGCCCTCAACAGTCTGCATGGCTGGCTGGCTGGCTGATAGGAAAAGCTGGGCTTTTCTCCTGCCTTAAGGGACTTTTCTTCACTTTGAAACTAAATCTAAACCACTATGTCCGTGCCCTGCACATATTCTCATGTTTATTAACTATGGATACATAAATAGATCTACACATCTTCACTTTTAGTGAAAGTGCTTTTACTCTGTTTTTGCGTGTTTACACCTTACTCCACAGCAGGCACTGACAAGAAAGCATCTCAAAAATATTGGCAAATATTTGAATAAGGTGAGGTGTTTTTGATTGACTCTGGCAGTCATTTGAACAGTGTTAATAATTATTTGGCTACATAAGCTGAAGCATGCACATATTTCTTCAAACTTTTAAAAAGGCAGCTAAAACAAAAGAACCCTTTAGACATCTATTTTAAAACAGGTGCACAGTAAAGGAACGAGTAGGTAAGAATTTGCAGACAAAACCCTGCAAAGGCACAGGTTCACCTTAAGAAGGGTCTAGTTACAGAGACGTTACAAAAAAAATAAATAAATCTTTTGCAAGTTAGACAGTGTGCAGGAGTTGGTCTGCGAAGAAGGTTGCTAAACTAATGGGTTGCCCATGAAAAACACAAAACCTTGGAACATATCTGCTTTGTTAGCTTAGCAATGCACCATCTAGCAGGCTGGACATATGATAAATAGCCCTGTGGGTGGAAGTGGAAAAATAAATTCCTCATAGATTACGAGCTGGCCTACATGTGTGAAACCACAGCAGAACAGAGCAAGAATTTGCTTGTGTGTGTGTAATACAAACAGGACTTTCTAGGGAAGTGACAATCATTCTGCAGAGTGCTGTACTATGGAAATGGGCTTGATTCATTTTAATTGGTAGTCTTCTTAAGTTTTCCTACTAAGAGGACATCATTACTATTAGATATTATTCAGGGAATATGTATATGTCTACAAAAGTTCACAGTTATCCATTCACAGCAGGGACAAAGACTTACAGTGTGTTGAGGTTCTTTAACCGTCTGAAGGAACCTGGTTGTAAATCCTTGATTTTGTTGAACCTCAGGTCTCTGTGGAGGAAAATGAAATATATTAAAGAAAGTATAAAGTATATTGCAGAGAAAAGCTGTACATAAATCCAACAGTTATACTGGGAAGTTTTCCTAATGTTTAGAAAGCAGGCAATACACATCTGCATGAACTGAAATCCACAGCAGAGCCTTCACGTAATAATCCTGAAGGATAATTGGACACATTACTCATTTCACAAGAATTCCTTTGTCAAGCTTTAATCATGAGGGCAGATTTACATAACATTTGCCCCAAAGATAACAATCACAAGGCCAGCCGCTACAGTCAGCAGGTCTCAGTATCTCACTCCAGTACTTCCTAATTTAAAGAGGCTGCGTAATGATAACAATATAGTCTGACATGGCACTAATCACTCTTGGTATTACAAAGAATGACTTAGCGTGCCATGAAAGTGACAAGCTAAAGACCCTAATGCTGCAAATAGCCCTGTGAAGGTGAAATCATGCTTAAACCCATGTGGCATTACCAGCCACAGAATGACAAGTTATGTGAAACTGGAACATCTCATCTGAACCGTGATGTTATGTTTGTGGAACTTAAGCTCTAAGTCATCTGATCTTCAACTAAGCCTTTTGCTAAATGTATTTTTACAAGATTAATTCTGTAAGTGGAACCAGCCATTCATATGAGCAGCACAGAGTGAGTGCATTTAGAAAAACTGTATCAGTTTCCCACTACTCCTAAAAGCATTCACACCAGTCTATGCTCTTTATTAGGGATGCACTGATTTTGAACCTATGGGCCGCTACTGATACCAATGTTTAAAATAACAATTTGACTGATAGCTGGTACCAATACTGATTATTTAGCCCCTTTCTTTACCATGCAATGCAATGCATTTGCAATGCAATTCTTTTACTCATGCAATCATCTCAGATTTCCTTCATTTTCAGGTTGATTTAATGGATTTTGAGCTAAACATTGTGCCTGAGACACGTGGAGGAGAGGTTAAAGGAGATATATGTTTCTTCCCCTTTCAAAAACCAAAATTAAACCCTTAGAAGTGTAGGGTTAGCTAGCTAGCTACTGAAGGTATAGCATACCTAATGTATAAACATACTACTTTTGCTTTTTAATGATTGTAACACTGAATAAAGACCAGCCCTGCTGTACAGGACTCAGTGAAGGGAAGCAGAGAAACATTGCTGATATTAAACCAGCTGTGTGTCATCAAAGTGTGTAGATGAACAGTGTTTGGCTTACTGTCCAGCAGCACAGTTTCAGGTGGTGGAGGTCCGGCTGCTGACAGCACGTGGGGGGACACCGTTCATCTGCACACACTGTGATGGCACACAGATGGTTGAATACTTGCAAAGTTTCCCTTTATATTCATAATCCTCTGTCTAGATTGCCAGTGATGTGGTGGTTCACTTTTACATTGTATTCTTTAACCTATTGGGGTTTTTGCCTCTAACTGACTTTATCTTTTTAACCTGTTTTTGCTGTCAGTTTGACATTTTGGATATATCCTTCAAACACATGTTGCAGACCCATCTCTCTGCCTCTCTCTGAAATATCTCTTTTGGTTTTCCAAATATTTGATAATATTTCTTCAGGGAGTTCAGTTAGTCGCAATGTGGGCTCCACACTAGCTCCAACAGCTTGATGGACCATCAAAAAGGGGCGGGGCTTGGCAAAGGGTCAGTTCCCTTTCTAATATCTATTTTATATTGCTGGGAAAACATTAGCAAATTTCTCTTTCAATGAACTGTATTTATTCAAGTTTCTTACCAAAAACTACATTTTACAAGATTACATTGAACACATCATGAAAACGGTATAATCTACCTTCGCCCAGTACTCATTTTTACTTTTACTTTTTAGTAAAGCTTGAATGCATCATACTGTAACTCAATGTAACCTCTGTGAGCTGTTTGTTGCAGCCGCCCACAGCTAACAGCTAATGCTAACTAGCTCTCCTTCTGTCGATATCAGATTCCTTGTTCACAGTGTTGCATTATCAGGGAAACAATAGGGTGTGTCCTTTGACACAATTAGTGAGTTGACTGTGTCCTTTCATCCCAAAGGCGTTCTGGGCAAGATATCTGTTTGTCCCAAACACGGATTCTATTGTCCAATGGACGCCGGGATGCCGGCTGCTACTAGCCATGTCTTCACACATCTGTAAGCTCACAGAGCCCATTTGCCAACAGTCATTGTATTCTTCTTAAACCTGCTCATTAATTGAAGTTTGAGGCAGTTAGTCTTGAGCCCTGCTTTTTAGCCTGCACCAAACTGATGTGACAAAAAAAACACTGGCCACTGCCATTGGTGAAAGTCATCCTATTTGCTGAAAGGCCGATGGCAGTCAACAAAATAAATATCAGCTGATACTGATGTTCAGCTGATAAACTGGTGCATCCCTGCTCTTTCACCTCCAGCCAAAGAGAAGAAGAAAGAAGAAAGCATTTGGGTGGGACCACAAAGCAGATTTATCACTGCGCTGAGGAAAGGGAGAACTACAGCCGTTCTCCTCTGGAAAGCCCAACTCCCCCACTAACAGCTGGAACTGTCTACCAGCATTCTTGTTAGCCAATGCCCTTACTAAGTAAATACTCTCAGACTGGGTCACACAGACATAACGTACTTCAATGATTATGCAAAATTGTCGAGACGCCAGGCTGAGGAGAATCCTGAAATCACTGGAAAAAACCTTTGCTCTTTTTCTGCTAAATTATGTCTGACACAATCTTTCTTGCTATGAAATCCACCCAAAGCATTCAGATGTTATTTACACATTGTATGTATCCATTAGTTTAGCCCTCATCTTGTCTATTTCTCTTTATGCTCAAGAGGCAAAGCACCATAAGGTTATACATTCCTGGGTTTTTGATTCTTTATATTTCTGTGAAAATGAGGGCTGAATAACCAAATCAACTGATTTCATAGCCAGTGAAATGTTTATGGGTCATTGGCTCTGTAAAAGCCTTCACATATGGATCTAATCGAAGTGAGTCAAACTTTTTCATATGCTGACTTCCTTTCATATATAGGCTGTGAGCTAGAGCAAGAATTCACTCAAAGAGCTTTTCTGCAACTGAAATGCTTTGTGTGGAACGTCCTTCAGCTATGATATTGTTGTTTCTGGCACCATCTTCAGTATGTGAGAAACTTCATTAAGTTCTTAATGTCAAGATAAGACAGAAAAACCAGAGCAAAGCTGATGCCAATTTCAAATGAATCAACAGCGTTGACCAAACCATAAAACCTCACAACCAGAAGGTTTAAATCAGAGTGCTAAGTATCAACAGGTCTGATGCACTGGGAGCACTAATAAAATGAACTGTCAAAAACATTATAAGTGGAGAGAGGGGTGAGGGTCTTCCATGGAGAGAACAGGGATCACTGCGAGGTGAAGCGATACAGCACCCTTAGGAAAACACCTCTCTCCAGGCAACGGGCCCAGGGTGCAGAGTACACTGCCCTGACATGCAGAGGCAGGGGCTGTCCTGCCTAACTGCCTCCAGCTCTGAGAGATGAAGGCTCTGAGGAGGAGGAGGGGAGCAGGAGAGCAGGGCTACATGCTGGTTCAGGCAGCACCCATCTCAGGTGCATACATGAAAGCAATGGTTCTGATTTCTCCTGAGGGAAGTAAAATGAGGGGTCAGGCTTCTTTCACAGGATTCACTCTGAGCTTTAACTTGAACTAGTTTAGTATCCCCTACACATACTATGGACTAACTGCAGCAAGTTGAAAGAAACCAGCTACAGTAAAGCCTTGTCCACATGTACATAGGTAGTTTTGAAAACAGGGTTTTTCCTCCTATATTAAAAAAAAAAAAAAATCACGTCCACACACACTCTGTTTGTCCAAATGACAATGCAAAAACAATATTGTAATGCTGTCAAGAGCATGACGCCAACAGGCAGAAATATAACCCTAGCTTAAAGTCATGATGGCCAATCATACAAAGAAGAAGAGGATGATGTTGGCCAATTAGAAGCCTGAGAAGAAGCCATTACTGGACGGCTACCTGCTGCCTACCTCTGTTCCTCCAAGTAATGGAAGGGTAACTGTACATTTATGTGTAAAAATGTCAAAAGTCCTGTTAGTAGGGTTAGAGCCAGCACTATTTTGGCTGTGTTTGGTCATTGTTGGCAGAAATGTCACCTTTTTTTTGTGACGCGTCAGAAAAGGAGAAGAAGGCGCAAACTCTGACATAACAAGCCAAATACAACAACACGGAGAACGGAGTCTCTGAACATCTTCACGCTGGAAGGACATTTACAAAAAGTCTGTTTTCTGTGACTGAAAACCCAGTTTGCATGTGAACAAAAGGCCAGAATGTGTGGAAAAAGCCAATTTTCCAAAGTAACCCTAATACGTGTGGACTGGGCCTAACTCATATTGTCACCATATATATTTATACCTTCTAAAGCTATTATCCTGACTACACTCACTGTTGGTTGCTGAGGGTGAATAACTGAACCAGTCCTGGTTGATGGCTGTTATTTTGGCTCTGTGTGTGCGTGTGTCTCACTTTCATGGTTGAGATGACTGTGTTTCTTTGTAGAGAAGGCTAAATAAGGTCAAGCAGAATGTTGTCTGTGGCAGCAGGGTGTGTTTAAAGCATCAGCTGTCGATAGAAGGCAAAAAGAGGCTCAGCTGACCGGAGTGGAGTATTAAGGCTGATGACATCAGCACTGATGTATCCCACGAGTGCTCTCGGGCTTGCAGTGAGACTGAAAAGTGGCGTTTGATCACAGAATGGCAGCACTGGCACTCTGGACTGTACTGTGTGTTTGTCTGAGGATCTGCTAATAAAAACCCTGCCCATCCATCACAACCCACAGACAGTGATTTGCTTCACAAACACATCACTTATAATCACAAATCACACTTCATCCCCTGCTCAAAGAGTAATGGCTGTTGTCCATGATACTAATTCATAATATCTACACTAATACCAGCGCTACTGTTTCATGTATGAAAGCAAAACCCACAATTGTTCCACTACAATTAAACAGGAAGTGATGACAATACTTTGTCAGAGGAACAAGATGGCCTATAAAGCTGCTTTGTGATGGTTTCTCATCAAGGAACCGGAAAGCAGTGGTATGTTTGGAGGACATTTAGTAAACAAGGCATTTGTGGGAGATGCTACAGCAAATAGTTCACTGAGTGACCAGAGACCGCTGGGATGTTGTCACAGAAAATGAGCTCATACTGCACAACATTTTATGATATTTGTTCCGGGACTTATTAAAGGAGTCTATTAACTCCCATTAATGAGTTATGGTGGCACCAAGCCAGAGAGAATTTTAAAAAACATGGCTAACTATGCTGCAGAGGGGCTGACAGACTACTCTGGGTATTGCCTAAACAAAAAGCCTGAAAGTGAACAGCTTCCCTGGCTCAGTAATGACGGAGCCATGGGAATGTGACACAAATAGCATTAATACTGTGAGGGCAGAACAAAAGATCATTTGATTTAAGCTATTTTTAAGAACAAAGAAAATTGTCATTTACCCACACAGGATGGTGGGCTTATAATTTAACATGCCAGGCTAATGAGAACAAAGACAACAGAGAAAGGGAAAATTATTTTTTAAATAAAAATAAAAATAGTCCAAAGATTTATTCCTAGAGAGAGCTTATTACTGTACTCTTCAAAACACTGAATACGTGATTTTATCCTTTGGTTCCTTTGTTTGCACTGCAGCTTTCTGGCATAAACTGAACTCAAGCCTTACATTTCTCAAAAGATAATTAGGATGACCTATTTAGACCAGACAATGCTGACAATCTGCCTGCAGTGTTTTGGGCACACTGTGTGTCTGAGATAGAACTGTAGGTCCAGTGAGTGCACTGAGGTGATTTAGGGACAGGCTAAGTCTGGCCCCACACAGGGGAATTACAGCACTTATTGGTCAATGTGTTAACATGCCAGCAACTTTACTCAGACTCGGTTCAAATGAAGCCATCTATATTTTTAACCACTATATTCATGTGAAAACTATCTGCATCTACATGAGTGTTTCCATATCAGCTTTTTAGAGACGTCCGTCGACAACTGAACAACATGAAAACAGATAAATCTCTTCCTTTTTCAACAATTTTCACTGGGAAAACAAAGCAGCGCACCACAGCCAGCATAGGGTAAAGAGTGGGACAGACAATCCTGCTCACCAAATCATTCTTTCATGCTTTTTCATCATTTGATAAAATCAGCAAAAGTTCTGTTTAATGACACCAGCTGTTGTATGATCAGCCAAATCTGTGTTTAAAATATGTGATTACAGAAAAAGTTAGAGGACAGATAGTTGTGTCCTTTGCTGCCACACAGGCTCTACCTGTGACTGAGCACAGCTGATTACTATGCTGAGTGACAGCTCTTTTAAATTTTCATTTTACAATCCAGTGTCACCTGACAAAATCACCAAAAATCCAGGTTAATGACAACAGCTCTGCTGTGTATTCAGCTGTGTTGGCATTTAAAACGAACGCTCGCCGAGACAGAAATGATTTCTTAACTGGCAGTGGGACACACAGTCTCAGACCGTCACTGAACTGGCTTATGATATCATTTTGAAAAAGCTCTGTTTTCCCTGTACACACTGAAACACCAAGCAGGGCACTGCCAAGATATCACCCTTGTCTGGTCTATTTAATTATTCACTGCTCTACATGATCTCATATTTGCATTTTGTTAGTTGGTAGAGATGCACTGATTTATCAGCTGAACATCAGTATCAGCTGAATTCGCCTTATTGACTGACATCGGCCTATTAGTAAATAAGATGACATTCAAAGGCTAAAAAGAGGAGCTCGTGACTAACTGCATCAAACCTAAATTAATGAGCAGGTTTAAGAAGAATATAGTGACTGTTTTGCAGATGGGCTCTGTGATCTCGCTGTTGTGTGATGAGATGGCTAGTAGCAGCGTCCTGGTGTCCCGGGGACAATAGAACATGTATTTGGAACAAACAGATCTTTCCCAGGATGCCTTCGGGACGAAAGGACACAGTAAACTCACCATCATTGTGTCAGAGGACACACTCTATTGTTTTCCTGATAATGCTACACTGTGAACAACAAATCTGTTGACATTGACAGATGGTGAGCTAGTTAGCGTTAGCTGTTAGCAGTGGGCTGCCGCAACTAACAGCTCATGGAGGTTGCACTGAGTTACATTACAATGCGTTCA
The DNA here is from genome assembly GCA_019142605.1 of Cephalopholis sonnerati. Classification (NCBI taxonomy): domain Eukaryota; kingdom Metazoa; phylum Chordata; class Actinopteri; order Perciformes; family Serranidae; genus Cephalopholis; species Cephalopholis sonnerati. The sequence goes on along the minus strand of JAGQAX010000015.1, from coordinate 12,477,613 downwards.
GTCTCTATTCAGTAAAAACAATTATTGGGCAAAGGTAAATTATGACATTCCCATGATGTGTTTAATGTAATCTTGTAAAATACAGTTTTTGGTGAGAAACTTAAATAAACAGTTGCTTGAGAGACAAACATGCTGTTTTCACAGAAATAAAAAAATAGACATCACAGAAGGAATGACATAATATATAGTAAAGGTTTTTTAGAGATGTTTTTCATGTGAAAGCTTATATTAAAGGTTGTTTCATAAATCTTTATGATTGAATTTGTGCTCATTCAAAGATACTGTACTGAAGGGCTGAATGACAGTTGAGTGAGTTTTTTTATGGTTTAGATTTCTTTGTTTCCCTGGCACAAAAGGGGGAATAAATTACATGGAGAATAAAATAAAAAATGATATAAAATCATTGGTACTGGTATGAGCTATCAGCCAAATTGTAATTTCAAACATCTGTATCAGTATCGGCCTAGAATTTCAAAATTGGTGCATCTTTACTAATTAGCTGTCCCACACAGGTTAGAAAGAGAAGAAGACATACTTAATAATTCAATATAAAAAAAAAAAATCAATAATTTCACTGAGTCCGAAATATACACACATACGAAGCAAGGGGGCTGTCCATGCACAGACTCCCTGAGCAGTTGGGGGTTCAGTGCCTTGCTCAAGGAGGCGAGCTGGCACCTTTCCAGCGACTAGTCCATATTCCATATTTGGACTGTACTGGGACTTGAACAGGCGATCCTCTGGTTTCCAAGCTAAGTCCCGATGGACTGAACTACTGCCGCCCACAATTGGCAATGCTGCTTAAGTATGTGGAACAAACACAAGTGACTTGAACTCCCTATTCTCTAAAAATCAAGTGAGGAGAAAGCTGAAGGAAAACCTAAAGAAACCAGTGAACCTGTGACCAGTCGCACCACCAAAAGGGAATAGCTGTGCTGAGAACTGCTGCTGTGGTGGATGCACCTTCAACAATAATATGAGTCCACCAAATCATGTAAATAACGGTGAGAATGAAGGATATGGCCAACCTTAACGTTATAAGCAGCAGGCAGTATCAATAAACGTACAACATTCAATGTGTGCAGTTTTGGATTCATAGATTAAAGACAAAAATCACCAACAAACCCTGCGCTTCAAAGAGCTGAATATGTGCACTGTAGGTGGCAAATGTTTTTGGTCGCTGACCATTGTGCTGGATCAAGGCGTCATCAGAGTTTGTAGCTGAACTGTCAGACTATTGCTGTGAAGTGTGTGTGTACTGCTCAGAAATCCATGTATGAAAGAAGTGATATGCAAGCGGACTGCACTTACTAAACAATCAGCCACTCTCATAGCACTAGTAACAATCTGGCACTGTCACTGCTGTGCATGTACTAGGCCCGTCACCACAACTACTTTTGATGGGAGATATTTTGACCCAGAGATAATTGATATTTTTGTCATTTTAATGCCATTTTATGTACTGCTGATGCTGTTTCCCAAGGGTTAGGACTTTCGTTAATGTGCAAAGTAACAACATACTAGCTATAAGTTAGGCATGAGATCATTTATGTCCTCTCCCAGTCAGCTAAACCCAAAATGTTTCCCCACCAGAGTTGTGGAGTGCAGCTTTGAAACCAAGTCTATTTGGACCTATTCTTCTAAATTTTTTGGCTGGTCAGTAGCCGTTGGGAAAAACACCTATTAGCTTTGGCGATAAGTGTTGACTGTTGTGCTGGATCCACTTGACCTGGTTCACTGTTGCTGTGTGTGTGTCTGGGTGTGTGAGACACAGAGCAGATGAGAGGGCAGAAGTAGAGCGACCAGGAAGGACAGCAAAACTCAGCATAGTTGTTTTTTTCTCTTCATTCGGCTTAGACGCTGTGAAAAACTCTTAGGTGCTGTGTCCAAGTCTTATTACGGTCGGGAAAACCCTGCTGTTATTTCTGGCATTGTGTTGGCTAAGATATTGGTGACATTCTCACGTAAACAAACACACATGTAAACCCAGGGGCAATATCGAATGATATATGGACATGACCTTAATAACTTTTTATGATGTCAGTGAGTCGATAATGTAATTATTGTGACAGGCCTAGCATATAACTGCAACCATGGTATTTACCATACTTCTAAGTTTGATCTGCTCTGTGTATTTACAAAGCAAACAAAAATGATATCATGCCAAAGTGTTCAAATGGGGACTGTAGCTGCAAGGAAAATTTCTGAAGAGGTTTCTGTAAATTCTTGTCTGAGCCAGGACGACGAGCGAACCTGGACGCTGCCCAATTCAACCAGCATCTGAATGCCATGTGTGGACCTCTCCTCTCATTCTCTCCCTCTCTAGTCAGGGGGAGTCGTTTGGCTTTGTGACACATGCCCAAGTGGGCTTGCCAAGGACTCTCGGGCGTGCGTGAGTCATTCTCAGTTAAACAAGAACATGGCTGGCTCCTCGCTTGGTTGGAGGAACAGTCAACCAGGATCTCCAAACATGGCTGCAATAGTTCTCTGCAAAGCACATCCTGTGTAAAAATGACAAGGATTTGTTTCTTGTCAAGGGAGTGCTGGTGCGCAGCAAGAGCCTATCAAAATCCTACAGTGCATTTCCTTAACCTCTGTCCCATCTAGGTTTCCTCAGAAACATCATATCATCAGCTGGAAATGGTGAGCAAGTGGCCGCAAACATTAATGGTGATGCATGAAGGACTTTTCATAAGCATTTTATAACTCTTTACGCTCTACTGTAGCACCATCTGTCAGAAACAGTTGAGCTCCAGTCATGCTCATACTGTGCCTTTTTTCCTCGCTCTATCATGGCAGTTGATCGAGTACATAATTTTGTCATTGACTTTTTGCTCGCAATTGTGTCACTTAGTCAGGCTACAGCTGGACACACAACTCTCCACAGGACCAACACAACATTCAAACCCAAAACTTTATGTTGAAGACGGTAACACCTACAGTTAGTTTTTTCATTAACTCTGTCCACAATTCAGTGTCAGATAAATTTAACAGTCCAGTCATCCTGGCCAATAGTCCTCTGTCTCTTTGAGGTTACATCACAAAGTGCAGTATAACAGGCCATTCTGAATGTAAATGCACTGGACTGCATTAGTGGATTCATCAGTTAAAGACATGAGGTGTGGGTTAGTGAAGCTGCCAAAAACTATATCAAATTACCACTACAGTGTTTTAGCTGTCAGTTTGTGTGACTAAAATAATGGAATTATAACTTTATGTGGCACTTTTCTTTGCTACATTTCTGAAACACTTTACAAACTACTTTATGGGCAAAAAATACAACTGACAAGACAATGAAAGACATCAGTACACTAATCACAAAAAGACAAATTTATTCTTATTTTGCTTCATGCGTTTTTTTTAGTTTGTTTGTTAGAAGTTGCCTTAGCCCTCCATCAGGGACGGTGTTCCATCAGAGTGGCTGTACACAGATGTGTGCAGTGCTGTAAACTTTAAAATGCAATTATCTTCTATTAACAATGTGACTAGTAAAATAATGGCCAGGTTTAAAATAACTAGAATTCTGTGTTTATTTAAGGTGTGTTTTCAAAAATGATTCCTGAAGAAATCTGAACCAGTGTTCCCCCAAATTCACCAGCTGTCCTGCTTTGGATGGGCACAGGAAGGGGCCAGTGGAGTTCCTTTCAACAACTATCTTGGGCCCAATCTCCCTGTGCAAATGAGCGAAGCTTTGGGGATTTCTGGCTTTGCATTCCATAATGCTGCAGAGACTGAGCGCCTCACAAAGCCTGACTGCAGCAAATTCCACACAATGGAACTCCACTTTCCCTCCCTGACTCACTAACACTGTTACTCAGTCAGACCAGGCCACTGTTTTGGGCCGTGAGCAGGGTGAGGGGGTACAACACATTAAGACATTCAGACAGACAACAATGGCTGCCTGCTGACCACCAGGTAGAGTTAAAGGACGCCTCAAAGGAGGCTGCCACGGAAATGTGTCACAGCCATTATCAGTCAAGTCTACAACTGGGTGACACCAAGCCCCCATGGGCAGCGTTGGGTGTTGAAGCCGATTTGACATAGAGGGGAAACCGTGGAATTACAACTTCACGGTCTGTTACATGATGCATTTGGCCCAAAAACACTTTTTCCCCATTGTGACCACTGTGTGTGTAAATTAGCGGATTCATTGTTTCAAGTGTCACAATCCTTGTGACATGACTGGTTTCACTATCAGGATAAGATGTTAGTCTAGAAGAACCGCACAATTAAATCATTTTGTCACCATTTAACCTATCAGAGGGCTGAACTGAAAGTTAACTGCTTGGTCGGTGGAAGTTTGCCGTATGGCCAGCAAAAGTCTCTAGTGTGCCTGCTCTATGGGCCCAGTGATGCGGAAGCAGAGCAGAGGATCCGGGTAACTTAACACAAAGAAGCCAAACTTTTTGGGCTTCATGTGCCACTGAGGAACTTTCATAGAAATAAATGGGGCCCCTCTAACGCTGTATACAGTTCTCTTTGTACATCCATGTAACACTGGGACACCAAACCCTACTAAATTGACTCACCAGCCTTCCTGCACCTGCAAACACCAGATTTCACTCATGATCTGGACACTTACTCCATTCAACAGTGCCATTCCCCCAGCACACACAGCTAATGGACTGAGGGCTTGCCCCACACTGAACAACTCCATCTTTTTAACTTTCTGCAAACTTCTGGGAAGTACGCCGTATCTAAATGGTTGTTTACAGTAACTGTGTTTAAGAACCTCATTCATCTCATTACACTAGAAACCAGCTAAATAACAGCATACACTGGGATACAAGCACTATGCTTGAATTGCAGAACTAAGAAAGACAATAACAAGCCACATAGTGACCTAGTGCATTAGACTCACAACTGACTGACATGTTCCCGGCTGTGCAGCCACATAGCATATGTGAAGAGTTTGGTTCCAGGGTCACAATGTTGAAACAATTTTTTTTTTCTTGTTTGTTACATCACACTGTGACACACTTAAAGCACCAGAAAAAATATGTTTGAAAACCATAACAAGCAAACAGCCAAGATATCCAAATATGAACCACAGAGCTACTGACTTGTGAAATAAAAAGCCTCTGTTACACTGACAAGCTTTGATACTGCATGTCGTACAAAGATGGAAGACTTGTTATGTTGAGCCTTTTTCTTGAGCTGCTAAAGTAATACCAGTAAAAAACAATTTATATTTGATGTTTGCAAAATAATGCTAATGTAAAAGTAATCATTTGTCCAACTCCAGCAAATCCCTGGGAAGATATGCAGCAGTGTCATTACAGAGAGGAAACGCAATTTACTATCATGCCTCAAACAGAAAGTCCTTAGAGAAAACAGCTGAAAAACAAATGTAGGCCAGAAAGAACCCAAAAATCTGGGAAAAAAACGGTCATGTTTCTTGGTCCAAGTGTCATGTAGAAAAGCTCTTGGCACAAAGCCCACGTGCAGTACAACGTCTGAGCCAAGACTTTTTATTCTCTACTGCAGTGGCTCGGAGGAAACAGAAAGAGATGTTTGGAGTTTCAAGAAGTTGAAGACAATAACATTCACTATTTGAAACGGCTCAAAAACATCTGTCAGGTTAAGCATCTTCGTTATCTGGACAGTGTTTTCTAATATAGATACATATACAGTGATTGATTTTTTTATGGATACAAACATATTCTACTCAGGATTTTACAGTCTATTGGAATCTAATGTGAACCATCCAAGTGTTTTTTAGTCAGCTAAAGGACAGAAAATACCTTCATATAAGTTTCAAAACTTAACAGACACAACAAAGATAAGCAAGAACTCTCCCTGTGCTGTGCTTCCCCTATGTTAAGTTGTGGCCTGGAAAAAAACCCTAATGTACCCAACTAAAGGATTTTGTTGATAATCAGGGACATTTGATCACAAATGTAACTGACTGAAATGAAGCTGATGAGAATAACGCTCTAAAATTATATCTATAAAGAAAAATGTGATAAATAGATAGGAGTATATAAAGTGAGCACCTGCCTTACCTTCTCATCAGATTACATTATCTCTGTGCTGAGGGTTTATATGGCGGCTCATCTCACATTCTTACAATAGTATCATTTTAAATTCCAAGAATGGCATGCTGCCGGGTGGAAGGAGGAATGCCGTGCCTGTACCTATACAGCACATAGCTACAGGTCAAGTGTCTATCCAAAAACAAAATCTTTATCCACTATTACTTAATCCTGTGAAACTCTCAGGATCTAGAGGAGGAGCTTGAACCTTAAGGACCTAAGTTACTACAGTATCACTTAAAAGCTAACCAAAGATCAAAATACACTTCTGTTAGAAGCTGTACATTGTACATACAACGTCTGTGTTAAAAGACGTGTTCACTCCACTTTGAATACCATTTCATAAAGCTTAATTTGATTAGCGACAGCAAAAAGACCATAAACTGCAAGGACACAACGTTTTGGTGAGCTCAGGGTTGGTGTCGGACTTTTCCCACAGCAGACGACCAGTATGTGTTGAACATTTTATACAGCAGAATGAGGGAAGGCTAGGTAGGAACTGTGTTCATGTCCTGACATGACAGCAGGGCAAGGGGGAAAAGCGACAAGTGGCTGCTGCTTCAAAGCTCACCAGCATGAAAGCTTCTGGGAAACCACAGCATGCTCTCCTGCTCTGATCAGCCCTCGAACAGATTTAGACACATCCTACAGAAGACCTAAACAATCCTTTCATTGCTGTGGTGAAGGGCTGACTTTCATCTTTCCTTTGGGGGTATCTGGGAAGGGCTGCACCATGGGCGCCCTTCAAGGCTGTGGGCTGACCCCAGATGGGAGAGGACAAGGCTAATTCATGCCTCTGTGGTACAGGCAGGCTGAGTTGCCCCTTTGTCCCCCTGCTTACAGGCTGAATGAGGTTATTTATAGGTCCATGCATTATGGACGGAAATACACAGCAAGATTGCAGTGACTAATTAAAGACAAAGGGTGCCACATATTTGGGAGATTGGACATATCTGGAGCTTTGTCTTCTCTCACTGCAGTTCTGAGAAACTGTGGCCAGCTACATCAAAAAGGAAATTGTTTAGTTGGGCGACTGCGGCAGAGTGCTCCTGACAACCAGGACACATTCACAAGTGCCTGTCAAGTGACAAGTATTTCCTTCCTTTCATCTCAGAGGGAAAGTCAAACATGGAGTTTAACCTGTGTAACAAAGCCCACGCATGCACAATGATAGCTTTACTGACTACAGAGAAGGAAGCAGCTCCATAGACTGCTCCACATTGTGGCTCTATCACAATGCGGTGCAAAGATCCATTGTTAAAAGCGAGCTTGACCTTGAACAAGGATATTTCCTGCATGGAAATTAGGTAAACACTTCCTCAAAACATGACAACACACCCAGTGAAGTCTGCTGACTCTCAGACTCTCTCTTCTTGTCTGTCTATGTTTCATTAGGATTCATCAGTGCATGTCTCCATGATGAGATGTAGGAGACTGCTGCAGTTCCTCATACAAGCTCTCTCATGCAGGGACCTCTACTGAAGAGCCTGACCCTCCACATTGCTTGCAGCTTACTTCACCAGCTGTGTGACCCTAAAAACCCTGTTCATTAACCTCTACAGCCAACAGCTGAACCCACTGGCAGGTGTCATAACTTTGTGAAAACTTTCTGAGACATTGCAATAACCTCTGCACTACCACAGGACCTGTGATTTCCACAAGCCTTTGTTCAATTTTCAACTGAAATCAATGATTAAACATTTTACAAAGTTGGTTTTAACACTGTGATTAATTCACGCAAAGAATATCATCTGTTGTAACTTAAACACGGGGCTTAAAAGTGGAAAAAATGCACAGGCTTGAAGCACTCATTGCATTCCCGTCTGGTGTGCCTAGAGGCTCGGTTCCCGTTAGATTGAAGGAAAAGGCTACTTACAGAATGGTGGTCTGAGGAGAAACTGCTGGTACGGTTTCCAAGTTTAGATGCATACATCTCACGGTGGTTCGGAAACATAAACAGCGACTCGGACAACAAAGTACAAACTGTGGTCCGCTAGCGAGCAATAACAAAGCCACCGCGAGTAGACACGGAGAAAAGAGCTGGCCAGCTCGCAGCGCCATTGCTAGCAGTGAGCCGAGCAGAGCACAGACCGCCAGCTGCCCCTCTCACACACACTCCCAGCAAGTCAGCCCGACTCTGGAGAGAGAGACAGACACACAGAGACAGAGAGACAGAGAGACACACAGCGAGGCAGAGAGAGAGAGAAGTGGGGCAGTGTGTTAATACAATCCCAGAAAAGGGAAGTAAAAAACGTCATTCAGCGAGATAATTAGAAACGTATTTATCCTCAGCTATATAGCCTACATACGATATGCTGTTTGCACCTATAAGTCACTTACCCCCAAATCCCATAATTTGGTGGAGTACTCCCTTTGCAATCTGTCATAATCCTAAAGTTTGTTGTAACGCCAACAAAAGCGCAATTTGGAGAGGTAGATTCAATTTCAATATGTCCTGGAGCACAGTTTTGGATATGGGTCGATATGGATATTTTTGATTTAGGAACACAGGGTGAGGTCAGGGGATTTAGGACACTTTCTGGTAGATCACCAAGAAAACCAGACTATCTTAAGTGTCACTTTACGACTTGTTATAGTTCTCTGCAACATATTTCCTGTATGAATATATAGCAAAGTGAGATCTTTTAGGAACTTTGGACCTTCAAACACATCATGGACCCCTATCTCACTCAGATGACATGTTCATGTAAAATGGGACAGTCATGCTTTGTTTGTTTGTAAATGGTTGAATCCATTTATCAGTTCAGTCATTAATTCATTAAATCATCTATGCAACCTGTGGCTATTCATTTAAAAAGGTTTGTCCAGCTTTTCTGCCATGCTTTCCCTGGTCTTTAGCTGCTTGTTTCCTTGCAGTGTAGGGGTAGGCAACCTGCTGCTCTGGAGCCACATGAGACCCTTTAGATGCTCTCCATTGGCTACCTATGGCCTTGACATAAAACTATATCCTCCAAAGACCCTGTAACCTCATATTATCCTCTCGTATGAGGACATTGGCATTTTATTAGCGTCTCGTTTGAGGACATAGGGACTTTATTAGCGTCTCATTTGAGGACATTGGGACTTTATTACTGTCTCATTTTGAGGACACTGGGACTTTATTATCGTCTTGTTTGAGTGCATTGGGACTTTATTATCGTCTCATTTTGAGGACATTGGGACTTTATTATTGTCTCATTTTGAGGACATCGGGACTTTATTATTGTCTCATTTTGAGGACATTGGCACTTTATTAGCGTCTCATTTGAGGACATTGGGACTTTATTACGTCTCATTTTGAGGACATTGGGACTTTATTAGCGTCTCGTTTGAGGACATTGAGACTTAATTATTGTCTCATTTGAGGACACTGGGACTTAATCATTGACACTGTTCAGTTTTTTATACTTATCGGGTCCTTTTGATCCCAAATAGCTAGGAGGAATTAAAAATGTATACCAAACTAAAGTTTGCAGTAAGATTTGAATTTGTTATTGCTGGTTATTGCATTCTACAACTGTGCAGCCTATACATTGAATTAAAAAATGATTTAACCTTTCATCACAGCACACATCTGCGACCTGGTGCGAACTTTAGTGGCGGTGGTAAGCCTGGAGTCTCTCTAGCAAGTCTCTCTCTAGCTAACTATCGATCCCAAATCCAAAAAAGGAGAAGTCTTGAAGGAAAGTAAAAGATTTAATAGTGTGCGGACAGATCCATTTGCTTTCAACACCAACACTGCAAAGTTTAAGTACTAAATAATTATAAATAGCCCACTGCAGAGTAGCCACCTTGTAGTAAACCATATGAATGAATGCTCATTAAGACCTATTAGTAATATTGATAGGCTAACTTAGACTTAATAGGCTATTTTTGGCCAATAATGGCTCTTCTGATAGTAAAGGTTGCCAACCCCTGCCTTAGTGCCATATTGTCTACAATGGACTTGCATGTGTGTAACAATTATGGTTAACTCTGGGCTATGGTGACCGACATGGACTCGCTGCATCATCTTTAATATTTTTATGTGATAAAAATACTGAATACGCCTGTGTTATTACAGGCTGGCACGCAATAGCATAAGCTGTGTTTTTTGGCACCTGGTAGCCTAAAAACATGCTGGTTTCACTTCAATAAAATACCCCATTTTAGCCAATTTGTAGTCCCATTTTATCTGAATGCATTAAATAATCACTCAAAACCCTTTCCCATAAAAAGTAAAGTGCATTGTTAAAATATTTTGATTATGAGTCAAACATTTAATAAAATGCAACATCCTATAGTCATTGTTGCTGTCATGCCCTTACTGTTTTAGCTGACGTTCTTATATTACCAAAATGAGAAAATGGACAGGCAACACGGATTTCCTTGCAAGTTCTGGGACCAGTGATGTTTGGACTCTTTGCTTCTGCTGTTGCTAGTTATCTTAGACTAATAAAAATGATTGTTTCATGTAAAAAAAAAAAAACCTTATTTGTCCCATTTTGCCTGATGTTTGAAATGACCTGACCTCCCCCCTAGGTGCATGGCACCTTCACAATAAAGGGGTACTATGCCCATTTTCAAAATTCATACATGTTATTCCTATGATCTAAGACAGTCCAAAAATATTAGTAAAAATAAACAACTGTCCACCAAATCCAAAAACTAAAACTCAAAACTCAAATTGCTAAAACCCAAATTTGTGATGTCACAGGATATAAGCTCTGGAGCTGCACCACTGACAATGAATTGCAAAAGTTAGATAACACTGAGAACATCCAGAGGAATGTTGTGAGTATATGGGTACATTTTCTGTTTCAGAACTGGAAACACGCAAAAGTACAAAGCTCATCTGGGTATAAAAAAAGACAACAAACTTTCCATCGGTCCACAAAATCAGCCTTCCATTCATTCTCTATGGAGCAGCTCCAGACTTTATACCCTATGACATCACAAGTTTGAGACTTCTCTGGTTTCTGGCTTTGAGAGAGAGTAACTCATGTTTATAAATATTGATTGCACTTTTCTGGGCCATGGAAATAACTTGCAGACAAACTCCCACAAACCTTCATAAACAGGTTTTGCCTGATGAGGGTCTAGTTACCAAAACGCTGCAATAACTATTATTTTTACAAGTTAGACAGTGTGTGTGAGTTTGTCTGCAAGTTGTGTCCAGCTTGTCCCTTTTCCATGCACCTGTATTGAAATAAGTGTGTGAAGTATTGCTTTGTTCTGGCCATGGAAATAAAATACTGGAATTATTCATTTAGGTAGTGTGCCAACTTAAGGTGTTACACCATGCTGAGGTGGATTATATTGAGTAAAAGTGAAAGTCTTGCATTCACAATCTTAGTGAAACAGGCTGCAGAAGTACCACAATATGCTTGTATCAAAACTGCTTGTTGTGCAGGCATCCAGGTGTTACTGAATTATTTGATCAATGCTGTAGCTCTAGATGGAGTTTACATAGCCTAATTTAATTCAGGCAAAGTCAGAGTATTAAGGTAAACTACAACACTAGCCTCCTTAAGCAGAGTTCTTGAGTGAAGCATCCAGTACCAGGGGGCACATGGGGGAAGTTAGCCTTCTTCAGGCTTTTCTGTCAGAAAGCTCTTTCTGCCAGCTCTCTGGCAGATATCTATTCATGTCAACACAAATTACATTTCCCCCCTAACTGTAGACAGGAAATCCCTTCTGGCAGAAAGCCCTGAAGGCAAACTTCTGCCAACAGCTACCAGAGCCAAGCAAGTGGCATACCCAGCAGTCAAATCGAATGCAGCCATTATTAATGATGCTAATGATGCTTGGTAAGCTACACCTGTACTTGTTCTGTCATGCTGATATGTCTGCCTTGAGAGAGACTTAGGGGAGTGTGTACTGAAATAGAAAAATATGACAAAAATGAGTAATGCAAAGAGAACTCACATTTTCATATAACTAGATAGCTTAGTGCAGAGGGCTATAGCATTAACCACAGCAAGCAAGAATACAAGTTTGAAGAGGAGTTACTCTCTCTCAAAGCCAGAAACCAGGGAAGTAAGTCTCAAACTTGTGATATCATACAGTATCAAGTCTGGTGCTGCAGTAAATAGAAGCCTAACTTTTTGCACCCACACAATGTTTTGTTTTGTTTTTGTCTTTTTTACACCCAAACAAGCTTTATTTTTTCCCCAATTCATTGTCTACGGAGCCTCTCCACACTTTATACCCTCTGACATCACAAGTTTATGTAATGTTGTAATAATGTTATGTAATATTTGGACTGTCTTAGACCATAGAAATAACCCATGAATTTTGAATGAGTGTAGCCCCCTTTTAAGTTTTAGCTAGCCTATAATAACTGAGCATTGCGTCTAAACTTACATTATTTTAGCCAGCACTAACATTAACTTGTGTTTAATATATATTTTGATTTTATAGTACAGCTGAAAATGAAATTGGCTTACCATTCTCTCGACGAACTTAGCTTAGCTTAGCTTAGCTTAGCTTAGTACGTTAGCTAGCTAATACTAGTGTGCTAGCCGTTGGCTAATTATGCACAGGTGTGTGTAACAGACCTGCACTATATTGGCACTGGTGGACCAATCAGAAGGAAGAGCAGGAAACGTGCCTGATTGTCACCGGATGTGAACATTTAAATAGTCACATATTTAAATGTCAAATCAGCAGACATCCCAACATTTTTAAACACAGTTAGATTTATGTTAAATTTGTCAATCTACACTCTCAGCATCATTATCACACAGCGCAGCATTCCTTTCTTAATAGTTTGGGTTTGCTGACATCTGCTGGTAAATGTAGGAATAACACTACATATCAATAGGTTACAAGAACAGGCTTAAGACAAGAAAGTTGATTTATTTCAGTAATTCCATTCAAAAAGTGAAACTTGTATATTATATTCATTCATTACACACAGACTATATATTTCAAATGTGTAGTTCTTTAATTTTGATGATTTTAAACTAACAACTAATGAAAATCCAAATTTCAGTATCTCAGAAAATTAGAATATCACTTAAGACTGATACAAAAAAAGGATTTCTAAAAATGTTGTCCAACTGAAAAGTATAAACATGAAAATTATGAGCATGCACAGCACTCACTACTTAGTTGGGGCTCCTTTTGCCTGAATTACTGCAGCAATGCGGCGTGGCATGGAGTCGATCAGGCTGTGGCACTGCTCAGGTGTTATGAGAGCCCAGGTTGCTTTGATGGTGGCCTTCAGCTCTTCTGCGTTGTTGAGTCTGGCATCTCGCATCTTCCTCTTCACAATATGGGGTTAAGGTCAGGGGAGTTTGCTGGCCAATCAAGAACAGGGATACCATGGTCCTTAAACCAGGTACTGGTAGCTTTGGCACTGTGAGCAGGTGCCAAGTCCTGTTGAAAAATGAAATCTGCATCTCCATAAAGTTGGTCAGCAGCAGGAAGCATGAAGTGCTCCAAAACTTCCTGATAGACAGCTGCATTGACCTTGGACCTAAGGAAACACAGTGGACCAACACCAGCAGATGACATGGCACCCCAAACCATCACTGACTGTGGAAACTTGACACTCGACCTCAGGCAACGTGGATTCTGTGCCTCTCCTCTCTTCCTCCAGACTCTGGGACCTTGATTACCAAAGGACGTGCAAAATTAACTTTCATCCGAGAACATGACTTTGGACCACTCAGCAGCAGTCCAGTCCTTTTTGTCTTTAGCCCAGGTGAGACGCTTCTGACGCTGTCTCTTGTTCAAGAGTGGCTTGACACAAGGAATGCGACAGCTGAAACCCATGACTTGCATACGTCTGTGCGTGGTGGTTCTTGAAGCACTGACTCCAGCTGCAGTCCACTCTTTGTGAATCTCCCCCGCAGTTTTGAATGGGTTTTGTCTCACTATCCTCTCCAGGGTGCGGTTATCCCTATTGCTTGTACACTTTTTTCTACCACATCTTGTCCTTCCCTTTGCCTTTCTACTAATGTGCTTGGACACAGAGCTCTGTGAACATCCAGCCTCTTTAGCAATGACCTTTTGGGACTTGCCCTCCTTGTGCAAGGTGTCAATGATCGTCTTTTGGACAACTGTCAGGTCAGCAGTCTTCCCCATGATTGTGTAGCTTACAGAACTAGACTGAGAGACCATTTAAAGGCCTTTGCAGGTGTTTTGAGTTAATTAGCTGATTAGAGTGTGGCACCAGGTATCTTCAATATTGACCTTTTCCACAATATTCAAATTTTCTGAGATACTCAATCGGGGGTTTTCATTAGTTGTCAGGTATAATCATCAATATTAAAAGAAATAAATACTTGAAATATGTCGGTCTCTGTGAAATGAATGTATACATTATACAAGTTTCACTTTTTGAATGGAATTACTGAAATAAATCAACTTTTCCATGATATTCTAATTATATGACCAGCACCTGTACATTTGACTGAAACTGGCAATAGCTTCTCTACCGAATAAAGCTCCATGACTGTCTTGCTCATATATCTGACCGTCTCAGCCCTGTTTCCTTTACGGAGCTCCTCTCCAGAACCTTTTATTTACTACCTATAAGTGGACCTGGTGGTTTATTTCCAATTTAAGCCTCCTCTCAGCAGCAGCTCACCATGCATACTGCACACACAGCCTCCTGATTGGTCCATTATCTCATACTGGAACTCTGCTCAGTATCACTCCACATCTGTGTTCCCCATTGCTGTATTGTGTGGGTGAGAGGTGGTTGTGTCTGCTGTTGCTGGCATGCCGCTGTGTCATTGTTAGCATTTCCACTGCTAACAATGCTCTCCCAGTGCTATTGTTAGCATTGCCACAGCCTGATAGACTGCAGGCACTGATGAACAGTGGGAACATTGTTTCAGTGAATTCTATGGACTGTGGTATTTTATTTACAGGGAGGTCTGGTGGGAATATATCAATGTGCACATTTTCTCCTCCTAAAAGCCATTATTGCTTCCCATCTACTCTTGTTCTACAGTATATCTAAGATAAAGGCTATTTTGGCACCACTGATATCTCCTTGTTGGTCAATTTTGATGTCAACCTCAATAAGTTAAATTTAAAGTCAAACCAACAGATTCTAAAAAGAAGACACATATACAGTACATATTTTATATATATGTTAATTGCGATAATATATTTGTCAGTCATAGCATCTTAGTGCCATTGGTCATACTTCAAGCTGATAAATGTTCCAGAGTACCCCCAAAGCTGCTCTGCACCCAGAGGGAAATCAGTTTGATGAATTATTGATGGAGTACAAATCTTGTTTACTCCAGGCTGAGTTGTCAGATGTAGCCCAGGAGGCTCATGTGAAACATTATAACACTATTTTCCTTGCTAGTTCAAATCATGCTACTGTCTCCACTCAGGTTTGTGAATTGTGGGTGAGGTGAAGGTAGACTCAAAATGTGTCATTTGTGGATGTGAGAGCTGTGGTTATTTCACATGGTGGGCCAGAGTGCAACAACACCAATACATTCTCACCTCAGCTAAATATATATAAAAGAAAGGTGAAGTGAAAGGCCAGGGCCAATGCATGGACTGTATAAGCAGTCACCAGGCCAGTGAAAGATGGCATCCACCTGCTGGCGTTTAGATATGGAACATAGTGTATGCTGTGCAGTATGTTGTTTGCCATGAGATAGATCTTTTTGCCAAGACTTATGGAGACATTGGCTACACTGCCAACTTTAAACAAAAAATGCCTCTTTAAAGCTGGAACAATGCCAGTACAGAGGCTTGAAGAAGATAAGAAATATGGACAAAATGTTCTGGACCCTGGCAAGGAATCAAAGTGTGTGTGCATACTCCAGTGGTCTGTATGCACAGAGAGGACTGTTTAAAGAAATACTTCTCCCACAGAGTGATTATTTGTATATCGCATACTCACCCTGAGCTGCCTTGAATTTGTAAAGAAAACTTTCACTATTTTTTCTCTGTTTTTGGATTCTTTGTTCACTGTGGAGGCATGTGAGGACAACAAAACTTTCTTCATGAATTCAAGGTAACACGGGGTGATGATCATTTTGTAGGTGAAGTATTCCTTTAAGAAAAGTCAGTCTGAAGACCTGATGCAAGACAGTCAAGAAGTAGTTGACTGTTAAATTTGGACCCTCATATTTGATTTTACTTATCCCTTTGGACATACAGTACCCTGAGACACCTTGGTAGCAAAATGGTTAAGGTGTGTGCCAAGGTGTGGTCCTTTGTAACATGTCATACCCCTGTCTCTCCCCTTGTTTTCTATCTTCCTCTACACTGATGTGTCCAATAAAGCAGTGGTTCCTAACCTCTTCTTTAAGACGTAGGCTACCCCCATACCTCTATGTGATGAACTCAAGTGCTCCGTCATCACCACCACCTGTCAGGTTCCAAATGTGTTCATTAAATTTATCATTAACTGGGCATTAATTAACACTATTGAAGATATTTTTCATACGTATTTTGAAAGAGTTTACAGTGTAGTTACTGTATTTTCCCCATACAATCACACTGTTAAAGTCTAGTTTAGTTTGATCAAGAATACAGTTCAACTAATGAGGCTCTAGTGAAAGTTCAGTCAGGAAAACAATACTTTTCATGCTCAGGCTGTAAGTTTTCTTTCTCACCCTGCTACTCCTTGCACACATGCTCACCCACTATCTCAGGGTGTCACTGTCTGGGTCTTCCAATTGAGTCATCAGCTGCTTTTCAGCTGATTCACAATCAACCAACAGCACAGCAACACACCCTCTCTGTCAGCCTATCATCTTACTGCTCCTAATTTTAAATATGGTTCTTTCTCGCTGCTGTCATGCACACCCTCCACCTCCCCATCACCACCTAGTCTTCACAGATTCATCAGCCTCATCCAACTCAGCAGTCAGCAGCCTCAGAGTCATCAGCCACCACCACCACCACCACCAATGTCTGGCCTCCATGGGAGGATTTAGTTTGCTGCTGCTCAGATGTCTCTCGATCACAAAATATCTCCCTCTGCAAAAAACTTCTGTTCTTTTCTTTTTTTAAATATTATCTTTACGTCATTCTTCTGTTTCTCCCTATTGAACAAATAGTAGAAGCTGGACATTTAGCTAATTCAACCCATTAGCCATTACTTTTAGCTAACTAGTTTCAAGTGCATATTTATGACTTTTAATTAACTCTTTCAGTCATTATGTTTATCCATGTTTTTTGCCAACTGTTCAGACCTCTTAGCTCGCTTGCTAGCCACTTTCCCTGCAATCAACACATTGCGTTCAAGTTACAGGTGACTCAATATATGGGTTTTTAAAAATGTTGATTATTTTCAAATTAGCTGAACTACACAGCAAAATTTCCATTGCCCATTTTGTAATCGCAGAGGTACGAGTACCTCTAGTTGAAAATCACTGTAATGAAAGCAAAAAATGCCAAAAAGGTAAAATAAAATCTTTTAAAAATACAGTACCAAAGGCCCAGTAACCTTTCAAAGATACATAAAAAGTGCTTTGCCAGATGTTGACCGTGAAATCATATTAGTGTAAATGCTACACAAAAGGGACAGTGACAGTATGTAATTTTGTGCAAACACATGAACTACACATTAACTCAGGCACTTGGGACTGTAAATTATATTTTCTGTTTGCCCTATCACAATCCAAGTTAAAGTACAAGTAGAAACAGCCTTGTTACCTGGAGGTAATGATGCAAATGTCATTAGCTAATCTATCATGTAAGGATACAGTGCAGTATGCAGAGTATTCAGACAATTAATAATAGTTAACTGCAACATCCATGCTTTGATTGGCTGCTGGGGATTTTACTTGCATGTCAGGATTCTGCGTACTGTTTATCTTTTGTTGGTCCCCTAACTTAATATCCAGAGCAATACTAAACCACCAGAGTCCTGTTTCAAGATGAGGTATGCACTGGAAGAGGAGGGAGACAATGAGAGAATGAAAGATCAATATGTAACAGGGCCTTGTAGCCTTCTTTGATTGCTCCATTGTGAAGTAGATTATCTTGGCTAAATGACAAATTGAATTGGCGGCATCTGAATCTCAATTAATGAGCTGGTCACACAGAGGTATTTCAATAAAAAAAGTGTGTAAAATTGTTGTCTGCTTTAATTGTTTTGCACTGCTCCATCAGTGATTAACAACAACAAAAGGATCATTGGAGGATAGTTTGCAAATCAGTGGTGTTTTGAACTCCATTTAATTTTGGAAAATGAACCTGCTTTTCATCAGCAAGTCACTGTAATGATTCATCTTTGGCAGTTGCACAGCAGGAAGGTGCACCCATGGTGTAGTTTGGGTTTGCTGACATCTGCTGGCGAAGAGATGAGTGTCTCAGTTTCAGAGTGAATATGACGTATCAATGTGTAATGAACACACAAATAAATCGTTTTACAGGCCTCTGGCAACACATTTTTTCTTTATTCAGAGTAAGATGTGTCAACATCCAGCATGACAAAAATTGTACAAAGTTCACAATTTATAAATGAAATATCACAGCAACTTGTGATCTCACACATTTATAGCAAAATTAAAATGTCAACAAATCCATGCTGTGTAGTACAAAAATAAATCAAACTTCAGTTCCACAGAGAGCACAATAGTTTATACAAAATCCTGTCTTTGTTAATGGTCACTGAAAACAATCTCAAAATGAACTGGCTCAAATAAAATAATAAACTCTGATGAATTCACAATAATTTATATGAAAAGTCAGCTTTCTAAATATGTGACGACCTTTTTGTGTTCCCTATAGATAGTCACAGATAACTCTATTCAGATTTGTTATTTATGTACCAACATCAGATGAGCAGCCGGTTTGTGCTTTAAAATCCCTTTTCCCTTTTTACTGATAATGAGAATTAATTCAAAAACTGGTACTAGCTATTACTCTACTGAAGCATTACTATATTGGCAAAAAGCTGCAGACACGATGCTGTGGAAAAAGGCGTATGCAGTCATGGATGATGGGTAGTAGAGTCCTGAAAGAGGACAGTAAAGTACAATAGATGAGATTCAATCAGGTGAAGGACAAGCACCTTTTGCATTAGCTCTCGAAAAGGCAATTCTGAACATGATCGCTAACAACTAGAACAACAGAATGGAGGGGTGCATACAGTCAGGCATATGGGCACGACGCTGGATTGTATCACCCCTCGAAGGTCTCGTTTCACCATTTCTTCAGCTTTTTTTAAAACCTTGAATTGATTGACTATTTAATCCTTTGTACAGTGATTAGATATAAAGTGCTGCTGGGGGATAACTTCATCTTCCTAAAACATAGCAAAAAAATGAAAGAACAATGTTTTTACACTTGATAATAGCCTACAGTATAACTGCTATGGTTATAATCATCCTCTTCTCTGATTTCAAGTCCCTGTTCTTCCTCTCTCAGTGGTACTAAATCCACGCCTACAGTGGCTCCAAGCAGTTGGTTGCTCCAATCGTGTGCCAAAGAGGTCATCTGGAAAATTGCACGCCGCCGTACGTAAGGATAATATCTTCAAGGACAAGTGCAAATAGTCTACTGGCACATAAGTGGGGACAGTGACCCTGTAAGTCCCGCTGTCATACTCTATAAATACTCTTTACAAAACCCTCTGAAACCCTCCTTTTAGGCTCTCGGGTACTGCTTTTAGTTTCTGTAAGAACATCAAAACATGGAAACGAAGGTGTCCCTGTGCAAAATTGTACAGAAAAAAAGTGGAACTCATATACTTTCGCTTCTAAAACTCAATGTCCAGGTTCCCTCCTCTTTTTTAAAAAGACTTTTTGTATTAAAAGATTTGTATAAAAATCAATATTTTACATAGGCTATATTAAAAAGATTCATGTTACCCCGCTATGCTTATAAACAAGAAATTGCATATACCCAACCTTTTTTTTTTCCTTTGCAGATTGCATCCCGTACCGACTATAAACAAATGATTTAGTTATTATATTGCTGAGACATTTCTTGACCCTAGCAACACAAGTCTTGGAATTGCGCAGATTTGATACTAGAAAGGCTAGAATGTGGTCTCTATAGGTCATTGTCTTTACACATTGTTTCTATTTGAGATTAGTTAAGGATGAGCATGTGAACATGCATGCACCGCACAGATGTGTTCCTCTAGGAATTAATTGGCTCTCCTAGATAATGGGATTTCCACCATCGGGTTTCCGTGTAATGATGTTTACAATATAACTATTCATACATACATTCATACATACATCAGGTCAGTTTCCTCTCCGGATTCATTTACAGCACCAATTAAAAATGCCCCCACCTACAGCTACACATCTTTTTTTTCCATCAAAACAAAACACAAATGTTTCTCAAGCATTGTCAGAAAATAAAGCGATCCGCAAACCAGTTCTTGCTCTTGAACAATCTACACGCAAGAAGAAGAAGAAGAAGAGAAGAAGAAAAAACATCTAAAATCATCGAGTCCAAAATCATCCAGTGAGGAGAAAAATAAGTAGCTTCCTCCTTGCTTGTAGTTTTTTTCATTTTTATTTCACTGTCCAGTTTTTTTTTTCATCTAAAATGCTTTTTTGTCAAGCAATAAAAAGAACTCACGTTCCATTATCATTAGCTTACTGTTCAGAAATATACACTAAAAATGTGCATACATGAGCAGCTAGAAACATTACATGACACTATGTCAGCTCATATGAAAACGTACAAAATGTGAATGTCCTCAAAAACTATTTTGCCATTTACTCTTTTATGTTCTTCCTCAAAGCAAGGCCCAAAAAGAAAAGAAAGAAAGAAAGAAATTATCTCGAGGTCTTTCTACGCTTCATACCTCTTTTTTTGAGAGAACAGAATTTAGAATATATAACACTATATAAGTTACTGCACCGAACCATCACTGCCTGTTTGTATGTGGATTTGATACATCAGCCACACCTGCTGGGGGAACAAAAATCTCCCTTTGCTGAACCGTTACACTTGAATCCCTTGAACAGCTTGCTTGATGTTTTCCAACAGGGCTTTATTTTCTGGGCTCTGGTACTGGTCTTGGTTTGTGTACATATCTGTCAGAGTGGTGACGTAGGCGTCAAAGTTCTGCTCGCTTATTGGCTCCTGTAGGACCAGAGACACAACATGGAGGCCATTAGAGGAAAACAGAGTTGACAGTGGATTTAAGGTTTCCCTAATCCTGCTATAGAATGTGATATGATATAAATTACATTCATTTTAAGTATTACAATCAGGTATTCAGTTGCTTTTAAGGGACAGTTCACCCTTAAAGTTACGAGTGTTGGAGATATCGGCTGTAGAGAAGCATTTTCTCCAGTATGATGGAACTGGATGGCACTCAGCTTGTGGTGTCCAAAGCACCAGAAAGTACATTTAAAAAACTCAACAGCAATGTCTCAGAAATGATGACCTGGTTACTCAAAATAATCCACAGACCTTGCTGTGAGTACTTTCATCTGAGAACTATTTTCTTTCTACCGAACTACACCTACCAACCGTATCACCATACAGAAGCATGCAGACATGGTAATCATCTCTACGGCTGAAATCTCCAACACTTCAATTCACATCAAAACAATCTAGACTGATAAAACACAGGTAAGAAGACAAATAAGTATTTTTCATTTTGGAGTGAACAGTCCCTTTACGATTCAAACCTTCATGGCCTTTCTATGCTTCCATAATAATGACAACAATTAAAGAGGAAGTGAAATACAGTGCTGAAATACAGAGCAAACAAAGCAAAGATATATATATATATATATATATATATATGCTTTTCCATATTTTGTGTGGTGTTTAAATTACGAACGTTCATATTAAGTGTGGTCAAAGTTTCAAATGCTGTGTAGAAATAATCCCTGTGAGCAAAAACCTCAGGTTTCGTACCAATTTGAATACTCTGTTTTCAACAGTATTTGCCACTGTGGCTACAGTATGATGTCATAGTGTGCTTTATCTCTTTGTATGGTCATCTTCCAGATAGACAGGCGCTAAAATGGAGTGTTCCAGCACAGATAGTGTAAGGAAAATAAAGTGTTTCTTTTCTATTTAAACATGTGAACATGCTCTGGTAGAAACCCAAATATGAGAAAAACCTTTATAATGAAGTCATGACTCACTTGCTGGTGCATCTGTAAGCAGCTGTTATTCCTTAGAGGAGGCTCTTTGTGTGCCAGTGGTTTCTATGGAAGCAAAGGAGGGACACATTTCTTTTAGCTCGCTTTGAGAAGCAAAGCTGTTATTCTTACATTTAAACACTAGGGGGCAGTATTTGATATACAGCCAGAAGACCTCAAATTAACTGGAAAAACAGAAGCTGGACATAGATGAAGACATACAGTATAAGGCAAGACAAACAGAGCCAGGCCAGCCCATGTAATGGTGTCAGAATGGCACAATGGTTACAAGGAGGAAAAATTCTAAGCGTCAGGAACTTGTTATCTGAAAAAAAAAATAGCTTGCCTTTTAGACAAGATTCTTAACTGTAATTAATTCGTTTGTCAATGAATGTTAACTGATCCATTATGCAAGAGGGTAACATGAAAGGATGACATAGTGAAGGATGAAAAACAGGATAATAGTGTGTGTTACGATGAAACTCAGAATGTTGTCATTTTTACTTTATCTTCAAGAGCCAAAAAATGTCAACCATTTTGCTATACACTTTACAAAAAAAGCCTTCTATCATTATACTAACACAAAAACCCTGACTGAAGAGCCTACACCATTGTTTAACCTAAACCATTGAATGTAGCATTGACTGCTGTAGCTGGAGTTGCTATCACTGTAAAAAAATGCCCAATCAGACCTCATTTCACAACTCCCCCTCACTGTTTGGAAAGACAAGCAATGCTCCACAGTTTAGACTAAGCATGCACAATAGGCTGTGGTTAAATACACAAATAAATGAGTAAGCTGCTATAATGCTACGGTTAGCTATATTCTGCAACTTGCCGGCTTGCCGTTCCTGGTGGCCCTTACCATATGAGGGAGCTGGACATTAGCTAAACTGTTAATCAGTGACTGGCTGAGGTTGGCCAGCTCATGCAGGAGAGATTCATTTTGCTGTTCAATCACCTTGTTTTCCTCCTCTATGGACTTCAGGTTGGACTCCATTGTTGTGATCTGAGGAGAGGACGGGCGGGTGACAGGATGTTAAGAGTACAGCTTTGTATTCACATGTCGAGTGCACACCGCTGCTGACTCAGATATACAGAAACACAGGAGCAGGCAGGACACGACTTACCTGTGTTCTGAGTTTGATCATGTCTGCTTCCACTTGTGAATTTGATTCACTTATATCTTTGATTTCTTCATCCAGCTGTTTGATCTCCTCTTCATGCTCCAGTCCTACAGAAGAAGAGCGGCATTAACACTGACACATGACTGCAAGGCCTCAGTCATAAATTAGATTAACAGCCTTTATGTTGGGCTGAAGTAATTAAAAATGACACAATATGACTGTGTGGCTATGTAAGAATTCTGCTGGACACTGTGTGTGACTGTCTTCACCTCTACAATGCGACTGGGGCAGGTCATTTTAGCTGATTAAGACTCAACAATCCCTCAGACAAATTACATTATGATCCTGTCACATCCCTTTATGAAGTGTTGAAATTCACTGCAGCCAAGGGTGAAGTGTTCGCAAAACAGATGGAGCACACAACCACAAGCTAGTTCAGATATTCCATGTCTGATAACTGAAGAGTCCAGCCCTGTTCTTCAGATTGGAGCCATTCTTCTCATTAGTTACACCCTACCCCTGAATGGCAGTTCATTTCCAAAATAAGCCTTTATTCAGACAATGCTCGCCACACATGCTCTCCTGATTGGTTTATTATCTGAAATTGGAACTTTGTTCAGCAAATTGTTTCATGTCCACGTCCCTGATTGGCTGTATTGTGTGGGTGAGTGGTAGTTGTAGTTACCGTTGCTGGCACGTTGCTGCTTTATTGTTAGCATTTCCACTCCGGAGAGCCTAGCTTTCCTCATGGCGGAGGTGGCACGTGGACAACCCGACAGACTGAAGGCAGCAACAAGGACAGGAGGCATGGTTTCAGTATATTCCAACATGAGACAACTGCTGGACTTAATATATACGAAGATGGGAAAAAATATTCCACAAAAGGAATTCTTTACCCGCAAAATGTTTGTATATCAACTACTCACCACGTGTTACCTTGAATTCACAGAGAAAACTCGGTGAACGGAGCATCCAAAAAGGTGAACATTCGTCATGAGTTGAAGTAATTACAGTCCAAATTTACCAACAGCAAAACTATATAAAAAATCTGTTTGCAAACTCTAACACAAGTTGTGCTGTATAATTAAAGTCTCATTTATCCAGTCACATGTTCAAACTTTCCAAACACATGCCTTTTTTGGATTCTCCGTTCACCCTAGAGACAATCAAGGAAAACAAAGTTTTCTGTAAGAATTCTGGATAACATGCAGTGACTGACTGATATGCAATTGTCATTTTGTGAGTGACACATTTCATTCCTCTCAGTCTTACAGGAATAGTCCAACATGTGCTTTATGGCTGAGAGTTTGATGGAAAGACTGATACCACTCTCCTGTCTCACTGTAAAAATGTAACTCGAGCCAGGAGACAGCTTAGCGTAAGGACTGGAGACAGAGGGGAAACAGCTAGCCTGGCTTTGTTCAAGGTAACAAAACCCCCCTACCAGCACCTCTAAAGGTTACTAATTAAAACATTACATCATGTTTTTTTTAATCTGTGCAAAACCCACAGTGTTTGTAATCTTTATTGAATTTATACTGTTCTAAATATAAGTTTAAAGGTTTAATACGAGGAGGGAAATGCATTCAACACGATCTCAAGGATTCACACAAGGGGTTTTGTTGAGTAAAACTTCATGTAAACACAGGAAAACTTGACACCTCAATCCTTGATATGAAGTACTCCAGCCATGTTCCCTATACCCACCTCCGATGTGTCAGGAAGCTGCCGCTAACGTGACCCGAGCCGTCGCAGCCCGGCGTGGGGCAGGACATGCCCTCTGTTTTGCCAGACTTCCATGTGAACTGGATGCCATTTAGGTAGCCGTCCTTTTGTCTCTTGGCTGCTATGGGGCATCCCGATGCACTTCTGTGGGATGCATACTTCCCTGTCACGTGTCCCTGACCATCACAACCTGGGACTGGACACCTGGAGGGACAGAGTGTAATATTCTTTGAGAAGACTCACTCAACGGTTTAATTAATTTTCATCATTCATTTATTCATTCAATCAAAACCTTCTTTTGCTTACGTAAACATTAATACTATTATCTTTGATTGATATGGAAGGCATTAGGGCTGGCGTAATATACTTAGCTCCCAATTTTATTTTTTGATTGACATGTTTGATAAGTATTGTGAGATTTAAGTATTAAGATTTTCCAAGTTCTGTGATTTGATATTATCATTTATTGTAATATTGTTAAAATTTTGAACACCTGACCAACTTCCAAAAACATTTTCAGTTAATGGTCAAATTACTTTACTTTGGTGCAAAGCCTGTTTGTCTGATCCCCAACTGCCCTGACTCACCACCAGATAAGCAAACTTTCTGTCAGATAACTGCGTTTCCTCGAACCACCTGCTATTTTCTTTTTTCTTCCTAGGGCTTTGTTTGTCTTTAAACAGATATGACATCAAGTTGCTTGTATGTTTAAACAATAAAAGTGTAAACATTTGAATTTACAAGGGTGTGGGTTTTGTTTCAGCACTGGAGAGGTTTCACATATGAAACTGTGGGTTTGGGGGTCCTTTGCAATAAATGTTGAGCATATGTACTGGCAAATGTTCTAAATATTGAGGGGGATGTCCTGCTTGAAATCTACACCTATGTGAATTTGAATTATATTAATTCATGCATTAAAAACTTCTTAATTAAAAAAAAATACTGTACATACAGAAGTGAATCAATTTTTCCCCACCCCTTGGGGACATCATCCTTTTCCCCCATTTAAGAGTGACCTGCTGAGTCTTTACCAGCTCTCTGGTATACCCTTCAGTCTGTTTGCCTCCTGAGTACTAAAACACCATAGACTGTATGTGCGGATATCATTTTTCTGGTTCCCTCTATCTCTATAGCTTTGATATAAACAAAGATACCATCATCTTATTTAAAGCTGTCCCAGTGGCAGGCTTATCGCAGTCTTGGAATGCTGACAGTGCATCAACACCATGCTAATCAGATGCAATGAGGCAGTAAATTATTCCAAATGTCACAGCTCGCAAAATGGATTATGGCTAAAGCTAGCTACAGTTGTGAAAGTATCAGTTCTGTCTGCAAATAGCAGCTACCTGGTGTTATATCAGCTTTGTGGCTTTTTGACTGAAAAGGAAAAAAAAAACAGGTGGCATCACAAGCACAGTGTGTTTTCCTTGCATTTGAGAGCTTTCCTCTCGTGAATATAGATCAGAAGTCAAAGGAATTAGCTTTACTAATCCATCCACTCAGGATCCAAAACCTTAACCAAGAGTGGTCGGACTATGTTACATTCCAGCAAACAATTCCAGTCTGCACTTCCAGCCTAAATCGTCCTTCCTCATCTTCATTATCTTAATGTAGTATGACAATCTCTACATTATATTTTGTTTTACATAAACTTTCCCTATTCCCTCTTGAAATATATACCACATTGTGCCAAATTTCTTGTGGTGTTTAAATTCCAATGATGCATTCAACAACAGTTTTCACATTAGTGTGTGGAAATACAAAACAAAGATCACATAGATTTTTGTTCTTTACATCACAATGTTTCATCAGATCTCTATTTGACAAAAACAGTCTTTATATCGATCTCCAATGGTATGTAAGCCACTATAATATGCTTTAAGCTATTTTTATATGTATAATTTGATGCCATATCTTTCTAAAATTAATTGCAACAGAATTTATTTTGTTACCTGACTGCTGAAATAATGTCTCTTTCTAATCTGTTCTATCAGTGGATCACTTAGCTATTTAAAATGAAAGAACGTGTAATTTCTAATTTTTGTAACTAATCCAATTCTTGTTTTTTCCCTTCCCATTCACTTGACTGTATCAACAAACCTCTTGATGATAGATGGTATTGTGATTGGCAGTGTCACTACTATAAAGGTGAGATGAGGGGTTATTATGACTTTTGAAACACTTATTGTTCACATCTGTGTAGGTTTGATCTTCTGCTGGTATTCTAATTTTGTTAAACTATTTAGTAACAGTGGCTAAATATTCAATCAGACCACAAAAATACAGAATAAGTAGCAAGGTGTAGAAAATAGCATGACCTCAGACTTACTGCAATCAGTTATGCAGCCTGATCATTTTGAATATGATTTGATACTGTCCATACTGTAAGGATACTAACACTGGGGGTGCCAAGAGCAAACATTTTCAATTTCTACGCACTGTATTATAAATTTAATCCACAGATGCAATAGCTTCCTCCTTTGACAAGATTGCCATCATTTACCAACCTTTCTAAAGTACAGAACTTGTTGGCTGAATCTTTGTGTCTCAGTACTGGTGATGTGTTTTGGGTGTGCTACTTTTGAATCAACTGATTTACAGAAAAATAAATGGTTTAAATCTCAACTTTACATTTAAATTCCTTTTCAAACTCTTTGTCCATCACTCTTACTATTTAGAACAAAGGCTTAAACCTTTTTTAGGCTGCAGGGTAAATTGAATCTCAGCATTGAATTTAATCTGATGAAAGAAGCCTGTAACATTTGATTCTCTACAGATCTGTGAATTATTTTGTGCGATGACGTTGATGGTGAAAGAAATACTGCTCTAGAAATATCTTTACATCCTTGATAGCCTCTCCCAGAACTGCACCTTTCCTTATCCTCTTTAGAAAGTACTTTGGACACCAGTTCAAGCCATAAATGTCTCAGCTGCCTGAACCCCATATCAGCTCACAGCACACTTCATCAGTGACCTGAGAGCCAAACTGGTACAACCTGGTAACAGATCCAGAGCTGTGCTGTTGAGGCAAACATCCACCAGTTTGTGATGAGAGCCACGTGTGCCATGTAACAGTTCCGAAGAGCCAAACTGACTGCTATCCAGAATTGCATCTTGTCCAGCACGCAAAGCCTGGTAGGTGTTGTGTTTCATGCCATACTGGCACCACAACAGATTAAGGACTGTACGAAAGTGATTGGGGTTGGGAGGGGGGCTGATCCACATGTTTTATGCTCTGAAACTGTGAGGCCCTTCCCTCAATCTTGATTATTTGATTTGTTGATAAAAAAAAGCAAACCACTTTTATAATCAAATACTAGTTTTATTCATTTTTCATTTCATGTGCTCATTCCAGCTGCTCAAATGTGAGGATTTGATGGTTTTCTTTAACGTTTATGATAGTTAAATGAACATCTTTTGGTTTTGGACTTTTGGTTGGACACAACAAGACATCTGAAGCTATCCACTTGGGCTGTGAGAAAATTATAAAGACAGTTTTTCAATATTTTCTGGTATTTTTTTTTTTACCAGTTAAACAAGAAAATAATCAGTAGATCAACCATTTAAGCATTACTAACTGCTCTCTGTATACTGACACATTCCCTGCCAATTTTTAACATGCCACTGTTTAGCCTCTTTTAAAGTAGTTCTCCATAGAATCTACGGCGTAGATCCCTCTGTTTTAAGTAGGTTTGGACCCATCTCTTAGCTGCCATTTTTACCCAAGATCTTAGAAAAACTTGTCTCTAATAAACAGATTTCTTTTATGAACAACAATCAAATTAAAAAAAATTTAAATCAGCTTTTCGCTCTCAAGATTGCACTGACACTCTGGTCAAAGTCTCCAGTGACTTACTGCTTGCCGCAAACAAAGGCCTGTACTCCATTTTAATCCTATTTTACCTCATCTAACCCTATGACACAGTGGACCATAATGTCTTAATTAACCACCTGAAAAACGTTGTTGGCATCAGTGACGTGGTCATGCTTGGAGATGCCTCCTCCTCTTGTGTTCCTTTCTTTGGTGGGGTTCTCCAGGGGTCTATACTGGGTCCCCTCCTATAACATATACATGTTACCCCTGGAGCGTATCATGTGTAGACATACAGTAGGATAGACCTTCATTGCTATGCAGATGATACGCAACTCATGTCCCTTTGAAGCCAGGCACCACCAATGTTCCTTATTTTATGTCCAAGACTTCCTGCAAATGAATAACTCCAAATCAGAAATAGATATAATTACCCCCTTTGGTCCCAATACTAGCAGCACTGACAATCTCTCTGCTAGTCTGGGTGTCTTATCTATAAATGTAAAAAGACAGCCGAGTTTTTACTTTTGATGCTGACTTTTGATTCTCAGGTGACAAAATTGGTGCAGTCCTGCTTTGCCCAACCAAGACATTTGGCTAGGATCAGGTCATTCCTTTATTTTGCAGTTTTAAAAAAGTCATGCATGCTTTTATCTCCTCCAGAGTTGACTATGGCACCACACCTTTCTCAGGTATCAGCAGGCGAAACATCCAAACACAAAACACTGCTGCAAGGTTTTAAATTCGTACTGAGAGAAGTGAGTACATCACATCAATCCTTGCTGCCCTTCACTGGTTACCTGTGAGTTTTAGAAGTGATTTTACTGCTTGTTTTTAAAGCCTTGAATCGTCAGGCTCCTGCCTATATCTGTGATCTGCTAGCTCCCTATTATCCTTATTGCTACTTGAGCTCATCCAGCAAGGCCCTGCTAATGGTTCCAAAATCTTGACTTGTCACAAAAGGGACTGGACCTTTGCTGTGTGGGCCCCTCACCTGTGGCACTTCCTGCTTGAGAATCTCAGGCAGACAAACTCAGTGACCTCTCAAAACTCCCTTTTATCATTTGGCTTTCTCTTAACTGACGGTATTTACTATAACAATTTAAACTATTTTATCCTCCTTCATATCTTGTAAAAGCTGTAGTTTTTCTTTTTTGCAATTTATTACTATTACTATTATTATCGAAAATAATTGTTAATTGCAGCCTTAAATAATATCATAGTTGTTAAAAAAAAGGAAAGAAAATATTTTGGTTGCAGTTTGGTTAATTGTGAAACAACATCATAAAGTGTGTCCAAATTGGCTGTGGACTGAAAACACATCTGCTGAACTGATTTTGTTTTAGTTCTAAAGTGGTTTTAACTGTAAACGGCTACATAATGGCACACCAGAAAGCTATTTTGATGTCTTATTTAAGTATAAATATGGGAAAAAAGACCCTTGTATGCTCTCCCTAAGAGGGCAGACTACTGTCCCTTTGGAAAACAAACAAACAAACAAACTCCTCCACTAATAATGTTTGTACAGTCCCTCAGTGTTAAGGGTTAGACCACGTCTCCTGGCATAAGAGCCAGTGCAAGTTAAAAGAGAAAGCTACCCCATGCCACCCCCATCTCCAGAAATGAATGATCATGCAAAGGCCCTGATCTCTAACTTGAAGAGGGCACACAAACAAAGATCACTGATCCTCCCTCTGAGCATAATAAGCTCAAGGGAAAATGATGAGGTCATCATCCCTAATTCAAAAAATTGTATTTGAAAGATCAAGAGGGGGAGTTCATTTACTCCCTTTACTTTCAGTACTACAGAAAATAGAAAAGCCTTTAATTTAGAGTGTTTAGTGCCCTTTATTCTACGATTTTATAATTTTCATTAACGAGTTACAACAGCCATGTCTTCCTCTGAACCCAAGAGACTTTACCCATCTCTTAAAGTTCCTTACTAGTTTCCAAACCTCAAACAGTGAGTCAAAAATCTTTTTCAAAGATATTTTAATGTCATCAGAGCGTACTGACAGGGTTACCTTTGGCAAACTGTCCTCAGAATCCAACAGAATGATTGGGGTTAGATCGAGAATGGCCAAAGTGTGTTATTTGTGCTCTGCACCACCAGAGAAATCAATGCAGCTGCAGGGCTGAGGCCAGAGAAGCCCATTGTGGGATTTAGGTAGAGTCCAATCAATCTCTCTCTGCCTCTATCTCTCCCTCTCTGCTCGCCTCTCTGTCTTTCCTTACCTGTGTGTCTGCAGGAGTTCACCAGAGACTGCAGAATCTCTAAACTGCTACAACCTTGCTCTTCTGAAGTTTCTCCTGCACCTTTAGATTTGGGCTGAAACTTTACACTCATACCACATTTGTCTTGTCAGAGCTAATACTGATTTATACCTGCTCGCATCAGTGCACTCAAAGAGCAATGTAATGATTAGAAAACAGCACACTGCTCTTTTGCTCCCATTCACGCTGCTTACTTGCATCATTATAAAACAGACATAAATAACGTGATACAGTATATTTCACATGGAAAATGTAAAGTAAGCAGCCAATAGTTAGCAGTGTTGGTAGCAGGAGGAGGAGTTTCAGTTTCAGGGTTTTAAATGGAGACAGAAGACTGATGATCAGTGTCTGTACTGTACCTGATAGGCTCCTGGTCCTCCTTGTTCTCTTTACTGTGGATGATCTTTATCCCACTTTTCCTGGCCCGCGGACACCCTGAGAGACTGCAGATAAATGACAGTGTTACAAAGTGGAAGCACACACAGTGTGTGTGTGTGTGTGTGTGTGTGTGTGTGTGTGCGTGTGTTTGAGAGAGAGACAGAAAGAGATGGGGAGAAAAGTAGAAGCAGAGCAAAGTTTACGTAAGGTCAATTTAGGATGTATGTGAGACAAAGAAGAGAGAGAGAGTACAGAGAAAAGGGAGGAGGTGGTTTAGGTGTGCAGAATGTGTGCTGTACCTTCTGTGTGAGGCGTAGTTGCCAGTGATATGTCCCGAACCATCGCACCCTGGTGTCGGGCACCTGGGGCAGAAAACACAAAAAAGGGCTCAGGGCCTACAGCAAAAGTGCAGCATCTTGAGGATAATTTACCCCATGTGGTGCATATAGTTTATAGCTTCTACAGGTGTTGTTATTATGCCCACTGCCTATTGAATGCGACACACTAGCAAACATTTGCTTCACTATGGTCATAATTACAAAATACAAAATACACAGTGATAACTGGTAGCGATCCTGTGTCATGCATGCTGGGGTAGGACAGACAAGGATTACTGTGCTATATATATCAGCCACTTGTTTTTAAAAAGCTATACAACAACGCCATAAAATCCATACATCTTATATTTTGTGAAAAATATCAGTGGAAACATCTCACAATTACAAAATGTGAGGAACTTTTCTAAAAGTATCTCCACAATAAAAGTGAGCATATATTGTCCATATATGGTGTGTATCCCTAGAGTTTTCTTTTTAATTTATGTGTTTGAAGACGGTTGGCTTGAAAACTTTTTTTTCTTCATGGATTATTCTATGTTGTTAGACTTAAATCAGACTTTTCCAATATACTGCAGAGGGGCTGGAGGCTATATAATGTATTGGGCTGTATTCATATAAAATGTTAATTGCACAGCTATGGCAGGCAGCTCAGGTATTATCCATGTGAACTTTGCACCAGCAAGACCTAGGAGACTGCCCTCCCCCAAAAACGACCACATGGGTCATTTGTACGAGCAGCTCACTACAACCTATTACATTTACTGTTAAGCGGCAACCTCTAGTGGCCGCAGTAATTATGATGGAAGCAAAGAAGGAAGTCAGGTGATACAGTGTACAGAGCCACAATAAGGAGGAGGATGAGGTGAATGGATAGGTCAAACAAACACAGGACTTTGCCCTGTGAGGCTGCTGATTGTGTCACGTGTGAAACCAAAAGTCAACGTTGAGTAATTTTAACTTCTGTAACTAAGTTATGTCACTCATGTAAGTCATGTAACAGACATACTTATTTTAACCAAAACTGAGCTTTTCCTAAACCTAACCAACTAGTTTTGTTTCCTGAACTTAACCAAGTAGATTTGGTGCCCATGTGTTTAAAACTGTGGCTGTCTTATGTGGTTTTAAAAGTCACTGGAAAATCACCTATTCTGTCTTTTGTTTATGAGGACGTGTTGATCTCCTGCCACCTGTAGGGATGATAATTTAGGAAACGCCCTCGTGGGTCGTATCAGAGAGTAGGAACAAATTACCTATATGGTTGAATGGGCTGAAGAACCTGTCGGATATAAGGTACAATTGCTCCCTCTTCATTGTCAGCTGTATTTTCTTTAATATTTCGACTTTCAATTAACTTAACGGTTTAAATTTAAACCCCTTAAAAATGTGATTTTGAGGTTTTCAGGGGGTCTGAGGTGTAAATAAGGGGGCCTGAGATACCCTGACTCAGCATATTTCACATGCTGGTTATAATTAATACATTATTTAAGAATAAGGGATTTTTAAATATGTTTCTTATGGTCTTAAAGCATGAAAAGAAACTATGTATTAGTCCACTTTGACCTCTCTACCTGCCTGTGGCACTCCTGTTGGTTCCTACCAAAGACATAAATCTTTAAAACTGGCCATGAATATACTGCAAAGTTTCATTAAAATGGCTAAAGAATCTTCTACAGCTGAGCACTGTAGTTTTTTAGCAAACCAGAAATTAATTTGTTGGGGACTATTTTCAGCTGCGAATTAATCCACAATTGGTGTGGATTCGGGGATGGTGTATGTTGGATTGAGTAAAAGTAAACCACAGTATGTGTGTGTGTGTTCATGGTAATAAAAGAACATGTCACCCAGTGCCACAGAGTGGCTCATTGATGTGTTTTTATTAGTGTTTGGACAACAGTGAAGCTCTATGGCACAGAGGAATAAGATATTTATACCGTTGTGTTGGATACTAAGAGTATTTGTTAGAGGGGTCGATGCATTGTTGGTTTGGGTCTTTTTAAGGGATTTGTTGACAACATAAATATACAGAATATAACCAGGCTTGAAGTAGTTTTCTTTAAAAAGCAGTGAAATAAAGCTCCATGGCTCCATAAATGAGCAGCCCATCGTCTCTATCCATACTGTGCTTTTCATTGCCACTTTTTGCAGTTATGTGCACTGACACTAATAAGGTTGACCTTGGCAGAATGAGCAAGACATACAAATCATACAAACATGAGTGAATCATCTCACGCCTTACTTGAGCTCTTGCGCGTTGTTGGCCAGCATACTTCGAATGCTTTTATCAGCTAAAGGACAACCTGAGAGACTGAAAAATACACCAGTGGAACATTAGTTACACCAGAATGACAAGTCACCCCCAACCACTGTAACACAAAATAATTTCTCAGACCACACTCGTCTCTACACGTAGACATATACAAACACATGCATACATAAAACATCAACCAGGAAATGCAAAAAAGCCATGATGCAAGTGCAGGGAGTTGATTTAATTAAGTTAACCCTCTGAGTATTCGTAGTTGTAACAACAAGGAAGTCTTGTTTTCGTGCAGAGTGTCTTCAAACAGGACTCAGTGAATTTAAATTAAGACATGGGGTTGCTTCCAAAGACTAGTTGGAATCGTGAGCTTTTTCCAGGGAAATCTTATGTACTTGCAGCCATGTGCAGCCTCCGCACTGATATCATTCAGTCCTCGCAGACTCACCTCACACTGCAACACTCAACAATTCTGCTTAAGTCTTCTTACTGTGAATGGTAAATGCTTAGTCTGCATTGCACTGTTGGAAGGGCCTGGAGGACTGAATAACATCAGCTTAGAAGGCTTTACACCCGGCCCATTGAGAAATAATTTTATCCCAGGGTTCAGCTTAAAAATTAGCATGTATCCAATCTTTAATTAAATTAGTCTCTTTATTTCATGATACCCTTGTTTCAGGATGTCAAGTTGCCAATAGTCAAAGGGCTAACAAATAAGAGAGAAAGAGAGACATTCTGCCTACAGGTGTTTGACAGCATAGTCGAGGTAAGCTGAAAACAATAAAGAGAAATAGACTTAGAATCCACCAGGAGAAAAGGAAGTCACACCTTCGATGTGAGGCGAAATTGCTCGTCAAGTGACCACTTCCATCACACCCCGGTGTGGGACATCTGCCACCGGAAAAATAGATAGATTTATAAGCCCAAAGGGAAGGAGAAGAAAATGTGAAAATTACAGAAAAAAAAGGGGGTTGTTCCTGATTTTCTTTTTTTCATTGTTGGTTTTCATTGTTTCCAGTTTAGCTTCACTGTCTGTGATTAATATAGTGATTCCTGAGATACAGCTACACTTGATGTGGCATGATACTGACAACTAGTGTTGTGTCTTATAAAGATAAAGCATCAAAGGAGAGGAAACTGCAATGAAGGCATCAGTAGAAGCTACCAGCTCTGAGATCAGTGTGGACAAATGGATAAAGATGTTAAATAAAAGTCATATAGCAAAGCTGGCAGCACAGGATGGGGAGGGGAGAGAGAAAGGTTGTCTGAGGTCAACTGGAGCAAAGAGAAGGATGAAATCAAAAGAAAGGAATAAGGTGAGGGGGGAAAGCAGAGCATGAGTTGGGAGAGGCAAGTGGGGTCAGGTGGATAGGGGGAACACTGGGGCGTTGGTGAGAATAGGGAGGCTCTTACGTTATCAGGTCCTTCTTACTCTCCTTGCACTGGACATACTTGGGTTTGGGGCTGGGCATGTTCACATCTGTGGTGTAGGAGCGGTCCTCCAGCAGGTCATGGAAGGGGTCCAGATCATCTGGCTGAGATTGGGTGGAAGCAGAGGGAAGAGAGGAAGAGGAGACAAAGGGGAGGAGGAGGAGGACAGGGAGGGAAAGGGGAAAAGAGGGATGAGGAGTCATTTCTTTTTGTTTCTTACTCCATCATTTTACATTTTCAAGAAAATATACTTGTGTGCACATATCATACAATACATACACTTATAAATCTTTTATCAGGGCTAGGCAATATGGAGAAAATCATTTATCACAATATTTTTGACCAAATACCTTGATATCGATATTGTGACAATATTGTTTTTTTCACAAAATATTTACACAATGAGATTTTTGATAAATAATCTAATGTGGATACAATGACTAAGTGGATAAGACAAATAACAGAACATCCAGAACAGTCTGGGAAGTTCAGAAAAATATATCATTTTACTGTAATTTAACCTTTAAAGGTCCAGTCTGAAGGATTTAGGGGGATACAATGGCAGATATGGCATATGATAAAATGAGTATATTTTCTTTAGTGTAAAATCACCTGAAAGTAAGCATTATCGTGTTTTTGTTACCTAAGAATGAGCCATTTATATCGCTTCGTCTACAGAGATCACCATGTTGCACCATCACGCTTCTACGGTAGCCCAGAATGGACAAACCAAACACTGACTCTAGATAGCGCCACTGGTGATTTGGTGTGGGCCCCTGTAGTAAGCAGCCCCTCTTCAATGACTGATTTTTTTTAACGTCAAACTGCTTTATTCAGTGTTTTTATCACTTCAAATCACCAGGCCCATTTTTTTTTGGAGAGGAAGAGACTTCCGCAGATCATTCGGCTCCTGGTAAAAACCTCCTGAATGTTTAGACCTTAAGTTATCAGAGAAAAAGAGGCAAGCACAGATTAGCTGGTGCTGGGCAAGTGGCCTGTCTCCGACATGCCGAACAGCATCAGAGAAACAATGATTTATAATGTGAAACTGCTTTATTCAGTGTATTTATCAGTTTCAATCACTGGGTTCGTTTGTTTCGAAGAGTAGGGGACCTTGGATAATTCGGTTCATGGTAACAGCCAGGCTCAAGCTAGGGCCATTGTGTTTTTGTGTTTTGGTGTTGGCTACCGTAGTTCTCTACACGCAATCTGCAGTTTTACTGCTAGATGCCACTAGATCCTGCACAAAATACTTAGGATAAATACTTACTTATCTAAGACAATATCCATTCTCATGTCACGATACTTATATAATATTTATATATTGCCCAGCCGTACATTTTATTCACTGACACATGATGAAAACTCATATCTTAGAGTTGTCTGTCTTTTTACACACACACACACACACACACACACACACACACACACACACACACACACACACACACACACACACACAAAACACATGCACACCTGTCAGACCATAGAGTCTTATCAATTTGAATGCTAATGGTTGAGCCTGTGTGACTATTGAGTCTCACCTGTCAGTCTAACAGAGCTCGAAAATAGAATCCCTGGGAGGAAATAATGACTCAGTGCCAAATGAACAGTGTGTGTCGGTGTGTGTGTGTGTGTGTGTGTGTGTGTGGACTCATTTGTGGGTTAGTACATGTTCATAGAGCATTGCTGTTTGCGTGCAAGAACAGAACATTCAGGGAGTTGGCTCGTTCTTTACTCGCAATGCAGCCGTCAGTCACTAGATGGCACTGCGGTGTAGTGTCAGACCGCTGCTGGCTGTGTTATGTGGGGCTGTGCTTTGTCTGCAGTGCATGCAGCCAGGGCACGACGGCTGTTGATGCAAATCCTCTTTCCTTTCTTCCATGCTCGCAGTGTATGTACAGTAATGCCCATAAAGAGACAGGTCCAGATACAGCCCAAATTATCCGGCGCTCAAGCTGTCTCGGAGTGCGTGATGCTGGGTCAGCCAGCGAGCTTCTCCAATTAAAGGGAGCGCAGGCTGAGAGGCAGACAGGAAGGAGAGCGACACATGCATACATACAGAGATGCAGAAAGTAGGCTAGGGATGGAACTCGCATATACACGCAGACACACTCCCAAAGAGACATGGGTACACACGCTCATATGAATATTCACATCTCACACACACACACACCAAAAACAGAGGCGCATGTACTGCACATGCATGCGCCTGTACACACACCGACAGGCGCACCCAGCAGTGGTGCATTGATTTCCAGCAGTTCTTTGATGAGATGAGCTATTCCGATTCCCTCCCAAGGTGCTACTTTGCATAATTCATTTTGGAGAAGAGCGAAATGTAAAAACAGAAAGCCAGCATGCAGGGAGCATGATACAAACAGAGCAGATACCTCTGTGCATGGCAATGCTGACATCAATTAACATGCAGATTCATTAGGTTTCCCTCAAAAATCCCTAATATGACTTTCTAATGATTCCAAACAGTGAGTAAGACAGGGAGGTAAGAAACCTAGAAGACAATCAGGCGGCAATGCAAATGTTTGACTTGGAGACACTGTGTTGAATCAATGGCTCGGAGGGAAATAATTTGGGCTGAGACACATTGAACAGACAGTAGAAGTAACGCATGCCAACTGTACTGTCTATCAGCTTCCAAAACCACATACTATCATATACTTCTGCTTTATAATTATCATCAACATCACATCTCTCTCTTTTACTCTTCTCTCCATCACGCGTCATCATTTCTGTCTCGATCCTTGTATCATCCTGAACATCTTGAAGGAAATTGAATATGTGATGGAACATTCGGAGGCAGAGAGGATAGCAGCCTTATGTAACCCAATCGCCAGAAAAAAGGTTGGCATTATACATTTCTGCAAAGGGATATGTTACATTTGTACTTATTATGTAACAAATACATTGAAACTTAATGTTTCAACAACACTGTGGTTAATGTGTAGGTTTGTTTAAGCGGTAAAAACACTTGCTTATTGTTAGGAAAAGATCATGTTTTGGCTTAAAATACCTGGTTTGGGGAGCAAAATGCTGGCAGGAAAAGCAGCCATGTCTCAGCAAAAAACAGTTTTTCATGCCACTATTCCTGCTGGAAACACAGTGCTGGGTCACTACAAAGCTGATGGGTTGTTAAAAATGGCCACATATGGGGGCTATTAAGCCGCTAGAAGACAGGCACAGGTTGCTAAAAAACACTCATGTTTGGGGTCTAAAAAGCCACTGGAAAAACAGTGACGCTAAAAACACCCACATCTGGAAGCTAATAAACTGCTGAAAAAACAGTCGCGGGTCGCATCCACATTTGGGGGCCAATACGCCGCTGGAAAAACAATGTCTCACTAAAAAACAACTGATTTTGTTGGTTTTAATCATCTGTCTGCAGTGCTCTGCAGCCTGGCAGGTGTCCACCATCCCCTCCACTTCTGCATGACAAAATCAGCTCATATACTACGTCACTTTAGAAACGCTGATATAAGCTTGAAGTATACAAATGTAATACAGTTGTGGTTTGTAGAAACGTACAATGCCAACAATTTCTTGGGGCGACTTGGCTGCTTCAAAGGTTTAACTGTTAAAAAAATGTCATATCTTTATGTATAAGAAAGATGAGAAAGATGAGAAACTGTGTTATGCTTTATATAGCACGCTTTATCGTATTTTTAAGGTGACTCAACCATGACAGGCTATATTTAAAAGATACTAACTGTTTAAGTTCAGGCAGCAGTCTACCCTCCTTCCTGAGAAAGTGATAAGACAACATACACATGTAAATATCTGGCCACAACCAGACATTGGTGGTCAAATGAATTTCCAGCATTGTCCTTGTAATTTTCTCCTTTACCTCTTTCTCGTCCTCGTCTATGTGTTTGATCTTGGTGTAGTCTACAGGCAGGTCCCAGCAGTCGGCGGCGTCCCCCATGCCGTAGCAGCGGGAGCCCAGCAGGGCAGCTTGCCTCTGGGGGGACATGGGCTCTAGAGGGGTGAGCACCGAGTCCCCTCCACCACCACTGCACAGACGCTTGCTCATACTCAGGTCCAACGTACCGTTCTCATCAACATCTAGACCCGGGCTCTGGAAAGTGGATGTGCATGCATATGTGTGTGTGGGGTTAAGTCAGGTCAGTGTATGTGGATGAGATGGGTGTGTGTGTGTGTGTGTTGTGTGTTTTCAGTAAGATGATTATGAGGAAGGGTAAAAGGATGCACAGAACATAAGGAGGCAGGGATGGAGAGAAGGGGATAAAAGAGAGTGAGAGTTTCTGAATTAAATAGCAGTCAAACATATCCATATTCTCGGATCAGAGCTGGGCAAAACAGTAGCTGAATACATGGTGAATACTAAAGAAGTACATGAAAAGTGCTTGAATTTTCTGCTCCTCCAGTGATGTGCTCACTTTTGAAGTTTTCAGATTTCTGGAAAGATGGATCAAGAACACCTGCAGTTCAAATACCTGAAACAATATTCCAATTCATTATTTTTTGCCCAAGTCTGTCTTGGATGAAATATTAGACACCTGCAGTGTACAGTAGCGATGTAGTGTGACGCTCATAAGAGGGTCAAAAGAAGAAGAGGTCATCAGTGCTCAAGGACGAGTGCATCCCTCTGTGAACCCCTCTTTCTCTTTCTCTCTTTCCTTCCATCCCGCTATGGTCTCTACTGTGTTCTGTGCAGTCAGAAGGGTGTGTGTGCATGACTTTGTGTTGTATGTGTGTGTGTGTGAGCCTAATGTGAGTGGACATCACAGGGGGGCAGGCCGGGGCTGAGGGTTAGGGGTGGGGTTGAGAGCAGTGATGAGCAGCGGTGGCTGGAACTAGACTGCTGCAATCCCAAAAATAGAGGCAGAACTATACTGTGTTCTGGAACAAAGTGGGCCACATCCAACAAGACTGACTGCTCACTAAGGCACCCACTTTGCCTCCTGGGTTTAGTTTGTATCCATACATCTAAGCACACATGCCTTTTCTTTAATCTACATATGAAACATACTGTATATACCAAAAAAGTCCCACTCCCGTGAGGCTTATGTTTTGGCAGGCATGTGTTTGTGTCCTTGCTCTCATTAACATCCCTCTCTCTGACTCCCTTCTCTCATCTCCCCCCTCTCCTCCTCATCCTCCTTGC
The DNA here is from genome assembly GCA_019142605.1 of Cephalopholis sonnerati. NCBI lineage: Eukaryota > Metazoa > Chordata > Actinopteri > Perciformes > Serranidae > Cephalopholis > Cephalopholis sonnerati. Next base: position 12,437,057 of record JAGQAX010000015.1, on the reverse strand, counting down.
TCCCTTTCACAAGTAGGAAAGCCTGCGCTAATGTTGATTCCGGCCGACAGTGTCCCTAGGGGTGGATTCTCCTGGTGTCTGAAGCCAAAACCTCTGTGACGCACACTGACTCAAACACACAGGGTGATAGATTTGGGACTGGGCTTGAATACTGCAAGAACTGTGGCTGAACTAAGGACTTAAAAATAGTAGAAAAAAAGGGGGCCGAAAAACACTATTACCGCTGGGTCATTAGTCTGTGGAGAAAAATATCTCACCATGAATAATAAAAGGTACTATAAAAAAGTTGGGTATCATGAAAGACAAACACAGAGATGATGGGGTGTTAAATACAAAGGCTGTTCATTATGAGGCTTAGCAGACACAGCACAAGCTGAGCTTTTACAATAGCACCTGTCTACACAACTGTCAGCTGACATTATTCCATGATGTAGGTGTCTGCTTCTATCAAGCACACACTCACTGTTTAAACTCGAGTAAAAGTTCAACTGCAGGTTTGGCTAGGAGCTGGAAAAAGAGAGAGAAGGAGGCAGCTGATGAGTAAAGGGCTGTAAGAACAATAGAAACAGTCTGTGTAAAATAAAGGTCAAGTTGCTGAGGAGTAGATCCGATGCCTCATCGTGTGTTGCCACATCTTGTCCTTGTGAATATGCTCAGCCCTCCCCTTATCAGCCATTGTATTGTATGTCACCGTCCAATTAACATGACCCACCCCTTCATATCGAATTAACGAGGATGATGTGTGAGAATGCACCCCACCTCCTTCATTAGAGACCACCCCCTTCTCGCTCTGGCCCTCCTGTTACCCCTGACCTCTGTTGCCATGGAGATGCTGGGAGGAAGAGGGCCAGAGCGTGAGAGGTCACTTGCTTATTCTCGCCACATTACTTCTGCCCACCTATTCCAGGTCTTAAAATAAAACCAGCATCATGTCCTCTTCTCCTCTCTGGCCTTTTCTTTACTCCGTTGAGTCTTTCTCTCCTTCCTCCTCTTTATCTTTCAAAAATCAAATTTTTTTTTTCTTTTGAAGAAACAGTTCACCCCAAAATAAAAAATGTCTCCTCTTACCTGTAGTGCTATTTATCAAGCTAGATTGTTTTAATGTGAGTTGCTGAGTGTTGGAGACATCAGCTGTAGAGATGTCTGCCTTCTCTCTAATATAATCAAACTATGTGGCACTCGGCTTGTGGTGCTCAAACCCCAAAAAATACATTTGGAAAACTCAACAGCAATGTCTCTTTCCAGAAATCATGACCAGGTTACTCAAGATAATCCACAGACCTTGTTGCGAGCAGTTTCATGAGGGAACTGTTTTCTGTCTACCAAACTACACCTGCCAACCATATCACCCAACACACTGTCAGGCCGACCTCGTCAAATACTGACGTTTGGTCATGGACGTTTCACGTCCAGATACGACGTGAAAGGCACTCTGAGTTTATTGGTTGTTGACGTTCTGGGACACCGTGTCAAGTTATGCCTGTTACATGTATTGTCTTCTTTGAAAATACACTTGTAATTCACAGGAAATTTAGAGTTTACACAGTCTCTTTAAAAAAAAAAAAAAAAACCGCAAATTGGCGTTTCCTCCAACAACTAACGCAAGGTGATTGGGTTTAGGCAACAAAAACACATGGTTAGCTTTACGTAACAAAAGCATGTGGTTGGGTTTAGGAAAAAAGAACAGGGTTTGACTTTAAAATCACATGGGGTGTGAACATCACACTATCGGGTGAAGGTTGGTGTTCCTTGGACCCATCCACAGCCCCTCCCACCTACCCTATTTGGACTTTTCCCGCCTTAACTTTCATTATTGCCCTGCCGCGTTTCCTCCTGACGCCACCCTGCACCGGCTGCGTATCACGCTTATGTTAAATGATGACTTTTTTCATCAGTGTCTGATGCCGCAAGTCACTGCCCAAGCATCGGATTTCGACGACTTCGGAGTGAGACTGGGTTGTAAAACAACGCAGAAGGAAGCTACTCATGGACAGGAGGCCCATGCTCGTGACAGTGCGAGGTGACTCTTAAATGGTGTCCACTTCAGCTGAGTTGTAACATTAGCTAGCTCAGTGGTGCTAGGTGAGCTAGCTGTAGATGCACACTTCTCCCTGTGCGGTGACACAGTTGGCAGGTGTAGTTCACTGGAAAGAAAATAGTTCCTACATGAAACTGCTCATAAAAAGGTGTGTGGATTATCTTGAGTAACCGGGTCACGATTTCTGGAAAGAGACATTGCTGTTGAGTTTTGTGAAGTTATTTTTGTCACATTGAGCACCACAAGCCGAGTGGCATCTAGTTCCATTATATTAGAGAGAAGGCAGACATCTCTACGCTTGATATCTCCGACAATCGTCAACACACACAAAAACAATCTACACTTATAAATAGTATTACAGGTAAGAAGAAAATATGTAGTTTTGATTTTGGGGTGAACTGTCCTTTTAACAAACATTCGTGGATGCTTGTTTATACCTTTGAGTGCAGTTTGATAGTATGCTGGCACAAATATTATCATATTTTGAAAAAATGTTAGGATGTCCATGGAGTCAGTACCAGCTTTGCTCAGGGAAATACAAAGGTCTTCTACTTTGTGCTTGTTAGCCTACTGTGAATATATTTTCTTAACATTCTACAAAGTCCTAACATCAATAATATCCTTAAAATGATATTAAATTGGGATCGCTGTTGCACATGACAAATGCTGACATGACAAATAAAATGTCTTGCTATATTGAGAACATTTTCTCATTTTTACGAGATCCATCAAAACTTAAACAAGATATTTTTTTAAAACAAAATGTCACTATCTTGTTATATCATAAAACATTTAAACAACCCTTTCTTGTAATAACATGATTAACTGTTATGTTATTGTTGTATTATGTTAATAAAAAATGAAAAAGATCAAGTAATTATGTGTAGTCTGCACCAGCAGGCAAGAAAAGTTTCCAATAAAAACTGAATTGCTCGATATCTAGTAATAACGAAAAATGTTTCATAGCATGAAAAACATCTTACAAAAGAAAAGGATCATATTAAGACCTGACATGTAAAACTTTAAGGAGGAATATTACTGTGTGTGTGTTACACCAGTACCTTTGTTTACTGCGTGTGTCAGACACTGAATGCAAAAGCAGGCAATGAAATCGAATGAGCTGGTGCAAGTTCTCCTTATGACTCACACAAGTATGAGTAAAATCTGTCAATGGGACCCAATCCAATAACAATTTGACAAAACTAAAGCCAAAGCATATCACAGACATGAAGCTTGCTGTGATTCCTTAGTTAACTCCAGCAGGTTTGGAGTCTCTGGACTTTGAAGTGGTACATGTACAAGTACCTGCCTGGAAGACAGAAACAACTACAGTACGGTATGCTTTAGATTATTTAGATGTTATTAATGTTAAGTATACAGTATTCATGATTGTAGTAAAATGGCTAATTTATTCAAAAACACATGTATGGTAATTGAAATGTCTGTATCACTGACTAAATGCAGCTGCTTGATTACTGAGACAGGAAGCAAGAAAAATATTGTTCTGCTACTCAACTTAAGATTTTCTTTCAGGTTATTCTACAATCCATGCTTACTTTTTGTAAAATCCTGGTGAGTTTTACCTCTTCAGGCCTTGATCAGTTATTCAAATGAAACAATCTCAGAGGTTTAGAGGAGAAAATTACACTTTGGCTGAATAAATTCAACGAGCAGACTGAGAGAAATAGAAACAGGCGGATAGACAGGCTGAAAAAACAAGGAGGCGAGAATAGATGTGTGTGTGTGTGAAGTTTCATTCAGACATAGAAAGGAACAGTGTGTGCCACGAGGTGAGGTGTTGAGATGAAAGAGGAAGAAGAAGAAAAAAAAAACTCCTCTGAAGTCTCCCGTCTTCCCATCCTGCCCTGAGAGCATCCTGCTCGTCTGGCCCCGAAGCAGAAGGACAGACAATGAAATGAGGTAGGACCAGAGGAAGTCCTGACTGCTTCGGGCGTTTGTTCCCGCCAAGTTTATTCCGTTCCACTTTTCTTTGGAAGTACGTTGCTTTTGGCTTTTATCCTTCCCTTCTCTTTTCCTCTGCTCTCCTCTCTTTTTCCTCAGTACCTTTCTCCTCTCCTGTATCCTCCTCTCCTCTCCTCTCCTCTCCTCTGCTCCTGCACTGTGACATTTAGAAACCTCCCGCCAAAAAGGCTTTCTTTGCTCTCATTCTTTATTTTCAATTCTATCACCCTCACTCTCATTCTCTGGCAGTCTCCGCTGTCAACATTAGCATTAAGCCAGCATTAGCCCTCTGCTGTGCGCTCTCTTTCTGGCCCCCATTTTCCAGCTCAGCATCTGGGCTCAGATAATACAGAAACACCGTCACCTTATCTCCTCAGAAATGACACACTGGGCTCACGCCGTGTCAAACGGCGCTTCGTCCTGCTCCTATCTGATCCCCAGACGGAAAATAAAAAACTGCCCTGCTGAGCCCTGAGTGTAAGACACAGCCCCGGATCTTTAATGGAATGTGTGTGTGAGTGTGTGTGTGTGTGTGTGTGTGTGTGTGTGTACGTGTGGTGTGCGCAGCTCAAATCTCCCTATCTTTGTCAGTTCTCACTGCCAGCATTAGTATAATGAAGGAAGCACAGAGATAATCTGTCAGTGGATTTTGTTGTGACTGCAGCAGGAGGCCAAAGTCTTACAAAGGTGAAGTGAGAACAGAGTCATGTGAGGCTGCAGTGTCAAATCAGGGGATGCTTCTAACTTCCTTTCATTTTAAAAATAAGAGCACCCTGCTCAACCAAACAAAAAACTCACCAGAATGCACCTGTTGATCTCACAATATTTCATTATTTGGCATTTGGGTGACAAAATATACAATATGAATGAGGGTGTCTACAGGTACCAGACACTTTAATGCTTTTTAAAAACCTTTTCAAGATAGTTTTTAAACCAAATTTAGCACATCGACCAAATTTACACTGATTTTTGGACAAATCATCTTTTTGTTTTTCAAGCATTGCAAGTATAAAGGTAAGGAGTGTATATGTGGTCCAGTGCAGAGGTAGATTTTATGTAAAATGTGGTTGTGAGTAAGTAAAGTGTAAAGTTTGGTGGTACGTCAAAAGACTTGGAACATCAGAAATGCGGACACACAGAGGAGCTCAACTCATTTTTACAAAAAGAAATTACGCTAGATAAAATGTTTGTGGCAATTACAAATTCAAATTAAGACTATTTAATGACCTAATATTTATCAAACTGAATTTAAAGACTTTGTAAGGACCTGCAGACACCCTAGAATTAAGCCTTCCTCCCCCCTCTTACCTGCGAGCACAGGTCCTGGGGCTTCCCCCCCATGCCGTGGGGCATCTCCCGGCAGCGCGTGGATAGGTTGAGGATGGCCGTGGCTGCCATGTGGGCGGCCTCCATGTCGTGACTGTAGTCGAAGCTGCTCTTGCTGCAGGTGCTGCTGGCGCTGCTGCCCCCGCCCCCTCTGCCTCCTCCTGCGCCCCCTCCTCCACCCCCACAGCTCAGGCTGCTGCTGCTACTGCTGGGAGCGTAGGTGCTGGTGGTGCTGCTGGCTGAGCTGGAGTTCTTGCAGTAACGTTTGGCTGTGAGTCGCGGTAAAGAAATTCAAAATGAAAAAAAGGCTTTGTGCATTTTGATAAATACTTAGAGTGATGTATTATATACATTTACGGGCCTTAAAAGGCCGGTGCATTGTTTTTCCATTCATAAAGGTGAATGAATAATTTAGGTGGGTATATCCATCAGTGTATCTCTGATGAAGTGTGTTCTTATTTTTGTATATTTAAGTTAGACCCTGCAAACCTGCCAAAGTCTGCAGATTTCTGAAATCCTGACAGATGTGAACTAATTTAAGAAGAAGACTGCCTTCTCCACCAAACTTTTATGGTTTTTAGATGCATAAAACATAGCCTTAGAAAAAAGTCTATTAGATTTGGTATTTTAATTTACACTCTTATCCAAATTTAGAATAAAATACCAAGTCAAAAGATTCTACAAAATATTTCTGTGACAGTGTAATGTTAATGCTTGATACAGTTTTTCATAATCTTGTGATGAGTTTACTAAATCTTGATCAACAATTAAAACAGTAAATTCACCATAGGAGAAATGAAAAAGTTGACATGGGAATGACTGGGGGAAATAAATGTGACCAATTTTATCTTTCAGTAATATAGTACCGTCATATCCTTTGGGGGAGGTGTCTCTTTGTCCGTGAACTTTGGGTGCGATGGCCCGTTTCCCATACACTTGGTGGTTGTTACTGCCGTCAAAGGCGCTGTAGTCAAAGCTGGTCTTGGAGTACTTCTCCAGCTCCTTGGCCAGGTTGGAGCGGGGCGTGCTGGTGGAAACATTGTTCTTGTAACCATACTGTGGATAGTCCAGTTGTTTGACAAAGCACATAGGCCTGGAAAATAAATGACGAGGGGGTGGAAGTTGGACCGAGGCACTCAACATTGCCCAGGGGAAGGAGAGGGAACTTGGGGTTTGGTTAAAAAATGGGCAGATGCAAGGAAGGGGCAGACTGTTATGGTAATACTCCAGGATTAGAGTATGGAGGATGATGCTGGTGGATGGTAAAGGTGGGGTGATTTAGGGTGTGGGGTATCCTTTTATACACCATGGCATGGATGTTTTTTTCCTCTCGCTTTACACACACACAAAAAAGAAAAACCCCGCTACATGTGTTTTTCATGCCTGGTCAATAAAAACAGTCAAAATTGAATTTCCACGTTTCTTTTATTACACTTGGATACTTTTGATGTGCTTTTATCATTTGATATGCATTTATATCCTCAATCTAAGCCCGGGAAGAAATGAAATGTAAGATCGTGTGCTGTTGATGTTCCGTTTAGATATAAATATAAATTTTACTATTACTTATGACTTTTCATCATAACATTTTCATGACTATCAAAGAAACTCTCATTCAAAAAGCTCTGCCTTCGCCATGATAAATGAGGCCAATTTTGTTAGAATCTAATAAAACGATTTGCCTTCAATAGTGAGCACAGAAATGAACATGCAGTCTCTTGGAAGTATTCTCAGGGGACAGAAGAACATAAACATAAAACAAAAAGGGGAGACTTAAAATCTCAATCGCTTCACAAAATGCAGGAGAACAAAAGAACAAAACATTCCAACATGACTGAAGAGCAGTTTTCTACATAGTAAGTATTATATCACATTACAGCCAGTACACCTTAATATAAAATATGCATTTGCATGCCTTTTTAGTGTCTGACCTGTTTATATCCAACACCTTGTGACAACAGACTACATATTGATTGAGTATGCACTAGAAGTTGGCTGTAGAACAAAATGTACCTCTGCTATGTGCTTTCCATCCCATATTTTGGCTGTTAAATTTCTACATTTCAAATGTGGATATTTTGAAACTTTACATTTTTTTGTTGTGACAACTGTGGTTAAAGTGTGGTTAGATTTAGGCACAAAAAGGACTTGCCTAGGGTTAAGAAAAAAAATCAAGTTTTGGCTTAAAATACCCGGTTTGGTGGCTACAAACAAGGCTGGAAATATCCCAACAGTTTGGTCAAAAAATACCTAATTTGGTTTCCAAAAACATGGCTGAAAATGTCCCGATGTGTCGTTAAAAATACCCAGTGTTGTCGCCAAAAACATGGCTGGAGATGTCTCGACGTCTAGTTATAGAGCACCTTGATTTGTCGCCAAAAACACGACTGGAAATGCCCAGACGTCTTGTTAAAAAACACCTGGTTTTGCTGCCAAGAAGATGGCTGGAAATGCCCAGACGTCTAGCTAAAACATAACTGGTTTGGTCGCGAAAAACATGGCTAAAAATGCACTGACGTCTCATGAAAACAATACCAGGTATTGTCACCAAAAACACTGCTGGAAATGTCAGTGGTCAGCTGCTTGGCAGCCGTCTTATCTAGGCCTGATGCCAGCCACTATCCCCTCCCCCTCTCTGGTAAGAAACTCAGCTCATATGAATGTACTCTGAACTACGTTACTTCAGAAATGTTTGATATGATATGAAATAACAAATGTAGCATATGTGGTTTGCAGAAACGTATGATGCCAACATTTTATTCTGGCAATTGTGCTGCTCCAACAGAGAATTTCAAAATTCATGATATATGTGGAAGTGAAGAGTGAATACTACCTTAAGACTCGGTCAGAGGCCTGGTTGGACTTGGGGCCGTCGCAGCCCTGGTGTTTCTCCTGTGCTTTGGCCAGCTTCTCAGCTGCAGCGATGGGACATCCTGACAGACTGAAATGAGAAAGCCACTTAAGTTGCATTTTGAAACATGAAGAGCAGACACATTTTTTAAGTGAAAATGTTACATTGAATGCACATGTTGTAAATGTCTACACATTTGAAAATACCTGACTATAGTTCAGAAAGTATTGTTTAAAATGCAAAATCATTCTTTTTAATCCCTTTCACACCTACAATTACAACACAACTGGCAACAGCTCGCATGTTTCTGGTTGAATGGCTTGAAATAATTCTTAGACTAGATATCCCCACATGGACAAATGCACATAAAAATGTGCATTTGTTTCCTTCAAAGACATGCTGACAAGACACATACACTCACATACACTTGGGATCTACATCACCTACAACATGTTCCAATAGCATCTACGGCTGTAAAACTTCCTCCTGACAACTAACTGACCAAATGTGACAAAAGTTCATGTTGTTATCCTTAACCCCTATTATACTCCATCCAGTCTGTCAACTGTGGTGTGCAGGGCCGCGGTGAAAAAATTATCTTTGACAATGGCCTGAAGCCAGTATAGAGTTGTGTTCATGAGCACCTGTCATCAGATGTGCATGACTGTGTGCAGGTATAAGAGTGTGTATCAGGTTGGGAAGTGTGCGGTAGTACACGGAGGTTTATATCAGCTCTTTCTAGTAAAAGTGAAAGTTTGTCCGTGTGCGTGCCTATTTTGCGCTGCAGCCGTGTCACTGAGCACAGCATGGAGGCATTCTGGTCCTCCCAGGTCTGCACCTCTCCTGTCACCCTGGCTGAGTGGCAGAAAGGTGCTAATGGCTGCTGCTATGCCCGACTCCCTGAGCATCTGCTGTGGGTGACACTCCTCTTTCACTGTCACCTCGCCCCGTCTGACAGCACTGGCAATGGCGCCCTGCTATTTCAGTTTCTCCCTCCAAACCTGCACCTGATAGATGCCATTTTTTCGCCATGAGCTGATAAATGATTTATGCCATGGAAGGTGTGAATTGCTGCATTCTAATCAGGCTCAGTTAAAAAACAGGATTGTTGAGCAGCTGAACTACTTTAATTTTTCCATTATACCCAAAATTGTAAGACTAAACTTATCCACACACACAAAAAATAATGTGTTGCAAAGACAATAAGAATGGGTTTAAGAATAACTAAACAAAAAGATGAGGATGACAAAAATTATTTCAGAATACATCATTAAAAAAAAGTCCCACAGTGAAAAACAGAGGATGCAACATGGACAGTGCCAGTTTCACATGGGCAGGCTGTCACTTACCTTCTGTGGGAGTTTCTGTTGCTATTGACATGGCCACGTCCCGTGCAGCCAGGCGTAGGACACTTAAGAACATTCTCATACATAGCCACAACTTCACGCAGACAGGAGATAGGAGTGAAAGACAGGGAAGGTTAGGAGCCCCTTACAATCGCGCACGAGCTCTATTAGTGTGTGAGGAGCTTGGCATTATAAACATCATTAAGAAATGAGCCTGTGTGAACCCAAATGACCTCTTCTTCATTTTAATGAACACTAGTTTGAGAGGGCAGGCAAGGTTTCCCACCATATTGCTTCCACTTATCCAGCCTTTCAAATTAGTATTCATGGAATAGGGACAGTCATGAATAAAAAGATGTCATTTAAGTTTAACAGGACAAAGCCAGCAAGAGGCAGAAATGGAAGGAAATTTTGGGCATGCAGAGAGCAGAGCAACCAACAGCTAGCAATCATGCAAAACACGAGCCTTGAAATCAATGGAAGAAGCAGACACATGGAATACAGCTCCTTGATAGAGTGTGCTTTGTTATCATCCCTGCGTTGTTAGGGTAGAGAGCTCGGTCTTCAATACCATTTACCATTAAAACAGTCCATAACTGTCTCAGATCCCCTCGGCAACCAGCCAATTAGATTAATGATCTATGGATGTCCGAGAGGAGCCGTTGGAGCACCGCAGGCGCGGGCGCGGGGAAGGGTCGTCTCGAAATCAGTGGCGCGCAGGGCCAAACCCCATCGGCACCAGCTTCATCATTATCACCCCCTTAAACCTTAACCCCTCATCATCCTCCTTCCCTCACATACTAATTGGCTTTCGGTGCAGGTAATTGGACAAAGCCTGCCACCTCAACATGCCACAAGCCAATACATTATGCATATCCCAGTTTTGCCCTGCCCTCTGCAAAGACACAGTTAGAATGGCAAGACATTAAAGCACTGGGCCTGATTCAGTGGGCACACATAGAACTACAGGGATGCTGAAAAAAAGAATAATACAAGGCAGCAAACAGGAAGAATTGTGGCTCCGAACGCCTTGCATGTTACAAAGGTAATTCACTTTAAAGACAAAAACAAAGACTCCCATGTGAGCTGATTAAATATTTTAGCATTCTACAGAAAAGAGCCACAATGAGCAAACAGGAATGGGAATTAATGAATTTGAGATATAATTTAATCGTCATTTTTCACATTTCCCAAGGAACAGTCTGGTTGCACTGTGTGATTTCCCAATTAAATGAAGCCACTGCATTAATAATACATCGTCCATTCAGTACAGCAAATGTGTTAATAGGGGAGAGAGACTTGCCCATAGCTGAATCCTCCTCACAGGCAGCTACATGTGTGACATGTACTCATCTTTACCTTTAAAGTTCCTCTCCGGGCACTGACTAAACCCCCTAAAAACTCATCTCTGTTCATCAAAATTACACATTTAGAAGTTTTTTTTCCATGAATAAAAATCCCTTAATGCCTTAAAATGACTTAGATGTATCTCTACACCTTTCCCTCATTTAGTATGTGCAAATCCATGAATACAAATTAGCCCCGCCCCTCAGCAGCTGGCCTGCAGCTTGAGCATACCTGCTCACCTTCGACTCTGCTCATCAAACACACAAACCTCTGCTTGTAGACGATAAAAGATAAGTCTTCAGTTTGACTTTGTTATCAAACTGCTAATAATGTGTTGCTAATATTAGATAAACCTTGTTCCTGATCACCACCTTTGACAAGATGAAACTGAGTACAAAATACCGATACGAAGCCTGGCCTCTTCTGATACCTCTTGTTTTGCAGTAACTTTACAGGTTGGTTTCTTAGGTTTGTAACAAAACAAAGAAAGTCAGAATCCGTGTCTCTGAGACTGTCATTGGACCACTGCAGTTCAGAGGCGAAAATGCTCAGCCATGGTGTTGACCGCTTGTTTTGCTCATGACATATCTTGTAGCAGGGGCACATTTTACAGGGGGGACACAGGGGACATGTCCCCCGCACTTTTTCAGAAGGAAGTATTGGGCCCTTCTACTTTTTACAGTCTGAAAACTAACGTTATATGAAAAATCTGGAGAAACTGCACTCACTAATGTGTGTAATTCTGAAGGTATTAAAGTTGGATAGGCTTATAGGCTGTAGCAAATTACATTGAGAATGAATAGAAAAGTAAGAATGGTTTAAAAACTAAGAATTTCCAAAATCTGTGTAAAATCTTTAAAAGTGTCAACAGTATCTTTTATAGTGGAACTTAGAGTGTGTAATTAAAACATAATGAGAGGAGATACATTTTGAAATCTTGAGCTCCCTAGAGCTTTTTGTTGGATATATCTCAAAAAGTATAAAAGAGAAAAAAGTTTATTTTTGCCTACTTTGTTACATATTAACATGAAAACAAGCATCTTACTCCTCACTTTACACATGCTGCTTTCTTGCACCATGTTTATTGTTTTTGTGCAAAGTCTCTTTATTAACATGATGCCTGAACTGTGCTCATACCATCATATATTACCTCAAAACAAATAAAAAGTGTCTGTATGAAACTTCTGCCTATGACAGCGTTGAATTTAAAAGCATGGTCGTGTGTTGCTCTACCCAAGTGGCAACCTCCAAGGATAAAAAACAAAGACCATGCAGAAGCGCCGAAAACTGCACTTCATCAAATGGCCACTTGAGGCTGGTGTCAAAAGAGAGTCTATCCCCACAGACTCCCATGTTAAAATGCCAAACTTCACAGCAGAACACAGCCTGATACACAAAAACAGTTTAGGTTTCTATACCTAATTTCAACATTCATGACAACTATATGGGGGGCGGATTTTCATGTAGCTCATTTCTTGACATTTCATCACGGCATAACGCATATTTAACAGCATGACTACTTGAGTGACAGGTTGTCTGCGAGTCAGATCCACCCTTTACTCCTTCACAGCTCCACCCTCTCATCCAAATATAGTCACTTATGGCTCCAGAAAAAAACATGACTAAATGCCAAAGTTGAGGCATCAAAACAGCAGTCCACAAACCAATGACGTCACAGTAGCTACATCCATTCTAAGGTTAGGGTTAAAAATTTGATTTTGGATGGAGGGCATCTTAAAGCGGTGAAGCAAGGAGTCTGCATGAGACTATTGACCACATATTGACAGAAACCTGGTGACTTGCCGCTACATGGCTGATAATGCAGAGACCCAGCAATAACTGAAGCCACCTAAAGCAGGTCACCTTTTTACAGCAACAAGGCTCTGTGTGTGTGTGTGTGTGTGTGTGTGTGTGTGTGTGTGTGTGTGGGTGTTTCACTCTCAAGTATCCTTTTAAAGTCAGAGAAGAAGAACTGAAGATGATGCCACAAAGATCAAGAAGAGAACTTTCTGTGATCCAAAGCATCCTGTGCAGTATTAGTGGTATCATTTCCCAAAAAAGTCAGCCCGATCAACACAAGTGAGGAACAGGAGGAGGAACACAGACATCATATTCCAAAATCTCCAGTGACAATCAATTCAAGCCCATTCCAAATTCCATTTTGGGGCTCTTGATCCTAGTCAAGGTCAACGGCTCTGAGTCATTTCAGATTTCTGGGAGACAAGTACATCTCAGGTTAGGGACCTTTATGCAAGCAGCGCTCCGCAGAACAAGAGTCATCTGTGACACTGCTGGTCTTTACAAGCCTCGCTTTAATGGTAACTAATTTCTTTGCCATTATTAAAACCCTCTTTTATTTTGATTGCAGTCTGGGTCATGACAGATCATAACTTGATTTTCACGCTGCAGTTAATGAAACATGTAAAGGGGCTTTTATTGAGAAGTTTGCACAAGGTGAATGGGACTAAATAGCTGGGGTGAAATCTCGAAAGGGAAAACTCACTATTCATTCAAGGCTAATGTTTATTGCCACTTCACTTGATCCGTGGCTCCGAGATATGATACAGCCTTTCCATTCAACTAACTTAATTGAGCAAGGAATATAAATAAATGAATGGGGTTCATGGCATGGATGAGTGAGGCAGGCTCAGTGTTATCAAGGTCTGTGAGCATTCTCAAGTTTTTGCAAAAAAAATGAAATGTTAAGACTCAATTAACTTTAAAACGCTACACAAATCAATGAAATACAAAAACATGACATTTAACCTTTTCTTATCAGTCACACATTCAACAATACACTGTGCTGTGAAGAAGCATGCAGCCCATATATCCCCTACAATGATGAAGCCAACAGCAGTGGATGGGATTATCATACGCTCTCAATCACTGTCAGTCAACACACTGGAGGAGAAAGTCTCATGCAGTCGAATAAGCCACAGACTGACAGCTCTTGACCATCCCATCAATTGCTGCATTGCCACTATTTGTGGATCACCAAGGCGTCATCCCCCACCTCGTCACCACGGCACACTAGGCAGGCAATCCACAAGCATAACCATGGCCCCATGCAAAAGGTCACAAAAGAAGTGCAGCTGTGACCCGTCTGACCCCTCATTGTACCCCCTGCTGAAATATCAAACACAGTCCCACGACAGCAAGTACACAGCACATAAAACGAGCCAGACACAGCAGTGATCACGGGAAACATGCCGATTCCTGAACATCAAAGAACACAGAGGCCACAGGTTGGGTAAATGAGCCGAACTAGTGTTTTGGCTGGTGTGTGGCTGAAGTGCTTACTTTCTGGTGGCACCCTGTCTTTGTGCGGACAGCCGGACAGACTCCGATGGTGGGGATAGAGGCCCGTAACGTGCCCCGTGCCATCACAGCCTGGCGTCGGACATCGACTTTCCTTCTTGTCTGCACGTGAAGCATCTGCGAGCAGAAAGTCATAATGAGGTGATGGCACATGACAAAATGCTGCACTGCAGCAGGAGTAGAACCTGTAAGCACATGTGAGGCTGGCATTATCGCAGCTGTGTAACATCAGAGCTATAAGTTGCACAGAAACATATCTCCCAGATGTCATGTACATTATAAGGGATTCAAAATGCCTTATGTGAATAACAGAAAGTACATGATATAAAGAAAGGTAGATATACATTATGTTAAAAGCTGCGCACAGCTGTATCAATAAGGAACAGATGTTGAAGAACACAAGATGTGGAGCTTGGCTGTTTAGATAATATACATGTCTTTTTGTCCTGGATGTCCTGGATTTTTCAATTACTATTGCTATGAGCTTTATTTCTATAGACCTTTTCTCTCTTGACAACATAAACATTTTAAATGGGCCCCCTTTGTATTTCCTGTTAGAATAGTTGCTAATGTAGTAAGTAGTCAGGATAGCCTGACTTTCAGGATGTAGACTGTGGGTATAAACCAGGCAGCACCGAACAGCACTGGGCTTTGAAGCCAATTTGACATAGTGGCCAAACCGTGCAATTACAAATTTTTAAGTGTCAAAACCCCCACGAAATGACTCATTTCACTTTTGTAATTTGATCTATCTGGTCCGCTAACATTTTGAAAGTCTAGAAAAGCCGCACTATCGAATCACTATCCCCATTCAAGTTAGTGGAGGACTTGTGGGAGTCTCTACAGTGCCTGCTCTATGGACCAACGATACAGAAGCAGAGCTGAAGATCTGCATAATTTTAAACACAAAGGTCAAACTTTTTTGGCTTTATGCACCACTCAGGAACTTTCATAGCAATGAATGAAGACCCGCCTCTGACGCTGTATCCAGTTCTCTTTATACACCTTTGGTATAAACCTGCCGGCCACCTATTTCAGACAGAATTCTCCTCCCTATCTTCTGACACCATTTTGTAAGGGCACCATCAGTGCATACTAGGCTTAGCACCACCCAAGACGATTGTGATTGGTTCAAAGAAATACAATAACATCCCAGAGTGTTTTTTTTTTTCCTCAGTACATTATTCTGATGGGTTCAGCCAGACCTTTCTCTAGTACTCTCCAACGCAAAGATGAAGTGAGGAGATAGGTTTGATTATGCTCGACTGCTGACAGGATATAAACAGGGGCCACAGCTGTTGCCCTAAGAACAGAGCAGCAATAAAAAAAGGTTTACTAAGGGGTACATGTTCCCCTCACTTTTTCAAATCTTATTCTCAACATTGATAAGGCAGTGCTCTGAGATGATGCATGATTAAGTATATAAGTATCTCTGTCAATGAAAACTAAATGTGAGCTTTCTTTTTGTAGCTATTCACATAACATTTCTATTTGCTGTACTTGACTCTCATTAATCTAGGAAGCATGATTTCATGATGATGTGTTATCTTCTAGATTGATGTAAATATGTAAAATGCAGGGAATAGTATTTTTGGTTGTTTTTCAGTTTAGCTGAGGAACTTCTGACTTCATGTGCCCCCGCACTTCTGAAACCAAATCTACACCCTTGACTACTGCAACCAAAAACATTTGAATTTTAAGTGGATTTTATTTCTTATTCATGGGCCATTATTTATTGCTGTGCTTATTTGAAGTAATGGAGTGAAGACTGACAAGGACAAAGATGCAATAATTGGCTTGCTGACAGATCTTTTGATCATGAAGTTTGTTTACTGTAATGAAATTGTGAGGATTTGTGAAATATTACAACTCTCGTGTTAGTGACCTTCAACAAAAAGCGCTTCATCTTTCAGTTTAGATTCAATTAAGAATTTATCACGCTTCTCTTCATTAAAACCACTCATGCCTTCACATGACAGTTTGTTGAGCTGAGTGTGACAATGGGGGTTCAGAAAGCACACAAACACACAAACACACACACACACACACACACACACACACACCCCCACACACACACACACACACCGGAGAAGATTGTCTTTCCCCTCCCAAAACCTGGTTCTCCTATTTCTTTGAAACCCAGATCAGATATAGTTACCACCAAAAAGCAGCCATGCCAAGCTGTGCCAACTGGCATTGTTTCTGCAAATGTAACCGTCCACCTTTAAAACACTTTGACTCTCAAACAAGGTCAATGACTCTTCTTACAGTCAACATGAAATGGCTCTTGCAGGATGCAGTTTACATTAACATTTTAAATAAAAATGAGGAAAATTTACGCAACAAAAAAATTGCCTCTAATGTCTTTTCACAGCAGAGCTACAGGAGTATATTGTTGTATCAGCCTGTATAATCAATTTGGACCCATGTGAGTGACAGAAACTCTTATCTAGAGCAAGTATTAGCAAAGTAGACAGAGCAGCAGCTATTATCTCATACCACAGAAAGACAGACCACTGATTAAAGTTTTACAGGCCTGTGTAACTAAGTAGCTCCACCTAAGGCTCTTACTGACGAGCCAAAATAAACCAGAGGTTGTGGAGTGAGAGCAAAGAGAAGAACAATCGGATGAAAGAGATAGGAGGGTTGAGAAAGGACAAAACTAAGAGGTGGCATGGAGCACACCTACTCATACAATTGAGTCACCACATAAAATCCCATGTCTCATTCATCATAAAAAAAACCCACCTCATTATCTGCTGT
Organism: Cephalopholis sonnerati; assembly: GCA_019142605.1. NCBI lineage: Eukaryota > Metazoa > Chordata > Actinopteri > Perciformes > Serranidae > Cephalopholis > Cephalopholis sonnerati. The sequence goes on along the minus strand of JAGQAX010000015.1, from coordinate 12,420,106 downwards.
GGCTATCATCTATCTATGTCACGTTAGGGGCATATGAGTTTGGTACAATATTGCTATGTCATGTCTGGCTCTTCTGTCTGGCACCAGTGCAATAAAGCCAGGGAAATTTCATGTTGATAACGAACTTGGTCTGCATGTAAAATGTGGCTTCTTAATAATGGCTTCTTTTGGGGCAGATTATTACATTGACTGTTAGTGTTTGAACAGTATGTTGGAAATAATTCTCCATTTCCACACATACGTGATGCCTGCCACGCTTCTATAGCACAGAGTGGAAGCAGCCAAGTGGAAGGCATATTAGAAAGCAGGGGATATTGATTGTGGCTGGGGACGGTCTGCGCTTTGCATAGCAAATGGCCCCCATTACCATACCATCTCTGGATAATTAATGTGCAGTCAGTTGGCCTGCCGTTCGTTATCGGTCATTCTGATACTGTTCAATTTTCATCTCAGCCTCATGCTTCTCTTAGGGAGCGGGGCTCTTCTCTGAACCCCCCCCATCCTGGTTCCCCCCTCCCTCTCCATGCTCTGTTTTATGAATCACACAGGAACCCTGGTCAACGAGTGTCTGCTACTATCTTGCCTGAGGAAAGATGTTATCGTGACGCAACTGTCTTGCGTCCTCTCATTATTCCAACATTAGCCAGACACAGGGGCCAGGGAAGGCTTTCGAAATTAACATTTGTGTGGCATTTAAGTCGCAATATATACCTGCTGGGAGTTGTGTGGCATTTAAGGTGTAATATAACCCTGCTGTGAATTAGCATGCTCCTATTTGTTGGTCTCATCTGATATCTTCCTTATGGGGGGAAATTATTTAACCTAACTAAGTCTGAATATTGTTACAGTCAAGGATATGATGAGAGGAATAATTAAGAGTTAAACAAGGGAGCTTGAAATCAAACCACTGTAAATGCCACTGCAATGTCTGTATGACTGCAACTGTACTCTGTACGTATATACAAGCAGACACTGTGTAACAATTACCGCTGATGGAATACTGCAGTATTTGTACTATATGATTAGCCATATATATATTTGTCTGTCTGTGGTATCAGTAAGGGTCTGAACAGTAGGTCATAAGCATCATAAACAGACGTAAAAAGCTTCCTTGTTCCCTACAGACTGATTCTTTTCTAAAGGCAGAAGGCCTCTGTTTTGTAGCTTCCTCTCCCAAGTGCTTGCGCAGGTTTAAAAATAGGCGGCTTTACCCCAAGCTGCATCGCAGGGATGAGATTTGCGGTCCTAACAGGCCGTGCAGATTGCCATTACTTATGCCTGACAAGCCTACCCTCTGATGTTTCCATGCTGGCCTATTTTAACAACATAAGCTGCTGCTGCCGCTCCCGCTGCTACCGAGATGCGAATTTCCAAATTGGCTGAAAAAGCTTGTCCTGGGGTTATAGTGAGGTTCCCAGAATGCATGTGGGCTGTCTAGTCTCCGGTACAGGATAGATAGAATACAGAGCCAAACAGTTGCAGACAAACATTTTACCTGAGCTTGTTAAATGAGGTAAACATGTCTACACTTGTGTAGATATGGTTTCCAATGGAGGCTTGGTCTGCATCTGAGCGTGTCGGCCTTTGAAAGACTCACTCACCTTTATGGTAGAATGGCTTCTTCATGCCATCGGGAAGCCGGGCTTTACGCTCAACACCATAGCCGTGCCGCGGGCCGTGGTCTTCATGGTTATACCTCACGCCGTCTCTCCTGGCAGCCTCGGCCGCCATTTTATCCCGCATTGCCTTGGCACGTTCTGATTCTAGTGCAATGGCCTTCTCCAACAGGGACAGGTTACCCTTTGTCATGTCAAACACTTCTTCTGACCGGTCTGATGTCACAGAAGCTGTGTCCTCATCAAAGTCCCGGAGGTTAGTGTGGTATCGGTTGTCCTGTGCACAACTGGAGAAGGCCTTGGAGCGTGGGCTCAGCTGCTCCTCGAGCTTCATGAGATTGTCCATGTCGGAATAGTTCCTATCAAGCGTTCGCCTGTCGTCTTGGCTATGGTGGAAATCCCCATAGCTGTGATGCTGGGGCTGTTGATTGGGATCCCCGCATGAAAAATGATTTTGCTGGGATGGTCCATTTCGGTCAGTGGACTTTGTTTCGCTTAGTTTTCGAGCCAGGTCGAAGCATTGGTTTCGTAGGCACTCCAGACTGCTTAAACACACTTCCTCGTCGCTGTTTTCTATTTGTCCGTTACTGGTGATCTTAACTTGTCCATTACCACCATTATGTGCATTTCCCCCATTGTGAGTACAGTCATTCTCATCCCCATTCCCAGCTGTACTGTCCTCAAACTCCTGTCCATCTAAATTGTCAGACAATACTGCTCCGTGACCTTGTGCCAGAAGTTTAAGGGAGTCCACTGTCTCCCGAACCACATCGCTGTCAACGTCCAAACTCAGATCACCCCTCTGTGTTTCATCCCCTTCCCCCTCTTCTTCCTCCTCCTCTTCCTCTTCCTCCTCCTCTTCTTCCTCCTCCTCCTCATCTTCCTCCTCCTCCTCCTCTTCGTCCTCCTCTTCCTCTTCGTCTTCCTCTTCCTCTTCCTCTGCGCTGTTAGAGGAGTTGCTGTTCATCTCGGATTCCGTCATGGCTCGATTGGCAGCGTCTTCCGCGATCTTGCCCAGGTTGAGAAGGGACTTGGCCACGAGTTCATCGTAGTTCTCGTACTCATCGTTGTTGTTGTCGTCCTTCTCCGTCGTCGGGCCGGATTTGGCACTGCCGCCGCCACCTCCGCCATCGCCCTCGCCCCCCCTCGCTGCTGCTCATCTGATCGTCCTCTGTTGGAAAGAAAGAACAAACGTCTTGTAATTTCATTTCCGTCATTCTATTTTACTGGTAAATCAGATTTCTGGGCTTGGTCCATCTAAATTGGATAAGGAACTCTTTGCTTCCCCTAATAATTTACTTTGAGAGTCTTAACAGCAGCTTGTGTTCTGAATTGTGAATCAGCACAGGAAGTTAAATATAGCGGCTGGGGAAAGTTCCAGAGAAAGATGCTCTGGTAAATGGGGATCTATGAAACTAGGGAATATATCTTTGGCAAGTCTTCTTCTTGCCCTTATTTCCTGGATGTCTTTAGAAAAAGAAATTCACAGGTCTCACGATTAATAATATTACTGAAGAATTCTGTAAATAGTTGCAAATGAGATAGCATTTTAGTCATTGTTCAGCAGTGTGAATCAAAACACTGTGAGAAAATCTTTGAATTACGTTGAGCATTTTTTTACAGGAGAGTCTAAAATCTGAGAGATAATATGGTGTTCCATCTGCAACACGATGAACCCCAGTCAGTAGCTATTCATCGTTTGCTAGTAAAGTTCTTTTTTCATTCAATCATCAGTATCTTTAGAATTCCTTTCACTGCCTAATTGATTCTGACAGGCTGCAAAAGGTTACTGAACCTCTTCTGTCAGTAATTTCAAGCACTCACTCCTGGAGCACTTCCAATCTCTCCTTTCACATTTCCGCCCTGAGCCGCCAAGAGCACATCGCTCACGTTGGCGTCACATTTGCCACTTACATTCCTGCAGAGAAAATGAACCCAAAGGCCCCCCCACCCTCCCCACACACAGAAATAATAAACAAGAGCTTGACTTCTGGTGGGAACAAATGAATCACAAGACAAAAAATAATGACAATAATAAAAAACAGTGTTATTTGTTAGTGATGAAAAATTAATTATGACCAGGCTCAAAGACGTATCAGTAATCAACACAATTATGTGAACTTGACTGTATTCATTAAAACAAAGTATGCATACAAAAACAATTGTGAATGTAATCCAACTATATACTCTGTAGATAGACTAAACCCTCACACTGACTTTCCTTCACTCACATACTGTACACACTCACACACACACTCCAATCTAATGAGAGCAACACAATATTGGTGCTTGGGGGGTGAGGGCTTTAGAGCGGGAAGAGGGAACAGTCACGAATGACCAGGCACACATTTTGACAGTGGAAGGCTTCTTACAGCAACCTCCTGCACCAGGGGTTTAATTTTTGATGGTATGAAACATGGCACAGGAAAGCAATTTGAAGAGCAATCAAGGTACACAAAAGGGATATGGAAGCGAAACAGATTAAGGAGGGAACAGAGGGACTGCCCTGCCCTGAATTGGCTTTGGATTAGCTACAGAGATGTGCATGCCACTGAGAAACACAGAGAAGCTCCAGAATGTCACCTCTATTACATTTAGGAGATTGGAATCTGCCCAGCGACCATCCAGTACGGCTGTCTTGGGGCGAATGGGGAACATGGTAATGATGCATACAGAAAGATTTTTCTGCCTTTCTAAGGGAAAATGCTGCAGATTAAAATGCTGTTGAATCCTTCTATTGCAATAAAGCAAACATAATGATTATAGAGCTCAGTGATGAGAAGGATTTCGAGGATTCATCAGGCAAGTGAACACCTTCCAGTGACAACAAGACGCACTGTGGCACGTCCATAGCACTTATCAAAAAAACATGGTAATCAGCGACTACCCATGGAAAGAGAGGCTGTTGACAGGCTGAAGAGACAGTGGCAACAGTCCACCGTCTCAGTGTTACGGATAAGGCCTCGGCTGTGGGCTCTAATGAACACCAGTCTGTAGAGATTCACATTCTGCAACGAAAATAAGAGCATGGCTGCTGCTGCGATGCCACATCAACACTTTGGGTGGGTAGAGCTACGCGCCAAACAGGGTTAACACACTCCTCTCTCAGAGCTTCACTCTTAATTGGACTTGAAGGCACTGTCAGGTCCAATCGTGATGCGGGGGTGCAAAGCAGAATCTGCTGGAGAGAAACCTGCCAAATCTGGTGTTGGGCACGTTGCGGGGGGGGGGGGTAACATATGGGGCAGGAGTTTCTTAAATCCCAGTCCCAAAACATAGATGGTATTTTTTTTTTATCATGTCTTAAAGAAAGCCATAATTACAGTAAAGATTTGATTGTCAACATCTCTAATATTTAATATCTAGGCAACTGAAGATGCCTTTGTTATTAAAAATGATTAGTTTGTTACTTTCTGTTGCTTACAAAAAATAATCATGGTTCCAGTTTTAGCACTAATGGCTCTAATGTTTCTGGCAAAGGTCTTCTGGAGAAGGCTAAAACATTTCAGTGGGAAATAATTGCAAAGTAGGATTCTGCTGATTTTAGCCAACAATTTTCATAATTTCTCTGTGATTAAGGTACTAAATATTTTTAAGAAGAACTCAATTAAAATACAAGAAAGTACCAAACAATTTGCTGCAAGTACACCACTTCTCCAGCTTCGGGTAGGTTTAGACTACAGTAACAGTTCAGTAGCACTTTGAAAATGTATATATATGTGAGTAAAATGTGAAATGAATACATGAATGGATCACATAAAAAATGACATAAAAAAATAACCAGTCACTGTAGGAATAAAACATTGTGTGGCCTCAGCCATGCTGGATTCAGTATATTGTGTCAGGTCTTTTATCTCATTCCAATGAAAAACACAATCAGTGTTTGAACATCATACCCAACTGCCCCGAACGACTTCAATCAGCTCATCAAAAAAATGAAATATAAACCACAGATATGCAAACACAGTACTTGAAAAATAATGATAGATATAGATACAGTGTTTAAAGGATTTTTTTGCATTTTAGGAAGTATGTTTATTTGTTTTCTGATGGAGCGTTACATGAGAAGATTGATACTAGTACCGTCTGTACAGCCTGGCTGTACCGACGCACTGTCACGCCCCTCTGTGCCTGATACCGGGAAACAAGGTTTCCTTTATGTCTGTATAAGACGCACTGGGCTTTCAACTAACTGCAATGTGAACCCATCAGCAGCAATACTGAACGCTTAGAGCAACTGACACATTACAACATGAAAATCAAGAAAGTTTGCTTAGGGAGAAGGTCGGGGTGCATCATTGTCAGATGTACTATAGTTTTTGTATTTATAGGATATTTTTGCCCTCTGTACGTTGTATAATCAATAATGCCAAAAAGTGCCACATGTATAATAATGTGACCATTTTGTGACACAATGTGTTTCATCCATTCATTCATCGTGACTAAGTGTTGGTATTTGACGACTAGGGAATGAGAACAGCTCGATCTGTAGGGTAAATCTACAGTCAGCATTTGGTTAGCTTAGCTTAGCTTAGCCTAAAGACTGGAAACAGTTAGCCTGACCCTGTCCAGAGGTAACAAACTCCTCCCATCAGCACCTCTATAGCTTGGCTATCACCAGTTCACGTCTTGTTTGTTTAATGCATACAAAATGGTGTATAAAATCAACAATTCGCCACTTTACAGGGGGTTATGTGCCAAACTCTTTCTCTTCTAGGCACTGTCACTTTCTGGAGTGTTGACTGGTTGCCTGGCAACTGAGCCAAGATATAACCCCCAATTTAATAGCAAATTGTTGTTTTTATAGTTTGGTTTAAACAAATGAGATATAACACATTAATACTGAAAATTAGGGATGCTGCTTCTGTGGGTGGAATTTTTTAACTTTGGACAAAGCCAGGCTAGCTGTTTCCCCTTGTTTCCAATCTTTGTGCTAAACTAAGATAACCAGCTGCTGGCTGTCGCCCTAACTTAACTGCACAGACATGAGAGGGGAATCAGTGTTCTCCTCTAGAGCGTTCAACATTAACACATATTTATTGTGTTTTAGTACAATATGATGAGAGAGTAATCTCACCTTGCCCTTGACTCTGCTCTCCTTCCTCCTCCTCTCCCTCTTCATAGTCCACTTCCTCTACCGCCTCCTCCTCTTCCTCTGCCTCCTCTACCCGCTCCTCCTCACCCTCTTCCTCCTCTTCTTGCTCCACCTCTACCTCCTCTTCTTCCTCGTCCTCCTCTTCCTCACCCTCTCCGTCCCCTCTCTCCACCTCCCCATCTTCCTGCTCCATTTGCTCCACGTTATAGTCCATGTAGCCTTCCACCTCCTCCTCTTCCTCCTCCTCCACTTCTCCCTCTTCCTCCTCCTCCTCTACAGCTCCTTCCTCCTCCTCTTCCTCCCTGTCGTCCATCTCCTCGGTCCCGTCTGTCTCGTAGCACTCCTCCATGGTGGAGTTGTCCATGTCATCTAGGTAGGTGCTCCTCTTGGGGGACGTTTCCAGGGTTTGCCTGTCTAGACTCTTTCTCTTCTTGGCCAGGGGGCAGCCGTACACACTGCAGAGGAGAGATAAGAGAGCAGCCATTAGCTGTTAGCCTCACCTGGCCATAAATGCTAATGCTCATTTGCAATCAGGCCTCTGTGTTAAGGTACCGTGGTTTACAAACTAGAATACAATGCACAAAGCAGCAGTGGAGCAAGAGCGTCTTACTGCTAGGAAAGCAATGCCTCTTAAGTTCTTCTGCTGGGAAAAATATTAAACTTTGCTTAACCAACCTTAATTAGACATGTACTCATTAACTATTGGGCAATTATAATAAAATGCTCCATTTCTTTTAGAAAACAGTTACAAAGTCTCTATCTTTGGAGCAAACAAAGCAGAAGATTTAGTTTATTTTCACATTCATTTATATTCAGGTAACACCAATTTGTTCTTCAGGCAAAAGAAAATCACTGTGCGTGCTCCGCAAATACTTTGTTCCAGAGTGATATGCCCTTGTTCTGACGTGAACCGAGTGCAGCAAAACACAACTGCTTGTCTGGAATTGACTGTAAGGGGGGAAAAGACAACCTGTAGCCTGATTAATTGAATCTCGCCGAGGCACCTCAGGTTTTAATGTATTCTCTGGCTCCCCTCGGCAGCAGGGGGACAGATCCTAATCTGATAATCTGATAATCTGTGTATTCGCTCAGGCTATTGATCACAGGGGCTTAATCCATTTCACTCATCAAACCTCTGAGAGCCCCGAGCTGCTACCCGGCCCCCCAATGTAAGCTGCATGTGCGTGACTTTCCAACGTGTGCTGCTGTTTGTACATTTATGTATGAGTGTGTGTGCATGTGTGTGGCTGTGTGCGCACATTTGGCACGTTTGAAACAAAAGCACCCACACAGTCAGAATTATGATGAGTTCTGCTGAGTGTTTTGGCCATCAAATAAACCCCTTGTCCGGGCTGGAGTGTAAGAGAGCTAAACACGCTTTGGGCATGTTCACTCGGCTGTGAAATATCCCTGGCTCCTATTTTTACAACCTCTGGATGTTTCCTCGGCTCGGCGCTACTTAGAGTAAGACCTGATGTGAATGAATGGCACAAGGCTGTGTGTGAGACTAAGAAAATGGTAGCTGTTAGTCAGTGTGTGCTGCTTTTGTTGTAGAGTGCCTATGGAAAAGGCAGTGGTGAGGTGGCGTTGTAGGATAGTGAATCGCAGTCTTAGCAACACATTTCAGTTCCCCCTTTTTTCTCTGTTTTTCACATCAGTGTGTTCCACAGTCCAATATCCTATCCATCCTCCTCTCTCTCTCCCTCTTCCCTCAGTCCCGGACGTCCATCAGTCAGTCAGGGTACAGTCAGCTGGCAGGCTCAATCTCGCCCAGCCCAGGGATTCCTTAATGGTCTGACCCCCTGCACCCCCCGCAACCAGGGGCCTCATTTCATTAATCTAAGCCCGCATGGAAACTCATTCCCTGCCTGACAGCCAGACCTCTCCCCCAGGGCAGCGTGAGGGTCTGCGGGACAGTGAGGGAGGGGTGTGTGCGTGCGCTGCGGCACTGTGATCAATAGTGCTTGTGACCAAACATCTCAAAAGCACATTAAAATGCCACTCATCCTGGCCCCTCCGTTCCAGGGCCCTCTCCAAATAAATCAAGGGCTGGTCCCAGCAGGTTAGCGGCTGCCAAGGCAGGCGGGCTGGCAGCAGAGGAGGATAGGTGAGTGGGAGGAAGGAGGAGGGAGAGCAGGGTTGGGAAGAGGGAGAAGTGGTGTGGGAATGGGACACAGACATAGACTCTCACCCCTCCTCTCCCCCTGTCTTCTGGTCCAGCCTCTCTACCTGTACCTTAACAATAAAGTAGTCTTAAGGCAGCGTTGGCTGTCAAGCACTGAGCTCCATAGCTGACAGGTATTAATGTGACTATACCTGAATACCTCTAAAAAAGAGTTGTTGAATTACTATAATTGCTTTGCAACATCAGCTAATGGATAGCAAATAATAAATGCTGGGTTTGTATTTTTTCATTGTATCTTTAAAAGGAGTCAAGTGCACTTCATAATTTTGGGTCAGGATTGTACAAACAAAGAGGCCTTTTGATAACAGAGAGCGGACATGCTTTAAAACCTGACTACTCTAAAAGTTCCACCTACAGTGGAACAGATATTTGGCTTCTGTTTAAAAGCTCCTGCTCATTGAAAGCGACCGCAGAGCATCTTATGTAAATGCCTTTTAATCACACTCGTGTTAAGAGGCGTTGTCGGGTTGTTGTGACACCGTGAGAGGTGTGTTTGCCCCGACGCTCCTCGAGCCCCACGATGACTAAGCCACAGGAAGCCTCCACAGCTCCGCCATCCCACGTTCCCTGGCTCTGTCGCTGTGTGACCTTGGCTACAACATTCGTCATCACAGGCGATGCATCCCACTCACTGCGCTTGGCAATTAAAATTCCAGAAATAATTAGGTGGCATTAAAATTAAAAAGAAAAGGCATTCTGCAGGCATTGTGCAGAGAGAGGAAGAAGATGAGAAAACACTGTACCATTCTAAGTTTCCTTTTGCTTTGTCCCCTGGCAGAATCACAAAATCCTCCAAGAGGAGTGTGCGGTATGAGAGGTAGCAATCAAAGACGAAAAGAGCCTCAGATCACAAAAAGACCACTTCATATTTTATGGAGTGGGCATCCTCAGCATTATAAGATGGAACAAATTCTATTACTGTGTGAACAAGTGGCCCTTTAATGCAAAAGAAAAACCTCCTGGAAACGTTACAGAGAGGGTCCCATTTCTGGAGCATTAATGTGAGGCAGGAGAGTGGAGCGGCAGGAGAGGGAGAGCTCCCGTTTGGCTAATTTTGGGCGACAGTTGAGCGACTGCTGGAATGCGACAGCGTTCCACGCCGCCTTTATTAGCAGTCATATTAGCGGCTGTTCTCAGCAGGGGCAAAAGCTTTAGCCAGTCATTAGCATCACACGCTATTTGTCTCCCTGACACAGGGATGAGGCGGCTGTTGCCTTTTCCTCTGCCTCCTCTCACTGCTGCTTCTTTTCTCCTCTCTCTCTTGTCATCTCTTCCTGTCACCCAACATTCTCACCTCATATTTCTCCCTCTCTGTTCTCACCTCACCTGCTCCTTTTGCCACCATACATCCACTTTCTCCACCTCCTCCGTATGCTGTATATTTTAGAGTATAGATTACCTCAATCCCTCTCTCACGCCAATTTCTCTCTACATTTCCACCACTTACTCTTTCTACCCTTTTCCCATTTTCTCCTATCTCTCCCTCAACCTCAGCTCATTGTTGTCTCTCCCTTCGCTCTCCACGGAGCAGACTAGCGATGGAGGGAATGCACCACCTCTGGCTGTGCCCCCTATCCAGCAGGAGGATCTACAGACACGTGTGGCAGAGCCCCGTCTCCATGGTGATACCCTCCAGAAATCCATGAGGGATTCGCCATCCTCACAGCAAGCCAGTGAGGAAAAATGAGAGAGAAAGACAGACAGGGAGAGAAAACGAGAAGTGGGGAGGAAAAATAGAGGCTATAGGAGTGAGACAGACAGCAGAATGTATGTTTTTTGTGCATGTGTGTGTGTACCGCTTTTGTGTGCACGCAAAATTGGGAAATATATAGTAGAGAAGTTGAAAAGAGAAGGAGAGATGTGTGTGTGTATGAAAGAGGAGAGAGGATCATTTCAGAGCTGTCAGGCTTCTCCCGCTAGCAGGGGAGAACAAAAGACAGTGTCTTGGTGCAGGAGGCTCAGCGCATGGCAGACGCTGCAATTTGGGGCGTTTTCTGTCGTCTCAGGCTCCCCGCTCGCATATCAGCTGCTATGGCTCATTCACACACACACATACACACACCTAAAACTCATGAAATATTACTTCATAGTGTCGAAATAATCCTCAGTGTCAGGGAAACATATATGATGTGAGTGTGAACGTGCTGAAATTACATGTCCACTTGGATTTACACAAAAGTCCTCATAATACAAGACATTTAAGTGTAATCTTTTCATGTTTGCCTGCATATTTCAACAAAGCACTATTCCAAATTCACCATTTCTTGATGACACAATTGTATATATGTTTTAGACAGGGAGTGCAGTAGCGAAGTAGCTAAGAGGCATCAGTACCCAGCAGACATGCTGTTCACCTCACTGGTTCAATAAACCCATTGTTGCCCATTCACTGCCCCAGCTCCAACATTTGTAGCCTGCAGCTAATAAACCCAGTCTTAACTTAAGTCAAATACTCACACCAAGCCCCCCCAGCCTCAGCATGACTGAGATGCAGTCCAGTGGCTGGCAATGGCTCTAGTGGATGTCTAGCATGTGCCTCACAACATCTTCCTGCGTTTTATCCTCACTGTCTGAGCCCATCCAAGACCTCATCTGCCCCCCTTTAGCTTCTTTTATCCATATCTGGCCAACCACTATTCACATTTGGAGGAAAACACCTCCTCACTGGTTGTTTGTGCGCCTTACTGATACTGTCCCATCAAGGAGCTGTGGTGTAGTTGGCGGGGGTGTGGGAATGGAGCTGAGAGCATTAAAGATAGGATAAGACAGGTCAGAGCTGCTCTGATAGTGGGCTATTTTGTTTTTGCTGCCGCACCTGATGAGATACCAAAACTCAGTAATGTGATAGGACAGACTAAGGAAATTCAGAGCTTGATGGTCACAACTGTGAAATCTGGGGTAGAGGTGAAACAATGAGTATACAAAATATTTGACAGAAAATTAACTGGCAACAAATCTGATAAATGAAAAAGCAAACAAGACAAACATTTGCTATCATTTTAGTGATTTTCTTGTCTTTTCTGTTTCTGTTTGAATTACATATCTTTGGATCTTTGGAAGCAATCTCTACTTGCTGTCCCTACCTGTTGTTGTGTATTCTGATTTAAAGGAATGGACTACCCCCCCAAGTCACATTTAATTATTTAATCACTGACACCACATGTTTTGTTGAATTTGTGAAGAAAACGTTGATGTTTTAAAGATTTAGTTTGGATTCACCAGTGTCACACAATATACAAACTAACTGAGGCAATGGTGAACTAGTAGCTCCTGCGTTCAGCAAGGTAAAATTACTGTTTTTGACAATGCAGTCTGGCTTTGAAGAGAGCATAGATAAGTTTCACTTTCGGTTCAGTTTCCCGTCAAAAAAAGACTGTCTGTTTGGGAAGTACTGAGCAAAAGACTGAGTAAACCAGACTTGGATTATACTACAAGAGTTGTATGAGAGTTTGGAAACAGATGTTTAATTTCCACAAAATGTATAACACAGGTGTAAAAGCCCCTTAAGGGAAAAATGTACTTCATCATAAGTATTTATTATGTATTTTGAATGCAAAATATAATTATTTAATATGTCAAATTATTAAGCATTTCTGTTTTTCAGCATCTGAGTTGAGTGTGACACTAAGGTTGGGGATTTTAAGATGTATCTGGTATGAACATTGAAATGTGTATCATAAAAGCCATTTTGCATAATATGGTAGTGGAGGTCCTGAGCAGGAGAGCTCATCCAGCAGCAGATTCTGGGGGCGTAATGCGGCTATCTGTCATGCCGCAGCTAAATTCACTCCTGGATTAGCCAGGTAAGGAGTCTCTCCACCAGCGTAATGACTTCAATCAATCACCTCAACTCAGAGACACACACAGAGGCCAGCTAGTTAGCTGGTAGCCCAGCAGCCATTTTGGAAGAGGAATACTCTCCTCCAGCTTGTCCATTTTTCTATGTAAGCCACAGTGTAGGCTGTCATAATAGTTGTTTATTTGGATGAGCTGACAGAGACGAGCAGATGTGAATGAATAGAAAGTCCAAGGTAAACTAGATTGTGAGCCTACTGCAAACAATAGTTTCTCCCTTCATTCAGTCTTTGCTTCTTACACTGAATAATAGGCAGCGTATTAGTCACAATATATGCTGAGAATCCCTTCAGTGACTGGAATGTGTTGCTAAAATAGAGATGCAACTGTTATTTTCAATATTTATCATTCTGTTGATTTGTTTTCTTTATTAATTGATTAACTGTTTGAAAAATAAAATGTCAGACAAATTGAAAAAATGGCTACCACAGTTTTCTTTAGTCAAAGGAGGACATCTTCAGATTGTTGTTTTGTTGACCACCAGTCAAAACCCAAAGATATTTCATTTACTATCACATAAGGCAAATGAAGGCACAAAGTTTCACAATAGAGAAGAAATGACTATGGAACGTTTGGCTTTTTTGCTTAAAAAATGTTTAAGTGGTTTTCTGCTGATTTACCAATTTTGAGTGACTTTAATTATTTCAGCCTTAAACTGAACAACAAAAATGCAAAAGGCTGGTAATATAAATTGTTGTTATTTTTGTCGAAGCCCATTAAAAGACCAAAACCTAAAACAAATGTATCTAAACAAGTACGGCCTCTTCAGCAAAAGCAGGATATAGACATTATTGCTCCATGCCATAGAGCTCCTTTGCTGTCCAAAAACTGTAATAAACACATTATTGAGCCACGCTGACTACATTCACATGCACAAAATATTCTGTTTTTTGCCCTTAATCCAAAAAAAGACGATATGTCATGAAGCTGTTTACATGGCTAATGAAAATGAATATTCTCGGTTATATGCAGCAGTGCATACTCCAATTGATGTGCCATAACAAAGTTTATTCCTTGAAAATATGAAAAATGGTAGCTGTTTGTGCCATTTTCCTTTTTTTTTTTTTTAACATCAAAATAGGATTTTTACAAAGTTCTCCACTGGTGGCGGACTTGTTGAACTGAGCAAACACAGCCTCACTCTTTCCTTCCTTCAACTACTTTATTGAAAAGGTTGGTGTTGTGATATTTGCGCACATCCAAAAATATATTATTATCCGAATCTTAAAACAAGGTGTGTTTCTGCTTCTGACCAGAAATGTGGCCATTTCTTTTGGGCATGCATCACCATCCCAGCCCTGCAAACTGCTGGTTCATTGGTTTGTGTATAACGCACAGAGCTAACTGTAAACAGTTAAGAAGCTGTGTGTTGCAAACTGTGGTTAAATCAGAAGCATATTCTGAATGCACTCCATACATGTCCAAAGAAAGTTCCTAAAACCCAGATAATATCAACATATCCAACATGTCCTAATTGAAAATTGTTAGAATTGGAAAAAGGCCTGTTTCAGAATATCCAAACAGAATAGTTTGTTAATTAGTTAGTTAATCGGCATATTGTCACATTTGAAATAACAGTGAAATATCAGTCAGTGTTGCACGGGATGACATATTTGTTATCATGAACAAGGGCACTGAAGTTAAATGAGCTGAAATGTAATGAAAAAATTACAGTACCTTCCTGTTTCAGGTACGTTTTGCAAGATTTAAAAAACTTATGTCATTGGGAACCAGCTGACAGGTTATGAGCCACAGACCAGCACGGGAAGTGGCGCTTATGGAGAAACACAATAGCATGTCGTCGGTTCTTTTAATGGGATTTGTTAACAATGACAAAAATGTAAATATAACTAACCTTATCTTTTACTGTAATTCTGGCATAGAGACCAAAGAGTCTGCCCTTCCTGTGTTACATTGTGATTCCCACTCTGCGTCATGTTTACCAGGCTCCATCTCCCCAGCAGAGGAGGAGGGCGTTTTTTGACATTGATGTAATTTAGTTGGCAGCTGCTCTGAGGGGAGGGCTGGCCGGGGGTGGGAGGGGGAGGTTAGGATCGTGGAGGGCTTGTGGGGGTTCAGGGGTTAGAGGTCAGGATGTGCCTGGCCTGGAGCTGGCCCTAAGCAGCTGCCCACCCCCTCGCCCAACCCCAGCTCCCCCCTTTATGCCCACGTCCCCCTGGCACACTCCGCACTCACCGCACATGATCTGTTATTCCCTTTGATGTCTTTCCTCGGGGAGGCGGTTATAAAAAAAAAGAGGAAAAAAAAGGAGGATGAAAAAAAAGCGTAAACACCACCTGTTTATCTGACGCCGGGTAATGTCGGAAAGGTAGTCTGCAGGCTTGTCATAATATGCACAGGAGGCAAATAAGGGGGGAAAAATTACAAAGGGAAAAAATAAACAAATGGCATCACAGAGAAGAAGGCATGACGAGGGAAGTCGCATGTGCATGCCACTGTAAATTTGGCGGCCCTGGTTTTGAAATGCTTTCAAAGTGTGTTTTAAATTGCATTAGAGGTTTATGTGAGGACAGAATATGCTGTTGGGAAAAAAAGTACTCTTTAATGTGCTAAGAAAGAGACTGTGATGAAGAATAGTCAATATCGTATTGTTATAATATACTATTATTACACAAGTGATTGTAGCTCTACAAGACAAGGACCAATCTCAGTCCAGCTTCATCATACTGTTGAAATGATAACAATGGTGTCAGAGCCAAACTGAAATGAACCCCAAGGCTCCACATGCAGTCTAAAGTGTATAAGCTAATGACAGAGCTGACAGATCCAACCAACTCTGTTCTTTTCACCCTCAGCCCACACTGGCTTTTTGGTGATATAAAGCTTTCCCATTAAATATGGAAATTTCCGTTTCGGTGACAGATACTTCACAGAGGGGGGTTGATGGCATAGACGGTGTTTTTTTGGAAGGGGAAGTGGCAGATTTTGATTAATGCGACCTTATCTGGTTCTGCACATGGAGGCAGAGGGGTTGCTGAGCTTGGCGGGGGTGGATGGCTGCCTGTTCTCTTCTTCTTTTTTTTCCCAGGCCTCTTTCTCTCCTCTATTTGAAATGGCTTCGCTCGCTCTTCGTTTCTGCTTCTGCCTTCTCTCCATTTCCATCCTATTGTGGTTAGTGCACTCATCCTCTATCTCTGTTATAATGTAAGCTGTGCTTTAACGTCTTGTAGTTCTTTAACTTCATATGGCCTTCTGATAATTCTGTCTGATTTCCTTCTTCACCCTCTGTCCCCTCTTCACCTCCTCAGTCTCTTCATCTCTATATCTCTACTTCCTCTTCCTATCCTGCTTATACATTTCCCTGCTTCTGTTAAAACCGCTCATCTCCCTACTGCTCCATTCTATCTTCAATTTCATATCCTTTACTCCTGTCCTGTATCCTCTCCCCCTGCCAGGCAGAGAGTGCGCTGCAGCGGTGCCGCTTCCCCCTGTCGCTCCATCACCACCTGGCCCAGTTCCAATGCTTTTAGTGAGAGCTATCTGTCAAGCTATGAATAATACAGGCCCAAGGCTGGCGTTAGCTTGCTAGCTAGCTATGTGGAATCCAAATGAGGTCTACAGCAGGAAGAGAGCACTTGACTTTTAGCTCGCTACCACGCTCTCCCTACCAAGACAGGCAATTACTCAGCCCACAGCCCCAGCTGCAGCCGTGGCAATCATAAACGCAACCCCTCACATCCCCGTCTGCACACAACACACACACACTTTGCATGCATGTACAAGCAGACAAGCACACACCCCATCTCCTGATCCAAATAATACCAAAATGTTTCTATGCGGAGACACAGCATCTAAACAACTTTTCTTGCTATACATGACAGAAAATCCATAGTACTATCTTTCCTGGCTGTGAGGAGAGAAACAGTGCACATTCAGAAAATGTCCACAAAGTGCATAGTAATGTATAAAAAGCACAAAGTATTTTTGACAGTGATTTCATGGAGGATGATGATGAAATCAGGGCATTGATTGTTGGTGAAACACTCATGTCCGTCTACAAGATATAGCCTAGCTAAGCAATCAAAATACTGTTAAGATCATTTTTATTGCTAAGAGAAAAGGTTATGATTCTTTGTATCCAAGAGAGAAGCAAGTAATTTAAAGGGACAGTTCACCTCAAATTAAACAATACATATTTTTCCTCTTATCTGTTGTTCTATTTCTCAGTCTGGATTGTTTTGGTCTGAATGGCCCAGTGTTGAAGATATCGGCCATAAAGATGTCTGCCTACTCTCTAATATAATGGAATTAGATAGCACTCAGCTTGTGGTGCTCAAGCGCCAAAACAAACCAAAAAAACCCCAGCAACATCTCTTTCGAGAAGTCATTACCTGGTTACTCAAGATAATCCACAGACCTTGTTGTGAGCAGTTTCATGTAGGAACTATTTTCTTTCTACCAAACCACACTTGCCAGCCATGTCACCACACAGAAGGAGAGCGCGAGATGTAAACATTAATGGTGTCCTCTTTGGCTGAGCTGTAATGTTTGCTAACTCTGTGGTGCTAGGTGAGCTAACAGTAAATGCACACTTACCTCCCGTGATGATACGATGATACAGTTGGCTGGTGTAGTTTTGGTAGACAAAAAAAAAAGTTCCTACATGAAAATGCTCACAACAAGGTCTGTGGATTATCCTGAGTATCCAGGTCATGATTTCTGGAAAGAGACACTGTGCACCATAAGGCAAGTGCCATCTAGTTCCATTATATTTAAGAGAGGGCAGACATGTCTCTAACACTCAGCAACTCACACCAAAACAATCTAGGCTGATAAATAGCACTACGGTATGACGAAAAATATGTATTTCTTAAATTTTGAACTGTCCCTTTAAGTTTAATGTTAGGTGAGGCAAACTGAAACCAAATACCACCAATGGAGCTCTTTATGTCATTCTGGTAGTCTATATTTCAGACACCACTGAGCTACAAAGATCTATTAATCAACAGCGGAGTTACTTCATCATCTCTTATCTGTTGATTAACAGGAGACACGTCGTCCACCTTTATCGCACTTGTTCCACAGTTATGGCAGCAGGCTGAGAGGGCTATCGCATGTATCAGGCATATGACACATGTACGGTCACGTAATTAGTTTTGCACCGAGGCATCCTTAGGTGACAGTGTTAACCCATCCATCATTGCTTCTAATCATTCGTTGGTGGAGTGTGGGATGTAATTACAGAGTGCTAGGCAACGTCAGGCTTCACAGGTAAAAATAGTCATGCAGGATGAGAGACTTCTGCATGTGTTTGGCATGTGGGGTGTGTGCTCAAGGTGTGCGCGTGTGTGGGCGGTTGGAGGTGTGTGTGTTTGTGTGGCTGTGGTTGGGTGTGTGCGTATGCATGCCTGCGTGGATTGTGGTAATGAGATCTAGTTAGTGATGCTCCAGAGTGTCTTATTAACAAATAATAACAGCACTCCTTTGTTTTTTACCTCTCCTCCCATCTATTATTCACACCTCACAGATTTACTCATGATTCATTTATAGGAGCATCTTGTGCAACCTAGAAACTAAATGTCACCCAAAACATCACTGTCAGACGGTGCTGTGTGTCTGAGCATGTACATAATGGTTCTCTGTATGAACTGTATTTGTGCATGTGCGTGTATATTTTTCATTGCTCTTTGGAAGTAACTATAAAGGGTCTGTCCATCCTAAATATGTCCTGGATTAGATAAACAGGGACAATCCAACTCTGCTATAGCAACATTGTAAAAAAAAAACTGGGACTTTTGCAATCTATCTCCATCCGTATATGCACACACAAGTGCGAATGATAGAGTGCTATTGAAATAGATGAGTTGGATCTTGCCGGATCAGTAACGAGGGCTGCAGTGAGGCCATTCTGCCATTCAACCCCCCTGTTGTGAAATCAGCATGACGCCCTGTGTACTTTAGCTGGATTCTCTTTCCGCTGAAATTGCCAGGTTGGAGAGAGGCACTCAGCTGGGAACGCTGCTCTACATGTGAAGTAGGTTGTGTGTGTGTGAGGGGCTTAGGAGATGTGTGTGTGTGTGTGTGTGTGTGTGCGCATGTGGCTTGTATGTCTACATTTGTGTCAGTTCTCATTCAGAGAGCCCATGTAGGTGTGAATGTCCGTGTGAATGTGTGTGTCAGTGTGCTGCCCTTTGCCACTCTTCCCTCTCTCTCTCTCTCTCTCTCCAGGTGAAGAGCCTGTTCTGAAGGCTCTGCTCCAGTCGAGGCCTCTCGAAGCCAGGCTGGCAGCACTTTACCCAGATAGAGGTAAACCTACACTACGCCATCTGTCTTAGCAGCAAACACTTAGTGGACCATCAGACAGCAGCCACAAGTGGTTTGGCACCAGCAGGCAGCAACGCCCTTCGCTGCAAAGAACATCAATACTAACGAGTAATTTAATGTATTCTTCTGTTGACTCCTAGAACATTGTTTTTCTCTAAATAAGTCTGCCAAATCTGCCAGTCAAGTGAGAAAATGTCAGTGATGCTTATAAGCGTAATTCAAGAAAACACTGGTTTCAGTCTCGCTTTAGCTGACATTTACACTGTTCCTGACTACACATGTACTATTTCTGAAACACATAAACACATATCACAGGCAGAGTATTTTACTTGTTTGATGAAAGATATACAATTTAAAGGACAGGTCTGATGTTCTATAATTTTCTAACAGTCAACAAAGAAAGACCAAAATCAGGTAGGTAAATTTCTTGAAGAAATACTTAACCCCCCAAATGATCATTTGTACATCACTTACTCTCCCTGTGTTGTGTTGTGAAGAAAACTTTCTTTTTCTCATATGCCTCCACAGTGAGCAAAGAATCCTAAAACAAATTTGTACTTTGGCGTTTTAAAGGGTTTGGATTAACCCTATTCCATAACATAAACAAACTAACTGGTTGAGGCAGTGGTAGACAACCAGCTCCTGTGATCAGCAAGGTACAATCACTGACAATCACTGTTTTTGTCAATGGAGTCTGAATTTCAAGAGAGCATAGATTAAGCTTCACTTTCAGTTTAGTTCCCTGTCGGAAAGGGCTGCCTGTTTGGGAAGTACTGAGCATACGACTGGATAAATGAGACTTGGATTATACTGCATGAGTTGTGTGAGAGTTTGTTGTTTTGATTAGATTTTGCTGTGACTTCAATTCATTAACAATTTTCTTCTTTTTTGGATGCTTTGTTCACAGTGGAGGCATGAAAGAAAAACACAAACTCACGAATTCAACGTAACATGGCGCGAGAACCTGATGTGCAAATGGTCATTTAGGGAGTGAGTTTTTCCTTTAATCCTACACGACTTCTACTGCTGATAGGAATTGATAAGATTTTATTGATACCAGTGTTATTATGGATTCTGTTTATCGGTCTGACTCTTTACCAACTCCCATCGATTCATGATAAAGTCTCGTTTTCAGCGTCCACTGTTTTATTATCTCTAAATCTGAACATAGTTTGGTAACAGAGTAGGGAAATCACATGTATGTGACTCAGGTCATTATTAAAAATTGAGTAAATGAGAGACTATTTGAACAGCATGCATTCCATTTAGGTTTTCTAAGTCAAAGAAAAACCTGAAAAGCTGCCTGCGTGGTGCCTGTTATTATAACACAGAATATTTACCCTTAGTGACGTATGCGCTGCTCGGTTGGGAAACAGTGGTAACCGTGCATAGAGTGTCAAACCAGTTCTCAAGGGGAGCCAGCTCTCAGTTTCCATCCCTAGATTCTAGTCAGTTATGGTTATCAGTTACAGGCATTAAGTTATATTGCTTGTAACACAGACACTGTCACAGTGGCCCAGGGATGGTTGCCATATTTTCTGGAATTTATTAATCCAGTCCTGAGTGGTATATCTGAGCTTTTCCAAAATTCAAATACACCATCGCCTCCTCAACTTAGCATCTATGCATGGAGGAGAGCTAAATTTGCAATTATAATATCTAGGTTTGGACACACACACACACAAGACTTCATAAGTGGGATCAGGTCATTGTTGGTTTTGGCTGTTTTAAGTGCATCTGTTAACAGTAATGAAGATTTGGCATATCACTAGACCTATACTTTCAAACCAAATATGCACTGATAAAAGAACAGTTTCTATGGAGCGACCACAGTAGATGTCCATCAGCTATTTTTTGCCTTACAATGTGTACAAACCAATGCTGCTACTGTTGAGCTCTTCCACTGTAGATACCCTGAGACTCATTGTGCCACTCTGCTGGTTGCTTGCTGCTCTCATATCAGTCTGAGTGCTTTGAGAGCATGACATAGTAGGGAGAGCGGAGATGACTGTGTGCATGTGTGTGTGTGCGTGTGTGTGAGAGAGAGAGAGGGAGTAAATAGCATCCCAACTGTAGAGATGGCATTTAAGTGTCTCTCCCTTTGCACTCCAATAGTACTGCAGACCCATTACCTCGGTGCGTATGTTTGTGTGTCTACCCGCATCTGTGTGTGTGCTTGTGTGTGGCTACAAATGTATTTCCGAGCCGTTCCTCCAATCGTCTCCATGCTCCCACGCGACTCACCCTCTACCTTTCTGTTCTGATCCTTTCCTCATTCATCATGCTTCCCTCCCTGTCCTCTTGCCAGAGGTCTTTGCTAAGGTGTAATTTAGCTCCTACTGTTCTCTAATTTCTGCCTTAGTCAGGAGGGGCGTGGCTGCCCCCCTGACACCATGGATACAATCTGTCAATCATTTCCCCCAGCTAGGAAATTGCGTTCAAAGTGAGAGTAATTGTTAAGTCTGCCCTGTGTGGGTTGAATTGAACGCCCTCTCGGTTTGGCACAGAGAAAAATATGTATTCAGAGGCAAGGCCAGGTGGATTTGTGAGGCTTTTATTGTTGCTAAGAACAAGGTGAGGGCTCTCCTCATCTCACCTTTCGTCTTGTCTAATCTTTTTGCCTTTCCTTTACTTCTGTCCTCATTACTCCACCCAGTTTCCAAAGGTATATTTTTTATACAATTGCACAAACACTTCTTCTCTATCCTCCTTTTCCATGATTATCAAAGTCTTCTCTGCTCAGTTACACCTCCCCAACCCGCTCTACCTCTGTTATGTCCACTCTTAAAAATAATGGTGCTTACTAGAACCATATAGAGTACTTCAGCTTGTTCCCATAGGAGAACCCTTTAGGGTTCGTGGTTCAGGTTTAACCTGGAACCCTTTATAGGGGACTACTTAGAACCTAACAAAAGGGGTTTTAACTAAAACTATTTGTGAAAGAGAGAACCCTTCTTCGGTGTAATGGTTTCACCCAGAGCCCTCCCTGGGGGGTCTATCCAGAACCTTTCCACCTTGTAGACCTCTGTTACACTAATCATGGGTTTTAATGTTGGCCTGGGGTCAAGGGAGCCACATACAGCAGCCTTGGGCTTCATGAGTGCCCCGAGGCTGTGGTCCAACACAATTCACAAAACTAATGGCTTACAATCATATTTATAGGGGGTGGAGATTTTGTAAAATCATTATTACTACAGCCTTTACTGTTTCAGTGGTGCAGTTGGGTTAGGAAACAAAACTCCGTTTCAAATTAGAACTGAAAACAAAATGCCCACACCATTAAAAAAAAAAAAGAAAAAAGCAGTATAGGGTTCCCACATATTTTCATGGACAAAATTTCAAAACATTTCCAGGACCCATACTAAAAAAAAAAAAAAAAAATTTAAACTTAAAAATTAAACCTGGAACACAGGGAGAAAATAAATGAAGAAATGTTTGCGATGGTAAACAACAACAAAAAAAAAAACACGTCACAAATCAATGCATATTATAGAGCTACGTTATGTCTACAGCTACATAACATAGATTTGCCATTATGTTACGTGGAAGGTTAAGCACAGAAGATTACTGCAACAATTTCATTACACACGGGTTCCCTGACTTTTTCAAAACTTTCAATGATTTGTACTAATTGCATGGCTTTTCCAGGCCTGGAAAATATAACTGTGAAATTCCATTACTTTTCTAGGTTTTCCATTACCCTGGGAACTCTGGTAGTAGATGGCATGAATTGATGGTAAAGATATCAATTACGGCAGAACACAAATAAATGAACCAAAAAGGGGAGTCCAGATGCATCTACATTTAAAAATACCAATGAAACATGGGTAAACATTTTAATATATGAGGATGAGGATCTTTTACCACCCATGCTTTCAACAATCTCTGAACCATTCCTTCTTCTAAAAAATAGCTATTTGGAAGAAGAAGGTTAATGCAATTCTTAGCCTTATAGAGATCCCTTAAAGAACCCTTTCTTCTTATGGGGTTCTTCAGAGGCAAATACTTCTCGGCAGAACCTCAGCCATTCAGGAAGAACCCTTATTTCTAAAAGTTTAGCTTACCCCTAGGGAAGGACAGACAAAGGAGAACCCTTCACAAAATGGGAGGTGCAAAACAAGCATTGGTAGCCTGTTGTCTCTTGCTGTAAAAATCACACTGTTTATCTCCAATTCACTGTAGACGGCTCTGTGATAATATACTGTGGTCCCTTCTACACCCATTCTGTCCACCACACATAATACTAACCTAGAAAGCCACCCCTTGGTGCGCTGGCAGAGGCACAGTGACATACACAAGACAGAGGACTGTAGAGGTGAAAGCAAGAGACTGGAAGTCTACTTAACATAAACATGTTCAGTGAGGTGGCTGTTACAATTCCTATTTGTTAAAGTCCTTGAAAAGCTAAAATCAAAACGAGTGAGCAGGAATGTTGAAACAGTTCCTCTGCCTTCACTCTCCTGGTTAAATTATTGAAACCTACTTTAGAAAACACTTGAGTCCCTAGTTACCTTTCTGTTCCTCAGAAAAATGTTGATTTATTTTCATGTTTCCCTTTCATTCCAGGAGCCACTTACCTCTGTTTGCCGGCATGTTACTGAATAAATGTTCAAATTCTGTGGATTTTGGCATTCCCGTACAACATATTCAAACTGCAGAGTTTAAACAGCACACCACAAAACAAGCTTGATCAAGGACGTCAATTCCCAAGATGCCTTGCGCCAACATTTGCTTATAACTTCCCATGCCATTTTTAATTATCGTCAGCCACAGTTGCCTGTTGTAAGCACCTCAGTCAATCACCTGTATCAGCGTTGACTAATCTGGGGTGCACTGCCAACCAAGCCTTGTTATAACATCTAACACATAAATGACCCATTAACCTTTGTTCATGCGCAGATAAATCAGAATTAACAAGATGTCCCACTCATTCAGCTGAGTGGCTTAACCACTGACCCTGCAACCTTTACGCAGGACATTTATTGTAATCATGTTACTTTAAATGACATGAGAACAGCATCCTGTACAGTATGCAGATCAAGTCTACTATAGGCTTGAACTTTGAATGGAGAGCTTTTTTGTTGGCTGTGCTTTAGTGAAGGCCAGGATTACACTTGATCTATAGATATTGCAGTACGTAGCTTTGTGGAACTGTCTCATTGAAATATGCCTTTCGACAAGGTTCAAACTCAGTGGACAGTTTGCTAAACACTGCCTCTTATTGTTACTGTGGCTATGGTTGGCAAGCTTTTAGTTGTAGCACAGCTCATATACAGTTTTCAGTGACAATTGTGGCAGATGTTATCAGCTTAACATTAGCTCCATGATCCATGATTTGGTCCATGATTTGGTCCATTAGCTCCATGATTTGGTCAAAAAAATGTTCTCACTTCCAACTCCTCAAATACAGCAGCTTGGTCAGGGGAACTAAGCTTCAAACAATGACGCTTTAGGTACCCCTGTGGCGTCAGTTTTGGTCTTGTCAGTTTTCATATCAATTCTGCTCCATACATGCTACAGTGTCCTTTAAAATTAATTTACTTTTTCGCAGGAAACTTAGGTTTTACCACCAAAACTACTTCAGGTTTGGCAACAAAACTTCTTGGTTAGGTTTAGAAAAACCGATTACAGTTTGGGTTACAATAACTGCATTTGTTACAGTAACTTAACAAGTATGTCACTTGACAACCAGTTAACTACATTATGTGCTTGAAAAAAGTAAAGTAGACTTTTGGTTTTCACACAAGACACAAAACACCGCTCCCCTGGGTGAAAGTCCAGTGTATGTTTGACCTGTCTACCACCCCTCCCTCCCTCCTGCCCCACTAGAACATTCTTACTCTTTTTACCATGTTATTGCTGTGGATGGGATTACATTTGAGTTAGTTAAAAGCCTGGCGCATCTCATACAGATGCTATAAGGTGCCTTGTGCATTAGTAACAAAGGCCAAGGGCCACTGACCAGGCTGCCATATTTGACGCCCTAGGAATGAGAACGGATTGGTTGAAAACACTGTCTCCAACTGATTTTTTAAAGCTTCCAGCTCACTATTTTTAAAATGAGAATATCTTGGTGGCGTAGACTGAAGTTAAAGCTACATGTCACATGCAAAACGTTAACACTATAACCAGCAGTCGATCCGTGCAGATAACAGCGTTATTGTTGTATGGTGGTGTAGCGCTAGTTAGTTCTTTTATTATAAGTGTAAGGAAAAATGTAACTTTAAACTGTAATTTCCCTCTAACAATCCTATCTGTTGGCTTATCTTAAAGATTTGATCTTAAGTTTACTTTTAACGTTACAAGAACAAAGGTGCTAGGGTGTTAATCAAATGTAACGCTACGCTATCTCAAGTAACACTGACTACTATTGCTAGAATGTAAACTTCCCCAAATACAATAAAGACCACAGCAGAGAGAGGAAATTCTACACAGTGAGTGTGCTACTCATGAATGGGGCTTTTTGCTTTTATAACCTGTAACCCCACAAACTAATGTAGTTATTTAACGATATGCTCCTTGGCTATGGAAGTAGCATTACCACCCGATTACTACTTACTGTAGCTAGTATGCTAGTTAGGCTAGGTAGCTTGGAGCTTACATTAGAGTAATTGAACACACTGTTGAATCTATTCCAAAACATCTGTTGTTAAAATTAATCTTAAAATCTTAAAAACAATAGTGTCACTCTTACTACGCTCCAGCATGTAAAGAAATCCAAAGCCCGACAGGTCTGTTGTGTTTAGTCACAGCTGCTAAGGTTATGACTGGACAATCACAGTTTGGGGGAGGGGTTTAACGAACAGTCAATTGTGCAACCAGATCATATTATGGCTCTAAAATGTCCAGTGATCATTTGTACAAATGCTGCTAATCCATAACTGTAGACATGTAATTGATGGTAGCTTACAGAGTACGCACACACGCATGCATATACACACCCGCTATAGATAGCTTTAAACCTACCCTAACTCCCATGTGTGAGTGTCTACAGAGTCTTATGGCATTTGCAGGGCCTCTAAGGATATTCAAACATTCAAAGGCTGCGTGTGAAACGAAGAGAGAGGTGGAGGATATGGATGGTGCGCCGCCGTCTAAAGGCGAGTGGGGAGAAAAAGGGGGGGTAATTAACATATTAATGACCCCACCTTCCTACAGCTTCTGTCGGATAGTCCAAACACTTTGATAAGTATGCAAATGAGAGCCGCACCATCTGAAGAGGGAATTAGCTCTGCCAGAGACAGCCGAGAGAGATGGGAGGGGTAGAGTGAGAGAGGAAGGTAGGAAGGAAGGAAGGAAGGAAGGAAGGAAGGAAGGAAGGAAGGAAAGGAGCAAGGAAGGGACAGGGTGTTGGGGGAAACAGGGGAACTAAAGAGGGGCAGGAAGAGAAGAGAAGAGAAGAGAAGAGAAGAGAAGAGAAGAGAAGAGAAGAGAAGAGAAGAGAAATGTCAAGATGAAGAAACAGGAGGAAGGAAGAAAGGAGCGACCAAAGACAGAGTGTGAGATAGGAAGCAGTCTCAGGCGTGCTGATGAACTGATATCCTCATGTTTGTTTTAGTTGTCTTTAATTATCTGGCGTGCACAGTTGGTAAATGTGCGTGTGTGTGTGGTATTAGACAGAGGCACAGGGATAGAGAATGAGAGAACAGACTCTTTCTTTTCATTCTTTTTCTCTCCAGCTCACAGATCGATCCGCCAGTACCCGTCAGCCCTGCAGTGATGTGCAGAATGGCTGCAGGAGCTCAGGCCAGTCGGCATACAGGCTCGGCAGGGGGGTGGGTGGCTGAGGTGGGCGGCTCGGAGTAACGACCCAGAGCAGACAAGGGCAAGTAATTATAACACAGACTGATCTCACTCATTCTATCATTGAGGAGAATGGCGAGTAATAAGGATGAGGGAGAGCACCATGGGAAAGCAAGTGTTCAATGTGGGTGAGACAAAGGGAATGAGAGTGAGAGAGCGCATGAATGTGTGTGTGTTGGAGACACACCTTGTGTGAACAGCCAGGCCAGGGATTCACCGACACGCTCGTCACGTTCCACAATTATGTTGAATAATTAAAACGTTTCATTAACTTGATCATTTCCTGTTCGGCCATGTTTCAGCTCTGACACCGGCAATTAAAGCCGGGGCCGGGACTGTACGCCTCTCTCATTCGGCCAGTCGGCGACAGAGGACAACCTTATGTCTTTTGTATGAAAGCAGAAATCTGACAGGGGAAAAATGAGGGGCTTTAGCAGTTATCCACCTTACTTAACTGTTCTCAACACTTCAGTGCAAAAGCACACCAGGGCTGACAATGAAATCTACGTGCTCAAGGTGAAATCGTGCAAATCTGGATTTGGTTTCCTTGAATTTTTTTTGATTAATGCAAATAAGGGAGTGAATAGTTTACCTTTGCAAGCCAGCCTTAGGCACTGAGACATCCACCTTGAACACCTTTACATATTGATAGCTTTTACATGGTGTGTAATTTTTTTCCAGCATTTTTTTCTGATACATGCAGTCAAGTGAACAAATACCTTATTTCCTGTAAGCCAGACATCCATCACCTTGCATAATGATAGATTCGGCACTGTTTTATGATGTGATACTGTAAGAACTGCACTTGCTCAACTACACAACATCCAACAACACAAAAATATCTTCACAAATCGTGGCCTTTGTTTGAAATCAGGGGAATTCTTCACTGTGCATTAACACCATAATTAGCAAAATCCCGTGCTGTCCTAGTTACGTAAGACAGCTCTTTTTGTCTTTTGAAATTGGATTACTGCAGGAGGAGCCATTTATTTCCAGAAATGGGGGGTTGGGGGCAATTTTTATCCCAGTGCCTCTACCATGCAGTCTGTGGCACAAAGCTATCCTCCCCTATTGAGCTCATGCGCAGTACTTAGGCTATACACCCCAATAAACACGATTAGCATGGCAGACTGTAAATATGCAAATGACAAAAGAGATATGGAGGGGAATGTTTATGCTGTGAGCTTTCTGTCTAGCACAGCCCCTCCCCCACCCTACCTTGTGTATGAAAACCATGATGAGGTTTATTGAGATGGGGTCCCTGTTAAAGCTATCTTTATTTTTTTTCCTTTCATAAAAGAAATTCAACCATGTAATTGGAGCTTTGAATAGAAAAAGGGATGCCTTTACCTTCCATGTCTTTCATATTTGCTGCTGCTGTGGCTGCTTTGATCGGGCGCAGACACAGGGCAGCTGCAATGACGCACGGATGCCCTCTCTCTAAACTGCTTCCTCCCACATGTCATCAGACTTGGACCTCAAGCTGAATTTTTTTTCTATGTGCGAAACTTATGTCCTGTACCCCGTACTGTGTGCTACCACTAATAATACCACTTTAATAAAACTCACAAAAGCTCACTGCTTGTCATACACCTCTGCCATGTAGTATATAGACTTTATAGCTATCCTGGGGGCTACGATAACTATGACACTTCCATTTCTGAACTGATGAGGATGTCTGAGGCTAGGAGAATCGGCCATCTCACTGCCATAGTCTTGTTGCAACCTGAAATCTGACAGGCTAGAACGATGTACAAATTTAAATTAAATTTAACTGATATGAATACATTTAAGTGTTGAACCTGTATACTTGAGCTCGACCTATACTGGATTTTTGAGAGTTTGAGAGGTTCTTTAAAGCTGGGTTGGGCAGGGTTTTTTTGTCCTATAATAACCTTTCAGCATATTGTAATTTAAGAAAATCTGTGTATATGTCCCATCGAAAGGTAAAAGCCTGATTCAAGGGCGGAGAATGCTGCAGAAAAATTGCTATTCTGGATTTATCTAGAGGAGAGTCTAAAAGACAGTTTGATAAAAAGAAAACACGTGACAGTATCAGGAAAGCGCTTCAGAGATAGACAGAAGATGTTGCTAATATTTAAGCCTCCTGCTAACCATAGCCACGGCTGCAGCTAATTCAAGTTCATGTTTATGTAGCTAGCTAGAGCCTCTAATCACAGCATGTCATCTCAAAGGTCTTCAGGCCCTCAAGTCTACCAAAAAAAACCCCAGTAATTTCATACAATTGCTGCTATATAACACTACCAAGATAACAATCACGATTGGAATGACTGTCATGAATGAGTATTACCCATACAGGTTACTGTATGAAGTGCAAGTGAAGTCCTACTCGTCTGGAGAGAGGGGCTTATGCCGTGTTCACAATGTTCTCCTTTGTCTGTCCATCACAATGTAAATTTTTGATAAGCCACCCATCAACAGCTGTCTGGCACTTCACACCAAAGGCACATTTCTCCACGCAGGTCAGCAAGCGATTGTGCTCCTTTGCTCTGCTCTAATGACATGCAGAACTCTGTTTCTGTTTCCTTTTCCTTGTGTGTGTGTGTGTGTGTGTCCGCTCATCTCACTCTCTGTTTTGACACAACTGACAAATATGTGGATGCACTGGATGCATATTTTAGCATTTATCATAATTGGATCATTAATATCACATCTAATATATTCTTTATATCGTTCATAAAAGATTATCAGTTTTTTTTTTTTTTTTGCTAGATTCACTCACGGAAAAAAGACCAGATGACGAAACTGTCACTGCAAATTGGGAGCCAGAAACAAAGCTCGGGGCTGCAGCACGTCCAGTGTGAATAGCTCAACTGGTTAACATGGGGGAAGGAAGCAGACAGCGCTTCAAGAAAATAAATAAATGAATTAAATAATAAAAATTTGGCACGCTTGCGGTGCTTCCGCATTTAGTGTGACCCTGTCATTAGGTCATAGAGATAAAAGGTGAAGTCTTCAGGAAAAGCAGTGAATTTTAAATTCTGGCATTTTTTAGTGTGCCTTTTCCTGAAAACTGCCTATTCCAGCTTTAAATACTTATACTGATTTTTAACACTTGTATCTAAAAAAAATAGTTCACTTATGGGTCAGGATCCAGATGAATGTAAAAAAGCCTTCAACTTGCAGATTTAAGCTTGTATCAGATAGCAGCAAGCTCTGCCAACAGCTTCTAATATATTTTGAGCCAGGCTGGAAGAACTCAAAAACCCAGACTAAAAGATCAAATCTTCAATAATTACATCAAGCTAAACCAGTTATCATGTATGAAGAATGGGGCCCACAACTTCCTGTGGAGCCTTCTGGTGGTGTTGTGGGACCAGTTCAATGCCTATGATGGGCAGTGCCAATTTTATAACCACAATCACACACCTGTCTTTAACCTGATGTTTTTCAATAGACTTAGCTTGCATTCCCTCAGTTTAGTCACTGTGAACTGCCATCATTCACCTGACCTCTGTCATCAATCATAGCTCTTGACCCATCCCTGTGTGTGTGCGCGTGTTTGCTGGATGTGAGTTCAGGCTTACATGAAAGCATACAAGTAGGGTATGTACATTAAAAACACACATACGATCATACACACAAGCATAACAGCAACAGTCTGTCTGACGCAGCCTATGCTGCTCCATGCAAAGTCAAGCGTGTTCGTCCTGAAGACTATCAGCTCTCCGGGGAGAGAGGCCATCGAGCAGCATTATCGACATTATAGACGCCTCAGCCTGGAGATAGGCTTCACATCGATCCCCTGATTAATTACTATCTGCAGGCAGCAGCAGAGTGAGGGAGAGGGAGAGAGAGAGGTGGGAGAGAGAAAACTGAGAGAGGGAGGTGAAAATGATAGAAAATGGGGAAAGGGGGGGAAAGAGTGAAAGTGGAGGGGGATGAAGGATTGAGGAGAGAGAGGAGAGAGAGTACACCTTGTACAATCTATGAATATCAGCTAAAGGCTACACAGTAATCTTCCAGGTGGAATAATATTTTATTGATATATAGGTAGGCAGGAACCCTTATCTTAGCTGCAACCACCCCCTAACACACAGCCAAGGACAAAATGAAATTCACACATTACTGGGGTGGAAACAACTTGCAAAGACAAGTAGAGGACACTGAAATACCCACCATGGAAGTCCCATACAGGTTATACTTTACACTAAGCAAATAATAGTGAAAATGATAAGAAAGTAAATAAATATATGTAAAATATATTCAAGCCTCTGTGAGCATGGCTAAGTTAACAGTCAGAACTGGAAATGGTGTGGACAGGCAGGCTGAGTGGCTAACATTAATGAACTCCAGTTAGATCCTTAGGGCTACACTCCTCATCCTCCCAAGAGACTCTGTTGCACTGTGTGGAACATAAGTCAATAAGCTGTTACAACGCCAGTGTAAGGGCTCCATTAAGGCCAATGCTGAGGAGTGACTGGTACATTTGAATGGCAATATAGCTACTTTTGTTGAAATTGGTATTGTGTATCATTTTGGTTCCTCCAGTGTGTACGAGGGCGGCCCCCTAAAATTCGCTGATTTGAATATTCAGTTGAGAAGCCCCACAGTCAACCCTTATTTTATCCGTTGAACAATTGCACTTTCTTCATTTTATAGCTGAGTCATTGAGCACTATGAAGGATAACTATAATTTTTACAAATCAAGTCTTGTCAAAAAATCACCTGATAACAAAAGTAACTGTAATAATAGAGAAATGAAAGTGAGACGAAGGGAAAAGCAACACAGTGCAACATGTGTCCCACGTTTCCTTTTGCTGCTCCAATGCATTCAGCTTTACTGCTCAATACTAGTGAAGATGGCTAAACTTCTTTTGAACTAAATATGTGGGTACTGATTCCTTAACTATTGTGACTGGTATCTTGGTTGACAGTGCTAAAGAGGTATTATCCTCAGTGCTAGGATTACTGAACTATGACCAGGATGCTCACTTTTCATTTGTTTGACTGTGTGGAAATCAGATTTTTTTCACATCACAGATGATAGACAGATGACACATTAAAATGTGAGACTAATGCTGGCAAAAGAATGACAAAGAAAAGTTTTGAGTTCTGCGGGTACTAGGATTGCCTCCAGGAAATGGCCACAGACACTGCAAATTTTATCACTCAATTAGATGGGAATTATTAGCGGTTATCAGCCTCATAGATATGGGTTAGCAGGGCACTGCTACAACAACTAGTAGTTTGCCAATGCTGTCATTATCCCATTAAATGCTTTTTGACATCGCAAACAATTTTGTTAGGTTACACTTTTACCATTGTTTGGTTATGTTTAAAAAAAGTCATAGCTTGGCTGCAAGCAAAATGGAAGCACTCCAACCTTAAGCATTGTTAAAAACTCACTTGTATATTGTGTGACAAAGTTGAGCTTTAAGGTGGCCTGTATACTTGACTTGGCTCAGCTGCTGCTGATATCAGCTCCCGTACATAATTGCTGCCCTCAACATTTCTCGTACATACCGAACCACTGTATGCCCTAGAATACCAAAGAGACCAACTGGGGGTTTCAGGGACCACCAAATTCATTCATGTAACATTGTCAGACAGTATATTCATTAGCTTGTGGATATTTTTGCTTTCATTGCTTGTTAGTTTTAATAATTGTTTTACAAATTGATTTAAATACTTTTACTTTCTGTATGGTTAATTTCTTATTTGTATTACTGCCACAACAAAAAAAATACATACATATGTTGGCACATACATACATACATACAGCAGTACACATTAATCAATAATGTGGAAGGGTAATAAAGTTTAAGTTTACGTTCATTCAATACCAGCACATCCTCTTAGTGTGCCCTGCACTCTTAAATTCTACATGGATCTGGACCCTTATGTATGAAGGTAACACAGCACTAGAGCTTCCCACCGCTGAGACTTGACATGTAGCCTGTTGCAGTTTAGTGTGAATCGGCTGCTCTGCAGGTGGACTGTAGTGTAACTGGCGAGCAGCTGTGAATGATATATTTCACGTAACTGTAGGTAATGTGTGTTGATTGCAAAATGACAACTGTGATAATGTCGAATATTTAGACAAACATTTTTTAAAAAATCAATAAAATGACAAAAGCCGTTAAAAAATACTGGGAAGAAACTTACAGTGACAAAGAAAACCTTTAAATTTGAAATAAAGCTGTGTTCTACCTTCCACCCACTCCACTCACCCAACAAGAACTTTAAGGCTGTAGGCGTAGAAAGAGAGAAAGAGTTGTGCTGCATGGGTAATGAATTGATAATTGTCTATTATGCTAAATATCATCAAGTACATAAGTGAAAAACAGAATTATTTAGCTTGTCTAGTTGGAACATTAAAAGATGAGAAAACCCTCTTATTTAATATTTCATATGGGGGAATTGTATTAACTAGAGGGAAGAATGAATTTGGTGCTTGTTGTTTCTGTTTTGCTGTTAACATCTTTTGTGACACTGAAGATTTTCAAACAGAGGAAGAGAAAAATTCACACTGTAAGGCAGGAATGAGGAGAGAGGAGGCGAACTATCCATAAGTATCTCCATGTGGCCAAGGAAGCAGAGGAAAAGCAAGAAGGAACAAGCAAAGAGCAAGAAAGAGTAAGAACTGGCGTCAAAGCACACTTTAGTGACTGGTTGCTGATCTGAGAGCAGCTATCAAACAGTGGAGGAAAGGCTGCAATGTCTCTGGTTGGTAATAAGGTGACAGTTGATCCAGGCACTGTTTGACTGTCTCTACCTCAGCACTAAGACAACAGCAGGACAATTTTGTATGTGTGTGTGTGTGTGTGTGTGTGTGTGTGTGTGGGCGTGTATGAGTATGTGTTTGTAACTCTCTGGCTATTTTCCGCCTGTCTGTGCATTTGTATGTGTGTTGCATTTGTGCGTGTGTGTGTTTGCGTATCAGTGCAGTGCACTTTTTCAATCCCACTGACCTGAAAAGCTCTGTTAATGCTGGATCCACAGGCACTGAGAGAGAGAGGGAGAGAGGGAGAGATTATGAAACAGGACTGACTTGTGAATGCTAAATCCACAGGCTCTTTGTATAACACATAAAAAAGGAACCTGCTGAATAGTTGATCATTGTGGCTTGTGATCTGCGTAGGTTTACCATGAAATAAATTACCAGTGAAACACTTTAAGGTCAGTACAATGTAGAAATTTTGTT
The DNA here is from genome assembly GCA_019142605.1 of Cephalopholis sonnerati. Taxonomy (NCBI): domain Eukaryota; kingdom Metazoa; phylum Chordata; class Actinopteri; order Perciformes; family Serranidae; genus Cephalopholis; species Cephalopholis sonnerati. The sequence continues at coordinate 12,386,099 of JAGQAX010000015.1, read as the reverse complement.
GTATCTCTGTGAGCAACTCAATTGAAAAACATAATGTTGATCATCTGAAAGATAAGAAATCTAACCTGCCTTGTGCATTTCTTTAATAGATCGGTTTTTAATTAGTGTATAACCTTTGTCTGATTATTGAACAGCTGCTTATATAGTAGTTGTGTACATGTTTTTCAGTGTTTATATTAAAGATGTATGGTATAAGATGGGAGGATTGACTGTCCATACTGTGCTCATTGTTTTTTGTGTTTTATAAAAAAAAACATGACATTATTAATATATGAATTTCGTATTCATTTTCTGAGTATTCGAAAACAGAGAACAGATTAAAAATAAATAATGCAAACTGCGGGTAAAATCCAATTGAATAAATTTAAAGAAAAGGATTTGCAGTGGAAATATCTTGTAGCTTTTGTTATTAATATTATTATTATGCCGATGTATTTTGTTTGTATTTTTTAACAATCTGTTCCAGTGTTTTTTTTCCCACATTTGTTCTGTACAATATGTTACATGATCTTGTGCTACTGTTATGTTTTGGTGTGCTGAAGACAATTTTCCCACTCATGGTGGACACTTGTTCATGTGTGAAGTTATTTTAAAATGAACTACCATACATAAGTAGTCTTTTGTATACATAATAACAAGTTGTTTTTGAGGTCTAACACTGGAGACTGAGTAGACATGTGTACAGTAAACCTAACTGGCCTGCTTGGGATAAAGCTAACAAACAATAAGACACACACATAATGGCAGTGGTGAAATACTGTATGAGCGTCGCCAAAGATAAATACTGTGATTTTGTTTTTAGGAGTTTAAAAACATTTAGGCTACAAAATAGGCCTTGTCTGAAGTCACTTCCTATTGCCTGTATAGTGCACTATATTTACGGTCCACCATTTTATTTGAGTGTCTGAATGCTGAGTGTGAAATGTATCCACTTTATAGTGTCCTACAAAATAGAGCCTTTCCAGAGCGGACATTTGACTTTTCAAAGCAAGTTAAGTCAAAGTATCTGCTGTGAGAAGGCTCTATTCTCACCATAAAACAAAAAAAATATTAAAAAATATTATTCTTTGTGCACTACTTTCTGTTAGCAATCCCACAATGCAATGTCTTGTATTTTATAGGTGTGGTGTGTCAGTGATGACGTAAAATGATGATGATTCATGAGAGTCGGATATGAAATTTTGCTGCTAAATTACTTAGTCTTCTAAAATAAAAGGAGTGAATGATGGAGTGATTTCAGACACAGCCCTAAAGATGATTTCAGTGCCAGTCCTTCACTCACACATTTGTTCTCTCTTTGGCCGACAAGCGGAGGACACTTAACTCAATCAAACAAAGGCCTTGTGGTCATAGCCTTCACTACACAGTGCTTGATCCACCTGTTCTAAGAACAATGGTCACCACCTTTTTCTTTGTTCGGTCAAAGATGTTAGAAACTTTGTAAAGTTAAAGGAAATAAAATATGTATCAAAAGGGTCATCTGATTAAAACATGGTCACTTCCTTTTAGATACTTTAAACCTGTGAGAGTGGACAGGAGGGCTGGTAGGGTGTAAGATTAGGGCTGGTGAGCATTTTTAGGGTTTTTTAGTTTTTATGTGACCAAGTACGGTGCAAGAACATAACGACCATGCATTAGGGGGGTAATGGTATACAGAGGTCACGGTCCGGTTCAAACCGCGGTTTAGGAGTCATAGCTCGGTGGTAAAGTGGAAAAACCCAAATGCATAAGGATATGTTTCTTTTTATATATTCTGAATGGACAGTGGTGCAAGTGTCAAATAAAGAAAAATCCTAACATTCTGCCCACTAGCAACTTTGGTAAACTGTTTTAATTATAAAAATAAGGAACATTTCAAACATAAGCTATAAAACTGAAATGCTTCTCTTATGCCATGAAATTGAAAATGCAAAACACGTGGAATGCTGTAATAAGAAGAAAACCTTGTACATTAGGAGGACTCTTTCATTTAGTTCCAACATGGCTATATTTAAAACATTCAGAGCACTCAAACATTTACTATCCCAGTGACTGGCACATCCGGGGCATGCCACTGAATTTGTATTGGCATGTTCGATGTGTTTCCATTCACATTCCCTACAAGGGTGCAGCAACACTGAAACACCGTCCTTGTCTTATACACAACTGTCTCTTTGTTGCTGTTGTAGCTGACCTGGAACCTGCTTCCAGCTCTGGCGTTTCATTTGCACTCACCATAGTGTGACTGACTCCAATGCCAATCTAATTGTTGTGTAAACCCAAGCGTATGCTTCTAATGCCGTACAGCTGAAAGTTTCCAGGCTGAACTTGCGCTGCTGAACTTCTGTTCCACATAACTTGCCTCAGTTTACATACCTATGTATAGCTGTGTGCACCAGACTGTGACCCCTGTACCGTGATGGTTCGGTATGAATACCAATCAAATGCCTCCAAAAGTCAGAAGAAAGCTAATGTTCTTCAATGTTCAACTGACTCCAAAACACAGTGGCTGGTGACTGAAATCCTCAAGCTTCATGCTGGTTGTGGACATGGCTTGTGAACACATGCTGAAGGTTTTCGCAAATCTGTGTCTTCTCATCTTGCAGGGTGGATTACTCACAGGTCTACTACCCAGGTTAAATGCCCTCTGTTGAAATTGCAGCCTCACTGATGCACATGTTAAATAAATTCACTGTAATCAAATCTTGTTAACACCTGTTTAGGAAGAATTTTTTAAAGTAATAAAATGAGAAAAAGAGTGTCACCAGTTTATCAGCTAAAACTGGGAGCTACCTGTTCTTTTCTTTAAAAAGTTCCATCATTTGTTTTCACTTTGTTCTATGTATCGTTTTGTAGGATTAGATGTCACTGTGGTAGATATTTCATTTTGAACAAAGCTCTTAAAATGTGGACTTTGTGATTCTGTTTCTGCGAGATATATAAAAACAGCGTCAGAGGAAGACAGAGAGCAGTGAGAAGAGGCAACTCAACTGTGACAGTCTGGGATTTGTGCAGTGGTGTGTGTACACTATATGTGCGCGCTTGTGTCTGTGCATGCGTGTGTTTGTGTTGGGGGAGTGAAGGTCACCCTGAATGGCAATGCCGCTGTGTGTATGTGTGTGTACGTGCAGATACCTTTGGAGCGTGTTCGATGGCGCTTATCGTCTGCATCCACCTCCATCTGCAGAGAAGGCACAAACAAGCTGTTAAACACACAACAGACAGCACTGCAAAATTATCTTAATTTGGATACATGTTCCTTCTCGTTCAGAGTACTTTTTTTTCCCACTTGTCAAACATGCAATTCACACCTGATGTTTGAAACACTTAAACGTAACATTTCATGTGCTGTACTGTAGAGGCAGACTGGCTGACTGTTCCTGTTATCTTAAATTATCTCTGAGTATATGAGACCTACTGTAAAACTCTCTAGACCTATACATCTGTCCTGCTGAATTTATATGAACGTATCTCTTCAATCAAAAATCAGTACTGAGTATATCAGTGGTTATGATATCAAAAGTGTCCTCAGTATTTCAGGAAGTTATGCGAAGACTCATATCTGGTCAAGACAGATTAGTCTGTCAATGAGGGTTAGAGATCTCCTTTCCAGGGGCATCATAGTGGAGGGAAAGTGGGCCCCAATGGGAGCGTGGCCCCAAAAGAGCCTGGAAAGTTGGATTTCATTTGCAGTATTTTAATTCTAAGTATTTAGTGGCATGACTAAATTCAAATTGGCTAGATAAAACAATTAAAAGGCTGAACTTTGCATTTAAAAATACTGGAACGTACAATTTCATGTCTTTCCCCGACAAAGGAAAATTAGGGTAAACGCAAACTGACTTTGTAAAAAAAAAAAAAAAAAAAAAAAAAAAAAAAAAAAAAAAAAAAATTTAAAAGGTGCATGATTGAGACATGAATCAAGAGAGGTAAGGTGGGGGCCCAAGACTACTTATGCATAGAGCCCAGAATTTGGTGCTACATCCAAAAAAACATTTGAGGAAACGTTTTATGAACAACCACATATTCCATTTTTACAATGAATATAAGTTTGCATTTTGCAAGTATTCATTCATCAGCTTCTCCATCCATCAGTCCACCTTTCCATCTGTCAAACCATTCATGTCCATGAATGTGCGACTATCTATCAGTGGCTTTACAGATGGACTGCAGACATAACAGCATCCAACATTTACTGCATGGTTTCCATTTATGCCATCTCCTCCTCAGTAGGCCTTTCAAGCTATTCATATGCCAGAGTAAGCATTATCCTCCCCTCCACCTCTCTTTCATGTGTGCCAGACCAACATATCCCTCTTAAAGGTAGGCCTATATCTCCTTACCAACACATCATAAATTGTTGAGAAGCCTGAACGTCGCTCTGTTATTTCCAGATGTCCTAAATATTCATGCTCGCTGGGTTTGGACTATGACGGGGGCTGTGGACCTGTTTGGATGTCTCTTTTTATTAAACATGATTTATTAACACCATACTTACTGTACTGTAGAGCCCCTCAGCCCTAATGGTGTGTTTCTTTATGAATGCCCATAAATGTTTCAGCAGGAGAAAAATAAAATGATGAAAGGCAAGGATACCTTGTAAATCTTATTAGCGTAGCAGGGAGGGAAAGACCCAGAGTATTTTGGGGAGGGTGACCTAAACTATCTCTCCCTATAATATATATATATATATATATGCATATATAGTGCATAAAGCATAACTGTGGTTACCATGGCAATGGAAAAGAAATCTTCCTCGAGGAAAAAAAGGAAGGAAAAAGGGAAATAACTACTTATCAATCCATTTTTCTCCTCTCCCCTTTCAGGCAGTCATTCAGACAGAGACTGAGCACAGAGCACTGTGAGTGTGTACGTATGTGAGTGTATAACCTTGAATGTTTCTGAAGTAGTCATGTGAGCAAAGTGGACTTAGTCCCCTCTCACTGAGCATCTCTCGTCGGTCTAATCACTATTCTGTTTTATCAAAGCTTCTCTGGAACAATCCGCAGTACAAGCGTAAGTGATAGCATCCCTTTAACACGTGCAGTCATCTTTAACAGGGATGAGAACATTATGTTGCATACACAGATTTTTCTCACAGCACATGGCACATCTTTTACAGCTTAACAATCAGGTGTGGACATTATAGCACCAGCCTTAAATGTCTGTGTTCCCTGATGCAGTAGCTAATTCTTTACACAAGAGCTCACTTGTGCCACACATTTAGAAAGACACACAGTATCTATGGAACAATTGATTCAATGTCCAATTCATTTTAAATCTAAGCTTTAACATATTTTCTATATTGTAGTTACTGTGTACTCATTGCTGCTGTTTCTGTACTGAAATACCAAGAGATCACTTGTCAATCAATGTGGGTGGTAATGTTTTTTTTTTTTTCATGAATTTTAAAGTTTGAGTGTCTGTAGGTGGCGCTCTTTTCTTTCTCTATTTAGCCATGGGAGGTATTGTTCCTCCCACATTTTCTCTAAACAAATGTCTTTTCCTGCTGTTAAAACTTTTCCAACAGCAGCAGCAGCATTTGTATTACACTAATTGGTTAGAAATAACCATTTGTTTATGTGAAAACACTACTGATGATTACATTAAATACATATATTAAAAAATCTCTTTGAAGAACTTTCTTGAACCGACTACTGCGAGCTGTCTGGTCTGAAAATGTAATGAATGAAATATTGAAAGGCAGGGAAATGGTCTCAACCTGCTTGCAGAATGTTAAAAGAAACATATCACGTGTGGACGAAGATTTGAATGCATGTTTAGGTGAAGCACACACAGACATACACACACACACACACACAAATATAAAAGCATCCTAACAGAGCCTATCTGAAGCTGTCAGACTCTCTCTGAGGGGCCCTGGTTTTAAGCGAGGCCTGCATCAGCACTGAACACGGCATCTACATCAACTGAATCCAGCAGCAGAATAAAACAACAAAAACGGCGGCAGCAGCAGCAGCAGTGTAAGTCTTGTCGCCTCCGCTTCCTTCCCTCAAGGCTCCTTGTGAGCGTTGGACCCAGGAAGCATGCACGCCTCTGCAGCTCACCATATGTTGGAGAGCCCTTCATATTCTGTCTGGCTTTTTTTCCTCTCTCTTAGCACCCCATGGGAAAATGTCATGGCTGTAATGAAGGTTAGCCTGCTTATTGAGGATTAGGAAGAGGCCCACTCCTTCTCTGTCTGCGTCTCAATTAGACCCTGGATCAATGGCATTATAGGCCCAGATGAATAACCACAGAGTCACGTTGATCCAAGCGCCAAAGTTTAGACTGGCTAGTTAAACATAATGAAGCAAAGTCCAAAGGAAATACTGCATACTCTTGTATTTCTACACAACCGGCAATTTATATTATTTCAACAAGACTTCAAATTAGTTGTGCTTTAAAATTCATAGTGTTGCTGTCCAGTGAAAACCATGTACCTCCAAACTTATTTTAAAATTTTCAGATATTGCTCCTTTTTTGGGTTGAGAAAAATCTCTTACTTCATAAGCTAAATAAACAATTTAAGAACCTACTGGATTATCTAAAAAACGCACTGTCAAAAAGATGAAAACAGAGTTGTTTTCCCACCACTGGACAATGAAAGTGCTTTAATGCCATATATGTACAGTTTCCTAACGACTAATTTTAAACAGAAGTTTAAACATGGAGTAGCCAACTAGTCTAAAAATAAGAAAACATCCAAAAAGACTCAAAATTAAGCACAATTAAACTGATATATGGTTAACATTGTCAGAAAAAGTTATTCCGTGTGACAGCCATTTAAAACTGTTCATCACATTTTTCAAAAGCAAAATCATATTTTAAATGCTGCTGAAATGTGTGACACCTTGCACCCTGCATTATGACCATTGCACATTATCCGTCATGGCAACATGACAGCTACTCACTAAATGAAACCAAAAATACTGCCAAATCAAGCAGAGATATGATCTTTGTCTCACTTTCCACCTCGGTACTCATGGGGTGGGGTGTTTTGATTTTTTTTTTTTTTCTTTTAATTTGGTGTTGTCAATGTTACTAGCCCACTGGTACTCATTTTATATAAAGCAAAACTTGATGAGGAAGACATGACCTTTCTGTGCAAATTATGTCAGTATGTAGTTTAAATGTGTACATCAATAAAATAAAAATCTTAATATTAAGTTCAACTGACTGATATTTCTAGTGGCAACCAGTGATGGTAGCAAAGTTTAATAGACTAGTCGTCTAATTGCGCACATCCCTAAAGTTTAATAATTTGTAATGATTTCTTTTTTTACTTTTATTTTTTCATTATTGAACATTTACAGCATTTATTTAACAGCATTTTACAGTATTTATTTACAGCATTTAAACACTTTAATTTACACTATAACAGAAATTATTAGCAACAATTATTAGTTTGATCCATAACTTAAATTACAGTAAAATAACAACTAAAATAAAATAAAATAATAATTCTAGGAAATGTATATCTAATACCAGAAAGCAATTTTTCATTCTTGTACAAACTTAATGTTGGGAGTACTCAAGCAAGATGGAGGTATTTAACTTGTGTTGGAGTAATTCACCATTTCATTTCACACATGACCTCCACTGGGACTCAGTTGGTATATTCAAAACCAAGCACAAGCCAGCAGGTAATTAGCTAAAAAATCCTGTTGTACTTCATACTCCTATTTACCATTCATTGCCTCCAAATGTGTACGACAAAAGTTCTTTCCATGTTTTGTAATTTGCATCCATGAATTTTAATCCATGGTGCATATTATGCATCATATATTGTGTAAGGATTTTATTCACATTCAACACATACAAGGGGTCTGGGATGAGATGGCTGCATGAAGTGAAGGCTGCATCCCATTTCAAATGCAAGCTATGAAAGCGAGTGTTTAATTCAGCACAAATATGAATCCTCATAGAAGATTGGCATCCTTTGAAAATACATGCATGTTTGTGAATGTGATGTGGAATGCAGCTAAACATTTTATGCAGCAAACATATTGGAAAAAGCAGCTGTCCAAATGCCAACTGTGTTTGTGTTGGTATTGATTGTACAGTCTGCATCAAAACGAAAACAATATGTAAATCTCTTCCTTGGAAATTAAAGTGGCTGTGCCTATTATTAGGTGTCTTCATCATTACATAGGACACAGGAATGCCGTCAGACACAGACAAATTGCGTACACAAACAAGAAGAAGGTTCTTGCTGTTTGATAAAGAAGTGGGATATTGCTGGGAATTACACATGATAAGAAATGCAGCGATTATTGTAATATGCACTGAGACACAGAACAAGCATTTTCTATGTGTGTGTGTGTGTGTGTGTTTATCATTTTAGTGGTGGTGGTGGTGGTGGGGGGGGCTGCTCAGACATCTGTCACAACAATTCACATCGTTATCAGTTTCCCTTTGTTTTCACCTTGAAGTTTTGGGAGAATGCGTTTCAGGCATATGGCGCCCAACCCACCCTCTGCCTCACACACAAGCACACAAATGCACACACGCACACCCCTACCCTCACATTGGTATTCTGTACAGTGTGGCGGTAGGGAGCCACCAAAACTGCGCTGGCACTATCAAATTTCATTGCAAATAGGTATTTACGCCATGCATCATCTAGTGACAGTAAACATGTGTGCCAAACCGATGCTAAGTGCATCTGAATTAGTGTGAAGGGCTGTGGAGATAGCATCTGAGTGGGCGCTGACAGTCAGAGTGAGAAAGAGAGCGAGGGTGATGGAGACAGAAAGAGAGACTAAAATCTGGGGAGTGATTCCTAACTAGTATGGAAAATGGCTTTGGTGGGTGATGGCAGCAGTGCACGGTTCTAAAATGGTTAGAGTGTGAAAAAGCTGTGATCAGAATACAATAGGACAATTTATCAGCTGGTCCAGTGACGACAGAGAGCTGTTACAGTACAGGATGTGAAGGGTCTGAGACTGTTGCTTACATGATTGCCATATAGCCTGAGTGGATCATGTTGGATACTTTTTCCTTTTGTAAAATTTTGATTCTATTGAGCTTGATTGCCTTTTATCTAAAACAGTCTATCTTCGAAAACTTCATTGTTACTGCATTCACGGGGGAGGACGAATAAATTACACTGCTATTGGAAGTAAGATGTTTTGTCAGGAGTCTTGAGAGACAGGTTTGTATATGCTTATGTTAGAACATGTTTTTCTAAAATTCAATAGGTCAATAAAGGGGTCAGTAGAAAAAACATCATATCATCATATCATATTTTACACATTAAAACACATTGATTTCATATTACCAAACATGCAGGTCATGGAAAGTTTTCATCTGGCCCTCTACCAGCAATTAACAACAAAGCTACAGGAGACCTTCATTAACAAGGGTTCCCCTGTCATTTCAACAATGCACTTTTTGCATTTTATTCTTTCCAATTCAGATTCCTCTTGTTTGTTTGTACAATGGTCATTCAAACTTGGAAATAAAAAAGTAACTGAATGCAAGAGTAAGTACAGACAAGGCCACTACAATTAAAAAAAGGAAATTCAATTAAAAATAAATGAACATTGGTGATGCAGTCATGCACCGAGAATTAAAGGGAAATGTAACTAATATATTTTTGATGAGGTATTGCTTAAGTGACTGTCTCTGACTAATGGTATAAAATATATGAAATACTAATGTTATACTCCGTTAACGTTATACTCCAGTGTCTCTGTCAGACAAATGCATCTTTACAGGTTCATTATAACACAAACCTAAAGGACAGAAATGCTTTCTGTTTGTTTTCTCTCCATTTTTTGATGGATGGATGGATGTAGCTGGGTGTTAGCTTTGTCAAGTGTTAGCTTTAGTCCCTCTCTACACAAATAAAGATGTTTTTGAAAACGGTTATTTTCCTCTAAGTTTTGGCCTCTTGTCATACAGTTTTGCTTGAGTAAAACTAAGATTTTTGAAAATGCCTCCTACTTAAACGTACAGATTTTTCAAAACTCTGGTTACTTTGTATTCTTAAGTAGATGTAAAACGGAGTGTTTGGGAAATGATGACCTCATCTCCTCAATTCACACATGCCCATTGTTGCACTGTGTAATACCCATGCATCAGAAACAAAGACAACAATGGCTGACTACTGGTTTATTTATGTTTTGTTAGCATTGCTTGACTACTGTACTCTGAAACTAAGTCTTTCTGCAGCACTTCATGGATAACCGGAGCTGTCTGCTGCACCCAGGTCCAGTCACATCAAAAGATGGAGGGACTATTTCGAGAGTGGGGTTGTTGTCAGTGAAGAGTGGAGGGAATAAATTCATATGTCCAGAGCAGAACTCGTATCTTTGAGTGAGCTCCTTCATTGGTGATAAGATCTCAACAAGGTGCTATAAAAAAAAAAAAAAACGCAGCCTCTATGGTCAGCATTTGGAGTCACATTTGTGTTCTAATGTGGACAAAGATATTTTGTGAAATGAAGGTCAAGTGGACAGAATTTTTCTTCTGAATTTAAATAAGTATCTATATATGTGTAAAAAGGGCATTAACATAGACATTAACTTTATCAAGCATTAGCTTTAAAATAGCTTTATCAGGGGCCTGGCTGCTTCACTGATCCATCACAGAACAGAGAGAAAAGATGGAACGTGTTACGTTTGTTTTTATATAAAGCTATGATGTTAATCAAGCGTTTGTTCATCAAAACGGACACATATCTGCCAAAGGTGGCAGATTTAGTTAACACTAATAAACTGAATTACCTGATGTCGGGGAGCCACTGGAGTATAATAGACCATTATGGAGTTTTTGTTATATTTAATGCCATTGGTCAGAGACAGTGTGAAGTAAATCCTTTATTTTTTCACAACAGAAACTTGCTCCAGAGACAAAATACACAGCATCACCTCCTGTTATTCATCATCTCAGCTACACAAGGTGCAGCATTGGCTGGCTTACTGAACCCACTTTGGGTGACGCTGCCACAGTGTGTGCCTTTCATCATAACATAGACCCAACTAAACAACGCTAAAAGTAATTGTAAACTGTTTTCAACATGGATTTTAATTGATTTAAATGATTAGTTATCGCAGCTTAGAAGCTTTTTTTCTGTTTATATTTGAAACATTTATAAAATATAATGGAAAATGTGGCAATTAAAACTAATAAAATGTAGATATTTCACACATTGGAAGCAGTTTGCACATTTGAACAGTGTGAAGTGGACAACAGTATGTGCATCACTACCTGAAAGGGTTTGGGGTTGAGACAGCTCTTTGGTCCAGACCTCTGCTTCCACCGTGACCTACTGACGTTCAGCTGGAGAGGAACGGCTCACCACGTCTCCTCCAAACTCATTTTCTACACAGAGGGAAGAAGAAGAAGACGGCGCATCATTAAAATCATTTCCAAAACAATCACATTCACATACAGCCATGACAGGATCTGAAATTTCCTCTTCTCCTTTGACTCTGGGCTCATGAATAGTCATATAGCATCAGCTATGCGGCACACGCCAAGCGAACGTTGATTTCCGCCATAACGACGGCCGCTTGTCGTGTGCGATAGGCTTGGCAACATGGGGTAATTAGCTAGATCTATCATCTTCTGCAGGAAGTGGGGACAAATATAGCTAATGATCCGTGCCTGCCTCCATGATTTCTCTCCTCAGCTCTCCATCCTTTGCTGAGTTAGTGGAGTAGAGGAGAGGGGAGGGAGAGAGGTGGAAGATGGGAGAGGAGTGAGTGAAGGGGCTGATGTCCTACTCTGTCAAAAAAAAAGGTAAAATAACCTTTGACAAAGAAAATGATGAAGACAGAAAGGAAAGAGATGGAGGGGTGAATGAACATATGCACTCAAACACTGCCTGCGTACTCTGCCTGTCTTTGTGTCTTTCCATCCGGTGCAGCTAATTGAGAGAACGTATGGGAAAGAACAGATGAGGTGTTGATGGTGTATAGGGACCATCACAAAGAATGAAGGCCCCCATAGGGAGCCTACCAGACGGCCCATAACATGTACACAGACACACACACACACACACACACACACACACACACACACACACACACACACACACATACACACACACAGCTATTCCCAACCTATTTCAAAGCAGCTTAAATCAAAACAATAGCTGGTCCCTCAGGACAAACACAACCATAGGCATACAGCGAGTACCCAGAGTGCCTGTTGTGCGTTATGTAAAAGGAGCGGTGGTGGTTGTGCATAAGCGAACTTTACTTTGAACCAGCAGGGGGTCTTTTTTACCCTTCATCACACATGCACACACACACCTCTGTTTTTTCACCTTTTTATGTCCACTTTCTTTGTAGTGTGAATCTTAAGCATGGCCAAGCTGGAAACAGTGTGAGTGAGTTGTAAGGGGATAGTGCAAACAATGGGCCACTCAAACTATATTTTCATTTTACAACTATGTCTTTCATGTCATTAACAATGGTGCCAAAAAGTGGTTTGACTTTGATTATAGCCACTGGTGCACCCCGAAAACACTTTCATTCAGAAAAAAGGGCACCAAAAATGTTTTTACTCCACCATTTGGTGCGCTTGTCCTTCTTTATTCGCACTTTAGCCACAAATTTTATATGGTCATAGGGACATTTGAGCAGCTTCTCAATAGGCCTGGAAACATTTTTTCTCTTTATCATATTTCAACATCTTTGGTGACTTCTTTTCTTTTTCATTATTATTATTAAATCAAAAAATATTAATATAAAATAGAAAATCCCATATTTAGAGGAGGGTTCCGTGTGTCTTGTAGTCAGTCAGTAGTGATACATTTTGGTATCACATTTGAGTCTCTAGGAGACATTACATATTAGATTAAAACTGACAGTATTTTCTATTAAAATATTTATTTAAAATAACTGCGCTACACATTAACAATAAAAATAAGTCTACTACATGAGACAAATTCAGCAAAATTTTTTAACCATAATATTCACTAATATTGGCAAGTCACCATGAAGGTGTTGAACAAACATTGGCTTTGTCTTATCTAAACAGTAACACATTGATGATCCTCAAGTCAGCCCTCTGCAGTTAAACGGAGGGCTGGGAGGTGAACTCGCTTCCTCCTACTGTCAACCTCGGGTGAAAATAAGTAAGGACACACCAGTGGGTCCGGAGAGAATGTCAGTCAACTTTAAACTAACTTCACCACGGTGTGGCGGCCGCAGTTGGCATAACCACAGTGTTTAACAGTGCTGCTTTGCTTTGTCTCTCTGTGCACTGTCAATGTCTTCTTTTCACATCGGGACATTATCAAATATAAATTTGTCTTTCACTTTGTGATTAATGTCTATAAAATGGACTTGTGGCATCAGATCGTGTGAGGAGTGTCAATTCTCACAGTGTCAGTGTGAGAAGTCTTTGGGTGTTTTGCAGTTTGCAGCTGTACCAGCTTAGGTGCACCAATGCATGTACAGCTGAGAATCACGTGCACAGCTCAAACTTTATGTGCACCACCGTGCATATGCAGGTAGTATTTTGAGCCCCAGCTAGCACACTGTGTATGTAAAAATATTTGAGAGAATAGTGGCTCTGGTGGTAAAGTGAACACTCCTGTGACTTCTCCAATGTAGGGTGAATGATTTCTGGCACATTTGTCATATAATTCTAACTGCTTTCACCCCATGGCATGACACACACATACACGCACACACACTCATCCATTGCCCATTGGTCATTATAATCAGGGTGTAAGTGATGGGTCTGTCCTCTGATGAAGGTCTTCATGTGGAGGCTGATGACAAATCACAGCTCTCTGACTCTTCATCAGGACACAGCCTACATTCCCCCCATATGTGTGTGTGTGTGTGTGTGTGTGTGTGTGTGTGTGTGTGTGTGTGTGTGTGTGTGTGTGTTGGGGGAAAAAATGGGGAGGACAAGCAAGAGAGACAAAAAGACAAACGGAAAATAACTACAAGAAAGAGCCAAACTGGGCAACAGAACAAGATACTGCACTATTCAACAACACTGCATACTTTGGTAGTATTTAGTGTGGCTGTATTTAATGTGTGTTTGTGTATGGTATTCCAGCCATTGAGCTGAGGTGCTAGGCCGTTCATTTCAGCACCAAGGACAGTGACAGACAGCACAGTAAGGGAAGAATGAACTTTCAACTGCAATGGTAGCACACTCACAGGAAGGCAAACATACACACAATCTCAAGTTTTATACAATCACACATGTACACAGCCATTTATAGATGCACATGTACTCAAGCTATTCTTATTCTTCTCCTTAGTTACAAAGGCATATAAAGGAATATATACCAAGGACTGGTAGAAGTTCTTTTCAGCCGAGAATCCTACAAGTGTGTGTGTGAGTGTGAGTGTGTGTGTGTATGTGTGTGATTTTCTCTTAGTCTTTTCCTTGGAGAATGATAGGGGACCATGCCTGCCCTTTACTGGGCTCCTATATCTATCAAAGCCAGGATACACACTGTAAATAGCCTGGCACAAACACACACACACACAAGTGTAATGAAAACCCTATTGTATTGGTTACGTACACTGCAGTATGGAAAGTGGGCTATGATGTCCGCTGTGACATTTTCTATGACACATACTGTACATGACAGGCATTTCACGCACACACACACGGAACACAAAATCACACCCGTCTTACAAAGAAACACACATATGGCACATGAGGACAAAGGGCACACACAAATAAGCGCATATTACAAGAGAGACACATGCTTTATTCATGTGATGTGTATGCACACACACACACATACACACACAGCAATCTCTTTCTCCCAGGCTCTGAGAGTGACTGGGGCTGCCTGACCTACATTCTAGCAGATATGTGTACAGGCAGAGAGGAGATGAAATCTCACTCTCTATTGCTCTCCCTCTCTCTGTTCCATATCCTGTGTTCTTTTCAGTGCCTGTCCATTGCCTCTTGGACACACACACACACACACATACATATGCACACACATACACACAGTTCAGGTGAAGTAGCGAGTATGATTTCTTAGCCTGAATGCCCTCATGCTGCTGCTGAAACTAGCATTGTCAGAGTACAGCTACATGTGTTTGATGGATGTCAGACTAAGGTGAGAAAAGGATCGCTGTCTTTCCTTTGCTGAATACAGTATGGAAGATCCTCAAACCACCTCGTGCTCTTCATGTATGTAAAGAAAATATTTACATCCCTCAAAATACTGCAAAACAAGCAAGTGGTCCGAAGGCCAGCCTCTCAGGGAAACAAATGGTGAGGTGAGAGGAGGGGCGTGATGGAAGTCGAGAACAAGATAACTTGATGAGGAGAACAAAAATTAATGTCCGCTTGTGTACATGTGTGTTTATTGGGTGATGGTCTGTGTGTTAGCTGGTCTGATTAGCCAGAGAGCAGGAGATGGGATTGGTCTGATAATAAAGCCCGCTGGCAGCTTTATCTATTCCTCCTCACACTGTTCTGTGGAAATCAATGCTTCCACTGGACTGGACTGCAAACACAGACTAAGGTAACAGATAAGAAACAGTACACATTATCATTTCTAACTTCAAGGGATCATTTGGACCCAAACCCCCTCTGTCTCCTAATGCACCAAGAGTGGTCTTCATTTGTCCAGGTGTGCAGAGAGCAGATCCATTTCCATGCTTCATGCCATATTTTGACTATTTTTTTGTTATTTTAGCTGGCAGTCTGTTCAGAAAGTCTGTCTAGGAGTCCCTCCATGCCCAGACAGCACAGAGGTTAGTAATTCAAAAGGGTTTCAGTTTATAAAAAAAGACCTGATCCACTATATCCCTGAACTAAACCACCCCAACCCTCTAAATCCCACTGAGGCATTACACTGACCACACTGTCAAAACAGTGATACAGCAGAAACCAGCGGAAGAAATCCCATGACCCTGCATCTAGACAACTTTAATATTGCAGGATTTTTCCCAACAAATCCTCTTGCGAGTAGAGAGAAAATACAACAGAAAGCATGTGAAACTCAATTTCCTAAAACTGTTTTTAACTATTAGGTGGTTTCATTATAGACATTTTTACATCAAAATCATTTTTCAAGTCATAATGGCATTTGTCCTAACGCCACTTTTCATGACAGTGGGTTGTCTGCAGTGCCCCTCAGTTTCTTGCCTAGACCCCAAGGTACTCTTGGCAGGGTCATATCCCTGCTAGCCAGCTAGCTCCTGTTGGCTATTTCCACCAGTGTGAAAATCTTTTTACTCCCCACAAAGTTGTGTCTCATTCTCCAAGCAACATCTTCAATAAGTCACATTGCTGCTAGGAGACTCAATTAACCACATACTGTAGTTTCTGCTGCTTACACTGGCTCTTCAGTTTGATGTGAATCACAAGCCAACCTGTCTTAGATGGGTGGCATATAGCTCTGCTAAACTACATGCAAGCAGAGGTTATTTTTTGTGCCTCTGCACCGCGTCTATTTACAGTAGCATCTAGTTTGTTGATAGAGTTTACTTTGACATTGTTGTTGCCCTTGCAAACAAGAGCTATTGTAGCTGGCAAAATGTGGTGGCAGTTGTTAAGCCCTGCTAAAAGAGTCTCGAGGCATTTAGTCGGCTGAAAATTGAAGGGGTTTTCAACTCTACTGTCATGGAAAGTGGGCGCTATGAAATAAAAGAGTCACTGGGAAGAATGCCAATGTGACATGAAACCAGATTCTGGAAAGAAGACATTTCAAAATGAAAATGAAGGGAAAAAAACAATAATGAAAAAAACGCATGTTCAGTTTTAATTATATATTAAAATAATTCACTTATTTATCACTTATTCACTTTTTATGTTCATTCTCTGTCTATCATCATGCAAAGCTCTCAGTGCATGTAATTTTCTCTGAAGCCCTTTTAGCTGCATTTCTTGTATAAAAGGTGCTTTACAAATCAAGTTTATTTCTGTTATTATTAGTGGGTCATTTATGTATTTCACTGTATGTATTCGTGACTTTTCATTTCTTAATATCTTGTTTATGCATCCAACATTCAACACTTCTGAGTTTGATTGCGATTAGGTAGCTCCAAATTTTCAATGTCCATTGGTGACATTACTCTCCAAAATTAGACAGCTACGACCAGTATAAAAAATTAGCTCATTAAATAATCAGGGTGGTAAGCAAATGAATTAATTAATGAATTTATTTATTCATTAAGTGATAAAACTGACAACGCTTAGAGCTGGATGCTGAGTACTTTAGAAATTTTAAAGGATAAATGTTAGGCAATGACAGTTTCTTTTCAAAAATAAGATATGGTATTTATTTATTTCTGTAAATATCAAGAAACTCGGTGATTACATTAGAGCTGCTTTCGTTAAAAAAATGAAAAGCTGTCCTCAAGATGCAGCCACTGGAATGGACCTGCCTTCTTTCATTTTGTCACACTGCTAACTGTCATCCATCTATCCTTCTATCTTCTATACCTGTTTATCTTATTGAGGGTTGTGGGGCTGCAGGCAGCTCTCACTGGGTAGGTCAAGCCAGGATGCATAGGCAGACAAACACAGAGCTTACCACAGAGCAATCCATATTAAAGCAACACATATCACATTTAACTGCTGGATGCTTCTGTTACAACAGTTAAAAAAAATGAATCCACCTGCTGGTCTGAATGTCTCCTGCAAAATATGGAGACACTGAGGTTCAAGGGTGAGAGAAGCTGTCAGGTAGTGAAGTGGACTGGCTCTTTATGACTTTCCTGCTCCTATCAAAGAGGAAGAGTGAGCCAAGGTAAAAGCAGTTTTCTGACCCGCTTTTCTCTTCAAGGACATGAGAGATGGAACTGACCGTGTGCATGACCTGCTGGGCTTCAGTGTACTCACACACACACACACACACACACACACATACACACACAGATGACGCCTACTCAAGGAAGTAAAAATAAATACATACAATGCACACAGGAACACATTCAGTGCGTTCATTATTAGCTTGCCCCTCCCAATGAGACACACATACACACAAATAGCTAAAAGCACACCCCCCTCCACCCTTCTGCTTTCTCGAGGGAGGTGCCTCCTCCTCTGTAAGGGCAGAGAGTGGGGGGAAATAACATTGAGCGAACCACTGCCGCAATTACCCACAGTGGGGTAATCACCAGCACAATGCACTATGGGTTGGCTGCCTGGGAGAGAGAGTGAAATACTCAGGTGAGGAGAGAAGCCAGACAGCAATCAGCCCAGCAGGAAGAAGAAGAGAGAGACAGAGACAGACAGACAGAGAGAGAGAGGGAGAGAGGAGAGCAAAGGGCCATTCCTTTAATTTCCAAGGGAGAGCCAGGGCCTTAATTACTTGATGAGTCTCCTTCTCTCTCTGCTCTGTGGCTGTAAAAAGGTGTGTGTGTATGTGTGTGAGAGCGTGTATATGTGGCCCATTATCAGACTGGGAAGACTCCAATCACCTCTCAGCACAGATAGCGAGTGAAGGGAACAACATTGCAGAGAGGGAGAGAGAGAGAGTGAGGGGGAGCAAGATACAGAGAGAGAGAGAGAGAGAG
Organism: Cephalopholis sonnerati; assembly: GCA_019142605.1. Classification (NCBI taxonomy): domain Eukaryota; kingdom Metazoa; phylum Chordata; class Actinopteri; order Perciformes; family Serranidae; genus Cephalopholis; species Cephalopholis sonnerati. Next base: position 12,367,650 of record JAGQAX010000015.1, on the reverse strand, counting down.
GTGATTTACGCCTTTAGAGTGTTAACACCATCTCTCATCCCCAGCAGCTATAGAACACCAAGGTTGTGGAGTGAGACAGTCGAGACCTGAAATAGCCACAGGAAAACACCAAGCAGTATGGCACCTGCACCTATAGAAAACCACACTATTCATGCTACTGCTGTACATAATGCCATGAAGGAGTGTTTAAGATGCTGTCTGAGCTTGTAGTAGGGTGACCTGCAGCATGCCAGGCCTTAAAAGTGCAAGCATTTTTCTTGAGTGTGTGAATGGCAAGTAGAGAGTAAACGTGAAAAAACATTTAATGATTGAGCTGCGTGACTCTTGAGTTCTGTCACTCAATAAAGAATAAGAATCAGAATCACTTTAATTGGCCAAGTATGTGAAAACATACAAAAAATTTGTTTCGTTTTTTGTATGTAAATGTAAATTCGTTTTTTTTGTTTTTGTTTCTTTTGTTGCTTGTTTGTATTATCACTCTCATGTAGTTACACGGAAATAGATATACGATGTAACAAGCAGGACAAAGCAGGACAAATTAAGTAAGTAAAGAATATACAGCACTATTATTTACACAAGTGTGTGAGAAAAGGTGAATACATTTGAGCTGTCAAAACAATGGTGTTGATTTTTGCAATTAATTTGAAATATTTAGCATGCTACAAAAATTAACACAAACTAATGCAGCTGAATATTGTTCAGCTGTGGCAGCTGACCTATTTGATGTGTGCTGCTGAATCAAACCAACCTGGCTAAGGATGAATAAGGACAATGATGGAGTTTTAGGCTATAAGTTAAATTGCTCAACAGATGTTCAGGAAACACAACAGTAGTCTGCACAGTTTGCAAAGCCTTTTTTTCCAGAAATTATTTCTTGGCCTTTTTGTCGTTACTGCCAGAACAGATGAAGAGTGACAGACAAAAGGGAGAGAAGAGAGAGAGAATGACATGCATCAAAGTTCCCCAGGTTGGAATCAAACCCGGGCCGCTGGAGTAAAGACACAGCCTTAGCACTGGGGCACACACCCTAAAAAATAGACTATTGGGGCACCCCAACGCCAAATTTAATCACCACAGAAGTAATTCATCTTTGACATAACAGCCTAAAGGAAAACGCCCTACCAAAACTGCGGGCTTCGCAATCTAAAATACAGCAGTGTGTTTTTTGTGGGTGAATATTGAAACATGTAAATGAAAAGGAAATAAATTCTTTGGCTAAACACATAGCTAAAATATGTCGCCAAATTTACAGAGAAGAAGATAATGAACTAAAACAAATTATCTGAACCGCATTGGGAAACAACTCTTGTCTTACTCATAATTTACCCTTAAGAAGAACCATAGTGTTAAGAATACACACTCTGTAAGAAGGTGAGAGGGCATGCAGGATGAACATGCTTGAGCGAGCAAAGGACGTTGCTCTCACAGGGGATCATTTGAGTAATGACAAGTTCTTGGGCATCACAGCACACTTCACTGATGGTAGTGGATATAAGAAATATGCCTGTAAAGCTGACAGTTAATTCTGATGGCCTTGATGGTTTTATTGGAATTTTGTAGTTCACCGGTGTTCATCTGTGTTCACAGTTAAAATGATGCTATTAAACAATAGTATTTGAATTCAAGTGCTCGTCCTTTGTGTTGATTCTGCATTCATTTTGTGATTTTACATTTAATAAATGTTTTTAAAAAGTGATTAATAGCAATTAATCACAGCAAGTTGTGTAAGTATTTAAAAAAAAAAAATATATATATATATAAAGCATAAATGACCAAAAACAATTAAACATCTACAAGTCAAGTGTTCTGTAAGCTGTAAAATATACAAAAAGTGCAAAGGAATAAATATTGAATGTATATACATGTACTGTATAGATGTCTATATATTACATATACAGCATGTAGGATTTATATTCACAGTAACAGATGATATGTACACATTAAAAAATGTGCAAAAATTATAGTATATGATGGGAGCTGTGGATGTTTTGGTGTTGCAGGGTTACTGACAGCATGTGACTGATTTAACTGTTCAGAATGACGGCCAGTAAAGGTTCATGAACCAATGAAAACTACAACTGCCTAATGTAGCAAATATTTGATATGAGTTACGTTTCACAGAACCATTGGCTGCCTTTTGTTCTGTCTCTTGTTAAAACTATAAAACTTTAAGGTGGTAAGCTTCATTTTACCGAGCACTGACTGTCACTTTCATTGGTTAGAATGACCAAAGCTGTCATCTGCAGATTAAAATTGCTGTTAAGGTTAACTTTGTGACTGACCTCACAAAAGCCAAAATGTGCATTTGTTGGTGTCTGGTCAGTGTGCTTTCTGCAAGCCAGAAACTCCATAGATATTAGCCCCAGTTTATGCTCCTCATATCTTATTGGTACATTTGAGTCCCAGGGCTTTGCATCTGATTTTCTGAAAGATAACCTAATGATAAACCAAAATACTTTATTTGACAAGGGATTTAAATGACTTCAGGTTTCAGATTAACTCAGATTATTCCCCAATTATACTAGACTTTTGAGGCTGATAATGACACTTGAGCGTCAAAAGAAATCTGGTAATAATATTATGGCAGATAATAATTTTTGTACATAAACACATGCCATAAACATTTTTATTGGAATCCCTTATATTTGGCTATTAAACAGTTGTGACCACAGCAGAACATTTAACAGTTATAAAATAAAGTTATGTTATGGTGCCTTGTTATTTAACACCAACACATGCTGTTATTTGCCTCTAAGTCAGATATGAATGTAAATGTTATCAAACCCCTAACTTAGAAAAGCCCCAAAAGAATTAGCTGGCTCTATGATGTTTGAAGGCGGTGATCTGATCAGTTTTTGTGTTAGGTCCCAACAAGTACAACTTTTGTTTTAGTATTCTTCATTAATCTTGTCTCGTGTCTTGTGCATACTGGCTGTTTGATGTCAAGAATGTGATACACTCCTTAAGAAAATTAAACATTTACTGAGCCTGAGATTTTCGTCAATGCACCTAAAATGTTTACCCAAGAGGCACAAGTGTTCATAAATAATGGAAACCCTGAGGTCTAACAATTCATCAGACTGACCAATAATAAAATAACATCTACTCAGTCATCACTCATTGCTCCACTTGTCCTCAGAAATTTCGATATAAGCAGATCTGAATGTTTTGCTGGCAAATGATATTAGATCCTGGGCCTTTGGTTAGTGAACTGATACCCCTGCATGTGGCCGTCTGTCAATGAAGGCTGAATGCTTATTTACAGCCAAGGCATATACAATCTTTCCTCACTAAACAGACAAGGGGATCAATCCGGAGAGGCAGTTTGCAGTATCTATGCAGTAAAAAGGATGGCGAAGCGTCTTTGAAGGTTAGCTGTCTTTTAGCACATCAGATGAGAGTTTAACCCTAAGCTATGATAAACTATGCTGTGTTGAAGTGCTTTGCCCTGGCTAATGAAATAGCTCCTTTTGTGTTGCTGTGGATGACATTTTCCAACATTTAGTCCTCGTGGCATCGTCCTTCTCGTTATTCATATCAGATCTCCCTTATGAATTGGCAAGGACATCGCTGTGTGTGTACGTATACAGGATGTGTGTGTGTACAATGCCTGCATTTAACATTACTGATGGATGACTGGATGACAGTTTGTGTGCATGTGCAAGCATGCTTATAAGTGCACAGGCCAGTATACAGTGTACAAACACGTACTCAATTGCATTTGTGTGTGTGTGTGTGTGTGTGTGTGTGTGTGTGTGTGTGTGTGTGTGTGCCTGATTGCACCCAGGTCTCAATGCACTGATGAGCTCTATTGTTCTTGTCTCTATTTTTTTCTCTGGTTCTCGCCACAAAATCCCCCTCTTTCTCCCTCTATCTCTTTTTTCTCATTCCCTCTGTCTCTCTCTCTCTCTCTCACACACACACACACACACACACACACACACACTTCTTCCCTCTTTCCTTACTTCCCCTGCCCCACCACCCCCTGCTTGGCTGCCAGTGTCTACCCAGAATACCAATGATGCAGTCTGCAGATAGATAGATAGGGCTGTCTGTCACATGACCCTATATGTCCCGAGGCTTTACCCCGGGATGACAGCAGGCACACACACATACACACATGCACTCACACAAAGGTACCCCCAGCTTGGCATGCTGTATCTCAGCATAGGCACCGAAGCAGGAAGGCAAACACACACTCACTCACTCACACAGCACTGCAGACATTCACATTCAGAGATATACACACACTCAGGCAAGCTAATGGGCATACACACACTGAATCACCGCAGGCGAGCGAGCCAGAAAGAGAGATAGAGACAGAACACCCCGCCACTGTACACACATTCTGTCTCTCTCTCTCTTTCTCTCTCTCCGTAACACACACAGTCCTGCAGGCAAGATAGAAAAACACTGAATATCCCCCCAATTCCATCCATCTCAAACACAGACACACACACACACACACATACACACACACACACAAAACCACACACACACATGCACATCTTCCTGTGGGAAGGCACCCCACCCCTGTTTCTCACACAAACACATTCGTCACTGACAAGGCTCTACACAGTCACTGGGTATCCTGTGGCACCAAAAATAGCAGCCTAATAGAACGGAATAGAAAATGTCCCCTCACTCTCCACTCAAATAGGACCTATATTTCCAGTGTGGGAGTCAAAGGCGTTGGGCAACATGAGACAGAATTTGTTTCGATTTGAATGAATCACACGGTAATTCAAAATAGCTCCCCGAAAGCCGGAGACCATTTGCAGAGGTACACACACACAAACACCCCCAGACTGTGCCGTCTTCACTACCTACGGCCCTGTCTGAAATGCTCAGACAGCCAATTTAGAAGTCACTCCACATTAGAGCTGCAACCATGAGTTGTCAACTATTAAATTAATCGCCCACTAATTTCATAATCAATTAATCAGTTTGAGTAATTTTTTAAGAAAAAAAGTCTAAATTCTCTGGTTCCTGCATCTTTAATGTAACTATTTTTTGGTTTCTTTACTCTCTGTCAGTAAACTGAATATCTTTGGGTTGTGGACAAAACAAAACATTTGAGGATGTCATATTGGGCTTTGGGAAACACCGACTGGCATTTCTTACCATTTTCTGACATTTCACAGACCAAACAACTAATCCATTAATTGAGAAGTAATTGACAATGAAAATATTCATTAGTTGCAGCCCTACTCCACATATTTGAAGAGAAACAGAAAAGCTGCCCATGAAATTAGATTTACTTTCCGTGATTTGGTCATTGTTGTTATCGTTCAGTATCACTTTTGAGTCACACTTGATGGTGTTATTATTTGTCTCAGAAGCTTATATTCATTAGACTAAACGCTCGGCATCCCAAGCTGCTTCTCATTCAGTTGTGAACAACTGTTCATGCATCGACTTCATTTTTCCCCTATACCCACTGAGTCATTAATGGATTATATATTTTGGATTTCTTCAAAAACCCTAAAAACAAGTGACATCTAACTGTAGCCTGAGATCCATATGCTGTGTAGTCCAGCCTGTGGTCTTTGATGTTTTCCTTCTCTTTTAATTCCTATATCCCTCTATATTTTTGCACTATTTCCAACATGATACCTGATGCTTGAGAGTATAAAATTGCTTTCTGTAAAAACAATTGGCTAAAGTGATTTGAGTAAGGATGTGACTGGTAAAAGAATAAGCAAAGAAGTCTATAAATCTGACCAGATGTGTAATGTTATTAGTGACACTTGCACACTTCCCACTATGTCAAGTCAGAATGTTGGCTGTGAAAAAAGGTCTGAGGTCTGTGGAGCAATGGAGGCTCTTAACATGTTCTTTTGTCACAATGTGCCCTGTAGATGACTACCAGCAGCTAAATGAGTCTTTATGGGACACTTTAAAGGAATACTTCACCCCCCAAATAACCATCTGTGTATCAATTAATCACCCCGTGTTATGTTAAATTTCTGAGGAAAAAAAGTTTTTTTTAATTTGTTTTGTTTTGTTTTCCATGCCTCTGGTAAACAAAGAATCCAGAAACTGTGAACATTTTTTATCAATTCATAGGGGTCCACATTTGATAACAGCAAAACTATATCAAAACATCCATTTACAAACTGTCACACAACTCATGCAGTATAAGTTTCTTTTATCCAGATGATGATCAGGCCCTTTTTGACTAGGAACTGAACTAAAAGCGGAACTCATCTATGCTCTCTTCAAAGCCAGACTCCATTTACAAAAACAGTAACCAGTTTACCTCAGTGATCATGGGAGCTGCTGGTCTATCACTGCCTCAATTGATAGTTTGTGCTATCATGTAACTTTGACGAATTTGAACTGACTCTTTAAAACACCAAAGTCACACAATAACACAAACAAACCAATTGATCAAGGCAATGGTAGACCAGCAGCTCCTGTGTTCTGCACGTGAAATTTCAGGTTCCTGTCAGAGAGGGCTGTCTGTTTAGGAAGTATTCTCACACAGCTGGGTGAATGATACTTGAATTACACTGCACGAGTTGTGTATTGTGATGTTTTGATACAGTGTTTTTGTTGTTACACACAGACCCCTTTAACTTTAATTCATCAAGAATTAAGATTCTTCATTCCCTGGGGGCATGCAAGAAAAAACAAGGTTTCTTCACAAATTTAACGTAACACAGGGTGAATAATTGATATACAAAGGGTCATTCAGGGGGTGAAGAATTCCTTTCAACAATCATATCATAAACATTTCAAAGACTACACAGATACACAGTTTGACACTCCTCTAACCAAAGTGTCCCACAGTAATGTGTACACGAATGTGTAGCAACAATCAAATCCCTACCTCCAAGAGAAAACCTTTAAAGCCAAGTGGAATAAAGGGTTTAAAATGTCTGCACATTATCAGAGACCTATAAAACGCCAGCTACATGGCACCTGTTTGGCTATTGCAGAGCTGATATCTTGACTCAGTGGATGAATAAGTGAGCACAGCACCTATTACAGCAGCATTTATTTGGACACAACAGCTTACACACTCGTCTTTATCCCATTATAAAAGAATATAGTGATTGAACCATGCCTAGTGTCACTGAAAAACATATACCAAATCCTCAGAAAAGAAACAGGTGCTTAATGTGGCACTTGTAAATGAATTTGATTCCGAGATCTTGCCAGAGTCGTACCAGCGACAGCGAGTCATAAGCTCGTTTCAATAATTATCAGCTTGGCACTCAGTGCGCCAAGCACACATGCCCACACTGAAATACAAGCTGAAAAAACAATAATCTGCAAACACAAACTGTGTGTATATGTAAACGTACACACAGAAATACACTGTATGTGTGTATGTATGCTTGTATGTGCCTGTTTGTGTGTGTTCAGGCTCTTTCGCCGCATTCTTTCCTTTCCCCCGTACTTCTCTTAACACCTGTTGTGAAATATGTATATGTGCATTTCTGGATTCTTGTCAGAAAACTTGTTATGTTGATATCACACTGCATATTGCAGCTACATCAAGGTGACAGCTTGAGAAAAGGTGGGATGTTTTTATGCAAATGGCTGTGAGAATGGAGATAGGTCTGAATAGAACAAGGAAACAAGGAAAACACTCAGCGTGGCTGTACAGGTATGTACTGAATGTTTGAGGCTCTAGAGTAGGTTATGTCTCTGCTTGTGCCTGTGCGAGAGTGTGTATAGGAGCATGGGTGCAACTGCATGTCTCTAAGTGTGTGTGGGTGCACATGTGCATGCGTGAGTGGGCTCAGGTGGATTGTGAACTCAGCAGATGGACATTTGGAGCAGCTTTGCACCCTGCAGCTAAACGCACACATGCATGCACACAAACACACACACACACACACACACACACACACACACACATTCACACTCCCACACGCGGCTGTAACATTAACCTTGTGTAACTCTAGCTGAGAGAAAGCCATAAAAAACATCCTCAGCACCTCAAATCACATATCGACATACTGATCCAATATTTCAACTGTCCAAACACGGGGTAAGTCAAAACTACCATAATACTCTAATATTTCGTCTGTATCCTGAAAATACCTCACAGGCTTTTTAGCAAAGCAGAGACTTTTCCTTTGGCATACAGGCATTTTCAGCACGATACAGTGCATTTTCAATGATGTGGTCTGGAAATATGATCAGGAAATATTATGCGACACATACCAGTAACAGCCAGTTCTATTAAAATAATTGAAACCCTTTCTTCATTGTCATTTTGGTTTATTTTTACATTCTCTACACTTCTCTGTAATATATGATCATTCCACAAATAGAAATGTTTGCTTCATCTGGCTCTCACTGCTGCATTTTATTAGATAAGTAGTGCTTGTTTATAATGTTGGTGATCTGTTGTTGTCACTGTTAGTGGTTCTAGATAAGAGCGTCAGCAAAGTGCTTTAAATTTACAGTACGATAAAAGTGAATATGATATATAAAAGTAAATATGACATACTGAGGGTAGATCATTTTAGAAGATGTCTGTTTCTGAACTTGTGATTCAGAAATATGTAAATACTTGAGCAGATCAGTAAAATACTTATTGAAGGCCCTGTGGTCCAATGCACAGTTTATATTTCCATATTATCATCAGACAGGAGGCACAATGAATATCACATGTCCCCGTTTCTAAAAGCCTGGGGTACATGTAGAGCCCCATGTGGCAGCAAGTCCTGTCAGAATGTCCTTCAAGTGTTTGTTGCAGAGGAGAGGAGACCATGTTGTTGTATTCCTGCTCCTGATTCTGAACTAAACACTGTCAAAACTAAATAAAAAATATTTCTCATTTCTTTAGTTTGTAAACAACAACAGTAACTTAGAGTAAGATTCAGATTTTGTAAACAACATTAATAGTTACACTAAATAAAATCAACAACAAATTATACTTTTAAACAGCTCCCAAGTACAAAAAAATGTACCCTGGGAACTATAAATCAACAGGCGATTTCCCTCTGTTTTAGCAAAATACTAAATGATTGAGTTGTTTTTTTTTCACCTTTATGCGCTACCATTTTTCCTCAATCATCACACTGTAACCTCTGACAGGCTGTTATGCTACCATAATTATCGCACATTCACATATATATCGTTTCTTGTCGAGTCGCGAACGTCACGTAGGTTTACATGACCAAAGGTTTATGACCAAATCACATGACACCAACTTCCATGTACGCATGGCGAGAGAGATGCTGTACCCTGCCCGCGGAGTCGCTAAATCTCCCTGTGAGCGGTAACTCAGCGGTAACTAAAAGAGTCTCAGAAGTCTGGGGCTGTTTATAAAACATTCAGGACACCCAAGCTTACTGACGCCACAGTTTATTCCACACTACTGAAGCTGCTCCTTTTTTTTGGAACCACCGCGGGGTCAGAAATAATTTCACTTTCACCCATGCTTGTTGTTGCCGTGGGTAGCAGAATGACATCACTGTCAAAAAGTCTAAATATCCCGAGTATCACAAAATGTATTTTTCATACATTCCAATATATACCTGTATTATCGTGAACGAGATGATATGGCACACCCCTACGATACTTTTAATAATACTTTCTTGCTCTACCTTTTCTCAAACAGCCAGTTGACACACACATTGCTGCAGTGCCTCCTGTAGTCCCGCCTCCTCTCACTCACAGTGCTGTCTTCTTGTCACTTATCTCATTTGCTGCAGTTTCATTTTGGCTTTTGCATCACGGTTTTGTTTTGTTTTCTACTTGCATTTTGTTGTCCTTTGATTATGTGACATGTCTTAGAGGATTCTGAACATCTGCACTACTGCAAGAATATTGTTTTTTAATTCATGTAAAAAATTATTGTTAATGTTTACTACAGTCACTGCTGTCCTCTGATGCTAACCAAGAGAAGCCATTATTGAAATGTATAGCCTTGTTATGTTTATCTTTTAATACAACTTTAAATTTTTATGCCCTCAATGTACATTTTCCCCTTGGTATAAAAATGGTATTGACTATCAATGTTTTTCAAAGTACTGCATCAAAGTTAAAAATCCCAGTATAAGGGCAACAGGAATATAGCGATATGTTGTTACACTGGAGCAAAAGAGTCAAATAGCTGAGAACAGATTACAGTACTACTATTTGAACCACTGCCACAGATCTTTACATGTAAATTATTAGTTTAAAGTCAATACAGTGTAGATACAGTATCAGAAGACATAATATCCTTGCCCTCACTGATATTTTCTTTCGCCTCTCTTACAGAATGGCATTTGTCACCCTGACTCCTAATTTTGCTTCTTTCACCTGTCTGTGCCACTGTTTGCTAAATGTCTCTCCCCTCACAGCCTTGTCTTTCTGTCCCAGCTGGGGGATGGAGGGATGAAGGGATGGGTGGAGGGCTGGGGGGGATGTAGACGGAGGCTGTGTGGAGCTGCTCACTCCCTGAGGACCCTCTTCTGCCAGCCCAGTGCCACAGATCAACAGTCAGCCAGCCAGCCGTGCACTGACCTCATCCCTCTCTCTCTTTCTCTCCCCCTCTATTTCTGTCTCCCTCTATCTCGCTCTTCCTCTCTGCCAGAGGCACTTGCTGTCCCCGTGTCTCCTTCCTACGCCAACTGCCTGTCCTGCTACCAACGGTGCATGTCTGTCTGGCAACCTCTCTGCCTGCCTTTCTGTCTGCTGCTCTGCATGTCTGTCTGTCTGTCTCTCTGTCTATTATTCCTCCAGTCCTCCTGTCTGTCTGCTTTTGTGTCTGTGTCTCTGTCTGTGTGCATGGGTGCCTGCCTGTCCATCTGCCTGTCTGCCTGCCAGCCACTCTTTCTAGCCAATGCCTCTCTGCAGGAAAGCGGCCAGGCTGTCAGCCGCTCTGCCAATCTGCCTGACTATCTGCCTGTCTATTCGTCATCTGTTTGTGTCTTTATTTGTTTGCCTGCTCGTCTATCTGAATGTTTACCTGTCTGCCTGTCCATCTGTCTGTTTTCTGTTTATTTGCCTGTCTTACTGTATGTCTGCCTGCATCAAGGTGCTTAGTCAAATGCCAAACATGAACCCCAACCCCATTCTACAGTAGCCAGTACTTCAGTTTCAGAAAGGTTTACTGACGTAACAGGGAAAAAAACTGGTGTTGTGAATGGATTTCTCAATGAGACACTTTGTGACCTTTCAACACCCAACCAACATCTTGAAACCATAGATTAACAATATGCCAGACTTGGATTATTGACTAGGGAATAACATATACGCATTGTCACCAGAAGTTTCTGCACTATTTGCTGCATCTATTTATGCATTCATCCTTTATTCACATTTGGTATATTATAATACATGCTACCTAAAAGGGTACCTCTGAGGCTGAAAAATGAAGGCAACAAGAAGTGCCAAATGGCCACTTGAGGTTGGCTCCGAGAGCAAGTCAATCCCCATAGACCCCCATGTTAAAATGCCAGACATTTCAGCAGAAACAAACATGTTTACGGCCTGGTGCAAAAAATAGTTTTGGTCTCTATAGCTAATTTCAGCATTAGTGACAACTGTATTTTTGTATAGCTCACTCGTTTCCATGTTATTGAGGCTTAAAGTAATGCATCATTTAGGGGCGACCACAGCAGCAAAGTTTGTTGCGTAACGTAACTATGTCATAACCCCAGAATATAGCGTATAAGTGTAGCCGTATCATTAGCTGTCACTATTTCAGTGTGTTTTCAAAAGCCAATTGTTAATTTTTTAGGTAGCCTATAAATGAATGATCTTTATTGTCATTGCACATGTTACAGAGCAACGAAATTTGTTTCAGTTTCAGCCCGTCCGAGCGGGAGAACTGTGGGTCGGTATAAAAGTCTTGTTCAGCATTTGGTTGTACTAAAAAACCTTCTAAGTATTCGGATGTTTAGTTTTTCTGGTAAGTTAATTTTGTTCTAACAGTTTTAAGTGTGTTTTTCACAAGCACTAGCATTATCACAAGCCCCTTTTACACTGCCTGTTCATGGCGGGAGTGTAGCACTGTTACTCCATCTCCCTGTTCTCTATAAAAGCTGGCAGCAGTTAGTAGCTAACTCAAAGAAGAACAGCTGCCGAAAATGTCAGAATATTGCGAAAACAATGAGGTTCAGGAGTTTCTTACCCAGCCAGCAAAAGACGAGATCAGATTCCATATAACAGAGATGGTAAATGATTGACATTTTATGCCTTTGTTATTCTTTATAGAGCACTGCCAATGTGTATGTTATATGTCATACTAAGGGCCACACTATTGCATTATATGTCACGCTCGTCATGCACCGCTTGTCTAAAATCACACAACAAGGTGGCATTATGCTGCCATTGTTTGCTTCTGTATAAAAAGGCGATGTAATGAATGAAGGGACGTAATAAAGGGACCCTGTAGTGGCCCTTTAACGCTTTCTCTGTGTAAAAAGGGCTTTGGTTAACCATAGCTGTAAATGCACCAAGCAAACCAAACTAGCAGCTAGCATTAGGTTTAGCTTCACTTCTGACTCCAAATATCCAAGAAAGCAACAGCCAAAATGCCAAACTCGAAGCTACAAAATGATGGGTGACGTCACGATGGCTTTGTCCATTATTATATACAGTCTGTGATGCCACCTTGCCGTTTCATCATAAGGAGCACGTTCTCCTGGACCAAAAGCTCTAGATCTCAAGGGATGATGCACCACAATTTCTGAACCCTGCTTTCTTGGCAGACAATGTCTCTCCATTCACTGTCTTTCCAAACAAGATGCCCAGAGCTCTCCCCTGTCTTCAGACGCTTAGTCATCAAACCAACTTCCTGCTAATACTCTTCCTGTCTCATTCACAGCTCTCCGATGCTTCAGGAAGATGTTTTCTGAATTGAAAAAGGCTCTCCCCTCTCTTTCCTCACTACCTTTTCTGTCTCTCTCTCCCTCTCACACTCCCATGTCCTCTCCTATTCTTGTCTCAACAGGAGAGCGAGAGAGCGTTTGACTGGCTCCTCTCAACCAAAGGCTGCACCGCGCGCTCGCTCGGCAGTCAAGGACGACTCTAATAGAGGTAGAACAAAAGAAAGAGGGGAGAGGGAGAGGGGGAAAGAGAGACCTATGGAGAGAAACAAGCATACTGTGGTGCAAGGGTCTTTGAAATTATACATATTGTAAAATAATAATAGTGTGTAATTCCTTTTTCAGTGGCGCTGACTTTTGCCCTGCACTACTGTCCACAGGTGGGGAGCGAGAGAAAGGAAATTTCAATCTACCCCTATTTTGCATATCACACAGCTCGACAGGAAGCTTTCAAAGAGCAGTACCACATTTCCCCCTGCGGAATGAGCACATACAGAGCTGTATACAATATATTCATTAACTGAATATATGTAAGGTCAACACATTGTCTCCACAGTCTCCTATCCTTTTAATGTGTTATACATTGCATTCATCTCTTATGCATTATTTTTCAGTCATATCTCATCCCATGTATTTCGCATCCTCTGTGAAGTTTTGGTACATTTTTCTGCATTTAATATTCTCTCTTTCTTTTTCTTGTGTCCTGTTGTTACCAATTGTTTCATGAGAACATTTCACTGCATTAAATCTTAAAATAGAGATTTTAATGTAATGCCAGAATATTGCATTCTCTTTGTAACATATGTCTTCTTTATAGTATTAAAATTCTATGTGACATCCCTTAAAAAACAGTAAAAACAATAGAGTAAACCGTGTGTTTCTTTCTTCTTTCTTCTTTCTGACACCTCGGTATGTGTTTGTGTTTACAGTCACTCCCACATAAAGCGCAGAGTTTGCTATGAGCACATTTAAATGCCTCTGCAGCTAGATAGCTAATCCCTGTTGTGGATTGGCCCAGTTAGTGGTTCCCAGCTTTTGGAAGGGAATACTAAACTGGGGATGAGGTGGGAGGGGGGATGTGGGTATCTCTCTATTTATAATGGTAAACCCGGCCCATGTTTCTGCTGTGCTGATAGATGTTATCTGTGTCAGCCTTTGTTTCTTCCCCTCTCTCCTCCTTCCTCTACCCTCATGTTCCCTCTGTTTCTCCCTGCACAGCCTGTCTCCTGCTCCCTCTCATTCTTATTCCCTGTCTTTTTTTTTCCTTGTTCTCTTCTGCTTCTCTCTCCTCTCCTCCCTCCTCTTTCCATTTGGTGCCCAGATGCAGAGAAGGCAGCTGTGTTGTGTTTTAAAGTGTGCCCGGTTGAAACCACTGTGCCTGGCATCTGCTGTTGGCAAAAAAAATAATAACCAACCCCCACTATAGGCATCCATCTATGTCTCTCTCTCCTACTCTCTCTTGCCATCTCTCTGCCTTTTAATCCTCTGAAATGAGATGAAAGACATCTGCCGTCCTTTTAGGGAGGAAAGGGTTAACCAGATACCCGGCTCCTCTTCCAGCAAGCTCTCTAATAACCACCAATTATTGAACTGTACATCAGTGTACAAGAAAAGAATGGAAGAAAAATAAAAAAAGGCCCTCTCTATTTTAGTCAGGGCTTGTTAGCCCAGAGGCACATAGCTAGCTAGCTGGCTAACTAGTTTCTTTACTAGAGTAACCCAAATGAGGTCCCTACAGGTTTGTAATGCCGATGACATGATACAGAAATCTCCTGATCAAGCTAACAAGCTAAATGTGCCGGGTGGCTGTCTGGCAGCCCATCTCATAACTGTCAACAAAGAGAATGACAATATAGCCGGCTAGCTAGGGATCTCATTTAAGCCAGCTAATCAGACACAACCGTGCATTGTGCTAAGGTGGAGCCCTCCCGAGACCAAAGCTTCGGAGACGAGGGGAGCGTATCATCTGACTCTGCCAGGGAAGATGCACCCAAACATGGGGGCTGAGGGAGACGCAGGCGAGCTGTGGGAGCCGGGGCTGTAATTAGGTGCCCTGAGCTTGACGCCCACACGCCTCGAACGAGACGCCATCCATCCCTCCCTCTCCGCTGCAAATAGGCTCCCGGGTGCCTGGGCTCTGGTGCACAGCCACACACAGGTGCACATACATGCACATATACAGTATACAGTATATATAATTTGTATCATCAAGCACACAAGATGAACTCAACCACACAGCTACAGCATGTGCAAACGCTCGAAAAAGAATGTCATACACAATTAACACATACAGCTGCAGAGCCTGCACACATACTCAGACACACACTTATCTGACGGATCATAAAGTGATTACATTAGTGGAATGCAAGATTGGTGGGGAGATTGTCCTCAAACAACAATGAATGATTGATTTTAGCACCAGACACTGCTCTGTTACCTTTCTGTTATTCTTATAAATAAGTAATAAAGCTCACGTGAACCTGTAAACCTCTCAGACTATGAGAATTCATGCTGTACAACCAACCGTTTACTGAATGGAACTGTTCAAGGATTGCACCAAATGTGTTTTTTTTGTTTTGTTTTGTTTTTATGGCGAGCTCAGCCAAAACACAAAAATACAAAAATATATGCCAATATAATTTCCACTGTGGACCAAAATAGAAACCAAAAATCAATCCCGAGCACAGTATAGAAAAAAAGCTAGCTATCTCAACTGCAGAGCCTGTCTCCCCATCTCCCCTGGTCCGTGAGAGCAGAACACACTGGTGCGCTGGCTTTTGACCACGGCAATTTTAATCAGTCTTTTTCACACTTCATTGGGAATTCATCGCCGCCTTCCCCCTTCAAACATTGTTTGGGAGAGTTATCAGCGGCAGGCAGCATATCCGGTAATTATACATGCAAGGTAACGCTGGGAGCTGGGCTGAATATTTCAGCCAAATGCATGTGCTGCTGAGAGGCACTGGAGGGTACAGCTGCTTCATAATGCTGGGTCTGTGGCGGCCATGATTGAAGAATGGTGTCTGAGAGTCACATCCAGAAAGTAGTCATTTGCTACACGCGATGTGAAGTGGGCTGAAACATTAAGTTTAAAGCAACGTGATTTGCATTACAATGAGCCAATTTGGAAAAGGTGTTGTTCTTTAATGTAAATCCTTCCCATGAATTAAAGCAGATTGCTTTGTTACAGATACAAGCACACTGAGTGTGAGTGTTTCAGCACATTGCATATTTGAAGAAGCATGGTGCAAACACTACAAGAGACTAGATCACTAAAAAATTTTGATGGTTCAACGTGTTTGTTTACTGTGTGAGTAAGAGGCCAGCTGTTAATAGGGTCTGAACACACAGCCAGACAAAAACCACAAAGACACACACACACTCACACTGAAACCACCAGTCAGACACTAGAGGGTCCTCTGGGGAAAATAGCAGCGGGGGCATAACAATGACTCATCCAAACGGTCACAGAACACACAAACACACGAGCGCACACACACCCTGCCATGGCAGCCAGGCTGTCAGATAGCATCAGCACCGAGCCTATGGAGTACTGTTGACAGGTGTGGCCCGCCAGTCACGCACACACACACCAGCCACCAGTCACGTCCCCCAACCCTTTGCCTGACAGGGAACCACATGTGATAATGTACCCCATTCGGTGACTGTGTGTGTGTGTGTGTGTGTGTATGAATGTGTGTGTTTGACAAAAAGATAGGAATAAAGTGAGAGGCTGTATGTTCTGTCAGAGTGCATGTGTGTGTCCCCGTGCTGCCTAATGTGTGTTGTTGTTGGTTTTATCTGCATGCATTCAGTAAGCGAATGAATGTGCCATTCTGTGTGTAAGGCCAATCCACATAGTGCTAGTATATGGGAGTGCTGCTGTAGCTGTGAATATTGTGTAGAGTGGCATGGAGACAGCTCCAGCATTGCAGTGAGATCAATAGAATAATACAGAGCCTGACTAATTCTCTCTCTCTATTGTGTGTGGGCTGTACAGTATGGAGCCATATGCCTCTGTATGTTTGATGTGTGTTTATGTATTTTTCACAGTGGGAATGCTCTTTTTAGGTGGACACCTGGTACAGTCGAGACACTGACCTTGATGTCTATACATACATAGATGCACGTATATATACAGCATGTGTGTAGGAGTGAAGCAGATGAAACCTGCACTCTGTGAGTACTGGTACAAATGTGTATCTGTGAATGAACATTTCAGAATGGAGCGCCCTTCACGCACAAAATCAGCGATGCTGCTACTGCCCACAGGTACAGAGCTCTGCACAGTTACCAAATTAACAGGGAGCATGGCGAGGTAGTCTGTAGCAAACACACGCACAGCCCTCAGCACAAAACCAAGAGACCTGTACACTGCCTATACTGCAAAAACTGTTTTCTACCTGTATCACTGCTCATTGCTCAATCCTAATTAGAAGGCCATATGTTTGGAGTGTGAAACAAATAGTCGTATTGTTATTAGAGGAGTATGCAGGCACGTGCGATGCATTCGAGCACGAGAACAGATGGACAAGCACGCTTGCACATGCATGCGGGCATCCACACACACAAACAATAGCCACCCACGGCAAGGCACGTTAACGCACTCCCCTCAGAACACACATACACACACCCACAGACATATACAACCCACTCTTGCCTCTAAGCAGTCTAGTCCAGTTACTACAAAGCCCACCAAGAGCTCTTTGCAGATCAAATAATCATGCCTTCCATCTGTTTCCATTTCTCTACATTAGCTTAGTGAAGGCGCCCTACAGACCCTGTTAAGAAGCGCCGCAGCCATGGGTAAAATAATGATTCCTCTCTCAACCCCCTACTCCTCATTATCTCCATCCAAAGCCAATTCAATGACAGGGAGTAGATATGGGCCAATTGCATGTACGACCCTTATACTGTTCTGTAATGCCGTCTTACTGTGATATTATGCAGGGCTTGCAATGTACAGTACTGCACTGTACTGTAATGGGCTTTTTTATAGCATGAATAGTTATTTTGATGTTGTTATGGTATGAAATATAGATCATAGTATATAGGCTATGTCTGAATACGTTGCCCTGAATCCTTTTGAAATCCTTTTGATTTTGCCCCGCTACCTTTGCACTGACTCTATGCTTTTCTATTCCTTTATCATCTGGACTGAACACATACTGTATATTCTATTAGTTTGATCAACCAAGTCAGACGTTCACTCAGAAATGACATGCTCAATAAATATGAGAGACTGAACAGACATACTGCACAAACTGGGATGAAAATGAATTAGTGAAATACATAATATCACCATCTTCCTCATACAATGAGGTGGGAAGCTGACATTCAGCTTGTGAGAGTATGTGCCATCTCGCCAATGAGCTTAGGAAGAGGGGGGGTGGGGGGATGTTTGGTCCCTGTTATGCAAGATGGAAATGAGTTTGCCACGCTTTGCTGTAGCCAAGCTATTTTGGAACGGCTCACATCGGAAAACGCTGGGCCGAGCAGGAAAATTAGGTCATTTACAAGAGCAGGGCAGTGCCTTCTTTCGGCAAGCGAGCGGTGGCGAGGGCTAAGACTAAAGAACTAAAACGTGTAGCGCTATTTATTCAGGGCAGGGGGTACACAAATTTGAGAAAAATGAACAAGATGCGGGAGCTTAACACAGGCAAAGCAAACAAGCGTTTTAACAGAGACCTGGCAATGACCTGAATACATTGCAGCAATGGAAGGGAAGCGAGAATCCAGCTCTGAGTGCACAGCTTCAAATTCCTCCTGCATTTTGTAGCAGATCACACTGCACACTATGACTTTCTTGTCTGTATGCAGAGACCGATGCTGACACAGAGGGTCTGATTTATTATGCATGGGACTGTGGGGCGCAATTGGTGAGGGGGAATGAGAAACGATGGCATCCTCCTTGTTAACAGTAAATATGTGATCCATCCGCCTTGTTAACCGCTGAACTGAGATGAAGAAGTGAAGGCAAAACTTGCACCCCCCCCTTCACAGTTATATTTGAACTAATCATCCACTAGCAGGGAAAATCCTGTTACACAGACCAGGATAACAATGGCACAGAGATGCACTGCAGTCAAGAGCCAGAGCGAAACGATAGACAGGGAGAGTACTGAGGGACACAACATTTTTTGGGAGATGGAAAGGCGAGGGAGGGGCTGGAGAGAGTGTGTGTGCAGAGACAGAAAGAGAGAGACAGGCGAAGATAAAGGAAATGACAGAGGGAGCAAAGGAAGGACAGACAGGGAGAGGGTACATGAGGAGAGACGGAGCAACTAGAACTCTGTGTGTGTGTGTGTGTGTGTGTGTGTGTGTGTGTGTGTGTGTGTGTGTGTGTGTGTGTGTGTGTGTGTGTGGCTGTGTAACTGTGTGTGTTGAGGGGAGTTAGTAGGAGGGCCCAGAGGTGCCTTGTCAGCGGTTTCTGGGGGCCATGTCTGAGGAGGCCTCCAGGTGGCAGGTGAATATGCCCTAGTTTGAGGAGCGGCGCCTCTGTCTACTAACACACTCACTTATGCACACACATACACAGATACACAGGAGGCATGTGCACATAGCATGTAAACAAACGCACCAGAGTTTTAGTACACGTCTTTTCGCTAAATCACTGACTAACATCAACTCACTTATTTAGCCTAAGTACAGGTATGCATTGTTGAATATGGATGTCAAAGGTTTACTGTTTATTGGTTAACTGGTGAGAATATTTTGACCAGTTACACATTGGGGATGGGCATGAGTACTTAAGCACTTGTTTGGACGTTGGTTTTCATTAGTCATTATAGAGTACTTGCCACTGCCCGTCGCACATGTGAACATGACTTTAATATTTTTTAACTATTTAAAATGAATACAGTTTTATGTTATTGTAGAGCTGTAAGCAGTGTATTACTTTGCTCAGCACCTCCTTGCCCCACTGTCCCTCTCTCTGTTTATGCTGTAGGACTGTGACCACCGCACCGTGGATAAGTTGGTGAGAGTCCACCTGCACACATACACAACGACAGGGTATACTGTTGGCATCACACAGCTAACATTACCTATCAGCTATTAACAGATTTAATGACAGAGTTGGGCTGTTTCTGTGTTGGTGTGAGTTTGTTGGGACTGTTAAACTCCTCAGTGTCAGATGTTAACCGCTGCTGCTGTGTTAGCTCGTGCTACTGGGCTGATGGTGAACTGACTCTGGGGAGAGGGGCTCAGAGAGGGTCCTTCAGTGCTGCGTCTAACCCATGTTACTTTAACAGCAGCGAAAGAAAGATAGCTGATTTTTCTCGTGTTAACTTTCAGTTGGTTTAATAGACAAATTGAAGCCTGGTTGTTCAATAAATTAATTTCAAATTGCATTTGTTTTCTGTTGTCACACAATTAACATTCTGTTTCTAACATTAGATGTTTCTTTTGCAAGTACTTGAGTACTCTATAATAATTTAATGTGACCACTTGAATATGAAAGTTACTTATATTGTCCATCCCTATTATGCATGTCAGTCTATGTGTTAATTTTGCTGCTCTTAAGTTCACTGCATTTCACAGCACCCAGGACTGCTGGGAGCTAGCTAGCAGCATCATTCACTCGGCAATTATAGCTAGTTGTCCTGACCAAAGGTGTAAACACCGTGCCCATCCTCCAGTCTCCCCCCAGATCACCCTGGTGAGTAGGTGGCTCAAATTTGATCAGGAAACAACCTTTAGCATTGATAACTTTGTTATCACTGTTGGCTCCTTTAGCACCATTAGCAGTGTCACAACAGCTACTGGTGCTAATATAGTTCTATCTAGTATCTTACTGAGTTAATGGAGCGCCAGACTAAAAGGAAAGGCCTCTTGAATTGCACGTTATTTTACGTTGTTATTTTTCTTAAAATTTAACCCCTCAGTTATCGATCAATGGGTGTCGAGCCATCGAAAGCAAAATTAACCAAAACTGGCAACCTTAGTTTGCATCATGACATATTTATTCATGTTAATATTAGACTATAAATTGCATCGTTTTCAAAAACAGACTACTTAATGTTATACCTTAATCACTTAAATCTCTCTCTGCTTCTTGTAAAAGTAGCAACAAAAACATTTTCTCGCCTCTGATGACACACTGAGATTACATTCTCTTGCCTGTATGAGATGGATTTGCTGATAACTGAGCTTTTTTGACAAAATATCCCACCACAACCAGGTTTAAAAAACTGGACTCCAAAAAAAAAAAAAAAAACAGTGATCGATTTGTCTCAAATGCACACGGCAGAAAGACAGATTATCTACACTAAAATGGACTCTCCAATTCAAAGGATGATTCTGACACCCCTTAAAAAAGAACCAAATCAAAAATGAGCGTGCTCAGATTGTTGTCTGACACAATCCTTTCTGCATCTGAGTTTGATTTTCGGAGCTCGTCAAAGCAAGCCATAAGCACTAAGTGGTCAAAACTGAATCCAAATCATTGTTCCCCAAACAAAAGCTGTATGTTCACGAAACAAAGTTATTGATCTGTGCTGTGTTTTCCTGGGAATTTGTGTGGAAGTGTGTGTGTGTCAATATTTATGCATCTATGTCTGTTTATGTTCCAACTGTTGCCTCAACTTGCATGTTTGCATGCATGTGTACACATATCCCTGCCTGCATTGGCGCGTTTGGTTACGCATATGTGTGTTTTTGTGTGTGCGTTCGATGAGCCGTCAGTCCTAAAGAGGGGCTATGCTGCTGTCATGCGATGACACCTCTTATTTGCTGCTGTCCTGTGAAGCGGAGCTGAAGGCAGAGGTCAGGCCACCCTCACAGAGACGCTGCGACTCAGAGCACATCATGTCTGCCTGCCTCCCAACGCTGTGGTGTAGGCCTGAGCCCGACACACACGCTCATGCATAATACAATCACACACATTTATCCGCATACACACACACACTCAGACTCATGCTTGCCTGAGCTCCACACACCAGTCGCGTTTATTTGAATTTTCAATTACTTCTTTTCCAACATGCCTCAATTATAGCTATTCAGTCCACACAAAAACTGTACAGAAAAAATAACAGGATCATTGTCTACAACAATAACTACTTTGAGTCCTGATTGAAACAAATAGTGCTTAATACAATGCCCTCTTTAGTCAGCAGTGCATACAGTTCAGGATTTATATTCAGCCCGTCCTGCACATCAGTGCCTCTATGGAAAAGAGGAACCAGGATGAAGCCTGTATGAGGAGACCTGTAATACGCCTGCTGAATGCAACGCTACACTCAATAGTCATCTCTTCTCCCCACACCTCCAGCCTCCCCCCTATTTGCTCCTGTAGGCCGTCCATTCGTCTCGGCCGGTGTCACATGCCGTCATCAATTACCCATTAGACAGTGTAATATTCCCCCAATATTGCCGGCGTGTGACTGGGAGATTTTAGAGTGATCAAAACCGACAAATCTGATTTACAGAGCTAGCATAAATAAGGAGATTGTGCCCTCCCTGATTGCCCTGTTGAATAATGGATGCCTGTTTGGTAATCATTTTCCAATATCACACCACTTTCCCCTAGACTGGCCTAGCAGAGTCCTCCTTTTTCTTTTCTTTTCTTTTTCAATCTCGTTTTTTTCTTATCTCCTTCTTTCTTATCTTTCTTTCTGTCTTTCCTTCTATCCTACATTGCTTCTTGTATACTGGAGTTTCCTGAAACAGCCTACCAGTGACTGCAAGATTTACGTAAACAGTTTGTATCTTTCTCTACGTCAGTCTGACCCAAAGTGTCTAGGGGCTTTCTTGACTTTCAGTAGTGATGCTACAGTGATAGCGTCATTACTGAGGAGGCGGGTGTTGTTATGATTGAAACATTTTGTTTTCTGATTCATCTTGCCATTGTTTAGAGAGAGAAAATGTCACAGGTGCAAAAGTTGCAGTTGATACAATTTGTAAAAGTTTATGCAAAATAAGCAGGCTAAACTTGAAAACAAAGGTAAAACAAGCTATGTTTGCTTGATCCAAACATGGCCATCCCAATTATTGGAAGTTTCTACTTTTTTTTTAAATTTTAGCCATGTCAAAGACACATTCAATAAAGAAGTGTGACAGACAAAAATTAGGAAATTAAAACTTATGTTTTTCATGTTTTATCGAAATACTGCATGATACCTGCCTACCATTGTATACATATACTAACATAACGGGCAAACATCCAACGGTTGCGCACATCATTGTCCAGTCATCATGTCATCTTTCCCCTCCAGCTTGATGGATGCGAGCTCAACTAGCCAGAATTATAATCACTGATATTTCTTCTAACCTGATGGTGTGTGTAGGCAGAGGTATCAGGGGACTGGATGCAGAAACCGTACCTTACAAAAGGCTTAGCAGGGGGCACAAGCGATCAAATTGCCTGCTTGTGTACCTTCCCTTTCTATCATGGTTTGCATACACAACCTTCAGTTCATACTAAATGTCGTACTAAAACTAATTGCAATCGTATGACAACAACACAAGCAGTCTCAAGGTCAGCGCTTTGATGATATCGTAGCAGCGCTCTAAACAGCTGCTCCGGTGCTCTTTGTAATATTCTTCAAGGCACAGTTGTGCCTCTAATGGGAAAAGGCCAAACCAGGTTATGAAAATCCTTATTTACAGCTAGCTGCCTGGCTGTGTGAAGTAGGTCACAGCAGCTCCTGAAATGGAACGAACCTCGCTCACACCGTTTAATACTTTTCTTTTGAATGCTTGCTGCCTTACAATGGCACCTGAGGGAAAGACACAGACACACTGTTTCCACTCCTCCTTAGCAAGAGCGTCTTGACCCGGCTGTTAAAAAATGTGTCTGCACCCTGTGGGAAAGTCCAGCTTTTACCTGACAAAACAAATAAATAGGCTGCAAACATCAACTACAAAGCCTGTAAATACCAGGGCAGAGGTTTAGCTATTAATACTATTAGGAACATTCCAGCAGTTGTATTTCCAGACTAGCTGAAAAGGCCTCTAGTGTCTAACCATGAAAAGATACAAAGCAAAACAGCCCAGATTTAGTCAGGATGCCACCTTACAACAAATTATCCCAATGGCCTGTAGGTCATGCAGGCTAATATAAAGCTCCTATCACCTAGTCTGGCACTTTATGCTCATCATCATATGCTTAGACATTTGCAACTTATACAATATGTCTGACAGCGCTGGATAGGTGTGGGGCCTGAGGTGTAGGTGAGCGCTGTCCCCCGGGGTGATGGATGCCTGTGGGAGGCTGTTATGCCACAAGGTGAAAATGTCCATTAATCAGCCCCACTTCCTCCATTGCCGTGGCTTTCCCATTACCAGCACACTCCGAGCAGGCTGATTGGTTTTTAATTGGCCTGCCCGCCAGGAGATAGATCATGTTTTCCCTGAGGAAAGGCACAAAGGTGTGTGTATGGTGGGGGGCACCCGTGCTATCTCTTGAGGGATACCCACAGTAAAATTCTCTTTATACACCTATTTTACAAAAGGGATGAAAAACCAGATCTGGGTGGTCACCTGTCACTGTATTATGTATGTATACATGTAATTTTTGCCAGAAACTAGTTAATGTATATAAATGAATAATAAATAAATAAATATATATATATAGATATTTTTTTTGTTTACATATATATATATAAATTTACACACACACAAATATGTATATATGTACATACATATATATATATATATATATATATATATATATATATACATATTTTTATACTTCTTTTTTTTTTTTTTAAGGGGCTCCATGCAAAATTCAGAGCTTACGAGTTGTAATCAGCATAAAGTGACTAAGCAAGAAGCTACGGTGCTTACTCTATAAAAGGCTTAAAAATGGCAACAGTGCAGAGCTAACTATGTTAACCAGGGAGAACCAGAGGGTGGGCATTACGCTGTCCTGGTATTAGCAATAACCGCCACATGAGCACAGTGCAAAGCCGCAGCAATAAGCTAGCCAGTGGGATACACACGTACAATATCATGCAGGCTCAGGCGGACCGGCTTACCACAACAAAGAACAGAGAGGCTCAGTTTACAGCACACGCAGAGGTAGCATGACTTCTCTTTTATCCTCGGACGCCATTACTCCACTTTATCTTTACGTAGCACCTAGTCATCTGCTGCTGTATTAATGCTCTGAATATCACATACAGAACCTTTACCTTTCCGTGGTGAAATGACAGCTATCAAGTACACAAATAACTGTGAAAGCACATCTCTCTACATATGAGACTAAAATTGGCATGTCCAAAAACTACATCTAAACCCTATTCCATAAGGTTTGAAGTAGTAGTAGTGTTTGCAGTTGCAGTATCTGTATCTATATTTTTGGTCCCTGTCAAGCCAGACACTTTAGTTATGAAATACAGTTGTTTTAAAATGTAGTATGGCAAAAGTTAAGTTCTTCAGTGGCCGTTCAAAATCATGACTTTTGGTCTGAGTGATGACTGAGCCATAATTAATAGCCTGTAGCAGCAAGCGTACCAAGGATGCATGTGTGAAGGACACGGGAGCAGCTACATCTTACACTGAGTAGACGTC
This sequence comes from Cephalopholis sonnerati, assembly GCA_019142605.1. Classification (NCBI taxonomy): domain Eukaryota; kingdom Metazoa; phylum Chordata; class Actinopteri; order Perciformes; family Serranidae; genus Cephalopholis; species Cephalopholis sonnerati. Next base: position 12,342,352 of record JAGQAX010000015.1, on the reverse strand, counting down.
GGTATTGACATTGTGTCTGCTCAAATAGATCAATCCCCTCTCCGCCCTAGCCTGACCACGTCATTGAGGCTGATTGGAAGAACACATTGATTCCCTATGGTATCTCCACACGGGTTCACAAGGATACACATTCACCACACAACCGCAGGCTGATCCTCTTGGCCTTTGTTCAAGTTATGAGGAGAAAAAATGAATCTCTATTCGAATAAAATTAACATTTGAGAGAAAATGTTTAAAATAATCCAAGCTGCTGCTTAATCGATTTGTGTTGTGCTATGATTCATCATAAGGAGAGCAGACAGCCTGCATGGCGTGGGCAAATATACTGCAGGCCAGCACTTCTGTAGGTGCACCACAGTCTGGCGTCAAGGGCAGGTGATGTTAGAAGGCCAGCCTGTAAGCCCGTCTTAGCCTTCACCGCGGGGAGAGAGTGTGATCTGCACTGTGTTTGGGAGATATGCTCCTGGTGTGGAGCTGGAGGTAGCACGTTCTACTGGGAGCTGCATCCAGTACAGCAGAGGCTGCAGATGGCAGTTATTTTCAGCGACTGGCCAGTGGTTCTGGGTGTATACCGGGATGTAATTCAAGGTTAAATCATCTTCACCAGTTTGTTGATGAGACATAATTTACAATTTTGTTATTTTGTAAGTGTTACGTTGTATTAATCTATTTATATTTTGACTAGGTTGAAATGCATTTCTTCTGTACTGCGATCTCCTCTGATGCATGATGTCAGCAGTCGCTTCCTTTTCACATGCAAAAGCAAGGAGCTTACCAAGAAAGGGAAATGAGGTTCACAAAGTTTTCTCCTGATCCTATCTCCCTTCCATGCGGAAACTCCAACCAAAGGATAACAGCTGCTAGTGCAGCAACAATGATGTGATCCATCCCTGACTTCCCATCCACAAACTAATTCTGCTATTGGCTTGGTGTAAATAGAAATTCTGTTTTTTTTTTTTGTTTGTTTGTTTAAGCTTACCTTAACATGGCTTGTTGTATACTGAATCACCGTGATAACCTTAACAACAATACTCATTTCTAGACAACTGGCAATTGATTTCAATTGCGGAGATATGTGAAATCGACAAACACATTTATTTCTGCTGTCAGTTTCAGCTGTAAATGCATTTAAAGATACAGAGTTATATACAGTGGTTAAACCTACCTGACATTCCTGCTATGCTTTTTTGTGTAGTGTTTTGCTTTACTAGCATTTTTGATTTACCAAATCTACAGGCCCCGAAGCTAAACAATGTACTGCTGTGGACAGGGGCTGCAGCTAAACTTATTTTTGCCACCTAAAAAGACCCACCTAAAAAATCAATACAAGTTTAGAAGTAGGCTATATTTTTTACCCTTTACCTTACACACTAACCAATTGAGTCTGGTGGCTTTAAGATAACAGCTTCACCGTCCTGTTGGAAGGCTGTCTGCGGCAAGGTAAAGTGGGGACAATATTCTAAATATAGTGTACACCTAAAGTGAGATATAAGTTTTTAGGTAGGCCTTTTCTTAGGTGGCTAAAAACTAACCAATTAGGGCAGTGTTTGCTCAGCGCTGTTTTATTTTATGCACTAGTGTGTGGGGTTTCCATCTGAAACTTACTGTGAACAAACATTGTGATTCAGTCAATACTGCACCTGTTTCCTTTACAAGCAGAATTAAGCAACACTAAAATGTACATGTATAGGTATCTATATTTAAAATTGCCAAAGTATTTCTTTATATTTTGAATATATTGTAATGTTTTTTTAAATACACATTTTTGGCTACACAGTATTTCCATAAGTGAAGGCATTTGTAAAAGTGACCACCACAGTGGATAACACAGACAGTCTAACATGAATGCAGAGTCATGCTATGGTATTGCATGGCTCAGACATGCTAAGCATAGCGTGTAGATGTGTGATCCAGCCACTCAACATGGAGGCTAATATTAGCGCATGGCTGCCCCCCCACCCCACAGCAGCCGATTGCATGCAGGGGATCCCCAGGAGGCTTTCTGCTGCTCATTCATTAGGCTGCTGAGAAATAAGGGACATACAGTATCTCCCACGCGAGGCTGGAGTGAAGACCCCCACCCATCCATCCATTAGACTCAGTCTGCAGCCTTACATGTGTTTGAAAAATCTGCAGTTCTTTTTGTCACATTATAACACTGTATGTAGACATATATACGTTTATATATTTACACTTTATACCAATGTAGAATCAAATATGAGCATACTGAGTAGAGGCTGGGACTAACTGTCCCACATTACAGTACCTAAGCACAATGCATCAGTATATTTCTTATGACCTTACAGTCCATATTCAGCAATCCCATCAACACCCAATTTCCTCTCCCCTCCAGCTCTGACTAGACTGTTGTGATTATGAGGGGCTGGGTTCTTCTATCATACCAGAGAGAGACAGAGAGAAAAGATGGGTTGCAGGGGGGGGTTCCCGCAATGTTGGTCGCAGCAAGACCCGGGTAGCGTGCTTTCCCTCTATAATTTAATCACATTCAGCTGTCTCCCTGTCCTCGGCTCGCTCAGCAAAGCACATCAGGCACCATGGTGGCACACAAACGCACACAGTCGCGCACACTCTCGGCACACCAACACGAGTCTCCCCCTAACAAGCAAGACATTTCCTTCCTCTTCCAGCTAAAGGAACATCCCAAAGAACATGACTTCACCTCATGCCAAGCGGCTTGTCCCGACCGACTCAATAAAGTGACACAACCCCTCTGAGAGATACAAGGCACTGAAGGACACTATACTAAACACAAGAACTCACAATTCTGACAGAAACTGTAGTAAACGCATTAACAATAATGTGGAAAGTCTGAGAGGATGGAATGGCTGCAGTATTCACCACCTTCTCTCTAACGATTTACAATAAAAGACTGAGCTCAGACTGAATCTTTAAAACTAAAAGCTGTACAGATACCAAAAAATGGATATTGTGATAAGAAGACTTTTCCTGAGCCTACATCCTGTAGGCTGATTTGTTGTGATAAAAATCTTCTTGGTATGGGGAATGCGCTGTTACAACCTCTCACTGTATCCCCAGATGTCACCAAATGTTGTCTCCATCATTTGTTGACATGAGAAACATTCATTTTGACACACTTTGGGCAAAGGAGAGTAGACACAAGTAGATCACTTTGTATCAGACATTTGTTTGTCTTGACAGAATGAAACATGTTGCAGCGCAGCTGCCTTCTGCTGTGTGTGTATACAGTACATGCCACCCACGGGAACATACACAAACATCTGCATTGTCTTTTCTCACAGGCAAATCAGGAAAAATACTTTGTGTAAGATGAAATATAGAGGGACTAAGGAACTAACGCACATGTGCATGTGTGTGTGTGTTTATATGCATGCAACTCAACCAAAGAGTTTACTGTATTTGAAGTTGGGAACTCGAGCTCTCTTCTAACTTCAAATTCTCTCCTTTCCCTCCGTCAGTCTCTTCTCTCAGTCTCTATGCCACTACTTCTAATTGTTTTCTGGCAGTCACAATGCCTCCACTCCCTGGATGACAAACAGTGTCCTCGCTACCTCCTAGACCTCAGACTAACATCAAATAGAACACATCGCACAACAGGAGAGACTGATTTTAGCAGGGGATAAAAGCACCTCAGTAACAACCAAATAAAAGAACAAAAAAATTGGCATCTTATAAAAATAACAGTACTGTGTTCAATAGCTTCACAAATGTATAGTGATGTCAAATGCCCTCAGAATATTGTCCTCTCCATTAACACAGCTGAAGTTTGCAGTGCAACATTATCTACAGCAGGAGCACAAAACTTACAGAACAAACTTTCAAATGGGTGCTCACAATAGACTGAAACTTCTACATGCTTCTTAGTGAAATAACACTGCATTCAAGAGGGATAATTACAATTATTAATATTCAGTAGGTAAAGCAATTCTAGAGAGGCAAAAGCATTGTAGCAAAAACACAATATTAGCCATCCCAGAGCTACGCGACAAGAACAATAAACTACCAAATCACCTACCTCAGCCAGCTGTTACTTTTTTCACTTAAGTCACTGCACCACTACCATAAGATCACATTACTAAACTGAAGAATAAGTAACACTAGAGCAACGAACACGAGAGAACTGTGTAGAACTAAGAATCAGAATCAGAACTAAGACTAAGTATTTTTCACTCAAATATAATCTTTTCAAGACTATACATGCATCTTATATCTTCAATCCGTGCATCAAAGCAAAGACACAAGATGCCCTAAACAAGTCGAAGTTACCTACCAACTGCAGTCTTCTCTTTAAACTTTTCCTCCTGCTCTCCAGAATGCGCTTCCTCTCCTTTTTCAGTCTTTCCTTTACTTCTCTCCCTTACTCTCTCCCAATTCACTTACTGTGCTCACTGCAAAGTTCTGCTCTCCTCCTGCATGCAAATCATTTTTACGACTTGAGAGATGACTGGGAATGAGGGAAGGAGGGAGAGCGAGAGGGAGAAAGGATGACAGAGGGGTGGAGGAGAGGAGATAATGGTTGGAAGGCAGGCGACCAATGGGCCTGGAGCCTAATGGAAAAAGGGAATCAGGACACACCAATGAGGCGCAGCCTGGAGAGAGTGAGAGAGAGAGAGGGAGAGAGAGCGAGAAGGAGAGAGAGTGAGAGAGAGAGAGAGAGAGAGAGCGGAGGAAACGGGCGAGGGAAGCAGGGATGGCGAGAGCACAGTCGGGAGGAGACGTTGTAACGCAGACCGAGAAAGACACTGAAGGAGAGAGAAAGCACACTGGGAGAGCACAGAGAAATAGAGAGAGGGAGAGAGTGCAGAGCTGTACGTAGCGGGTGTGCACGGTAGGTGGAGAGAGGCGAGCATCCCAGGCGAGATGGAGAGAGTGCAGATCAGAGAGGAGAACGGAGAGAAAGAAAAGCACAAAGAAAGAGGAGAAGAAAGGCAGGGGAGGAAGGAAGAAAGGGAAAGAAGGAAGGAACTGACTTACCTGGGTACTGCTAGTGGCATCCTTTACACACCGCCTCGCAGACTCCACACACACATATACACATGCACCCACCCCAGCGATACAGGCACACGCCGCGCTGCCGTTGAGACTAACCAAAAGCAAAAACAACAAAGGAGAGGACTGCCAAAGCCGACTGGTATACCCTAAAGCAATCGTGCCTGTGTGTGCGTGTGTGTGTGTGTGTGCGTGTGTGAGTGTGTGTGTCTGTATATGTGTGTGTGTGTTTGCGTGTAAGTGTGTGTGAGTGTCAGGGAGAGAGGGTGGGAGTGTGTATGAGCATGTGTTTGTGCTGGGAGGCGAGGGAGAGACGGTTTGAAGGAAGCTAAAATGCTCTCTCTCCTTTCTCAGTCCTATAAGCTGAATTGGTTTCCTCCTCTCTCTCTGTCTCTTTCTCCCTCTATCTGTGTATCTCACTCTCTCTGTACACTGTGCATGTATGTCCTCCAACACTCAATATGTTCTCTCTCTCTCCTGCTTGCTCTCTCTCTGCCTGCTGATGTGCCCTCCCTTCCCCTTCTCCCTCTTATACATTTATTCAGGGCTGCAGACTGTCTGCTCCCAGAGTCAGTTCTTCCCACGGGCCCCGGGTAGAGATGAAGGGAGGGAGGGAGGAGGGAAGGGAAGGGAAAGAGAGGAAGAATAGAGGAGGGATGGGTGAGCCATGTGGAACATGTGCAGTGCATTTATTTCAAATGGGAGAGACACAAATTTGTGCCTTTAAAAAGGCAAAATGAGCTCCACTTGTGGTTCAGTGCACATTATTTGGCCTGGGATCATTCAGAGAGCTGAGAGAGATACAGGATGCAAACTTAAAGGAAGTCTCTGGCTGAGCGCTGGCTTGCTGTTAATTAACACTTTTCCCCCCCATTCCAGGCTTCGAGGCTGGCTGAGCACCAGAATTAAGAGCGCAGAAGATGAATGAGTATTGAAACAGGCTAGTTGTAGCCATGTGTTCAGTGATGAGCACCGGTAATGCACTGCTCCCAAACAGGAGACAATATTTACAATATAATCATGCTCGCACCATAAAGAGGGTGACATTCATGCGCACTCTTGTGTGAATGAAAATGGGAATAACAACGTGATGATTTCCATATTTACCCAGATATGCAAACACAGAGAATGCTAATTTGATCCCTGAGACATCATCATAATTAGATTATAAATTAGGTTCATTTCTTACCGGACAAGAGGTGCTAATTCATTCATTTTCCACCAGTGGGGGAGACTCAGCTGAAAAATGCAGCAGCCACCCTATAGGCACAACAGAATATTGGGGATTCTCATATGCTCATCTGACAGCGACAAGCAATAACATATTCAAATAAATTCATATTTACACATTAATATTCAGAATAACATTCAAAGACATGGACTTGTGTTGCGCTCTTCCAGTCCAGTATACATGTATACGAGGCACATTGTTTTGATCTTCCCTATAATAGTAAACAAATCAAATGCCATACAGCAGTATTTTACAGAACCAACAAGCAGTGCTCTCTCCAACAATGCTGCCAGGCAGTTGAGGAAGGCATGATAAGTACTCTGGTGGGTTGGGACACAGATGCCCTCAAGGCGTTTAATATTAGCAATTTCAAATTCTTATTTGGCTATGTTAATGCCAATCAAGCACAATTAATTTACCCCACATTCTTAAACAAATAAACAAAGGGGAGAAACATGCATGAATAGGGAAAATGCCTGTAATTTGAGGAATCACCACACATTACGAAAACTAGCTGGAAATCGATGTTTAAGCTGTTATTGTATTATGATACTCACTCATGGATCAGCATAAAAGCAGAGGTCTCACTAATACAGCAGAGAAATGCTAACTGTTAAAATATGGATATGAATAGGCTTTTGTAAGCAGCGGGTCCCCTCAGTTGAAAAATGATTACACTGAAAATCAGTCTGTGGTTTAAAGGGCTGCAGAAAAATTAATTTGGGAATTTTTGAACTTTTATTTGCCCTGGTGTGTTTGCTGATGTGGCTGTCTAAATAATTTAAATGCACCTGTGTCAAATTAATGATATTAAGGTGTAGAATAACTAAATATGATTCTTTTACCAACCTAAGGTTTTAATTGCAGGTGTTTTGAATACAAAAGTAGGTTTTTACTAATAAAGGTTGCTGAGTGATCACATTTCACTAATATGGTTTCCTTAGGGCTCACATTTAGTGTGTTATTTCTATGAATATGAGTTTGTCTGAAGCTTCTAACCCACTCTCACAGCGGACATTTTGACATTTAACACAGGTGTTAACTTATGACACAAAATCATAATGTTGTTACTAATGTAAGAACACAGGACATATTTGACCAATTATAATAGTAATATAATGCTAACATTTCGCAAGACATTTTTATTACGTGAAGTGTATGGCAGCTATCTTACTTACCTTTATTGTAACGTTAACTTTTTCAAGCAAAAACTAGCTAAAACGTGTTAGCCAAAACTAGCTTAACACCTGTTAGCCAAAACTAGCTTAATACCTGTTAGCCAAAACTAGCTTACCACCTGTTAGCCAAAACTAGCTTAATACCTGTTAGCCAAAACTAGCTTAATACCCGTTAGCCAAAACTAGCTTAACACCCGTTAGCCAAAACTAGCTTAACACCCGTTAGCCAAAACTAGCTTAATACCCGTTAGCCAAAACTAGCTTAACACCTGTTAGCCAAAACTAGCTTAACACCTGTTAGCCAAAAGTAGCTTAATACCTGTTAGCCAAAACTAGCTTAAAATTAAATCACCTCATCACGAAGTTATCACATAAATCACTGTTTACAATGATTTTAGCATAAGAAAGGCAGACATGGGAAGAAAAGGTCTAGTAACGTAATGTAAGACGAACCAAACTTTTTAAAGTCAGTAAGTTCTTGTCATACTTTTCTCAAAAGTACGTTAGCTTACTTACCAAAGTCACATTAACACGAACGCAAAGGCTAACTTTACTAAGCATTACTGAGCATCTAACATATCGTTAATCATTCTCTAAGTAAAGTGGACTTACCAGTTATGAGGGTGCACTCCTCCTCGGAAGGAGAACAAATCTAGCGTTTGATAACTTGTCTTAAATGTGTTCATTTGCTCCAGGTGTTGTGTCCAGTAAAATGAATACTACCAGACACTGTAAGAATTTCCACAGCAAAGCTGGGTTTAAAACCGTATAATCTTATTTGTGGGGTTCATCAGTAGTGATAAATGATCTTAAGTTTAAAGTTTATTAAAATGTAGAGTCATTAATGTTTAATTGTTATTAATTAGGCTAATTATTCAAAATAATATTACTGTTGTGGCCCCAAATTTGTTTTTGTACTCCCTAAAACAAACAGAAAATAACTTCATATGAATTATTTGACTCATAAAAGCCTACTGATACAGTGGGCTAGTTTATCAGGCACCTGTGTTTCAAACTAAGTCTTGCTGATGTGCTGAAACAATGGATTAATGCTATATAAAATTAACAGTCTCTAACCAAAACAACACAAGAAACAACATTTAATGTGGTTGAAGCAGGAAACCCAGTAAACTGGTCTGCAATAATGAATGTGGATTATTCTTACAGTATGTACTGTCTACAGCTGCTTTATACCAGGCTATAGAAAAAAGCTTCTCCTTCAGTTTATGAAATCCCTGCAGCATCTGAAGGCAGCACCTTTGTCATGTTAATAAATTCACAGTCTCTGAGAAGTGCCACCAGAGCGCTGTACCTTTACACACCATTCTTACGCACTGCTGTTCACATTGTTTACCCTCAGTACTTCATACCTTCATGTATGTATTTGTGGATCAGTTTTTCTCATTTAATGTTATCCCTGCTGAATCATCACCCATGTAGGCACGCTCTACTCTCCCCTTGTTTTGTGCCTTAAAATGTGCATGTGGCATGTCAATGATATATTGATTCATTTTAATTCATTTATAAACACCTGGACATTGATAGCTGATATGTTTCAGCCAAATTTCTGCTCATGTTCAAAACTTTCTGCACATTCAAAACATATCCCACATGTGTTGTCCTAATAGTATGAGAATAAAGTTGCAATTTAACGAGAATAAAGTCATAATATTTCTGGAAAAAAGATCTATCTGTCCCAGTAGACTAGTGTGCATTACCTTTTGGCTTGGCTGATTTTCTCTTCAGACAATCTGACAGACATGTTACCTTGTTTGGGACTTTCTGGATGAGACAAAGTTTAGGGAAGCGGCTGTGTGCTGCTCTTCATTAGTGGTGGAAAACCGATACAAACTGAAAACACCTCTGATCAGGCATAAATCTCACCATTGTGTGGCTTATTGTCCACACAAATGTTAACTTTACCACATCCAATAAAGTGCAGCTTATGGCTGCTTCCCTCACTGTTCAATGGAATATGTAGGGAGACAGTCCCAAACAGAGCAAAGGTCTATAAGTGAGGGGGACGCAGAGACTGTTACACAGAGATACCAGTTAGTTACCAATTTTTTATGGGTCAAATTAACTAGCATACAGCAGCCTCTTGACTGTCAGGAAATGCTAAAACATGCACATATGACTCGAAGCAAGCTTTTTGAATTAATTTTCAAAATCATTGGCTCTAATACTCCGTTGCAGTAACAGACTAGAAATTTGCCTTTTGGTTGATCTTATTCTATCACTAGTGTGCAACTGTATTAAAGCTACTTTTGCTGTGTTTACTACCGTCCACCCCCACGTGTCGTCCATGTCCCCCTGAAACCTTCACCTATATGCTCACAGACACCAACACACAGTCAGAGAGAAACATGAGGCATGTCACCTGTGTCATCTAAAGGTGCAGTCTTGAAGGGGGAGACCTAGAGGTGTAAAATAATGGAGAAAAAGCTGAGAAAAGGCCTGACAGATGTGAGACTAAAGAGCAGAATGAAGAGGCACCTCTAGCATTTTACTCAGCAAAAATATTAATTTCTTCAAATTTCCTAAATTCTTTAAAATTATTTATGCCAACATGGCTTTTGTTCCCCCCAAAGTACATAGCTTTAACAATACCTCAACCTACATCATTATGTTTCACTTGTTTCAGCAAAATAAAGATTGAATATGTCAGTGCTTGTTTGTGATGCACATTTTTGTGTATGCTGTAAATTGGGTCATCAAATCAAACAGATAAATTCACTGCCAAAAGTAACATCTAAATGAGTCTAATCACTGCACAGTCGGCTTTCAACTCATAAATGGCAAGAAAATAGAAACCAGATAATCCAATGATGTGCACCTACAATACATTAGTGCGGTTAGACAGTGACTACACCTAAAGGCTGTTTCATTAAAGCTCAAGCCAAGACAGCCCACTGCTGACCATTACTCATACAAAGTAATACAGTATGTGTAATGGTTGTTGACTGTAAAACCCACCAAAACAGACAGTCTATTGTTTTCACCTATTAAATAAACCAGCAATTATACTGCATTGCTTAGACTACAGCGTTGTCCAAAAACCTATGCAGAACCATTGATTTTAAATTTGTACCTTCTATAATATATATTTATTTAACAGGATTTACCTTTCAGTCATGATACATCAGTGAAGGAGTGTTAGCATGTAGCCAGAAAAAGAGCAAGAGCAATTGTTTTTTGACATCAGCATAACCACAATACAGTATATTTTTGTATAATATAACGCAGGCTGTTTTTTGCATTGTTCATACATATACCGATGGAAAGTAATGCACCAGAATTTGTATATAGCCCACATAATCATGAGCTAATATCTTGTGTATTACCAATGTAATCGTAGAGGCTGGGATGATGTGACCAACGCACTTACAGGACTAAAGAAGAAAGTAGTATTAATATCAAAAGTCCTTGTAACGAGGCAGGGTGGAGGGGTTGGATGGGTCAAACAAACACAGGACTTTCTCCCCGGAGACCAGTGTTCAAATGAACTTTGATTTATTTTAATGTATGTTGTCATGCCCACATGTGCAAGTCTTCCAGTCTTGTTGTAATGTTTATTATGTTGCTTATGTGCTGAGGTGTTTTTTTTCCTAACCCCACACTGTGCCCCCCCCTACAGGAGCCTAGTTTGGGAGTTGTTTTTTTTCCCCTCTTCCTCCCTCTTGTTCACCCTTTTTTTTATCTAAGTAAAGGGGCGCCGTTCGTATGGCGACCCACAGTTCTCCCGCTCCTGTCCTCCCCCTGTTATGTATCACTGTCTTTTTTATGTTTCTTGGACGGGCTGAAACTGAAACAAATTTCGTTGCTCTGTAACATGTGCAATGACAATAAAGATCATTCATTCATTCATTCATTCATCATTCATTCATTCATGTTGTCTCGTTATGTACATACCTTTACGTTAAGTACGTAAAGTGACAACCCCCAACCATGTGTCTTTACCTTAACCCAACCTATGAAATATTACTTTTTTAAACCTAATCTATGTAACTTTACATTCAGTGTGAAAAATGACGTTAAGCACATAGATTAACCTTAAGTTTGTAACATGATAATACCCATGTTTCTTTTCATCACGTGTGTAATTATATGTTATCTACGTAACTTTACATTAGGTACGTAACATGACAACACCCACAATTCTTTTCCTAAACCTAACTTAACCTTTAAGGGTGCTAATTTGTTAGATATCATGCGAACCATTGTATTTGGATTTTCATAAGATATCATACGAATGTTATGTAAGTAACTTTACATTAAGTACAACACCCAACCATAATTCCTAACCTAACCGGTAGGGGTGCTAATTTGTTGGTCGCTAATTCATTAGATATCATACAAGCTGTTGTATGAGGATATGCTGTATAATAATAACAATAATAATAATATCTTTATTTGTATGACACAGTTCATACAGCAAGTGCAACTCAAAGTGCTTTACATAATAAAATGAGAAAACACAGATAAAAGACAGTATAAGAATCACACAGACACATACACACACACACAGATAAAAAACACAACTTAGGTATGATACCAATTAAGTAAGTAAAAAATGCTTAAATGCAAGTCTAAAAAGATAGGTTGTTTTAATGTGTCTCCTTTAAAGGTTTGGCTTATCATACTACTTTGTTCTAAAATGATGTATATTGTACTGAAAAACACTGCCACAGGGACTCCATGTGACAACGTTTTGTTTAACAGTATCCTGACAGGGTAATACTGTGAACTCCTACTTAGAGAACTTAAGCCCTCCATAAAAATGTAGGTGTGTTTTCACACAGTCACAAAGTCATATGTTATTTTGATACAAACAATATTGACATTTCCCACATAAACTAAATTGCTGGAATAAATTAGTTACAAGATACATCCAGTAAACAAACAACATATGGTACGGGCTTGACAGTTGATTCTTGACCTTGGAAACTGCAACTCACAAAACTTTTAACTGCCATAGGTCACTTATGTACTTTCTGTAGATTTTAACATCTGATCAAACTCAATCTGCAGGTGAAGACTGTTTCTATTAAGACCTTCTGTTCATGAAGTAACTGTAATGCTCACTTTTTAGGCCAGGAGGAAAAAGAAGTCCTTAAAAATGCCTAGGAGGAGTAGAGTAGTTGAAGGTATTACTATAAGGCTAACAATGGGGCTTGTAAAGTTGCACATCCTTTCTCAAGTTAAACTATTTCATATTTCTAACTTCAGGTAATCTTCTCAAATTTGGATGCCATTATGAAGGAGTCTACTTGACATGAATACCTTCTTGAATTGAGCTCTTCAGTTGAAATTAAAGCACTTGAAGTACTTGCAGGCCATTTCTACATCATGTGTTCTCTCCACAAGTCATATGTTTGTGGCATTAAGTAACGTTCTCATGCAAAATATTTTAAAGGATATACTAAAGCTGACGTGGGAACTGCGCACACATACTGTGCATATACAAAAATGCATTTGTGAATTTAAAACAGCGGAACAACTTCCTGTCGTAGTTAAGAGTGAGAATGAAGTGAGTGAGTGAGTGAATAGATAGATAGAGGCAGAGAAAGAGTGAAAGAAATGAACTGCAACCCATAGCTGCAGGAGGGATGGAGGGAGCATGGAAGAGGGATGTTGTTGAGGTTAGAGGTGTTGATGCTGCAGAGTGGAAGCAAGCTACAGCCAGGGAGCCAAAGGAGGAGGAAAAAGAGAATCAGTGTGTTTTGGGACTCAAGACGATAGCGTGGGAGAAGGTGAAGGCTTGTTGTTCAGTGGGACCGAGGGAGAAGAGCGGGTGGGGTGAGGGGGAAGGAGAGGAGGAAGAAGAGAAAGAGTGATACCTTAAGGGAGCAGAGAGAGATGTATAAGGGAGGAGAGGTTGCATTGCTGGCGTATTGGGAGTAAGAGAGCGGAGGAATAACAAGCTTCAGCCTACTTATGTACAGTATGGTGTCTTTCTGTGTGTGTGTGTGTGTGTGTGTGTGTGTGTGTGTGTGTGTGTGTGTGTGTGAGAGAGAGAGAGAGGGAGAGAGAGAGACTTCTGTCTTTGGAATGGGATGACAAATGTGCCAGACATGAAAGACCAGAGCACATACAAACCCTTAGGGAGCCACTTTACCTGCGCACGCACGCACGCGCGCGCACACACACACACACACACACACACACACACACACACACACACACATACACAAAGCAACAGCTCACACATATGCACAATAGTGGCTTCAGGGGATACACACTAACACACACAAGTTTGTATTACTATACTTATGAGGACCCTCAGTAACTAGATGCAGTTTTTAGCCCCAAAACCCATGACGACTTTAACCATCACAACTGCATACCTAACCTCAGCAAGACAAGCAAGTCCCTAATATGTGTAATGTGAACAGTGACATTCATAATGACAAATGCACAGAAGAGGCAAACTCCACTCTCATCTGTTCTGTTTCCGGCTGCAGCAGCAGGCAGCTGTTACAGATAAGAAAAAAGAACAGAGGCGTAATGACAGCTGAAAACAATAAGGTCATATCCTTGGTATTCTTATGAGAATTTGGAGGTATGAGCAATTAAAGGGAATTCTGTTTAAAACAAATATATACAGTACATATGGCAGTTTATAGGTTGCTATTTTCAGCTATTTTAGACTTAATACTCAAATTTACCCTTACAAAAAAGCACATTTATCATATCTATTTATTTATCATATTATGTGAAATGTATTTCACATTTTAAACACATATGGAGCAATATTTCACTTATGTGAAATACACACATTTGCACATGTGAATTTTCAGATTTTTTTGCACATGAAATACGGATCATGGAAAAACTTAAAATCTGAAAGAAAAAAAAACTTAACAACTTCATTTAAAACTTAACTTAACAAAAAAATTAACATATGCAACACTGTTTCATATAGGATCATTTCATTTACAGGCATACTGTATGTAGAATCACAATCCAGTGTGTTGCCAAGTAAGTTTTTAATTGGTGTATTGGTGCTTAACATAAACACAGTAAGAGAAAATAAAATTAAAAATAAAACCAAGTATTGCAAAAATCAAGACACATACATTTAAAGTAGAATAAAATTACATATAAAAATGTGCAGTATATCTTCATTAAAATAAAAGAGCTATGCTCTTTTTTTGGAAGTGGTAGTTTGTGCAGTAATATGCTAATTGTCTAATTGTAAACAGCATTTCAAAGTAATGGATTCACATAGAGGCATATGTTGCTCTCAAAAAATGTTGTGAAATGCAATATTTTACATGTAAAAGTGTGAATTTCTTGTGAAATATTTTGTAGGGATAAATTTGACTACTATAAGGCCAACAAAAATAAATAAATGCATACATAATAAATACAGCATTTACCTTTTCTCCCCCAGAATTGGGTTGGACAATGAAAATTTCAGAAAACATAATTTAACACAAATTCTATTAACAAAATATTAAGAATCAATTGAAACCACCAATACTAATAAGTACAGGGTCACAGGACATATCTAAAATCTTGGCTATGGCTTAAAAGAAAAAAGTACCTCTGATAAACCCACTACACTGTACCCACTCAGAAAAAAAAACCCCAAAAACCCACTTTTGTCACTTCAAACACAGCTGGAAATGTCCTGACCTGTTGTTAAAAATACAAGCTTTTGTCGCTACAAACACAGCTGTAAATGTCCTGACCTGTTTATAAATACCCACTTTTGTCGTTACAAACACAGCTGGATATGTCCTGACCTGTTGTTACAAATACCCACTTTTGTCACTACAAACACAGCTGGAAATGTCCTGACTTGTTAGTATAAATACAAACTTTTGTCACTACAAACACAGCTGGATATGTCCTGACCTGTTGTTATAAATACCCACTTTTGTCGCTACAAACACAGCTGGATATGTCCTGACCTGTTGTTATAAATACCCACTTTTGTTGCTACAAACACAGCTGGAAATGTCCTGACTTGTTAGTATAAATACAAACTTTTGTAACTTCAAACACAGCTGGAAATGTCCTGACCTGTTAATAAAAATACTCGCTTTTGTCAATACAAACACAGCTGGAAATGCCCTGACCTGCTGTCATAAATACCCACTTTTGTCGCTACAAACACAGCTGGAAATGTCCTGACCTTTTTTTTTTAAACACACCCACTTTTGTCATTACAAACACAGCTGTAAATGTCCTGACCTGTTGTTAAAAATACAAGCTTTTGTCGCTACAAACACAGCTGTAAATGTCCTGACCTGTTAATATAAATACCCACTTTTGTCGTTACAAACACAGCTGGATATGTCCTGACCTGTTTTTAAACACACCCACTTTTGTCATTACAAACACAGCTGTAAATGTCCTGACCTGTTGTTAAAAATACAAGCTTTTGTCGCTACAAACACAGCTGTAAATGTCCTGACCTGTTAATATAAATACCCACTTTTGTCGTTACAAACACAGCTGGATATGTCCTGACCTGTTGTTATAAATACCCACTTTTGTCGCTACAAACACAGCTGTAAATGTCCTGACCTGCTGTTACAAATACCCACTTTTGTCGCTACAAACACAGCTGGAAATGTCCTGACTTGTTAGTATAAATACAAACTTTTGTCACTACAAACACAGCTGGATATGTCCTGACCTGTTTTTAAACACACCCACTTTTGTCATTACAAACACAGCTGTAAATGTCCTGACCTGTTGTTAAAAATACAAGCTTTTGTCGCTACAAACACAGCTGTAAATGTCCTGACCTGTTAATATAAATACCCACTTTTGTCGTTACAAACACAGCTGGATATGTCCTGACCTGTTGTTATAAATACCCACTTTTGTCGCTACAAACACAGCTGGAAATGTCCTGACCTGCTGTTACAAATACCCACTTTTGTCGCTACAAAAACAGCTGGAAATGTCCTGACTTGTTAGTATAAATACAAACTTTTGTCACTACAAACACAGCTGGAAATGTCCTGACCTGTTGTACAAAATATCCACCTTTGTCCCATTAACACAGCAGGAAATGTCCCAAACTCTTGTCTAAAAAATAGCTGGTTTTGTCACTACAAACACAGCTGGAAGTGTGCCAACCTGTTGTTAGAAAATACCTGCTTTTGCTGTTTTGAAACAGCAGTCTGCTGCTATCTGCTACGTGCCAGCCATCTCGCCTTGGTGTGGAGCCATCCACAATGCCCTCTTCCTCCTAAGGAGAGACTTCACTCATATATGTATCCTTAACTACATGTATCTGTAAAAATGTATAAATGCAACATATCAATGTTTTGCAGAAATATACACTACGATGCCAGCGTTTTATTGTGCCAACTAGACTTTTTTCTCAGGAGATGATGGAGACCAAAAAGGAGTTAAAAGGGGAGTGAATATTGGACTTATATTTATCAGTTGGACAGAAATATGACTCAGAAATCAATCATAATATTGCTCTGTGTCTGCTGAATGTGCAAGTTGTCAGTTGTTTGCTAACTCTTTGCCATAACAACTTAATAAGATGATGATATGGCGTCTTTAATTCTATCAATACACAACAGACTGTAAGTCTGTCCAGGAAATTAAGAAGAAGTTGGACTGGCCAAAATATAAGTACTTGTAAAAAATTGCCTCACTCTGAGGTCTAAAACCCAAAATACCAGTACTTCCCACAAAATCCCTCACACATACCACTGTTGAAATATATGCATTAACACACAAAATTACTGCATGTAGTCATGATGGTGGGTACATACACACACACACACAAACACACACAGGCATGTGCTTATGTAAATTCAAAAGCATCCACACGAGAACAAAGCCATGGCATGGGTATAAACAAGAGGGCATACATAAACATTACATGTCCATGCATTATGCAGACACATGCACACATCCAAGCTCCGATAGACACTCAAACACACATACACCCCATTTACTTCATTCATAGAGGTAAGACCACGCATCATTTCACCCCCTCACTCTCTTTCTCTCCCTCTCTTTAGTCCCCAAATCCATGGCATATGACCTTCTGTGGGACAGATAAAGAATGTGCTTATCAGTCATGCAAATGAGGCTGAATTCATTTTCCACAACAGATGGCCCCATAGATAATGATGATGGAGGAGAGAAAATTAAATGTCTCTCGCTCGGTGACCATGGCAACCGCGCCTCTGCGGCGTAATATCAATAATAAGTGCGCCGCATAATAAGGTTGTCAGTCCTGTGAATCAAAACCTCCCATGATGGGATAGGGCAAGGGGGGGGTGAGGTCTCTCAGAAAGTTTGGTAGACTCTGTAGGGCACTGTGGGAGGTATACTGAGGTTGTACTGTTTGTCGTGGAAAAAAGGAGCTGGTTCACTATCATAAAGTCACTTTAAATATGTAAATATGGAGACAGTTGGTTTGCCTTGATACACTATCTAACAAGTCAGTCTTTATATAAGGTTTATAAAATTCGACTAATGGCTACAATAATGTTTTAAAGCATCAGTAAATGCTTTATAAACATCACCATTTGTTAATGGCTTTTGACTTTAAACCTTTGTGTTGCCAGGATGTGAAAAAACTCCTGTTTTATATCTTCCTCCAAAATGACAAATGCTTTGTGTAGCTCTATAATTCATTAGGTTGACCACTCCAACAAACTGTTCAACCTCTGACCTTCTGGAAAACAGCTGCCAATATACTGGACCAGAATCTGTTTATTATCAGCTTATTAACATTTACAACTGCAGGCCTGATGGACGGTTGTAATCCATCCATCCGTTTCCTGCTGCTTATCCAAGACTGGGTTGCTGTGGCAGCAGGCTAAGCTAGGTAATTTAGTCCTCCCTGGCAGTATCTTCCAGCTCCTCTATGGGGATGCTCAGGTGTTTCCAAACCACATATATAATCCCTCCAGTGTGTTCTGGGTCTACACCGGGGTCTCCTGCCAGTTGGACACGCCCAGAAAACCTCCAAACGGAGGCGCCCAAGAGATATCCTCATCAGATAGCTGAACCATCACAGCCAGCTCTTTAAGACATGACAGATCAGCGGCTCCAAAATGGAGAAGTCGTTGCTTCAAGGGAAGTTGTTGGATTATATCTTGGTGACTTGGTGAATTCCTGGGGTCTTGACTCAACCATGACATTCATATTCAGAATAAAGACACAAAAATAGTATTGATCTTATCATCTAACTCAACAAGGAAGCAAAAAAATGTAATATAAAATGTCCTTTAAAGGCTCTGTATCTGACATTCAGAACATTAATAACAGCCAACTACTGTTGGCTATGTAAAGATATAGTAAAGTTATGATGGTCCATGCTGAGAACCATATGCAGACAACCTGAATCAGACTCTGTATCATAGATATGCTCTGAATGTCACAGGCCTATACAGCTCCTTTAAATTCCTTTAACATTTATCACTGCAGAATGGCTTATTAGAAACTGAACAATCCAACACTGAGGGAAATTACCAATCACTGACGATCTGAATCAGTTTGTTAGTTCTGTTCAGTAGTTGATGTGGAAAAAGGACTGACTACGTTGTGTATTAATTTTCTTTTCTAAGCTGAGCAATTGCCTCGCCCTTCAAATACAGTTCAGTTCAACAGTAAGTGATATAACGAATCACTGTAACATCATAACCCTGTGATGTTCTGAAAAGTTGTTAGTAAATTGATTTTCGTTCAGTTGCTCTGCAGCAACTAAAAAGAAAAAACAAGTGCCATAAACCCCAGCCAGAGAGATTTTTCACAACCTTACAACCCAAAAGCTGTATTTATCAATAGCTTATAACTGATCTATAAATCATTAGTAAATTATTTTATAATCATATTTATATAATCAACATCTTACGTGAACACAAATTGTCCTACCAACATACTGTAAGTTAGAGCAGTTTAGAGATACCAGTGTTTACCAATGAGAACTTTGCAATATTGAAATCCAGTGACAGTTGTGGGGTTACTTGCAGATGTTACGAGGCCACTGTCAATCAAAATGTGGTCAAACCCACACCCACACAGGTCTAAACAGATTATAGATAATACTTAAAGTTGTTTATTTCTAACTTTCATTGTTGCTTCTTTAGTCACGAATATAAAATGTTACAGATAAATACAATTTTCAGACCAGAGGATTCAATAAAGACATTTGTGGTAACTTATAAAAACTAATTTATTACTGTACAAAGTTGTACAATTTGTCCTGAAGTTAGAGGGTTCAGATTGAGGTTCAGGTGATGGGTAAAGGTGTTAAAAATGTTGGGTTGCCGTTGAATTCTGCGATATTTGGATGAAATGACACACACTACACGTGACATGTATCAACTACAATTTATTGTTTATAGGGCTCTCATTTTTCAATGGTAAATTACTGAAATATGAATTAATTCCAGCTGCCATTACAAACTTTTTTAGCTGCACACTCTGAGGAAAATTGAAAAGTCCTACAGATAAGACAGCCAGATCAGCTTTTATCCTTTAATGCAGATCAGATCCTGTTCTACTCCTCTACATTTCTATGCACCACTTGTTAAAGTTGCTTTCTTCACTTTGTGCACCACCTTTTATTTGAAACGCATGGTTTGACAGAGGCTGTACAACACTTATTTTACTTTATACAGCTGCAGCTTAGATATACATTCAATTTAATGTGCTGTTGTTGTGGCTTTAATGCAGTGGACAAAACTTTTTGTGCCATTAGGCAGCACAAGTCCTCCTCCAAGAGTAATAGTTGAATCTGTAAAATTCAGGCGATTCGGGGGCATACAGAAAATGAGACCGTTTGTTGCAGAGAGCACTGAAACTCCAATCCTTTTTGCACCACAGTTTGTCTAATTACAGAGCTGATTTATTTGATCCATTATTTAATCTCAAGCCCTAGCCACACTGGTCCTGATGAAAACAGTGATTATCGCCTGAGTATGGGTCAGGATGGAGAATTGAACTTTTATTGCTCAGAATTAGGAAAAAAGAGGAATTGTTCAAAAGATGCAGGGAGACTCAGAAATGTGTAGCAGCGGGGTGGTGCGATTTCTCCATAAACTGACCTTGGGGAGTGTTTCCAACATCATCTTTCTCTTTACTGACCAGTTTCTCAATCACATACGGTTGAGTACTCATGCTTCCCCCCTTGCTTTAGCAAACACCTGCTCAAAGCAGAAATACCATACGGTTGCCCCATCGCCTGGACTGCACTGGCCGTTACTTTGTTTTCTCTTTACTGCTCAAACACACATCCACAAACACACACTAGTCAATGACCCGTTCCATCTCCTGTCGCTGCAGGATTGCCGTAACTGGATCTCTCTAAGTTGATTCTTTATATATGTACATAAAAACTTCAACGTCTAACAATATATGTAGTATCAGTGAAGAAGTAGTTTAACTTCTGCCTTACTCTTCTTTGTGCTGCTGTCACTTTGCAGCCTGAACTGTGTGTGATGGATTTTGGACCTTTCTTTAGTAAAAAGAAAGCCCTGAGCTCTTTGAAGGATAAAGGAAGTGGAAATCTGCCTCCTGTAAAGGGTGAAAGATGTTTAGATCTGCTGACTGTAGAGGCCATTGAAGGAGTTTGTCTGCACTGTTCTGATCATGAAGCCAGCCAGTTATAAGAAGGCATTACAATGTCTGGTACTTGAGTCTGGACTCACCTCAAATGCACATTTTTGGTCTCTGTTATGTTGGTGTTACCTTCAGTGTCACTTGGACTTAAAATTAGTCATTGTCAGAGTGAAGAGCTCTCAGAATTTTTTTTTAGAATTTTTACTTTGGAGTGCCACTCAGAGGTCAGTTTCATCATTGTTGACTATCTGTAGCTGTAGCAAGGTGTCTGAGCTGGCTTTGTCAAACAGAACTGTGGTTCCACCCCAGTACGCACACTTGCAGTACTTGCAGCACGGGTAGTCAAGTGCATACTTGTGTGACGTAATTCCGGGAACTGCCACAGCACCCAAGTGCCTATTAAGACTGCAAGTGTGTGGAGAGTTATCAGAGCTTACTGGGACACACTTGATTAATGAGGCCATCCAGTTACTCTTGCAAATACCAGCGCATGGCTGAGGTTAGCTCATATGCTTAGTGGTTGTACTTGATTTCCATATAAATCCAACATACAGCATCACAGTTACAATCAGATAACAGGGGAAACAAATGCACATTCAAGAGCTGGGAGGAGTAATACTATTAAATATAAAATAAAAAATACATGTTTTTGTTCTTCATCACTTGGCTGATGGTGCTCAAAGCATCAAAAAGATACATCTGAAAAGCTCAACAGCAATGTGTCTCTCTATAAATCACGACCGGGTTACTCAAGATAATTCACAGATCTTGTTGCGAGCAGTTTCATATGGGAACTATTTTCTTTTGACCTAACTACTTCCACCAAACATATCATCTACTGCTAGCTCACCTAGCACCACTAAGCTAGCTAACATTACAGCTCGGCTGAGGAGGACGCCATTAACATTTACAGATTGTGCTGTTACGAGCACAAGCCACTCGTCCATGGGTAGATGCTTGCTTCCTTCTAAGAAAAATATCTGGCCTTAAGCTGCTAAATGCTCCACCATGTTTACAGCTACACATGATCTTTGTCTAGTTTGGTCCTGGGCAGGAAGTGCACAGTATGGTGGGTTTATGAGAGCTTTTTGGTGAAAAAAAAAAAACCCCAACAAAACAGTTGCCTGCTGCTGCTGAAAATGACATAATGAGCGTCAGACTGTGAGACTGAACAAAAGAGTGAAGTTGACGAGTGGAAGTCAGGTGAAAATTCTCTGTGGGCATTTTAGTCTTAAATAGAGGTTTGAATGAATGAATGAATGATTTTTTTTCAATTTGCTATTGAATACTTTTGATGAGCACAGCTTTAATTTGCTGATGTTCAGCAGGTATAAAGTTTATCAGAGGGCATTTTTTGACCAAACAGTTCTGGGGACCCCTTCAGGGCGCTCCCCCAAGAACTACATATACTCACAGACTTTTTTTCTGTTTGCATTCGTACCACCAATAGAAATGCTGAAGTGATGTACTGTAAGCCGCTCGGCAGTTGGTACAGCACCGTCATTTTAATTTTGATGCTACTCTAAAAAAGGAGCTAAAAAAAAGTCTGTTTAACACAAATACAATTGATCCTAGTTATTACGGTGTGGATGCAACAAAAAGTGGGTTCTTACAACTAGGTTCTTATGAAAAAGTTCCTCCAGTCTGAAAATGCCTATTGTCACCATGTTAGTTTAAAATGCTAGCATGCTAGCTGACACTAAACTTTAAGTTCAGCTAAGGCTGATGGTAAAGTCATAATTTTTGCAGGTATTTGGTTTTTAACCAAAGAAGAAAACAGCACGAAATTGTACCCAGATTAAAGTACCAGATGAAAAGTCAAAGGATCACCAGAGTCATCCTGTGGCCACCATGAGTGTCATAAAAAATTTCATGCCAAGCCATGCGATGCTGAGACATTCTCTGAACCAAAAATGTCTGCCCACTGGTAGCTCTGGATGGAAATGTAGGGGATCACCAGAATCATTTGGGAACCAGACATTTGTAACCCAGGTTTTAGTGGTGGACCAAACAACCACCTAATGTTGCCATTCCGAGAATTAAATTTTCATATCAAATGCTGTTACATTGCAAAGTGGGTTGCATATCTGTTTGTTTTTTATTTAGTGCTAATTTTGCATTCACTTAAACTATTTACAGGGACACTTGTAAGTTATAAGCACTAGCTATGATGTCACATCAAGACAGTTAAAGTGATAGACTGATATCCCTCTGGTCTTGGGCTTGCCTTGTTGTTGCCACCCCTTTGGTGTCATCTACATTTTGTCTCAATTCACAAGACCTTTAGGAGAACTCAACAATAATAGGAACATCAAAAGGGAGCTGTATTTGCACCGAGATGCAGCCAGCTCTGTAATATGGCCTCCAGTCATGGCATCTACTCTGCCTAAGTGTGGCTCTGGTAATCATAGACAACAAACTTCTAAGCTAATGATTCACTCTAGCTGCTGCCATTACACACCCACCTCCAACTTTAATAGATGCTGAGGGCTGTGGGCTTCTCCAAATATAAACTCATCTGGATGGAGGGAAAAAACGGGATGAGTCATCAGATGATTTTCCATTGCTCAGGGCTCCAGGTCTTGAGCTCCTTCAAGCGGTTATGCATCTGTGCAGTAGTGCCGGATACAAGGCTTTTCTGCATGAGAGAGCCGATAAAATGTAATGTTTTTCAAATCCCATCGAAAGACCCAAACCAGTAATTAATTGATCTTAACAATTACTGCCTGTGCATTCAAGGTTCTTATTTCTCTGTTTTATACAGCTCTATTGTCATCCAAAAACTATTAATGACTCATCAGTGAACTGCTTCACCTGCACAGGGTGACATGTCTACATCTCATGCTGTCACAAGCATGGACCCCTTGTCCATGAGAAGATGTACGCAACCTTCTGTGGGTGTAGTTCAGTAGAAAGAAAATAGCTCCTACATGAACCTGCACACAGCAGGGTCTGTTGATTATCTTGAATAACCAGGTCATGGTTTCTGGAAAGAGACTTTGCTGTTGAGTTTTTCAAATGTATTTTTTTGGCACTTTGAGCACCACAAGCTAAGGGCCATCTAGTTACATTATATTAGAGAGAAGGCAGACATCTCTATCGCCTATATGTTCATTACTTGGCAACTCACACCAAAACAATCTGGTTTGATAAATATCACCACAAATAAGAGGAAAAATATGTATTTTTGATTTGGGGGTGAATAGTGCCTTTAAGGTGTATATCATATAAATGCAACATCTTGAGGCCTCTGTTGATTCCAGTCAGGGGCATTCATTCATTCATTCTGTGATGGTTGTTTACAACAGACAGTTTGGGTACTAATTTTACCATTTGTCTCTGTTTTGCTTTTGTTTTCTCTTCTGACTAACTTTAACCAACCTAGTGGTTTCTGGGTCTCAGCAATGACATTGATGAGGAGCATAGTATTATAACTGATAGAAATGATGTCCAAAACCCAAGGTACTAAATAAATGATCCTTTAAACCTTAATTAATATCTTTTTTTTGGCCACAGACCAGCTGTAAAGACAACTCTGATCTATTATCCTATCCCCTAATAGGCTGATAAAGTTAATGTGTTAGCCAATTGTTTCTTATTTACACGTCCACCAAATAGGGCAAAATCTGCATTTTTTTTTTGGAATTATGTTTTTGGCTACCTAACAAATATAAGTGCAGTTTTTTTTCTCCTTTAGCTCTGTTTTGGTCTCCACCAACTCCTGGATAAATGTCTGGCTCCTTAGATGCCTATTGCTCCATATGTTTAGTGTTGGACTGGTAGCATACTTTAGGCTTATCAGAGCTCTGCAGAACAACTTCGCTTCAGCTGGAACCGACACTGAGAGAGTGGTGAACCAAAACATGTTGAAGGCCAGAAAATCAAAACAATGAGTTATAGGATGTTGGCCACTTTTAGCATTCATCTTTTGTGATGGACTTCGCCCACATTTGGGTTTAAGTTTTCATCACTTTGCTGAATATTTTCTGTGCCAAGTCGCCAGTTTTTGTAAGAATTCCTGCCAGTCTGAAACCTGCTATTTGCCTATTTGTCCTATTTGGGTCTCTGTTTATTGCCTCAGATTGCCTCCCTCTCTCCTCTAGCCTCATCATGCACTCTCGCCCCCTCTTCTCCTCTGTGTCTGCCAGCCAGACGCTCTCAATATAGCTCTGCTCATAAACACAGAGACAGAGAGAGAGAAAGAGGCAGCGAGAGAGTGAGAGAAAGGCTCCTGTGACAGTAATAAAAATGAGTGAGGGGCAGGGGAGAGATGGAGATTGGGGTGAACGAGTGGGAGGAGAGAGGGAGGGAGGAGAGGACACACTCATGTAGAGCAGCCTGTGTACTTGTGTGCGTGTATGTGTGTGTGCGCGTGAGATAGAGAGAGCAATGCAGAGAGAGAGATGAATCAAGCAAAGCAGAGAGATAAGGCGATGAGCAAGACAGTGGGAGAGAGAAAAGAAAGATGAGAAAAGAAAAAAAAGCAAGAAATGACGCAAGACAGCATGAGAGAAGAGGCTGAGAAAATGAGAGGGGGAGACAAAAAAAACAGGCTGGTGTGAAGTGGTTAAAAGGAGGAGGGAGGAGACAGTTGGGGTGAGAGAGGTTGAGAGAGGAGAAGGAGTGATAGAAAGGAGAGCACAAGAAGATATCAGGGTTTCTCAGTGAGGTAGCTTTGAAGGCCAGGCTGTCCTACTTTAACCACTCATATAAATAATGAATCTTATGGCTGGAGGGACCACACACACACACACACACACACACACACACACACACACACACACATTTTGCCTTGTATTCACCTCTTAAACATTACCTGATTTCTTTGACAGGATTTTGCATCTCACAATAATGGACAAAAAAATCCGTGCTATGAGAAACACACAAATACGGAATGCTTTGTTCATAGACCATACTTAAATTCATCTAAGATTTAGTTATCTTAAAACTCCCCTTATCTGTATTCTGTATGTATCAGGGTCAATTATACTACAGTAATATGAGTGACAGGTCAGATGTACACTTGTAATGTTCAGTATTATAATTCCACAAAATTTGGTTCAGTTGTTAATACCTGACATGTGTAGGCCTCTGTACGCAATATGTGCAATGTTTGATATCCAGTTTTTGTACCCCTACGTTCACATAGGACCTCCCGCCTTGCCTCTCCCCTTTTGCTGTTTCTGTGGGAGAGTTAAGCGACATTGCTCTTGTGGTAATTTTTGGGGTTTAGCGCTCTCAAGATATGTTTATAAGTTACTTTTATGCTAACAGAATCTTGTGTCGCTAAATTTGTGTAGGGGCTGGGCCTTGTTTTGCAGGCCACAAGTTCTGCTCTTGAGCAGCAACAGTCAGCTTTTTTCCAAAAAAGAGAAAAAATAGTCAAGTAAAGCCACTATATGCTACATTCCCAGCACCAAACAGCGGACAAACATGTGAAAATTTAATTTTCGCAAAGCCCTGCTCACGCAGTGTCAGAGAATCCTGCAGAGAAAGTTGCTATTTCAGCATTGGACACAACTGCAAAGCAACCCAAAGAAGAAGTACTTATCAAAACAAGCGTCTGACAATAAACAAAATAAACGCCTGTCAATATCAACAAAGTGTTTCAGAGATAAAGAGAAAATGTTGCTAATAGTTTAGCTCAAGACTCATGGCTGCAACTTCAATTTCATGTTTATATAGCTAACATTAGAGCCTCTAAATCACAGCATGTCCTCCGCCCTACTTCCTGCAACTACAGACCACCTAGTCAGGAGGAAGTGGGTAGCAGCTCCAGAGAAAGAGAGCCCTGACTCCCTGCTGTATCTCCAAACTTTCTGTTGCTGCCATTACACAGGTTAGACCCGGTGCTGCTGCTGGCCACCAGCCTATTGTGACACCCAGCACCAGGGGGTTTGCACTGGTTGTATACAAGCCAGTACAGGGAGACCACCTTGTTGGGAGACAGACCTTTGGTCAATGGCTAGGGGGGCCCATGGTCATCTGGTGGGAGAAGCAATAGGACAAATTCTGCTGTTTTTTGGCCTTTTTCAGATTTTCAGATCACCAGCTTTAAACCCTGAATACTTAAAGTTGGTGAAGACCAAAACAGAGATAAAAGTTTAGTAACTTTTGGACTTACCTTTGTCAGGTGGCCAGAAACATGACTTCAGATGAATGTTACTGTGTCAGGTGGATGTGTAAATAGGGAATTTTAAAAGAGGGTAGTTCAATTAAATCAACTTTATAGGGAGATTATGTTAGAGTCTGTATTTTTGTAGTATTTCTGGACCTCCTCTTCCCCAGTGAAGCCAGAAATATAATTTAAAGGTATCCTGTAGAGTTGTTTATTTGGTACCACTATTCACTCTATGTAGGTTGCCTTGTAGCTAATGGTTACCATTAGCCATTAGTTACTGGACCAGTTTCAAAAAAATGTTGTTCCAATTAGTCACTTAGACACAAAACCATGAAATAGGGCCCAGGTTGAAAAATACTGAAGTCACCTTTTAAGCCCTACTGCATGTAACTGCAATAACCAGTGTTCAAAAGCAGCCTCAGACTATTTCAAGCCTTTTCCTTTCCTTTGTCTGCTACATCTATCCAAAAGGAGAAAAATAAACCATTATTTGATTTAATGAAATGCACCTTTATTCACATGTTTGCATAATTTAGATCCATGAAGAAACTGCAACACTGACTATGACTAAATACTGTCGCACTGTCTAAATACTTTTCAAGTGCACAGAAGAGTGTGTTCTCTGTATGTGCCATGTGTTTGTGTGTCTTTATTTAGCAATCGCCCCCAACTTCCCATTAACCTTGAGCACATAGGCATGTAAGACAGGAAGGTGTGAATGGCTGAGAGATGGAGAGAGTGAGTGAAGGAACACAACATTGTAATTACCGGCTACATGCTGGCTGGCAATCATAGTCTCTCTCCTCCTCACTTGTGTTTCCTCCCTTGCTCCTCCCTCCGTTCTCATCTCCTGCAGACCTCCGACATCTCCTCCGCTCTTCCTTTCTCTCTCTGTTGCTCTCGCAGGGGGTCCAAGCAGGCCTGTGCGGGTGGGGTGTAACTTTTTGGCACGGGGGCCTGCTGGGCAGCTATTGAGGCAGGTATACACCGAAGCTTTCAGGCATCTACCTTCTCTTTTGCACAGAAAATTGCAGAGAGTGAGGATGGCAGAGCTGGGGATAATTACAGCCATCACTGTCCCTGTCTATGTAGACAATGCCTCAGTCCTATGCAGGCCTTAGCAGCCTGTAGGTATAAAATATATAGTGCTTCCACTGTTAATGTTAACTGGGCCCACATTAAGGCATTGTTATGGTTGTTGGAGAAGGAATGGCATAATGCAATAGTTTCTGGAAGGGCTGCAGAGGACATAGTGTATATTTTTGCTTTAACCACTGCATGTGTGCATGTAGTAGGCTTACACAACATATGGCATTGTTTGTTTGGCCTGGATCACAGGAGACAAGATCTTTAAAATAAAGACACTGGTGGTTCTGCTTTGATTTTCTAAACTGTAAAAATACTTTATTTCACATTATTACAACAGTACTTTAACTTTATTCTAAAAATACTGTGTTTAGCTTTATTCTAACAGTAGTTTAGTATTATAGTAGTCTACAGTAGTTGTGTGGAGATTTCAAAATATGGAGATATATATCATATATTGCTATATAGCCTAAAAATATTGCAATATTATTTATACACCATATTGCCCAGCCCTTGCTGTAGGGTTTTCTCATACAAGTCTTACACCCCTTTTTACTAGCATAAATGTACAGAATTATAATTTCAGCATGCCATAGCACTTGTCTAAAGAAAGTAGACACTGTCTTTTTTTTAATATATTTTCTACCTATCATGCAGTTTACCTCCTACAGGAGCTGCAGCTTTAAACTTGTGTCTGATAGTCCATTGATTCTGGAGGCTATAACAGACAGCCATAGGTAGGAGTATATTGACATGCAGGCACCACAACAAGTAAACTTGGTCTATGCTGTTTGGCTTCATTCAGTCTCTACAGAACACATAGACTTTGGGGGATATTAAGTGAACCTAATTTTGAAAATGTAGTTGTGAACATGAATAAAGCAAGACTAAAGTGACCTGATGGAGCTGAGTGGTTAAAAATAAAGAGGATGAGGGGTCGTCACCTGCTAAATTCCATCATATTAGGTCTGTTTGAGCTGAATGTTTGAGATGAATGCAAAACTTTTGTTGTTATATTCCTCCTACTAACATTAAAAAGGCCATTAAAACAGTATGTTTAATGTGAAGCAATGGGGACAAAGAGGCTCATTCAGGAGATCCGTGGGACCAAATCAAGAAGGGAACATTTCTTGCACTGGTTGTTCCACCCTTTAAGACCAGTAGTTAAATCTCTGCCCCTGCAGTAGGCAGGGACTGGTGGCCCTCGTGTGCAGTGTGTCAACTTTTAGATTCCAGGCACCTCAAAGAATGCCATACTGTGCAGACGTCTGCTTGGGGGATCTAGTGGCTCTTCTGAGGAGGACGGTTGGCTTGAAGTAGAGCTATCAGTTGAGCTTTTCTAATGATCCGGGACATCTAAACCTCAACAATGAAAGCCTGGTGTCTGCTGTGGTCTACATAAGTCGGGGGCACAGAGTCGGGAGTGTGGACAGCTTATCTATTCCAGTGGAGTCACCTCAGGCGCCCTAAAGCGTCACAGGCACTCTAAACACAAAGCAGCAAGAGGTATGCGGGGGTAGGCAGGATGGACTCTCCTGAAGCCACTGAAGTTAGATTCTGGATCCACTGCCTATATTCAACTATTCATGAGTGAAGGAGCCTCCTGCTTCCCCCCCTTACTGTTGAGTGTGAGCTGAGACAGAAGGCTGGCAGGAGGAGGGTGGGACGCTGCTGTGTTTTCTACTGCAGAGTTTGGAGAAAGTGAAGGGCAAGTTTTCCTCTCTGCAGCTGCAGTGGAGGTTAGAAACATAAGGTCTCTGTGTGACGTCGGACAGAATCAGCGGCAGGGATTTCTTAGAGGACAGATCAGGGGATCTACAGCGCAGCGTGCTGCACAGGGCCCCTTACAACAAAGTGTGATTCACCTGAGACTGTTAATCACTTTATTTATTATAGCCACATGTGTTCACCGTTCTTGCTTTGGTTGGTACATTCTGTCGAATATTGGAGAAAGAGCTGTATTTTAGGTTGAAACGTACATTCTGGGGTCAGTTTATTCAATAGGCAAGTGTGCTATGAGCTTGTTGACTCAGGATTAAGGGACCATGCCAGTGTTTTTTCATCTTTCAGCCCTCATCAAACAACACACAACATGTAAAATTTACTTTACTGTCGACCATCCAAAGCGTATCAGTTCCAAAGCATGTATTTTTAGACTGATGTCCACCCACTGGGGCAGCTACTGGTTGCCAGTTATGTCACTATGGTGTGGAAATCAAGCTTAGTAACACACATAGCATAGGCAATCTTTCATCTGTGAGCACTTTTGTCCTTTATTTTGTTGACCAAAACTTTCTGACGTGGTAATGCAGTTATAGTGAACAGGGACTATTTTGAGAACTGTTCAAGGACACTCTGACATATAATATTTCACAGCTGGCTGCCGAGTATCAGCTGTTTAATGCAAGAAATGACCACAGTCACATTTGGTCTTCAGCGACTGATTTTCTGAGAACATAGCTCATTATTGTTGTGTTTTCAAAATGATCCCTGCTTACAGCTGTGTTACCATCAGTGTTGGGCAGTGTTGTCTTACTAAGAGTTGGATGGGAGGATTTATATCAATTTAGTGTGTCTCCAATTCTTAGCTTGCTGGCTAGTAGTAAGCCTCTATTCTGACATCATTTGGCTTTGCTCACAGTTGGAGAGTGTGTGAGCCCTGCAGCTTCACTGTGAGGGTTGGACTGCAGCGGGCTGTTGTGGTCAGTGAAAACCTCCAGCACATAGACTGGTTGCTTGTTAAAACACAATGGCCCTCATTTATCAATCTAATGTACAAACCTGTGCAGATTCAAGTGCAGAAATCATCTTAAGATAGGCTTCACGTGTGATTCGTGATTTTTATCTTGCCCATCACAGCGTACAACTGATCAGGCAATAAATGTGGCAGCTGAAAACAATCGTCGTTTACATATCCCGCCCCAGTATATTCTCACTTAGAGGCCTCGCTCCTAGAGTTAGCGACATGGAGTGACACAATACAGCCAAGATGAGAAACGTCTCTGAGCTAGAAATGGAAACACTGATGTCCCAGGTCAATTTAGCCAGATGGTTCTATTTGGCAGCCTGAAAAGTGTCATCAAAGGATGTCATAAAAACGCCTAAAAAGAAATCACTGCCGTGGTCAACAGCGCTGCAGTGGTCAGTCGAACTCCAGCTGAGATTGGGATATGTACCAATCTATAGCCTACATATATGAATAATATAGCCTATATATTATATAATATTGATATTGTTTATTGTATTTATAAAAAAGCTTATAATGGACCGTGTGTCTGTGCATATTGGGTCTGCTTCCATTTTGGGTATAACAGGTGGCAGAGGAGACACAGATGCACCACCTGTGTCCAAGCCAGACATTGGTAAAAATGTAATAGCCAAGGCTACTAGTATTTAAATAATTACACTGTTGTAGGGTTTATGTATTTCTTATTAATGATGTTTTAATAATACATTTTATAAACATGCTTTTCAGTTAGAGCTGGGCACCAGTGGTATTCAGCTATCGGTTAGTCTCAAAGAGCCAGGCAACTGCCAGCTGTGACAGACAGCATGCACTGATGTAGGCCTTCACAAAATATAATATTTTCGCACATTTACTATACATTTTTAAGTGATTTATATGTGGCTAGAAATACATAGATGCCAATCAGATTATGGTCTAACAACAGTTTTCCACCTCAGCCAGATTTATTATGCTGCACCACAATTCCACGCTGACTCAGACTTGGGTACGCTAATTGAGACCTAACGTGAGATGTGATCAAAGCATCTGCTCACAGCCAGATTGACAAATGCCAAGCTTTGCATGAAAATGACCATATACCCAGCTTTCTGTCATATGTCTGTTTTGTACATGATGGCCACTGTCTCCTTCACTGTTTCAGTTCAGTTCAGTAAAAGACACTTGGGTCAAGGAATTGATTGTTTATGGCAATATGTTATACAGTTAGCTCTGGCAGTTCAGTCACCGCAATAAACAGTTCGTTCTCACTCCCAGGGCATTAAAGTGCTGCTTTGTCAAGCTCTGTGACATGGGATATCAATGCTGGAGGCAACCATTAGCGTATTTATGAGACAAACCTGGCTTTCAATGAGCTCCAATGTAAACCCATCTGCAGCAATGCATGACACTAAGAGCAACTGACCTAGGATAAAGAGCGAGAAAATCCATGCAGGGCGGTTGGGAGGATAGGTGGATGGGTCAAACAAAATTAGGCTTTTATCCAGGAGTCAAGTTTGTGTTCTGTGTGAAACCAAAAGTTACTCTTGTTTTAACGCTGATGTCACTCATGCTACGTTACATTATGTAACAAACATACTTATTTTAACCCAAAACATGATTTTTTTTTCCAAACATAACCAAGTAGTTTTGTTTCCTAAACCTAACCGTGACCACTTCAAAACTGTTTCAGCTGTGCATCACATAGATGTTCTAAAGGGTACCCTGTGTGTCACTATGTGATGCCTAGGGACACGACTAAGCAGCAGTATTTGACGCCCTGAGAATGAGAACGCATTGGAATAAAATGTTTGCATTGTATGTTTCTGCAAACCACATACTGTATATGTAACATTTTTATGTTCCATATGTATCATACCAACATTTCTCAAGTGACGTAATTCAGATTACGTATAAATGAGCTGAGTTTCTCATCAGGAGGAGGAAGGGATGGTGGATGGCTTGACACATAGACGAGACAGCTGCCACGCAGCAGACCACTGTTCAAGACCAGTGATATTCACGACTGTGCTTGTGGTGACCAAACTGGGTATTTTAACCCAAAACAAGATGTTTCTTTAACTCTGACCAAGTGGTTTTTGCACTTAAACCTAACTTCACATCAACCACAGTGCTGTTGCACCAAAGAATTGAAACTGAAACGTAAGTGTCTTTATATCTGCCACATATGAAACATACAATGAAAACATATTTTTGGTTTGCAGAAACCTACAGTTCTAACTTTTATTTTGGCCATTGGGTTGCTTCAAAAGAAACATGAACATTACATCTTAGTTAAATCATCAATACCAAAAACTCACAAAAAGGAGGTTGTGATGCTGGAGGGAGCTGTAGCAGCACATGGTGTTGGCATCAGCGTAGGAGTTGCAAGAATAACCTGCAGGAGATATAACAAGTAATATAACTTGTTTCTTGCAGTTATGTAATAAGTAAAATAATGTAATTACTATTAAATGAGTAATAAGCAATGCATCACCTGCCCAAAAATTGCTGCCATGCTATGATGTTTTAACTTGAGTCGACAGAATCTAAATGCTCTGCTGTGTAGATAGGACTGAGGGTTACATCCAGGGTTTGTGTGTAACTGCTCCACACTGTTTAGCTGCTGTGTAATCATGTGTGTGTATTGATATGCTACTGCTGTAATGTCTGCAGAGTCTGCCTGCTGGGGTTTCTCAGGGGGAGCTCCTGATCTGTTATTGCTGGATGGACCTGCTGCTGCTGCTGCTGCTGTGTGTGTGTGTGTGTGTGTGTGTGTGTATGGGGGGTTTGCAAGAAGGACATTTGTATTTTATGTCATGTGTTGTTCTGGCATGTGTTCTTTCAAGCAACATGTGCCTCCCTTACTTCCTCCTACTTCCCTTCCTCTCTTGTACATCCTCCCTTCCTTCTACCTTTGTATCTGGGAATGGTTCCCTTCTATCATGCTGCATGCATTTTTTCCTCCCCTCTTTCCTTCCTCGCTGCATTCACCTGTTCCTCTTCCATGTGCCCTGTCTTCCAATCTTCCTGCCTTTTTCCCTCCACACTTTCATCCTTCTTTTCCTTCCCTCCCTCTGTGTTTCTTTTTACCTTCCTCCATTCTGCATTTCTTTCTCTTTCCTTCCCTTGATCCCTCTATTCCTCCCTGCCCTTGTAATAATAATTTCATCTCCATCCCTGTATGATTCCCACAGAGGTGTTCCTATAGTAACTTGGTTTCTGTAGAGCTGCACACACACACACACACACACACACACACACACACACACACATAGGAGAGCAGTTAGCGACACCAGCACGGGCATCCGTCCTTGTCAGTGGAGCCATATGATGTTCACACAGATAGAGAATGTGGGCTTCTGTCAGGGAAGAGTGTCTGAGTCACTGCTGTGTGTGTGTGTGTGTGTGTGTGTGTGTGTGTGTGTGTGTGTTTGAACATGTATAGCCTGCATATTAATCCCTCTGAGTATTTCATACAGCATCACATGTGCCCACATCTCAAATCTGTGTCCTTCCTTCTTTAACATGTTCATACATTTGTGTTTTGTCCTTGTGTGTGTGTGTGTGTGTGTGTGTGTCTGGGCCAAAGCCGAGCTAGCAGCAGACAGACAGGAGAGCCGATTGGTCGCCTCTCCCCAGACATCTGACGAGGCATTCTGTCAGAGCGCGTTCACATGCAGCGGGTCACCTCATTTCCTACAACACACGCAGACACACACACACACACACACACACACACACACACACACACACACACACACACACATATATGCACACATATATGCACACTCACAGAGCTCACACACACGCACACACTGACACAAAGGAGGACATGCCAACACACACAGCTACAATATAAATCATTGTCAGAGTTAGCATTATTCAGCAGCTGGTTGCCTCTTAGTAAATGGCACAGCAAAGGAAAGCTTGTTGTTATTTACACTTCACTGCCTATTTACTTTTATTATTGATTTCAAACAAGACCCAGAAGCTCAACGCTGATTTACAGCAGATTCTGTGTTTTCTTTTTGCAGTCAATACCCACATGCAAAAACTATCCTCTCCCTCAGTTCACCTCAGTTCAGCCCAACTTGCTCCAGTGAAAAAAAAACATATGATATAAACAGATGTACTCATCTGTTTGCCAAAGCACATTAAGGCTACAAATATTAAGGAAAGACTGTCAACAGGCACATATATACCTATATATGTTAGGGATACACAATATGGATTTTTTTCAGCCTCGATACCTCACATTTTTGTATTAAAGAAAAGTTTATGACCTGTAGTTTATGCACACTGCAGGGTAAGAAAGGCTAAGATGTAGTGAGAAAATATGGATGATATAATATTCCATAGCCCTGACCTAACCAAATCTAACTGACATCACTATCATCAAAACAACAAAAACAAAAAACAGGTCTGACAGTATCTAACCTATTTAATGGCAGCAGAAGGTTTGCTGATTTGGTGGGGAGTCAGGTGGTTGAGGATCGGACAATAGATTTTAAACCTTTCTAAATACCAGCTGCCAAGATGGCACCTATCCATTCCAACAGAGTTGATCGCCTGGCGTATATGCCTTAAGAGTTTTCTAGCTTCTGGATTTACCTCTGCAGTATGTGGCCCACTGAATATGCACAGTGGTGTTTCTTTCGCATGCCCCGCCCTCAAGTTCCCGCTCGGCTCATAGACTTTACATTGCGATGACATCACTGATTTTTTAAATAGCTTTTCCCGGTTTGAAGAAAGTCTTACAAATATAAAACCACCATGGTTAAAAGTTCAGAATAAAAAGAGTCAAAACTGACCTTGTTTGAAGTTCAAGGTGTCATTTCAACAATATTACAGACATTTCATTTATAATGGTAGCCTATGGTGAAAATGCTCTTTGGGCCACAGGGGATTTTTTTCACTGCAATACCATGAGTGGCCACTGGGAAAATCTGTTGCAAGGCCGAGCTGCTTTCCTGGGGGCCGGAATCAGAGAATCACTGCCATCATATTGTCTTCGTCTAAAACTGTGACTTCCACAGTGGCAACAACATATTTGGCTCTCTGGTCAGTGTGCTGTGCCTGCTTTTCTTCTTCTTCTTCTTCTTCTTCTTCTGCTTTTCTGTGTTCATTGACGACTTACAAACCAACTTTAAAGGTGTAGCGCCACCTATTGCTATTGGGGTGTGTACATGCTACCCTTGTTAAGCCAATAAAATCAGTGTGGCCTTATATTATCTGCACTATTTATCAGCTACAATTTCATTATTAGAATGATGCATAGTAATATAAATTTCCCCCATTCAGCCAATAATGCGAAATTATAGGGGTGAGAGAAAACATGTTTACACTTGAGTATCGCAATATTATGCATTGTGATATTGTATCGATTCTCAAAAATTTTATGCTGATTTTTGATTACAGGTTTACATGCAAAGTTTTGTAGCAGTGGTTCGTTCATTTGGTATCATGTTTAAACCCCCAAACACTAGATGGCATTGTTGTAATCCATCTTCAGCCATTTGACTCTTCCATTCCAACATTATAACATGCTGCTAGCTTGTTAGACCGCATTAAATGCATATCGGATCCCAATATTCTGGTTGAAGTAAATGGTGTGTTCTTTATATAATGACATGTTTCACAAGATTTTTATAAATCCCAATATTTTGTCTTGCTTACTGTAAACTATCACAGTATATCATAAGAAATTGAACCGCAACCACAAAATCACCAGATTCTTGCCAATACACAACCTCACTGCTTCAAGGGATAGCTTGCATTTTTTGAAGTGGGCCTCTATGAGGTGCCATGTAAGTGTTATTAGAAGTATTATTTTAGAAATATGCTTAAAACTCTAAATGGTCTTGCATGTAGTATGCATGTATTAAATTTTTTGTATTTCATTTAAATTTTTTTCAACAAACAATTTTTTGTTTTATGTTGCTTAACGTAATCTCAACATCACTAAAAATGAGGGTTTCTCCCTCAATGTGTTCCTGAGCATTAATAAGATGACTGTCGGCACCCTCTCAGTTTGGAGAAGCAGACAAGAGTACCGACAGAGAAGCTAAGCAAACCCTTCTATTGGCACTGCATTTTCTCAACTGTAGTACTTCTGTATTCCCATGCATAAGCGCAACTGTGTCACATCTACTGTATATAATACACTGACTATGGATACCTTATACAACTCCACCTCAAAAGATTCAAATTATCCCTACATGAAAAGTAAGTCTCCTCCCACTGCATAACAAATCTAAGTTTTAAAGGGCAACTTTATTGAAAGTTGTGTCTTCTTTTCAGTTGAACCAGTAAGTCAGTAAACTTCTAACTTTACAACGGACGGTCTGGGTTATTATTTAGTGGCTTGCCTTTTTGTTCTCTTCCAAAAAAGCTTGGTCAAAGCCAGGCCTGGACGTAACAACTGACATTTGCTCTCTTTTGTTATGTTTAAAAATCTGTTTTTTCTTTAACTCAAATACTTTTTATCACAAGTACTTTGTCACAAGTGCTACATGTACTTCCCTAAATTTCAAGTTCAGAAATCACCTGAAAAAGTCCTGATAAACAGTGTGGGAATGCACCACAAAAAAGAAGATAAATCAGCAGCTGCAGCAGACAGGGTCGTGTCAGGTTATTTAATTTATGTTGTTTCATTATGAGTCATCTTTTCAGATTAATTCTAGTCAGGCTATACAGAGGAAGGCTGATGTATATGTACATTTATAATCAGTTGTATGCATGCGCTGCAAAGTGCTTTTCTATAGTAATGGAGTTTATTATTAGTTTGGACATCAGTGCTCTGTGGCGTGATGCTCCCCCATTAGTATATGTTGACATATAATGCAGTTAATATTGTAGCCAAAACTTGTCCAACAGAGCTGTTGATGGTTGAGTTGCATTGT
The DNA here is from genome assembly GCA_019142605.1 of Cephalopholis sonnerati. Taxonomy (NCBI): domain Eukaryota; kingdom Metazoa; phylum Chordata; class Actinopteri; order Perciformes; family Serranidae; genus Cephalopholis; species Cephalopholis sonnerati. The sequence goes on along the minus strand of JAGQAX010000015.1, from coordinate 12,304,563 downwards.
GTGTTATGTAGGAGCCAAGTTAAAAAAAAAAAAAGATGAAATCCTGCACTGCATTGATTTTGATCCTTTTTTCAAATTGTCCATCATGAGGCCAGTGTTATGGGGGTTAGCTCTGATTTTTTAAAGCAAAACTGCACTATTTCACTACAGAGCCTGTCCTATCTCTATACTGTCACTTCAAAAGTGAACGTTTCTTTGAAATTATTGGGGACATTAAATAAAATAGAATAAAAAAAAAGCAACAACCATCCCTGCAGTCCCCTGTTGTTACAGTCACATTTTACCTGACATGGCTGCCTGTGTATTGTGCATCAAAAACTAAGAGTAAAGTGTTGTTATTGAGTTTTCTGTTTGATCACATTCAGTTTGGACGTTTGAGGATTGCCTCTGCACACATCAGGGTGAATACACTCACATTTTCCTCTCAGAAATAATGTTATCATATTTATGAAAGTTTGAGGAAGGGCTGCAAAATGTAATATGTGTGGTGGGAGATGAGGGTTTGACTGTATGCATTTAAATGTCAAATGTGCTTGTGTGGGATGCCACCTCCAGCACTATAGTTTTTTTGGAGAACGACTTTTGTAGTTATTACTGAGTTGTGTTTATGTGTGCATGCATGTGGGTGGCAATAGTATTCTCTTGGTTTTTATTCAGTTTGTTTTAGTTAATTTTTGACTTTTTGTGTTTCGTGAAATATATCTTTCTGTGAGTAGGCAGTGCGTGTGTGTGTCTACATATGAAACTCAGTAAAAGTTAAGTCAAGGAGACTTTATACCACAATATCAGTTCTGTCAGATTTCTTTTGGTACTCCTCTTTTCCACCCTCAACCAATCAGGTTTCACCAATCACCATGCTGCTGTCATATTTTAAACGTTGTCCTTACACAGATGACAGTTATGGGGCTGCAGTTGGGGAAGTTTGGGAAAAGAAACATGCTGACGACATACCTTAAAATAACTCAAAGTTCAGCTGGTTTTACACAGTTCCAAACACTGGTCTCCGGAGATAGTGTCACAACAAGTAGTTGTTTTTATACCTCTAAGCTTGTGGTAGCTGCAGCCAGAGGTGTTATGTTTTCGGGTTGTCCATCTGTCCGTATGTCCCATTCTAGCAAACATGATATCTCAAGAAAACCTTTAGGAAATTTCTTCAAATTTGGCAAAAACGTCCACTTGGACTCAACAGTGAAGTGGTCAGATTTTTGGTGGTTATAGGTCAAAGGTCAAGGTCACTATGACCTTGTCTGTCTCATTCTAGTGAATGCCATATCTCAAGAACCTCTTGTCATTTTTTTTTTTTTTTTTCCCAAATTTAGCAAAAACGTCCATTTTGAGACAAAGATTAATTGATTACAATTTGGTGGTTGAAAGTCAAAGGACAAGGTCACTGTGACCCCACAGAACATGATTTGGGCCAAAACAAAAAAAATACACTAATTATGACAAAATGTCATACAACTGTCTAACAGGATATGATGATGAAGTGATGACATTTCATATCTAAAATGTTAAAGGTCAACATCACTGTGACATCACAATTTTCTGCATAAAACACTTTTCTGTCCATTATTCAACATCATATCTCAGGAACAGAAGGGGAGACATTTGATCAGATGCTGAGTTGGTGACACTAATCTTGAGGCAGTAATTCTAGTTTACCGAAACATCCCTGCATTTCCAGCTGGGATTGTGTCTCCAAATTAGTGTGTTTTAAACTAAAACATGATCTTTTCATAACCATAACCAAGTGTTTTATGTGCCTAAACCTAATCACATGTTAACCAGAGCACTGTTGAAACATAAAATGTCATTGTATCCGCTCCATAAAAATGTAACATATCCAAGGTTTACAGAAACAGACAATGCCAATATTTCTTCTGCCAAGTGGGTTGTACTGAAATGGGTTGAACATACACCATACATAACAGCGATGTATCGGGGGGAAAGGTGTAGGGTCACCTGTAGTGCACACAGACAGCTTTAATGTCAAAGTGTTTGTATTGATTTGATGTAACCGATAATTATAAGACAATGTAAAAGCGTGTTCCCCTGCCAGTCTGACTACTTTAGTTGTATTTCAGACCTTCCTTTCCAAATCCCCTCTGTTTTTCGGTAGTGCTTTACTTAATATGATTTCTAATTGGTGACATGCACTGTACGATAATAAACCCTCAAAAATGCCCTTAAAGCTTCATGCAACTACATTACAGTGTGTGGTAAACTGTTGATTAAGTGTTTATGTACTGTTTATAAATGCTAAATTGAGAGGTTAGAGTGTCACATGTGTCTATGAAACTGCCATTTTTCAAGTGCAAGGTTGCACTCTCGATCTCTCTCAGTGTAATAGCTTTATTTGCTACCATCATGTTGCAGATTTCATGTTGGGGTGTATAAACTGCTCTTCTGCCTCTTCTAGGATGTTGTCTGGTCCTACACACTGGAATTCCCCAATTTATAATATCACTGTATATGTGCTGCAGTAAATGGGCCATCCCAGAATCTTAACTATAGTCACTTCTGCCTCCAAAAAAACAAGATGGCCAAACCCAAGGCTTCTAAATAGGAGTCCACAAACTGGTGGGTGATGTCATGATAGCTATGTTATGTATATAGTCTATGATATCAACCTATCTCTTTGTTAGTAATTTAAGTTGCAAGATCAGCCTTCTGGTTATTGTATCCTTTTCTGTTGCATACAAACAAACAAACATATTACAAATACAAAAAATACAATGCAAAAAAATAGTAATTTCAGGAGAGGGTGCTTTCATTATGAAACAGGCTAAATTTTACTAAAACAACAATACATACAACGCACTGTCCTGTGCCTCATGTTTTTCTTACACCATGAGTTTTAGACGTATATTGACATTAACTGATTTTATCTTTACTGTAATTCTTCTATGTTGCTATACATGGAATACTGCGGCATGCATAATTCAAGTATTGACTAAGTACATACCTGTTTTCCCTGTGGAATGTTTAGATAATTGAAGACACTGAAGCACGATTTACATTAGGCTGCACTCAGTGACCAGCCTCTGCCATTGTAAGGCCATGGTTAATTACATGGTCTGCAACTGTGGCTGTATTTCATCGAGGACAGCTCTATGTCTTTGTACTCTTCTGCTTCTTCCTCTGCTCAGCTGTCTTCCCCTCACTGCACCACTACAGATCCTCACACCTCTTCCTCGAGCAGGCAGTATATCATACGGGCAGGTTCCTCCATGTCCAGAAACTGTTGTGATTCTATTGTGGTTAAGCTCAATAAATATATTTGGCAAAATCCATACTCATAAATAGCACCTGTCAGCTACAGTAACTCGACAGAGTGTTTGATTGGTTGATGTAAGATGTGAGAAACTTCCCGTTCGTTAGTCAAGTTCAAGTCCAACTTGACAGGCAATTTACCGATTCAGCAGACGTCACAAAAAAATCCATACTACTGCGCTGATATTCATGGTATATATGCCTGACATATCTTTGCAACTGATTTAACTATTGAGCATGTGATGACACAATTACAGAATTCATACATGTTTTTGAGAGTACAACCATTCACCTGAGAAGTAATGTAATCAGTTTTGATCAGCAAGATATAATCAGTGGGTAAGTGTGCAAATTGTAGACAATTGTACTCACTCATTTGCAGGGATGTGCTAAAACATTTGCAATTTGTTTAGAAGAATGAGAAATTCAAACCTGTTGGGAACAAGTGGCCTGTGGTTTGGAGGTTTGCATGTTGTTTTCAAAATATTCATTATCATTTAAGCATTGTGCCAGAGCAATTGAGAAAAAACTGTAATTATCTCATGACCCTTCAGATTTGTTTTGTGACCCTTCATTAAATAAATAGTTAAAATAAAGTGGTTAAAACTAGCTTCACCTCAACCAGCCGCAACATCACAATGGTACTTACAGAATGAGGCATCGGTATTAACTGTCTGATGACGTTTAACGTGTATATCAGTCACAGAGAATATTTCCCTATGGAACATGGGTAGACAGACACAGACATGGACTGGTAGTTTTATTGTAAATGTAAATGTAAACTGTAAAGTGTGAAATTGGGATTTTCACTTAGTATAAAACTTCAGCACCTAATTCAGGGCATTGTTTTCTAATGTAATGCCCTAGTCATAAACTGATCCAAAAATGGTAGATGTATGAACATTCAATTTTAAATTGCATTTAACACAACTTTTTAAAAATTAACTAGTCTAATTATCCCAACCTAAAGGCTCGTTCACAAAATATGCAGTTTGGTCACTACAAACACAACTGGAAGTGTCTCAAAGTCTTTTCCAAAAATTATCAGGTTTAGTCACTATGAACATGGCTGGAGATTTCTCTAAGTCTCATTAAAAAAATATGCGGTTTAGCCACAACAAACATGACTGGAAATGTTCCAAAGTCTTGTTTAAAATGACTTGCTTTTGTCATTACAAACACAGCTGGAAATGTCCCAACCTCTAGTTAAACAATACGTCATAGAAATGTCCCTGTCTCATTAAAAATACCAGGTTTTTCCATCAAAAACACTGCTGAAAATGTCACAAAGTCTTGTTAAAAATGACCAGGTTTGGGCACTACAAACACAGCTGGGAATGTCCCTGTGTCCTCTAGAAATTATTGGGTTTGGTTGCTACAAATACAGCTGGAAATGTCCTAACCTCTCGTCGAAAAAGTCTCTCCTTTTGTCTTTACAAACATGGCTGGAAATGTCCTGGCCTCTTGTTAAAAAGCTAGTATACATGTGATCTTTACTAAATCACTTCTGAAATGTTGATATGATACATATGAAACGTACATATGTAACATATCCATGGTTGCGGAAAAGTACAATGCCAACATTTTACTCTGGTGACTGGGCTGTCCACAAAGTTGGGAGACTTGTGAGAGTAAGATTTTAAAAAAAATGAAAGCAGCAGTAGTACAAGTCAAGCAACAAAGACACTGAACTCTAGACTTCCCATAATGCATCTCAGTATCATCTTTCATTAGGGACATACCTGCCTGGTAATTACCCACCATTATATTGACTTTGGTATGTAAAAAAATATTCAGGTGCTCCTTCAAGTCTCAGTTAAAACAGTTTTGTTTAGAGTAAATTCCCATAGTTAAGTGTTATGGAATAAACTGATAAAGTCCTGTAATACTTTCAGTACACTCCTATGATATTATGCATGCAGTGAGCTTTAGATCATTGTCTCTGTGCACAGTGAACTGCTCCCCCACAGGTCAGGTAGCTTTTTGCATTTCTTTTGACTTGTGTGAATTATTTATTTTCCAGATTAGTAGTCAAAACAGCAAAATGCACACGGCAAAGTGTGTAAAATTGCAGGAAATTTGTTTAACAAAAAAAAAAAAAAAAAAAAACAGTTTTGTTTTTTCTCTAGGGGAGGACTGTTGGACTCCCAATGTAAATGGCCCACCCCCACAAACCATGACTCACCAGACCACCCATGATAGGAATTAAAAACGATACCCTCAGCAGTGTTGAAGCACTTTATTTGACTGTGTAGGTGTATAATTTTGATTTAAAGCGAGTGCGTGGGGGTTCATAGTTCAAACATAGAAAATGTTGAACGGAAAAAGGTTGTACGTGAATGTGGAAAAAGACGTGAGCATCCACACACACACACACACACACAAAGCCAGTATCTTGGCAACAGCAGTGGTCATGTCATTGGCAGGGGTGCCAGACGGCTGCAGGGACAGACGAGTCAGTCACTCACACATGCATGTACACACACACACACACACACACACACACACTTGGCACTTACTCTGTACTGGGGTCAGAGTCTGCTCACCAGGAAAATGTGTGTGTGTGTGTGTGTGTGTGTGTGTGTGTGTGTGTGTGTGTGTGTGTGTGTGTGTGTGTGTGTGTGTGTGTGTGCAAGCATGTGTGTGTGTAATGGCTACAGTATATATATTTATGAATAGGAAAAGGGAGGCTGATGATGCAGAAGGTTGTATGAGGATAAAAACATGTATAATAGATAGATAGATAGATAGATAGATAGATGATGAAAAATGAAAATGAGAAATTAACTTTTTTCTTACTATCAGCTTAACCCTAAATTATTGATCACTCTGCAGTGTTGTGGAATAAAGTTGCATGTAATTAACTTAAAATAAATGTAATTGTAATCACTTTAAGTTACTGAGAAAAATATAAAATTACAGTTATATATCAAAATGTTGGTCATCACAAAGGGCCTACATCTGAATATATTATTGTTGGTAAAAGTTTATAGGTAGAATATAACATTCATTCTGTTGCTTTGCATCTTGTTGCTTTTTTGTGCAGGAATGCCTTCTTTTGACATATATCTGGATATTTTCCAGCTTTATTGCCCAGTTTAAAACATTTCTTAGAAAAGTCTTAAAAACAAACATAATCAAACATAATAAGTTACATTACTCTGATGAAGTCATTGAAATAGTTACATTACTTGCTACATTTTTAACAGGGTTGCTAGTAATCTATAATCTCGCTTACTACATTTCAAAAGTTATCTTCTCAACACAGCTCATACAGTAGTTTGTATTATATTGTAACAAATTAGTGCCCCAGGAATGATGTCATCAAGTTACGTACTTTATGTAAAGTTAGGTAGATTACGTTTAGGTAAGTAAAATTACACTCAAACACTGGTCTCCTGGGGGAAAGTCCTGTGTTTTTGTGACCCATCCACCACCACCACAAACTATGTCCTTCAACAGGTTTTTGCTCTTTAAACTATGTCTGTCTTTACTCCCGTCAGTGCATTGGTCACATTATTGCAACTACATCTCATAAGGAAATATTGTACTTTGTATTCCACTACATTTATTTTGTAACTTTAGTTACTTGTTACTTTACAGATTCAGATTATTAATACAAAAATCAATCAGCAAATAAATTATGATGAGTTGTTATGGATAAAAACATCCAGCAGTGTAAAAAGTAGTTAAGATTTGCTCAAGCTTTACCAGCTGCAATGTTAAAGTCATGAATACATTAATGCATCAATAATTCTAATCCAATAATGTAAATAAATATATATTATGCTGAGAACTATTATTATGTACTTTTACTCAAGTAAAATTTGAATGCAGGACTTTCACTTTCTACATTGTGGTTCTGCTACATTTACTTAAGGAGAGTATTTGAGTACTTCATGCTCCACTGCATACTGCGGACATCTGCAACATCCCTTGGTCAATTTTATTTGGTCAGGTTTTGGCGAGATTTAGCACCTGTTAAAATATTTGAGATGTGAATATCCTACATCCTGTTTGACCCTAATTAGATTTTGTCACAAAATAACTTGGTTAGAGTTACAGAAAGATTATGGTTTGGCTTAAAATAAGTACTTAATTAAAGAGACAGTTCACCCCCAAATTAAAAAGACATATTTTTCCTTCTACCTGTAGTGCTGAAGGACAGCACGAGATGTAAACTATAATAGCGTCCTCTTTGGCTGAGCTCTAACGTTAGCTAGCTCAGTGGTGCTAGGGAGGCTAGCAGTAGATGCACACTTACTTCTGCGCATTGACATGGTTGACAGGTGTAGTTTGTCATGAGTGATTTTGGACACATCCCTCTATTCATACTAAGAAACACATAGAAACCTATGATCTTATAAAAAAAAAAAACAACAACGCAAAATGAACTTAAAATGCATTGATAAACAATATAGAAATACAAAAAAAAGAAGATAAATGCAAAAAAATTAAATATGACATTCTGTTTATTGAATTCATTTTATTCCATGGTCACATGATCTGTTTACAAGAAATCAAATGCTAAATCTGCCCAGTCACCTTCTGTCATCCCTTTCTGACATTCAACTGCAGTCGGACACATTCTGTGAGGTCAGGATTATGACTTGGTCTGGTCTGCACCCTCCACAGCTGCACAGAGATACTGCGACTGACTCTCAGAACACTGTGGAGTGATCTCATACCATTTTATTCCCTGTCTAACTCTCTCAAACCACATCCTTTTGGTGGTTTACTGGCCCTTCAGCATGGGAAACGTAGACTCCAGCAGTCCGCTGAGAGGCTTTAAGATTAGGACAATATGGCTGTGATGCAGGAGGAAACAGAAAACCTGTCAGGGATTAGAGGAGATTTTGGAGAATTTCACATCTCTTCCCAAAGAGAGATGAAAAGTTTGAAATGAGGAGGGAAAAAAATTAAAAGTATAAATTCTTTTGGCACTGGAATTTGGGGGAATGTCTTTTTATTCATTTACTTTTACACATATGAATGTTTTGTAGAGGGGAACCTGTGTGTGTGTGTGTGTGTGTGTGTGTGTGTGTGTGTGTGTGTGTGTGTGTGTGTGTGTGTGTGTCATTTGTGCGTATGTGTTTAGGAGCCCATTGCTGCAGAAATACAGGTGTAAACAAGCGTATACTCGTAATTTACAGCAGTTAACCAATTTTTTTTTCCATCTGTTTGCAGAGAGAGCCAAACAGGGTATTAAAGTGTACACATGGACCCTCGCGGACACACACTCCCACACACTCACGCACACAGAGGGTCAGATAGAGACAGCTCGACACACACCCCTTCCCAAATACACACACTTCTTGAAGGGCAGCCAAACCACACAGAAAGGCTGCACGGTGGCAGCTGGATCAGGGTTAGGGGATGTGTGTGTGTGTGTGTGTGTGTGTGTGTGTGTGTGTGTGTGTGTGTGTGTGTGTGTGTGTGTGTGTGTATGTGTGTGATTGCGTATGTGATTTTTAGAGGGTGCCAGCAACCAAACCAGGGCAAAGCTATTTATACATTGCAGTGCGGATGGAGTCTTATCGAGCACCAATGGCCTCAAGCTCCCTCACACACACACACCCATCACCCCACACACACTGTACTACTGCCACACATTAACAGCACAAGTCCCCCCCCCCATTAACACACACTCATCAGTGCACCATGTGAGGGTTTCACATCCAAGTCCAGACCCCAGTATTGTTATTATTTTCCACGTCAGTGCGTTTGGGCCACGTCCAAGCATCAAAATGGGAGAGATGTGAGCTTCTGGTGAGGGACACTCAAGGCGGATTGTAACAGTTAGCTGTTTGCTAATTAAGCAAGCTGCACAGTTTGATAGCTCTGGTGCAGAGAGCGCTGCAGCTGATGGCAGGTGGGGGTGATGTGTTACGCCGATTATTCTTACAGCTTATTTCCTCCTCTTTCACCTCGTTCTGTAACATCTCTGGATGTCAGCAACACAGTCAGAGCACCCCCGATGATGGTAAAGTTCTATTTATGGTTTGGTGAAATTAAATGTGATAGATACAGATGGCTGATAAATGAGAGGAGAGAAACATGAAGTGTCATAGTAATATCTTGTTCCACCGAAAGGCATAGATTTTCCAATTCTTTGGAAGTGACCTAGTGGCATGAACAGGATTCCTTTAAAACATGTTTCTTCACATTGTGTTGATGATGGTGGTGGTGAGCCTAATAGCAAGTTCAAGTGATAAAAAGCAGCTTATTATGACTCCTGTCCACGAGGAGCAAAGGCCACAGAAGAAGGAGACAAGGTGGATTAATGGGTCAGCAACACTGACATCAGCACTGAGCTCAAATACAAGAGACCACTGTTTTGCTGTCAGTTCCTTCTGACAGTCAATGTTGTTTTCTTTAACCATGATCACGATCGTTCCCTACCCTCATCCAAGTGCTTATTATTGTCACCCATAGACTGTATAAAATAATAATAATGAAGCACACTCATTTGGATTTTCTGTCCAAAATGATGATGTTTCAAATGTTGGTGTGACCCACAGACTGTAATGAACGTTAACACTGTGACTTCACCCATTGGTTTTTGGACTCCCATTTTGAAGCCTCAGCTTTGGCATTTTGGTCATCCCCCATCTTGTATTTTTGGAGCTAGAAGTGACCAAATTTGGATGAAAGAGGGGAGCAGTGGAGGAGCAAGGGGTGGACCTAGAACCTAAGGACACTATCTGCAGACTGCTGTCACTCAAAGCAGCCCTGCCCTTAATTATGCATAACTTAATAAAATATAAACCAGTGAGTTATATAAAAATCCACCCCCTGTATTTTTAATTTTGTACCGGGATGTAAACATGTTTATTGCTGCTGTGAAGATGGACATTTTATTATGAGGGTCAATGGGATTTGAATCTAGAGCCAGCCTCAAGTGGCCATTCGAGGAACAGCAGTTTTTGCCACTTTCACGTTAGCTTCATTTCTCAGTCCAGAAGGTTGCTGCTTGACCATGAAGGTCCTCAAGTCTTAATGAAGTAGCTGTTTGAAAGCAAATCATGATATTTCCTGAACCTGTTGGAATCATGACAGAAGCAAAGGAGGAAGTTAAATATCAGAGTTAAATACAGGAAATATTTGTTTCCTATTTCCAACTGAAGGTCAGTATTTTGTTTTTGAAAACCCTAATTAAAACCATGATCTTTCCCTAAACCTAACTAAATTTTTTGTGTGCTGAAACATAACCAAACCTTAGTCATGATGTTGACAGTGATTTGTAATAGTTTTAGAAGGCATAGATAAATGATGTTGTCCTGCATATAGGGATGTCAGATAAGAAACTGGAGGGCGGACACATTTTGTTGTTTAAGTTGAATACAAGTTACAGTATTGGTACTCAACACACAAAAGAAAATGTGTCAGTGGCAGCCTGCTCTGTTAGGTATTATTCCTAACTTTCTGTCGCTACTGCTGCTGATGACCTCATTTTACATCCTGATATACTGTCCCCACTCTTCATGGGCATATTAGCAGCTGCGACAGCAGGGCTGGTATTGTTTTCACCTTGTGAGTGTTTCTGTGTGTCATCATGGCAAATGTGATCCTGGAGACACCTATTGTTGCGGGAACTACCACAGAAGCCATTTTGAGTACTTTGCCAGCTGTTATACATCTGTCTGTGTGTGGACAGATTTTGTCCACACGATAGTATCAGGACCGTGCAAGTTGCAGTCATGAATCTTTCCAGATGTGTAGTTCAGATCACAGTGAAAGCCAAGTTGGAAGATGGGTGTGGTCAGAGCTAGGACACTGGAGGAAGGGGGATAGGAAGTAGGAAAGGGGCCCCCCGACTTTACGGCCCTGGTCCACATTCATTTTAATTCACGGATGGCTGTATTGCGGATGGAGCGATCCCATCACAAGATAATCTTCAGAATGTATGTTGCAGATGACTTATTTTTATGCACAACCAATGCTTTGAAGGAACACAGGATACATGTGGCAGTCATGATGTACATGTAAATCTGAACGTAAACAGCGTATATGGGATCTAGGTGTTACTGTTATTGTCAGCATGCTAACACAGTCACAGTGACAATGTTGACATGCTGAAGTTTAGCAGATAATTCTTACCACAGTATGTTAATTATCTTGTTTCGTGTGTTGGCATACTAACATTTGAGGATTATCAAAGTCATAATTTATCCTCTGGGGAGCATGAATGTCTGTATAAAAATCGATGGCAATGCAGCCAGAAGCCAGATATTTTAGTCTGGATCAGAATGGTGGATCAACTGACCAAGCAATTGATGTTGTCAGCTATAGAGCTATGCTAGCATGGCTTTAATTTGACTTAAAAGTCCAGGCTGATCTTAAAGTTTGTCCATAAATCCTTAATTTGTGAGGTGGTAACTGCAGCTATGATATAATGTAGGTGGGTAAAAAAATCACTCTGAAATTTAGAGTATAAAGCAGCAAGAATTAATAGTGAAAGTGCATGTACCTTTAAATAAGGTCACTACTTGAAATGTATTATGTTACTATCCAGCACTACTTATAACATATGGAGGTATTTCTGTAGATTAAAAACTAGCCATATGATCTGCTGAAGTCTGCTCTGCCATGATACTGCGTCTGCATTATGGGTTGTCAGTTGTTAGTATTTGTGCTAATTGGTGATGACAGTCCGTCTGGGAGGCCCTAGCGCAGTGTGATCGGCCAGGCATGTCTGGCCGACGCACTGGCCCCTCCCAGCTCCGTGTACACACACACATTTGGCTGTGAGTAGGAGGATCTGCAGAGCCCAGGGTGGCTGTGATGGATGGGCAAATGTTATGGTGTGTGTGTGCGTATGTTGAATCTGAAGATTAATCTGCTACTGTGTTAATGCTGTTGCATGCTCGGATGTGTGTAAGTGCAAATTCAGGTGTGGGGTGAAGAATGACAGTGCTAAGGCGCGACAGGTTTGATTTTGAAGCCGTGGCGTTGGCAGCAGGGTTGAGCCACTCTCACCTTCAGCTTCACTGCCCCACTTGGGTGGTGGTGGAGGTGGCGGGGTGGAGGGGGAGAGTAGCTAGATAAATGGCCTCTCCCTCGCTCTACTCCTCCCTCTGCTCTCTCTCACTCTACCCATTTTGAGAAGGTCAGAGAGTCAGAGGGAGGGAGGGATCACTCCTCTCCTCTCTTGCTTTGTCCTGAATAAGGTGTCCTGTTTAGTGCACTACATAGAGAGCACTACAGTAGAGCCCTGAACGCAACCAACACCAAACAGAGTGTGCTTAAAGGATGATTACAGTTATTTTCAACTTGGGCCTTATTTTCTTAGTTGTTGCAGACATTACAATCGATGGTGTTCAGAATTTCATTACTTTACTGTAGAGCTTTTCATAACTTCAGATCACCAGTAGAGCTGTCCCTGAATACACACCCAGAGGGACAATATAGTCTCGAACAACTCAAATGATTAAACAACACTTCCACTGTAGTTATACGTCTTTAAACAGCTGTGACTGAACAACATTTCAATTATGAAAGCTGTGCTCATTTTTCTTGGTTTACAATCTCGTATAGTTCCGCCCAACCTGTCACCGCCATGTGGTGACGCTGATGTGTTCTCATGAGGCCTGAATGTCAAACATCAGCGAGGTAGAATTGAAGTCCAGGCTGACCTTTAATAGATGTGGAGAGGACAACATCATGTGATGGTCCACTCTCAAGCTTTTACACCAGAAACAGAAACAATCTAATGCCATTAACCTGGAGTTATGTTTCTCTGAAGGTACACATAAACATGCCTGCAAACCTATGCAATGATGGGTGTTATGGGCAACCAGAGGATGTAGAGGCCAGCAGAGGAGTTATACAGATCCCCATGTCAAGCAAGCTGGTTGGCTGATTAAACTCAGGTTGGAAGGCGCAGGTCAACAGGGACAAAAACAAAAGTCACACAAGTTGTACATACAAGTATAAAAGACACAGCCAAACAAATGTCTGTATGTCTGTATCCCAAACATATCAACACATCATTTTATTTTAATTTTTTTTCTATGTATGTCACAGTTTTTCAGAGTAAATAATTATAGGAACATCACGTAGGTGCAAGGCCAAAAACAGCGTACATGAGGAAGAAAGTAAAGCCTGCACACGTACTCCATGCTACACAAGTGGTAATAAAAATAAGGTTTCAATCCTTGGATAGAAGTAGGATCAAAATGTTGAATATCAAAATGTTGAAATGTCAAAACAAGTAGGATCGAAAACATGTGGCGTGGAGTAAGTGTGCAGGCTTTACTTTTATCTGTGTAACAATTTTTACCATCTAGCAGGCTTATTGGTAGAAAACATGACTATCTCATTAGTTTTGCAGGGTACTGGCAAGATGGCTTACACATCAACTACTGAAAATTAAATGACAAAATTGTTGTTTGTCTGTGCCTTTCAGAAAACTGACCCTTACTGTGTGACAAAAATTATTCATATGGCCATTTTCTGATTTGATTTTCTAATTACAGTAAGGTCTGAAAGGATAGTTCAGATTTTTCTGAAGTGGGGTTGTATATCGTAATCATCCATAGACAGTATATTACATACAGTAGATGTCAGTTGGCACCAAGCAGCAAACTGCCGGAGCTGAAATGAATGAATGAATGAATGAATGAATGAATGAATGAATGAATGATCTTTACTGTCATTGCACATGTTACAGAGCAACGAAATTTGTTTCAGTTTCAGCCCGTCCAAACAGGAGCAGGAGAACTGTGGGTTGCCATCTTTTTTTTTTTGAATGACTTTGGCATTTAAAAGTGCTCAGATTCAGATTTACCAAAGTTACACAATAACACTAACTAACTGATTGAAGCAGCAGTAAACCAGCAGCTTCTGTGTTCAGCAAGCTAAAATTATTGTTTTTGTCAATGGAGCCTAGTGGCTTTGACAAAAGCATAGATGGGAAACTGAAGCCTTTAACAGCTTCCCCTTCTGTGTCTGTGTGTGACTGAAAGTAAAGAGGTGAAAATGCTTTCAATAGAGCATACACTTAAAATGATATTGATTTCTTTAGGTAGGACTTTTTTCGGTGGCTAAAATAGGTTTTGTTGCTGACTGCTGTTGTAAATTATAATACTAGGCCTTATTAAGGGGCACCAAAATGTTGGGAATCCACACTTATAGGCTTAGTATGGCGATACCATTAATGTAGGGAATCTACATTAATAGGCTCAAATTGGCTATCAGAAATAATTAATAATTATTAGTAATAATTATTAATTATGTTAAATAGTATGACTTAATTAACATTAAATCACCTCGTGGGGCACCATTCCTGAAAAGGGAAAATGATAGCCAGTTAATGATATCAGTCTCATAAAGTTCACTAAACTATTAATTTGGGAAATTGATTAATAATTAAATTAATAACCATAACCAAATTAATAATAAAGCCTGAAGGATTTCGGAATTCTTGACGCAGCAGAGGTTGACTATTCATTCACTGTTGTACAACATTAAACAGACAGCAGGTACGATTCCCAAAATATATTTATTCATAAAGCAAAGCAAAGCAAAACCAAAACACACAAATCCTAACTAACTATATACAAGCCTGTGTGTGTGTGTATATGTGTGTAGGTGTGTGTCTGTGCGGGTGTGCAAGAGAGAGAGAAAGACAAAGGCGGTGTGGTGATCGAAGGGCCGTTTGGCCTACAAAACAAAATGGCGGACAACAGAAAACTACAAGATGGTCAGATCAAAGCTGGCTTCAGATCGGGGGAGGTGTTTGTCTGATTGTGTGGTCAGGACAAAGACAAAGGAAAAGAAGCGGGAAGTTGAGAGGCCTGCTTGGTTGTAGCTCTGTTGAAAGCCTATTTGTGAGTGAGTCTATGTGAATGCGATTTGTGTTGCAAAGGGTCTGGATTAGTGCAGAAGATGTGTAGTTACATGCAAGACGTCTGTGAACAGCATTAGCAAACTAAACATGACTTTGCTCGGTAAGACCAACTAATCAATAACCTAATTGCAGACAATCACAACAATGACTCAATTAGCAGCATTAAATCACAAACAACAAGTTAAACAGTCTTGCTTAGCCTGTGTAGCGGTGATAAAGCTATGCCCAGTTGTTACGTTACCAAATCCTGAATGGATTGAGGGAAGAGTTGGTTTGATGCGTGCTGTCCTTGTTAACCAGTGAAGAAGGCTGGAAAGAGCTGTGGCTCTAGAAGCAGTCTTTGTTGTGTCCTTGTTCCAAAGGTGCAGATCCGAGGAAGCCAGTCGCTCGGGGTCCTTGCAGAGTTAGACGCTGGGGTGCTAACTCAACTTGATTCTCCTTGTTGCTGGGAAGTTAGTTGCAAACCTTATGTTTGCCCTTCAAACCTCTGTGGTTCCAGTTATGCACCTTCCTTGAGTGAGGGCATGAGAGTCTTAGGAGAAAAGGAACAAAACTCTGTAGAGCAGTTGTTCCCCCCTTGATGGTTCAGGACAAAGAGCACCTCTGGGCTGGTCCAGGGCCCAGAAGGGAAGAGGTGTGGGCGGCTTGCCACCCAAGAGCCAAGAGAGAGACTGTAGTGAATGGAAATCAACTCCTACAGTGTGTCTGATGACATCACAGAGTCACATGGCACTGTAACAGTAATGACCAATCACTTTTGAGACTTGTCTCTCACAGAGGTGTGAAGTTGACCATCCTGCTGAGATGGGTGTCAGGTAACTTCTTTGTTTGAGAGCAAAGAACATGAGGTCTTCAACCTCAGGAGGAAAAACCTTCACATGTCCAGTTTAGTTTTTAACAAATGACAAATCATCTGTGGTCCAGTGAATCCCAACATCCCCCCTGTGGTCTGAGGATTGCACTTGATGTGTGATCCTGAGGGCACAACATGTTCAGTCCACAGTTGAAAAAGTCCATTTGTCAAATCATTCACATTGTAACATCTGGGCAGTTTGTAAACCAACTGGGCATTTGTTAGCACTATCTATCTTGGCTAAGCAATGATAGTCTTTAAGTACAAACAAAACCTTCAGGTAACAAACAAGATCCAGATAAACAACAGTGATACTGGCATGGTGTAAAATAACTAACCTGTGTTTCTCAGTAGGTGTTAGTGAGAACAGGAATGTTAGTTATGTAAATGTGTTAGGTGAGATGCAGAAGGGGTGTCACCTACGGTGTTAAGGGTCATGTGTATGACTATGTCTGTGGAGTCATACGTGGTGTCCTAACCTAGTGTTTTGAAACTAGGGGTGTAACAATAACAACTGACAAAGTTTCTACAAAAACAATCCAAGTGTACTTGCAAAATTGGACAGTGGTGTCTCAGTCTAATCAGAATTTAAGCTATCTAAACTAATAGCAGGGTGTCTGGCTATTACCGTTTAGAGTGACTGAGGTTGCTGCTGTTGCTGACAACTCAAGTCTGCCTAACTGCAGGAAACAAGATACTTTGGATTAGCATTTGTGCTACTGTCAGTACAGTGGTGGACTACATGAGGAGCGAGCTCTAAAGCGCCGGTGCTGAGCTCGTGGCTCAGGGCTGTAACGCTCCAGGTAGCCAGAGGCAGAGAGACAGTGAGAGGCACTGTCACTGTCTGAAAGATTGTGACCGTATTCTGAACTGTGGTCAGAAATGTCAGAGATGCTGCGCTCATCATCTGACTGGTCAGTTGGCAGGTCAAAGTTCTGGGCCAAAATTTCTGAGTATGGCCTTCTACAGCTTCTGTTCTGTGAATGGCCATCTCGTCGCAGCTGGGGGACATAGCGGCTACGCTTCTTGTCTCCCTGCTGTCTTTTCACACCCCCCTTCGAGCTGTTGTGAGGGTGGTGTTTTGGGGCAGAAGACCTTTGTGACACTGCAGGGTTTGAACTGGCAGGTTCAGTTGGTATCCCCTTGGCTTTGGGAGTGACAGCAGTTTCCCAAGCTGCCTGAGTAAGCTTCCTAAGCTCAAGCATGGACGGGATACCTTCAAACGTCATGAGTACAACGTGAGTGCGTACACAAGGGTGCAGGTTACGCAAAAACAAGGACTTGAAGGTTGGGTTCTCTTCTAAGCCTGGTGCATTCTTGCCCTGAAAGTATACATATCTCAAACGTTTGTAATAATCCCTAGGATTCTCAAGACGTGAATGTTTAATTTGGAGGGCTGCAACCATACAATCAATCTCATCAGCAGGAGAAGAAAACTCTTCTGTCAGTGCTTGACGGATGTTTGAGAAGTCATTTCTGACTCTGGGAGGCTGACACTGAATAAACTTGTGGACAGCTTTAGAGCTGGTCTTCCACAAAAGTTTAATCTTTTCCCTTTCAGTTGCATGTGGCAGGTCCACTAAACAGTTGTCCAGTTCTCTAAAATAGTCATCAATGTGTTGATCACAGTTGTCTGGATCAAACAATGCAATGTCCTTAGCTAAGAACTCAAGCACTTCAAAGCGGGAGCAGTCTGATGCTCTCTCTTGTGAAGGCAAGACTAAATTAGCATTCCTAAAGAGGTGTAACTCGCGTGCTGCAGGTTTCTGGGATTCAAAGGCAGGGGCTGATAAGTTTTCAACCCCCCTTTTCCCCTGCACACGGGTGTCGAAAATCTGTGTCTGAGAGGGACATGGGACAGGAAATCTTGCAGAAGATAAACTACATGTCTCCTCAATGTTTGCGTCTGAGACATGGGAAGTCAGGTCACTGTTACCTCTGTCTGTTGGTGGAGGTTGGGGAGCTGACTTGATTCCCAAAGACACTGGTCCAGGTGGGAAAAATTCCCACTTACTGAGTGGAGGAGGTGCTGACCTCTCATCCACGGAGGGGTCTGAATCAGAAAAGCCGGAATCACACTGGCTGTAAGACTGTTGTGGTGCTAGGCGTTCTGATCTAAGCCTTAACAGTTCTTCTTTGTGTGAGCAGAGGTCTAACTCTGCTGAATGCAAGTCCTGTAAATAGCGCATGGCTTTCTTGTTAGCCATCTGCACTTCATGGAGGAGAGAAGCGTTTTGCGCTCTTAGACTTTCTACCTCCTTTCCTAGAGCTGCGTTGTCCTGAAGGGCAAGGGTTGTTTGCCTGTGAAAAATCAGGAGCAAGCATTTTAACAATGAACCATCTGATGCAGTCTGTGCATCACACTTGTTACTAAACAGAGAGTTTATTTCTTCATTGCACTCAACCAGACTGAATCGGTTGATGAGTTCAGGACAGCCAGGATTTAGGCTCTGTGCAAGTGAAGAGATAAACTGTTCTAAACAGGGGTTCTCCATTGTTAAGTTTGGAAAGGAGGGTAAGGCAAAACAAGTTGTCTTAGTAAAAATCAAATGGGTGGTTGGCTTTGGTGTTGCTTGGCAGACACCTTTAAGTGTAACTTGTGAAGTACACTAGCCTAACAACGGAATGTGCTGGCCTAAACTGTGGGGGTAGCTTCCTGTGGAGGAGGGGTGGCTACAACACAAAAGGGCACAAAAGATTAGGGCAAGGATAACTACATGCACTAAATGTAATGCATGGCAGAAACAGTTGTTGTTTCTTAGAGTTAACTCAAACTGAAACTTTGGGCAGTAACAGTGAGGTATAAACCTCACAGGGCTGGTAGCGCACTGCGGCTCTTATGCTCTATCTCTTACTTCGGCTGAAATGCACGGCAGTTACAGCCAGTTCTCACGTAAGCTCTCTAGGTTTCACAGGGCCGGTGGCACGCTGTGATAAATAACAAAGGAGAAAGGAACAATGTAATCAACTGCAAATTCTGAAAGCTTCTAGATTGCATTGAATACTTGGTATTCAAATGCTGAACCAAAATCTTACAAGTTTCTACAGGGTAGTTCAACTTGAAAAGCTAGCAGCAATAGCAAACTCTATGGTAACAATATGAGGGCTTAAGGTAGCGGTGATCAATCCCACAATGTCTCTCAAATTGCTTTAGCTTTGTGAATAAATAAATTATCACCACAATGTACTTGTTTGTGAGTACAGCTGGTTGTCTACTGTTGTAGCAGACTAGTGGTGTGAATGGAAAGACTTTTGGCTAGTCTAGGAATGGAATCAACTATTTTTGGTGTGAACCAAAAATGTACACTGATATTAATATTGCACAAATATGAGTGAATGTCAACGTTACTACGCCTCGCAACGGGGCTCCAGTATGTTGTAAATTATAATACTAGGCCTTATTAAGGGGCACCAAAATGTTGGGAATCCACACTTATAGGCTTAGTATGGCGATACCATTAATGTAGGGAATCTACATTAATAGGCTCAAATTGGCTATCAGAAATAATTAATAATTATTAGTAATAATTATTAATTATGTTAAATAGTATGACTTAATTAACATTAAATCACCTCGTGGGGCACCATTCCCGAAAAGGGAAAATGATAGCCAGTTAATGATATCAGTCTCATAAAGTTCACTAAACTATTAATTTGGGAAATTGATTAATAATTAAATTAATAACCATAACCAAATTAATAATAAAGCCTGAAGGATTTCGGAATTCTTGACGCAGCAGAGGTTGACTATTCATTCACTGTTGTACAACATTAAACAGACAGCAGGTACGATTCCCAAAATATATTTATTCATAAAGCAAAGCAAAGCAAAACCAAAACACACAAATCCTAACTAACTATATACAAGCCTGTGTGTGTGTGTATATGTGTGTAGGTGTGTGTCTGTGCGGGTGTGCAAGAGAGAGAGAAAGACAAAGGCGGTGTGGTGATCGAAGGGCCGTTTGGCCTACAAAACAAAATGGCGGACAACAGAAAACTACAAGATGGTCAGATCAAAGCTGGCTTCAGATCGGGGGAGGTGTTTGTCTGATTGTGTGGTCAGGACAAAGACAAAGGAAAAGAAGCGGGAAGTTGAGAGGCCTGCTTGGTTGTAGCTCTGTTGAAAGCCTATTTGTGAGTGAGTCTATGTGAATGCGATTTGTGTTGCAAAGGGTCTGGATTAGTGCAGAAGATGTGTAGTTACATGCAAGACGTCTGTGAACAGCATTAGCAAACTAAACATGACTTTGCTCGGTAAGACCAACTAATCAATAACCTAATTGCAGACAATCACAACAATGACTCAATTAGCAGCATTAAATCACAAACAACAAGTTAAACAGTCTTGCTTAGCCTGTGTAGCGGTGATAAAGCTATGCCCAGTTGTTACGTTACCAAATCCTGAATGGATTGAGGGAAGAGTTGGTTTGATGCGTGCTGTCCTTGTTAACCAGTGAAGAAGGCTGGAAAGAGCTGTGGCTCTAGAAGCAGTCTTTGTTGTGTCCTTGTTCCAAAGGTGCAGATCCGAGGAAGCCAGTCGCTCGGGGTCCTTGCAGAGTTAGACGCTGGGGTGCTAACTCAACTTGATTCTCCTTGTTGCTGGGAAGTTAGTTGCAAACCTTATGTTTGCCCTTCAAACCTCTGTGGTTCCAGTTATGCACCTTCCTTGAGTGAGGGCATGAGAGTCTTAGGAGAAAAGGAACAAAACTCTGTAGAGCAGTTGTTCCCCCCTTGATGGTTCAGGACAAAGAGCACCTCTGGGCTGGTCCAGGGCCCAGAAGGGAAGAGGTGTGGGCGGCTTGCCACCCAAGAGCCAAGAGAGAGACTGTAGTGAATGGAAATCAACTCCTACAGTGTGTCTGATGACATCACAGAGTCACATGGCACTGTAACAGTAATGACCAATCACTTTTGAGACTTGTCTCTCACAGAGGTGTGAAGTTGACCATCCTGCTGAGATGGGTGTCAGGTAACTTCTTTGTTTGAGAGCAAAGAACATGAGGTCTTCAACCTCAGGAGGAAAAACCTTCACATGTCCAGTTTAGTTTTTAACAAATGACAAATCATCTGTGGTCCAGTGAATCCCAACACTGCCATCCACAGCAGTACACTGCTTAGCTTCAGTGTCAGACTCCAGCCTGCTTCACTGAACTGGGGGTGTGCTGACTGACATCTACTGTGGATAATACATTGACTATGGAAAGTACTTCATACAACTTCCCTTCAAAAAATCTAAAGTGTAGTGTCTAGCAAATATAGATTATGTGCTGAAGGCCAGGGACAAACTGTACTAATGACTACATCAAGTACTTGGTTATGGTAAAAGTGTAGGAAACAAGATGCAAAGCATGGTCTCCCATGTCAAAGTCAAAACACCTCCCTTATAGCTCAAACAGGTCTCAGGCAATTAAGTGGATGTGTGCATTAATGTATCCACTGGGACTTTTAAATCTTTATTTTCAGCTTTTAGGTTAAAACATTATACATTTTTAGCCTGGCATATTTGCATACATGTAGCCTTTCATAAAGCTATTATCAACACTACTTGACATGCTGCAGCCCATCATAATACAATACCAAACTTGACAGGTTTCTTAAATTTGTATTTTTAACCCTAAAACAGGCAGGAGTGGAAAAAAAGTTGCAAAAAATAATTTAATGTTATCACTCATCTCTTTTGGCCCTAAGAAAAATATTTCCACATTCAATATGTATATATGTTCAATATTTTGGATTTTATGAGTTGTATCTCCCAGGATACGTTGCCCTATTAAGGTATAAACAGAGCCCAAATGATAAACATATTAATGTTCAATTTGATGAGGATAAATTATAAATTGTTGTATTCTTTGGTCATATACATTACACATAGCACTTTTAAAGTTGATTTTATTCATTTTTACCAATCCATCTTAATCTCATAACAAAGCAATCTCATAAAAAAGTGACACAAAAACTGAACATTTCATGATGAACATATGAACTTTTTGTGCACTGAAGATTACATAAAAAAACAACACAGGTTCATCTAGATTGTACCAACAGGTGAGAGCCACCATAAAGAGGTTTAAAGATTAAGTTTAAAGAACTCAACTTATTTTAACAAAATGAAATTAAAATATGAATGAAATCAGATAAGATGTCTGTGGAAATTAAGACCTTACAATCACTTTTTAATGACTGTTTAATATTTATTAAACTGAGTTTATGGGACCAGCAGACATTTTGATTCAGATCCTTCACTTCAGAAAAAAAAACCAACACCACAGTGTTGAAGAACAAAAGTATCAGCGTCAGAATTTACTTACAGTCCAAAGTAAAAGTCTCATTTGGGGAGAAGCTGGACTCGCTCTGTTCATCCTCTCTGTTCTCAAAGGTTTTATTTTATGTATATAGTCAGAGTCAGTGTTCAGAAACATCTTTAAAAAGTAATGAAGTAAAGAAAATAAAAACCACGACCAGGACAATTGATTTGTTTTAATGACTGTGAATTGTATTTGTTTCCTAATAACTGTGTGATGTGACGTCCTGGAGGAGACCTGACCAGTGTTTTTACCTTTACCTTTAATTAATGTTGTTGGAAGCTATTATCATCACTGTCTGTCCTGCTTGTCTCTCTCTGTCTCTGTCTCAACTTGTCTCTCTGTCTCTGTCTCTCTTTATGTCTCATTGTGTCATATGGATTACTGTTGATTTATTATGCTGATCTGTTCTGTACAACATCTATTGCTCGTCTGTCCGTCCTGGAAGAGGGATCCCTCCTCAGCTGTGAGGGTCCAAAGGACAGAGGGACACAGGACAGAGGACAGAGGGACAGAGGACAGAGGGACAGAGAGGGACAGAGGACAGAGGGACACAGGACAGAGGACAGAGGGACATAGGACAGAGGACAGAGGGACAGAGGACAGAGGGACACAGGACACAGGACAGAGGGACACAGGACAGAGAGACAGAGGGACACAGGACAGAGGACAGAGGGACACAGGACAGAGAACAGAGGGACAGAGGGACAGAGGACAGAGGACAGAGGTATAATGTTGTAATAGGCACAACTGTGCTTGATAATATCTGGTACTGCAGTAATTATTAACATGCCTTTCAGTTTGAAGCAAAATTTTGAATAATGCACATTGACCAAATTTCTACCCCTAATCTGGCAACGTATCTCAGGGGATACGTACATTTCAAAAGCTGCTAGGTAACACCACAAACACAGTTGGAACATTTTTTCTTTATCAGAATGTTTAGACAAATGTCCTAATTAATTTTAGGAATTTCTATTGTTGTTTTATTGAAAATAAGTATGAACAATATATGATTACTTATCCCCAAGGAAGAAGGTTCTCCACCACTGGCGGCCATGATGTTTTCTGATCAGGCTGACGAAACGATGCAAGATAGCCTGAACCAAATCATGTGATCTAGATGCTAATACCAGACAAGACTTTTGATAAATGCTAACTTGATCAGTGAAAACCTCCAAGCACACCCCCTACAGGATGTTAAAGAGGGTGTATCTCCTGGTGCACGTTGCCTGTTTAAGGGTTAATTGGAGGTTTGCTCAACAAGATGACAACAAGACTAGTATGACTACACATCAGCTATAAATTCAGTTTAAATAGACCTTATGGTGCTCATTCCCAGGTTCACATTCGAATTTTGGGTATCTATTAGAACATATTTACATGTTTTAATGGTCAAATAACACTTTACTTTCCTTATACTATCTGTGCTGTCTCTTTAAGCCCCTGATTTGATCAGCTGGTCTGGTCTGGAGTTTCCGGGTCTTTCACATCTCGCCACCTCTGCACAATCATCGCAGCCGGGGAATGACTGTAACAGAGAATAGCGGCTTTCTAGTGTGCTTTTAGACCCAGCCAGACATGTAACAGCAGGAATATGATCCAATATCGTCAAGAAATGAACATCAGCATCCAAGATTGCATGTTTCCCTGATGTTAGCCCTTTACTACATGCAGCAGTGTACTTGCAGCTAGGGAATGACTGTGTAGCAGCACTTTCTCCTGTTAAAAATCACTAATAAACCATCTAAACGCAACAAGGCATGTTTCAGCAGGAATATGATCTGAAATCAGGGAGAAATTAACAACATGGGCAACTAGGATTACTTATTTTACTGACATTAGCATATAGCTAAGATGTATATATGCAGTGTACTTCCAGCAGGGAAATGACTGTAACAGAGAATAGAGGCTCTTTCTATCATGAAAAATCACCAATAAATGCTTCTAAATACGACCAGATATGTTTTAGCAGGAAAGTTGGGGAGAAATTTATAGTATCAGCAACCAAGATTAGACGTTTCCCTGATGTTAGCAAAGAAATCCATAACAATCTGACATCATCTTGTAACCAAAGCAGAAAAAGGGTTGGAATCAGAGAATTGAGAAAGGTTTGAAGCCTGTGATGTTTGCTCACATACTTTTACATACGTTTACCTAATTTTTCATAACTTTGACCATGTTTAAAATGAACATCCAACATTCTAATATTATAAGAAAAACCAATATAGGTCCCCTTTAAGTTCCTGTGACAGACAATGATTCACCTGCAGGAGTAGGCCTACCATTGAGCAAGACACCGAGTCCCTGCCAGAGGTAAGAGGAAAAAGAACTCCCCAGCTAGAATCAGTAATGTGTGTTAATCATAACTGTTATCTTTATAATCAGTGAAGCAACAACATTATGCCACTGTCAGTGGATTAGAGGATCTGCATTGTACCTAAAGCTCTTGATTCAGTGGTGACTGTGTGGCATTAACAACCTTGAATTATCAGCCACCCCGTTAGCGTAAAAGCAGCGCCAAGGTGACTCGTAGCAACTATTGTCAGATGGTCCTCGCTTTTTCTTCAGCAAAGCGTGAAAGTGAAACGACCCACTGAATTCTCCAAGTCCCTCAGCGCTAAATGGAAAATATTACAATGCACACACTCCTGCCTCCAAATTAAACACCACTGAGGAGAGGAGGAGGAGAGCAAACTATTGTTCAATATCGTGTGAAAGCCATGTGCTAATTATGTAGACAGGTATGTGAACTTTAAGTATAGATGGCTCTTATATCAAAATATAAACAGCTATATGTTTCAAGGGGTAAGACACAGCATTACTGCCTACATTAAAAGTCCCACTGGGGACACCCATGCTATAATGAATGCTTGGAACTCATTTGACTGTGATTTGCCTCTATATGGATACCAAATGGCAACTGTGTTGTATATATTTAGGGATTCTCTGAGTCTAGTTAGTTAGTGAAGTAAAAACTGCTTCCACAGAACTGTCAAAAATAAGTCCAAATAAATGTAGCAGATAGGAAAGCCCCTCATCCTTATATTGCGACATGTCTCCTTATCAGTCTCTGTGTTTGCAGGTCAGCCTCGTCTTTGCTTCCTTCCATGTTCCGCGTTCCAAGTGAGCTTCCATGGGGTTTGTTTATATCCTCATTTATTTGCTTGTTTGTTTGTGCGTTCGCTCTGCTCTGCAGCTGAGCTAACAAGGCGCCATTTTGCCCGGGCCGCTTGTATGGTCCAATTAAAGGGTGTGATCAGCCAGAACGCTTTAATGATGGTTGTGGTGCTGGAGTTGACCGGCTTACAAAGAGAGACAGAGAGGGAGAGAGAGATGGCATGCTGTGAGGTGGTGTCTGCAGCATACCAGTGTTGTGGCTCACTGGCTCCACTGCAGACAGCCGACAGGGTAAAATTAGCCTTCCTCTCCTTTTGTCAGGAGGAAGGGAAAGGCCATGCCAGCTAGGAGCTGCCTGAAAACTATTGTTACCGTCCAAAGCTAATATCTTTGCTTTTGACTTGGGTGACTTCCTTTTATTATTGTTTTAGAGGTAAATTAATATTAGTGAACATAACAAAAGTATATCTATCTATCTATCTATCTATCTATCTTAGTAAGAGGTGCTAAATGGCATGGAGATCAATAAAGGGCGAAACAAGCCAGCCATGCCACGTTGCCGCTTGTCATATGATGTCATGTCATCCCATAACACACACCTGACATGCCACATACAGAGGTACTTTAAGTACAGTAGTTGGGATGTGTCAGCAGCGGGAGATGTGACATGTGACATATAAATTAACAGATTGATATAAAGTTTGGAATTTAGTGGGTATGTTTGCTGGAAAGATGCTCTCTGCTTTGTCTTGTAGTGATGCTTCACATTGCCGCCTTTAACACTCAGTGCTACAAATGATTCACCAGTTAAAATAAAAATGCTCCATCAAAAGTTAATAATTGTCAATAATTTATTTATAGGATGCCGTCTGGGTCGGCACCTTGCGGGATGGAGAGGGATAGCAGGTTCACAGACATGACATGTTTTTGTCATTTTGCTAACTGCGTTTCAATCATCAAAACCAAACAAGATAAAATTACTGCTTTTCTTGATGTGCATAAACACGTGGACCTGTGATGTCACATGGTACACATAAACAAGACTAAAGCTACGCTTTCAGCTCTGTGAGGCTTTAAACACAGCAGTGCTTTGAGCTAAATGCTAATTTTAGCATGCTAATATGCTCACAGTCCCACTGCTGACACTGCAGATGTTAAGCAAGTGTAATATTTACCATGTTCACCATCTTATGTTAGGTGTTAGCATGCTAGCATTACTAATTAACACAATACTTAAAATACAGCCGAGGCTGATGGTAATGTCATTTCGCAGGTATTTTGCTCATAAAATATCTGACAAATAAAAATGTACGTCTGATGCTGGTGTTAAATGACAAGTTGGGATCACCAGAGTTGTTATGGTTCATCTTGAGGGGGGCATGCATGTCTGAACCAAATTTAGTGGCAATCCATCCAATAGTTTTTGAGATAAAGCCCAAAAATGCAACCTGCTGGTGGTGCTAGAGGAAAAGACAGAAACATGTAAATCAATAGAATTCTTTGCTTGGGGACCATAAATGTCTGTATACTCTTTCATGGCACTCCATCTGATAGTTGTTGAGATGTTTTAGTCTGGACCCACTGTGACCGATCCACTGAGCATCTGACATTGCCATCCCCAAAGCAGTGCTGCTAGCACGGCTCAAAAATGTGTGTGTGTGATAATGCGTGTGGTATGCCAGCATGTGTCCCGCCCTAACTTCACAAATACAGGCACTTATGCCATAAAGAACAAAAAGGCTAGGACTGGCAGCTACTCTGGATTGCAATGTGTTTCAGGTTTGGCACTGTCCCTTGGGTGTGTGATGCTGCACGAATAAGAGCACCAAGGCTTTTTATCTTCCTCATGCCATTAAGTTGCTGTATTTGTAGACCATGTTACTTTAACACCTTGTGTCATTATTGACCAATTAAGATAGCCTTTTTCATTGCTTTTTTTGTGGATTTTACCATTAACACCTAACATTGCTTAAGGGTGCGGTCACAGCAACATTTAAAACAGCATAATTTTGGACCAAAATCAACATAAATTGGCTTGCAGAGACTCAGTAAATTTGTATGGTGCTTTATTAGCATAGTTCACAAGTTTAATTTGGGGAAACTTTGACATGCAAATTCATAGGATTGGGCATTTGCAAACCATCTTGGGAGTGCTGACCTTTGAGCTATACTATATTAGTATAGAGAGAACTGGAAGAAGCTATCATAATAATTATGTTGCACTATGGCACCAGCCTTTTAGCACCACATTTTGCAAGAATGCATGAATGAATTTTACTGTGCCCCTTAATGGAGTGACCAGGCATTGCAAAGTGGTTCTGTTAGTGGGAGAATGTTATTTCAGGTACCAGTCTGGTTTGAGTAATACATTAAAGGCTTCAAAAGCTTCTTATGAGGCAAACCAGAGTATGATAGTATGAGGACTGAATTTCTAACCCGAACACTAACCCTGAAAAATGAAGTCCGTGTGCAAACGCCAGAACTGCAGTTCCACAAATGGCCACTCGAGGCTGGTTCCAAAAGCGAGTCATGTTTACAACCTGACACAAAATGCAGATTTGGTTTCTATAGTTAATATCCCTATTCATGATAGCTGTGCCACGGGTGAATTTTTTGCCCAATTTTAGTTAGGCTTAAGGATATGCATAATCAAGGGTGTGGCCAGGCTGATCCATGCCTCCCTTCTCCACAGCTCCACTCTCTTATCCAAATGTGGTCACCTCTTGCTTCAAAAATCTAAAATTGCCAAGTGCCAAACTCACAGCTTCAAAACATGAGTCCACAAACCAACTGCAGACGTCATAGTGGCTATGTCCACTATTTTTATGCAGTCTATGTTCCGAGCTTGCTTCCTATGTACTAAGCATTGGAGGCTGAATCCACAGTTCTTATTCTGCTTAAAAACATCATATTAAACATGCAAAGTTTATCTGAAGATATTACGAGGCTTTTGCAGTCTGAGTTTGACAAATCAGGTGGGTATCTTTCAAAGTTACAGCCTTTTTTGTGTGAAATTCCCTGACACGTTTTAAGATCACATCCCAACACCTGTTCAATTTAAGCATTTAAGCTTAGGTTCCAAATCACTGGTCACACCTCCCCGTCCCTCGCTCCCCACTCGTTGTCACTCTCCATCATACACGCACTGGTAAATACACACACATGTGGTGACGCTGTGTATGTGTGTGTTTGTGTACCCACAGCATGAACGTTACATTGGAGCGTGTTTATGAAATGCCCTCACGAACACATACTTAGATGCACACACGCTGTGTATACCTAACTGTGCCTGGGTGTGTGTGTGTGCGCGCTACTTTGTGTTTCTCTGTGTGTGTATGTGTTCGTGTGGGACATGTGCAGGCGTGTGTGTGTGTATATAGCATCCGACCCTTGGCTCTCAGCAGTGGCCAGCGTCTGTTGTAGAGCCCTCTAATGGATGCCCAGCTGGAGTCAGGCACACACAAGGGCAGCCAAGGTCAGAGCCACTGCCTCTTAGGACCCCATCATTTGGCAGAGCTCTGCAGCCTGCAGTCTGCCCTGCTCTCTGTGTGTGCATTTGTGTTTCAGCATATGAATGAATATTGGGTATTTTGTGTGTGATACTGTTTTTTTTTTCGGTGTATTTCTGTGGATGTGTATGTACCTCGAAAAGAAGGAATGGTACATCTTGGGTCAAGCACTACACACTCATCCTTCACAATCACATACACAACTACAAGTCTTAAATTTATATCATCAGTTGTAAACAGAACAGAAGCCAATAACTGTTTGGGCCAAAATATGAAACTAATGTCAGCACTTAATTAAAGACCAGTCCAAAAGCATTTGTTAATGGCAGGACTGCCTGTTGCTTTGAAGTTCCTACAGTTTGCTTTGTAATTACAATGCGTGGCAAGTGGGGAAAACAAAGAGACAACAGTCAATAGCCACTGAAGGCAAATACAGAAAGTGTGAGGATAAAAAAACAATGAATGTAACAACGAACTCTGATGTTATTTTATTTTCTAATCAAACTGAAAATTACACATATATTCTTATCTTGTCCCATTGGTTTTAATTTTGGAGTCAGCACAGTGGTTAATGTTGTCTCCCGCATCATGAAAGAGAGATCCAGTGTATGAGAGTATGCCAAACGTATGCTTCGTGTGGTCCCCTATTTTGATCTGCCATGCAGGCTGCGGGACTTGACGGGTGGTCAAGGTTCTTCCTCAAGACTCAAACATGCTGCTTGTAAACAGACATGCCACTGCTTGATTTGTGTGTGCTGCAAAATTGAAACTGTTGTGGTTGCAGTCTTTGTGTTTTGCCTTTAAAAACATGAAAGGTTATTTTGCAACAACTTGCAACAAAGTGTTCAAAGGATGATTTTAAAATGTTTCGGATCAGGAATACAGAGCCCTTTGACCCTAACAACAAAGGTAAAAGGAATTTTATTTATGGGGCTCACAGCTATGAGAAAGTACATGAGTATAACAAATATACCAATATGAGAAATCAATGGCAGTTTGTCTTCTGAAAAATCATTGTCCTGGTAACTTTGGACAACCCACACACCTTGCTATGGAGCATTTTTTATTAGAACTACTTTCTGCTGAAGAAACAGAGAGCCAAAGTTCTGATGGCACATCCAGGCTTGCTGCTGTTGCGTTACCTTGTGCATTCCAGTCTCTTATTGAGTGTTTTTTCTTCCCAAAAAAGTGAAACCTATTTCTGGGATTTACCATCCATGTTTTAAGAGAATTAATATATACTGCAGCAGTTACAGTAATTTCAACTTTTAGTAATTTTAATTAAGTACTTCAACCCCAAAATGACCATCTATATATCAATTACTCACCCTATGTCATATTGAATTTTTGGAGAGAACTTTGCTTTTCTTGCACGCCTCAAGTGAAGAAAGAATCCAAAAACTTGGAAAATTATTTATGAATTAAAGTCTTAGAGGTCTGTGTTTAACAGCAAAACTATATAATACATCAGTTTACAAACTCTCACGCAACTTGTGAAGTATAAACCAAGTCTCATTTATCCAGTCATACGCTCAGTACTTCAGTTTTTGGCACTTACGCATTGGCTTCATTTTTCAGCCCCAGAGGTTGCTGCTTGACTAGAACAGAAAATATGTTATTGTAATTTGTGTGAACCCACCCTTTAGCTAAATATGCAATTTAGGTGAACCTGGAGATTTAGCCCCTCTCCAAATAAAAACGAGAGAGTTGTCCTTTAACAACCTTTACCATCAGAACAGGAGGATTTGTATGCTGAATGCACAGGCCCTTTAGAGATCAATGGACAGGAACGATAGCTCTGTTATCAACCAAAGCTTCCTGTATAATGAAGTTGAAGTGCATCAGCATGTACCAACATGTAAACAGGGCTCTGTATTGTATAAATGTGTTAGCTGATGTTCATCCATCCAGAAACATGTGTCCAAATATGCATGCATATATTTATGCTAGGATGTTTTTGTTTGTGTGTGTGTGTGTGTGTGTGTGTGTGTGCAAAGGGGGAAGTCATAATGTGCACTGTGTGCAGATTAAAAATTTCATGAAATGTTTAGGTGTGTTTTTGCCTTTAAGGAGAGCATAAGCAGCGCACACATCTGTTCTGAATGTGCCTGAAAAGCATATGAACATCTGTGCCTGACACATGCAACTGTCTGTCTATCTGACTGTTATCATTTTATAAGTGTACCTGTCCCATCAGAGTGTGTGTGTGTGTGTGTGTGTGTGTGTGTGTGTGTGTGTAAGAGAGAGGGAGCGAGAGAGTGTCCATGTGTGGCTGCAGGTGTGTGTGCATCTGTAGGTGTTTGAACACCACCACCAGGGATTATTCCCCTCCCTGTCTGTGATCTGAGGGGAGAGATGAGTGATAGCATTAGCCTATAGATGAAGAGTAGGCCCGAGGTGGGGAACCACACATGGTCAAAATGGCAACATCAATTCATCTTGTGTGAATACAGCACAGGGCCTGCTTCATTTGTTCCCTCACAGAAGCCTTGTATCTACTGGAGATGATAAATATATAAACATATATTTTTTTTTCACAAAAACATTGAGAAAATGATCCCTTTAATATTTGAAATAGTAAAGATTTTAAACTTTTCTTTTTTTGTTCTTTTTATTGGTAATTATTTGATGTTTACTGTGCATTGTGTTATAAAATGATGAATTGATGTGCACAAATCAATAGTGCTGTATTTTTCTGTAATTATGCCCCCTTCAGAGCCAAAAACACAATTCCACCCTGGTCGAAAATTGTACTGTCTTGTATTATTTTACTGTTTTAATCACACAGATTGACTGACAGGCAATTTTTTGAGGTGCAAAAAAATAAGTGCTTTGCAACAAAACAAAGCATCATTAACACAATAAACCCTCACTAAGCACAGGCATATTGGCACCTTGAAAACAGCAATGGCTTAAGACTTCAGCATAGAAATCCTGGACTGAATGTGGGTCACAATACAACTAGAACATGCCCAAACATAAGAAAAGACCAGGACTTGAAAGCTCTGATGGCTGAATCATCAGTGCAAAAGAAAATATCTGACTCTTTAAAGCTGCACTTATCAAAATTCTTATATTTACAATGGATAAAATGATTGTGTAATCTGGTTATCTCTACAATGCATTTTAGTGCCTCTCAGGTCATTGTTTTGGTTTTGGTTTTTATAGCCCACAATTTTATTGTTTTAGTTCAGTCTCAGCACTCTCATCAACAATGTTTTCAGAGGGCAGCTGTTTTCAGACACTGTGCAGACTGACAGCAGACAGACTAAATAAGTGACTGCCTGGTGAAGATAGTGGAGCATTTAGCAGCTTTAGTGCCAGATTCTTTTCTTAGAAATTGGTGGAGATCATAGACTGATGGACATGATGGACAATGGATCTCCGCTTACTCCAAAAATAAAGCCAAAGTATCCTGGATATGGCCGCTGCCATCTTGCACTGGTGACCTTATTTTGGAGTCAGAGTCTGCACAGTAGAGAGCTTAAGTTCCTGCACAAAGACCCGTCTGACTGGTTGCGAGTAGCACCACTGATCACACACCGACCGACACAAATAGCTGTCAATCATGACATCAAACCCCCTTTTCATAGCAACAAAAAAAAATTTTTTAAACAACATTTATCAGAGAAACAAACACTTAAACAGATAATACCGTGATAACAACTACCTAAAATGACTGGAACCATCTTTCAGTGTGGCCCAAGTCCCATCCACTAACATGGAAAGGGGCGGGGCTTATGACCAATACTGCAACCACTGAGGATCAGTCCATTTTCATCATACGGTGTATGGTGGAGATTAAAACAGAGCTAAGTGAGAGACATGTTGCTTCATATCTGCTGGAAGTGTATATAGGAAACTGTTCACTAACCATCTTTTTAAAGTGGTAATATGTTGATGTTGTCTTTTAAGCTTGTTATACTGCCTCCAAGTAGCAAAAAAAAAACTTCTTCAAAAAATGTACATGCCTGTGTACATGAAAGAAGTCAGCTGTAACACCCAAAGAGTATTTCTTTTCAGAATCACCCGGTCACAAAGTTTAAAATTCAGTTGCGTGCACTGTGAGCAGAAGCAGAGGCTCATCGTTAGAAGTTAATGCTTTGTAGACACCTGATAAAACATTCAGCTGTTTAAATCAGTTCCCTTTCAAATCCTGCATCAATGTTGTATGAATCTGGTGTGTTTGCAATTGCAGTTTTTAGAATTTTCTACAACTCTGATTCACCCCTCTGCCATCTCCATCCCTACAGCAGCTAAAGCTCAAGATACTGTAGACCGAAAAACATGATGTCTCTGAAACAAAGTTGAACTGAATAAAACTGATGGCCTAAATTATCCAGAAGACCCCTGTCTTTCTATGTTAAGGAACACTTAAGATACAGAATTGATATAGGGAAACTTTGAAAGGGAATTTAGTGGTAAAAATACTTCCAGAATCAGCGGCTCAACGCATTTTTCAGCTACATAGCCATGATGGGTCACTTCTGAGTTGCAGCTTCACTTAATGATTTCTCCAGTGTCCTGACTGCAAACGTCAGGTCAGCACCACGCTTGCGTCAACAGGGTTGATGCATCAACAGTGTTGATGCGATACTAAAGCAACTGTCTGTACCGAGTTGGTCTGAGCATTTTAAAGCATCGAGCACAGTGCAGTGTGCACTTTTCCCTTGATATGTGTAAGTATCTATTTTCAGTCAACACTGGTGTATATGATTGACACTTAAGTAATTCATACTGTTACACTGTAAA
Organism: Cephalopholis sonnerati; assembly: GCA_019142605.1. Taxonomy (NCBI): domain Eukaryota; kingdom Metazoa; phylum Chordata; class Actinopteri; order Perciformes; family Serranidae; genus Cephalopholis; species Cephalopholis sonnerati. Next base: position 12,270,903 of record JAGQAX010000015.1, on the reverse strand, counting down.
CAACTGTGCAACTGCTACAAAGGTTGGCTGCTAAAAATAAGAACATATTTCCATCACAAAGGTAGGCCCACATGTGTTGCTTGAAGTTTTGCGGCACCCATGCTGCTTCTTTGTTGATATTGTCTTTTTAGAACAGGTTCTGTGGGTCATACAACACTTTGTACTTCTTCATTCTGATAATTAATTTCATGTAATTCATGACTTATTAATTCGTCACTCAGAAAATGACCAATTGTATATCAACTACTCACAGTGTTAACTTTAATTTGTGAAGAATACTGTTTTTCTCTCATGCCTCAATAGTGAACAGAGAATCCAAAAAAGCAAATGTTCTTGATGAATTTAAGGGAGCGAGTCCAAGTTTAACAACAGCAAAACTATATCAAAACATCTGTTCACAAACTCTCACACAATTCATGAAGTATAATAGAATAGTCTCATTTATCCAGTTGTATGCTCAGTACTTCCAAATACATAGATTTCCATTTAAACATTATGAGTTAGGGGCAGCCTCTAGTGTCCGCCACATATAGGCTGAGTCTTTGCAGCGGCTCGGGTTTGATTCTGACCCGCTGCCCTTCGCTGCAGGTCATTCCTGCTCTCTTTCGTACCTTTCCTGTCAATCTACAGCTGTCCTAGCTATAGAAGCAAAACTGGAAATAAAAACATCATTACAAGTAAAAAAACGTCAGCACAAATAGTCCCACTTACGGATGAGCTGCGTGCCTGGTAACGCGCATGTATTTGAACTCAGAGCTCAAATGAATGTTTTAGTGAGAAAACATGTTTGGGAAGTACTGAGCCTATACTGCACAAGTTGAGAGTTTGTCAACAGATGTTTTGACATAGTTTTGCTGTTGATAAATATTAGCCCCCCCTTGTGTCCAAATATACGCCCCTATTATTTTCGACATACAACCCCACACTGGCGGCGGCAAAATGCATGTCAGCACTCCAGGACGTGCCACCTGACAACACTTTACACCGCTGTCCTATTTCCAGCCTTGCCACCCCCAGAATTAAATGCATTTTTCCCCTACTCTGCTTGTAAATACCAGCTCCCAAAACAGCTCTTTTTCTCTGCTCCTGTGGCAGCTTGACTCATCTCCTCACCATGGATGCATACGGAGAACTCCGTTGCTCGTGTGTGACAAGGAATGGATGACAAGAGACTCATTGTTGAGGTTGAGAAATGTCCCAAGCTAAACGATCCACAATCCCGTCATTATAAAGACAATGGCCAAAAAGATATTGCCTGGCGAGTCATGGCTCTGGAGATTGGCTCTTCAGGTGAGAAATCAAGTTTAATTAGAGACTCTCTACACATTATTTTAAGCTAATGCAAAGGTGGAGGAAGTACAGACCTTTAAGTAAAAGTAGCAATAACTTTGCGTGGTCGTCTGTTGACAAGCTGCAGTGTGATAAGTCCATTGTGTGCTAGGGGTGGCATGTGACTCGCATCATGACGTGTTGTGCTGCAGTGGTGCTGGTGTGTTTTCAGCTTCATTCATTAAAAATTTTCACCATTTTTGCATTCTTTGTTCTGTTGATGCACGCAAAAAAAGTTTACCTATCAACCATGAATAATGTGAAATTGACTGTTGAAATGAAGAAGTACAAAGTTTTGTATGACCCAAAGAACCTATTCTACAAAGACAATATCAACAAAGAAGTGGCATCGAATGCCATTGCAGCAAAGTTTCAAACAAGCGGTAAGCAGGCCCACCTCTGTGACAGAGATATATTCTTTTTTTTAGTAGCTAACCTTTATTTTGCGGTAAAGTATTCTTTTAACTTTGGGTTTCTGTGCTTTCTTCCATCATTCCCGCCCTCTTCATTTGCATGTCCACACATCCTTGCTTTTAGGTTATAGCTCTCACTGAGCCTGAGTAACGCCTTCTCTTAATTATTTTGACTGCTACATGGTGACCTCACACTGAACACTGTTTCCTCCTCATAATCCTACAGGCTGTGATCAAGTTTGAGAGAGAAGAGAGGACGAAAAACCCTTAAAGGAAACTTCATTTTTCACTATAGCAAAATGCTTTATACATTAATATAAAAATTACAAAGCAGAGAATCAATACTAAAACAGCAATCAGGAAAAACATGCCATCTGAAACACTAAAATTAAAGAACAATGTCAGATAATAAGAAAGAAAAAGATAATATGATAAAGGTTAAAAATTAAATGATAAAGTAATGACAAAACTCTAAAATATATGGTAAATTGTGGTAATGTAATGTTTTATTGGGCATCAACCTCACATTTACGCATGTATTGTCATTCAGGTCTCACTTACACCTGTGAAACACAGCTGAGATGCAAGCCTTCAAGGAGCTGGTGCAGGTAGCTGCATAACTTAAAATGAGAGCATATTTGTTGTGTGAGACGTCCGAGTCAAAAACGCGTCTGACACGCTCACGGTCTTGACTCAGGGGTACACTGTTGTGATTTAAGATCACACACACAACTTGGTATGAGGATGCATACTGTACATGTGCAAATAGTCATTCACTAAAGAATACCAACACACACTTATGCACATGTCTTGTTATCGGCAATGGTGACATCATTTCTTGTTACCGCCAGCAACTTCCAGATCTAATTCTGTACATGTGATCCCATGGTAGACTGAAGCTACCATCTGGGTGTTTTTCTGTCACTGTCAGCACTCTCTTTCTTCCAGCCTGTGGGCTTTGAGACGTTCCTCTGTTCGTCTTTGGGCTTTCCGCTGGAGCACACATGCATGGAGAGCACATTCTATCGCCGGCAAGCATCAAAACAGCTCTGATCAAACAACTGTTGGCATGCAGGTGAAAGGACTGTGTGTGTGTGTGTGTGTGTGTGTGTGTGTGTGTGTGTGTGTGTGCGTGCCTGTCTCCTCTTACCAGCTTACTTTCATATCATGTACATATCTGTATGCGTATGGGTGACTATGTGCTTTGTATGTTTGCTAGTGAGTCTGTGCCGGTGGGCATCTGTGCGTGTGTGTGTGTGTACCTGCTCCCTCAACTGAATCTGTATGCATGGATTTGACTGTGTGCAGACCCATGTGTATGTGTGTGTGTGTGTGTGTGTGTGTGTGTGTGTGTGTGTGCCCCCACTGCACTGGCTTGTGTGGTGTGAGAAAAGTCAACATCATCTTTAAAGTCTGTTTGACGCCGCTCCGTGCTCTCCCTCTCTGATCTACGGACTCCTCCTGTATATCTAGCGGGGCTGCTGGCCGTGTGAGTAAATGCCAGCCTCACATTCTGTATGCCCTTTCACAAACCCCTGTTGGGGTGACACATAGGGTGATTCTTCAACTCCCGCCATTTTTTGTTGTTTGTAATCACATTTAATCAGAAATATTTTTTAAAAAAATTAGATTTTAGATATAATTTTTTTTCACAGAATTTTTGTCTCTAAACATCTGACCATGCATTATTTTGAATACAATTTTTATATGATTTAAACTTAAAATACAAATGACAAATAAATGGATCATTTATCTATGTGTCTGTCTGATGTAGTAGATGTGAACAATGCAATCATAATTTCATAGCAAGGTGTTTATTAATTAATTCATTTTAATTGACTGTTCAGTCATTATTTTTAGTTTATGTGCTAAATCAAGATTGTTTAATTGGTTGTCATTTCAAAGCTGCTCATATTTCCTTTAAATCTAAATATAGTTGGAGAAAAAAGACGTGTTGTTTATGTACAGCCTCACTAATGCTAACCCAAAGTTATGCTAATGTGTTAAAATATTCTTTTAAAAAACATATTTTAACACGCTTTCTTGCCCTTTTTTTCATTGTGATGAAAGAAACAATATCTAAACAACAATGCCAGTGGTAAAAGCAATTCATTATGGAGCATTAAAGGGGCTACAATAGTCAGAGTCAGGTCTGGGATTGCCTGCACATGGCTCTCACCATGACTTCACAAGCTGTGCTAGCCCTGCCAATGGTGCTAACCGTTTGAACAATGGCGACAGTGCTGACAGTCCTGACAGAGCTAACAGTGCATTAAGTGGGGACTGGATAGTGGGCGTTACGCTTCTGCAGTAACCACCATTAGCTAGCCAGTGGGACATGAAGCGAAGGACTCACATCACGCCCCCAGGAACCATGTCTGTGAGCCCAGCAGGAACTTGGGGGCAAAGCTAGTGGGAGAAACACTACTGCGCATAATAAGTGCAGTGAAGGCTTAATGGCTTTCCACCAGAGAGGGATCTCTTGGTTAAGGTTAGGAAAAAAGTCCTGGGTTGGGTTAACATGAATAGATTTCTGTCAAAAAGGGGTTTCTCAAAGAGAGCCTACAAGGAAAACTTCTCCCATGTGTGTATTTAGTGGGCCACATAACCCTGAAGTAAACTCAGAACCTTTAAACTTTTGGGGGGATATGCACAAGGTGATCAATTTCATTTGGCTGATTAACAAACATCTTGATTTCTGGTAGAGAAGCTTGGACTACAACACACACAGAGGCAGCAAGATGTCATTCTCTGCCTAGGATGCCATTACACCAGTATATCTTTACATAACAAATGTTTGTTTGCTGCTGAATTAATACAAAATATTTCATATACAGAACCTTTAAAGAAGGTTGATTGTCTTAATTAGTGCTTGAGTTTCATTTTGGTTAGGCCTACATTTAAAAACAGAATAGATTTTTTCTGAGTACCGAGTTTTTCCACCTTTGTATGACTAACCTTTTTTTATTTTAACAGCTAACAAGCATAGCGTTAGTTCAGGCAGACCACTTACTGTAGGTTGCATCTGCATTAGCTGATTGGCATCCACTGTTTCATTCATGCTTCACAATCAGTCATTCACCAGCGCTGTGGCTATCAGCTGATTAGCTGACATCCTATCGTATTAATGCAAGTAAACAGCACAGCCATTACAATCTTGCACTTTTCACTATTATACACTCACCTCGATGGCTGCTGCTGCAGCTCCCTCCACAACCCCAACCTCCTCCTCATATTATGAGCTTTTGGTATTGTTGTCTTTAATAATATTTATTGTTCATGTATGTGTTTGTTAGGGGGATTAGTTCTCCCAGCACAATCCTTGCTGCTGCTTTGAAAGCCTCATCGAAGAGCAGAAACTTTTCTGCTAAATCTAACTGTAAAACTATGAATGAAATAGAAAGATCAAAGAAAGGAGAACACACACACCCAAAGGACACTATATACATCTGATGGAGTGAGAGAAATCTAGGACAGTTGCATGTCTCCATACAGCTTGAGTTTGCATCCTAACAAGAATGTATACAAGCTGATGCTCTAAAATGAAAAATACGAGGATTGGTAACTTATCGTTACTTTTTGAAATGGTGTAAAATGAGAACACTAAATCCTCTCACTCTGGCATCACAGATAGGTGGGACATTTATACAGTTTTTTGTTTGTTTGTTTTACATTTTATCAACAACAACATTCCATTTTGTAAACATAATGCCGAGGATGGCTAATAAGTAAATAAACCAGTGTTCACATACAGTTATGTGTCTTTTTTTCTATTGCGACAGGTCTTTTGGACCATGTCTCGTCATATCCACTACAATGGTAAAATGTCCAATCGTTAAAAAGTTTGCAATCAATTGTTATATTGATGTTTAGTAGCTGTGACAGCATAGTGATGGCTGGCGTTGTTTTCATCTTGTTAGTCAGTGTGTGTGTGTGTGTGTGTGTGTGTGTGCACATCGGTGCGACCGGTATATGAGGACATTTCACTGGTATTCGCACTGCCTTATGAGGACACCAGTGACTTATCAGGACAGTGCCATGTCCTCACAAGTCAAGCACTGTAGAGGCACTTATTAAATTGTAATGAACTCCCTCCTGCTTTTTCTCGGTATGCCCCAATAAGTCCACTATACCTTGTGTGTGTGTGTCTTCATCTTCAAATGTGGGAACTACCACAAAGGGAAGTTTTGAGTATGTTGCCAGTGTCACAGCTGAGCAAGATGCAGTCACGAAACTTTAAAGGTGTGTAGACGAGATTCTAGTGCATAACGAGTTTGAATACGGGTATGGCTGACCAAGGGGGGCAGAAAAAGGGGGATGGCAAATAGGTATGTTTACATCAGTCATCACACCTATGCCCCTGACAAGGGCCACTGCTGGCCATGCGGATGCCCTTAACTGCTTTGTGGTATGACACAGAAAGAGAGAAGGAGAAAGAGCGTGATGCGTTTGTATGTAGCGGAGGTGCTGCCCCGGCTCACAAAACTTCACAGGTGTGTAGTTGAGATCACAGTGAAGGCCGAGTTTGAAGATGAGAGTGGTTTAAGCAAGTGGGCTGGAAATATGGGGGGTAGAAGGAAGGAAGAAGGGAAATGGCCATTGTTTTTTTAAAGTTGTTTTATGTTTAAGTGAAGTTTTGAGTTTGAGGATGGTTTCTAGTTTTCTTCTTTCCTTCAATAATGGCTATATTAACAGAGATAAAAGCAGAATATTTCAGACACCAAATATATTATTTACGTTGGTAATTGTTTTTTGCCCCAAAAAATTGAGAATTAAATGACTAAAATTCAGTGTAGTCGATGTCCCAACAGTCTTGTGCGACAGGGGAGAATACTGTGTGAACTTAGATTCTGAATTTGTTTTTCAGTCCAGAAAATCACAAGTGACCTGCAATTATTGTTGAACAACAACAGTGCAAATGGGCTCTAATATTTTGTAAAGCTGTTATTCTGTGGGCCGTCTGATGTCTACTGAGTGGTTAGACTAAATAGGTTTACACTGTGATTTGTCAGTCCATAGTATCCTCAGCAGTGCTAACCCTTAACTAACCTTCTGTTCCTATTGTGACGTTTGAAGAATAGCTTTGTAAAAGCAACCCCTGTTAATTCCAGCTCGTGATAGGCATTACTGTGCGCTCAACACCGAAACAGGAACCTGTTCCTGTTTTACCTGCACACATTTTGATGTTTTAAGTTTCCAGTTTCTTTTACCAATGGCTGGTGGTTTCTTCTACTGTTATTGAATGGTTGCTCAGAGGGATCTTTGTCTCTTTCTGCCCTTTCAGTTGTCGGTCTGGTTGAACCTTTATACAGCGTTTTGTTCTCCATGTACATGACTTTTTATCAAACCCTCCATACAAAATAACATCTATTTGTAAAGAGGACTTTCTACAACCTAAAAGCATGAAAGACCATTCAAAAATATAGAGTGGTCCTTTCAGCAATCTGACTGAACCCAATCATGCTTTTGTGGCAGGCAATTCCAAACTTTTGAAAGGCAGTGCAAGTGAGTGGGATTTTTACAAACAATGAAACATATGCACTTATGGTTCATTATGATGATTGTGTGATGTATAAAACTGAATTCAAGAGTTCAGTGTTTCTAAAAATATAGCATAAAATTGGCCTAAATCTGTGTCAGATTTTAAAAATTTATAAACAATACACGTAAAAAAGAAATGGAAATGGTTTCCTCTGAATGTTAAAGTGAAGCATGATCTACAGTGTGTCATATGGCGTGTCTCACTTCATGTCTCTTTGTTGTGTGCTTCCACATGAAGCACATATGATATGAAAAAAAAGATCAAAAATGTACTTTCACCCATACACAGTGCCGTGCATGTGAGCACACACCTGTTTAACATTCTTGTCAAGACGTATCTCTTTATGCTGTGGTGCTGGCCTTGATCAGGCTGCTATTCATGTGACTACCTCTGCATTGTATCAATCCCATTAATTTGCTGTGCTGGGGACTCCAAAGCTGTGGACTCTCCACTCACCCATTGTCACTCTCAACTTAAAGCTATTGTGGTGTCTCTTTGGTTCTGCATCGCAGTATAGTATTTTCACAGCAATACAGGCAGGGTGTCACATATGAACGAAATGTGTTGGAAACTGCCTGCTAACAGTTTCACACTACGCGTATACGTGTTGGGACACATAGAGAACCCAACCTTTACAATTTAGTCTCTCTCTTTTTTAGTCTTTGTCTCTTTCACTCCCAGTCTGTCTCTGCGTTACACACACACACACACACACACACACACACACTCTTCCACAATGTCCCAGTGTCCTTCAGACAGCATCAGTGTAACCTGCTCCCCTCCCCTGGGCCTGGCCCGGCCCGTTGAGGCTCGTACACATAGAAAGGCAGAGACAGTAACAGAGCACCATGAAATGACTGTGTAACTACCTCCACTGCTGGGCCACAGTCAGACACTCAGCTCAATCATACAGCAGCAAAATTACCAACAATAGACATCAATTGACTAGACTACTGATGCATACTGTACGTACGACTCTCTTCACACATTTGTCACTCTTCTTTCAGTGCAGTTTAGCGTTTTAATGGACTGATAAAGGGAAAAAGAAATCAAAGTGTCATGGATTTGGATATTATTTTTGAAGTTTTGGCCAATGTCTTTATTGTTTATGATAAAATTATGCTCACTTAAGTACTTGCTGAGATGTAAGAACACAGTGACTTTGCCAAAAAAAAATCAGAAGGGGCAATCCAGCATCCAGGCAATCAGAGAGGGAAATCAGTATTATTTTGATCTGAGAAGAGGGCATTTTCTGCTGTGAAAAAACACAAATAAAAGCTTCTAAATGCAAGTGAATATGCTCCAGTAGGAAAATGATCTGTAACCAGGGAGATTCACATCAGCAACCAAGATAACAACCCTGACGTTAGCATGTAGCTACATATAGCAGTGTACTTACAGCCAAGGAATGACTGTAACAATGTACAGTGGAAAATTCACCAGTAAGAGCTTCTAAACCAAAATCTTCCCAAACTTAAGTTCCAGGAAGAAAATGATCCGGCAACCAAGATCAGAGGTTTCTCTGACATTAGCATGTAGCTACATGTAACGTTGTATGTAATGTAAACATGTGCAGCATGTCTGGAGCAGATAACCATTTAAAGAAGTTTGTCATGAGCTGATGTCAGCTTGTCTCAAAACCTGAAAAAACGTAAGAAACAGAGTATTCAAAACTGTCTTAAGTTTTAGGTTTTTGCTCACAGGGATTACTTTTATGTAGATTCCTCATTATTTGAGCCTTCGGTCACATTTAATATGAACAACCGACATTGTAACATTACAACATATTCTCATTCCACGTCGTCACATATCGCCGCTTTATCAGTGGACTTTCATGTCTACATATTACATGCTAGGTATCCTCCTGCATCTGCTGTTGACCTTCAGGGAGGCCGCAACCAACGCAAGAACATCAATAAAAGCTGATGCTGAAATCGCTGACAAAATGGCGGTATTTGGTGACTTTGGAATGAGAACAATCTGAACATTGAGGGGATGCATAGGGCCTGTTGCACATAGAGTTTTTTTCTTGGCACCAGTGTCTTTTTTTAATTGATCCAAATGAAAATGCACCACGCCCAAGGTCCTCCTTATAAACGCTTCAACTTTTCTGTTTGGTAGCTTCAATCGCTTCTAGCTTAAAATATGTGGACTCTTCAGAAAGGCGGTGGTGGTCCTTTAGCTATTGTCAGCCCTGAACTGTATGAAACTGTCACAGCAAAGACAAAATAGCTCATTTGTTGCAGCTGATCAACGGGACACTGAATGTTGCTGGTGATTGTTCTGCTTTTATCACAGTACATGTTGTAAGCTTGTTTTAATTGTGTAGTCAGCCCTCTGTTAAGATAGCATTAGGGTAGCTAATGTTAATGTACAGATATTGTTCACATAGAAACATAACCCACACATAGCATGTAATTTAAAAAAGCACCAGAAGAACTTTTTTTCATGAAGCACTAGGATGATGAGCTCCTCAGTGCCCTGCCACTGCTTTTCTGCTTTAGAACTTGACTTGACTCATTGATCATGACTTATATGAAGCACATGACTTACTTGTCACTAACACCTCTGCTGGAGAGACAAAAAAAATAAAGGCACACAAAGACATCCGATCTGTGTAGAGTGATGAAGACTGTAACTTTCCTCATGAAACCAAAATAAATGCCATATTTGCATCATCTTTTCTACATTGTTTGAGCTTCAACTGGAGCTCTTTTATTTATGCCTTGTCCTTTTGCAGTGGTTTAATGGCACCTGACTGGGGAATAAGCACCACCAACTGTTAATCTTGATGGAAAAAAAACTCCTAATGTTCACATAACAGCAGTGGATGAAAACGCACATTCATCTGCATTTTTCATTGCAGATTTTTTTGTAATTTGGTTCAAATTTGCACTAAATTTGAATTGAAAACTGGCTGTTTTATGTATTAACTGTTGTTTCCCACCACCAGCTCCTGATGAGTGCTTGAAAATAAAACCGAAAGCTTGAGCCTCCATCTTTTCTTGGAGCAACTCTACTCTTATACATTGTATAATGGATCTCCTGGCAAAGATAAATCATGAAAATGAATGAATGCACATTATATAATAGCTGTGCATCATACACAGTCTTCCTGTGCATTGAGGGGTTATTACTGACCTTTCAGTAGTGCTCACTTTTGGTTTAAGTTCTCTTAAGTTTTCCAAAGTGTTGGTTTGTTTACAACCTGCGTGATCATCGGACTACTTGTGCGTTTTACCTTGTCTGCCTTGGTGATGTTGTGGTGTACAGTGGTAACATAATGAATGGAAACGATGGCCAAAATAAGATCCAAGTTGTAATTAATTTAGAATTACCATTTACACATTGTTTCTCTCAGCTCAGTCTTTTTTTTTTAAAGAAATGCCCAACGGGATGCCTGCCAAACATCCCTATTTTATGACCTATTGCATGTTGAAAACCGTCAGTAAAGCGGAGCTAACCTGCTTCCATTAGCTCCCCTAAGGCTGCTAAAGGAAGAACTCACTTATCCAAGAGGATTGACTGTATACTTGCCTAGAGCTGCAATTAAAAAAGAGCATTTGCCCCCTGATATTTTAAGAAGGATTGGGTTATGAGGAAGAGTGACATTTTTTAAGCCTGCTAAGGATTTTTAAAAGTAGGTGTTTTCTTGGCATACAAAGAGGGCTATCACCAAATGTGTTACTTTAACTGAAGGGTTTTGAGGAGTAGAACCTGAATTGAACTCACATAGATTTTCATTATCTTGCTGCAAAGACTATGAGCTCATATAGAAAAACTGCAAGCATCATTTCATTTAAAGTTGGACTTTTAAACGGATTCAAAACTCCTTTTCTCAGGATTGATGATTGTGTTTGGGGTTGTGTTGGGTTAAAAGGTCACTGATGCAGTGATGGGAAGGACTAGACGTGTTCCAGCAGCTGGTGTAAAAACCTAATGCTGCGGGGTGATGTGATCATGTTTCTTGGTAGAGGTATCACAATGTAATACCCTCAGCAAAGACAGCTTGTTGTGCCTTCTTTTTTCTGAATATGCAGGATAGATGAGAGCCATAAATAATGAAAAAAGGATTCACAAATGTGGCATTGGAATGTGCCGGAAGGTGCTCGAGATACAAACACGTCGACAGAGAACATACAGGAGGAGGGGACGACAGGCATCGAAAGAGAAAAGGATGAGCGAGAAAAAAAGATAGAAGAGAGGGGAAGCGGCAGATTCGGTGGCCAGGCAGGCAGGCGTGGAGGAAGGGATTTGGACTGAGCTCTGGTCCAGATCCCTGCCTGTTAGACTGACACAGCAACAACCCTGCCACCGGCCTAATCCTCCAAATCACCCCTCCACCACGGGAGCAGAGACAAGCAAGGATTGGAGGGGAGGATTGTGCGGGGAATCAAATGACGGGCTAGGTAGGAGATGGGAGGAAAGGAGACAAGGGAGGGTGGAAAGTGGGAAGGACAAACGGATGGACTGACAGATAAGGAAGACAGATAAAAGAAAGGAAGGAAGAGAAAATAAAGAATGGATGGATGAGAGCTGAGCATTGTGTAAAGAATCAAGTAGACAGATGATAAAGGAGAAGCTAGGGAAGCAAACACCAAAGAATAAAGAGAGGAAAGGGAAAACAACGGAGGGCCAAATTGGCTGAGAAGGATGGAGTGAAGACAGCGATGAAAAGAGCGCAGAGACAGACAAGAGGGGGAGACTGAGTGAGCGAGGGGGCGAGGGACACCAGGAGAGAATGAAAGACAGAGAGGGAGAAAGAGGGGAGCTTTGAGCTGGTGTTTCAGCTCCATCCAACAGCGGGTCTCGCTGGCACTAATGAGTGTGGCTGCTCTCGGGAGTGTGTGTGTGTGTGTATGTGTAGATGCAGTGAGGGTGGTGAGGTGGTGGTGGTGGTGGTGGTGGGGGATTAGTATGATTGAATACCCCCCTCCCTCTTTCATCTGCTATCTGCCAGGGTCAGTGAACATACAGAGCATTTCTAAACCCACCACAACATCCACCCCCCGCCCCCCTCTATCCCTATCTTTCTTGCCGCAAAACATGCGCCGCCTCTGGGCACTTCTTACAGCAAAGCTGGCCTGGCTGCCAACATCCACAGAACTGGAGGTTGTGGCCTTAAGTAACCCCCCTCTTGGTCCTTTTACCACCTCTTGAGGAAGAAAATAAGAAGGACTTGCTGTTGTTGTTTTCCTTCTCCAACCATGTTCCTCTCCTCTGCTCGCTCCCTTCCAACCCTCCCTCCCTTCTCCCGGAGGCTCTCGTCCTAAAACCAGGTCTGCCATTGATTGTTAAAGGGTGTGAAAGGGCAATCAATAAGGTTTTCCTGGTGTGCATTGAAACTATAGAGCCTATATGGAGAAGCGGGAGGGCTTAAATTGGTCATGGGGCTTGAGGAAGTGTATGGCGGACATTTATGTACATTGGCACAATGAAGAGAGAGGAAAGAAGGAGAAGAAAGAAGTGCTATGTGGTAGAATAGTATCCAGTATGACTTTACTCACATACAGTCACACACACACAGACACACTGCCCCTCCCACCCCTGACGAGGGCCCTCTTTAAAAATTCATTCAGTCAATAATGACCCTTCGCCCTCCCAGTCTCTCCTAGGAGCTAGCATAGCTGCCTCCTCCCACACAGCCTCTCTCTTTCTCCTTTCCTCTCTCCATCCCTCCCTCTTTGTGAGCCACACATAACACACACACACACACACTCATAAACTCTTTCACAAGCCCAGGTACACACACTCCTCCTTGTCCTCTCGGCCATAAAGCCAGGGAATCCACACTTTTGACGCTGCTGTAGCATTGCAATTAGTTATGCTAGCACGCCGGGCTAGAGCGCTACACTTTGTTCACACCTCCTGCATGCTGCAGTTACATATTTCATGATTAACTGTAGTGGTATCTTCTAGTAAGACAGTTTTTGAAGTACTTTTCACTTCAGTCGACAGAAGGAAAGAGTCACCTTGTGACGTCGCCAGTGGCTCAACAAATTAGCAATGCTATCTGGTGGCGAGGCTAGCAGAGATAAGCGTCATGGTACACAGACGATGGGACTTTGATCCAGTCAGCCATGTTGTCTGCTCTCCTCGGAGATGGCTCCCATTTATCTGATTACCCATACCGCTGGATCACGCATATTGGACCAGAAAAAAACATTAAAATATTTTAGCAATATTGGAGAGGCCCCAACCTGGTTGACAGCAAATTGGATATAGCCAAAATCTGGGCTGGGAGCCAAGGTTTCCCTTCATAGCAGTGTGTCATTGAGTTATTTTGTGTTCGTGCCATGTTTGAAGTTCATTTGGTGGTTATGCAGACTAGGACTACTTATCTTGCTTTCTCATTCAAATTGGCTGATAAGATGGACTTTTAATTGACTAGCAAAGAACACACTCATACTCAGCAGAAACCAGATCTTACCTTTGCACAGAAAATCACTATATTCCATGTTTTGTCCAGAAACTTCACCTTTAACCACATCACTTGGTCTTCATCAGCAGAAGCTGTGATTAATAGGGCTGGGCAGATTGATAATAACATATTAATACTACGTTTCTGTTTTGATGATTGATCTCAGCATTGATACGATCCATACCAAGAAAGAGAGATCAGTTCCTCTCTTCTAGGTTAAGAGTACAACTGCCTGTGCAAACAATTTTTCGTTTTTGCTAACACATCTAGAGCATGTACTCTTTGCTTCTCAACTGCTGTTGTCGTGTTGTGTGCACTCAAACTTGTCGTGCGCAGGCACCCTGATTATTTTAATTCAACACATAATTGCAGTTATGGCTTAACAAAAGAGGAAAATATCCTGAGAAAGAGAACTTGGAGCTGCAACAGAAAAGAAAGAGGTAGGGAAATGCCTCAACATAAAAACCCTGACCCAGAGACGGAGTTCACTGAGTCTTTTCAGAGAGGTTCAGGCAAGGAATATCCAGGTGTATAGTAGTGAAATTAATATTTTAGTCATGTCAGATCTTCAGCATTGGTTAATGTTACATTTTCAAACTGTAATTGGTCATCATTAGCTGTTACTTTAGCAGACTTATTATTCACCTCATAAATCATGACATACTGCTTTCCCTTAGATGAAAGAAAATGAGCAGTTTTTAACACCACAAAGTATCAGTAAAGATATCTACGATTCTTGCCTTGTATTACTTGGTTTCAGACTGAAACAACATTTTGTGGTATTGCCTTTTTTGTCACGCTACATTCAGTCATGAAAACTAAGACCCACCTGCACAGGTCCTGATCTGCAGAAGGAAGGAGTTGCATTCTGCTGGGCAAAGTCTCTCTCCCCAGCAGGTGGTTGCCCAGGTCAGCCATATGCCCTAGTGCTGGAGCTTCTTCAGAACTCATCTGAGGCCTAAACTTGTCAACAGCCAGTCTTAAAAGTCTTAAAAATCCTTATGTTTAAAATGAGTTTTAATTCAAAAAGAAAGGAATTTGGACAACCACCCAGCCAGTAACACATGAGAGATTGCTCCGGATTGAAATACATAACACCTGTGCAGGGGATGTGTCCTTCATTCCACCAACTCACGTGGGGATGATTTTCATGCTACAGGCACTTCACACTTGGATCCTGATTAAACTCAAAAAAACAAGGACAGAACATGCACAAAGCAAAGAGAGACATGTACATGATGCTGGCTTTTGTCAGGGTTGTCAAGGCTTCCTCAATTCCAGGAAGAGGATTAGCATTTTTATGTGCAACAGTATTTTACCACCAATAATCCACACACAATCTTAACTCTCCAATCTTTATAGAACCAAGACAATTTGTGCTGCCCAGGGACTTGTACCCTCTCTCACTTCCTCAGAATGGACCATTTTATTTAGGTTTTCCCACAATTCCTGGTACGTTCAAAGGAGAAGTGTTGATAGTCTGTTGTAGTAGGAGGTGTCATACCTATAGGGATGGAGTGTTTGAACACCAGATAACCAAATTCCTCCACATACATGGCAAACATAACCCCACACCTGGTGAGCTGCAAGGCCTTGGCCATGCAATCAACATTAGAGGGGACCAAATCTACCAGGGGGGTCTCATTCAAAATTTGAAAACGTATATCTTATAAGCCTATATTCTATGTTATTTATCAGAAGCAAGTACAACTAGACAGTATACGAACATGTAATAAATGAAAGCTACTACTGTCTACATAAATTACACGTGCAGCACAACATAAATGATTGTCACATTTTAACCCTCATATCATATTTTAGTTTCCCTTATTTAATACATTTGAAAGATGACACTGACTGTACCTACCCACAACAGCATCAGCAATGGCTGCTGCTGCCGTACAACAACACCACATGTCCAAACCACAAGCAGAACTGCAGTGACCAGGTAGAACAGGTAGTCATACTTTTTCAAGGGAAACCTGGCCAAGACAGCAGCATACAAAAAAGTATGTGCCAAAACACACCTATGCACACTGACACAAACCAACTGATTCATTCATCCGTGTACTTTGAAATCAGGCAGAGAGACCAATTCGCATAGTTTATTTCTGATTATTATTAAGTTTTCTGTTGATTATGTCAGACTGCATTTTGTGGTTGCGTGTTGAAGCATAGCTTTTTTTTCATTTATATGTTTTTATCAATGTAGTTGGGGGAGGGGGGGTGTCTTGTGTTTGTCCTCAGTTATTTACTTTTGTGGAAACTTTTTACTTATGTGAAAAATCGCTAAAACAACATAAATTACTGGTACAGGCACTGAAAATTCCTATTGAATATCTTGCAACAATAAAAACTAAACCATCTCCATTAGAAAAATCCATGAGATGTGGCTGAAAGCAAAAGTGGACCTTGTGAGATGAATTTTCTTATCCTTGAAGAAGTAGCGTAAAAGTAATCTAACTGAGTTATGTAGAGTGAGCATAACAATATTAGTGACCCTACTGTAGTAAGGCTATAATATTCTTTTATAATCGACAGAGCTTTCCTGAAAAAAACAACAACAACAAAAAAAAAAAGTAATGGTATATACCCAGTCATTCCTACTCGTGATTGTTGCAAACATTGATATTTAAATTTGTTATGTTTTTAAATCACATTTGAAATTTTTACCCATTAAGTATTTTTTAGTTACTGTAAAATAGCTCTCATAAGGTACTAAAACCATAACATATTGTTAAATAGGTTTAAACCATTTAATATATTTTGTGAAATCTTAAAATCCCCTCCTATTTGCCTTGACACAAAGCTTCTACATGCATTGCATCAGTACTGGGACAAAAAGCATATGGGAATGCTGACCTAAAACACTGCATTCACCTCTGACTCCACCTGTGTCTGCTCCCATTACCACCCATTACCACCATTTGCTGTTCCAAGAGGACGTCCCTGGTGACACCCTGTTCCCCATGTGCTCAGCAGGGCACTGCTTCTCCTCTCCATCCTCCCCTCCCTCCATTCATCCATCATGAGTAGGCTGCTAAATGGAGCAGAGCACCTCGCCTCTGACCCCTTTCAATGAGCCATGGGGTCTTCTAGCGGTGCAACGCTCCCGTCGTCCCGGGGGGAACGATTTGGAGCAACCCCCTCACATCAGTAATGTCCCATAGCATTCAGGGTGCATTAAGCCTCTGGACATTCCCTCCATGTAGACCTTGATTTTCTCTTTGCATCCATTCATTCTCTTACTCCATGTTGGCACTTGACAAAGTAGAAAAATCATATTGGGTGACAATGATTCCATATTTACGCTGTAGTTACCTGCAGCAAGGAGAAAATGCAGTGCAGTTGATGTCAGTTTGAAACAGCTCAACGTGGATCCCACTTTACCAATCCCTTTGTCACTTTCTTGGTTTATATTTTGTAGTATTTGTGCTAAGATCATAATCTCTGTATGTGCAACACTGAAGCATAAAAGGCTGTAATGATTTTAATCACATAAGCAACTGAATACCTAAGTGTGAAGCTTAATCAATATTTAATACTTAAATGTAAATGCAACTGAATTCATAGCACTGAAATATATTACTTTGAAAACCATTTAAGTGATGTTGTGTAATTCCTCCTGCAAGTAATTCTCAAAGGCACTTTAAATAATTTGATTTACAATTATTCTACTTTTTTTTTTTTTTTTTTTCAGGGTTCAAATACTAAATAACTTTATTTATAAATATGTTCAAGTGGGTCACACTGAGAATGCCATTTGGATCCAAAAATTCAAGTTATCTGAAGAAAAATCAAGAAGTTCAAATAAGAAATCCAGACACCACATTCTGAAGATTGTCCTGCTAAGTAAGGTAAACCTTCCTCAGCAAATGGAAAAAGAAGAGCCTGTAAACCAGCTCAAGTGCTGCTTCCTTGGATTCAAGATGGGCCATATCTATTGACAAGTCTACCAGCTCCACCTTACTATTTTGTGAATGCGTGCACAATCAAGGTAGCCAGAGCACATCTTAATACTAGGTGTGCCTGAAATAAACCAATGTGTTATCAGCTGAGCCTTCACCTTTGAGACAGGTGGCCCTGTGAATGTGACGTAGTCTAGCAATTTGTTATGGAAAGTGAGTCTCCTGGTGTTAGTATGAGTACCAGCATGTTGCCGCAGTGACGGTAAAGTGCATGTCTTTAGTGGTGGTTAGGTCACAGTAGTCAGCCACAACTTTAACTTGTCATTCTTTACCATTCACACAGAGTTGATCCAGACTGTTATAAGCTAGTTACCAGCTACAGGCCAAGCTAAAGCTGGAAAGGTAACACATGTCCACATTATCATCCAGATAATGTATCCAGATACAAATCATATGCTAATACCTGTTGTAAATGCCATAGCAACCATAGCAGCTCTGTGTGGCTTTACTTAAGCACAGCAGTATTTTGAGTTACATGCTAACATAAAGTGCTAATATTTAACAGGTGCCGAATCTGCCATCTTCACCATTATCAGCTGGTTCTCATTCTGAACTTGTCAAGTACCGCCGCTTTGTTAGTGATTTTGGGGTCAGATACCTACGCACAAAGGCACCTGCCGTGACAATATGATATGTCACAACAACGTAATAGAAAGAGCTGGAAAGTCCCTACAGGGCGGGTGGAAGTGGAGGTGGATGCGTCCAATAAACCCCAGACTTTGACCCAGGAGCATGCTTTTTTTCTAAACCTGACCACGTGCTTTTGTTGCACAAGTAAATAAATGTAAAAACAAGATGTTTTACTGACCTAAGTGTATTTTGAAAAAGATTGTATGCACGTAATTAACAAAAAATGTAGATTTCCTCTGAAAAAGGAAGTGTATTTTGAAAAGACACAGAGAACATAACAAGTATAAACTGACACGCCATCCCAAAATGTCAACAGAGGCAGGAGGGTACCTAGCCCGTAATATTTAGATGGTAGGCACTGAAGTACACTGAAAAAGCGCCGGGGGGGATGAGAACGCCTTGCTATTAACATGTTAGCATGCTAACATTTGGGGTTTTAATTTACAGTACAGATTAGGCTGATAGGATTGTCATTAATTTGCAGGTATTTGTTCGTAAACTAAGGTACTGGATAAATTAAAATGTTTTTGTTGAGACATTTTAGTCTGGATCAGTCTGGATTTAGTCTGGTGGACTGGCTGAAAGAGCCATGCCGCTAGCGCCTAGCATGGTTAAAAAAAAAGTGTAAAAGATTAACATTAGAGCAACCACGGATTTTAGCAATCGAGCATTTGAGCCTGAACAAAAGGGGTGACACCTCTGTCCTACCCTGTCAGTCATGTGATCTAACAAACAAAAGTTTAGGATGGCTTGTGAAACTTAAGATGACCTTTATGTAACTATAGAGAGGGGACTATAAACCACATAAATTCAGATACATGGTTTTCAATGTAAGGTATTTTAAGACTATGGAATTTCATTTAGCACTCAGCAGTGGTTTATTTCTATGATCAGGTTTTTGGAATGCTTATAAAATTTATTTTTCTTGGTTTACTGCAACATAATCTAAAAATAGACCAAATGTGAACATCTATGTTTTGTATATCTGTTTGCCTATCTTGAAGTTAGTCATGACTTTTACATATTTGTCTATCTCCACCGTCAGCAGACTGTAAAATCCTAATCCTTTATCTTATCGTTCCATTACCCCCGAACCATCCATGCATCTATATACCCTTCCTTAAATACTTCACTCACCCCGTCTACCACCTGTCCATCCCATCAACACGTCCTCCTTCACCATTTCTCCTGCCATCCATCCATCCACTTGTCTTCCTCCATCCATCAGTGCATTTATTCCTCCCATGCCTTTAGCACTGCTGCACTCCCCCGTCTATTATTACTTCCCTACCTTCCTATTTCTCTCAGTCCATTCAGCCCCTCCATCCATCTATGCTATCCTCCTTCCATCCCTCATATTACCCATCCATCCTGTTGGTACGGATGGTGCTGTGTTTTATCCATTCATCCAGAAGTACTCAGATCTTTCACTAAAGTAAAAGTACAAACATATAAGCATCACAATACCCTTAGAGTACCAAAAGCACAAGTACTCATTATCATTATATTATTGGATTATAATTATAAATACAGTATGTGAACATCGCTTAAATATTAAAGCTGGTAAAGGTGAAGCTTATTTTAATTATTTCATATACTGCTGGGTAGTCTTATTGTGACCTATAATAACAAATCATCCTTTATTTGTTGATTATATTTTCTATCATCAATCTGAATCTTCAAACTAATAGTAAGGAGTAATACAATTAATTTTGTGGAGTAGAAGCACAATATTTACCTCCTAATTATAGTGGAGTAGAAGTATAATGTAGCAGAGTACAAAAACACAAGTACTTTTGGTTAGTTTCTACCAAAACCAATATTCCAGAAATGTGACTCCCAGTCACTCCATAGTTGTCTTATTCTCATGTTGGGTCTTCTTAGCTTGCTTACTAACCTTAGTCACTGTTAAGCCTACATTCAAGAACCACCTGGTTTTGTTCAGAGTTGGATGAAGCAACATGATCTCATCCCCTCACCATATTTTGACGCAAGGGGAGACGCCATGATTTGCATTGTTTGCTGATACGGGGGTTCGGCAGATCTTGATGCTGATGGGTCAGTGGTAAGTCATGTGAGTTGGTGTGAATACGAAGGGGTAGGCGTTTAGGTTTAAGCAACTGACGTAACTAACAACTGACGTGACTAATAACTGATGTAACATAATTACTCACACAATGACTATTAGTTTCACATGTAACATGTACACACCTTGGTCAAAGTCTTGTGCTTGTTGGGCCCTTAGAGGACTTTTGCACTCTTTATACCATATCTGTCTCTGAATGTCTAAAAATAATGCAGATGGGTTTACATTGGAGCTGGTTGAAAGCCCAGTGTGTCTCTTAAACATGTAAAAAGGTCCCTCAACATCACTACAATAACGTCAGGGACACTGCCCAAGCTGCATATTTTGATGCCCTGGGAGTGAGACCAGGCTGGATTTAGTGCTGTTTTACTGTGAGGAAGAGTCCTCTGGAGAACCATGTGCAGAACTATGCTAACATTAGCTATCTGTCAATGGTCAGAAATGGTCATAAAACACCCCTTAACTATGGACTGGCCACATTGTCTTGTTTTCTGTTCCTACACATGTTGAATACAGAATATCTGATGTGTGAGTAAGGGCGCTTCGGAGTTGTTTAAAGGCAACTTTGATAGAGCTGGGCTGAATAACAAAACAGTGTGTTGAGTGGCAACTGGGTGAGTAGTCACACTGGAGTTATTTGGCCATTCACACCCATCCCTACAACACATCATTATTGGTCTCACTGCGTGCTGTAATTGGCCAGTACTTATACACAGCTTTACAATTCATGTGTGTCCTGTGTCTGACTATGCCTCTGGTGTTTAGGGTTTCCAAGAACATACAAGTTGTAACACAGTGCGTTACAGAATGATTTGAGGGGCATAAATGGCATAAATGTCAAATGCACCAGCTTTGTAATAGACTTGTGAAGATGTCGGATCATAGACTCACTAAAAAGATTAAATTGAAAAATGAAATTGGGACACCTCCCATTGTCATCCCTGGAGTAACAAGTTGAAATCATTATTTTATTTTAACAGTTTGTCATTTATTGTCCAGATTAGGTTTACCTGTGATATTCAGGCGATTAGGAGTGAGATATTTTGCATGTGTAGAGAAGAATGGTCTGTTGACCAAAACTATGAACTTATCATCTCATAAAGAATAGCTTCAGTGTGGAACCTTACGTGAAGTACAGTATAAGCTAAACAACAGACAAAGATCAGTATGTGCACAGTTGCGCTCAGGAGCGTTACTATTAGCCTAAGAGACTAGAAGGTTTAATGCTACCCCAGGGGAGGACAGACTTAGTTTATTGTGTAATTTAGATGAAGATGAGAATAAGTTTCACTTCTTGTTTTACTGTCCTGTATATGAAGACATAAGGAATGTACTTTTCAGTAAAATGACCTCTTTCTATGTTGATTTCTCTCTATTGGATGATCATGAAAATTTTGAGTTTTGTTTCAGAAAGGGAACCTTTTTTTTTGTGGTTGAATTTCTTTGCCAGGCCTGGAATAGAAGGCAGAATATTCTGTTTCTGGACTGAGTAAATAAATAACATGTAATTTTAATTGTTACCCCAAGATCTTTGAAATGGTATCTTGTAAACCCATGAGGGTTGGGCAAAAGTAAGTGTGCATGACACAAATATCAATCAATCAACCAATTAATCAATCATGTCATGCTAACGCATTGAGGTTAGAGGCAGTTAGGATTACAACAAAGAAGTCATTGTTAGGGTCAGTACTATAGCCAATCTAAGATATTCTCTGAAATGAAGGTAGTAAATTTACTAGAACAAAACTCACACATGTAATGTCAGAAAATTAAGTGACATAGTATAAAGACCAACACAGTCTTTAGAGGGAGTAAGGTGTGCTGGATTAATGGGTTTGGCACAGGACTTTTACACAGGAGTCTGGGGTTTGAGTCCTGTGTCAGTCAACATTAGTTTGTTATTTTTAGAGGTAGCTGACTTATTAGTTTAAGTTTTTAGAATGTATAAAGCTGCTGAATGCACACTGCGTACATAAACTTCAGCAGAATAGCTGATTAGACCCATTCATGTTAATGTCATATTTCAATAGTGCTAGGACATGCAGAAATATACACCTGGGTGTAAGTACTGGCTATTGGCTATTTAAACCATGGGTACAAATAGCATTGTTGGCCATGGACACCTAGGTGCAAATAGCATCTACAGTAAAAAAAAAATCAATGTAGAGAGTAATGTGACTAATTACGTTTGCCATCAAGAGTAAATAAATTAATAGAATTACGACCTTGTGGTTGAATGCCTACGCCAACCACTCAAGCTGACAATATAGTTTACATGTCTGAACAGACTCATATGAAGTCCCTGACAGTAAACAATGTGTAATATATGGATGTTGGTTCACGGCAGCTACAAATTCTAAAACATATATGCTTCACCATCTTCAACCCAGCAGCACAGAGGATCTATACAATCAGCACAGTTACAGGTCGACACCCAAGATCAGTGTCACCAATGCAGTATCTGACCAAATGTCTCCCCTTCTCTTCCCAAGATATGACTGAGTGATGACCAGCAAAGTTATAATGTCACAGTGAAGGTGACTTTTGACCATTTGGATACAAAATGTCATCACTTCATCATTTTTTCCTATTAGACATTTGTGTGAAATTTTGTCATAATTACTGTATGAATTCTGTGGTTATGGCCAAAAACATGTTTTGTGAGGTCACAGTGACCTTTGACCACCATATTTGAATCAGTTCATAGCTGAGACCAAGTGGACGTTAGTGCGAAGTTTGGGGGAGTTCCCTCAAGGCGTTCTTGAGATATGCTCATGACAATGAGACGGACGGACAGATGAACAGATGAGTAACCTGTAAACATAATGACTCTGGCCATGGTCATTGCAGCCAAAAAGGTATAAAAGAACAATGAGTAATATATAATACTCCAGCTCCATACTAAAACACAGACATAAGACTGATATTAATCTTCTCATCTCACACTCTGAAACAAAGCTAAGAGGCAAAATGTAAAATGTTAACCGGCTTTTAATGCTCACACATATTAATCGCCATGATTTGATGGAGCATGTGATACCTTCTCCTTATATTTCTCCATTTTCTGTTTGTATCAAAGCTTAATGCCAATGGCTGATGCACGGTCCACAATGCCAGAGAGATATTGATGATTTTTTTATAATCTTCCCAACACTCGTTTGTGGATTATTGCATTTGTGAGTCATCTAAAAAGCATACCAGCAAATATCACACATACATACCAATCCACATAAAAATACCTTGCGTGCCTGTGAAAGTGGGTTCAGTAAAAATAATTCCCTCTGAAGAACAATCAGACGCACCCAAACACGATTGTTTGACAAGTACACAATCAAGTCGTTTTAGATGCAGCACCTGGATTCTTTTCTGAATCCCTTGATGCATGGAACAGTGAGAGAGCAAAACAAAGAGTCCGCGTCGTCAGCCTGCAATTGAATCCTCCATTGTAATCCCCTAGTTTTTAATCAAGGCATATAATTAGTGCCTATAATACAGCATTAGTACTCATACCCTAAATTATGATTGCACAGAGAAATTGTGATTATTTCCTTTTCTTGGATCTAACCCTTTCTCTGCCGGGTTCATTATACCTACTTATAGCTCTTAGCAACGGCATGACATCAGCCCTCAAGTCGGGCCATTTGTAGCTTGTTCTACAGGTGTCCAAGACAGTTCTTAACAAATGCACCTCTGCAGTACCTCACAGAGTGAGAATAGTGCCAGATGAATGTGGCAATCAGTGCTTGGTGGGTACGAGAGAGTCATAGAGGCTGATTGCACGGTGGGAGCCGCAGAGCAGTGCTCCTCAGACTCTCTCCATGCAAGGAATAACAAGCTCCATCGCCCACAGTGTGAAACAACAGACTGCTAATTGGAATCAGCACGCCTCTCCCTGAGCTTATTCTAATATCTGCCGGATGTCTGGTTCGTGCTATATGTAAGGTATGGGGGTGTACTGTTGCAGCTGTTGTCCATGTATGAAGGAGATCTCTTCAGTGGCACATTTATTAATGATGCATTGCACTAAAACGCCCCTCATGAAAATAACAAGGAGAACCTATCTAAAGCAATTCTACAACATGATGAATTTGACCTCACTATGCCTCAGCACATACATCTCTCAAACTCCTCTGCATCATTCACTAAAACTGTACACTGCAGTTAATTTAAATGTAGTTCTATGGGGTGCTTTTCATAAATTGCCGACAATGTTAATAAAAGCTGAGATGTTGAACCTGACCAACCCTGTCACTATAGCTGAATTAACCCACTAGACCCCTGTTCCTTCTATTCTCTGTGCTTTGTGTACTCTTTGACCTTCAAGCACCAGTATTGTTCATCCACTCAGCAGACCCACACCATAGAAATGCAAGAATGTGTGTGTGGTAATTTGATTTAACACAAATATTTTCAGGAATATGTAGCATGTAAATGCTACTGACTCAAATAATAATAGCAGCCTTAAATTAGTATTGGAACACAGAGGTACTCCATGAAGCAAATAAAAGAATAACAACTGACCTATGGCTAAGCCCCGCCCCCTCCACTCACTCGGACAAATGTCAACATTCTGTGACAGGCGCTATGGCAAGTGTCACAGTAGGAGACATTTCACAGGAGGCAATTGATGATTTTTGGAGACAGAAAGATTATATATCATCTCGAAGTCACCAAAAGGGACCTTAACTATGCACTGGAGGGTTATATTAATAATTTTATTGTTGAGAAGGTTGATGAAAAGCTTCAGCTCCACGCAAAAATGTACAGGTCACAGTGTAAATGGGATAAACTGCATCTTGTTGCCATCACCATCTCAGACAACAAGATAGAGGATCAGCATTGTTCATGCACTGCAGGGTAGGAAATGTGATTTACCTTCAATTAATTAACCTAACTTGACGTGACTTGTAAAATAGGCTATGTTATTGCTACTAGCTTTTTTTTTTTTTTTTTTTAATCTAAACCTAGCTTGCCCCTGGTACACCAACTAAAGCCTGTGACTTTGCTCCTTCCGACCGCAGACGTAGGTTTAAAATCCACTTTTTATGGCGTTGTTCAGTGAGCTTTTTACATTTCTCACCTTTATGGACTACAGTCTTTGATATTCTAAAAAAAAAAACGCTTTCCCTTCTCTCTGTTTGAACGACTGGAGCAGCCGTAAACTGCACAAAACATAGGCATTTTCTCAGACGGCAGATCCAGGAAATTCACTTCCTGCCCTCCATCTGAATTTCGCGCTCTCGCGATTCAGCAATGTGACGTCACGTGAAACCCTCCTATTGCTTAATCTTTTCAGTTGATATAATTATTTAGTGGTGCATGTCCTGATTTCCACTTCAGAAAATAATTAGATTAGATTAGCTGGGGTTCTTGGAACCTTGGTACTATCGAGCAAACCAGCTTGCGTTTCCACTAGTTTTGCGC
The DNA here is from genome assembly GCA_019142605.1 of Cephalopholis sonnerati. Classification (NCBI taxonomy): domain Eukaryota; kingdom Metazoa; phylum Chordata; class Actinopteri; order Perciformes; family Serranidae; genus Cephalopholis; species Cephalopholis sonnerati. Next base: position 12,245,090 of record JAGQAX010000015.1, on the reverse strand, counting down.
AGAACTACTGTAATCAAGGATGTGTTATCAATGAAGGGCAACCTTAATAAAAAGCAGCAAAATCATGTTTTGCATTATCTTCAAACTTACATTACAGATGTTTGTTTTTATGGACCAACTATTAACGAGTCCACTGCACGCTCTTTTTTTCCCAACAATTTCTTACTTGATTCTCAGTTATTGCCTTCTCCATCCCTTCTCTCCAACCTGTAGAATATGACACACCTACTTATATTGTCACAGTTTGTAGTCAGATTAAGGAAAACAAGGCTCAGGTTCTGAACCAGTTTATTTTTGGTTGAAAATTAGGTTTGTGAACTGGAACAGGACCAGTCCCATGTTGGTGGAAAGGGGCTAACAGTGAACCTGGACTTATGGGGCACCAGGGCAAGTTCTTCTTTTGTCCAGTTGGTGATCCATCCCTCTCGCTGAAGGTATTAGACAGTTCTGTAAAACACTGGATTTTAAATGCTCACTGCCAAGGATTTTAAATAATTCATCCCTATAGCATCTGTAAATGGCTACTACCGTATAGTAAAGTTTAGGTGAAACGTGTTGTTTTGAAAAGGCCCAAACCAGCAATGACTTAGTCATAAGTTCTGGACAAAAATTAAGCTCTGTGGCATAGAGAAACAAAAATCACCACACTGATTTTGGGAAGATTTTGGTACATTGACTCAGATGAGCTGTGAACTTTGTGCTTTTCCATGACTAGGGCTGTCAACTGAGCTCAGAAATTAAATTCAAATATTGGGCTTTAAAAAACGTCCGAATATCGATTATATTCGAATATTATTTTTATTTATTTATTTTTTTTTCATAGAAAATAACTGTATGTATTGTTAAAATAGGTCATCGTTAAAAGCGTACAGGCCACAAATCAACTCAAAACATGTCTGGCAGACTACAGCTTGTTTGTCAAAAAGACGAGACAGTTCACTTGCTCAGCAGCGAGCGCTGAGCGCTTATTGTTAACAATGTTGCCTGCCAAGGAAAACAACAGACAGAAGTACTGTGAACAGTAAGGTATTTCTTTCTTTGCGCGATGTAGGGATACCTTACACTGCCTGTCACTTTCCACCATAGGAGTGGATCTGCGTCAGCTGGCAGCAGTGGCTCTCTTTCATATGTGTTAATCTCTGTTTGTGCAAACTGCTTTGGCGTTGCTCAAAACTTTCCCTCCTACTGACCACAATTTAAAAAATCGCCACAAATCACTTGTCAGAGTACCTTGGAGTCGTTGGCTTCCCCGGAGTTCCTGGGTTCTTTTCGGGCTCGCTTGGTTGTTTTTCGGCCATGTTAACGTGTTCTCCTCCTCACTGCTTATTACTGTGTGTTATGCGGATGGTTTGTTATGACACGTGACCGCAAGCGCTCAACTACATAGGCCAGTTAAGGACACACACACACCGGGAGACAGTCAGCAGCGCGCCCCGTGCTCTGAGAGACGGCCACACCCACTAATCGAATATTAAATTTCACAACCGAATGTACATTTTTTCCCCATATTCGACAGTTATTCAACTTTTGAATATTATTTTACCAGCCCTATACCAGACACCCTTACTTTGTGTCTAACTAAATACAAAGAGGGCTCAGTGCTTTCTGCATTGGTGCTAGAAGTTGGCACTGTACATTGTCTAAGAACTGTCCAATATGATCCATATTCCAAGGGAAAAAGGGCGGATCTAAGGGTAGTAAAATTTCTTGTTGACTATGGAATGAGACTTAGCCTTTCAGGCATAGAAATCAGTTTTACTTTGATTGAGCTGGACCTTCAGCATAAATTTATCTGCCTTCAAGTGCTGCACTCTACCCCTCTGGAATGGCTTCTTGAATGAAGATCAACATTATACATTCTTCTGTCATTTGCTCAATTCAAAGGTTAACATACAGCAGCAGTTAACATTTCATAAATATGCTATTCAGGGGCAACACTGAGCTTGGTTTGTGTTCCACATGGCAGCTCAGAGAACGCACTGTTCCTGCACTGCAAACACAAAGAATAATGTATTCTTCTAGGGGAAAATTCACCACATTGTATGTGGCTAACAGATCAGTGCAATGTAGCAAACTGAAGGAACAAGTTTCTCAGTGTGTGCTATAATTACAGCTATAATCAGCGATTACTTTGTTGGGCAAAACATTGCGTAGGTGACAAAAAAAAAAAAAAATCAGTCATTGGTTATCTGCCTTCTTGGCCAGCTGGTCTTGGTTGTCTTTTCCAGTTTATGACCTTGAAGAAGGTCTCCAGCACACCTCCACCAATTCCATTGGTGACAGCATCCAACAAAAAACTGCCCATGCTGAAATTAATTGCAGCAGAATGATTAAGTTTCTGTTGGTATCAGAGGGCAATTTGACCAAAGGCACGGCATCGCTAGTCTACCAATGGCCATATCATCATAGGCGACCACAGCCTTGGCTTCTCTGCACTCTAGTTCTTCAGCTGGATACTCTGGCTCAAATAAATATGGCAAACCACTGTAAAATGTATCCTCGTCCATAATATCCTCTGCACTCATATTTTGGATGCCATTTTTGCTGTTGGAAACGTAGCTAGTTTGCAAGGCAAGCTAAGAGAACAAGGAAGTTCAGTTTTTGAGTGGCATCTAGAGCTGTGCCCCCTGGCTACCCAGAGGAGAAATCCAACCTGTAGTTCTGTCTTACCTCTAACTATGTCACTGTCATTTGACGGCAATGACAACACTTGATCGTGGCGAAACTTCCCTTTAATATACATACTTTTGTGAGGTTTGTATTTGTGTGCAAGTATGTGTGTTCACATGCAAAACACACATCATGCATGCACAAAAGTGTAGGTGTCATATTCTCACACGCAGTATAACTTATACTCAAGGCTCTAGAATAAGAAATTTTAAAATCACAATAAATCGATGAATTTCAACAGTTAATTATTATATTATTATTAATTTGCATTCCCAAAACAGTTTTGAAGTTCCTACTCACAAGGTAAAGCCATTTTTACCAGTGTCTTGTTTGGGAATCACATGAATGCAGAGAACTTATCTTCATGATCCTGACTTTTAGATTTATATCTTTCAAATCAGTGCTGCACTGCCACAATAGTGTGGTTTTAAAAACCACGCCAACACACCAACCTGGCAATGTCCCTTAGACCCAAGTCTTCCATGATGTTGACTGTTCTGCAATCATCTGCCACCCATTTAGCAAGCTCTGTAGTTAACATCTTCGATTTAGTTTCATCTACAGGTCTCACACTCAGCTGCACCAGTATATTCAGCTCATAGGTGGTAGTTCAAACTCAAAGTACTTTGGTGATATTTTAATTTCGTTTGACACAAGCTGCATTTTACTTTTGACTGTCAACTGAGCTGTCTGGGAATTTTTTAAAGTAAAATGACCTTAGTCAAGCCATGAGGCTGCTTGACTAAGGTGCATCAAAGTGGAAAAATAGCATGCGATTAATGGGATTTTAAAAAAAAAAACTGGTTATGTTCAGACCTTAATCGCATCGCTCTTAATGCGTAAACACTGACAGTCCCTACTGATACCTCATGCAGAAATTGCAAAGGTAGGCCATGGCGTGACCTTTCCTGATGCCTGACATTGTAGAATTATGTAACATTACAGATGGGAATACCACAAACTTTGGGCATTTAGACAATGTCTTCTGGCAATCAAAGACACATCTGCATGCCTACACAAATACATATGTACACACATGTAGATGAGCACACAGATGTCCTCATTATACATGCAGAACCAACGCCACTCAGCCACAAGATTTCTTTTACGTCACAAAATCTTAACTATCTCCTGTCGATGGGGTTAGGTAAATAATGCAAAGCCACATTGAGAAACAAAGGGATCAGGTGATAGTGTTGTCTGTAATACACTACATCATATCACCATAGAATTTCAATCGCTGGGCAGCGGTGAGGGATGTGTGAGGTAGTACATGTCTTGCTTGAATCACTGTCTTGCTGATACATGCTGTGGATGAGGGTAATAAATTACCCGATTTTACAATGGTGGGTGGAACTATCATCCATATCTCAATAGCTTAACAAGGGTTATCATGTGCTGTTGTGGTGAGAATTATTGTAGGGGTGGGGGTTGTGCTGTACAGTGTGTGTGCGCATGTTTTGTAATTTCATATCTGTATTTATGAGTGTGTGTGTGCTGTTTGTTTTTGCACATGCTCAAGTATGTGTGAAATGTTGTGTATTTGCATGTGTGTGTGCAAATCGCACTCCAGCTGCCAATGCAGAGGATCAAAGCAGTGATGTGTATGTGTGTGTGTGTGTGTGTGTGTGTGTGTGTGAGTGGGACTGTAGCCCCCCTAACAAGCCATTACAATCCTATTGATTCCTCATTAAAGCCCCCAGCTAAAAATACAGCCTGTTGCCGCTAAGGGAGAAGAGACAGTACGTGTGTCATCCACCTGAGGAGCGAAGCAGTGAACTCTGCACGTGCTCAAGTGCACACCTACACAGCTAAATAGATAAAAACACAAACCTGGCTCAGGACCGCGTGCACACATACCTGTAGGCACAAGCAGAAAATATGACGCATGTTCACAAAACACACACATTCGCACACAGTCCACCCTTTGTATGATGTGTGACTGAGCGCATGTATCCCTACTTGTTTTTTTCCCTCTCCCACCCACCCACCCCCCCTTCACCCCTTTTTAATTAAAGCATGCAGTAAGTGTGAAATTAACTCTCTCCTACACCAGGCCTGACAGCTCTGAGTGGGAGGAGGCAGAATCAGACGCCTTTGTCTCTGCACGTAATTAGAGAGATGGAGAGAAAGAGAGGGGAAGAGGGAGAAAGAAAGAAGGCCAGCCGGTCCACCACAATGAGAAACCAGCAGCGAGACGAAAAAGATAAAAGGAAGACAGGCTGTAGAGAGAGAGATGAGGAGAGGAGGGGAGGGCTCGGAGGATGATAAAGTGGAGAGAGGGAGATAAAGTAAGATGGAGAGGGGGATGAAGGGAGGGAGAGATTTTAGGGAGAGGATGTGTTGGGGAGAGGGAGGAGGGAATAAAGGAAAGACATGGGGACAGTGGAGAAAGCAAGAAAGAAAGAAATAAGTATGTACAGGGGTGCTTTAGTCAATACCACCTGTAAAAAAAAGCCCATCCTCTCATGCCTGGGGATAATTTGACAATATGCCGCTGCACTGCCTTGTTCTGCAGTGAGAGCGAGAACCATGAGAGAGAAAACCACAGAGCAAGAGAGGAACATAGAGGAAGAAGGGAGAGGTAGCGAGAGTAGCAGCGGGCTTGATAGATGGTACAATTTGGAAAAGGAGAGAGGCAGGGAGTCTTATGAGTTTAAGAATTGATGAAGACAAAATGGGCCCGGGTAGCAGGGGTAATAACTTGTGGGGCTTCATGCTGCTCCTTATGGGCCGTGTCCCGACTCGGCCCGCCTCTGATGGACGGTTTCCCCACCTTCTTCCATCCAGCTGCACCTCCCCCTTTACCGCTGAAATGAGAAAAGGGAGGAGCATCATGCTAGTTTAAAGGCAGGAATGGCTGGGTGCGGGGCGTGGTGGAAAGGTAATCAGCTGCAGCATTGTGAGCGTCACCATCAGCGATTTGTCTTTATGATTTGAGCTTTAACTTGGATGCTTTAACTTCTGAACTTCCTCTGAATGGTGCCATTGTATTTCAGACATAGAGGGGTAAAGCAAGTGCTGAGGAGCAAATAATGAAAATAAAAAATAGTTACTGTGCTTAGTCAAATAATACATAACTTAGGTCCTGTTTATACGACAACAATTTCAACCGAAAATGACAAACTTAAGTTACGTTTCGGGTGCCTGAAAATGCACCGTTTTGAAAACAGGTTCCAGAGTGCTTTTTTTTTTTTTTTGGGAAACAGCACCGTCTCCATTGTCATGTAAACTTGCAATATGCAGTTCCTCTGAAAATGGAGACTTTTCGCACATGTGCATTAAGGTTCCAGTCACTAGGCATAAGTGAGAAAGTCGACCATCACAACAACAATAGCAGACTCCCGAGCTGTGTTTGTGCTGCTCACCCTATTGAATTGATCAATACTTCTGCAGCAAAGTGCAGATTTACTGAAGCAACTCCACCTCGTCGTCCGTCCAGACAAACGTTCATGCCATTTTGTTTGTTTATACATCACCGCTTTGTAGAAGGAAGCACATTTGTGCATGCGTGTGTTGTTTCATAGCAAAGTCACACCGCCAACTACTGGCCTGGCATGTATACTACAGCATTTTGGGTCATTTTTGCGGATCAGTGTGCACTGACAATTGTTATCAAAATGTTGGTGTCTGAATGCGAAACTTTAAGAAACAATTCCGTTTCCAGCGGATCGTTTTCATGTAGACATGGCCTTAGTACAATATTTGCTGAGATAATGTAGTCATCAGCTGTCTTCATAATGTCATTAAAGGGGAACTTTCACATCAAGGTCTGTTTCCAAGTGTTGGGGAGTTCCATGCAGCAAAAAATGAAGGCAATGTGGAAATGCCAAAAACTGTAGTTCAGTCAGGAACACTTCTGTCAAAGAAGACTTTCTTTCCATTGCAGTATTATATTTGGCGGTATGGCTCTGTTCTGGGGCCCCTCTGCCTTTGCTCAGGCCCACGCAGAAGACTCTTCCATGTGCCTACATAAAAGCCTTAGGCGAGGAGAGCACACCTCTCCGCCCTTCCACACGCCTGCGTGGAAAGTCATAAGGCAGAGAGAGCACACCTGTCTGCCCTTTCACGTGCAAATGAGGAAAGCCTGAGGCAGAGAGGCAAACCTCCCTGCCCTTCCATGTGCCTACATGGAAAGCCTAAGGCAGGAACAGAACAGAGCAGCATCAATGACAAACAGATAAGTCAGACACAGCATGAAAAGGAGGAGCTGGGGTGGAGGCGGGTTGCAAAGCGGCTTGCAGAGGAAGCAGCAACAGTAGGCAGGTCAGAGCAGTTTAAATAGGGGGATCTGAATGTGATTTGCCAATTGGTTGCATAGAAAGGAATCATGTGATCTATCAGCTGACTCCCTTCCATAAATCAGCTGCTCCATCAGTTGATTGGCTGTTTGAGATCAATTGATGTAGCTGGGATGTGAGCTGAGCTTGACACCGTGTCCTGCCTGAACTAACGCCATGCTCAATTATTGGGGATTTTTGATGAAGCTTAACAATGTTAAATAACCATCCCAAAGAGTATTGGCAGTTTTCACCATCGCTATCTTGGATTCTCAAACAGCAATCAACTGATGCAGCAGCTCATTAATGGAAGGGAGTCAGCTGATAGGTCACATGATTCCTCTCTGTGCAACCAACTCGTGAATGTCATTCAGGATGCCCTGTTTAAACTGCTCTGGCCTGCCTACTGTTGCTGCTTCATCTGCAAGCTGCTTTGCAACCCACCTCCACCCCAGCTCCTCCTTTTCATGCTGTGTCTGACTTATCAATGTCATTTCTGTTTGTCTTTGCTGCTACTCTGCTCTGTCTCTGTCTCAGGCTTTCCTCATTTGCACGTGGAAGGGCAGACAGGTGTGCTCTCTCCGCCTAATGCTTTCCACGTAGGCGCGTGGAAGAGTCTTCTGCATAGGCTTTAGGAAAGGCAGAGGGGCCCCAGAACAGAGCCATACCGCCAAATATAATACTGCAAATGGAAATAAAGTTTTCTTTGACAAAAGTGCTCCTGACTGAACTTCAAGTAAGTACAGTTTTTTTGTCAATAGAGGAATGATGGCCAAAACTACTACATTCTTACCCAGCTGGCACGAAACCTCAATTTCACTGCTCACACTTCAATAGTGACATTATAAAAGTTGGACTTACATTTAATGCAAGTACTTTTTTAACCACCCCAACATTCATGTTCTACATACAAGATGATAATAATAATAATATAAAAATAATAATAATCATTCTGTAAATAGTGATCAAGATGCTGAGATACACCTGATCCATTTTAAAGTGCACATGCTGTATAAAGTCTTTGTGCTCTTAGCGTTTGTGCCATGTGTGCTTCTTTCAACATCTTACTTCTTTTATTAAAGAGGCAACAGATGCATTGACCTTGATGAGAGCAACTGAGAGATGCACTTCTGAAAGACACAATTGTACCATTCTGCAGCGAGAGTTGGATGAGGTCAACCGTGACTATTGTTGACGTGGCAACGACATTTTTTGATATTTATGACATTAGTGCCTGTATTCTTTACATGCAAACACTCACCCACACACAGCACTCTGACTTCTGAATTCCAGAGAAATTAGATTATTGAGAGTATTTTACAGTCAACTTTTTGCATTTTCAGACTGGGTAACTTTTTCATGGTATTGTGTACACAAGGACACGCAACAATTGTAGCACACTTTTTTGAGGGGGTATTTTAGGTCCTATTTCAGAGTAGGTTTTCTCCAGGCACAAGAGGAACTGTGGTGCATGAGTGACATTAACTGACAGTGTTTGGTGGGGCGCATGAGCCCAGTGCAGCACCAGCAACCCCATTTTTAAAAACCTGTTAGCCGTGTGAGCATCAGACAACAAGAAACAAAAACAACAGCTTGTAACAAAAAAAAGAAGAAAAAAGACACAGACAAGTGAACAGTGAAGTCCAGGCTTTGCTGAACATATACGTGATGGGAGAAATACAGCGAGATTTGTTGCTATACCAACTGCTGGTCAGCTTACGTCACTCCAGTGTTGCTTTTTATTAAAGGTATATAGTCCTCGGGGGGAGCTCTCCATTTACTATCACTGTGTCTCCAGAACTATTTGGTCCAAAAATGCCTGTTGTTTACTGAGCCCACTGGACTCTCTCAGTGCAGGACTTGTTTCAGGAGCTGTGAGCAGTGATGTGTGAAGACTACCCAAAAGATACAGGACAGGTCATGCCATAGCACGACCATTATAATCTAGACAGAGGAGAGACAAACCTTGTGTTAAGCTCACACCCACACACACCCACACACACACTCAAAAAGTATTTTGCGAATCACTCCATAGGTAGATTGCAAGTTGGGAGTGAAGGATCAAAATGTGAGGAATGGGTGTCATACAGTGGCAGGGAGAGAAACAGAGGGTGAGAGAGAATGTTAACAGTAATCCCAAGTGGATATCTCACCCCTGAGGGCATCCTGCCCTGCGGCTAGATACAGAGAGAGGGAGAGAGAGAGTGACGCACACACTGCTGTGTGAGGAGAGTAACTGTCCACCAACAGGCAGCTCTGCTCTTCAACCTAATATCTGCTACCTGAAGCTTGGAGCAGATTTTAAAGGGAAACGCTGCCTCCTTTTATGTGAATGTCCAGTCAGTGTTGATCAAAGTATTCAATCGAAGCAATAAATTCCTCAGAGTATGCTATATTGACAGAGAAGGCTAGGTTCTCCTGCTGGTGAGGCCTTGTCAGCAGTGCCTACGTGTACCAGACTGTGTTGCATGCAAGCTACTGTCGTCCAGCCAAAACATAGTGTAGCCAGTTTATGCAGGTAATGAAATAAAAAACATGGAGGCTCCGATCTGCCAGAACAAAGAGAGCAACAGCTCCTTGATATTTTCTACTTTGTCAACAGCAGCGCATTACTGCTTCACTTCTGCTGTTTTATCTTTTACAATAAGAGCCCAACTTAAATTCACTCAGCATTTTGCTACGAGACAACTCAACAAAATAACTTATAAATGTCAGAGGTGATAAAAATGGCTCAATAATCATCTGCCCTCTTGGCCCTACTGATCTTGGCGAAATATCTGAGTCAGCCAAAACAATGTGTATCCTCGTCCATAACATCCTATGCGTTCATATTCTGGGATGTCATTTTGCAGTTTGAAATAAAGCTAGTTTGCAATACAAGCGAAGAGAAGAGGAAAGTTCTGTTTTTGAGCAGAGTCTAGAGCACGCCCGCTGGCTAACATTAAGAATCCAGCTATGCTCTCTTGAAAGAAGACCAGTAAAACCAAAGTTTACAGATTGAATTACTTTTTACTTTGAATGTTTTTATTAGATTTTTCTTCAAACAGCTGCACACACAGCATGAGAACATCCAGAAACCCTGGAACATCTAGAAACACCAATGTTTCGCACACATCATAAAATTCATAAAAAAAAATTATAATCAATAAATAAAATAAACAAAATGAAATTGAGCATTAATGACATTGAGCAAAATAAACACACATTTCAGCCATAATAGCTACACAGACAATGGAAATCTGCTACATTAGACCGACAAATAGGTGAGCTAATAATAAATCAGTAATAAACTGAGAAAAAGAACAATAATTGATAATAAAAAATATACATAAATAATAATAATGAAAAAAAAAATCACAGGACTATTTTAATTATTCAATTGACAGGGAGCTTCTCAACATATTTACGGATTGAATTAAAGAATTGTCTATAACTCTGCCTCTGGAGCAATCGCTCTTTGAAAACATTTGGGGTCCTTATGTACGAAATATGGAGACCATTGATTTAAGTAATGTCGCCTAATGATCGTGGTGGGTGAGATGTGAATGTAGTCGTCCTCTGCAGTTGCCTGAACAATTTGAACTCCTGTTAATACTCAGCTGTACTGTTCTGGACCAAGTGAACTGTGTATCTGACTGTGACACAAGGTACAAACAATTAAAGTATGACATGAGCACAACAATATGGGAACCCTCTTTGAAAAATAGCAAAAACCCTTTATTCTTTTAAATATTATTGATAATTTAATAATTATTTATTTTTATGTTTTTGCAGTTCGTTATCTTTTAAATGTCCGATATGTAAGTGGGGGCCTCAGTTTATTATCGGACAATAATCTCTGTGCTTTTGATATTCTGTTGGATGAGAACACATTTGCTTCTTTGTTGGTCTTTGAAGGCATTTGAAAAATTAATAAAGATAACGCTGGGAAAAAAAAGAAAAAGAATCCAGCTGAAAATGCTCTTAGCTCTTCCTTGCCTCCAACTATGTCACTGTCACATCACTGGGTGCAGGAACAGCAGATTTTACAGCTGTGATCTCTGCTTTCTTGGTCAATACAGCACACTGAGGAATTTATTATTTCAATCAACTACATGTTCCATTAACACTGACTAGAAATTCACATAAAAAGTAACAAATTTTACCTATTAGATTATTGAAATCTACAAAGATTCCACATCACAGCTGTTTCCACCAACACAGACTTTTGGGGTTGAGACCCACTGATCAAGCGGTGTTGTTGCGCTGTGGTAGTGAGACGAGGCCCAATAACCATAATGCAAAAATACCTTTTCTGTGTATGCCTGGCTAAAATTATAAAAATATAGCTGTCAGTTTATATTAATACACCACATGTTCCTTCTGATAGCCTATAAACTCAAAAGCTCATGCTACATCCACAACTCTTAGTAATGACATGTTTACATCAGCTCACGTGTTTATTATTGTCAGTGTGCATGTTTTTGTGGTTGGTCTTAGCATTTTTTTTCTCATCTTGTATCTTACTGGTTTCTTTTAAAAGCCTGCTAAAGACACACCTATTCAGACAGGCGTTTGGGTATCTTGCATACACCAGATCTGTATTTTACTAATATTTTTTTGTATACTTGTTGTGTATTGTGATTTTTTTTTCAATATACTGTGCAAATAGTTTTGCACTTTTAACTATGTGGCTCGGGTAGTCACTTTATCTTCTGTGTTTTCTTTCTTGTTGTATAATGCCCTTGTGAAGCACTTTGTGACCTAAGTCTGTACTTACTTGTACTTACTTTACTTACTGTGCCAGAAAATGAAGCATGTTATATAATGGCAGTAAGAACAACAGCCAGCAACAGAAGAGGATAAACTGTTAGAATCATTAAACACACACTGTATAATTTTATCTCTCAAGTTTCAACACCAACTGGTCCAGACAGGAGCAGACTCTGTCCAGCTTGGCCGTATGTGGTGGCCCCAAATCATATTTACAATTGGCTCAAAAAACATAATGTGCTATAATCTATCTGCATGCAAGTGTTACTTTGGATGCAGTTCTCACAAAAGGTGCAGAGTGCTAAAACATTGTTTTCACCAGCATCTATAGAAAATAACAAGCCATTCATATATAATGGGCCTCAACAATGAGGCAAAAACATAACAGCTTATTTGCATGGAAATCATTTTGAATGTATGTAATTACAAGCATTTCAGCCACAACAGGTTTTATGAAAGATTTTGTGTTATAAAGTTTTGGGCCTATTATTTCAGCATCTGTCAATGTTTTACACTAATGGGAGCACTGATAAACAAGAGTCATAATGTGTTTTATGATGGACATTGAGTAACAAAAGCCTCTAAATGATATTCAACAAGGAGAAAAACAGAAATATTGAGTCATTTGCCCCACAATAAATTCTGGCCAACTTGTCGATCCACTCCGAATCAGCCACTTAAACTGTCTAAAGTGTGAAAGCAGGACTGTCAAAGTGTTGAGAGGAAAATCAACTGGTGACTTGGCTACACTCTCTGTCATTGATCCCAGTGTCTGTCTGTCCAACCCCACACCGCTCTCTCTGTCATGTTTACAACATCCCAGCTTTCAGCGTCAACATCCTCCCAGCCTTGCCAATAGCGTCCTGTCCAAGCCGTCCATCAAAATGCCCGCCTGGCACCGCCCCCTTTCCCCTCCATTAGCTGCACACAAACCCCCGGCGGCTCCACGGGACCAGACAGCCCGCCTCGGCCCCTGGCTCCGGCTATCGATTGGTTCTTACGGTAATGGGCGTCTGTCTCCCTATTGTCTAATTGGCTAAGTGATGGGATTGATCCTCAGATTGTTCGCTAAGTTCATTTGCTGCGGCCACCGTCGAAACCAGCAAGTGGACTGCATGGCATGTTCGAAGCTGCTGGGAGCTGTGCAAGACATCCACTATAATGGCTCTGTAATTGATCAACTGCAAGCGATGGTGGGTGGGGCTGGATGCATTAGTGCTGGAGGATGTTAAGAGAATGTTGATTAAGGCTCATTATGGCCATCATTACGTGATAATCGATCGAGGTGCACGTGTTGTATATGGCCTGATGTGTTCTTTTTGGGACAAGCCCTTTTTTCCTGACGTCTCGTCTGCAGAACCGCTGATCTCCAGTCAGTTTTCTTTCCATCTGTCAGGTTGTAATGAAAGATGCTGTCGAGGAAGGCTGGGTAATGATCCCAGATCAGCTCTCTTATGCTGAGAGGATTGAAAAAACAAGTAGCCATACATCTGGGGGAAAACATCAAACCTCCTAAATGACTAGAAATCAATGTAAGTCATTCAATATCTTGCACCCTGAGGGAATTTAATCCAACTACACATTTCAACTCCATCAAGGAAAAATCTATTTATAGTCAAGTGTAAACAGGTATTTTCTCTTCTCAGTTACAAGCGGAACTTCAGAGCTCTACCTTAACTTTTTCATAATCTATTTACACAAATATTTAAGCAATACGGTGGTGTACACATGATATTTTATCTCCAGCCAAAACAGTAAGCACGGGCTGCCGGTGGCCTGCAGCCTCCGAGTCCTGTCCCAGTAGTAATAACACATACTTAATTCCATATCTGAGTCTCACCTTGCTACTCCCACACTCCTCTTATTGTTCCTCTCTCCACTTACACAGAGTGGGCAGGGAGAGAGCGAGGCAGACGGATAGTAAGAGAGAGAGGGTTGGAAACACACAGGCATGAATCCGCACCGCTGCCAGTATCCCCAGCTCAACACACGCAGTCATTGATTAACACAGGATTAACACCTCCGAGTGCACACGCATACACACGCATAGAGAATCAACACCCATCATCACACATGTACACTTGCCGGCAGCTTGTACAGCCCTCCGCTGCCACCACTATGTGTTATCTTCCTCCCATATGTGTACCTCAGGGCCCTCCCTAGTCTCTGTAATAGACTGTCTCGCTCAGTACCACAGAGTCTCAGCGCTGTGCTGGAGGGATTGCGCGTCTGAACGTGTGTGTGGAGGTGTGTAGAGGGGGTTGAGGCCACCTTTCTCCATGCCTGTCACTCCCCCATAAAACAATTAAATCCCAAATCCTACCCCACCCCATCCTACCCACCTACTGCAGTGGCCCGCAGTGACTGCGGCAGACATAAAGCGGCAGATTCATGTGTGTGTTTGTGAATATGCATGACGCTATATAAAAGCCACCCCAGCTATTGTGTGTTTGCGCGCAGCCATTAGCTTTCTCCTCCATCAGCCTCATTATGAGTCATGACTCATCGACATGGTGTGAAACTCCCTCTGAATGAGCTTCATTCATATTCAGGTGAACGCTGCATGTCTACAGTATGATCCCTCCCCTGTCAGGAGAGCACAGATGGCAGCCGCGTTGAAAAAAGTTCAACGCCCCTGACCACGTTAACCCGCTGGTCTCCTGTGTAGACGACAGGCCGGGACGCAGAAAACAGACAACATCGTGTGGGTCACTTTTCTATCAGTCCCATTTGAAATGTTGAGCCTGGAGGGTGAAGATTTTCAAGCGGGGGAGACAAAGAGGAGTGAAGCTCTGGGAAAATAAGAGGGAGTGCGGTATGTAGTGGTAAAGGGAAAGAGAGATAAGAGAAGAGGTATAGAGAGGGAGAGAACAGGAGATTGTAAAAGGATGGTGGGGGGAAAGAGAGGGAGACGCTTCAAGAGGAGACACTGATACACAGTGATATGTCGTCACAGAGGAAAAAAGGTTAATTCCTTTAACGTGCTGCATATGATCCCATAAGCTGCGCAGCCACGATGCTATCTCCAGAATACTGCACATACCCTTTAGGCAACGTTGTTTATAGGCACACAATTACCCTCTCGAATGCACCGTCAAAGTCGTGGGGGCCTCCAACTGTCTCCGCTTGTAATGAGTCGTATTATTGACAATATATAGGTCATTGCTGAGTTCAGCACATACAAGAGATCATGAGATCAGGACAATTAGAACATTGGATTAAAAGCCCCACAGTGGCAATTGTTTAGGCTGGAATGAGTCTCATGGCACAACAGCCATAGCATGGATTAAAAGGAAGGTATAGATGAAGTCAGTATTTGTGGAAACACCCACAAAACGTCACATCCTTTTACACTGAGGGGGAAACAAAACATACGCTACCATGCCGAAGAGTTACTGTGTGGCTTGCTGCATGGCAAATAAGCTTAATAATACAGAGTGAAAGGACATTTTGTTAAACATGGACCCTATTTCTCATGCTTTGTTTTTAAGTGATTGTTGGGAGAAGCATTTTTTGAGATTGGTCCAGTATTCAGCGAGAGCAGCAGCCAGGCTACAGTGTAATCCTTCAGGCCATGTTCGCAACGTCAGTGTACGTCCACATGAAACCAGGGAGAAACTGGATATCATGTTAGTGGACAAAAGCAGGAAGGTAAAATTAGGAGTGGCTGGCAGAGAATACCAGCAGCGATAGATGGCGTTGCCGTTCAAAGTTAAAATATTTTGACTTTTCACTGGCCTTCCTGGATTGAATTGACAACCCAATGTCACATAGCTCCTTCACACAAGAAAAACACACGGGAAAACTGACAACTACTGAACATTACAGGTAAAATACACAAAATACTAGACATGAAATAATTGGATTTAAATATTTTATTCCGTTCTTTGTAAACAATACGGCACCACCATCGCAACATATTGTCATGCATTTTTAGTTTTACCGTCCTGCCTTTCCTTTTTTCAGCTCAGAAAGTGTTTTCCGTCTGCAGTCTGCTGTCTGCCTGATTCCATGTGAACGCAGCAATAAAGTGCTTGCTTTTTGCCACTGACAGCCTCAGATTATTATTATAAGTTTCTGACAAGATTATTAAAAGGATCCCTACACCAGGCGACCTTTTTTTTTTTCAAAGAGTGAGATCCTTTTTGTTTAACCGTAAACAGCCCCAAAACTGCCATTCTCAAACCCACAAGACTCCATTTAAATTTTATCATTGTAAAACACACTTCATTCAAAGTCTACAAAAACAAAATGAAACCCACATAAACTCATTTGATTTGTCCTTTCACTGTTTTAACAATCACTAGCTCTAAACCCTTAATTCTCCCAGCTAGATGTGAAAATATGCAGGGTCTATACACGCTGAAATTATTGTTTAGTTAAATGCAGTCTGGTGGGTTTGGCGATTACGATTTCAGGTCTGTTTCTGGCTAAATAAAAAGGATCTAACGCTTTCTCCAAACAGTTCAGCCACTGATAAAAAAAAGTTGTAAGCCTCTAAGGACCTATAGCTCATGAGGGTGCAAATACCTGCATGATAACTTTACAGCATATTGTGAAAACATAGGCTAAAGGCACTGAGTAAGCTTACTGCTGCTATACTGTCTCCAAATGTGCACGGAATTCACTAAAAGATGCTAGCCTGTTACATTATAGCGTTAATGGCTGTAGGGTACTGATATTATCCATCCATTTTCTAACAGCTTATCCTCTTGGGGGTCGCAGGGGGGCTGGAGCCTATCCCAGCAGACATTGGGCGAGAGCAGGGGCGTTTCTAGTCACCTTGGGGGCCCTAGGCAAGAGCGACCATGGGGGCCCTCCCGGCCCAAAAATACCAAGAAGATCATTCAATCCAGAAATCTTTTATTTTAAATAACAGAAGTGCACAATCATGTAAGAAATATACAATATAACATTTTTTTGTGAAGAGGACGTGGTATGAAGATGTGGTGTGGCCTCAAACTGTGATGGTGGCGGGGCTGCCATGCTGCTGCTGCATGAAGGCATGTCCTGCTCACCTGAGGCTGATAGAAATAATAATAATAATAATAATAATAATAATAATAATAATAATAATAATGCATTCAGTTTATATAGCGCTTTTTCATGACACCCAAATACCCACAATGTAAAAACAAGAAAAAACATACTGTAATTGTTTGACATTTATTTGTGTTATTGCATTAAATCAGATCATATCATGATAGATTTAAAAGGAGAGCAAATCACTGTAATCTTAATTTGTTTAAAAAAAAAAACAGTTCCTACCTTCATCTGTAGAGGTAAATTCTTGTTGTTGTTGTTGTTGCTGTTGTGGTCCTAAGAATTTCAACAAAGAACCTCCGGGGTGGAAAAAACAATGGGAGAAGCACAACGTATTTAGTCAGCTGGCTTTATGTTCATGCTGCAAGAATTGTGTATGCTACACACTCAACATTAAGATCTGTTTGGAATAATTAATGAACAGCCAACTTCACTGTTCCTGATAATATCTTTGCTTAATGTGACATACAGAAAATTCAAGGAGATATATGATATCGCCCTCTTCCAAATACAAATTAGTTACTGGTTAGCTTACTGTTAATTACTCTTTCAATAAGCTAGGCTAAGGTGCAGTAAACATGTCATGTGCAGTTGTGCTTCGTGAGACTACAGACTGGGACAAAGTGACATCACAACTTTTTTTAAATCATGTCAGATTATACATGTTTGAACTTACCACTCCCCCGTTTTTCTCTGAGCGAGAGGCAGGGTACACCCTGGACAGGTCGCCAGACTATCACAGGGCTGACATGTAGAGACACACAACCACTCACACTCACATTCACACCTACGGGCAATTTAGAGTCACTTATTAACCTACCCCCAGCCTACATGTCTTTGGACTGTGGGAGGAAGCCAGAGTACCCGGAGAAAACCCACGCTGACACGGGGAGAACATGCCACCACACCACCGTGCCACCCCTACTGATATTATAGTAAGTTAAATCAATCAAATCTATAGTAAATGTAATAGTGAGTTACAAAAATGCATTTTCCCAGCTGGAGGAAAGTACTGTTCTACCCCTCGCTGACCACGCCCCCTTAACTGTGACTAGACACCAACTGTATCTATAGCTAGAACATGTATGATTTAATAAAATGAAGAGGGATGAAGAGTGATAATGGTGTCCTGCAGTGTGTCCCAGCATGTGTGTGAGTGTGTGTGTGTGAGCTCGGTGGAAGAGTTCATGACCATGAAAGTGTGTGTTAGCTAGCCAGGACTCCAATTACAGACAGCAACAGGAGTAGCAGCAGTATCTATAGGTCATTACTTTGATACAGGCCATGGCTGGTTCCTATGTATTTAATGGACACCAGGGTGTTTGGACCATTAGGCTGCTCCTCTACAGCCATCTGGTCATCTGAAGAAACCTCCTGTAACATCTGAACATCATTATGGCCTTGGTTGGAGGGAGCATGAGTGTGTGCATGTATGTGTGTGTAAGAGAAAGAGTGTGGAAGTGTGTGCTTTGAGAAAAGGAGGTTAGCGCCCGGTCGATGATAGAATCTGCAAATGGACGCCACCTTTTGCAGCGGGAGGACAAGTCATTTTAGCAGCCTAATGGAATTTTACAGCATGGGAATACAGTGTATAGAAGGAGATATCATCTCATGCAATAGGAAGAGCCATGCGCTGCGGTGAATTCTGATATTTCTATTTATTTCCTCAGTGGAAGACGAAATTTATTTCCAGTTGAGGTTAACACAGATGAGATTGCCAATACCTCAGACATACTGTAGCCTACTGGAAGACTTAACATGGTCGCTCTAAAAGCCTGGTACTGCCCAGGTTGCCAGGTATGCAACACACTCATTGACATAAAGATAAATTTCAATGCTGTTTACAGCTCAGTACGCGCCTCATTGTGAACGCCTGCCCCACGGAAAGCCAATTTATGACTGCCTTTCACTTCCAAGTCTAGCTTTTAATAAGCGAAGCTCTAAGTCGTAAATAACTACGAGATTCACTAAATCATTAGCCATTAGCTGCTTTGCGTGTGTTGTTCACAAAAGGTTTGCCAGGTGAGGTTTATGTGTGTTTATTGGTCCTGTGAATTTTTAAGGAGGGCTTCCGAGAGTGCAGTAGATCAATAGCTTTTCAATATACAAGTCCTGCAATAAATCATTTCACTCTCAGAGCCGGGTAACAACTTTCTGACAGTGTTGATGATGGAAGTTACGAGCAACAATATGGCTGCCAGAATAAAAACCTTCCATCGCAGCCAAGCACTATTATCAGGAGGGGAATAAACACCACTCTGATGCAATTAAAAGACTTCTCACTGGTTTGGAGCTGCACAGGTGGAGAATTTGGCATACCAAAGAGGGAGTAATCACGTGGGGAGAGCTGGTTATTGAACTTCAGTGCTTTTTTGGTGCTGACCAGAATCGTTCTGTGGCACCATTTTCTGAAAACTGTCCTTGTACCAAAAGCTGGCATTGAACAGTTGCTCAGTCAGAAGCTCCAATGGCTGCCTGTATTTGCATCACCAAAAGTATTGCTCAGGTATCTGTTCTAGATCAATCAATATATTGGGAAAAAACAGAACTACAGTCACATATCAATACTTTCTCCTTGAAGCCAAAAAGGTAATTTTGGTGCCTAAACTTAAGAAAACTTCACAGCTTTTATCGCATGTTTAAAACTGGTTCCAGCATGTAATTTTAAAACATTAGGTGCCACACATCATGTAATGCAGTGTTAAGAGGTCATAGTCATTTCACATATTTCTGTAAGGTTGTTACAGATATATTGTTTTTGTATCATAGCACAGACTTTTGTCTTAATAAGGTCTCAAAAGATGTGAGAAGGAGAGATATATCCAGCTGTATGGGTAATCTGATGCTTGATGAAAACAGACACTTGTAGACACACAGTGTACACTGGCTGCATGTTTGCCAGAAACACAATTCTTACTAAAAACAAAGCCCTGTCCACTGCAGTGTGCTAACTGCAGCACCACTTCAGGTGGCCAAGTGCTGATCACAGGCTCGATTCCTGAGGAGGACCAGGAAGCATAAGTCCTTATCTCCTTAGCAGCAAGCTGCTTTAGACGGGCTTCTGAAGAGGGGAAACAGGCTTTTGAGAAGCTGCACGTACAGAATATTCAGCCGGAGATAACGAGGGGAGGAGAAGAGATTTCCCTTTCTCCCTTCCCTCCGTGTCGCCTCTTACCCACAAGACTGTGGAAGATACAGGGTTGGAGCAGAAGGCATGTGCAATAAGCCGTGAGAAACACGACCATCGCCATCCGTTGCCTAATTGCTGCAGTGCCGGCATGACAACGCAATTTGCATAGGAGACATGGCAAATGGCTGAATGAGATTTTATTCAAATCTGTCTCCTTTGTGGCTGCATCTATCACTGCAGAAATGAAAGCTATGTACATACTGAACTCTCTATTGCAGCTCCACAAAAGTACATTTGACCTCCATTTTGGGTCCATTTGCATCTTGTTGACATGTTTCACATAGAAACAATGCTTCCTGTCTCCTCACTACAGAAAACAGTCTCTTACCTCAAATCTCCTCAACCATTTGCACTTCCAATTACCAGTATTAACCAGATTTGAATAATAATTCTGTTATACTGTCAGGCCCCAAAATCCCCACACTGTATAGCTGGTTGAGATATTTCCAGACCACACCAAACATCAGATTCATCTTTTTTTTCTATTTTTAATTGTTCTCCACTCATGAACTGCAGGCATGAATGAAAACATATATCTGTTGTTTTAGGTGAAATATGAATACTGTGTTCCTGTTTCAAAGTAGAAATCCAGAAATATGTAACCTATATGCTGAATACTAGCTGAACCCCAGAAAGCAAGAAAACAAGAAACAAATATTAGACCCATGAGCAGCATAAGGAGAAAAGGGTACATAAATACTAGTGAAATAAATTATAAATATAATACTATATATATATATATATATATATATATATATATACATATGGGGGGGGGGTATTATGCACTGTTAACAGCATGTATTTTGTAAATAACCCAAAGTATATTGTGGTAGAGCGGTCAGAAGGCAGATGTGATTTTTCTCCTCAGGGGGGCTTGGCTTTTTTTTTCTTTGGACAAAATATTAATATACAGAACCTTCATGTGATTGTGCACGTGTCTAATCGATGACTCTCTTTCTAAATGACAACTGTTCATTTGAATGTCCAAATATTTTACAAGCAGAACAAAACACTCTTCCCTCGGACGCAGAGTAATATAGCCAATCATTGAAACTTTTTTTTGCTGTAGCCTAATTCTATTTGTGACTGAATTTTGTTACCTCTGTTTTGACAAGACCCTGGGCCCACTTTGGCCATGTAAGCATGAACATCGTCATCAGTGGACTCTTCATTTACCAGGGTCAGTGTTATATGGACCATCTGGTCATGTGTTTACAGCAGCTGAGGTACTGTCATACCCATTTTCCACAAACATGGAATCAGTTCAGTTCCAGTTCCTGCAAAGATTTTTGAACTGTTCAAAGCATTTCAACGTAAAATTAATTTGGTTCAGAACCTGAAAAGTTGACTCCCAGCTGGAACCAAAATATAGCAGGTTTTCCTTGACCTCAATGGGTATGGTACATTCTACAGGTTGGAGAGAGAGGATGTACTGTAGAAGGCAACAATGGAGAGGTCAAGTGAAAAATCATCAAAAAGGTCTCATTAATAGTTGGTCTATGCTCATTTTTGGGGGGTAAAAGCAAATATTTGTCTTAATAGAACTAAAGTTCGCAGATAATCAATGTAATTGATTACTTGTTTACTTCCATGTGCATTGTGCAACACCCTTTGTTGATGACACATCCTGGTGGATGTGGAAATGCACTAAGGTCCTGTTTATACGACAACGATTTCAACTGAAAACGGTAAACTTACGTTGCGTTTTAGCTGATCGTTTACACGACAACGGCGTTTTGGTGAAAACACGACATTTTGAAAACGGGTTCCAGAGTGCAATTTTTTGGAAATGGGGCCATCTCCTTTGTCATGTAAACTTGCAATATGCAGTTCCTGTAGACTTTTCGCACATGCGCATTATGGTTCCAGTCACTAGGCATCAGGGTTGCCAGGTCCACTTATAAGCCACAACTTTGGGCTTGTTTTTCTGTAAAGTCGCTTACAAATGCTGATAAGTCCATGCATATACTGCATGCTATATATATTTATATAGACAGATTAACTAATATAGTGGCCTCTCTTCTGGGGTGGAGCCACTTCTTTTGGGCTTGTTTCCATAGCCCTGGTTGCTTGTTTCTCTCCCAAGATCTGGCAACACTGTTAGGTATGCACGAGAAAGTTGACCATCACAACAACAATGGCGGACTCCCGAGCTCTGTTTGTGCTGCTCACCCTATTGAATTGATCAACGCTCCTCCAGCAAAGTGTAGATTTACTGTAGCAACTCCACCTTGTCGTCCATCCAGACAAACATTTATGCAGTTGCGATTTTGTTTGTTTATACACTGCTCTGTAGAAGGAAGCACATGTGTGCAGGCGCATGTTGTTTCATTACAAAGTCTCACCGCCACCTACTGGCCTGGCATGTATACTACAGTGTTTTTGGTCATTTTTGCGGATCCGTGTGCACGGAGATTGTTATCAAAACATTGTCATCTGAGCGTGGAACTTTTTTCAAAACGAAAATGCGAAACAATTCTGTTATCAGCGGATCGTTTCGTGTAAACATGGCCTAAGGCTCCAGGAACCATGAAAGGAACCAGTTCAAGAACCAGATCTAATTTGCTGGAGAAGGGATATCGGTGTCATCTTTGGCGGTGTCTCCACTTTGCTAGTGCAGGGCAGAGGCTGCCCTTTATTGCCTTGATCAGCAAGTGACCCTGCTATTGATGTAATTGTTTTAGTTGTTTCTGGGTCAGTATCCAGCTCTGGTTGTCAACTTCTTGGCTAACACCAGTCTCTTAAGGCACCCAGCTAATATTAGCACTAGCTGTTGGAGAGTTGCTGGGTAGTTGAGTCGCAAAACTTGCACATGGTGCTTCGTTGCTTTGAGCCTTTTTACAAATTTACCTTTACTTTGATATTTTTTAAATCAACTCCTGGTCTTGCTTTGAGCACTTCTGTCATGTCTCAGAAATTCCGGCATGTTTTTTTTTTTCAATTAAGAGCTCATAATAGCACAACACTAAAAATTTATGACGAGGCAGCTTGTATCTTCAGTCCAAAGTTCCAACCACTAGGTGGTTGACACAACTATTTGCAACCATTCAAGAGGTGGTTGTGAAGTAGCAGGACAGATCCAATACTGTAAAGCATGCAAATTGGCTGTCCAATAGTAATAGCAGACATTTGGTAATGCTATACTATTCAAGAGCAACAACGTATGGTTTATGAATGCTATATTGTCTCAAAAGTATATAATTGTTTATTCGCAGTAACAATTTAAACAAGATGCTTGACCCATTTGCAGGCAACTTTTAAATTTCTCCCCCCAGAGGAAAACTAATTAACAAAAGCTTAGAAAAAAAGAAGATATTTACATCAACAGTTCTGATGAAACAGCTGTTTATTATTGCTCTATATGTACTAGACTTGTGAAACTCCAGAGTCCAGAAGTTGTGTGGGCTGGTGAGGGTGGCAAAACTTGTCTGAGTCATCCATCATTGCTGGGGAGACTACCCACCTCTGGTGGCACAGCTGTTTGGGCAGTGACACCGGCGTGCCAGCCGTGGCCCCTACATCTGCTGCTGGGTTGGTGTTGACAGGGTCATCTGTGGCTTTGTGGAACACAACAGCCAGCGTAGCGCTGTCGGCAGCAGACGGACTGAGAGACACAAAACACAGGGTCAGAGGGCTAGAAGTGATATTTTGGGTGGAAATGAGTTTGAGATTGAAGTTGATTTCATATCAGCCTGCTGCTCTACTTATCTGGAAGAAAAGGGAACGGCCAGCAGAAAACTACTGAAATGTAAACTGGTCATTATTGGGTTGATTTTTCTTCTTGTAGGTTCTTGAAAGCAATGTTCACTTTGCAGAGGCCACTAATGTGGAGGAAACTGTATCTGATGGAAACTGAATCATTCAAATTGTGTTCATAATAATGATGATAATAATAATAATAATAACAACAACAACAATAATAAACTTGAATTGTATAGCACTTTTCAAAACACAATTACAAAGTGCTTTATGGGACAGATAAAACAGTATACCCCATCAAGATAAAAAACAGCAAAAACATGCACTGAAATAAAAAAAAAGGTAAGACCAAATATAACAGAGTTTGTAGTTAAAATAAATAATAAATAAAATTGATAAAAGAGGGCTAGAAACTGGACAAACAACAGATTTACTGTAGAAAAAAAGCCTTCCTGGAAAAGTATGTTTTGAGGAAAATTTGTGTTCTTAGGCAAGGAGTTCTGCAGCTGCAGGGGCTCTAATGGAGAATGCCCAGTTTCCCTCCAGTTTTCTCAGGGTTCTACCTGAGAAGCACAGGCAGCAGCTAGGCTCATAGGGCGTTAGTAAATCTATAATGTATGTAGGAGCAAGGCCATGTAGGGCTTTAAAAGTAATTAGTAAAAGTTTCAACTCAATTCTATACCTAACAGGTAGCCAGTGTTGCTTTGCAAGGGTAGGAGTGATATGGTCTTGTTTCATGGAATTTGTTAAAGGTCTGGCAGCCGAGTTTAGAATGAGCTGGAGACAGGAAATGGCCTTTTGGCAGAGCCCCGAATACAAGGAATTACAGTAATCCAGACATGATGAGATAAAAGCATGGATGACTTTTTTGAGGTCCGCTTGAGATAAAAATTGTTTTACTTTTGCAATATTTCTAATTTGAAGAATGCATGATTGCGCAACCTTGGCTATTTGTATGTTAAAAGTAAGCTCACAGTCAAAGATAACACCCAAATTGCAGGCAGAATGCTTTACATTGGAGGACAGTTTCCCAAGGTTTTTTTAATGTCACAGGTCGGGTTTGGGGGGCCAAATAAAAGGACCTCTGTTTTGGACTCATTGAGCTGGAGGAAGTTTTGTGACATCCGGCACTTACCAATATCAGAGAGACAAGCCATGACATGAGAGAGACTGTCATGGACTAACAGTCAGCAGAAGTTACATGTCATCTGAATAACAGTGGAAATTAATGTCATACCTTCAGGTTATCTGACCAAAAGGAAGCATACGCATGAATAAAAAACAGAAGATGACCCAGAATTGACCCCTGGGGAACACCACAACAGAGAGGGGCTGAAGATGAGGAATATTCTCCTATTACAACACAAGAAAGATCTTTCAAAGCGATAGGAGCAAAACAAAGCAAGAGCGCTGTCCTTAATTCCAACATAGTTTTCAAGGCGGATTATCAGGATACTGTGGTCTACCATATCAAATGCTAAACTCAGATCAAGCAGACATAAAATTCAGCAGACCAGGTTTTGTTCTGTATCCAAAAATAATTCATTTAACACAGGACTTTGGACAGAAAGTTTTATTGCCTCATGCTGTAGCCAAGCCAACATTCCTGTTAAGGAAGGGCAGCTTACCCATTTGCTTGACAGATTATACTGAAAACACAGTACAAAGAATCTGTCATTGCCTCTGATACATTATGATGCATAATCAACGTTTAGATGAGGATTTAATGTCAGAATCAAACGGACCTCATGCAAGAACCACACTTTGGAATAGATGTGTTCTTAAAGGCACAATTCATCCCCAAATAAGAAAAAAGCACACATCTGAACTCTTATCTGTTGTGCTATTTATCACTGTAGATTGTTTTGGTGTGACTTGCCAAGTGCTGGAGATATCATCCATAGAAATGTCAAGATAATCCACAGACCTTATTATGAGCTGTGTCATGTAGAAACTATTCTCTTTTCACCAAACTACACCCGCCAACTGTATCACTGTGCAAATGGAAGCATGTCATGAACAGGGAAATAAGCTATAGAGACCAAAACTGTTTTGTACCAGGCTGTAAACATGTTTATTTCTGCTGTAAAGATGAGCACTTTAACATGGTGGTCTATGGGGATTGACTCACTTCTGGATCCAGCCTCAAGTGGCCTTTCAAAAAACTGCAGTTTTTGGCACTTCCACATTGGCATCATTGCCGCCTGTTTTTGACAGCAGGCCTTCAAGCACAGCAGTGTGATTTTTTTTTTTTTTTAAATGGTTAGGTGCCAATGAACGGAACCTGCCCACACATGGGGCACAGCAGCTGGTCTTATTTAACAATTTGCTGTCATTGGTCATGCTACTAATCAGGCACCAATTATTGAATGGAAACAAACAATTTATGATAACTTTGTACAAGTGAGAGGATTTGGTGAATCCAGCTTGGAACACTCAATGTCCACTCAATAGCAGATAAAGTTTGCTCATTTGTCATTGTATAATCTAAGTACGAAATTTCTGTCACCTCCTGATAGGTTGTATACAAGCAGCGACCTCAGGGCAGGAGGAAGCTGACTCAGAAGTGCCAAAAACTGCAGTTCTTCTAATGGCCACTTGAGGCTGACTCCAAAAGAGAGTCAGCCCTCATAGACGCTCATGTTAAAACGCTCAACTTTATAGCAAAAATAAACCTTTTTTTCCCCCCCTTGCAAAAAAAAAAAAAGGTCTTCACAGCTAATTTCCCCCTTTGTGACAACTGCACAGTGGGTAAATGTTTATATAACTCACCTATTTACGTTCTATTAAGAAAGTTGCTTATATTTTAGTGCTGGGCTTCTTTGAGTGAAAGGCTGTCTGTGAGGTCTCACCACAGTCTGTAAGTCAGATTCACCCCCTTATTCCTTCACAGCTCCACTGTCTCATCCAAATATGGTCACCTCTGGCTCCAAAAACCAAGACCGTGATGGCCAAAGTGCTGAATTTGAGGCTTCACATCAGCAGTCCACAAACCAGTGGGTGACATCATGGTAGCTACGTCTCTTATTTTATACAGCCTATGCTTGTTTAGCGTGGAGGGAAGAATTTTAGACTCAAAACCCATTGTTTGAGTTTAAATAGCCAAAACCTTACCAAGGATAACCTGCTGGTTTTTGCAGTTAAGGCATTTACCTTACTCCAAATCACATAAACTGTACTGTGATATAGTTATATTGTGTGGTAAGAAATGAGGTTTGAACATAAAACCTAATGGGAACAAGGGTTGTATGCCAACACATATCTGACTTTCCCGGAGAGGCCTTGTGCTACACCATCAAATACAGCAGACAATAGATATGTTTTCACCCGACTGTCACGGCAAATTCAAGTGAGCTTTTGAAAGTTTGCTGTAAAGTTGTCTTTTTTTTCCTTGTAATACTTGGATGGCCCAGACTTCCTTAATGTCAAACTGCATTCACAAAGAAGAACCATTGCACATTAATAATTTTTTTTTTCGCTTGACTGATATCTTCTAGTGTCATGCATCTATATCACCTGTCACATCCCAAACATCCTAACAAACACTTGAAGAAGCCGCGCTGATATCAGCTGTGAATTCCAAGAACTAAAAGACAACAATAAATAAATACATTTCTCCAGTGAGCATGATAAAGCGGTCAAGGTGGGGAAATAAATAAACAAATAAATGTTGTAAACACTACGAGGAGGAGGAAGGATGAAGTCATTTCGGAGTTCAAACCCACAAACAAGCCCAAAGAGCTGATGGGAGGTTGCTCCTCTCCTCAGCTGCTCCACCCCAGCAAGCTTCTCCTCTCACCTCCCCTGCAGAGAAGTCAGCTTTCATGTTCTTTTCAAAGTCTCAGGTAGTATTACCCTGGGCAACCTTGACAGAGCCCGGGGCAAAGGCAGCGCTCGGCTCTGTACCTGCGCAAACACACACAGGAGAGCGTGCGGCAGGTACGCTCACTGCAGCGCACGCACGCGATTATTCAAGCACACACCGTCAGCCCTGCGCCGATGCTCCCCTCTTCCTACCCACCCACGCACTGACTGCACACACACACACACACACACACACACACACCCTTTGATTGTCTCAACGCCGTGGCTGTCATTAAGACTCATTAAGGGGGATGGTTTTATTGAAGGCGGTCGTGTTGAGGCATCCGCTGAATTATTCATATGCGCCTTCCACTGCACACACTCACACACACTCTCACACACACACACACACACTATACCACACATCGTTGAAATGCAGGAAGCTGGAGCAGACTAGAGAGAGGGAGAAAGAGAGAGAGAGAGATGCAGCCTATATAGGTCACTTCCTCCTCCACCCGCATCACTCAGAAAGTGGAACTGGAAGGCGGGAGGGAGGGAGACAGAGCGAGGCTTATTATAGCAGGCAGGCAGACACACACACACACACACACACACACACACACAGAAACACTGAGGTCCCAGCAGATAAAGGAGCGTACACCTCAGAGAGTAGATTGTCACAGCTATGAATGAAGCTCAGAATGGCTTTTGCTAGAAGGTAATACTAATTCATTGTTGAGAGACCAAGAGAGGGATTCAGTGTGTGTGTGTGTGTGTGTGTGTGTGTCCGCATTAAGGCCAGTATCGACAGATCAGAAGGAATTGATCAGATGCCCACTATTTCATCACAAGCCCCCCCTCCGCGCTGAACATATGGCATACAGTATGCACGGAAATGGATACACATTTACATTTAGTTTGATCATATATTCCATCAAATATTCATAACATCCAATCAGGGTTTAATATGCACATGTCACGTGGCTGCAATAGAAAGGAAAGCTAAGTGCTGTGGGTGAGTGCACACTGGAGGCTAAAATTATTAGACTATGTTAATTGAAGTTTATTAACAAAATGGGTCCTGTTTTTGTCATTTCAGCCATTATTTCTATCAGTTATGAGAACAAGTGTCACAAACTTGAGGTGCAAGGGTAAACTATTTCCATTAGGAGAAACATGCTGCAGCTTCAGAAATGATGTCAATTCAAAGACACATACAAAATCTAAAACAAATACAACTGAAACATTTTGCAAATGAAAAACATGCTGCAGAAAGCAAACACATTAACAGCAGAAATGCTGCAAATACAGAAACAATGCAAAGTCGAAAACGCAAAACTTGAAAACAACAACAACAACAGAAAATTGCTGCATATCCAGCAAAACATTCTCCAGGCCTGTAGGTGGAGCGTTACGTGAAACACCATGATTTTCGTCCCGAAAGAAAGAGACCAGATGAGTGTGTTTGTTTTTGAAGTGGGATGAAAAATAAAGAATAAAAAGGCGACAGTCTTTTAAAATATTTTATAAGCGCAGCCTACTTACATGTATCTGGTTGAAAATCAAGCTGCTCCTCTTAGCACTCCCCCTAGAGGCCTGGAGAACTTCCATTCTATTGACTGGATATGCAGCATTTTTCAGTTGCATTTCATTTCTGGGTTTATCTGTTTTTGACTTTGCATCATGTCTGTATATTCATCATGTTTGCTGTAAATGTATTTGTTTTTGCTTTCTGCAGCACTTTTTTCCCAGCATGTTTCCATTGTTGTATTTGGTTTTGGTTTCCGTACATGTTTTTAAATTTGCAGTTTCTGCAGCTGCAGCACGTTTCTCCTAATGGAAAAGTCCAAAACAAGAGACTTGCTCAAGTAATTGATTAAACTAATGTTATCACAAAACAGATCGCTCCACTGCTAAGTTCTTGGCTTGTGAGCAGAGACCGTGATGCTTCACACACACAGCACCACATAATCAAGTTCTTTATGAAACTATACAAACAACTAATACCTACTAACATGCAAATTAAATGACTGAATGTGTATACAGCTTATGAGTGAAGGAGGACCACCCTATATACCAACAAACATCAGTGAATGACATCTTGGCAAAATGTATTAGCTTGTGGAAACACAGGAGACCACTAAGTGGATGAAAACTTTGATATTGACCAGTCAAATTGAATTAATGCACCGTTCAGCAGCTGAGAGATTACAAGGCATGAGTAAAGATTCTTGAGGTTCAGTATCATTACTCTATTGACGGAGGATCCTACTATCCTGCTATAACACTGTTAAACTGCACAGCATCAACTCAGATATCACAGGAAAATGTAAAGTGTCACCTGGTGCTTCTGATGGCCAGAAGAAGAGTTGCATTGAGGGACAGGGCAGCGAATTCTTGTTTGAATTGTCCTTGGAGCTCTTGGGTGTCCTCGGCATTCTTGGGGGCGTTCTGTCCAGTAGACTGTCCGGCAGCAGAACAGTAAGATCTTTTAAACTCTGCGTCAATAAAGCTTTATCACAATGAGAAAACTCAGGGATAGATGAAGCCTACAGCAGGTACAAACTTGAGGGAAATGTTGATGACACTAAAAAGTAGCATCAGTGCTTGATATTGTAGAGGTAGCTGTGGCACTGTTCCACATGAATTGTTGATCCGTGCTATTTCAACCACTGTTACGTGAACAGTGGCTAAGATCTTAAGCTATTTAAGTGGCAATAGACTATATTTTTTTATTTAACTAGCTATGAAGTACACACAATGTAATGGCTATAAAATAATACAGGCTATTCTCACGCACTGTTTGTACGTATTCCAACAAAAAACAATGCTCCTCAATTCATATGAGCCATGTCACTATGAGCCAATAATTCTTGCGTAAACCACGTAAACAGGAAGGCTGAGATCATGTGACCAACATGTTGACAGGAGTAAATAAGGAAGTAGTCCACATTAGGGCGCAAGTTTGGGTGCAGATGGGTTGCAAAACACAGGACATTCCCCTAAAGACCAGTGTCTGAAACCCTGTGAAACCAACTTTGAGTTATTTCAAGTTACATCGTGACCATGTTTCTTTTCCTAAACCTAACTTACGTAACTGCACTTTAAGTACATAACGTCACCCAGGATGCTTATTTGTTAGCTATCATACATTACTGTCTGCCACTGGATATGATTTCCCAAACAAATGAAGATTCGATTTATGGCACAATAGAAGTGCGTCAACCATTGCCCAACCAAAACAGGTTAGCTATCTATCAGTGGCTATCCCCAGAAAACAATCAATGCACGTTTTTTGCAGTCACTATCCCCACTAGCTGAAATGGCAGACAGTGGAACAACCTAAGTAGCTTAAAAAATGTTGGTAGTTGCAAGCGCGTTGGTTGTCTTTGAGACAGCTGCACCAATAATAATGCCACTTGGAAATGGTAGGGTGGGGCAAACTTGAAGAGTCATCTGTTGAGTTGTCCACTATTAGCAAGCCAGATCGCCTTCTGTGTTTTGGTAGGTGAAGAGATAAGTATTTTACTTTCAGATTAAATGTGTGATGCACATGGGGATATCTAAACACTGCTGGAAATAAGGCATTATTACCAGCATCTTGTTAAAATGACTCAGATCATCTGATTGCTGCTATTGCAGCATCTTGACTAGCGATGAAACCATGTTCTAAGATCTCAGCAATTATTTGGAGAAGTACAATATTTTCACAACTGATCAGAATGAAGGCCAAAACCATGAAAGGAAGACCCAAGTTGTAATAAACTGGATTTATCCTTTAAAAATTGATGTATTAATCTTTGCGTTGGATGAAAGGCGTACTTTGTTGGTTCTTCAAGGTTGTTCCCTATTTATTTTTCAACCACACACAATTCAACCACTCTTCCATTCATGGTTTCCCATTGGAAGATCCAGTTTCATGTGAGTTTCTGTGGGTGTATAGAGTGCTGCTGATATCAAGCAGGAAAATAACACATCTTTGAGTCGTGCGTTGTGATGAGAGCTCTGGAAGGCCACCGTCTGAATAGGGAGGCCTTCACTGGCTTTCAGAGCGGAGAAACAAGCACTGCTATTCCTGCTCGCATGACAGGCAAATACAACATGGAGACAAGTGTGTGTGTAGCTGTATGTGTGTGTGTGTGTTCCTGGGCTCAGAGGGGCAATATCACAGCAAAGGTTCACTGCTTCTCCTTGTCACCTGGGTTCCTCTGTCCTCACCTGATGTCTTGTCAGTGACCCAAATGTCAAGTGCATCTGTGCCTGAGTGTGTGTGTATGTGTGTGTGTGTGTGGTCAACTGGGCAGAGAAGAAGACAGATCTGGGTCAGGCAGTTCCCATGAGAGTGTCCGAGTGCTCTGCGGTGGATGACATGTCTGATATGAACGAGTGAGCGAGGAGGAGAGGGGGAGAGTGAGAGAGTGAGTGTGCAGCCAGACAGTGGAACAGCCAGGGGTCAGAGGAGGACAGAGCAATCGCATGATCACACGCACACTCACATTACTGTAGCCTTGTAGCTAATCCACATGCATCAGTGCATCAGTGCTGTGACACTCACGCAAGTGGCTATGTAGTGAAGATGTAGAAACAGGCAGTAACACCCAGAATGCAGAATGCATATACAAACACTGTTGCTGAATGGACTGCTTATATGTATTTACTGATTTCTGCATTTTAGAGGGATAGTTTGAATTTTTGAAGTGGGGTTACACTTATCAATAATCAGCGTATTACATACAATCGATGGTGGTCTGCATGCCCCCAGTTTGGAGAAGCAGACAGGAGTGTTGACATGAAAGCTAAGCAATGTGCTGCTTTGGACGGGGGCAGTAGCACAACATATTTTTGCCACATAAAAAATTCAGTTTAAGTGTATAAACTAGTATTTAGAATATTTTTACCCCTTCAACTTGCTGTCAGACAGCGATTTCTATTTGGGAAGAGAAGCTGATATATCGCTCTCTTCAAAGCAGGACTCAATTAATACAGGAGCTATTGGTCTACCACTGCCTCAGTTAGTTTGTGTTTCATGTAACTTTGGTGTTTCAATGGGTTAGTGTGGATTTACCAAAGTCACACAGTAACACAAACTAATTGAATCCTGAAGCAGTAGACCAGCAGCTCCAGTGTTCAGCGAGCTAAAATTATTGTTTTTCTCAATGGAGTCTGGTGGCTTTGACGGAAGTTTAGATGGGAAACTAAAGCCATTGATGGCATTCTTGAGAGAAAGGGCCGTCTGCGGTAAGGTAGAGCAGTGAAAATATTCTAAATATAGCTTGCGCTTAAATTGTTATTGATTTTTTTTTTTGGTGGCTAAAATACGTATTACATCATACAGACCCACTTCAACTTCAACTTCGTGAAATAGGTGGTGCTAGAGGCTAAGTGCTGTGGTGACTACCTGTTAACTTTCTTGTGACTGGTTTCGTTAATGGCAAAATAGACTCAAAGAGGAAAGCTCTGTTATAAATCCATCTCGTCAGAGTAGGAAAAGATTAAATTGGATGGTGCGACACAGCGAATATGATAGCTTTCTCCATAAAGGTTCAAAACCAACTATTTTGATTAACATAGCAAGGATCTCTCCATGTTGTGTCCAGCTTATGGTAGCCATAGAGGAAGAGGAGGGGCCCAGTTTAAATGTCCACTCTCAAATCAATATTTTTATGATTTGTATCAAATGACATTGTGAAAACAATGTGACAGGAGTCACTCGTAGTGATGAACCTGCAGAGCATTAATATGTTCTCATCCAAGGTTGTTGCCTTCTCTTGCCTCCAGCGTGTGACACAGACGCCAAAGGGTATGAGATGCAGCCTTTAACCTCTGTATGTGACGCACAGATGTCTCCTGGGTGAAAATCATTGTAAAATGTGGTTAAAGTTGTCAAACAGTTGCAGTTAGGGTCGGGCAACAAAACAACTTGATTAAGTTTAGAAAAAATGCCATGTTTTGGGTTAAAATAAGAACATAATGGGAGATATATACATGACAGGCGTTAGTCACGCAACGTTACATTAAAACAGCACTGACTTCTGGTTTCACATTGGACACCAACAGCAGTGTCCTGAGTCAGTCTGTGGTTGTCTGACCCATCCACCTCTTCTCCCACCCACCCCACACAGACTTTCTCACTCTTAACGCTAGTTGCTCTGAGCATCAAATATTGCTGCGGATGCTTTTACACTGTAGAGTCAGTAGAAAACAGACTGAATTATCATCTGAATCTGCAGCTGTTCACTGCTTTTCAGAGTTTTATAGTAACTTTCAACTCATTGTTTAGCTGTCCAGCCTACAACCTTACTGTTTTGGTTCACTCTCACGGGCCACTGTACACTACCAGCTGAGCACCTAACAGCAGAGAGATTGGATGGTTAACATGGCGCATATTTTCCTCAGGAGTTGGTGAGGAGCAGGCACAGGGCTAAAAGAGTGAATATTGCACCAGATGGCCACAAACACGACTCCAAATGAATGATTTGGAGTTTCAAAGAATAACCACACCCTAAATTCTGTTAGGAACCTCCAGATTCTGATGCTTTGACAGTCACATTCATGCCCCTTTTTAGAGAAGCACTGTGTGGGTACCTGTGAGAGTGGTAGTACATAGCTGAAGGCATGCTGTTTAGAGGGGTGCAGGTAACGTTGCAGTTTAATTATCTAGAGAGGCACAGTTTATAGTTATCAGTTATGTGATGTGTTCACTGGCCAGGTTCAGACTGGCCATTGGGAGCACCGAGAGAATTTCTGGTGGCCTTGCCAGCTGATTGGCTCAGAGTGTTAACAATTCAAAATGAAATGTGTAAATCAAAGTGAGCACAACCTGGGGCAGCTACAGTCACTCTGAACTGTGGATCTTCTGTATATTATCCATCTCAAATTCTCTCACTATCTCTTCCTTTCTACCCCTCCCTTTCTTATTTGTAGCGTCCCAGTCGAAATAAAACAAGTCAGAACTGATGGTCTAAGGCAGTTTATTCCGTGTTTCAAGGATCTTCATCGACCAACGTAAAAACTCAAAATTATTAGACAATTAGACACAAAGAAATACAAATACCTCGTTGCCTTCTTGACAGGCGCCATTAAACGCTCCCAGTTTGTCCTTAATACTTGTTTCTTTCCCCTGTTTATCTCTCCCTCCCCCATCTCGTCTTACTAACGTTACTGTTCACCTTTTGTCAATTTCCATCTTTTTTTGTGTTTACAGTCTCTCCAAAATAAAAGCACTTCTTGGTTCACTGGAAATGACAAAATAAAGGCAACAAACACATCACATCTGCTAACTTAACACATCTACTACTGAACACTGGGGTCATTTACACACAACGTTACACATGAAAAGTGTGCATAGCTACATTAGCAAGCTAGATTTTCACCTATGGTATGTACAACTTACTTCAATGGGCTTGTGGAGGTTAGAGGAGAAGTTTTTAGAAATCAGTGTCTTTCTAGATTTTGGTGTAAAAAGCTTGGACAGATTTGGCCAGGGGTTGTCCCTGGAAGTTGCCTCTTGTTTTGGGATTTGCTCTGACAATATTGTATCATGGTCAAAAGACAGGTGGTGATTCTTTTTCTTCCAGGCAGCTGGAAACAACAGACTCGTTATGAAAGTCTAAGTACTTGTTCCTTGTTCCTACTACTTTTTTAACTCATGTGCATTACTTGTAATGTGTTCATAGCCACCTCTGATTGCTGCAATATGTCTGAATACCTGAATAATAAATTAATGCACATTTAATTCTGGTAGGCTTTCCACTGGTCTGTTTAAGATCAAATCTAAAATGTTGGACCTGTTAAAGCCTCTTCACACGAATGTCAGCATAGCTGTCTGTGCAGATCCACAGGTGGATGATGACATTTACATGACATTGACCAAAGTGGACACGTGGTCATGGAAAGCATGAATTTGTCCTTTCGTCTGAAAATGGATGGATGGACTTTTAGGTGAAGTTGTTTCCTCTTTGTTGGAAAGGTACATATATAAATATTCAACTGAATAGTCAGTTAAGAAGAAACTAAGTAAGAAGAAACTAAGGAAATATAAGGGAAAAGGAAGGAAAAAAAAGACATTTTAAAAGTACAGTTTAATAGCGTGAGCTCAGGCTGGATAGAAGCTACACTGAATGATCCCTCACTGAGAGCCCTTTTCACCACATAATAATGAATGACACACCAGGTCCTAGAAATAATACTCAGCAATCAACTCAAACCACCAAAGTTTTGAAATCCATCATTAATTCACCATGGGTTGAGCGTTCATGGAGCTCTGAGCTGTACGGCCGTGGCTAAATTGGTTTTAATGGATTTCATGGGGTGCAGTTTGGGGGCCTTTTGATTGACAAAGAGGTTTGAGAGTTGCCACAGCCCCCTGCTCCCGCTCTGTCCCCGAGCTATGCACCATTGATCAAACACATACAAACTGTCACTCTGTATTGCCAGGACGCTGGTGACGGACTCACCACTCACTTCAATCATTAGTCAATCAGCCTCACATTCAAAAACTGGAGTCACAAACTGAAGCAGGAGGAGGATGTTGGATACATATTCATTTGGTTTAAGCTAAAAAAAAGTCTCTTTTAGTGTTGCCTAAGTGACACAAATCACAGTACAATAATTACATTTTCATAGCAACACAGCTATAAATAACAGCTGTACTTACTTTTTCCACCTTTAACAGTGTAAAAAAATCTCAGAGTACACATGAACTACCTTTACTGGCAGCCATGCACAAGCAGCTCCATCTAAATTCTACTGTCCAACATACACAGTTGCAATCCAAATTGCGACCTACGACCTGTGATGTCCTTCAACGGCAATTGGCTCTCAATCTCCATGGAGACGCCGCGAGGGCACAGGAGTGGATGTCCGCACCGGACATGAGAAATGAGCACAATTACAGCTTTTGAGAGGTAATTATATGTGCGTTGTAGTGGCAAGGGCCCATAAATAACGCCGGATCCACCCCGTGTGCTTGTTCGGTAATTGAAGAACAATGAGGTGGGAGAAGGGAGCCGGGTGCATGCCGCATCGTGATACCACCTCGTCCATTGTGGTCCCTTTCACCCCGGAAGAAAGGAGGGCCGATCAGCCAGACAAAGCTGAATGATATCAAGCACCAAGGCTACAACTCTGCCAATGAGTGTCTCTAATAGCACAGTGGAGAGTAAAAAAGGTGGGAGAAATTGGGGTGGAAAGAGCTTGTCTGCCTTTTAGTGTGGCTTTTGTAAAGACATTAGATAAGGTGTGGGAATCTGGAAGCGCTAATACATGTATTACTCTGGTCCTGAGAGACTTAAAGCGTTGGGATACCCGTAGCATGGGGAGAACATATGCAAATCAATCAGAGGTTTGGGGGAAAAAAGACATATTGGACCGTGAGGGTTTCCTGAAAAACATACCCTAAATACAGACCCTCCTGTAATTTCACCGATGGCTTAACAGTCTCTGCTCGCCCCTTCCCAAAGCAGTTTATCTTCTGCAGAAGCGATAGGACAGTAAATAAGTAGCTTACGACACACAAGAGCTTTTCCCTGACTACAGGGTGGTTGTCAGTGTTAAGTAGCTATCCTTGCACGCTCCAAGCTAACATCAAAAGTGATGGGGCCGTGTTTCATCGGGGGCTTCCACCGCTACGGAGCTAAGAGCCTGAGAAATTCACTAACAAAGAGCATACTGCAGCTGCAAGTAGGTTAACATTTAACAGATTTTTTTTTTTTTACCTTGTACAGTAAATCCCTGCACATTTCAAATGGTTTGTTTATTTTCAGTCCTCCACAGGCACAGGCTGCACAGTAAATCTTATCTCTTGATGCATATTTGAAATGCAGTGGGTGGAATACCTGTCTTCTGGCCCGAGTTGGGAACTCTCTGCCTTAGCTTGAGCAAGTCTTGAAACCCCTCCAGCTCAGGAGCAGTATGGATAAGTAAGCAGTATTTAAAAACACATGCATTAAAGAACAGAAACATACACAGTAATTTTAGTGATTTTGGAAGTCATTAAGATCAGGGCTGGGTATTGGTGCTCAATAACTAACACTTAAACTGAAAATAATCATTTTAGGTTGTCCTTTTTGGGGGGGCTAAAATACATTTTGCTGTCGCAACGATGCGCTGCCACCAGACTCCTTTGACAGAGATGGTAATTTTACCTCGCAGAACACAAGGAGTTTCTGGATTACTGCTACCTCTGATGGTTCGTTTGTGTTATTGTGTGACTTCTGAAACCAAACTAATGTGGCACCCACAGCACTTCATTGCTTAGCCTATCTGCCCCAGTAATCTTGCCTGCATGCTTCTCCAAACCTGGAGCGTGCTAATCGTCTTCTAATTGTAGGTAATACACTGACTACAGAGCTATAAATGTGTTTACATGGTTCAAATGCAGTATTATATTGAAAATCGACGTGTCTTCACCAAGTTAAATAGAGGGTAAGTAATGATAAAATAGCACCATCTTCCACCGATGTGCTCAGATCTTCCAAGCTAATACTTTCCTCACTCTCAATACTTACATTGTCAGTGAATGGCATGGCAGACACAGCAGTGACTGCAGCCCATACATTTGGTGGTGTGGTGAAGTTGAGTGCAGTGTATTTGACAAAGTTGGCTGTTCATCGTGCCGAAATGCCAACAAAACGTTCGAAAGTATGGTTACACTGTATGTCTGTGGTGTCTGGTGGCATTTTACGCAACTGAATGCTTGCATTAATATGATGAGTATTGCATGTAGAAAAAAGGTATCAAATTAAGTACTCTATTAATATCAGTTTCAGTTTAAGGGTACTGGTGTTGCTACTTGTATTGTGTTGGAAGTTTTACCCAGCTCTTATTAAGATCGCCATCAACCCCCTTGAGGACCAAACACACACACACACACACAACATACCTTTCTCAGTTATGCCATTCTCTACCATGGAGCGCCTTCTCCAGACCTCTGAAGTCCCCCCTTCTCCTGCTATCAGTCACTCTTTCTTTTCTTTGTCTTTCTCTCTCCTCTTCCTGTGGAGAGCAATGTGTTTGTGCATAATTTCCATTTCAAGGGGTCATATAAATTCTCCTCCATGCAAATGAGTCAAACTCTCCGAGGTAATAATCACCTGAAACCCCCGCTCACACACACAAACACACAAACACCCCAGGTGGCTCCATATTGCATCGCCGACATGAATAAATAATTAAATGAAATCTAATTTTTTTTTATTTCATTTCCTCAGCAGCTGAATCCAATTCCGCCTCCACCCTTTGAGGACGACACCCAGGTGACCCTCAGGTACAATTACCGCCATTCAAGATGTTACACAAACACTTGTGTTTTAGAAGTGCGCTGCATTGCCTGTGTAAGACATAGTATGTCTGATGTGTGTTGATAGAGTAAAAATAACATAATATATGAAACAGCTGGCAGCATCAATGGCATTTACAGAGAGACACAATGGAAAGAATAAATAAATATAGACTCGCCCACTGATCTCTGAAATGATTAATTTTATACATTAAGCCTCTGTGGCGTTTTCCTCATAAATTTCGTTTTAGCCTAGAACTGAGATGCAAATTCCTCCGTAATTTTTCCACATAGTAAAATGTATATTCCAGTAATATGTCCTTCTCTTTGCTTGAAAACACAACATCCTATTTCCCAGCCACATAAATATTTCAGTCATTTTCTCTCAGTTTCATCCAAGTGCCTTCCCAAGCAAGTGCACTAAGTCATGTGAGGCTGCCGGCAGCCACAACAACACTGTCATCTCTTATTCCAGGTCAAGAGGTTTATGACCTGAGGAAGCCCGGGCCGCTGGCACGTAAAGCACCACAGTCACATGATCTGCAGGTGATGACACGCTGTTTTTTTTATGACGCAACAGCACTCTGTTGCTATAGGTGTCTGAGCAGGGGCTGTGGGTGGTTCAGGATTGGAGAGATGTCACGCTTGCAGTGGCGAACCCATGGCATCCGTTACATACATATCTTGACTTCATTCTAAAGGGACGTATGCCATTTTTATACAGTGCACCTGGTATAGCAGACCCTGCCAGTGGGGAGATTTTAGGAAAACCAAAGAGCCGAGAGAAATGTTTTGCTCTTTGTCCAAATTGCATTTAAAATGTATGTGTCCTTTGCAAGATTCTGTTTGAAGCTGTAAGAGGCAATATGCATATATTACCAATGAATCAAATGGCAGTGTGCACTTTGAGAGGCATCATTTGTAGTGATGAACCTACAGACAATAATCAGCTTTAGAACATTTTAGTCTCTTTGAACTAGTTGTATGCAACCTGCTCAGCACTAAACAGCAAGACAAAGTTAGCCACTAGCCAGCAGTAGTGGAGAGTTAAAGGAATACTTCTTGCCTAAATGACAATTTGTACATCAATTACTCATGTGTTGTGTTGAATTCATGAAGAAAAATGTTCTTTTTGTCACATGCCTCCAGTGAACAAAAAATCCAAAAACAGAAAATTCTTCATGAATTGAAATACAAAGGGTCCACGTTTAAAAACAAGCAACTCTCACTCA
This sequence comes from Cephalopholis sonnerati, assembly GCA_019142605.1. Classification (NCBI taxonomy): domain Eukaryota; kingdom Metazoa; phylum Chordata; class Actinopteri; order Perciformes; family Serranidae; genus Cephalopholis; species Cephalopholis sonnerati. The sequence goes on along the minus strand of JAGQAX010000015.1, from coordinate 12,205,142 downwards.
ACTCGTGCAGTTTAATCCAAGTCTCATTTATCCAGTCGTATGCTCAGTACTTACCAGACAGCCTTTTCCAACAGTAAACTAAATGAAAAGTTATCTATGCTCTCCTCAAAGCCAGATTTCTTTGACAAAAACAGTAATTTCACCTTGCTGAACACGGGAGTTGCTGGTCTACCACTGCCTCGATTGGTAGTTTGTGTTATTGTGTGACTTTGGTGAACCTTAACTAACCCTTTAAAACACAAACGTCACACAATATCACAAACAGACAAACTAATCATGTTGGTAGACCAGTAGCTCTCATTTAAGGGAGAGAGGTACAATTACTTTTTTTGTAAATGGAGTCTGGCTCTGAAAAGTTTCACTTTTGGTTCAGTTCCCTGGCAGAAAGCGCTGTCTGTTTGGGACTTCTGAGCATATGACTGGATATATGAGACTTGGATTACACTGCAAGAATTGTGTGAGACTTTGCAAACTGATGTTTTGATATAGTTTTGCTGTTGTTAAACGTGGACCACTTTTACTTGATTTTTCTGGATTCTTTGTTGACCAAACGTTCATTTGGAGGGTGAAGTATTCCTTTAAGAGTCAGATTTTTTTCTCGGGGGTGGTGGAGCCAGAATACAAGGAGGATGGGTATTGGACTAAATGGACTGTAAATTTCAACAGTTTGCTAAGTAACAACTTTACAAGTTTATCATACGTCACTGTTGTTTTCTCAGCTCTTTACACTGTCTTAAAGTAGGGGAATCTATTAATGCAGCTTTAAGGGATGTGGGGTAATACAAATTTCCAAGAGATTGTACATTCACTATAGGGCCTTAGATTCTTTACACACATATGCACCTATGTTGGCAGTCAGTGGCGGTAGAGAGTGAGACTCTGGTGAGATACAATGAAAGGCTGGCATCAATTTTTATGCAGACGGAAAACTGGCATCCAAAATATTTGATTTGTTACAGGAGCATGAATTTAAGCAAATGATCATGGGTACATGCTGACAATAATGGGCGGAAATTTGGCAAAAAAAAAAAAGAAAGAAAAGAGAACCGATTGTTTATGTAACAAAGATAATAAATATGAGAAACATGTTAAATAAAATGTGCACTTTGTGCAGATAAGATAATATTGCCACTTCATATTTAAAAGAGAAGAAAGGGGATGGTTGAAGATGAGAGGATCTATGAATATTGTGAGCTTAATGTGGTGGAAAATGACATCCTTTCATCTTTTACTGGCCTTTGAAAAACATTGTTTAAAGTTACAGATTATGATATGTTTTTGCATTTGTAATTATCCTATATTTGACATTAATTATGAATTGAATGTATTATTTATATGTGATGAATTGGTGCATTGCATATGTAGGCTTGGTTTTGTTTATGTTTTGTTTATATGTGTTTACATTTGTTTGCATTTAATGTGTAGGAATATTTTTCAATCCAACTATTGGAAGATCTCACAGAATTTATCATATAGAATGTGTGTTTAAAATTTGCATAAGGCCATGTGTTTTTTTTAGTTAGTTACGCTGTTAGATGTTGGTTTGTATTGTGAATACCATGTAAATGACACCAATATAAAGTTACTCTTCTTTATCAATATTTATGGATTACAGAAAGGCAGAGATTTTGTTTTCTGGATAACCCACCAGCTGCTATCATGTGTTACAGCTGGCTAGGAAAATGCTGAAGCCTGTCTATGAATATTTCCACTGTCAGCAATAACATGTCTCAAAATCTCCACATTGACTATCAATGCATCATACTTAGTGTAATTTGTCCTGGGCGAGCCTTTCAGGAATACTAAAGAGGTGCTTTCATCGATTCACATGCAAATACTCGCTGTTGTTAGCAGGTGGAGTGACTGATTGGTCACAGTCATTCAAATCAGCTGCTGGATATTTCAAGTAAGATGGGGAAATGTCTATGTCTGCTTTTCTAATCAACTGTTTGTCTTTTAATATAGTCTTTCTACACACACACACACACACACACACACACACACACACACACACACACACACATACTTTATCATACATAAGACCCTGGGCTCGCACACTTGTGATCCACACATCTATTCATATAATGCTTGGAAGATGGTAGAGACGTGACAATGAGTGCTGTGTGTGTGTTTCTGTGTGTGTGTGTGTGTGTGTGTGTGTGTGTGTGTGTGTGTGTGTGTGTGTCTGTGACAAGCATCACAAGTTTCCAGATGGGCGATATTCAGCGATTACCTTTTCAGCGCTTACCATCCCTCTGTATCTCCACCCTGATCCCTCCTCTCAATAATTGACTGCAGGGTAACAAGGGCTCTGTGTGTGTGCGTGTGTGTGTGTGGCTTTGTGTGTGTGTTTCTGTGAGCAGCTTCTCTGATTAGATAGCCGAATATACTCTGTATTCAGCCACGGCGCTGCCTGCCCCAACTGGCATAGCTAATGAAGAGCCTGTGCCCCTCCCTTGGCACTAGCGTGTGTGCGTGTGTGTGATGCATAGAGTCAAGCTGCAATTAAAAGGCCTGTCAATGGTGTCTGCCATAACAGAGGCTCGGACTGTCACTATCGACCAGCCTCAACACACACTGTACGGAGAGAGGGAGGGAGACGTGGGCAGAGGGACGAGGGGAGATAAAAGAGTGAAGAGTGAAGGGACGAAGAAAGGAGGACAAGGAAGAAGAGCTTTCTCATCCAAAATGGCCGCCAGTTCAGTCCTTTGTGTGCCGGCATGTAAGCTCTGAATTTTACTTGTTTTATACTTTTAGTGTCATACTGATAATCCAGCCAAGGAAAGTGACTTTTTACATCTACTCAGGAGGTGCACAACTGATTCTCCTTTGGTGTCTCATAACAACCCAAATGGGAAATAATCTTACTGCTGCTCCGACTGACTACAGTTTGTGTTGGACTGCTAGATTGCCGTACCATGGGTCCTAGGTCTGTTAACAAAGTGTTTCACTGTTGGAAAGATGGTCCTTTCATAAAACTGAGCTGCCTATGCAGTAGAGAGATGCAAATACTTTTGAAACTGGTGCTAAATGACCACAGAGAACACAGAAAAGAGCTGTGGCAAACCTACCACCACCAGAATACACTGCACTGCACCAATAATGCTCCCACTGGAGAGAGACGTAACACAAGTTGGTTTCAGCTCATCTACAAACAATATGGCCGTCAGCTGGTCTCGAATTACAGTTAAACGGATCATGTTTTTGAGAACAATTTAGGCAAGAAAGAGGAAATACAGTAACAGAATCCTGATACATAATTTATCAGCATTGTTTAGTTTAACTGTTTGATCTCAGTATTTCCAGCCTGTGTTTTTACAGTATGGCGCCCACTTCCTGATCACAAGTTCTTGTACTACAGCAAAAATATGTTTCTGAAATAGGCAATATCGTGACAGAATCTTGGTTTAAGGGTGGCTCTCTCTCTCAATCCAGTTCTATACTCTTTGTATCTGTGGTGGTGCGCATAAGAAAATGCAGAAGTACAATCTGTACTCCGAGTAACAGCCCACGAGCCAGCGAAAATCAAGCAGATTTTGAGGTGGAAGATGAGCAGGGAGATCTGGGCGCTGGTAAGTTTATTTACACATACTACCTACATTGTTGTGAAACAAAGCTGGTTGAAAATAGACAAAGCGCTCCTTTAATCATTATGTGTAATACCTGAGTGGATCAGAGAAGACCCCTGATCAGTGCTGATCACAAGAGAAACGCATAAGCACTGTGTGTGTAGCTTGTAAAATGACTCGGCTGATTAAGGATCAGATTATAAGAGCGAAATTAAGGTGAAAAACTGTTGAGCAGCAGTGCCAGCGTGTTGGAGGCGGAGCAGAAGAAAAGATGGATAATGAGCCGTGGAAATTAAGGCATTACAGCAGCTCATACCACAACAACAACAACAACAACAAAATAAGTGATATTAGAATAAAATAAAATAAAATAAAAGTAGACATCTGAAAGAGTAATAGACATTATATACAGTAAGATAGGTAAGAACAGTATGTACTTGTATCCAACAGTTTTAGTATTAGAATGGCATTTTTAGTAGAATCCTTAATTTAACAGACTCATAAAATAGACCCATCCTGGATCTCTCTCCTCTCAGACGTGCATCGAATTGGGCCCTCAATATCTCAGGCAAAACCAGAAGTGGTACATATATTTTTAAAAAATTACTGAGATCAGTCAGGTCTTGAAACACATTTCCTGGGTCCACTGGGGTTCAGATCTGTCATTTTAGACTTGTAAAGACCTCTACTGTGCTGTGTGTCCCTGCTTAGGCCTGTGCAGCTGGACGTACAGTACGGTGGATCCTGCATTGCTACTCTCAACATCTTATGCTCCTGAAGCCAACTGCTTCCTACAACTAACTCATCCGACCATCTGACCGCCTGTTACTTCATGTTCTGTAGTCTCCTATGCAGGCATCATGTACCTTTTGGTTTATTTATTAATTAATAAGTGCCTCCTTAGACTCTCTGGACTTAATCAGGTGAGTGAACATTCATCATCTCACTTTCTAAGTCTTACAATCTCTCCACACAGAGACTCTTGTAATCATCATCATCAAAGAATTCACCCCGCACAACAGCTAAAGCTTAGTAACTCCCAAACACCAGCGAGCATTCTGCTGAATCTACAATCTCTGGAAGCTCTTTATGATGTTCTCGTGTTGCAAAAGGACCTCCTCGCACTTTATTGCCTGAGATGCTGGTTATGACATCACTGCACATAAAGTGTGTTGTTTTCTATTGCTGCTGGTATCTGGGAATGTGCAACCAAACCCTAGCTCCATGCAAATTATACCCACTCCTGCAGTAGATCCTGAAGTAGATCAGGTCTTGGCTTTGTGCATTTTAATATTAAAGTTAGAAGCTATGGGTTATCCGTTACGATGTCAGCGATCAATGTGCTATTGCCTGTGTAAAGGTCTCAAATTATCAGTTCAAACTTAGTTCAAATGTTGTTATTTTTTTAAAAGAAGAATATTTCTGCATGATCTGTATTATGGTGACATTGGCAGGATCAGTTAAGATGATCAAGGAAAGAACGCCTCCTGGGTCAAGGCTGAATCCACTAACTCCCCTGCAGACTGGACTGCCTCTTAGAGCTCTGAGAAATAAATGCACATGCGGACTAAGAAATTCAGGAAACAGATAAAATCATTGTCATGTTTTATTTCCACTTCAGGCCTCCCTGAATGCATTTCAGTTGACTCGACTGAAATAAAGAGCAAAGATGATATTGCTGGGCACTTTAATGAGCATTTTATATCAGCTGAGCCTGTTTTTCATACATATGCAACAGGGTCTTGAAGCTCTACATTTAAGAAATTCCGGTTTTGTGACACCTTCATCCTGCACTGACTCACTTAGGAATCCCTTTGTTTTTGAACTTTTTCTTGTGTGGAGATCTGTAAAGCTTTGAAAGCTATTGATCCAAAAAAGTCGTCTGGACCCATCAACCTGGGTCCTTCTTTTAAAGCTTGCAGCTGATTTTACTGCTGAGCCTATAGCTCATATTTTTAACCAGAGCCTTCAGACTAATTCAATCCCTAAAATCTAGAAAGCAGCCTTCGTTCTCCTCTTATTGAAGGGTGGGATCCTTCAGACTTCAACAATTACCCCCTATATCCATACTTCCTGCCTTGCCAAGATTTTAGAATCTCAAGTATACTCTCAGTTTAAACAATTCTTTGCTGACAATGTAGTCAGCCTTCAGACCTCAGTGATTTAACCTTGAATCCACCTTCAAAACACACCACAGCTTAATGATTGTGTCTCCCTGAGAGAGTTCAAAGCACTGATTAAAAACTGTGTAACCACAGAGTGCAGTTACTACTTCTAAACTGGGTTTTGTTTGATGCATCTTTTGTCCCTGTCCGTTTTTGACATTCTCCACTTTATAATTTTGTAACCTTGTACTGGTGTGCTACCTTGGCCAGGTCCAGTGTTGTGCATGAAGGTGCAGAAAGTTCGTTCACTTTTGTGACAATTACTGACACCCATTATATGGATCCCAAGGATTTATTGTACCCTACATGCCGACAAAACATACCTATTTATATGCAAATTGTGTCCGCTAAGCCCGAAAAAACAAGTCCAAACATCAGCCACTTTGGCAATGAATTTGAAATACCATATCAAGTTGGAGCATCTGCCCAGTGTTGTGAAATATCAGCATGTGGATGATGATCAGAAGATTTTATTTTAAAAAACAACAAGCAAAAAAATAAACACAGAAGACATGAATGTAAAAAAGATAATATTTTGAGACTGTGAACTTCAAAATTCAAATTTTGAACTCTGAACATTAAGCTGTGTGAACGGAGTTTGCTAACTAGCTCTTGTAAAGTGTGAACATGCACAACACTGGCCAGGTCTCCCTCAAAGATGACATTTAATTCTCAAGTGACTTCCTGGATAAATTGCAAAAATAAAGAGTAGAAAAGGGAATGAGATGGTAAAGGGAAAATAATCCACAGTAGGTAGTTATTTCGTCTGGTGAACAAACAGTTTGTTACTGTAAATCTACAGGAAAAAAGGAATAGTTCACCGCCAAAATATGTGTCAATTACTCATCTGGTGTTATGTTGAACTCGTGAAAAAAACTTTGTTTTTGTCATATGCCTTCGGTGAACCAAGGATCAAAAAATGAACTCTTGATGAACAAGTCAGAGGAGTCCGTGTTCAGCAAAACTTTATCAAAACATCTGTGTACAAACTCTCACACAACTCGTGCAGTGTAATCGGAGTCCCATTAAGTACTTCAGTGCTTCACAGATAGCCTGCTTTAATAAGGAACTGAACTTGACTGAAATTGACACTTGTCTATGTTCTCGTTAAAGAAGAAAACATGCTCACCAAAGTTAAATGAACAAACTAACTTATTGAGGCAGTGGTAGACCAGCAGCTCCAGTGTTCAGCGAGGTAAAATTACTGTTTTTGTCAGCAGAGTCTGACTTTGAGGAGAGCACAAGTTTCACTTTTAGTTCGGTTCCCCGTGGGAAAGCACTGTCTGTTTGGGAAGTACGGAGCATATTACTGGATAAATGAGACTTAGGTGATAGTTTGTCAACAAATGTTTTGATATAGTTTTGCTGTTGTTACTTGTGAAGTCCTGTGACTTCAATTTACCAAGAATTTACAATATTTTTGGATTCTTCGTTCACTGGAGGTATGCAAGAAAAGTAGTTTCCTTCCACGACCCAACAGTGGGTGAGAACTTGATATACACATCTGGAGGGTGAAATATTCCTTTAATGATGTATCTGTCACAGTATGTATCTATTTCCTGATGCCCTCAGACTTTTGGTGAAGACTGGACTGAATTTTATCTTTAAAAGACCATTTGGCGTGATAATCATTTAAGTTGTCCATATTCGTTAGTCTGTCTTTGTTTTCACTCTGGTCTGAACTCACACAGCTTTTACTCCATCTCAGTGATTAAGAGGATTTTGTTTTCTGGGATTTTGTTTTCTGTGTTTTTCCTCCTGTGTTCCTGTGCTGCCTTTCTTTCTTTGCCCATCTTACACACCTGCTCTAAATCAGCCGTGTTAGTCTTTCGCTGCTCCCATAGTTTTCCCCCTGCCAATCAGCTTCCTGCCTGTTCTCCTGACTAATCACCTCATTCCTCTCACCTGACCTTCCTCCGCCCATCTCTCCACCTGCACTTCATTCCCTTGTCAGATTAGTTTGCATTGAAGTCCTGGTTTTCAGTTTAGTCTTTGTTGGATCCTTGGTTTTGTTCTGTTCTGATCAGTTTTGCACTGCCTGCACGAGCCTTTAAAGGAAAGTTGTTTCTCCAAGTTCCTATTTCCTGCAGTCTCGTGCGTTGGGGTCTGCCTGCTCCGCTCCTCATGACAGTATCAATCGATAAAGAAAGAATCATCACATTCAAGGATGATGGAAATAGCTGTAACCCAAACAACCTATAACCCTTGACTGCAAAAATTTGAAAATTTGAAATTAATTTTATTTTAAATCCTTTTTTACTCAAGTATTATGGTAGATGTCGGAATTTTATAACTGGTATCAATAGTTGAAGACCACTAAACACAACAAATGATTCAGACAAAAAAAAAAAATCATCAGGAAATAACATTTATGCAATGCATGACACAGTACACTTTTTGGATTTATATTATGAACAGTGTGTTCCTTTCATAAATGCGGTTGGTGCCAACACCACACCGTGTCAAAGATTTATCCATTTTTCTGAACATATTAGCTACAGAAAATTTACATCACACACACACGCACGCAATCTTAACCACTGCTGCCCTCACATGCAGTTTGCAGTGTCTTCCACAGCACACTTCCTGTGCTACGTTGTAATGGAATGTCTTTTTGCAGATTTTGGTAGTACAGATGTACAGATGTGTAACAGCTTCTCTCACCAGCTCACTTTACACAAACAAACACACACTCAGATCACCTGTCCCTCCCCACCCTCTCAGAGCAGGATGCGGTATTTGAGGGCACGGGGAACCCTGTTGATGACGAGGCGTCCATCGTAGCTGAGTGAGGCGAAGAGCCAGGGGTCGGCCGATGACCACTCTGCTGCATACACGCTGTCTTCATGTTCTTCATAGGTAGACACCACGCTGTCCTTTAGGGGCTCCTTACCTCTGAATCACACACACACACAGACACATAAAGAGATAAGCTACATAAGTGAAAGTGAAAGAGGAATGCATCACATCTTGCAGACTTCAAGCAGGTCTTCTTATGTCTTGACCACCAATGTACAGAGGCTAATGTTAGCTAATGTTAAATACAGATGCAATGATTTCTTACTTATTTACTATACCGTCAGTGTAAAATGTAAAAACACTGCATGACACAACCTTCAGAATATGTAGCTTAAATGTTTGTCTAAGAGACACTGTTGAAATGCAGAAACAGAGATAAGCATCATCAGGTCACTGGCCAACATCAGTATCAGAAGCAGGAAAAAGAGCCAGTCTGTACAGAGTGCAGAATACAGTGTCTGAAGGCTGTTCTCAACGCCAACACCTGAAGACGAAACAACAATCTTGCTGTTGTAGAGAGGAGCAAGAAAAAATAATCATTCAAATGAGAAGGAGGGGCTTCCAGATGCTGTTCATCCATCTCACAAGCACTTTGACTGAGCATACTGACACCTTCACCTTCACCAGTTCATTGTATGACAGTAATTTAAAAAGGTGCGTACAGTGCAGTTAAAATATGGTTGTAAAAAGGGAAAACTTGGTGAAAGGCCCAGACACACCAAACTGACATCACACAACTAGCTGTGACCAAACCTGACTGCTGCGTTGCCTCATATCACCTGTGCCTCGGCCAAAAGTTGCACTTGAACACACCTCAAAGACGACAACCAGTGCATAAGTAGCATGTATGTTCTGCACCTGTGTGAGAGGAAGTAACTCACCACACAAGCAGGCAGGTGGTAGTCTGTATTCGCCATTCAACGGAAGCCCGAGAGGACGGATTCAAGATGCTGGTCAGCCAGTTAACACATTAACAATACAACTCCATGTTGAAACAAGATTTTAATGGCAAAAAATAATCTTACCTAACATAACAGGTTTGTTTCGATCTCACGCCCTCACCCAGTGATGGGCTCCACCATCTATGACACTGATTCAACATGATGAATTGGCAGAAACAGCTAGCAAGGGCAAGGTGCCAATGGTGTGGGACACACTGCAAAAGCTAGGGCAGCAGATGCTCTCTGACGGCCAGAAAAGGACCAATAGCTGACTGTTGGCTTGGTGTGTCAGGGCCCTAATGTGAGTGAGATAATTCCACCTTCCACCTAATTCCACTTTTTACAATGAACAACGGTTGATATTTTGCATTTTTTGCAAGAAAAATCTACATAACATTCAACAAAACTCAGTGAGTGTATCCTTGAAGTCGAAACAAATGGGCTGAATGTGTTTCATTCTTTGTAACATACATGCAGAGCCCATTTTTAAAAATTATTTGAAGCCATTATTGTTTACATTCATGTTTACGAGCTTGCAGTCTTCTTTTTCACTGCCTTTGAAGGTGCACTGCTGCATTCCTTGGTGCATTACCACTAACAACTGTCAATCAGCACAATAGCTTAAACAAGCGTGGGGAATGTGTATTTCATCACCAGCGTGTTTCCATGTGTGTGTGTGTGTGTGCTCGTGCGCTCATGCACATGAATGATTAAAAAAAAATATACAGGGACCCTCCCGTATAAAACACTATCAGCACTACTAGCGGTCATATATAGTCTTTCACACAAACACACAAGCACACACAACCTCAGTTTGTATCGGTTTATCTCCTTGGTGTTATGGATGGCCCACACACACCAATACCTGCTGAGGACTGGAGAATATTTACTTTATTTATTCACCATTTCTCCCTGTCTTCAGTACACAAAGAGCAACTGCCTCGGTGCTTGGAGACAGTTCTCCCACTGCTACAACAATGTGACAATAAATAAAATTTTGAAATTATGATCTAGCATTATTGCCATCCCAAATTTCTCCCAAACCCACTGCTGTAAGTAGTCCTGAGGGAAAACAGTGACATACATATTTGGATTTATTTTACACATTAACTGTTTCACACAGACAGTAGCTGCTCCCCCCGGGCTGCAGCCTAAAATAAAAACACTCTAAGTGCTCTGCTCGTATAGATTCATTGGGGAAGAAAAGAACAAGAGCGTATATGTGAGAGCACTTGACTGATGCTACAGGATGCTGGACTTTGCCTCAGTTTGTCTAAAGGATTGTAAGGTTTTAGGGATAATGTCACTGGACAGTTTACCTGCTAAGAGAAAGTATTATGTGCTACAATTAGAGGTAACGTTTTGTAGCAACCTTACAGTGAAAATAGTGACTTAGTTGTTTATTAGGTTCATTAGGTACAGCTTAAACTAATTCAGTTTAATTCAACAGTCCTGCAACAAATCGTACCTTCATGAAGGTTTTAATGCTCAGTTTTCGTTTAAACTGTTTTAGAGAGGTGTTGTATTGCATTATACTGAGACCTGTTATTCATATTTTGGCCAGCCCATTAACGATGAGTCTATGAACAAATCAGGCACAACACAATATCAATCAACAGCACCACAAACTAAAACTATTAAAAAAAGACCATAAAGTAGAATTAACACCTTTCTTTCATGTGAAAAAAATATGCTTTAAAAAATATGACTGAAGATATGGCAAAGCAATTTTGCAGTGTAATCTGACACAGTAAATTCAGACAGGACTTCAGATATCATTAATGAAATACTTCACCCCCCAGATGACCATTTGTTTATTAGTTACTTACCATGTCATGTTGAATGCATGAAGAAAACTTTGTTTTCCTTGCATCTCTCCACGGTGAACAAAGAATTCAAAAACAGAGAGAATTCCTGATGAATTGAAGTCATAGGGGGCCACGTTTAACAATGCTACGACTATATCAAAACATCTGTTCACAAACTTTCACACAACTCGTGCAGCATAATACAAGTCTCATTTATCCAATCAGATGCTCGGTATTTCCAAAACACATGCATTTTTGCCAAAATCCTGCAATTGAAAACATGCATACTACTACTCGTCCGTGCCCGAGACGAGTGTTTTGAATAGTAATGAGTTGCATGAGAGTTTGTAAAGGGAATGTTTTGATATAGTTTTGGTGTTGTTAAATGCAGGCCCCCAGTGGCTTTAATTTATGAAGAATTTTCTCTGCATTTGAATTCTTTGTTCGCTGTGGAGCAGGCTTGGGTGGTATCACAGTATTACGGTGTACCAGGGTGTTTACAAATCCAGACGGTTTGATTTTCAATACCGTCGAGGCTGTGCTGTAGTTTGTATGTAGTGCACATCACATGCTACCAGACATTAGTCTGCTGAAACAGGCAGCTGAGACTGAGCTGGTAAACATGGCTACTTGCTGTGAGTGGTGGGGATAATGTTAAAGGCCTCTAAAAAAACCCTGCCTGCTGAGTTCGCAGAGAAATACTGTCACACATTATCATCATTACCGGATACTCAGGTTGAATTTCAGGAAGGTATGGTGATTTGAAAAAATAAATACCGCCTAAAGCTACCATGGAGGCATGGAGAAAAACTAAATTTCCTTCCTCATTCACACGGGCTGAGTGACTTTGGGGGTGAAGTTTTCTTTTAAACCACTTTCTTAGAAGCTGTTTTAATAAATAAGTCTGAAACACGTATTATCATGTGGCCTCCTATGACAGATTTTTAAGCAAGCTTGCTGCAACCATCATCAGAGCACCAAATGAGGGAATATGCTTTGGAAGAATACTAACTAAGACATCCTATGCTGTTTTGTCTTTCCATTTTTCACCCATCTGTATGTTTTCGTCACCTTGGCGATGATGGTAAGTTTGTTATATTGACAAATAGACCGAACTGAGGAAAACACGGACCTTTTCAAAAACAAAAATCTAGCCTCCACTGCTTGGTAATCTCGAAAATAATCATCATCTCCAAATTTCATTATCTGTTGAATTTTAAAAGCATCCACATAAAGTCAGAAAATAGCCTAACCACCGGAGGAGTTCTGTATGTAGTGTCCAGGTACTGTGGAGTGGACACGTACAGTACATACAAGAGGGGTCAATAAGTATAGTGGAAGGGTTAAAACCAAAGCTGAGTGCTGGTGATTAGGAAGAAGAGTTGATAATTGTGGATGAGAGTCAGTCATTGAGTGTAAGAGCTGGTAGTCATGGATAAGAGGGGGAATTGGACCATAATGGATGGAGGACAGTGGCAGATTTGAAAAGCACTGAATGGTAACCATTACAGATGATATCCCTGCAATTTTTAAATCAAGCCTAAATGCTATAGAGGAAAACACCAGAAGTGTTTTGACAGTAACATATTTTTAATGTTTTACCTCTCCACTTTTATCATTCTGAGTGTCACAGTATGTGAAAGTGAAGGCTCAGGCAGTCAGCTTTAATCTTCGGAGGACTAATATCAGATGAGCAGTTCAAAATACACGGCATGTTTTTGTGTATGCTTTAGTATCTCACTGTGTGTCTCATTAGACTCCTTGTGGCAGTGCGGAAACGTGCAAGAGAGCTATAATTAAAAAAAAACAAAACAAATGTGTTGATTTCACATCTGAATTATAATACAGAATGAAAACTGAAGAAGGGGGGACACTGGTCAGATACTTTTAAGATGATTAAGGTCATTCATAGATCACACGGTAAAAGGAGATGTTCAGAGCAAGAAAAAGTATCATCTTGAAATGAATGGGTGTTGTGCAGTCAGAAGGATAAAATCACAGCCCTGTCGATGTTTAATAATAGGTGGTTTCTAAATGGTCATAAACATCAATAATCGGCACTGTAGCTGATAATGTACGGCTCAATTTCAATTTATTTTCCTTTTGTGTATTCAGTATTGGTGAATACGAAAAAACTCTTCAGAAGCAAAGCACCAAAAACCAAGACACTTACCTGTGACCTCCTCAAGGTTCATTCTGATAACAGTCAAGTGAGACACTGTGGACAGGTAAAACCTTAAAATACAATTTATCTGTGTTTGCTGTCTTCCAGCCTGGAAAAGTATAACTGGTACAAAATGAAAATAAAATCTGAGCTGTGATAAACTGCTGTTTTTTTTTAAGCTACTGTTTTACCATCTTAAAGGGACAGTTCACACCCACATCAAAAAGACATATTTTTCTTTTTACCTGTAGCGCTGTTTATCAGTCTAGATTGTTTTGGTGTGTGTTGCTGAGTGCTGGAGATATTGTCTGTAGAGATGTCTGCCTTCTGTCGAATATAATGGAACTATACCTTGATGTGAGCAGTTTCACATAGGACCTATTTTCTCTCTACCAAACTTAACCCACCAACTGTATCACTGCACAGAAGGAAGCGTTTTAGTTTGATACTGCTAGCACCACTCAGCTAGCTAATGTGACAGCTCAGCTGAGGAGGACATCGTTAATGTTTACATCTCACGCTGTCAATTGCAGGAGCCTCTCATCTATGAGTAGATACACACTTCCTTCTGTGTGGTGATACGGTTGGCAGGTATAGTTCAGTAGAAAGGAAATAGTTCCTACATGAAACTGCTCACAACAAGGTCTGTGGATTATCTTTGGTAACCTGGTCACGATTTCTGGAAAGAGACGTTGAGTTAAGTATATATTTTTTGGCACTTTGACCACCACAAGTCGAGTGCCATCTTGTTCCATTACATTCAAGAGAAGGCAGACATCTCTACAGTCGATATCTCCAGCACTCGGCAACTCACACCAAAACAATCTAGACTGATAAAAAATACCACAGGTAAGAGGGAAAATTTGTATTTTTGAGCTAGGGGTGAACTGTCCCTTTAAATCGGACTATCCTCAAAAAAAGCAGTTAGTTTCTGGAAGCATTCCCATTTCTAACTAGCTGGAGTTGCTCTTACTTGTCCTCCTGGTGGTTGTCCTCCCCCTCGCTGAGCTCCTCATCGTCCACCAAGTGTCCGAATGGCTCTGAGGAGATGGACACCATATTGGAGAGGATGAGGCGGCTGTCACTGCTGCCTGTCAATACCAGCTGGTCATGGCTGTGGTTGTAGCGGACGCTCCACACCCTGGGAAAATGACGACATGTTACCAGACATGCATTCAACATTTATAACAAAGCATTTCATGCATGGATGCGTTACAGAGTCTGCAGCCATGTATGCATCTTCCATTGTTCCAAACAAAGCTCCATGTGGAAACCACTGTTTAAAAGCACTCGTACATATATGTTGACTCTGTTAGCACGGAAAGACCACACATGCTGAAAACACACAAACACAGTCGTGCAGAGAAACTGTCTGTCTCTATCTCTCTTTCACACACTTGTGCCCACACAAATCATGCAGAAAATGCAGCGTTCTCACAGTGGGATTCACAGCAAATTATGCCTTTCTGGGTGTATACTCGCATGCCAATAATGAGGATTTGGTACCTTTCAGTCTATATTTGGGCTTAGTTCATGAGTTGATGATCATTATCATAAACTCCCTGATCCTGGTTTTATTTGTTGCTCACATCCACTTTTTCAATTCAATTTTTCCTCACCTTCCCTCCCTTTCTCTCTTCATTTTTGTCCCTCTCTTTCTGTTTCTCTGATTGTCAACACTGTCTCCCTCTCTTGCTCCTTTTCATCCTCATCCTCTCTCTCCCTCTTTCTCTTTGTGTTTTTTCTATGTCTCTTTCTCGCTGCGAGCCCGGGGCACAGCTCAGAGTGCGGTCCCAGTTCCCTCACAGGGAGGGATTCAGGGATAACGGAGGCTGTTGACAGGAAATCAGCCTCGGCCACGCCGTTCCCTGCGCTCCCCTAATCCGCTTCCCTGCTAAAAAATAGTCCCTAATACCCCCAGCAGCCCTGAGGCCATATCCTGGCTGCGCTCCGAAAAAATGAGTACGCACAACGAACACACACAAACACACACACACAAACACACACACACACACACAGGAAAACATACGTCAGCACACCCACACATATATGCGTCACACTAAAGATAAGTGTACACACAGGACAAATACACACAGACATATGCATATGCATTATAGAAATGCTTGAACACACACAAATGCATGTAGCCACACATGGAGATAAAAAGAGAGCCCTTGCAAAAACACTGATTAGATGGTGGCGCGTGCGCACACACACCACACACACACACACACACACACACACACACACACACACACACACTCACACACACACACTTATCTGCTATCTGAAGAGATCCCATCTGCAGCTATCTACAGTTATGGATATGTTTGCCAAGTCTATCTTTCTCTTGGAGATAACGCCCGCTCCTGTGTGTGTGTGCACGTACGTACACAAAGGCATTCATGTGTGCATATGCTTGTGTGTGTGTGTGTGTGTGTGTGTCCGCCTTTATCAGGTAAGGATTGGTGTGCTGCAGCAGTAGCCCAGTTTGGCTCGCAGACACACTGATCATCTATTCAGCTCACACAGGAGGGAGAAAGTGTCTCCCATGCACACAGACACACAGACACACAGACACACACACACACACACACACACACACACACACTTCTGCAGTACACTATGTTCAGCTCTTAGCACTGCCTGAAGCCTCACAGAAGACAAGCTAGAGCAGGACTGGGCTGCGTTCGACCCACAGCGATTCAATCCTTACTGACAAAACGAGTAGCTGCCTATTTAATTAGTAATTAGTGTGTTACTACCTTTTATTGCACCAGCAGTGGTTAGGGCATTTCATTAGTTAGGAGATAAAGCCATTAATAAAACCAGAAACCAATCAACAGTGGAGCGACGGAGTTATCATCATGTTTATCATTATTGTTAGTGAGTTTTACTGAATGTGCCTGAATTACACTATAATGCTGTGAGAAAGGCTTTTCCCCATTACACAAATACAGTATAATTATATTAGACACTTGAAATAAAAATTCAAGTTGTAAAATTTAATGAAATGATAAATCACTTTTTCCACCTATTTTGGTCACATTTTTAAATGTTACGTCCCCGACTCAAGTTCAGTTAGCTGTGGGGTAACAGTGGACCACTATCGGGCACTGTAAAAAATGGGAGTGTCTCTTTAAAGAAACAACTTTCAGAAAAAGTTCCTCGTATATTTACATGAAAATCCCTAAAATTTAACACCTCAACTTCTATCATCAAATGAGACTTTTACTAACACAATTCCCACTTGGTACATTCAATTTGCAATTTCATCTCTTGTCCCCCTGACATAAAGCCATGCCCATAGTTCAAATTTTATCTGCCCAGATTCTGTCTCCAGTGCAACATAATGAAGCTGAATGGAATTTTGTCTCAACTGGCAGTCACCTTGGACTATGAATATATCAGGAGGCAGCTATGGCTCAGGAGGGAGAGTGGTCTTCCACTAATCAAAAGGTCAGAGGTTTGATCCCTGACCTTTGCAGCGTGATCAATTGTGCGTGTGAATGTTCATCAGATATGTTTATCAAATAAGCATTCACAAGCGTGTGGATGTTTATCTGATGAGCGCACCTTGTATGGTAGCCTCAGTGTATGCATGTGTGTGAATGGATGAATAGTGTCTCTATTGTAAAGTACTCTGAGTGGCTGTTATGACTATAAAAGAGATCTATAAATACAGTCCATTTACCATCAGCAAAACATGTCATTATAATTGACCAGCTTGTAGTTCCAGTTTTCCTGTATGGTAAAGAGGCATGGGGTTCCCATAATCTTGACCAAGCTGAAAGTTGTTGAAAGGTTTGTTGCCCAGCAAATACAGCAAACTGCACTGTATATGGGGGGGCTGAATAGCTGTAAGTTAAATAGAGCAGTAAGGCAGTAAAAATCATCAATTTTTGAGTGCATTTAAAGAGCAGTGCTCAAAAAGTTATCATGCACTATGTTTAATTTGCTACAAAAACTTTATGGCAATAGTAAATATTATATTTCTAAGGTTTCCTAAGGCATTAAATTTATATTTAACGTAAGACCCAAGTACATGGACCTTCAAGAGTGGCATGATGAGGGCTATAATAACCCTCAGTGCAGTTTCTACTGCGTGTTTATGGCAGATTTTGTATTTGAAAACAAAATCTGTTTTTGGCTTAAAGGTGTACTATACAGATTTTTCTAAAAGAACAACAACAACAACAACAATGTATAGACTCATATAGAAGTAATCCTCTAAATCATCAGTTATGACCCACTCTCAGTGTGTGATAATTATGAAAGCAAGTTTCAAGACTCAGTACTCAAGTAAATAAGTATCAAGAGATTACTTGATTTGAACCACCAGGTGACAAGTGTCGCTGTCCACTTACTTTATTCTCTTTACATATCCTTTAGTGGGTGTAACTGAAAAGTCCAAGCCACAAAGTCATTAATCCTGCCCTTTCTGGTCATCCTATTAAATCAAGCAGCCACTCAGTCCATATTGTAGCTTACTGTGTGTCACTGTGTCATGTCCGACATTAACATTGTATTTAAGCAGCAAATACATCACATTAATAAAGACACCATTTAATAGGACCTTTAAAATCAATTTCAATGATCCTTTCTTGAATTATATCCCAAAGACGACTGCCTTAAATTAAGGAAGCTAATATTAAAATGATGATAAATATTGGCACTGATATCTGATACTACATCAGCTATCAGAAGGCCCACTGACATTGTCCTTTAAAAACTTGTATTACACCCCTAGTTCAACAATGTCATACTTTGTTAATCCACTTACAAAAAATGTCTGTTTGCCACCCAAACATGGAAAGAGAAGAGTAGGTTTTGATTTAGTATAACACTCAGGGACACTTGAGCAAGATGGATGCTTGCTAACACAGGAAATTGAACTCGGATCCTCTGGTTCAAGGACAGTACCCACTCCACTGCCCGCCACTGCCTGAACCTCCCTGTGCAACCCCCCGCCAATCCACCCACCAGTGTGAGTGCTCCTCCAGGGTCTTGACGGGCTCCTGGACGTTGCGGACGTCCCAGAACTTGACCTTGCAGTCGTCTCCACAGCTGGCCAGGTAGTACTGGCGGTTGGGGTTGAAGTCCAGGTCACGCACCAGCTGGCCATGGGCGTTCTCTATACAGTAGATCTGACTGGAGAGGGAGAGAGGAGACGAGAGAGGTGATTAGAAAGAAGAGAGAGGACAGGAGGCATGGAGGGGAAGACAGATGAGAGGAGAGGTAGATAGAAAAGAATTAGTATGAAGGGATAAGAACGAGAAGAAGCAGCCTGGGAGAGAAATAATGGAGAGCTATGGAAAAAAGGAAAAGAAAGAAAGGGAGTGAGAGAGAAAGAGAGAGAGAGAAGAGGATATGACAGAACAACAAAAGGAGATATGGGAGAGAGAGAATGATTCACAGGGTCCACACACGCGAGAACGTTCCCAGGCTAAATCAAAGCCTCCTCTGTGTCTGTGTCTGTCAGTGAAGGCCAGGCTCAATAAAGAAGCCGACACCGGCGGTGGTAAATTATAAAGGCAAGCCTCATAACCGCACAGCCTTGAGTTCCTGCTAGAGTGAAGTTAACAGAATGACATGACAGAGAAAGAGAGACGCTCTGTGCATTGTGTCACTTTCCATCTTTCCAGCCACCTCCACCTCCTTTCATCTCCTATACATTTTCCCCGGCTCACCTTATCTTCTCTCCTTAAATATATACTTTAAAAAATACTATTGCTTCCTTTTTTATTTGCTTCCTTCTCTGACCTTCCAACCATGACTTTTCTGTATGTATTGTCAGAGTTTCGAGAGCCAAACTCAGCTGTGGCAATCATCATTTTCAACTAACGCTTACTTAGAAAATTAAAGTAGAGATTTCAGACGGTGAACCTAAATTGGATGGGTAAATCAGCCACTGTTTTCTACTGTTTGCATAGACAAATACGCCAGCTGATTTGTGCTCTAGCGCCACTGCCATTATTGTGGTGACAGACTTGAACTGCGCTTTCATAGACAGTAAAAGTACGGATAGTTGTTTGCCAATGACTCCCAAAAGGACACATCTGTTGAAGAATACCAGTGATGGGTGCATGTACTAATGGTCGCAGTTTTAATCATGTGGTTAATGTTGGGAAATGAAAGCAGTTAGGCACCAAAAGTATTAGTTAGGTTCAGAGAAAAAAATTGTGGTTTGGGTTAAAGGAGCCTTATACCATATTCAGAGAGAATCTATGGTTTAGAGGTTGTTGGCACATGGCTCTGAACATGGTGGTGGTTGAGCTGGTGACTAATAGCTAAGGGTACTAACAGTGTGAACAGTGCTTACAACAGAAACAGTGATGACAGAGTGAACAGTGTTATCTGGGGGGGGGACGACTAGAAGTTGGGCGCTATGCTTTTGTCATTTTGCCATATGAGCGCAGTGCAGAGTGGTGGTGATTAGCTAGCCAGTGCGATACACACACAGAGGGACTCACATGCACTGACATTTTATCTCAGCCAGACTGGCTACCACGACAATGAACAGAGAAGCTCGGATTACAACACACACAGAGGTAACATGACTTCATTCCCCGCTCAAGACTCCATTACGCCACAATGTCTTTATATGGCAAATAGCTGTTTGCTGCTATATTAATGCTCTAGATATCATGTAGAGCTTCTTAAAAGAAGCATGTTTGTTACATATCTTTTTTTCCATATGTGATGTAAATGAAGTATGTGACATAAGTCAACCTTGATTTTTGGTTCACACGGGACCTGAACAGTGATCTCTTGGGTGAAAGTCCTGTTTTTGTTTGGCCCATCCATCCACCCTGGAGTCCTCCATATGCAAACTCTGTCACTCTTCATATTAAGTCACCTGCCTTTCTCCTTTGCTCCTGTCATAATTACAATGGCCACTAGAGGTTGCCGCCTATATACGTGTAAATATGAGTCATAATAAGATGCTCGCACAGATGACCCATAAGCCCTTTTTTTGGAGAGAATGGTCTGGATATTTAAGTTGAATCATGTTCAGCAATCGTCTCCTATGACAGGTAGGTGATTTGTGTGAATGTAGAACTTATTCATTCTTGAAACAATAAAAACATGGTTATGACAACCTAGCAATACATAGAAATACATATTTCTCCAACCTGCACAGTGAATGTAAACTAACTCACTAACATTACTTGCTATCTCATGGTTATAAATCAACAAACTTTCAACCCACCATGATTTCTAGCACTGATTAGATGTAATTTAATAAAAACATGAGACATTTGACATTGTTAATGTGACATTTTGGCCATGAAACGTACGCAGAGAGTGCCCAGCCCAGATAGCAAGAGATCAGCAGCACAATGCAGGCAGACTCCAGTCTTAAGTCCCTGCATGATCAGTCCATCGTCAACATGTGACATTCTTTTCAGAATGCAAACACAAGGACGTAATGGAGATGAATGAAAATGAAATTTATTTCATGTAGTAGGACCTTTTGAATTTTACCAACGCTGAAGTCCATTGTTAGTGATTTCCAGGATATTTAAAATGAACCTAATGTTGAAAGTTTTTAGTGTTTTAAATTATAATCTTTGCTTTCATTAACATTTGATTAAAATATTTTCAAAATTAAGAATGTTATACAGGAGGTCCTGGACACAGTTCTGAGCAAAAGCTGTTTAGAAGTGCGTACATTACAAGTGTTATTCCATAGTTTTTCCAGTGAGATGCAACCACAGTGATGGCAGCTTGTTTACCTCTGCCTTCAACCTGGATTTGTCTAAACAATATGACAAAATATCTTTATAACAGCATAATATGTCATATGAAAAAATATTTCTGCATAAGCAGCACAACACAATAATGATAGGTAATGTATTAATGGTCCTGTTGCTAATATTAGTAAGCTGTCTTTGAAGCCTCCTGATAGTGTTTTCTAAATAAAAGAAGAAAGCAGCAAATCAACTCTGTGTCAGAGAATAGAAACCCATTTGAATAAACTAGTAATTAATTAGATCTAGAGCTCTGCTTCCACCATAAATGTAACATAAGACTGTAGAAAAGCAGTACTTGTTTTCTTCAACACCATTTCCTCTCCAGGCCAGCCTAGCAAAGCTCAGCTTCGTACGGTTTTTGTTCAGCAGAGTGGAAAGCCTCAGTGTTATGGCCCAGCTGGATGCCAACAGCAGCTAGCCAGCTAGCTAGTCACCCCGCTGATCACGTTAGGCAATTAACATGCTAATTAAAAATCTCATTAAAATAAAGGAGGTATAAGAGAATGACCTCAGGCAGACCGCTGGGCTTCAATTAGGTCAAGACAACTCAGGGACTGTGTGTGACTCTGTGTGTGTGTGTGCTTGTACGTGCTGTCACTGCCACTGGACCGTGCCGTTGGTGTTGGCATATGGAGCTTGACAGAGAATGTCAAAAGACAAGTAAGAGCTTCCACTGAAAACTCACATTTTTTCATGAAGACTGAGCACATGCATGTTCCTCATGACTTATTCTGCACAAATGAATGTACATTTATTGATATCTGGTTTTCACACTGTACATGGTTTAATCTCAGTGTACATGTACTTACCCATCCCGTGTCTTTACATTATGTGTTATGTATGCACTGTTTTAGTTTTTAACACACCTGAGCTATTTGCATTGTTTTAATATTGCCTTATGCTGTCAATAATGTATTTTCTATTTCAACTTTTTTTTTTCATTATTCCATATAGCATTTATATGGAAGTTGTAAACTGAATCTTGTTGTACTTGTACAATGACAGTAAAGACATTCTTCTTCTTCTTCTTCTTCTTCTTCTTCTTCTTCACTTACTAGCATGTAATGTATATGCACTTCGATCATGACTTTTGTTCAAAGCTGGAAAAAAACCCAGCACTGTAGTGGTATATTATCCCACCAGAACACTGCGCTCTGAGAATGCAGGATTATTCTTGGTCCCTAAAGTCTCCAAAAGTAGAACAGGAGCCAGAGCGTTCAGCTATCAGGCTCCTCTTCTGTGGAATCATCTTCCTGTTTCGGTCCGGGAGGCAGACACCGTCTCCACTTTTAAGACTAGACTTAAGACTTTCCTCTTTGATAAAGCTTATAGTTAGGGCTGGCTCAGGCTTGTCTTGGACCAGCCCCTAGTTACACCAGCCCCGACAAGCCCTGACACCTATTGCACTTCTGTCTGTCCTGAAAGAAGGATCCCTCCTCAGTTGCTCCTCCTGAGGTTTCTACCATTTTTTTCCCCAAGAGTTTTTCCTTATCCGCTGTGAGGGTCCAAAGGACAGAGGGATGTTGTATGCTGTAAAGCCCTCTGAGGCAAATTGTGATTTGTGAAATTGGGCTTTACAAATAAAATTGATTGATTGATTGATAGCTCTGAGAGCTCAGGAATATTGTCATTTGATACATTCAGTGATTTTCTGGCATTAGTGTTTCAGAGTCACTTTGTTTTGTTGATTGATGTATGACCATTTACATCAAGGTATAGTTTTCAAAGAGTTGAAGTGTGTGTATGAATTTTTTGCTGAGTGGTTGAAGGACTACATCAGACAGGGTTTCAAAATGCAAGTTCATGTTAGCTATACTGCGGTTCGGGCGATATGACAATATACTTTTTGAGATGATATAAATGCATCTACTGCCAGAGATTTAGTGTTTCTGCTATAGTACCATTTAATGGACGGGTTCACTAAAACACAAATAAAAATGTTGGCTTTTGAAAGCTGGTTCTGTTTCTACATCAACAAACCACTAGCTAACAAAGCTTTTCTCAAAGCTTTTAGTTCTACTTACTATTCAAAACATTCAGGTAATGCTAGCAAGCTCATTTTCAGATGCCACTGATAGTCATTTCTGCCAGTTAAAATGACAAACTTCGCTAGGGCGTATATATCAGCTGTAGATAATCAATTTTAACAATGTAATTATTTCAAGCCGGTGTCTGTGTTCAGCAAAAGATGATTTATGGGTTGTGTCATTTATGAGAACCACTCTTAAACATCCCTCTACAGTTGTGAGTTACCAGCGTGCTTCTGTTAGTTTAACAACACAAACATAGTGATGACTCATCTCAGCTGAAACTGTTTCTCATTTGACATTCCAAAAGTGTTAAAATATCACAATATGTATCATTATTGCAACACAAAACTATACAAACTGACAAAGGATTTTATCCATGTTTCCCAACTTAAATTCAGCTTTACAGTTTACATTCAGTTGCCTTCTAAGTATTAGAAGAGCTGTATGCAACATTAAGAGCTTATCTGTAATTCAGAGTCTGGGATTGCCTGCACACAGCAGTCAGCCACAGTCAGCAGCTAACAAGGTAACCAGTTTTAAAACTTTTTAAGACTTTAATGCCACTTGGAATTAAATTTAAGACCAATTTTATAAAAAACAAAACTGAAGAGGAAAATGAACCAACACCAATTATTTTAGGTTTGGCATAATTTTGCTGAAATGTTTATTGTAACAAAATATGACTTGGTAATTTTGTTACATGTTGGATTCCTCCGTCTTGATCCCATCATGCCAAGTTTGAAAAATTTTTGTATAAAATACACCAAGGCCTGTATGTGTCATGGTAAAATCTTGGTTAAATAGCCATTTTTTTTTTTTAAATTAAACTTCCCCATGTCGTTCAGGCTACAGTTATAGCTAGGTAGCAGACAGCAGACCCTCTGCTCTGAGCATCCTAGCTGTAAACAACACATTGTTGTTTGTTCCACTATCCTGATCTGCGTGACGTTACTTCGAGAGGCATTTAGTAAATTATTTAAATGTTACCAATAATTCTGAGATTTTACAATGCAATATCAGAGAAAAAGATTAATAAATTCCCATCTCTTGGCATTTTTAAGACTTTTGAAAATTTGATTTAAGAAATTTTAATGCCATTTATAGCTTTCATTTTAGATTAATGAAGGATCTGCAGGAATTCTGACTAACATTGATATAGATGAAGGGCCACAACAACAAACAGAAAAGCCCAGATTACAATACACACACAGGTAGTGTGACTTCATTATCTGCTTAGGATGCCATTACTTCACTTTATCTTTACATAGCAAACAGTGTTTGCTGCTTTATTTATGGTCTTAATGTCGTATTCAGCTCCTTTAACAGATGCTTTATGGAATACTTATTTATTCTTTGCATTTATGGAACATGGTTTGAAGGAACGAAGGTCGCCTGTATGAATGAATCGGAGTCAAATTGTGACTTTTGGTGAACTTCAGTTTCACTCAAAATAGCAATTTTATGTGTAATCTTGAGCTGAAGCACATGATTTATTTACAGTGCTCCCTCCCTCTCCTGTGTGTGACTCTGAGGTAAAAGGCGTGACCCCGGGCTGTAGGGTGGCTGGTGTTCAACCCGGCCCGCCGTGGAATGGGACGCGCCCGCCGCGTGAAAAGGAAATGGAGCAGGAAATTGGGTTAGTTTCGCTCTCTCCCTCTCTGGTGTCTCTGAGCAATCCCCTCCACGCACGCACACACACGGACACACATACTCACGCATACACTCCCTCGGCCCAGGCTAATAGTGGAGAGACCTGGGACTTTTTGTATGTGCGTGAGTGTGTGTTTGTGTTTGTAAGAGTGCGGAGGATTAGAGTTGTGGCCGGCCTAAGCCACCAAACACACTCAATCTCAAGTCATCCAGGCAGCTAGGCTGAGAGTGTGTGAGTGTGTGTGATGGGGGGTTGATGAGGGGACAGGGGACCTATTACACACACTGTTAGGCGCACACAGATAAAAACATAAAACTGGGAAAACACACTGCCTAAAATACTGTTATGTGTGTAAATACAGAAGAAGATATAGGTGTGTAAGAGGGAAGCTACAAAGGTAGACAGACAAGCACACATTTGGCCATCACACACTCAAACACACACACACACACGCACACACACACACGCACACACACGCACACACACGCACACACAGAAAATCGTTCACACACACACCCTCCTGGCTTAGTCTGGGTGATAAATCTCTCTGCTGAGGGGATCGACTGGAACACAGACGCTCACAGTCACACACACACACACACACACACACACACACACACACACACACACACACACACACACACACACACACACACACACACACACACACCTCTGTTTCTATGACAACTGCTGTGGGGCGGGAGGGGGAGAAAAGAAAAATCGAAAGAGGAGAGCAATCATTTCATCGCTGATCAAAATTAAAGCCTGGCTTTGAGATGGAGCTGGCAAAGAAAGAAAGATGGGAGAAAGAGAGGCAGGTAGAGGGAGGGAGGGGAGGAGACAGGGAGGAAGAGAGGGGGAGAGTCTGCCCATGCATAAAAGTAAGGGATCATTACATCAAGCAGCCTAAATGATTGGGGGGGATCTTGATGGTTAGCATGAAGTGCATACAAAAGTCGACAAGAGAAAAACTTATTTCTCAAATGACTAAGTGCAAATGTCCAAAAAATAATGTTACATCCCCTACACTTCATTCTACTGTAATTAAAGATATCTAAATTCAGTGCTTGTCAATAATAGTGTAGCAATCATATCATTGCAAGTTATAAAATATCATTATATCTCAATGCCATACATCTTTGTCTAATAATTATCTTGAATAGACCATTGGCTAAACCAAGCAGCTATTGTCCAATCGTAGCTTAACAACTGTAACTATGCATGGCAGGTCTGACAAACTTGAGATTTCTCCACACATTAAAGAGGTGTTTATAGGGCTGTTAAGAGTTTTAAGAATGGTGTCCTTTTTGCCTTTCCAAGATCTAAAAGAGAGAAAAAGTGTGAGTAATGAATTCAACAGTAAGTTTATCTGCTCAAATGTGAGCTGCAAAAACCTTCAGAGGCCAAGAGTTAATTCACTACATTAGTTTATAGGGTTACTGATTAAAAGAAAAAAAAAACATTCATAACTAGCACAGCCACTATATAGGAGTCAGTCCTTAAGCTAACGTTAGTGAGTGTGTGCTACTCTTCATTGGATTTGTCAGATTGTCCTTCTCCAAAATACAATCAGATAGAGCCATAGATGTACACTGTGTGCACAATTATTAGGCAAGTGAGTATTTTGACCATATCATCATTTTTGTGCATATTCTCCAACTCCAAGCTGTATAAACTTGAATGCTTATTGTATTTAAGCATATCAGGTGATGTGTATTTGTCTAACGAGGGAGGGTGTGACCTAAGGAGATCAACACTCTATATCAAGGTGTGCATAATTATTAGGCAGCTTCTCTTCCTCAGGCAAAATGGGCAAAAAAAGAGATTTAACCGACTCTGAAAGGTCAAAAATTGTAAAAAGTCTTTCAGAGGGATGCAGTACTCTTGAAATTGCCAAGATATTGGGGCGTGATCATAGAACCATCAAACGTTTTGTTGCAAATAGTCAACAGTGTCGCAAGAAACGTGTTGAGAAAAAAAGACGCAAATTAACTGCAAAAGATTTGAGAAGAATCAAACGTAAAGCTACCAGGAACCAATTATCCTCCAGCGCTGTGATATTCCAGAACTGCAACCTACCTGGAGTGCCCAGAAGTACAAGGTGTTCAGTGCTCAGAGACATGGCCAAGGTAAGGAAGGCTGAAACCCGACCACCACTGAACAAGACACATAAGTTGAAACGTCAAGACTGGGCCAAGAAATACCTGAAGACAGATTTTTCAAAGGTTTTATGGACTGATGAGATGAGAGTGACTCTTGACGGACCAGATGGATGGGCCCGTGGCTGGATCAGTAATGGGCACAGAGCTCCACTTCGACTCAGACGCCAGCAAGGTGGAGGTGGGGTACTGGTATGGGCTGGTATTATTAAAAATGAGCTAGTTGGACCTTTCCGGGTTCAAGATGGACTCAAAATGAACTCCCAAACCTACTGCCAGTTTTTAGAAGACACTTTCTTCAAGCAGTGGTACAGGAAAAAGTCTGCATCTTTCAAGAGGACTATGATTTTTATGCAGGACAATGCTCCATCGCATGCGTCGAAGTACTCCACTGCGTGGCTCGCCAGTAAAGGCCTTAAAGATGAAAAAATAATGACATGGCCCCCTTCCTCACCTGACCTAAACCCTATTGAGAACTTGTGGGCCCTTCTTAAATGGGAGATTTACAGGGAAGGAAAACAGTACACCTCTCTGAACAGTGTCTGGGAGGCTGTGGTTGCTGCTGCACAAAAAGTTGATCGTCAACAGATCAAGAAACTGACAGACTCCATGAATGGAAGGCTTATGACCATTATTGAAAAGAAGGGTGGCTATATTGGTCACTGATTTTTTTTTTTTTTTTATGTCAGAAATGTTTGTTTGTAGATTTTGAGTTGTTTGTTTATTATTCTCACTTTAATAGATGAAAATAAACAAGTGAGATGTGAAAATTTTCATTTTTCATTTAGTTGCATAATAATTCTGCACACTAATAGTTGTCCAATAATTGTGCACACATAGATTTTCTCCTAAGAAAGCCAAAACCTCACTTTTACTTTCTTAAATATTCAAATTTGAGGTTTATTAACATTTTGGATTGACCAAGAGCACTGTAGTTGTTCAATAATAAAATTAATCCTCATAAATACAACTTGCCTAATAATTGTGCACACAGTGTATAAAGGGACCTGGACTCAGCATTCATGGCAGGGCCCCATATATTCATGAGAGTTGCTCAGTGGCACATGAAGCAAAATAGCTCAACTGCTGCATATAAAATTACCTGTATGATCAGGCACTGTGCGGCCAATAGAGCAGGTGCCCTAAAAACTTACACCGACAGAGCCGGCTCCTTCCGGTGTAGTGCTTCGTTAAATGTTATCGGACCAAATGGATTAAACCCTGAGAATGTATCCACTGATTTACAGACGTGTCTTTTGCTCTGTCAGTCAATGGGAAATGGTCATTTTGGGCTGCAGGGCTACACTTGATGGACCAGGAAGTTGTAATTCCACTGTTTGGCCACTACAAAAATTGGCCTCAAAGCCTGGCACACTCCCTGGGTGCCTGGATAGAGTCTTTTTTACATGCAAAAATTATGACCCGACTTTGATTTTTGTTCGATGGCAACTTCTAGTGGCCATAGTAATTGCTACAGGAGCAAAGGTGGAGGTCAGGCAATGTAGTATATGGCAGTATTAAGTATCAAAGAGGGAGAGTGACGGGATGACATGCAGCAAGGGTCGGCAGGCTGGAGTCGAGCCCACGGCTGCTGTGGCAAGGGCATTGCCTCTGTCCATGGGATGCCTGCTCTACTCTACCCACTGACCTACTGGGCGCCCCAACAAATGTATTCATTTAAAGCTAAACCATGATTCTTTTTCTAAACATAATCAAGGAGTTTTGTTACCTAAACCTAAGTTTTGGTGCAACTATGCTCATTTCATAAGGTTACCCACTTGTTTAAAACTGTGACCATTAACAGTCATACAAGCTAATCTATAGTCCACTGGTAGGTGAGCTAATTTAGGAAACGTCAGAGAATGTTCAGAGCTATAAACATACAACTTACGTGGTCATATGGGTTGGAGGACTTTGTGGAATTGGGGGAAATTTACATTCTAGCAACCCTTGCTAACTTTACATGAGATTACATTTGTCAGACACGTCTATTAGTACTGATCCTAAAAGCCTTTTTTATTGTAAGGTTAAAAGTGAAATATACTCACTGAAAATATGAACTATTGTGCAAGCTAAGCAGCCAAACAGTGTTATACTGTATCAGAGGCAAACAACTGTCTGATCTTACATTTTCCTACAAAAAGAACTGGTGAGTAATTAGTTTTAGCATTAGTGTCTTAGCACAATATTATGTATAGCAGACTGATGAAATGAGAAGCCCGCTTTTGTCTACCACTGTCTGAAATAAACTACCTACTACTTCTAAAATTACTAAGTATTTTGAGTGGTAAATCTGCCACAATTATCGTTGTAAACTGCATGTGAGCTGAACAAGAATGGAAAGCTTGACAGGCGTAGAGGCTGTAACTAGGAGAAGTTGTGGTCTGATAATACAAATCTAAAAGGTATTTTTGTTCATTTTTATTCTTAAATTTCAAGGTTTGCATAAGGTCATGAATACACCATTATGAGAGTTACAGTATGATGTCTGGTTCATGTCTACTGGGGAGGGGAGGACTTGGAGCACATGAAAAGGTTACAGATGATCGATTTGACAGTAGCTGGGTTCAAGAGGTCACCCTCAAATCGACGGCGGCATATGGAATACCACTATTTCAAATACAGCTGACGTCCTTTTGCATAATGGCATGTATTAGAATCCGATATATGATACTCCTAATAGGCAACGCTTTTTGCATAATGGTGCTATATTTGAATATGTGAATAAAATATGATGGAAAAGTCTTTTGAATAATGGTTTACCTTGGGTACCCTATCATTATGGCATGCCGAAGCACTGCCAAATCTGTTGAACAGGTGGAATGAAAAGGCTGATTTTGGACGGGAGGCGTACGATGTGAACCGCACTGTCTGGATGACGAGTTCTGATGCTGTCTAGTACTTGTCTTTGTACCAACAGACAGCTGGCTTTTAACCTGGACTGTGAAGGAGCAAATAGCACCACTATCAATCATTTCACCTTCTTTTATGCTCTCTCTCTCTTTCCATATCTGCTCATTGTGCTCCAGCTCTCCTTTTCTTGCTCACTCTCTGTCAGCCTCTCTCTTGCTCACACTCACACATGCACACATACACACCACAGGGGAGGTGTAGAGAGTCCATGCTTCACTGCAGCACTGCACTGCTTTTCAGTATGCACCCTGCAGTGCATGGTATGGCCGCAAGCCTGACAGCTATTACACAGCTCTGTGTGTGTGTGTTTGTGTGTATGTGTGTGTGTCTGTGGGTGTATGTGTTTGTGTGTGTTGCCCCTTACTGTGGACTGTCGATCCAAGAGGGAATTCAGGAGAGATGCAGTGGAAGAACATCTCCAGTGACAGGCATGTCTCTCTTCCTCACACACACACACACACACGCACGCACACACACGCACGCACGCACGCACGCACGCACGCACGCACGCACGCACGCACGCACGCACGCACGCACGCACACACACACACACACACACCCACACACACACACACACACACACAGCTTTATGCCCAGTGGCTAGTACTACATGCCTGTTAGCTAGCCTAATATTATTCAAAGGCTCAAAGCACCCCAGTGTGCCAGGAATGACACACAGTTGGTTCCACACAAACTAACACAACGCTGTTTTTTTTTCATAATTTCCTACAAAGACATTTTGAAGTTACTGACAGAATTGTTACTATAGCACACATATACAGTACGGTGATGTATCCATGCACGCATATACAGTCTAAACTATGACTGACATTTTGCGTCTTCCAGGCTATCATTATTGTATCGGACCTGCATGGCTCCTCAACAAATTCAAACTTTTTCTTGTAAATGGCCAAACAACACGGCTGATGGCAATTTTTAAAGTAGACTTTATGATGCACTGTTATAGAGGTGTTCATTAAAATGCAATTTTCTGCAGCCAGGTGTTTCTCAATCAAAATAATAACAAAAGACAGAGCAATGCCATCACAAACAAACTCCTTCTCCCACCTACAAATCCCTCCATGGTCTTGTCTTCCAATACCTATCTGACTTCCTCTTCCCCCATAGCTCATCCCAGAATTAACGGACTCTGATCATTTAAAATCCAGACGTTTATGAGGTTTTTAACAGGAGCTGAATTATCTGCAGAGGTCTCCTCTCTAAAACAAACCGACCCTGTGGTTTAAACAGGAAAAACTACAAAAAAAAGCAGTTTCACATTAAATCAGTGTTTCTTAAATGCTGTTCAACAAGGCAGGGGTTGGAGCCGAGCTGTTGCAAAGGTTTGCACAGCTTGTTTCTCTGTTAACTTACAATCCAGACGTCTGATGACTAAAATCTTTCACCCAGTTAAAACATATAGTTAGAACAGACCAAGATCTAAATGTGTATCGTAAAAATGTGGCCTGAAAATAGATAATTATCCGTTAGTAATGGTGTTGTGCTGGACTGGAATTTTTTGAGAGTTGTTTCTAATACTCTGCCCCCCTTACGTAAAATATCATGCATTCCAGTACAACATCGGCTTTAACTACAGTATTACCTCTGTAATAAACATACATACTGATAAGTAATATCATAGGTAGTTTTTATGGGCTTTATCAAAGAGTACTGACTTTGTTGATCGGTACCATGGTAAAACGTACAGCAGTAGCACAACTTTAGAGGAGTCACAAAGTCAGCAAAATGCCTCCGTAATATCACTTGTGCAGCTGTATCTTTGCTGACATTAGCCAACATTAGCCAACACTAAGGTACTGGTTACACCAGAGTGCACCCTAAGTGTATGAAATTAAGCAATTGTGTTTTATTGTTCACTAAATCATTTTTTTCATGAATGCAATAATTCTTAATGCATTTGATTATGTTACACCCCAATCATTTGTCCCAACTGAAAACTCTGAGGTTTCATCACTTTAATGTCATTGATCTGTTGTGAATTTAATCAGTACTGTGTAATATTTTCAAATTTGTTATAGCCAACATGCACCTTATAAAAAAGTCAACTTTTTACACGTATTTATCATCAAGCAAACTGTTCAAAATGCTGCCAGGCACCTTCTGACGACCTATGGCATAAGTAAAATACGTCCTTTAAAACATGCATTAATGAAAAAGACCTTGCCTTACAATCACAACAGCAGCCCTGTACAACAGGGATTAGCTTCTGAATAATGTAAAAGCAAAGGTACAATGAAAAAGACAGACTGAGAAGAAGTGAAAATGTGTCAGGATTTTCCATTAAACGCTGCTTTCTGTCCCCAATATCGGAGCAGAGTATTCTATAATTTACATAATGCTGCATTTTACATCAGTACAAACTAGAACAGGATCCATATATGTTTTATAAGCAGTGTTATCTTTGTATTTTTTTTAAACACTGTGTGTCTGGGAGACGGGGTGCTGTAGATACCGCACTCCTCTCCAGGGTGTTAGATGACTAACTAGAGGCGGCTGCTATGGCTGGGCTGTTCTCCCTGTCCTTATTTCAGAATAGGGCAGCCGTGATTGGGCTGGCAGAGTGGGTGACGAGCATGGATGTATTATTAGAACTGGATACCAGACCCAAAGATGTCGCTATTTGGTCCTATGAGAATTGCTTGCATGGTACACACACCAAACATTTTTTTAGCCTCCACTGAATAATACCCTGAAGAAAAGTGTTAGAGGGAAGTTACAAAAAGTTACAGTGAATCCAGTGATTACATGTCTAATATAGTCGTTAAAAAAAAACAAAAACAACAACAAAAAAAAAACAATTAGGTTTGAGAACGAAGGCTAAAAAGAGACCATTATGTGATGCTTTTGTGTCATTTATAGTTTTCCCTTTCATTTTTGTACATCTGAACAGCCTTTGCTTTGACCTAGCAAGCATCCTCATTCCTGGGACACAACATGAATGCACACAGTGCCACGCTCATATAGACAGCAGAGACCAGAGGTCACGTTAACCAAATATTTCCTGTCACTGACTAAATTTTTTAAAAACTATGATGGAAAATCTTACGGCCATTCATCATTTTGGCAGGTTAAAACACTGAGGGTGATCTAACACAAGTTTAAGCAATTTACGCCCCTGTCCAGTTGACGCCTTGTGCATATTATTTATCTCATCTTTGCTTTGATCTCAGGTGCATGACCACATTAGCAAACTGGTTTAAACCATTGCATTTTTAAGGCTATATCGCTTCATGCCATTGGAAAATGTCATGGCAGCTGAGTATCTGAAGTTTCTTTACATGGTCAGTGTCTCAACTCATATTTTCTCTTCTTGCTTCTGTAAACACGGGTGTAATGCTGTGAAGCACACCAGAATGATGCTCTGCCACCTTTTTTCTCCAAGTGAGGAAACATATTAAACATTATTTAAAGCACTTGTACATCCAATCATCACTACAGCATATGTCATGCAGAAGAGACATTAAAAACAAGTTGAAAGGTCAAAGTTTTTATATTGACATGTGTTGAAGGAATGATGTAAACTCATGCACTGGGTAACATGCAAGAAATCAGTCCACCTTAAAAGCTGTCAGTGGTAGTCTTTGGAAAGCACAATAAATTAAATTAATTTTCTTGATCTGTAGCTGCTAACTGGGCGGCATGGCGGTGTGGTGGTTAGCGCTGTTGCCTAACAGCAAGAGGGTTCCTGGTTTGATCCCAGGTGCGGGAGCCCTGTGCGGGGTTTGCATGTTCTCCACGTGTTAGCGTGGGTTTTCTCCGGGTACTCCGGCTTCCTCCCACAGTCCAAACACATGCAGATTGGGGATAGGTTAATTGGTGACTCTAAATTGTCCGTAGGTGTGAATGTGAGTGTGAATGGTTGTCTGTCTCTATGTGTCAGCCCTGTGAAAGTCTGGCGACCCGTCCAGGGTGTACCCTGCCTCTCGCCCAATGTCAGCTGAGATAGGCTCCAGCCGCCCTGCGACCCCCAAGAGGATAAGCAGTTAGAAAATGGATGGATGGATGTAGCTGCTAATTGTTAACTAGTAAAGATGATTGATTTATTTTATAGTAATAGTTGACTAATGGATGTTAAGTTGTCACTGTAGGAGCACTGGTTACCAACCAAACAAGTTGCAAACAAACAGCACCACACCCTATAAATGCATAATCTATAAGCTTGTTCTGTATATTAATTACTTAAAAAATGAAAATAAATGAGTGAAAATTAAATGTTTTTAAATATCTTTGCATTACTTAAAAAAATTAAAATAAAATGACAGGTAGTAATAATTTATGACAGAGTTTTAATCAGTCATAGGTGATCGATCAGAATGACATCAACAAAAAAAGCAACCTCTGGTGGTGACGTCATTCAAGAAAAACAATGACTTTTCTGGCTATCATAGAAGTTTAACAAAGACTGAACCCATATGGCTTAAAATATACAATACAAAGAGTGATAACTGACCATGTTTAAAATCGGAGGTGTCCTGTTAGCAGTTTTACAGATGTCTCTTATACAATGGTGGTCAATGGGAAAATGCTTTTGGGCCGCAGGAGATTTTTCGTTGGAATACTTAGAGTGGCCTTTGGGAAAGATTGGAAGCAAGGCTGAGTGGCGGCGCCGTATCCAGCTCTAATAATACATCCATGGTGACGAGCCCTGGGAACGCGGGGTGGAAAAAGAGAGACAAGAGTGTGCGTTTGTGTGTGTGTGTGGGTGTGAGGGGACACCTCAGAGGTCGTCTGAGGAAGCAGTGGAGCGTGCTGAGAGGCTGCCATCACACAGCTGCCACACCAACTGGACACACACACACAAACCACACACACACACACACACACACACACACACACACACACACGCCACATTTATGTAGAGGCATGAGCACACAACACCGCACACACACAAAAGCAGAAAGGTACACATAGCAAAGAGCAAACACAGGCGAGCACACAGTCGCTTGTCACATGCAAGTCACTTACTCAAACAGACAGAAACACACACACACACACACACAAACGCACACACACACAAACGTGACTCAACGCTCATTCACACTTGCAAGCTTTCCACTCGCAACCACTTCACACTTGTGCATGGATGTTCACCCATGAACACACACACACGCACAAACACACCATGCCCTTGGTTGCTGACAGTCTGTCTCAGGCCCCGTCTACACTTATACAGTTATTTTTACAAAACGGATATTTTCCAATAGTTTTGGCCTCTCGTCATACAAATGGAGTTTCCAGTCTCCTAAAATGTGCATTTTTGGAAATTTCTGAGGTGGAGATTTTTCAAAACTTTATTTTGTATTTGTGTGAACGTGTAAAACACAATGTTTGGGAAACAATGAAATCAACTCCTCAGTTTGCACATGTTAATTACTGCTTCGTGTAAAGAGCATGCATCAGGAACAATAACAACGGCAGACTAACCTACCGGTTTGTGTACGTTTTGTTAGCACTGCTTGGACTTACAACTACTTGCCACTTAAACTTGGTATTGTTGCACACCTTCATTGACGATTGGAGCTGTCTGCTGCACCCAGTGTTATTGGAGCCACCTCAGCATCTGCGGTTTAAAGTCAGCCAAAAATGGATCAGACTTGGTCAAACCAGCTGGTGGAACAATTCTGAGAATGGGATTGTTGTCGATGGGGAATAAAAGTAAGACTGTCACATATTCAGAGCATCACTCAAATGTTTGTGTGAGCTCCTTCATCATATTGAAGGGAACTCAACAGTGATGAGATCATCAATAGGGGTTCTGAAAAAGGTAATATCCAGTACACTTTACTGAAGTTGTGATGAGGGGAGACTGTGGAAGACAGCTAACACAAGCAAGCTTTTAGTCGATTTGTGTTTGAGTGTGGACAGAGATATAGTATTTTGTAAAATGAAGGTCATGTGGAAAAAATCTTTTTTTTTAGGGAAGGGGGAAATATCCACTTTCAAAAATATCTGGATATGTGTAAACAGGGCCTAAATAAAACCTTGGATTGATTGAAGCAGTCAAAAATGGGACCGAGATTGATTCAGTTAATTGCTCCAATGGATAAATGACAAAAAAGACACAGAAACCAAAGACCTATTATCAACAATCACCTGAAGCTATTAATAAGTTGGCTCTGTTTTTAAATTTTGCTTTTTACATCTTATTACTTTTTCGGTCTTTCAGGTAATCTAACAGTTGTTTGCTCTCTTAATGAAACAATAGTTTTAACTATTAAGTATCAGAAATATCAAAACTTCCCATACTGCAGGTAGACGTTAAAATTGCTCATTTTGTCTGACCAGCATCCAAAATCCAAATAGGATCCGTTTATTTTAACAGAAAACAAAGAAAAGCGACTAGCCTCCAAAAAACAAGCAAAACAAAATTATCAAAATTGATGCAGAATATTTTTCTGTCTATCACCCAATACATGATTTGTCTCACTCTTTCAGCTCTACATATTTTACTTGTGTGTATCTTTCTCATGTATTTGACATGCTTATATCAGTTTTAATATTTTTGTCTTTATGTGCTTTTTATATCTGTAAAGCACTTTGTACACTTATTTTTTAACAATGGTAAATTAATAAAGATCATTATTGGTATCTATTAATTTTTTACCTGTAAATAAAAAGACAGACAAATACGTCCAGTGATCTTTAAAAAGGCCAACAACCACCAATATGCACTGATATCAATTCTGTTTTTCTT
Organism: Cephalopholis sonnerati; assembly: GCA_019142605.1. Classification (NCBI taxonomy): domain Eukaryota; kingdom Metazoa; phylum Chordata; class Actinopteri; order Perciformes; family Serranidae; genus Cephalopholis; species Cephalopholis sonnerati. The sequence goes on along the minus strand of JAGQAX010000015.1, from coordinate 12,168,471 downwards.
TACATTATTCCTTATGTAAAGATGAATGTCCATGTGAAAGTAAAATCTACCTAAATATCTTCTGTTTTTTCTTGTTTTTTTTTTTTTGTTTGGCTAAGCTAAATCAAAAGCTATCTACCCTGTAACTAGTCATTTCAAAAAAGTGGTTAAAACCCACTAAACTTTATTTGAAATTTTAGATCTCAAACTTTTCAAGGATAACAATTTAATTTTAGGGAAATCTGTATAAAATAATGCACAAAGGTATCTTTCAGTGCACTGTGATATCAAAGATGAGACTGTGGTCTCTGCTAACAAGCCTTGTGCTGCCGCCCCCTCCTTCCCTTTGTGCCGACGGCCAAATCAGCACTGTTGCATCTTTCAAAATAGCACAGCGGGAGGAGAACGGCCAAAATGCAGCGTGCAGGAACTCTATAATTTGTTATGGGGCTGACGGAGAGCGATATCAATGATTCAACTATCTTATCTGGGTCTGTGATACACATCTTGTAAATATATTCTCTCTCCCCCCGTCTCTCTCTCCTTCACCCGACACACCTCTCAATCTCTTCACCGCGTTGCCGTTATCATTGCGATGGATAGCGAGGTGATTATTATTCCTCTAGCAGAGCCCACACGTACACGCCAGCTGACCTCACTCATCACATACCTCAGAAACACAGCAGACACAAACAAAGCACACACACAATGCATCGCATGCACGCACACACAGCTAGAGGTTGTAAGGTGGATCGCTGATAACCTGCAGTTACAAGGTTAATGTGTGGTAGTACACATGCTCCATGTCAAGCAGAAACATTAGTGTTCCGTCGCCTCGCACTTTATCATGAGCTGAGGAGAAGCTTACACTTCATTAGATTCATGAACAACTAGAGGCAAACAAAATGTGTCATAAAAAGACAAGAGGAAATTCACAGAGATTCCCTCTGCCAGTCAGTCCCAGCGTTTCCACAGAGAACATCATGCCAGGCAGACACACACTCCTGAATGCACATTTCACATATTTTTCTGGACAAAAACAGAACTCAGAATTTGGATCAAAGCCGTAGCAACGTGCAGCTTTGTTCTTTTTTTTCACCCTGTCTTGAATTTTGCTGCTTATATTCTGAAAAGTACATCCCAACAAAACTGCAGTGTTATAGTAGTGTTATTCTTAAAGGAAGGAAATGTGATAAATAAAGATCTACTGTGGGTCATGGTCAGGGCTGAGTATCATTTGTAATTTATGCCAGTAGGATACCTGACTTTTATCTTACACTAAAGAATATAAGAATTCTGAAAAGATTCTTTTCAACATTTTGTTTTCCTATTTAACAATATAAGCCAAATGCACGAGTGTTTAATTTTGCCTTTACACACTGCAGCTATAAAATGGCTGTACCTTAATTAAATACAATAAAATTTTCAAACAACATTATCATGACAGCGTGGGTGTTCACATTATCGGCATAGCAGTAGCATAGATTTATAATACTGGACTCTATACTGGATGCCAAGATGGTGCCTATTCATTCCAGTGGAGTTCCTCTCTTGGTGGATGCATCAATAAAGTTTCTATCTTCCAGGTTTCCTTCTGTGGTATGCCACCCATCGAATATGTGCAGTAGTGTTCCTCCTGCTGGTCCTGCCCGGCTCATAGACCTTACATTATGATAACGTCACATTTTAAATTGCTTTTCTTGGCTTGAGGATAGTTTTACAAATATAAAACCTTCATGGATCGAAAAATTTAAAACAGAAAGAGTCATAATTGACCTAGTTTGCAGTGTCCTGTCAAGAGTCTTACAAATGTCTCTTTTACAATGGGGAAAATGGAATTTTTTTTGCTGCAATACTGCAAGAGGCCACTGGGAAAAGTTGGTTCAAGGCTGAGCAGAGTCCCTGGGGGCCTCAGCAGAGGACGCATGCCTCCCTCTGTGCAGTGATATGGTTGGCGGGTCCTGTTTGGTAGAAAAAAAAAGTTCCTACAGGAAAAAAACTCGGACTTTCATATGAGAGACTGCTGTTCGTGTCCGATGTATGAACAAAAGTCAGTCGAGTTATTTTAATAGCAACATAGTTTGTTACCAAAATGTAATGTTACGTTACATTACGTTAGTAACAAACCTACTTATTTTAAGCCAAGCCATGATGTTTTTCTAAACCTAACTATGTGCTTTTGTTGCCTAAAGCTAAGGAAGTAAACCTAAGGTCCTGTGTCCACATAGGTTTTTTTTTGATGGATAGCATTTTTTTTCAAAATTGTTCCACAAGAGGAGAGAACGTATGCGGCCACATGTGGCTGCCTGGAGAAAAAGTGCCACATCTTTTTATCAGAGAGCTCCAGCTTTTCGTGCAGCTTCTCCTAGCGTTTCTCATTGAAAATATGTCAACTTTTCAGACAGGCACTGGTGACGTCACTGCCACTCTTTTAGCTACTCTCTATCTCAGGCTGTATTTAACTATCACAACAAAGACAGAAAAACCCAATTGTGGGAGCAGATCAGCCGCAATGTTGCTGATGAGTGTTGTGCTTTTATAACCGTACGTTTTAGAAGCTTGAAATTGTTTTGATGAGAAAATCTTACAAAGAGATCATAATGCAACATGTGCATCAGCCCCTCATAACACTAACATTTAATTCATCAGTTAATGCTTGAATATAGTCTAACAGTGTTGTTGAAATAATGTAAATAAAGCTTTTCTTTAATGAATAAGAAATAAACAAAACATTTTGGTCAGTACAAAAAAGTACTCAATTCAACTCGATGTCATTCAGTATTGAAAGTGCGAATATATTGTATAAATGATGAAGGTTTTTAGTGGCTGGATATATTAGGTTTTTCTTATGCATATGCAATACATGTGCAGTAATAATGTGGATTGGAGGGAACGTGGCAAAACACATCTTCAATACTTTAATTCAGCATGATAAGTCAAATTAAATGCATATTTCTGTGTGCAGCACTGGAATATCTTGTAATTACATGTAAACACACGCTGAAATTATTAAGCTCTGAGAGTTTAACTTACATGACTCTTACATGACTCACTTCTGTCAGATTTAAATGCAGCCTGTTGGAAAACATCCGACTGGTTTTAAGTCAGGTGCATGTGGAAATTTGCCATGTAAAAAAAGTGCCTTAATACTGAGTGGCAAAGCTTACAGAAAACATGCCTCATGTTACTCCTTTTAAAATTTCAGTCCTCAGTGCCACCAAAGCATTGCTTTTAAAGTCTTGTTCCCGGCACTGGCTTATTGTCAGCCATAGAATTATTGAGCATATGTGGTTTTATCGGCTCAAGTATCTGTACTTGCTCAAATTTCCACAAACAAAAAAATATCAATACAGTGACACAGGAGGAGAGGTCTTTATAAAGTAAAAAAAAAAAGCATACGACCATTTAATGTATCAGTATCAGGATTTGGAGAAATGGTTCAGATTTAAAATAAAAAAAGTAAAACTGTGTTTGCAAATTGTATTGAAAAATTGTTTTTCAAACCAGCCGCAGGAAGCAGATCTCACCTCATGGTGCGAAGGTCCCAGCCTCGTATGGCCGTGTCATTCGCTGTGGCAAGCTGGCTGCAATTGTGGTGGGGGCTCCACTTGCCTGAGGTGAACTTTAGCTGACCTTTGCCCTCCAAGGTGGCGGTGCTGGAGACCTGCAGAGGACGGCAACACCTTCATTACCATCTCTGAGCAGGGACGTGAATTTCATCCAAATATCTGTGACAGGTTCAGCCAGTACGGTGCACTCAATCAGCATAATAAGGCGTTATTAGAAGTCATTTTCTCTGCAGGCCACACTCAAGACTACAATCGTTCAATATGACTCTGTAGTAATATTTTGGGCATTACTGGCACACCAACTGCCTGCAGATTTACACCATGCTGAAATATATACACTCTTACTGACATAACTTCTACCTACTTTGCAATAAATGTCTCCCTCAAGATGTAATTTTGGTCTGATTCAGTTTTAGTTTTAAGACTCAATACTCATTTAAAGCTGCACTAATCAATGTATCTTATATTAACAATTGATCAAATTACTGTGTGCAGTGGGAAAGGGGTTGCTTGAAAAGAGAAACTCGCAGAGAATTGTTACCCAACTTTGCAGTTTTCTCTACAGAGCTTTTAGTCATTGTTTTTCTGCTAATTCTGCTCTCATCAACCTTTTTCCACCAACAGACACTGGTTTCAGAAAAAACCTACTGTATACTACCTGCCCAGGTTAGCTACAAGCTGGTAAACATTAGCCTGATATTTACATTCTATTCATTTAGTCTGACACTGTGTTCATGTTTCAGCTGAAGAGGATGGGAGGATGGCACAAGACTGACATGGGTGGAAACAGTCAGTGACCTATGTTCCAAAAGGTATACAAAGGTGTCTTATGTCTTAAAGTTTTGGTTCTTTTCTCCAAGTGGAAACAGAGCTGTTGAGCTAGTCTGAGACAGGCCCTCAGGAAGAGCTGCGCAATCAAACTGTTTTATCCCCATTCAGGTTAGCAAAATGCTTAACAGGAAGTAAGCCCTGTGGCCTGCGGAAGTTAGCTCCTCCTTCGGCCAGGGTCTGTAGTGCGCTTGCTCTATGGGCCCAACAATATGAACCATCCAGGAAATTTTATATTTTATTTTATACTTTTTTGGCTTCATGCATCACTGAGCAACTTTAATAGGAATGAACCCTCCTCAAACACTGCATCCAGTTATCTTTATACATCAATTGTCTGACATGTGAACAGCAACTGAGAGGTTTTGGAACCAGGCTAGGTAAACAAAAGTGGAGTATTTAGCAGCTATATATCTTCCTCAAGAGTTGGTGGAGTAAAACAAAGCTGAAAGATGGACAGATAAGCATCCTCTAATGAATGCTAATGTTGCTCCGTCTCTGCTGGGTAAGTAAATCCAACAAATTATCAATATCAGATTCTTATTTGTTGTCAGATGTTGTGTATTCAGCTTGCTATGCTTCCCCAAATGGCCAAAATATCATTGAATGCAGCTTTAAATTACTTGCTAAGATAGACAGCCTGCAGTGATGCTACTGGATAATAAAGTAACATCAAACTCAAATGCCATGTTTTACAAAAATGAACTTTTTTAGAGTGACACTACTTTCACCATAAGTGTTAATATTTTCTCAGAATCTGCTCTGCACCTGTAGCTTAAATAACAAAGTAGAGCCTCTCTCTATGCCTGCAGGGTGCTCCAACATATGGATTAGCATGTTCTGTTCTCACTCCAATGCCTGGCAGCAAGACAGGACCTACACAGCGAGAACCCTCCAGTGTGGGCGCTGGGAGGCAACAACATGCACACATCTCCTCTGTAACCTGCTGCTCAGTCAGCAGACCTACTGACCCCGGGTTCTCCTTGGTCCCGTAGCAGGGATCTATACACTAGATCGCTCAGTTACTTATGGATCAACTGTCAAGTCAAAGATGAGCCCTTGGAGGATTTAAGACTGATGAGTGTTGAAAGCTGAATCAAAGTAGCCTGTTTAGGCTGGTTGAAAAATCATTCAAATTTATTGTAATTTCTTTGGTGTTTCAACAGAAAAACATTTAACTGACAAAATGTCACTGGATCCAAAAATTAGAGCAGTTTAGCTGAAAGGCAGTCAGGTTAAATTGCAACATTTAAGGCTTTTCAAACAAGACGACATGCTTGTCATTGGATATTTATCAAACCTGCTTCGTATATTTCACAGGGCAACAATGAAGGTGGAATTAATCAAAGTCAAAACACTTCAAGGACTTTGAATTATAAAGCATATCACTTCATCAGGCTACTTTAAAAAATGGAATCCAATTAATTCAGCAGGCTGGCCTTGAAAATGATTATCTTTCCCTTAAACTATGATGCATCTAACAATTCTAAAAAGCAGCATCACACTGCTCCATTTTCCTCTGCTCTCTGACTAGCTGCGGGTTTTTATCCTCATCTTTCTCCTTCTACCATTTCTCTCTCTCCCTCTCCCTCTCTCTCTCTCGTCTCTGCCTGTTGGAGCAGGGATCATCGATCGCCCCGTCACCGCACAGCTCCCTGGCACACTCTCATTATTTCAGCTAGAGAGGACAGAGGGAGAGCGAGGGAGAGAGAGACAGGCCGATAGAGCAGCAGGGAGGGAGGGAGGGAGGAAGACTGAGAAAGAAAAGCAGATAGGATAAAAGGAAGGAGAACAAAGAGGGTAAAAAAAAGAACAAAATAAAGGAAAAATAAAGGAAAGGAGTGAAAAGAAAGGAGCTGAAGAAAGGTGGCAGAAGAAGGGGGACAGATAGAATCGGACAAGGAGAGAAGCTGGGTTTCCACTGTGGCCTTGATGTAAAATTCCATGACTTTTCCATGAATTTTCATGATTAAATCAGAGTGCCTTCTCCTTTTTTTCCATTGTTTACGGTTACTGAGCATACCAATCATCACCAAATCAGACAAGTTACAACTTATTTTATTAAAGGCACTTTGAAGTGGCAGTTAGAACGCCTTTACATTGTTGATATATTTGTTTTTAAAAATGTACTCTTGTGCTCACAATGGCTCTCTCTACGTATCATGCATTCCCTCAAAACGTTGGTTTACAGAAGTTTGAGCTAAACGTGTTAATGTGACCCCCATCAAACTATTTGTCAGATAGTCGAACAGAGTCTTAAAGCCCTGACCCCCACACCTTTTGGACGTCAGCATTGGGGGGAAACTACGTGTGACAATTTCTGCAACTCTACAGAACTGACAAGCTGAGAAGTGTGCCCACTTCACACAACCATTGGCCTGCGGAGGTGAGAAAGTAAGCAGGGTACTAACTTCTCTCTCAAGCTCTCTTTTTCATTCTTTACACGTCTAATTCTAGTATTTTAATGTGTAAAACTAAGTGCTACTATGAACGCCTTATAAACAATTATCATGATTCACCCCTCTCTGTTATGGCAGGCTTTACAACCCAAATGCAACAGAACAGCTATAAACAATGGTCAGACAACTTTGTTTCAAGCATTCGTCTTCTTAAAGCATCACACAATGTGATTAAACTGATGAACAGTGTGGTGAGTACATCAGAGTACGAAGTAAGGTCATCTGAAGACTCTTACAAACTGACGACAACAATGGTGGAAAGTTTTGATGAGAAAAGTAATAAAGAATGTTGCTGATGCTGCTTGTTCTGCTCTTATGGTAAGATTAACATTTCAGTAATTCCCACAGGTGTTGCTATGTTTATGTAGTCTAAAGTCAAAGTTTTTCTGGGGTTTGTGACTGTATCTTGTGGCCTTCATTAGTGAATGGAACTTGATCAGGTGTCGCATGTGTCACATCTCTCTGAGTGAAATAGAATATGTGGGTGCGAATTCTTTAGGGATGATTGTAGGCATGACTTAGTGAGCATTGGTGCTGTAAACCAGAAAGTAGGGGAAAGGGGAGAAATTGATAACTTAAACATCAACTATGCACTTTTTAAAGTGTAACCACTGCTGTTGCCGACTAACATCCAACACACACTTCCTACCTGAAGGGCAACCTCAGAGGCTGAAAAATAAAGCCAACAGTTCCTTGAGTCTGGCTCCAAGAGCAAGTCAATCCCCACAGACCCCCATGTTAAAATGCCCAACATGTTTACAGCCTGGTAGAAAGAAGAGTTTTGGTCTCCAAAGCTACTTTCAACATTAATGACGGTCATGACAGGGGTTGGATTTTTATATAACTCACCTGCTTACATTTCATTAGGGCTTAAAATTACACATAATTAAGGTCGTGGTCGCCTGAGTGACAGGCTGTCTGCGAGGTGTCACCACAGTCTATGAGTCAGATCCACCCGTCGCTCCACCCTCTTCCAAATATAGTAACTTCTGGCTCCAAAAATCCAAGGTGGCGATGGCCAAAATGCCAAACTCGAGGCTTCAAAATGTGAATCTATAAACCAGTGGGTGATGTTGAAAACCTGCACCTGCCCATACCCGTAAAGCTCAGTACCAGAACCGACCCGATACCTGACATTATGTCTAAGTCAAAGCCGCACCCACCAACACCCGTTACTTAAAATCCCATGACCTGACCCGCACCTGTGATTAAACATACACAGGCTACAGTCACTTACATTAAGCTGGGTTCTGCGTTCTTGAATGACAAACCCAATGAAGGAAATGTCTCTTTCACTTGCTTCACTTCATGCTACTTCATGCAATTACAGGTCTATGCTCCATGATACTGCGACCCCCACGCTAACAGGCTCATGCGTTTTATATCAGGGGTGTGGCTAGTTGGTTAAGCAGGATGAGTTGAAAAAACTTTTACCAGACAGAGAAAACAGAGAATTTGACATATTGATAACCAAAACCATTGACACAGGAATAAAACAACCTGTTCAACACACTCTGGTATCTTTTCAAAGAGTGACTCATTTGCCAAATTTGCTGACTGTCCCTGAATTCTCCAAAGAACTGATCAAGTTGCCTGACTTCCTCTTGACAGATCAGAAGCTCTGTAAACTCTTTGATCAGTGAGAGGCCTGTAGGACTCTCCCTCTCTGCGGCTACCCTAGTGGTGCAACAGCAAAGCCTGAGCTTCGTGCGTCCCAGGTTCCCAGCTTTATTAAAGCACTAACCAAATTAGGGGCCCTAACAAGACAGTACACACAACACTAGGGGACGCATTCATTTAGGACGCAAGCGGCACTAATGCAAAGCTATCTGTCAAATCGCCATGCATTTATGCTTTCTCTAGACTCCGGAAGAGAGAGTGTGTGTGTGTGTGCGCATGTGTTTATGTGTGTGTGAGTGTGTTTGTGAGCAGATGTGCAGGACAAGGTGTGTGGGTGTGCTGTGAGCCGGCGGAGATGTTCTCACTCAATTCCACCAGCGATTCTAATTGATGAGCCATGCACATGCAGACACACACACACACACACACACACACACACACACACACACACACACACACACACACACACACACACACACACACACACACACACAAATCTTCCATCAAACAATGCACACTGGTACGCTTATGCACATGATCCTCTCTTATATATGCATACACACACTCACGCAAACACCCACACCGAACTCACACACACGCACACTAATCTAGGCCAGGCCCTTGAGAGAGAGACACATCCACACTGCAGCTGGACACGGCTTGAGATGAACACATCACCCTCTGACAGATAGAGGGAACGGGAGAGAAGAGAGTGGGATGAAAGGAGAGAGGAGGGAGGGAGGGAAGGAGATTAGCATTCTCATCAGCACTGGAGGAATTTGTCTTGGCTGCCAAGCTCTTTCTCCTCTTTTTCATTCCCTTTCTCCTCATCAAGCCCACTCTTTCCTTATCCATATCTCTCTCTCCCCCTCCTAATCTCCATCTTTCCAATCAGTCGTGTCCTCCATCGCTCCCTCTTTCTACATTCTCCCTTTCTCATTATACTACTTTCACACCATTACTTTCCACCTCTCTCCTTCTCCCTCGATACAGGATTTAATAGCTGTGTTGTCCAGTGTTGGTGTCAGAGGATGGAATTAGCAGCGCCCACGCCACCATGGTCTTACGTGACCGCGCACTGGGGTCATGGCACAGGGGACACACACGCTCACGCACAAACAGACGCTGAATTGATTACAAGCAGAAATACATGTTTAAAAGTTACAGGCACTGAATATTGGGTCATTTAATGTTGTTTCTCTAATGTTTTAAATTGTCCACCAGGTGGACTTTTGTGTCCTCATGGGGTTTGCTGTGTATGTAGCAGCACCATCATATTTAGCTTGTCGGACAGGATGATTTGTTCCAGTGTAAATGTGGCAGTGTGGTTGGTTATGTTCCCGGCCAACTGAAGATTGCAATGTTTGTTCTGACAAAACAAAAAGTAAATTTTAGAAGTGCCGTGATTGTCAATGCTAAAGGCTCAAGATTTAAAGGCTTTAAGTCACAAAACCACAGCAGAGGCACATTCTGGACACACACAGTTGGTATCTGTAAAGTTTGGGCATTTGCTGGTTGCGGTAAATAAACACAGATTGCAAAAACAGTCTACCAGTTACAAGAGGCGAATGTTAGATTTGATTTCAATCTGGATGGACCTTCAAAATGGGGCCTTCAGCCGACATTTCTCTCCACTTTGGACAAAAATGCTTACACTAATGCTAAATGCTGATTGTTAAAGGGAGACTTCAGCCACAAAATAATCATTTGTGTATCAGTTACTCACCCAGAGGTCGGTTGAATCCCTGAAGAAAACGTTTCTCTTGCATGCCTCCATAAACAAAGGCTCCCAAAACAGAGGAAATTCTTGATGAACAAGGTAAAAGGGGGCCACATTGAAGAACAACAAAACTATAACAAAACATCCGTTTTTAAACTCTTCCACAATTTGTGCAGTATAATCTAAGTCTCTTTTATCTGGTTGTATGCTCAGTGCTTCTGAAATACATTAATTTTCACTAATACAGTCTAACACATGGACAACTAGTGTGCCTGAGCAAGCACGCAACCTGTATGTAGAAATGTTTTAAATTGTAAGATTTTAGCAAAAATGCAACTGTTTGGGAAGAACAGATAAAGGAATGGATAAAGGAAACTTACACTGATGAACCAAAACATTAAAACCACTGACAGGTAAAGTGAACAGCATCGATCGTCTTGTTAATGCAATGTTCTGTTGGGAAACTTTGGGTTCTGACATTCATGTGGTTGCCACCAGACACTCTCCACCCACCTAGTGCAGACCAAGTACCCCCCCTCATGACAACGCCACTCCTCAGTAGCAGAGCCCCCCAGCACAACAGTGCGTCATGCCACACCACAAAAACTTCGATCAGGTTGGGATCTGGGGAATCTGGAGGCCAGGTCAATGCCTTGAGCTCTTTGTCCCATTCCTCGGGTCATTCCTGAGCAGTTTTTGTGTTGTGGCATAGTGCGCTGTCCTGCTGGGGGGGCCACTACCTTCGACAAGTGCTGTTGCTATAAGGGGGTTTACTTGGTCTGCAACGGTATTTGGGTGGGTGGAGCGCATCAGGTAGCATTTACATGACTGCCAGGACACAAGGTTTACCAATGGAATATTGCACGCGCTGTCACAAGATGATCAATGTTATTCACTTCACCCGCCAGTGGTTTTAATGTTTTGCCGCATCGGTGAAAACTGCATGAGCTGTTTGAGAGGTTATAAACGGATGTTTTGATACAGTTTTGCTGTTGTTAAACCACCTTTTACTTAATCATTAAGAATTTTCTCAGTTTTTTCGGATTCTTCATTCGCCTGAGGCATGTGAAAAAATTTTTCTTCACAAATTCAACATAACACAGCAAAGTAACTAATATACAAATGATCATTTTGAGAGTGAAAAAATACTTTTAATTGAAATTTTGTTGGTGAGTTCAATGAAAATACCTTCATGTTTGTGATTAAATGTCTATTTTTCATGCACATAATCGCACTTTTCTGATCATTTTTAAGGCTGTTATATCCATTTTGCCATCTTTTGATTGCTGTAACAGTAAGCTACTGTCAGTGAAAATCAACACTTACAGCACAGATGTTTCACTTCACGCCAAACAACAAGATTTCTGTTAATAAGAGCAACTAAAGCTGCAAATAATTGTGCTGAGAAAAATTCTCTTTGCTAAAAGCTGGATTTATTTATTTTATATTGGTAAAGGTAATTCCATCCCTTTCAATGTTTATCAAGCCTTTTTTGCAACCAGCTTTTATTTGAGAATTTACAGCATTTGGTGTATTTTCACTTAAATTCCACTTCCATCAGATATTGTCACTGTTCCCTGCTTGCACACTGCAGTAATTATTTTGATTGGAGAAATGCTTAAAGTCTTAAAGTGTTTCTTTACTTCTGCTTGTTTAATATCAGACAGAATTGTCAACTTGTTACAAACCATTTTCATCTTCAGTCTGAATTGCATCCACTCTAACTGATATCAGAGGGGGAGGGAAATTAGATTTTCTCTAACCAATCTCTAGATACCAATGTATCTGCTGAATCTAACATCATCCTTAGGTTCACACTGATGTGTAGTTATGCCAACATACTTGGTTTGCCAGGGTTTTAACAGTGGAGCTGAGTGAAGTAAAACAAACTACGATGTCAGGAGATATTGGAAAGACATGTCAAATTTGGAATATCCTCGATAGTCTCATCTATTTTGTCTATAGCGGTCGCCATTGTTGTACTCCTCATTGGTTCCAGCATACCGCTTGATAACAGCTTGAAAATAGATTGAAACAGCATTAGTCCTGTCCATAGCGCTAATTTAGTCCACCTGCTGTGCTCAAGACTCACCCTGAGAAACTATCGTTTCATGTCGTGATGCCAGACCAATTTTGTTGCACCACACTGGAATTGTTCAACATAATGCTCATGATTTGTTAAATTAACATTAAGCCAAAACATTATCACAAACAGAATTCCATTAAACACATATATGAATCAATGGACGAAAAAATAAACAACCACATAATCATCATCCAGGTATGTTCCAGCATAGTGCACCGATAAATAATGCAAGAAGCAAACCTTGGCTCCAGATTTCCAAACCAGGTTTTCCCCCACCAAATTTTCCATCTCAGTGTGAACATGACAGTGCAGTAACATTATGTGTAAAGATTTTTTATAAAATTCATGAGTGTATGAATGAATTATGTAAAATGTGTGAGTAAAAAAGCCCTAATGGGGATTCTTAAATATGCGTATAGTACATATGTAGCCCAAAGGCAAAGGTCTGTGTGTGCATGTAGCAATAAATTAAACACACTGTAAAGCAGTTACAAAACTTTTTCTAACTTCAATGTGCCAACAGAGCTGGAAACTGTCAACACTCAACACAGATAGAACAATGCTAGCTTGAAGCTAATATCCATAAACACTAGGCAGTTGGAACAAATGTAGCTCTTAGGCCATGTTCTGAAGAAACAGAAATGAAAAAGGGAAACTTTTCCAGTCATTTTGGAACATGACGAGCTTCTCCACAATTCACTATTTACACTGCGTGTTTTTCCAAGTGCCTTGCAGGAATATAAACCACTAACAGCTCCATCTGGTGCACAACTGAATTCACTGCGGTGTCTGTGAAACCAGGGCAATGTTAAATGGCCCAAAATAAAACTCATCATTGTGATTTGAACCCTGATTGATGTGAATGTGTAGGAATAATCAATAATCAATTAATTGAGAACATCCCCGGCAGACACACACTGACAGAGTGAGGGATTGAGAAAGAGAGGGGTGAGTGTGCACATGCATTTATCCAAACTGCGACTAGACATTTCTCAAAGGGTCAGCTTACTGAGATCAAATTAACACACATGCCTGCACTCACAGGCAAACACACACACTTGTATCTATTAGGTGTGTGACCTGGCTGCCCTTTATGTGAATCCCTCAACGAGCGCATGAATTACCAATGACCCATCTATATTCCTCTTCCCTCATGGCCTCTAATGGAGCAACACGCACACACTCATGAAAGCATGCACCAACACACCACTACTCTATTACTTCTTCCTCACATGCACACCTGACACACACCATTATCTTGAGTCTTTAAATACATAATGGGCATTTTAATTGCAAAGCCGGCGGGTTGAGACAGGGAATTTACAGTGAAGAGCCTCTTCACCTTGCATTAGGAAGGACACAACTACAAGTGAACTGACCAAAAGTACTTACACACTGGTTACATGGTGATCCATTCATTTTTAGACTTTTAAAAGCCTTCATTGTGTGTTTCTGCATAATAGGAATAAGACAGTCCTGAGTATGAATGCAGCGAAGAATGACTTCAGCTGTTTGACAACAGCTTGTATGTCTTGTTCCGGTTCCTTGTTATACTTCTCTCTCACAACATTTCGGAAGGAAATGTTGTACTTTTTGCTCCACTACATGCATTTAAGATAAAGAGTTAGCACCTACTTTTTAGATGAAGATTTTACATAAAGAACACATTTCCCTAATGGGAAATGATGCAGCAATATGCTGTTCATTTACATGTAAGTATGTAAAGTATCTAAAATTGGCTCCACATTGACGGACTAATTTAATACTGATAAAACAATAAAGTAATACATAAAAAAATAACAGTAACAAGAGGCATTCAGCATGAGTCCTTTTACTTTTGATAATGTATGTACATTCTGCTGATAAACTTCTGTACTTTTACTTCAAGGTCCAGAGTGTAGGATTTAGGGGGATACATTGGCAGAAATGGTATATATGTTTTCTTTAGTGTATAATCACCTGTAAAAAAGAATAATTAGTATTTTGTTACCTTAGAATGGCTCGTTTATATCTACAGAGGGAGCGGGCCTTCATTTATGGAGATCAACATGTTCACAGCCATATTTCTACAGTAGCCCAGAAAGGACAAACCAAACAATGCATATATAATTGTAATGTGAAACTGCTTTATTCGGTGTTTATATCAGTATAAAAAAAAAAAACACGTCCTTTTGTTTTGGAAAGGAAGAGACCTCTGTGGAAAATTTAGCCCCCTGTGAAAACCCTCTAAATGTCCAGATCTTAATTTATCATAAAAAAAAAGTTACACACAGAACCTTCAAGCAAAATTTATGACTATGATTTTTATTAAAGTATTTTCAGACAATGATATGTCTACTTTTACTTAAGTTAATTAAGGAACTGAATACTCCCACCACTGCTGAATGGGTGCAAATCCCTGTAGCTAGTTTCCTAAATCTTATGGAAAGCCTTCCTACAAGTGTGGAGGCTGGATTCCTTTGAGATTAAACAGTTCCAGGAACTATGGATCCACAGGAACTTAATTTAGGGATTAAAATGGGAACTAAAAAGTCTCTTTTGTGCATTCCTCTTTGCATTTTCATCACATCTGAAGACTTGAAGATTAGGGAAATTAGCCCAATGACAAATAAAAAAAAAACAACAACTGTTGTGTTTTAAACAATTTTCACACACAACAAAACAAGACAGAATAATACAATGTTTTCTTGTTTTATCATTTAGAGCATGACCAAGATGAATCTATTAATCAAGTAAACTACAAATAACTTTATTTCTGTCCTTCACTTTCTCGTTTGCTTAGGCTTTCAGTTCGTTCACACAATCTGTGTTTCTCTTCATCTCTCTCTTTGTCTCACATTACTTTAAACAGCCACTTGGGCAGGGGCCGGGCGCCCTTTAGCATCTGCAGTGCTTTCAACCAACTCCAATGCACACCCATCCGTGTCATTATTAGGCACTTACACCAATGGATGTTGTATAAAGAGTGTGAAAGTCTGCAGGGGTGCAGGGGGCAACAAGTACAGGAGTTTTACCCAGGAGACAGGTGTTCATGTCTCATGTAAAACTAAAAGTCGACATTGAGTTATTTTGTCATTATAGTTACATGACTCAACCTCAACCACAATCTTTTGCTAAGTCTTTTGTTGTCTAACTCTAACTGCCAAAACTGTCTTAGTCAGGTGAGGTGACTTACGTGACTTAACGCCAACCCTCTCTGCATTAAGATACAATGCAAAAGACTGCCCCCGGATTCTGCCTAAGCATCAAAATATCACAAGTGAGGACGAGATCATGGGAAATCGACAGCATTACTTTGTTTTAACAAACAACACAAACTGTCTTCGCTTGACTTGATATTGATACTACACCCAGTACTTCCTAATATTTTGAATACAGCTGTACAGAAGTTGTAGCAGCCATGGCGTCAGTGTTCGGCTTATCAGTGATGTTCAGCCATAGACACTGCAGCTCGTTGATTCCTGAACTTGTGGAAGGTACTACCCTCAGAGCAAGCACTTTATTGGCACTAGGAAATATTGAACAAGAGCCCACAGTTTTGGAGTAAGAGTCCAACTACCATGGGTATAATGTGACAGTGTCCACAGTCCTTGGCCATGTAGTGGTTTCTCTACATTTCTTGTGAAACACAACGTATGACAACAGTACTACTACCTCAGTGAACTGTGAAAACAGATACAGAACTGTAAATGACTTTTCTCTTGCTTATTAAACAAGACTATTACCATCACTGTGAGAGAGACTTGACCAGAATAATATTAAAGTGGCCACAGCTTGGAAACCTGCCCAGATACGTACTGTGTGTGTATCCATGTGTGTGTAGGTGTGTGAGTATGTGAGACAGAATGAATAGTGGACACTCTGTTGTCGCAGAGAGAGGATGTGTGCGTCTGATAACACCAAGACGATATGGTGGTTATCAAATAATGAGTTAGCTATTGTGTGATATGGTGTGTGCGTCTGTGTATGTACTGTGGCTTACAGTGTGTGTGTGTGTGTGTGTGTGTCTTACCGTGGCCTGTGTGGAGCTCTCCTGCAGGTCCCAGAGTAGTGCGTGATTATCAGCCAATGAAATCACACGCTTGCCATCCCCCATGGGCTCCCACAGCACGCTGTAAATACACAAGGACACGCACACACACACACACACAAACCACAAAGTCAGAGTCAATTAGAATACAGATTTTGGTCAAACATGCATGCAGTCTCATCTACACATGCTGCAGACATACAGAGGATTGAGGCTTGTTGGTCACATTTCACGACTGCTAAATATAGCACCTTGTGCGATATCACAGCTAAACTGATTTTAAACATCTGCATGCAACTTCAGATCATGTCTGGGAATGCATACAAATGTATGGATGCCTGTATACTGCACAGTGTAAGCAGGGAAATTGCAATTATAAAATGTGACACATTATACAGGTCATTAAATGTTGAGGCTGGCTTTCTGCTATATTTTTCTTCTTGTCATCAAATTCCATTAAAATAGACCAAAACCGACAAGCTGTTAGTCTGTCCCTTAATACCTTCTGACTTCCTACCCTGTCTGTGACAAAGGTCACAAATATAGGGTTCCATATTTCAAAGGGCTCAGTAATTACCTAAAACAGCTTGGCACTATAGCAATTAGCACATGTTACTCTAAGAAAATGCACAATGGGGAATATTTTTAGACATGGAGTAATACACATATGGTGCTCTTGTGACTATATGGGGCAGCAGGATAATGTATGCAGGACTGAGTCAAAACAAACTACAGTGTGTGTGTTCGTGGTAATGAAGGGACATGTGCAACTGTGTGGCTCATTGATACGTTATATATAGTTTTTGAGCAACAATGGAGTTCTGTGGCACAGAGAAATAAGATATATCAGGTTTTGATACAAACACAATACTTGTTAGTAGGACCAATTCATTCTTCTCATTTTATGAAATTAGTTGACAATTATTAGACAAGACTAAGGGTCCTATTTAAACGATTAATAGCGCACTGTCTTAAGTCCATGGCACAAGTGCATTCTTGTGTGTACCAAGCATACTGTACAAAATAACTGACGTAGCTACGTGATGTCATCCAAAGTTATGTGGACTCCCATTTTGAAGCCTCAAGTTTGGTATTTTGGCTGTTGCCATCTTGGATTTTTGGAGCCAGAAGTGACCATATTTGGATGAGAGTGTGGGGCTGTGGAGGAGCGAGGTGTGGATCTGACTCAAAGACAGCCTGTCACTTAAAGCGGCCCGCACATAATAACGTGTAACTTTAAGCCTTAATAAAATGTAATCAGGAGGGTTATTTAAAAATTCATCCCCATACAGTAGTCAGTAGTCATCAAGTGGATATTCAAGGAACTGCAGATTTTTCTGTGTTCACTTCATTTTTTGGCCACTTGGTAACAAGCAGTGTATGTGCATTGTTATTCTGAATAATGCACCCTTTGAAACTGCTGCTTTGTGCGTTGCTTTGTGCCAGGTGTAAGATAGGACCCTAAGAGTCTTTTGTGAGGCGAAACTCTGGCAAAGCAATACTTTGGGATAAATGCTAATGTCAGCATGTTTACAATGACAATGCTAACATCCTGATGTCAAGCAGGGCTGTTTACCATGTTAACTATTTTACTGTAACATATCAACATGCTGACATTTGCTGAGTCTGATGTTTTTGTTTTTTTTTTCTTTTTTACAGTTTATCCTAGTTTAGCACAGCTACTGTAGCCTGAACTTGTCCTTGTACCACTTTTTTTGTTCTGTACCACTTTTTTTGTTCTGTACATAGACATCAATATGAAAAAATAATTTGTGGTTTCACAGGGTGTCACAAGCTGGAAATTTTCTTAGGAAACTACTGTACTGGGTACAGTGACTACCTGCGGTTTCCCAAAGTATTGTTGTCAGAGTGAGGCAGTCAGCAACCAAACCCAAACCTAGTATTCACTTTATCGAGAAACCTGTATCATACCTAGACATGCTGCAGATTGCAGTACTAGGCGTTTGATATCTTCTTCTTCTGAGATCTTTTCATCTCACTCTTGCAGAGAAAGTAAATATATTTTCCAAAATATCTAACTATGTATTTGAGATCACTTAAGTTGAAAACAACATGTCTATATACTTATTTTTCTATTAACTTTATTAAGATTATTCCATTCAGATAAAAAGCTACAAAGTTACAGATGAGATCTCCCATTCCCACCCCCATTTCTTTCAAGGTCAACATATATACATACATACATACATACATACAGACAGACAGACAGACAGACAAATAAGTTTAACAAACAATAGACAACAAAACAGTGATATCTAAATAGATTGTTTGTGCTTAAAAGGATGTATATGTGTATATATATATATATATATATATAAAAATATATACGTGTGTGTCAGAGGGTGTGTGTGTGTGTGTGTGTGTGTGCGTGTGGGAAAGATGTGTGCATATGGACTGAGTCATACCATAAAAGTTCTGTTCCTCAATGTCTTAGCGCTATAATTTTGGTAGAAAAAGGGCACAGAGTTAATTTGCTATTGCAAGAAAAAGCCCAATTCAAGCATAAGGCAAAGTTTCCTCATATCCTGTAAAAGGGGACCAAGTTATATAAAACTTTTTCCAAGACCCACGTACTGAATACCTGGCATTTTCTAATTTCAGAGAGGTCATCGGGTCCCTGATCCATTGAATAAATGAAGATGGCTTTGTTGATTTCCAATTGAGTAGAATGAGTCAGCAGGCCAAGAGATATTTCTATATTTCTAATTTTTTTCCTTTCTTTGGAATTTCTAATTGTGTGTGATTCTATATACATTCCCTTGGTTACTATATAATTGTTTCACATTTAGGAAGCTTCTGTAACCCAGATTTACAGTAGGTGTCACCACCCAGTAGAAGTTGTTGTGTCGTTGTTGAGTTTGGTGTCATGTTACCTAACGTCTACATAAAAAAAGTCCTTCAAAAAAGTGTGACGCTGCCTGGAGCATGTTTAACCTTCAAAATGAGGCTGCTGCAGCTAATCATTAATCGCCCATGAAAGTGACAATAGCATACAACTGAGTTCAGCACGTTTAATAGAGAATACTTATTGGCAAATCCAGCAGCCCAATTCTGTCAATCTAGTGTTCAAACACAGCAGTGGGATACAGGGTTGCCTCAGTGGTGTTAAAGAAGTGGTAGCTTTTACTGCATACTTAGCTTTGATTCCTCCCTGCATATTACATTCTGCAGAGTATTGATTCCTCACTGCATGCCTCTTGGAGATGTGATTCTCCACTATGCTCTACTTACAATATGTATTCTGTGCACGAGCCATAGGGACCTAACCAGACCTGACACACTGGAGCCCAAACTGTTGCTTTATTCTTCCCTTGGTAATGATTTGATGACTTGTATTCTTTTGTTGTTTGTTCTTCTTGGTTTGGATGGACTTAGCAGCTCTGCAATGTAGGCAGACACACCACTACATGGGATAAGAAAGAGGACACAACCCAAGTGAGAAAGCAGTGCTTTTAACTCTGAGTCCTGTCGACTTTAAAAGCAATATGTCAGTGCAGTCAGAGACCCGGCAATAAGCTAAACATAACCTTGGCCTGGAAAAGCTGCTATATGCTTGTTAAGGGTTTGATTTAGTGTGGCTTTTCAGCTCAAGAAAAAAAAAATCTGTGTCTAATCTGGGTTAAAGGATGTAAAATGTCACAGAGGTGCAGATGTGGTCTGGCTGAAGGTTTGGATGTCTGAGCCCATCACAGCTCTAAAGCTGCTGTCATTAGAGGTTTACGAAATGATGCCATTCATTTAAGGAGTTCATCCATTAGACAACTCCATTTTCATGGACTCATTTGTCAACTTGGAGCAGCAGCAACAATGCCAGTGTTTGAGAGAGAGCGTGTGTTATAGAAGGTGAGAGTGTTCGCGCGAGATAAAAGAAATGACAGAGCAAGGGAGGGAAGACAAAGTTAAAGTTTGCTTTTGGATTTAATCCAAGTTTCAAATATGCATAGTCCTATTAGAAAAGGTAGAGCGGGGAGAGGGAGGAGATGAGGGAGGGGAGGGAGAGAGGAGCGGTGTTTATAAGGGCTGTAAATTCATGACTGCTCAGGGACAGCTTTTACTGCCCTCCTGAGGAGCAGGAAGTCATGGGCTTGGGATGCACACATGCACACACACACACCATTTTGTCACTACGGAGGACAACACACTGACTTACATTCAATGCTTGGAGATTTACCCTAACCTTAAAGGATAGAGCTGTTTTTTTAAAACTACCTTAACATAATATATGCCATGTGTACACTGAATGTTGTTGTAATTTGTTTTGCTGTAATCACTCCTCCTCTCCATACTGGCCATGAAATCATTTCTTCCAAACTACACTATAAAAGACAGAAAAAACTCCAGATCTCTTTATGTGCAAAACTGTAATCCTGAATGCAGCTGAAGCTAATATGAAGTGAGATGATATCAAGTGGTTATTGACGCACTTAAATATACAAATAAACAGCAATCGGGACACATGATTTGAGGAAAATATCTAATTGCAATTTTTCTTACAATATTAAAGCTGACTGATTTAATTGCTTTTATTTTCTTTAAAATACCCTCCAGGCTGTTTAGCATACACTTAATAAGATGTTGAATCAGTAATATACTTAAAATTATTGAGATTTTTACAAATACAATAAGGTCATACAAATGTGCCTTATACGTACTAATAACAGCTATTTCTGTCAAGTTATGACTATATTGACAAACTGCTGGTGAGTCACAAATAACAATATTTTAAAGTCTGACTGACATCCCCTAATGATACAGCTGACAGCTTTACACTATAAGTTATTCAGCTAGTGTTAGCCTGACAGATTGACGGGACAAGCTACTGCCATACAAGTAATCATTGAGGTCCAGATTCAGAGAAGATTCTTTTGAGGTGATGAGTTTAAAATGATTATATGATGTGCTGGAAAGTTGAACTGGAAGATAGGCTTGGGTGATATCAACTAAGATGGCATACAACAATATCTGTCTAACATCATCGGTATCGTGACAGACGATTGTTGGGGGGTGACAAAGACAGAGACAGAGAAAGTGAGACAGAGGGGAAGTGAAGCTGTAAGATTGGCTATGAAACGCAATGTTTCTGTAGGGCTAATAACTTACATGAAACTCAGCTTCTGTCACTTTTTGACCCGCGCACCGGAACCCATGATACTTATATTTATCAGTGGATAAAAATGAAAGTCAGTCAGTAAATCCAGCGGATGTGAGCAGATATTGATCAGTAACAAAGGCAAATCTTCACAATGGCGACGACAATCATGGTTGATAAAAGAGGTTCCATTTGGTAGATAAATCAGAATAGTTACTTTGTAAGCACAAAGTGAATGCCATTAGTGGCACTGCAAACCCAAGTCCCGGCGTTGGTGTGGACAGGGATTGGGGCTTTTAAATCATAATGTTGGGCTCTACTGGCAGATTCTGACTGCTGTTCACCATCTGCCTACTGTTTACTTTAAGGATCAAATTGCTAGCTAATATTACTTGTCTGAAAATAACATGAAGCAACCAGCTAACGCTACACTGTTTATCAATCTATCTTTGACAGAAAAATCACACAGTCCTCTTCCTATATTTCCATACTTTAAAATGATACCAATAGATGTTCCTCACAGTGGTGTAGTCTGGTGTATCATAGTGGGTAGACATGCCGTTCCCACAGCCCACACCCAAAAGCACCACCAGGCTCACTAATACATAAAATACATGCAATCACAAGTTATTGAGGGCGTTCCAAAAGACTGGGTAAGTGTTATCAGGATAAGACCTCCTG
Organism: Cephalopholis sonnerati; assembly: GCA_019142605.1. Lineage (NCBI taxonomy): Eukaryota > Metazoa > Chordata > Actinopteri > Perciformes > Serranidae > Cephalopholis > Cephalopholis sonnerati. Next base: position 12,146,389 of record JAGQAX010000015.1, on the reverse strand, counting down.
AAACGATTTATTGTAAGTAACACAAGACTTTAACAGCCAAGGACATTTACAGCCGGGGAGATTTAAACGCTATGGACTCTGACCTGATTTTCTTCTGTTTTCACAGTCCTTTACCAGCTTATACTGTTTTATGTTAGCATTGTTATGTATCTCTGCCTTTTGTTTTAAGGGAAATCTGTTCTATAGGATTATAGAGTCATATTGTTTGGAGTTATGATTGAGCTATTTCTAAAATATTGCCAATGTCATGTATATAAAAAATATGATCAAATGTTTCCTATACTGGGATGGATGAAGGTCTTGTGATGACGGTCATATTGGCTGTGTATTGAGACTGAGATATCGTAAAACATATAAAGATATGCAAAAACTAAGAGCATAATATTGCGCTTAAAAAAGAATTCAAAAGTATACAAAAACTGCTGGAAATTGTTAATTGGTAGGCCAGGTCTATATCATGGTCCAACTCAAAGCCAATCCCTTAAGGGCACTGCGCTTTATAAGGCTTTACCCAACAGCAGAAAGCAACACAGGGGAATTTACTTGAGTCTTGAGGAGCTGCAATGTTTATTCATGAACAAACTGATACCTAGACTGTACATTTACAACCCTTGACAACTTAACTGCTAATTTACTCTCTATGCACAGAGCTCAGCGGAATGAGGGCCAGGAAAGATGACAAAAGTCTCTCTGCATGTGCTGCAATGTTTGTTCAGTTTGGTGTCAGATCTCTCGACCTTGTATTTGTGAAAACAAATGGTTTGTGAAAGTTACCACAAAAAAATATGTTGTTACGTATCCTTGCGCATTTTATGTGGGTATGCGTAAATCATGGAGATTTCTTAGTAGGCATACAGTGTTCACCTGCATTTCACACAGACTTCACCACTGGCTCTTCCTCAATACAGACTCTGTAATGTAGTGAGCATATTAACCAAACAACTGCTGACTGCTTATTTCATAGTATAGTTTCACTAACTCATTGAATTAATGCTGCCTTTAAATTGGGTCAAATTACCATGTTCATGAGAATTAACTCCCCCATTTTTAGATCTGAGGAAAATGTTGAAATATACCCTCTGTCATTAAGCCTTTGCATTTCCTGCATTACATTACCTGATCGCTAGCTTGTTGCCTTGGTGGCCTCTCAATACCGTTGCCTAGCAGCAGTTTTCTCACGACTTAATCACTTGAACACCAAGCATATCGTGTACATGACTTTCCATGTCATAATCAGGAGCTCTTAAGTTCCATTTAAAGGCAGAGTAATGTTATTCAACTAAAGCTGAATAAACATAAACTTGACATAGGGCTGGGCAATACGGCCTATAAATAATATTGCAATATTTCTGGGTATTATCGCAATTCATAATATATATCGTCATATTTTAAACTACTGTAGGCTACTTATATACTAAACTACTACATAAACTACAGTTAAAACAAAGTAGCTGCTGTTATATAATACACGTAAATAACATACTGTTATAATAACGATAAAAATGAAGTAAAATGAAGTTCTGTTATAATAAAGTTAAATATTGCCGTAATTAAATAATTTGGAAAATGGAACCAATGGTGCTTTTATTCTGAAGCACCTGGCTCATCTCGGACTGCTCGTTTTGATGTTTTGCTGTGAACTTGACTTTGAGTCAACAGTTAGATATTAGCAGTTAGCAGGAAGATAAACTGTCACCACGGCACAGATGAGAATTTATTCACTGTAAGCTGGAAACAAACAAACAGCTCTCCGGCTCTAAATTTATATTTGCAAGTCACATTGGTGCTCCATGGTCAAAAAATGTATCTAAATAGTCACAGTTTGGAGCCCTGCTGATACAAAAACATATGCCTCCCCTGCCCGCACTATTGCCCAGGACGAGCACATGTGATTTTTTTTTCCTTTTTGTGTCTGTGAGAGGGAGAGAACCATTGGAGAATATAAGAGAAATTAAACGCGTAAGCAAGTGTAATGCCAGTGGTTTCAAAACATGATGTGACAACGGCACGATACAGCGAGTATAATAGATATATTCCCCATCTCTAACTTGACAAAACTAAAAAAAACCTAATCTAACCTTTAACCTTGACCAATGAGCCCAACCCAAATGCTTTACCCTTACCTCTACAAAAAAAAAACAATTAACCCCAAAATTAAATTATTTAACTTGTGAGGGTCAGATTTGTGCCCCCATAATGTCGCAGACTGATCAGATTTATGTCCCCACAATGTCATTAATAAGACTACACACACAGCTTGGTGGGGCAACTTACTGCGGCTCACAAACCTTATAGATGGAGACTGCAGCACATCAGATACCACCTCTCTTTCTCCCTCATGCATGCTCGCACGCACGCACACACAGGCAACACACACACGCACACACACACACACACGCACACACACACATACTCTCAACACATAAATCAGTACACCATAGGACCAATTAAAATATACTCACCACTTTGAGATTTACGCACTGTATGCTTCCCTATAGTATCAATTAATTCATGCAAGGGAGAAAGGAAGAGGGAGAGGCAGAGACAGTAAGGTGTACAGTACTCCTCTCTTATTAAAGAATATAAGTTATGTGCATTTGACCTTGAGCTCTGCAACAAGCTGGCACACTGGCTACTGGAATGGTATGTAAATACTGTCGGGGAGAGCTATGGAGGTTTTACAGCCCCATATATCTCAGTCCGGGACACAGATGCACTTCTCTCTCTCTCTTTGTCTCTCTCTATGGCTCTTGCTCATCTGATTGTTACCACTCTTCGCTGTGCTTTGCATCCATATGAGTTTAATCCCAGCCCTTCATATACAAAGCCAACAGCCAACAGCCAACACAAACACAGTGTGTGTGTGTGTGTGTGTGTGTGTGTGTGTGTGTGTGTGTGTGTGTGTGTGTGTGTGTGTGTGTGTGTGTGTGTGTGTGTGTCTTTCCTCCTTCTGGGTAAGATTTTTAGCATGGATACAGTGACACCAAGGGCAGTGTATGTGTGTGTTGCAGTTTGTGAAAACCAGCTTGTGTTTTAGTTGTTCAGAAGGAGGACATTTTTGCAAAGTGGCATTAGGCTTGTAGTGGTGATGGTTGAGGTTAAAAGATAATCACCATGTACTATATCGTGGGTCTTATTTATGCTGTTTTGGCCATTATTTCAAATGGTTATGATAATGGTGAGTAATTGTTGAGATCTGGGAACATGGCAAGTCAGATGGGGCAGGACAAACATACAGTCAGACGATGAACAACAATTTAGCCAGATTATGTTAACCACTTTATTAGAAGGACAATAAGTATGGTAGGTCAGAGCTTATTGTAGAGATGTTACCACATCCCCAGATTTCAGCATTAACTTGATGAAAGTGACAATTGTAATTACGGTCGGTTTCAGATGGCAGGTTTCATTTTGGACCTGGTGTTGTGTCGAAGTCTTTTGGACATGGGATATGGCAGCCATGTCAAAACTCATTTCAGTTCATGGGCCACATACAGCTCATTTTGTTCTCAAGTGGGCTGGACTAATAAAATCATTACTGAAATACCCTAGAAATAACAACACCTCCAAATTATTCCCTCTCTTTTCAGTACAAGTGCATTCTGAACAAATTAATTCCTTTACTTAACAGAACAGCCTGAGATATCAAAAAAAAGTCAGTCAGTCAGTCTATCACTAAGCACTTTTCCATACATTTCCACTCCTGTGTAGTTATGCTGAAATCACCACACCGAACTTAAGTGGAAGCTATTGAGGAAGCAGGTTAAGTCATCCCCTGCCTTACTGACCATTTACACATCTGAAGTTTTGGCAGTGTGATATGGTTTAAACCGTATTGTTTTGAGATAGAGGTCTGATACAGATTCTTTTGTACTGAAGCTGCTGATTGACAATATTTTGCACACTGTTCAATATCTTTAAATATGTATTAATAGTACTCATTGTTTTCCATAAAGAACCTTATTCTGGTCTGGGTGGAAAAGTCTCTGAAGCAGCCTTTTACATGCAGTAGGCTACTCAGTGTTTACGTGAAACCTTACACCTCTTAGCCTTCACAAGTGCATCAGTATTAGGTTTGCAAAGTCATCCAGTGGGCCAAATTGGACCCTTTTGCGGGCCTCTTCTGGCCCCTGGGCCGCATATTTGGTACCCCTGGGGTATTGGACTGTGGTAACATCTCTACAACAGGCCATATATGGGATATGAGAAACACTATTTGAAGGTATCTGATTAATCAGGCTGCAATGAAAATTGTTCTTGCTCTCTCTGAAACAACTTTTGATGAGTTGATGAAAACAGTCTGTTAAGCTTTGTTACAGAGCATTTTTCAGATAATCCCATGTTTTTTTTTAACTCTTATTTATCTTAAGAGGTATCAAAATTTTTCTTCAGTTCATCTGAGAAAAACCCAAAACACCAAATTTGGAGATATATATCACTTTCATTTGACAGTGGATGATTGACAATCTATGTGCTTTCATCAGTTGTAACCAGTGTTGGGAGTGTTAAAAAGTAACTTGGTTAGTTATTGTAATCACATTACATTTGTCTGAAACACAGTAATGTAACACGTTATTGTTCCTGAATTAAGTATTGTTATTTGTTACTTGCGTTACATACTGTACCTTGTTTAATTATCCGTATAATGGTTGGATAGAAAAAAAGAATCATCATCTCTTCAGCCTGGGCAGTCTGTGCTAACTCAAGGCGGAACATGAGGTACAACACTGCTTTAGTAATAAACACATCAAATAAACAGGAGGAGTCTGCTATAAAGAGATGGTTTGGCTCGAGTGGCTTGAGTGAGTTTGTTTGAGTGTGTTTGGCCTATTAAATGCAGTGCATACACCATTTACACGTGTTTTTCCCCTTTTAAGTCTATCATCATCTAATGATATTCGGAAGCTAGCCTCTTATTTAATTTAGGCCTATTGTTTTATTATCTTGAGGCAATTAACATTTATACTATATGGCGTTATGAAGGCCAACCTCCTTTATATTGTGTTAGATATTGACAAAGATTTATTTTGAGGCAGTTTTAGTCTACTATTGTTATGTTGTAGTTTTTATGAAAATTAATTTTTCTGGATGATTTATGTGATTTATAATATATATTTGACTTAACTTTTGATGTGTTTAAGTAATATGTAGATACTATTACAAATTTGTACCGGCTTCAAAGCTGAACTGGTCTGTATTTCTAAAAACAATCATTTGGGTGAGTAATATAGTACTGTTCTCTAGTTTTCTACTTTTTCTATGTATCTTTCCATAAAGTTTTTATGATAAGCGTTTTTTTTTCTGGATGAATTAAGGTGAATTATATCTATTTGACTTCTGATATGTTGTATTTTATATATGCCTGTATAATACTGATCTTGATGCCACTAGTTCCTTAGCATGCTAGTTCCTAAAGGCATGCTCTGTCCACCCATGTGGGAATATCAGACAGCGTTGCTCAACTCTGCTCTGATTGGTCCAACCTGATTGTTCCTGAGGGTGGATTGACTCTCAATCATGCAGATCACAATCACCTGAGTGATGTATGTGTTTGTGTCTATATATTGCCTCTGTTTGTGAAAATACAGTGTGCTGATCTTTTGTCTTATGGATGTGCATAACCTACACCCTGCTTAGGTTTAACCTACTGACAGGGCTGTCTTGATTCTCCTGGGCCTTGTTTTGTGCCTATCTGTGGGCAGATGTAAGGTTTAATGTTATATTATTAACTGGCAATTACATGACAATGTGTCTCAGGCTTTGTTGCAGGATTACACAAAAGTAAAGTAACAAGTAGTGTAACGAGTTCCTTTCTACAGGGACTAATTAAGTGAAGTAACAAGTAATGTGTAATACAGTACTTTTTTTAATAACGACCCAACAGTAGCTACAGCTAGGGCTGGGTGATAGGGCTTAAAAATAATATCACAATATTTTTAGTCTATATCATGATATACGCTATATATTGCAATATATCTCCTCTAAAAATCTCCATCTCCTCTAAAGTACTGTAGACTACTGAAATACAAAATTATTAAAGAAAAAACAGTTACAATAAAGTTAATAAAGTAGCTACTGTCATAATGAAGTTATATAAAGAACTGTTATAATAAAGTTTAAGTATTGTTATAATTAAATGAATCAAAACAGAACCACTGGCACTTTCATTTTGAATTAGGATTATCTTTAATGTGGCCTCCCCTTGCCTAAACTTCACAAAGATTATTTTTTGACGAGTACCTGTTGGTCATGGAGGAAAGCCACCAGACTTGCGAACTTCAGTGCAACACCTGCATCTAAGTGTTTAATCTACGATGTGGTTGAAAAAGTTGCAAAGGCTCTATAATCGACTGATAGTTCCCATCATATGCACACACACACTAGGCTGATAGTCTGCATGAGAGCCCACTGCTGGGGTCCAATTGATTGGCACTGGGGGACCCTCACCGTGAAAATCACGCTTAGTGATCACCAAGAAATCGGCCTACACACTCAAAGACACACTTTTGCATGTCCAGGCACATACACAGACAAATACCAGAGACGCTGTCACACTACAGTATAAAAGAGGCTCGACATATATACAGCCAGATTTCCGAGTGAAAGCCTTTGAGTCTTTCACTCAAAATAATCATACCATAATACACATGATTGCATTCATGTGTGTGTGCACAAACACACAATCAAATCCACAAACACCTCCTACCCCCTCCTGTCATCACCCCACTTTAGAAAATCAACATTGTTGCCTTTTGCGCTTTACCATTCCCTCCTAGGGCCCTGATTGGCTCAAATGGCTCCATGGGAATCGATTCGCTCTACCCAATCGAAACCAAGTGTGAGAAGAAGAAGAAGCAGAAGAAGGAAAACCAGCCACAGTGCACACATAAGGAACAAAAAAACACATGATTTTTCCCTCGCTTTGTTTAGCCCAGTTTTTTTCCGGGTATATTTTGCCGATATTTCCATTCAGAGCACGCCTCACAACAGGACAGAGGCTCAAATGTTTGCCCACCCAAACAATGAGGGGATTTGGAGGAAGGAGAAAGTGTTATTGTTAGTGGGAGTGGAGGGACACCAGCTACCGGATAACACACACATGAAGGATGCTGGCTACACACAGGCAGACACGCTACAGTGGATGCAAACACACACAGGGCAGGTGAACAAACACACACAAACACACACATGAAACAGACAAAAGCCTCATAAGAGTACGAACTCCAATCTCTTTACTCTTTGTCTGCTTACACACACAAACATGCACACATACACAGGCTGGTGCAAGCTGCCAGTATTATCAGAGTGAGTGGGGATAAGTGTGTGTAGCTGTGTGTGTGTGTGTGTGTGTGTGTGTGTGTGTGTGTGTGTGTGTGTGTGTGTGTCATAGAGAGATGGAGGAGGTGGGCAGCAGACCAAAGCCATCCATCTAGGGGAGCCAATAGTGAACAGCATAGGCTACAGGCTTCACAGCACCGAATTCACACTCCCACCACACACACACACACACACACACACACACACACACACACACACACACACACACACACAGTGTGGTGCCCTTGTGAGGGTTACAGCTCTCAGGGTGTTAAGATGGAGGAGCCCACAGCCATCAATCTTTACCCAGCAAGCCTTGCTTGACCTGCCCTCTGACACAAACACACACATACACACACAAACACACATACACACTTAGCACATATATACAATACACATACATGAGTACAACCCTGCACATACAAAACCTCCTCTTTTCATACATACAAACACAAAACACGTACTAAGTTGCACAAATGCAATCTCTCTTCTTCTCCTTTGTGCTCTTTTTGTGAGCTTCTCTCCATCTTTCTCTCTCCATCTTCCTCACTCCCTCTCCATCTTCCTCACTCCCTCTCCATCTTTATCTCTCCCTCGCAGACACCTGCTACAGAATGCATCACGCTAACTGATTGGCGCCTCTAAAAATGATAGCAATCATGAGGCAGCCGATGAACAGCGGACTAAAAAGGGGAATGACCATTGATTTTCATTCTCATAGGCGTGAGTTATGGCGAGGCATTGTGCACAGGAGCTCCGACTGTAAGACAAAAGGATCGGGCCGAGACTACAATCTGAGATGTGGGCCAGTCAATAGTCTGAGCCAAAAAAATAAAAACACTCATATGGAGGAGAGATACAGGGAAAGAGAGGGAGATAAGAGAAAGAGGAGAGGAGTCTAATGGTGAGAGTGTAGGCTATTTCAGTTTCAGTAGGACATGTCCATCTGTCCCTGAGTATGTTTCCACTGCTCACAGTAGTTTCTAAATGGCTCCCATGTAGTTGATGATTTGAGGAAAATCCTCCCTAAAACTGCCTGTAAGTTGTTTGTTTCTTTGTTTAAAACAAATTAAAACAGAAAAGTGTCTGGCAAGGCTTTTCAGAAAACTGCTGAATAAAATATGGTATAATATGTTGTATTAAACACCACAATTGGCTCTATGTGATGTAGAACGTGAGTATCACACTCAGAAAACTTGAAACAGCATAATGGGTTTAAAGGATAGGTTCACATTTTTCCCACACTGTATATGGAAACAGTTTTTGGTCCCTGTAATCAGTCCCTCTGTACTGGCCATCGAGAAACTCCTTCCCTAACGCAATTCCAATCTAGGAATGTAACAAAGAAGGAATTTTAATGGATACTAGGGAGGGAAATCTTTGGAAATCTCATGATTCGAATCTGATTCTTGGTGTCACAGTCTGATTCTTAACTGATCAAGATAAAATAAGATAAAACTTTATTCATCCCATGGGAAATTACTGTGCAGCAGTTGTTATACGAAGTGGGAAGAGTGCAAATACAAAGAGTGCAAATTAATAAGTCTCAAATTACAACAGGGTGCAAATCCAAAATATATACACCATATACAATGGGAGGTAATAACAGTGCCAAAATGAAGTCTGTATAAACGGGGGAGTCGGCAGGACAGAACCATGGACAAAATGGGTGTGATATTTTGATGATGTGTTTTATGTGTGACCCACTGCGGAAGATTTAAAAAGCAGCTTGTATCAGTTAGTGGCTCACGTAAAGAAGAAGAACAGCGGCTGAAAATGTCTGTCAATGAGTCTGGGAGCTCCTTACCTCTGAGCAGAGGACTGGATCAACTGCCATATAATGGACAATAAATGACTGTTATTGCCATGTTTTGCTAGTGCTATTGTTTAGAAAGCGCTGCTGATGCGTATGTCATGTGTCACACTAGAGGCTGACGCTGTTGTGTTAAGTCTCTAGTGTCACGCCTCTTTTCACTGTATGATGCTGGGGTGCTATTTATAATCACACACTGGAGTGGACTGATGTCACCGTAGTTTGGCTCTGTGTAAAAATGCAACGGAGGCATAAATAAGGGACTTCATAGCAGCATTATAGAGTGATCTCTGTGTAAAAGGGGCTTCTGTCTTTCTGTCCATCCAGTTTTTTGACAACTGTTCAACTGAGGACTCAAGGAGGTACAGTGTTGAGTGTGAGCTATTGGGATCTACGGGATATATTAATCAGTATAGCGTTATGTACACAATGTGTGTGGTGTTGTGCTGAAGTCTGTTGGACCCTATTAACTGTTACACCACCAACCCACAAGCTGGGTACAGCTTGCTCTCCATCACTTGCTAGAGTACATTCAACAACAGATGAAGAAAGAGACCGGAGATGTTACATTGCAGTAAACTCAAACACTTCATGCATCAGTGATGTCACTTTTGAAACAAACACTTCTGCTACCTGTAATAGCCAGGCTTTGACTTCATTGAAGCCGTAAACTGTTGGTGCATATACTCGAGCATTTCGAGCGCAGTGTTGAGTGTGAAGTTGTTTTTTTAGCCTCTTATGCCAGCATGCTGTGTAAAAAACATTAACTTGTGTCCTTGCTCTACTGAAGTGCAGTACAGAACATAGCTGGCAGTTAAGCTGAATGGTCTTGATGATGGCCATTGTCTGACAAACAGGAAAAAGCAGAGAAAAGTATGTGAGGCAGCACACAGCTTTTTTATATAAAAAAAAACATGTCTGCATTAAGTTGGAAGCAGGCAGCCTTCTGCTTGTAAGAGAATAATGAAATGAAAATGTAATTTACTGAGCAACATCACTGGTAAAAACAGAGGCCTCCGCTAAATTATCAAGTTGGAGTTTTCTTCTGTGTCAGTCCAGTCTCATATAATCTTCTACCTTCCATCACCTTCCATTGATACTCTTTGGAGACTGGGGTTGTGCGTCACTTCATAAGTTAGAGCAAAAAACTTGTCTATTTCTACTTTAACATTTATTTTTACTTTGCCAAAGATTTGAAAGCTATCAATAATAATCACATAAATAATGTCAGTGATGATAATTAAGTTGTATTTATATTAATCACTTTATCACATGAACGTTATGACTTTCTTTACTATGAGAAGACCCTAGTAGGCCTCTCATACTTCTGTTTGTAGTTTATTTGAGCCTTATTATTAGGCAGCCGTTAGTGCACAAACATATTAACCATATCCCATGCTATAAATACATACAGGAGACAACTGTGGATCAAAAGAATAATTGCACTTGCATGACTTGTGCTGTGAGTACAGATATTCCCCAGCAACACCTACCAGGCAGCGTTGCTGTGGGCGCTGTCGTCTAGGTGACAGAGCAGCTCCAGGGTTTGGGGGTTGTGGGCGGAGTCGTCAGGTGACTCATGGCTTCCTGTCTCCCAATCAGAGGGCATCCGCCATACTGCCGCACAGGACACCACCCTGCTGTCACTGGCTGGAGGAGTACAACACACAAACACACACGCACACACAGAGTCATTCACAGATTGTTAGAGTACAGTGTGTGTGTGTGTGTGTGTGTGTGTGTGTGTGTGTGTGTGTGTGTGTTTGTGTGGTGGACAGGCGCTAATGCGGTGACGTGGATACACTTTCCTCCAAATCCACATCACAAATGAGTTATTTTGGCACATCCACACCAGAGCCAGAGCTGCTAATTGGAACCAGTGGAGTAAATGTAGAATTGATACAGTAATTGGACTAAAAGTTTGAGGCTGGAGGGCATAACCAATCACAGAGAGAGAGGGAGAGAGGGAGAGAGAGAGCGAGAGAGAGAGAGGGAGAGGAAAAAACAGAGAGCAAAAGAGCCTAATTTCTTTTTGGTGTAGATATTGACAGTGTGTGGGCAGGCGTTGGGCTATGAAACACTGGCGTTAGGCCTATTTGTCAAATTAAAAAGCAGCGTGGTGCGAGTCCACAGGCTCTTGAGTGGTTTTAGACAACCTTGCACTTGGAGTAAGTGGGCAAGCAATCATCTTAAACAAAAGCCTTTCCTTGCTCACATATTAGAGTGCCGGTGGGAGGCGGTATGGAAGCGCTATATGAACGCACTTGTGTATGTGTTTATACGTACATATTTTTGTGTGTTAGTGTGTGGTGTGTGGAGCAGTGCATAGTGGGCTGTCTGAGCCTCAGCCCGGTCCAGAGTGGCTGTCATCCTGTGAACTCAAGCATGTAGAACTCAGCTGACAGAGAGCGAGAGACAGAGGGGGAAAAGTGAGGAAGCAAGGGAAGGGAGTGGTGGAGGGTTGTAGGGAAGGGGAGGGCACAGAGATGGTGACTACATCCTGTCCCAGAAGTATCTACCCCTAAAGGGCGCCGGTGCACTCTGCTCCTGTGTGACTCAGACACTGGCAAAAATGTCGTCACCGTCAAGATCTCTTACACAAACATAGCAAAGTGGCATGAAGCCATTCTAAAAATCTGAGGCACCTTTAGCCTAGAGTGTACTGTATATGCATTTAAGACTAAGATTTGGCTAATAGGCAGGATATTACAAATAAAATAAAATCATAGTCTTAATTAGAGCGCCACTGATCAAATGGAATGACAAATATTTTATGTTGATTTCTCATCTCATCTCATCACAGATACACGGGTATCTACATGTCAGCTGAAGCATTATAAGAAAATATGGTGAAAAACACTAAAGATATCTAAAAAAAACAGTGTCGCCATCACAAAAAATGTTTCACGAGACACAAATCTTGGTTACAATTTTTTAATATTCAAATTAAATGAATCCTTAAAGGTCCTGAAAAGTTAACAGTGTTAGTGATGAACACAAAACTTTCTGCCAGGTCTTTTCTCACTGGTTTAAAGTATTCAGGGCTCAGTGTGAAAAAGTTGATGACCTCTGTGCACCAGTCCATATTTATTAAAATCTGAATCTGATGACATCTGTGGGGTTGTATGCTTCTGTTGCCAGGTCACTGTCACACTGTCACGATCAAGCTGATTAGTGAGTGTTGAACTCTCGCAACTTTGACATCGCCTGTCTAGTGATTAATATATTTAAGGCTATGGAGAACTGCTTAGTTTTTTAAACTATGTTTTTGGGCTTTAACAAAAATGTTTGTTATGTTGGGAGTTATGTGAAAAAAAATGGGCAATGTAGTTGTCATATTGTTTGAACTGTTACATATTGACATCAGTACCAGCCTCAAAAAGTACTGATTAGGGATGCGAGGATATAAGATAATGTGGATTGCAATAAAAAAAACACTCACAATGAACTGATCGTGGCTGACCTCTTCTATTGGGATAACTCTGAATACCACGTGCAGCAGCACCCAAAGAGACTGCTGGGCAACCAATAATAAAAGAGCCTCTGTAAAAATGGTCTGCATATGCACTGACCTAAAAAATACAAAAGATCTTAATCAAACATTGGCGTATTTCATTATTGAAATAGTTGCAAAGCTGGAATTTTTAAGATTGTTTGATTGTTTGTAGGGCTGCCCCCTGAAAGTTGAAGATTCTAATCATTAATCAGAGACCCCTCAGTCAACTAAGACTCTTCCAACTCGAACAGTCTTTTTTTTTGTTAGTCAGTGTGCAGTGTACTTCTGGAGACATTTCAGTGTCCGTGAGCACTCCTTGCTTTCACGCTGCTCTCTGGTACAGGCAGCTTCAGACCCATGTAAGTCGAAGTGAGACAGAGACAGCTGCCACAAGGAAGAGAGGTTTTGCCTGCCTTCTGCTTAGAGTGGTGAATTTACAGCTCACAGTAACTTATTATGATACAGTCACTGGCTTTTGTTTGATATCTAATGTCGAAAGGAACACATAGTGGAGTATTTGTTTTGAACAGCCAAATCTAGTTGGGTACAGCCTTAACTGTTTAATGTTTTGGTTTTTTTTTTAACTAAAGGATGTTCCCTAAAAAAGATGTGTGTCCTACCAGTGATGAAATAGTTGTTTCTTGACAAATTTCAAAAGATTTGTGCATATTTTAATAATTACAATCCAGATAAACCTGTGAATCACAATAATTTAGGCTAGGGTAATCATGACATTAATTTTTTCGGCCCATGCCTAGTATTGATTAGTCATAATTATACATCCAAGATATGCAGTTGCATCCTGTCATGTGTTCAGACATTGGGACGAATCTGTTATAGATGTGTCAACTGAGAGGGTTATGGGGGTTATAAAACATGATTGTTAATCCAACCACCGGTGCTTGAAGCTGTTTCTCCTTGTTCTAACCACTGGGTCACTGCTGAAGTATAAAATGTCAAAGTGAATGTCATGTATCAAAATGTGAATGTAAGGATGACATGTCTCAACTAAACCAAATTGCAAAGTCGTTCCTTTTGGCTATAATAGGTTTTACTGCCTTTGTCTGTACTATTATTATTATTATATTACATAAAAGCACAGATGATGTGCATGTGACCTTCAAAGCATTTCTCCTGCCTGCCAGTGACTTTGCGGCTGCTGCTCTTATCCCTCATGTGGGTCATCATGTCCACACATTAGTATTGATTCTATCCGAGTCTGAACATGACTTCTAACACAGTTGCTGCTGTTAGACCCGTGAAGACAGACTGGCTGTTATTGATCACCTGTTAAAGACCAATTATGTTATGATTCTCAACTAAACTGCATGAGGTCTTTAGATGGAAGAGACAAATGAGAAGAGAAAAGAATAGGGAGATATGCAAAAACAAGACAAAGACAGAAAAGCAGAAAGAAAGAAAATAAGAGAGACACGATGCATAAAGAGGCAGTGAATGGAGCCAGAGACAGAAGGAAACAGTAGGACTCACTTTTGTTATAGCAGGTGGTAAGCACAGCCTTATCTGCAGGACTGGCGCCAATGTGCCATATCTCCCCAGCTTGGTGCAGAAGGACATTCTTATTAATGATGTTATTCTCATCATCAAAGTCAATGATGTGGATCTGCAAGAAAAGCAGAGACAGAGAGGAGAGATGTGTTGAGGATGAAGCCAGAGTTAAAACACTGCATGCACCTCCCTCCACACACACGCCAGCCACAGTTCAAAGCTCCACTCACTCCTCTGATTTCCCCGGAAAAGAAGAAGGTTCCTCTTTTTAATATGACAGTAAACGTAATTTCAAGGCAGGCATCTCTTTGGTTCTTTTCTTCCCCCCCGTCAACTTCACACGGCTGAAGACTTTTCATCTTGATTTGGCCTTTAAAGCGATGATTAAGACACTTTAAGAAGCCATGTTGGATTCATGGGAGTTCTGCTCATGACATGTCGGAGGAGTCAGAGGAAAAGGTACTACAAAAAGGAAATCGATAAAACTCATTCCATCCTCTTTTTTTTTTTTTTAGACAAATGGACCTGCTAAAAGGGGCTGGGGATGAGGTGCATTATCCAAGAGAGCTTTTCTGTGAAAAGGCTTTAATTGTGTACTTTTAAAAAAAAAAAGACATTCCATGAGAGCAGATGATCATTTAGCTGTAGCTACGCATACTCTAATTTCACAGGTCTAGTTTTGATCTGCATATTGTGTTTCTTATCAGTTAAGTAGAGTATGATGTTCATGAGCAGGGCAGCAACAATATAAAAAACATTTCCTTCCTGCAGTATTACAAGAATGCGACTTTGTTTGCAGTCCTAATGGATCATTCTAGAGAAAAAATAAAAATGTCTACCAAAAATCCCAAATGTTGTATTCACTGTGGTGTTAACATGTGCTGTAGGGGGAACAACCAACAATGATCTTGTAGAAAACTTCAGTTGCACCTTATGCAAACATTTTGTAAAAAGAGCCATTGATGGAGAGAACATGGCGTCCCTGATTGTCCGTGATAGATGTCTTTGTGTTTCAAACTTGTAAATGTAATAAGGTGTCCTCTTGCTATTTAAAACATGTCATTTGTGTTTTATAATTGAAAATTTTTCTTTTATAATTTTTGTAGAAATATTGCTGTTTGGGAAGTTATTTATGAGCTGAATGAAAGGATATGCTCATGAAACAGAAATGCAAGGTATATTGCAAAAATGTGTTATTTTTTGCGTGTTTTAAGCAAACAATTTAACATTTTGGAAGATCCAAGAGTAAGATGAGAAGACCAATACCACTGTCATGTCTGTGTGTGAAGTTCCGAGGTGGAGCCAGGGGGCAACGAGCCTGGCACCTCTAAAGCTCACTAATGAACATATACCTTAACTCTTAAATCTCTGCAGAAAAACAGAAATGTAAAAATTAAAATTTCTCATTTTATGGGACGTTTCTGGGATTTTTAGAAAGCGAGAAAACCAGCTAAAATAGGCAACAGACTCCCTTCCATTGCCAGTAGACTAGAGCCCTGTATATGGCTCTGCAGTAGACAAGCATGCCTTTCTCTCTTTTTTTATTTTTTGTGGTGTGTCACGTTCAAAGTCTTGACGTTACTTAACCTAACCCTAGTTCTCAGAGTAGCATGAGTGAGATGTCTCACTATGGGATACGCAGGGAGTTGTATCCCATGGTGAGACATCGAAACGGATGCTAAACAGTAGAGAGCAGCATGGAGCCCTGTGAAAATGTTATGGTTTTATGGTTACTTTTAAAAAAACATTTGTTACTTCTTATGTCCCTCTTAAAACTCAGCGCTGATTAATTTGGAATGTTCTAGCACTGCTTTATGAAGACAGGTGGTATTTTGTGGTAGTGCATCATTCCATTGCACCGGAACTGGGAAAAAAAAAGTGCATCCACTTGGGTGTTGTATTTCCATCAGTGCCGATTGGAGCCAGAGCCGATAAATACCTATGACCGCTGCAGTGTAATTGTCCCAGGAATTAGGACAAAGTCTAACTTTTCCCTTTAAATACCAAAGTCAAATGTTACTGTTTTTTGTCCAGTGGAAGAGGAGCTTTACTCACAGACATGAGTGTAGAGTATCAACCTTCTCATCTAATTTGTAAGAAAGAAAGCAACCAGATGTATTTCCCAAAATGCTTAACTTTTCCTTTAAGATGAACTTTAAAATAGATTTTTCCTTCAACCCAGCAAATATCAAATCCTGCAGATGCGTGGGAATTTCTAATGTGCTCTTTGTGTATGAGGTTTGCAATTTTAAATATAATTTAGTAAAGCTGTGGGCAAATTATAGCAAGGGCGGACAGTCATTGTTTCCAGTTTTAATGCATCCCTTCTGAATCAAGCGGAATAACTGATGTTAAAACCTTGAAGTATGCAGCACCAATACTATTTGGGATACCCAGGAATTCTATTTTTGAATAAGCTGACATTGACAGCTTGTGTGGGCTGATGAGGCACCTCAGCATATATGTTATATGTAGGTTATTCCAAAAAAGGTTGTAATGGGAATGGCTATCAACTTCAACTCTATTTGAATTGCCAGATCAGGCACTGAATGCCTGCTGAAACTCTTACTCCATTTTCTTGTTTCTTGATCGGGCAGTTCCTGATATAATTTTACAGTCTTGTACAGGTGCTTCTGTTAAGAGAACATTTACCATTTAAGAATGCATACCAAGAACTTGTTAACTGTTATACCTGAACTACTATCTGCCGTAAGGCGAAGGAAATACTCACAAGCTTCCTTGACCTGGTGTAATGCTGAGGTCTCGGCTGCACTTGAAAACACATCAACAGCTGTCTAGACTTTACAGCACACAAGTTCAACAAACAAGCTAAACTTTTATCCATAAGAAGTTAATAGAAACTCCTCCTTACCGAGTTCTTTTCATTAGATGGAAATCTATTCTATGAGGGCCCTCTCAACTGAATGCAGTTCAGGGCCTACAATGCAGTAAAACAGTGAGGGTCTCAAGGTTTGATCAGACAATTAATGGCGGTTTCTCCCATAAGAGAGACACTTACAGCACCTTGGGGGACCGTTAATGGGGTTGCACTGGACAATAACTCCTGCTAGGCACTTCCACTCCCCTTCCCTGTACTACTTTTACAGGCTGAAAAAGAGGATGAAAGGAGGGGGCGTGAGGAGGAGGAGGAGAATGGCATCGTAGCGGCAGCATCCTTCAGCCTCCTCAAAGTCAGCTAGGCAGCTATTAACCTTGGGTTGGACTGCATCGAGCAAAAAATTATTACGCAAAGTTATAATTTTATGGTGGTGGGGGAGCGGTACAAATAAATTCAGGCTGGCGGGACAGGGTAATTGGAGGGCCTGGTAATAGGGTCCCCCCGAATGAACCCAGGTGTGAGAGAAGTTCCAGCCCTCCTCCCCCAGGTGATTTATCCCTCATTCTTCCAGGCCTGGGGAGTGACTCATAGCCTTCAGCCACTTGGGCACCCAGCCCAGCACTTTTAATTATGTGCCGATGGTGGGAGGAATCAAGGCAGGGAAGAGGAGAGGAGGGAGATTGGGAAGAGGGGGTAAGGGAGGGATAAAGCCAAGCTGGCTCGTGGCCCCCACTTCAGGGGCCTCTCTGCTAAAGCTCTTTAGCCGCACAGATGACAGTAAGCGGGGCGGAGGAGTAGCGAGCGGGTGAGAGGTGCCAAGCTCGGGCGCTTTATCTCGTTAGCAGCCTTAAATGCCATGCCGACGTGCCCTCCTATTTGTCATTCCAGCTATTGGTCTCTGAGGGATTTGAGAGGTGCTCTGCGAGTTAAGAGAGACATTTCCACCCTGCATTATGCTTAATGGGAGGTGGAGAGGCCAGCAGGCTTATGGATACAGCAGAAGCTATCAGGGCTGAAATGCCCATCGAAAAAAGATTTTTCACATTGCAAGTTCAAACTTAGACGAACTGAGCTAACCAATGTTGGCCGGCAAAGTTATGCAGAGTGGAAAAGACAATGAGCTTCATGAATAAAACGGACTGCACTGACTGAACCCAAGGTTCAAATGTAGGGTCATCTCAAAGAACAAAACCTAAAAGATGAATAATGATCTCTGTTAGATTTTACGGCTTTGAATGCTCTTTAACAAAATAATGTCATAAAACAAAACACAAGTCAGAAAAGTATACTTTTAACTTTTAATGACATGGGTTTGAATTCGGTTTGCTCTCAAAGTACACAACTTAAAATGACATATCATAAATGAAAAATGAGGCACCATGAACAAATAACAGCACACATACATACATACTGAATGATAGCAGCAGTCTTGCAGATTCTTTGCATACCACAGTGTGTTAGATGTGTCTATTAATTTAGAGAGATATCAGAGTGTGCAATGAATGCATGATGAATCGTAGCCCTACAATGAAGCATGAAGAAAATATGCAAGCAACTTCCATGCTCATGTTCCATGAATTCTGCAAAACAGAAACCAGTTTTGGTGTAAAGCTAGCAGTGTGCCTCCCTAAAAAATATTATATAAATGGAGTTTACAGTTATGTGTTGACTTGTGTATTTTGTGTGCTCTCATGTTCTATTACAATTAGTTGGTTTGTAGACGTGGGCTGTAGTATCAGTCTCATTGTGAGATAAGCTTCAAACAAAGTAGGTCATAGAGTAAGTTGTCCCACTACATCTACAGGCAAAAGTCTTTATACCCGTTCCAAATGGTCGTATTATGAGCCTGCCGTTAAATCAAATACAATAAGAGAATTCTTTATCTTTTGCTCGTCTTTTGCAGGATGGGTCCCTGATCATTCTTATGGAAGTTACTCAGTGCTGCATAAAGCCAAAAAAATTCAACTGCCTGCAGATAAAATTACCCAGATCTTCCACCTCCGTAGCCCCATACGCCTGACAAGCAGACTACTTTTGGTTTAGCCCTCTGCTAACTTGAATAGGGAAAAAATACTATAAATGATTTAATAAAATTCAATCATGTGGCTCTTCTAGAATTTCAAAATGCTGATTGGACCTAAAGAATCATTTTTGGATTTCTTACGTTACGCAGGGTTGTGATGCTCTAAAAAAATTAGCCACTGATCTACAGACGGCTCTTTCACAATATAAGTCTATGGGGGAGAGTGTTTTTGGGCCCAGTGGCATCACGCAACGGACCCAGAAGTTGTAATTCCACTGTTTGGCCACTATGCCAAATCTGCTTCAAAGTTCTCCGCTGTTCCTGGGGAACTGGTCTTTGAGCAAGAGTGATTAATTACACAAGCGGGGACGGCAGCACACAATTTGAAACAGTTTCTTCATGGTTTTGCAATCAGTTGTCTACACAAAGAGTAATGTGGAATTACTTCTGCGTTGAGTTGACTGCATCAACTACGCTGTAACCTACGCCGCAGCCTGACGTGTACCTCCCCAGAAATGTAACACACTTGGGGGCAACGCAGACTTCCTGTCTATTTTTGTAAGCTGAAACCATTTCCCTCAGTGGAAACGAAGCTTTCATTTACTTGTATTTCACAGATAAGAAACAATAAATTGTGAAGACAATAAAGCCTCCACTAAAATAGCATTTTAAGTCTTGTGTGTGATTTATCCTTCAGGGATTTATACTTGGATACTGGATACTGGATTTATTCTGGCGTCATGTGAGCAGAGGAAATCTCCGCTCGTCGCTAGGCTAATTTATACAATGTAAAATACCATAGGCTTGTGCTAATAAAGTTACCATGTTGAATTTGTTTGGAAAACATTTTTAATATAACACAAGTGCTTTGTCTGTGAATGCTACCAGTTATAATGAAGTCAATTTGAGTACTTGTGTTTGAAATTGTCTCTACTAAGTAATGTTTCATGTGTGTTTTTGGTGTGTTTTGAATCAATTAAACTTTATAGCACTTCACAGAAACCTCCACCGCGGACTAGTGTTTTGGAGGTGGAACTGCGGAGTGACACAGACAAACCACCACACAAGTACAAATGCTCACAAAGGCGTAGGTGACGTGTGAAGGCGACATGCGAAGGCGACATGCGAAGGCGACATGCGAAGGCGACGTGGGAAGGCGACCTGCGAAGGCGACTTGCGTAGGCTACGGTGTAGGGTCTGCCACACAACTATAAGTCCTGCTTAACGAAGGAGATTTTATAAAGATTTTAAAAAGAGAGCTTGAGAGAGACGTTGAAACACTGCCTATTTCAAATCTTTATACACCTAACCAATTGGCGCATAAATAGTGCGTTATTATCCAACTGTTTCAGAAAGTTCACAAAACTTGATAACGGAAGGGGGTCTATGATGCTGTTTGTCAATTAGACAAGCACTTTGTTTACTAAGACCTGACAGAATTTTAATGCAGGCTGTGTTTGGTTGCCAAAGCTATAAATTGTTAGTCTGTGGACGGACCTAACAGTAAGTGCAGTGTTATGCTTGAAAAGAAGTAGTTTATACGACATGTTGTCCAACATCTTTACAAGGCAAATGTGTTTAAGGATGTTACGAATGACCACACTCAAAGACAGAGTGAACACAGTTATGTTTTTGCATTTTTCTGGTTTGCAGTCTCCACTAACTGCTCCCCTCATCGTGGCTCCTTTGCTGTTATATTTAAAATATGACTAGTTCTGGGGCAAGGCCATTCACACACTTAAAAATCAATTTTACAAATGAGAAATTAATAAAATTCTCAAAACTTAAAAAATTTATATATTTTTTTTTATGAATTTTACTATGGTGCAATATTATTAGCTTCTGAGTCAGTGTTTTAAAAGCTTGTTTGTATCATGACATTATAGGTAAAAAAAAAAAAAACATAACGAGGACAGCTCAACAAATCGAGAATTGGCTTCTCTAAGAAATCATGGTGTAGAAAGGCAGGATGTGAACAACACACAGCACCGTAAATCTGCAGCCAGAGGCAGATGGTGTTTTTTTTAACAGTTTATTGGTATAATAATAAATGCAAGAAATAATAATAAATACTTTGATGAAGCAGCTTATATGATCACTTTCATATACTATAAATCAGCTGTGGAGAACAGATACTTTAAGAATTGATCATGTTCATCTATAAGCCAGTGTTTTACTGCATTATTCTGTTATTACTGCACATTTGCCCCAAGTAATTACTTTGCTCTTGGTGGCAAATTAACCAAAGTGGCAGCTGACTGACACCAGAAACAGACAGGGTCAGCTATTCTCATCGCTAAGACATTTTCCACCAAAATACCAATGACTTGCTTTGTGCTATCTCTTCTGGATAGACCTCCCACCTGTGTACAGTATGCTCTACGATGGTCACCAAAATACGAGATTTTCAGTCAGGAAAATATGGTCAGTGCGCTGCCACAAATTAGAGCCCACTGACTTCATTAAGTGGATTCAGCATCCACGTTAAATACAGAAATCAGCATCTGAATTACTAAGAGGAGTGTTACCCTACTTACAGTGTGATGTAAGATACCTGTTTTGGATTGACAATTCTCTGTCAACTTTAGTCTGACACATCACAAAACTGCAGTTTACAGTGGCCTTAAAAGGGACGGTTCACCCCCAAATCAAAAATACATATTTTTAATCTTACCTGTAGTGCTGTTTATTGATCTAGATTGTTTTGGTGCGAGTTGCAGAGTGTTGCTAATATCTGCCCTAGAGATGTCGGCCTTCTCTCTAACATAATGGAACTAGACGGCAATGGGTTTATGGTGCTCAAAGCACCAAAAAAATACATTTGAAAAACTCAACAACAGTGTCTCTTTACAGAAATTATGACCCGGTTACTCAAGATAATCCAAAGACCTTGCTGTGAGCAGTTTCATGTAGGAACTATTTTCTTTCCACCAAACTACTCCCGCTAACTCTATCTTTGCGCAGACGGAAGCTAGCTAGCGGGTCATGATTTCCAGAGAAAGACACTGCTGATTAACAAACAGCACATCAGATAAGAAGAAAATGTATTTTTGATTTGGGTGTGAACTGTCCCTTTAAAGCAAATGGATGAATAAATGAGCAATAGGCATACATTACTACATGAATCTAATAACTGTTCTAAGATTAGATCTACACTGTTTGCCTCTGGTTTTCTTGTGTTTCAGCTCTGTGCTCTTATGCCAGAATGCAGGAAAGTGTTAGGAGGAGTATATTAAGCTACTGACAGAGTGTAATAAGAAATCACACAGATCGACTGGGATGCATTGTCACCATTCCCAACAAGCTCTGTATTAGACTCGCTACACAAGACTTGGATTGAACTACGTCTGTATTCAGTGCCAGACCGTTTTCACACTGAAGTCTGCCAGAAAATAGGCTCATTTTTTTTCAAGGCAGAAATATATCTCTGTGTCTATCTCTCTCTCTCTGTCCCTCTCTCTCTATCTCTCTGTCTCTCTCTCAGAGAGCTAATTATTTCTCCCCCGTTTAGAGCCAACTGTTTCTGTCATCTGTCTCTGTAATGACCTCTGCAAGATGTGCATGCATGCACACACCCCCCCTCACTTTTTCTCTCACAAACACACTCACGGCACAAAATCCTGACCAACATTCAGTCTTTCGCACAGAAACCGCAGATATACACACAACATGGATGCACATGCAACAGATCAGTCTACTTTTTAGGATCGCCTTCACAGTTGCAGTTGATCTGTGTGGGCCAGACTGTCTCCCCTGAACACATGAATTTTGATAACTGATGAACAACTTAGCACTGAAACAATGAATCAATTGACAGAAAATGAATTCATGGCTACAGTATTTGTGATTAATATATTAATGTTATCATATCAAGCAATAAATACACAATCACTGGGTCCAGCTTCTCATATATGAGAATTTACAGCTTCTCTTTGTCTTTCACTGTGGTAAAATTTGTCACTGTTTTGTGGTGTTTTATAGAGGAAACAATTAAGTGGGGAAATAACAGCAGCTTAATAATTTTATCAAGTAAAAGTGCCACAAACCGCACATTTGAGATGCTGGTTCTAGCTTCCCAAATGTGAACTGTGGTTTGAACAAAATAAACAAATGGATGATGTCAACTTGGGCCATGAGAAATTATGATGGGCATTTTGTAAAATATTCTGACATTTTGTTAAAAACAATTAATTCATTTAAAGCTGTAGCTGACAATTACTGTGATTATTTATTATTCAGTTGATTCTCCATTTGAATTAATGGTTTGGTCTATAAAATGTCGGAAAATAGCTAAAATAAAATGACCACAACAAATCATCCCAAGGTGACATTGTTTCTTTCTGCTACAGTCCAAGTCAGATATTTAATTTACAAGAATACAAATCAGAGAAAAGAAAAGCTCACATTTAAAGGGAGAGTTTAGTTTTCAACCTGGACCCTATTTTTCCATGTTTTAGTGTCTAAGTGATAAAGGTGGGCGATATAATGACTATGTATGACATATAGGTATATTTTCAAGCAAGATATAAATTTAGACAACACAATTTATATCGATGTAGGGTCAAGTTGCGTTACATGATGCATACCAGTGTTCATCTCTCCTCTCTCACACTCTCTGCACAGCTCCGCCCCACTCACAAGTTCTCCAGCAACACTTTTTAGAGCCGTAACCTGACGTTCACCTCCCAAGAAATGTAACTACACGTTGCAGCGACACAGAACTCCTGTCTATTTTTGTAAGCTGAAACCATTACCCTCAATGGAAACGAAGCTTTTATTTACTTTAATTTCACACATAAGAAACAACAACAACAAAGCAACAACAAAGCCTCCATGAAATAGCATTTTAAGTCTTGTGTGTGATTTATCCTGGCTTCATATGAGCGGAGGAAATCTCCACTATTCGCTAGGCTAATTTATACAATGTAAAATGCCATAGGCTTGCGCTAAAAACATTAGCCGCTAGTATTTTGGAGGTGTAACTGTTGTGCTGCTGCATATTTTCAAACGGTAATAAAATCCCTATCTTTGCATTTTATTTTGATCACATTCTGTTGTTATAAAACTGCTTGTGACATCTCAAATGTTTTTAAATGTACCTTTTGCTTTTTCTGTTTGTTATTGTGTGTAACCAAGTCTTGCTCAAGGTGAGGTCTGGTTTTAAAATCTCAGTGATTTTTCACATGGTCGAAATCAACTAAATAACACTGAAAATCATGACACTGAAAGTGTTGTAGATAACACTAAGTTATGCTTTCTGTACTCCAACACAACAAACCCAGCATTCCTCTCCCCCAACTCTCACTTGCCACCATTGTCTTCCAGCTGAGATTTCACAATGAGACTTTTCCTTGGTTAGACAACAAAAAACTGACCAGATCAAGCAAAAGGTAAAGAAATGGTTTTATTTCTCTGTGGTGTCCTTTCTTTATTTGTTGTAAGGCACTTATAAAAACAATCTGTTTCAAAAAACAAGCACTTTTAGTGGATGTACTTTGACAGTGTATAATTGCCCCGAATAGTTAAACTGCAGTCTATTTTGAGGCTGACAGCTGCAGCCCTCTTTCTCAATACTGGATCAATTTCCAAAATTGTTGTCTCCATTAGTCACCTGTGCCTTGTTTAGACCAAGTATTAACATGTGTTTTGGGTGATCCAATCACAAGTTGACAGTGCTAAATACAAGTGTAAACGACCACCAAGACACACTGTGAGCAGATCACTCAAACCACTTACCAAGGTAGTCTAAGACACATTTGGCAGCATATCTTGTGTAGTGTAAGCGCTAATGCGTCCTGGTGCATCCCCCACAAGGACTACATCAGTGCAGGACACCAAGGTTGTTTTGGTGACAGTGCTAATGTTCTCTAACGTACCCATTTTATGTCAAGTTGGATGAGCTGCTGCATGACCATCCACTGTTTTGCCCTATGGAGAGAGACCTGTTGAATTCTGCTCCAGCTGTACTGACACAACCACTAACTTGACTAGTAAACATGTTACAGAGCAGCTAGCAAAAGGAGTGGGTCGGGTAAAATCAAAATCTGAACACAAGTGGTCAGCTGGAGATGCATGATAAACACAAGTGTGAACAGTGTCTTGGCCGTCGACTTGTGTTTGGGTCACTGAAATGCTTGTTAAGGCTGGGGTCTAAACAGGCTCTTAAACACAAAAACATGGGAAAATAGGGTCCATGTTGAAAAATACCAAAGTTTCCCTTTAACAGGCTGAAAGCAGCAGTGTTTCTGCATCTTTTCTTAAAGATATGCTATGCTGGATTTTCTAAAAAAAAAACAAAACAAAACAATATATAGCCTCTTACAGATGTAATCCCTCTCCATCATCACTGATGACCCACTCTCAGTGTGATGATGTATCTGCTATGACTCTGCCCTCTGCCTACATTTTCTTATTTTCTCCTTATTTTCTGTTTTCACAACGTTTAAAGGTGTGTAGTCCCACAGTGTTCAGGTGACGTCAGGGCTTTGTACAAAGGTAGCAACCAGCTGCCAGAACGTAAGCAGCAGGAGACACAGTGCCGAAAAACAGCAAATATAATAAGGCGAAACACCAATGAAAGGATATCTTATGTTGGCTTTTACTTTCATTTTTGCTCGTAAGCGTGTTTACAAACAGTAACGGATAATCCTGCACAGTATACCTTTAACTATAAATCCATTATCAAATGTGTTGAAAATAACCTTGAATTGTTGCACTCTAATTGTTTCAGCACTAAACTGATGAATCAAAATGTCAGATTAATTAATAATTAAAATATCCTATTCCCAAAACTTAAATCCAAAGCACACATATACACACACTTCAAATACCAAAGACATAAACCCTATCTTAAATCTAACAAACCAAACAAAAATTATTTTCCCTCCCAAAGAAAAGGGACTAATCACAACAAAATATGCAATTATTGGCAACCTTGGCTGGTGTTGCTTTAGGACTGGCAATTAATGGTATGAATGAAAAAAAAATTAATGAGATACGGATCACCAGCAATACAAGGTTACCAAAAGTGCCCATTTGTAAATACTATACTTGTCATATGCTGATCTTTCCATGAACCTCTTTCCACAGTATGAAAAATTTCTTGAGAAATAGAGTATCCTTGAGGCAAGAAGAATTGGACTGCCATCTTTCTACATCCACACCCCAGGAAAACAAAAGTACCTTATAAAATCCTGATCTTTTCAGCTCTTTGGGGTCTATTTATGCATTTCTAACCACTTTTTAAAATTTGCAGGACTAAGCTGTATTGTATGAAAACCCCCTAAAAAACAGAGCTCACCCTCTCTGCACTCAAATCCTGATTGCCTTGAGTGAAGTCAAAGGCGACGACAAATGAAATCTGGATCTTAGGTTGAGGTCTAAGGTTTTAGGCCAAAATTAAGAGTTTAACTTCTCCAAACTTCCTCCAACTCAGTGACGGTTGGGCATTTTTTGTAATTGGCCCCTCCAACTTCATGTCATCATGTGGGCCAATATCATGCTCTTGTGCAGAAATCTAAGAGTCATCTTTGACTCTAATCTGAATTTTAAAAATGAAATGTGATGCAAGAGGTTATTTGGTCATGCTTTTAACATTTAACAGAAATTCAAAAACAAGTCTATCTGCCTCTGACCTGGAGAAGGTTATTCATGACTTCATTTCATCCTGTCTTCATTTCTATGACTTTTCTCACTCTATGTTACATGTTATACTAATGCTAAAAAAATAACGAAACCATTTGCCACTTATTACAAAGCAGCTTTACATTTCAAATTTTAAAGAATAAAACCTCTATCTCTTTTTTACTTGATATCTCATGACCTTGTAAAGCAAACTGAAAACTGAAGTATCTTGGAATTGTTCACGACTCTCAGCTTAGGTTTGATGAAATAAAAAAAAAGGTGGTAATAAAAATGTTTGGGCTGCTCTTTAAACCTTTAGGCAAATTAGACACTGCTTACCATTTAATAAAGATCTAACATTTATGCATGCAATATTTTTTTTTCTCTCTTGGTCTCAGGCCTCAGCCTCTGCCTTTAACTACCACTATCCCTTTACAAACGAGCTATCAAAATTGTGGACAACAAACCACCAAAATTTTATAACTGCAGCACACAGGTATAATCTTCTCTTCCACCCATTTTCAACAAGCTCATCATTAAACTTTACAATACTGCCACTAATACCTGAAGTACATTGGAAGGAAATTGTATATTTAGACACTGTAAAACTTAACACAAACTGCATTCTCAAAGACACAACCCTTTGGAATCCTCTACCCAACAGCCCAAAGCAGATGCAGGATTTTAAAACTTTTTCCAGTCAAGTCCTAGTAAAAACTTGACTAGAACTGTAATCACGACACCAGCTAGTCATAATTTGTGTACTTGAGTTAATGCTATAAATGTTTGGCGTTCTGCTTTGTTGGTTCATTAGTGTGTTTCAGTGTTTGTATGTGAGTTATCATTAGTGTAAACACAATACTGGAATTTCTAACTTTGATACAATACCTAGAAAAAAATTGCTATTTGGTCATTTTTTGATTCCATGGGCAAAAATTGACATTGAAGGCATACGATTTAAGTTTTTGACTTTTCTTTTCTTTGTTAATAGCAGAGAAGAGCAGAAAGACTGTAGTATAAGAGAGAGGGAGGAAGGGCAGCTGGTACCAGTGTATTGATACTGTGGAAAATGACACATATTAAATATCCATATGCATCTATAAATTAATACATCTGACAATACTAGTTGGTGGTTGTTGTTTTTGATTATTATATGCATTAATTTTAAGATTCTGAACACTGTTATTTTAATGATCACTTAAACTATCAATGCTAATCAAGGACCTCATGCTGGAAATAAGCTTTAGTTATATACATGTGGACTGTACATCTGACACTGCTTCTCCAACTGTCAATGTTTCTCTGTATTTGGTCCTAACAAATACCAAAACAGTGGCAGTATGGTGGTGCAGTGGTTAGCATTGTCGCCTCACAGCAACAGCGTTCCTGGCTGTGCGTGTCAGCGTTTTCTCTGGGTACTCCGGCTTCCTCCCACAATCCAAAGACTAGGTAGGCTAGGTTAATTGGTGACTCTAAATTGGCTGTAGGTGTGAATGTAAGCATGAATGGTTGTCTGTATCTATGTGTCAGGCCTGTGATAGTCTGGCGACCTGTCCAGGGTGTACCCCAGCCCCTTGCCCAATGTCAGCTGTGAAAGGCTTCAGCCCCCCCACAACCCCCTAACAGGATAAGTGGTTACAGAGAGTGTATGAATTAATGTACATCTGGCATTGCTTCTGCAACTGCCAATGTTTCTCTGTACTTGTGCTTTAAAAATACACAAATAATAATAACAATAACAAAACTAACTCAATCTACTTTTTTGTCAAACCATATTTCTGGAATCTCAATGTATTGTCTAAAAGCTCTACTCTCAGGTAAAAATCAGCTAACATTACATATATTAAACATAGCTTTTAACTGATAATAATTCAGATTTAGATATTTTATTGTATGAATGATGTATATTTTTTCTGTTTAAGTGCATTTAATCTACTTGTATACATTAGATTTTCCATGTATAGTAGGGTCTTGTCCATTGTTACAATTACTAAGTCAAGCAGATGCAGCATCATGTATCTTTCGAGATGAAAGGGTCATGCAGTAACAGCAGGACAAGTGCACAATGCTTTTTTTCCTATTAATACGAAAGGCAAATTATATGGGGACACAAACTACTTCTATACTATAACTACATAAGTAGGATAGAGGGTGCCTGTTGCAGACAACTTTCTTCCCATCCGGCTTTAAGTGACATGAGGTGTCTTACCTGGTTGTCAAATTTCAATGACTGTGTGCCCACAAGAAAACGAATGGCATCAGTTTCAGCTGTCTGGGCAGTAAGTGCTCGTGCCTGCAAAGTAGACACAATATAACATGACTGTCCATTTACGTAAAAACGTTTTAATGAACAGAAGAAAACATAACTGAATGTGGAAACAGCTAAGAACTGCTACGTAGGTAGACTAGAATAAATAGGGCTAGCTTTCACCTAGTTCAGTAGTAATGAATGGCGTAACAGTACCTGAAATTCAAGACCATAAATGACAGGAGCGTCGTCCTCCATTTTCTGCGGTGTCTGTTGCCAGAGTTAGAGACTTCTAGTGTTTTTTAAACGTCGTCTCACAATGAAACCACTGTAAAGAAAATAATATAACTGTGCTACGTACTGCACAAAACACAACACAACACAGCAGCTGCACTTCCGCGATATAAAAACTGGGGGAAGAGCGTGCGACTAAAACACTACGTAGTGTCAGTGCTGCAACGTTGTGTAGGCTTTTAAAAGTGCGTAGAAGAAGTCGAGAATACCAAAAGAGACGTCAGGATGAAGTTTGTCTGCTCTGGCATACTGTAGATGTAGCAGTTATTTGGAGCTGCGCATGCGCAGTAGAGTTGTAGCTGTCAGACTGCAGTAAGGTGAGAAACATAATCGTGTTTGTGTTTCAGTTTTTATTTGTTGTCTTTCTTTGCGAAGTGATAAGACTATCACGGCAATATTGGTACGTTTCGTGCTTTTTTAAAGCGCGGGCAGCTATTAGTTAAGCGTGTAGTTTACAATTACAACTAGCAGCTCAGCTAAGTTAGCGTACGATAGTCAACCGGCTAATGTAGCTTTAGCAACATAGCCAGAACCAAGGCAACAACAATCCTCCAGTAACTCGGGTAAAAGCTCTTTCGTGACAGTACGATTAGCTTGAATAAAAGGCGAGAAACGTTTTCTTTAGATGTAGCTCAATGCTGACGATAGGAGTATGTAAAAAATAGCGTATGCTTATAATGACAGGAAGTGATGCTAACGTATATAATATAAGTCTAACACTGTTGATACTGAATCACAAGGTAATGTCTTATTGCTGTGTTACATTGTCAAGAGCAGTAAGATGGATAGTGGGGAGGCTCCTGCCCAGCGGCCAGTCACCTTGGATATCACAGTGGAAGATGTAACCAAGGAAGCCCCAGGCCCAGACCCTCCGGAGCCAGCCACCAGCCAGACCCCTTCCAGAGAAAACCTCATTTCCCAGGAGGACAGCATCGACTTGGGCGGGGACTTCGCCACCCCGCAGGAGGACAGCAGTGCTACACCTTCAGAGAGCCTGATGGACAAGCTCAATGACCAGATGATGGAGAGCGTCATGATTTCTGACTCACCAAATAACAGTGAGGAGGATGATGTAGCTCCCATTGACTCCTTTCTGGACGGAGGGGAGGAGGAAGAGAACGCATCAGAGACATCAGGTGACAAAGAGGAACAAAGTGAAATTGGACAGAATACAACTGAGATTAAAGTTTCAATGGAGGAACAGGAGAAAAGTGATTCTGTGGAGAAAGTAGATGAGGATTCCAAGGAACAGACAGACACGCAAGAGCAAGTTGCAGCCTGTGTTTCACCTCAAGGGGACATGCAGAGCCCATCTGATCTTAAAAGTGGGGAACCAGCACCACAAGAAGCTAAAGGTACAAGCCCAAAAGAAGAACCTGTACCTGTATGCACCATATTCAGCCAGGGCACCCAGCCGAAGTCTCTGGTGCCTGATGGCTTCCAGCCCACCCTCATCAAGTCCCCCAGCTTCAGCATGGGGACTGGTGGAGGAGGCGATGAAGCAGTGACCCCAAGCAAGCTGACAGCCCCTCTTGTGTGCCAGCCCAGCCCCAGTCTCAGTAAGTTCTTCACTGACAATGGACAGGTCAATCCAGCCTCCGATTTCTTCGATTCCTTCACTGCCCCCTCCTCCTTCATCTCTGTTTCAAACCCAAATGCTGAGGTCCCTCCTGGTCCCAGCCCAGCGCCCATAGCTCCCACCCCTGAGCGCCAGCTTTCTTCCACCTCCTCCTCCATCTCCACTCCTGGAGGACCTCTGGACTCTGGTGCTCCCACCCCTAGTTCAGTGTTTAGTCCTGCCTCTACTGTAGCCACCCCCAAGCCCCAACCTCCTCCACCCCAAGCAGCCCCAGCTCCGACTCAAGCCCCCGCCCCGGCCACTCAGCCCTTCAACCAGCTCCAGGCAGTGTTCTCGGGCAGTGATGATCCATTTGCGACAGCGCTGAGCCTGAGTGAGGTGGACAGGCGCCATGATGCCTGGCTGCCATCTGAGGAGACCAGGAAGGTGTTGATCTCTGTAGCCACCCAGCAGTATATCCCAGCCTATGTAGAGAACAACAGACTCACCATGCCTGGACTCAAGTTTGACAACCTTCAGGTAGGACAAATACTTTGACGGTAAAATGCTTTTCATACCACATATGTCTAATATTAAAAGTTGTTGGATGCCTTTTTTTTAAATGGTACTCCACCAATGTTACATTTGAAGCTCACTTGACATATCATGGGTAGTACTACTCAGCCTGTGAAAAAAGTTGCTTGTGCTTGGAGACCACACATTTTTAACAGAAGGCATTACAAACTAGATTTGTGAAGTTTGAAAGACACACACCAGAATTGCATCATGTCATCAAGTACTATTCACCAAAGTCGCATCCCCTTTTGGGGGAAAGAAATGAAAGACAGAAATGGGAAAATGCTGAAAAGCTGAAGTTGGTTAAAAAAGGCTTTCCCACTGAGATCTGAGGCACATAAGATACATAAATATTTACTGTCAGTGTGGTAAATGGCTAAATAATGCTTGTGACAGGTACTACTAATGGATAGCTAGCTTGAGGTGGAGGTTGCTGCAGTACAGTTATACAGTATAGCAGTATAATATGTTATGTATCAATTGGCTGTTAACAGGTTGGTTATTTACAGACCAGACCGAAGGGGCATGACGGTACACTGATCAAACTTAATTTATTAAGATATTGCAAACACTCAGGTTAAGGGAAGTAGCAAAATAATTAGACATGTCTATA
The DNA here is from genome assembly GCA_019142605.1 of Cephalopholis sonnerati. Taxonomy (NCBI): domain Eukaryota; kingdom Metazoa; phylum Chordata; class Actinopteri; order Perciformes; family Serranidae; genus Cephalopholis; species Cephalopholis sonnerati. The sequence continues at coordinate 12,114,480 of JAGQAX010000015.1, read as the reverse complement.
AAACAAATGTTTATTTAATGAGAAACAAATGCATACAAATTAATCAAAATTTTAAATCCAAACACACAGCAAATTGCATTTACATCAATCAAATCCCCCAAAACAGGGCCTTAATGTTTTTCAAAGTATCATTATGTGCTGGTCTGCTGTGCAGGCCCAACCATACAAGGAAAGTCTATTAAAAAGATACATTGAGTTGCATCATGGGAAATGTAGGATCCATTTGCTTTCGTGCTGTGGACTGAAACTCAGGATACCTTGGCCTTTGCTGCTTGATTTTTGAGCATTGCTTTTTTAAAAAATATTCTTTTGCAAGGCTCCCAAATATGTGGAAGTGCAATACTAAATCAATAGAGTAGTCCTTTAACACAATGAGAACATATAGTTTATTGATTAAACAATATGATTAAATGAGGCTTGTTTTTAGTTGTGAATTAGATACAATGAAAATATGATTTTAAATGTGTTGTTTTAAATAGATGAAAAAAAGCAAAGGAATTATTATTCTTACAATGATATTTAAGTTATACTATATATATATATATATATATATATATATATATACACATATCTATCTATCTATCTATCTATCTATCTATCTATCTACCTATCTATGTATGTATTATGTATGTATATATGTATAATGATCAGGTGCCAGATTGTAAGCGGCACACTCCAAGAGGAATCAACACAAATGTCAAAAAACATGCCCACCACAGGTTTTGAGAGCCCATGGCTTTGTTTGCTTCAACCAACCGTCCCGAACAGTTTGATTTAAATTTATATAAAACACAGAAAGGTAGCAAATCATCACATTTGAGAGGCTTAAATCTCCGAGTGTTTGCCAAGTTTGCTTGATTAAACAACCATATCAGTTGTCAAAATTGTTGCTGATTAATTTTGTGAAGCTCTACAGACCAATTAATCAGCGAATTGTTTCAGCTCTAGTGATATTAGGTTCTGTAACAACTCTCAGCTCTAATCAAAAGGCTTGGACACATTCTCTATGAAAAGCAGCCAGGACCCAAGGTAACAACCTTCATTCTAAAGATGAAAATGCTTACAAAGCACTTTTTTGTGCTCATTTTGTGTTTTTTAAAGATTGCAGTGATACCTTAAAAAGCCTATGATCACTTATGGCAAGACTTTTATTAGCCTGAGGCTCCACCTTGATCATTCTGATTTGAACAAATTTTAACATTCTACAAAGTTCTTCTGTCTATAGCAGAATGACAGTGGGTTTATTCTCCTGCTCTGGCACAACAGATAGTGGGAGACAGTTGCCACTTGTCTATGAGCACACATACACGCACCCTTCCTTCCCTCCTGTGTCAGCATATCATGTTATTTCTCATAAACATCCTCTGAGCTCCTTCAACAGTAACATTTATCCGTAATAACAACCCTGATGAAACATCAATTCAGTTATTTATTCAATTGAATCTTATAATGTACGTCCACCTCCCAGCTTAGATTGTGTTCATTATCCCCTCAGTGTGTTTGAATGCCTGCTTGAATAAATGAATAAAAATCAAGGATTTTTTTTCCCGTCATCTTGGTGTTTTTGCCCACTAAGAGTCAGTTTTCAGCAAACAAATTAGATCCACTCTAAAGCTGGATTAAAGAGAGCATTTTCTACAGTCTGTTTTTTGCTCCGTTACTGTTTGGGCTGAATATTGTTTTATTGATTGTAATTCTGTCCAAATCTAGGGATGTCCAGATCGAGTTTTTTTTTTTTCCCCAGTCCAACTCATTTAACATAGAGTAAGTACTGATCTGATGTTTTTAAATCCTGCAGATAGTACCAAGGTTCTTAGTGTAAATACCAGCATGACAAATCTCAGGTCTCTCACTTGTACACTTCCATTGTGGACTTTTACATGATGTTAAATTTCTGTGTGTGTATTTTGCTGCAGGGCGACGCTGTAAAAGACTTAATGCTTCGTTTCCTGGGAGAACCAGCAGCAATGAAGCGCCAGGTCCTGACCGCCAACTCTGTGGAACAGTCCTTCACAGGCCTCAAACAGCTCATTGTAAGTTGCTCACTGTACATTTGTGTATGACTAATTTGTTCATGTTCACCTCTGACGTTCAGAAAATCTTTCACTGTGTGTCAGTGTCTTTACTGCTGTATTATTTTAGCTTTGGTGCTCATTTTTCATTTTCTTTGTCTTTGCTCGATCTGCATGCAGTCGGAACAACCTCTTAGCTTGACAGTTCATTCTTGACCCTGAAAACTGCTGTGGACAAAACAATCTTCCCTCAAGGTCCACTCACAACTTTGTGCCAGAGTTTTACATTTTTTCACACGGTCTGCATCAGCAGAGAAGTTTTGCTTAGTTGACATGTTCAACATTATCTGCAGTTCCATGACAACTGAGTTATCGTCATCTACAGATGAAGACTGTGTAATATGATTGAAAACTTCCAGAACAAGTGAGTACAGCTGGGCTCAGACTATAGTTGTTTTGGGATGATTTCCCAATTTGCCCATCTTGACAATCAGAGGGTTAGTAATAATGTCCAGCCCAAATTATCTAGTACTATGAGAGGTTTACTGCTCCAGTCTTAAACCTCCCAAACTGCTCACAGACTCATGGAGCCGCCCCGATAATTTTAAGCATGTTTGATATTAAGCATTTAAAATCTGGATGATTACGGTTATGATTAGGTCAGTACGCGGCAGCTGATGGTGTTGCCAAGCAGCTGTAAACGGTCCAGCCTCTTAGGCTAACATAAGCTAGCATACTACTGTTGACAGATATTAAAGCTGACTATTAAAATCTCACCTTCAGATCTCACTGAAGAATAGACAATCAGTGCTGACTGCGTTCCCCCAATTATTTTCTCATTCGCATTTAGCCTTCTGCTTTTTTCTTACTACAAAGCATTGCTTAACATGACAGTAAGCTGTCGCACCATGTCAGTCTCACTTTAGTTTCCATCTGCTTACATGTGCATTCATGCTCCCTCTTGCACAATAATCTTAGTAATATCCTGTAGTGTGTGATGTGCCATTATTTTCAAATGTTGTAGTGTGTCCATGTTCGAGATTATACAGAGACTAACATTTGTGAAGTTTCTCCATATGTGTGCGATGCAACCTGATGTCAAAATCAGTTAGGATTTCAAAACTCCTGTAGTCTGATGCTGGCTTAAGTGGACCTTGAGAGGGTATTGTTTTTTCAACAGCTTCTTAGCATGCATAAGTAAAATTGTGTATTAAAAGGTGTAATTCACATGAAACAAATATCAGAGGAAAAAAGCCTGCAGTAAAATGCAGGTTCAGATTAGACTTACAAGTTTTACAACGCAACAACAATATTATACACATGCATTCCTCCACAAAGACACAGAGCCTACATCACATACTCTTTTATTCTACTCCCTGAGCCAAAATTAGGGGTGGCTCCTAAGCGTAGATGATTCAGATCATGGAGTCCTCGAATCAAACATTATGTTGGCATTGGCCTTTTTTTCTACTGCCTCTTTGTATACAGAGGTTGGCAGGGTACACATTTTTACAAAGTTAGTCTTGTCTCAATATTTTCCTAACTCCTAACCCAACTGTTAAAGGGCGCAGCAACACAATGCACTCCCTGTTTCTGTTTCTACTCGCTGCTACAATGCTGTTTCAGCGCTGTTAGCAGCCACCAAGAAGACACGCTCGGTTATTGGTTAATAGTTATTTTCTACTTATTTATAACTTAACTGTTGTAGGACCAGGATTCACACTTTCTGTTTCTTTGACTTTATACAGATCTTTTGTTTTGACATCACAGACGATGATTAAGGCCACTGAACGTTAAGGTAAAATGTGAGTCATGGTATGTAGGCTGTAATAGGTGTTTAGTGAGGGGTGGCTGCTGTACAGGTGCACTGGACTATAGTGTACCTGGCAGAGGCCATTAGAAAGAAAGTATTTCTCATAATTCTAGATAAGGTGTATTGATGAAATAATAATAATTAGAGAATTCCCAAGCTGACCCTAAGGAGCTGTATTTGGGCCGATCCAGGCACAGTGTAATGGATCTTGTCAGCTAAAATAAAGCCGATCAAAATCGATCCTTCCTTTACTGAACTATGCTGTGTTTTGTCCACCTCAGCCTGCTAGTGTTGCAGCCGGACTCTACGGTGCAAGTGGGAGTGAAAATTAGAGTGTGTGAATGTGAAAAATGATTTGGTTTCAAACCAGTGATTGACTCTGTTCTGACACATGAGTTGGCAAAAATTCACTAACCTCTGACAGTAATGAATCCCTTTCTCATTAGCAAAGATCAGTGTACAAAACAGCAGCTTCTCATTTTTAGTTGGCGCGGACTGTCGATTTCAGCGGTTAATATGACAGACATCTTCGGTGGCAGGTCATATCAGCTGTCATTAATTAACATTAATTCCATGAGCAAGTTGATGGCAGGCCAAAACAAAACTTGTTTGTGGTCTGGTTAAAGCTACTGTACTACTAAAGAGCAGACTAAACACAGTGACATGTGTTCTCTGTAGCTGATCCCTTCACATCAGTTTCAGGTGTCATATTCTTTCAGTTCAACTTTTCTTAATATTATATAACTTAACTTAACTTAAGCATAACTTAAGCTTATCAACTTTACATGTTTAACCAGGGCCTTTAGTATTTGGATCCAGTAGTTTGTGAGTAATAAGGTGGTTCAGATTTAGAAGGATACAGCTGTTATTTCAATGTGTCAAATGACATTAATCAGCATTTAGGCATATGTAAGTTGAGGTAGATCAATGCTGCATTTTCTAAAGGCCGAAAAGACACCACTTGAAAATCAAAGTCAGAGTAATAAATGACAAAATAAATATAAACTGAACATCAGAATTAAAGTAACCAATAAATACATTTGTACTGATCAAAAACCAACCGTAAAAAAATCTAGATGGGAGTGATGTTTGAGCTATATTTTTTGAGCTATTAATTTTTCTCAAAGTCAACCTGAGATTCTCAGGCACACAGTGACATTACCATAATATACCAACTAATGCAAAACAGTGATCAGAGACGGGCAGTGTGTTTGTTCCTGGTAATTGAAATATATATTAATTATTATCATATTTTAATGATTTTTGGGTATTTTAAAATAGATAAAACATCCAAATGTATTTTGCAACAAGATCCTGTAGACTGGAGTAGTTTTGTAAAACATTCCCAATAATTCATAAAACATATAAAAAAGAACAGCTCAAAGCCTAATATATGTTTGGACTGTGTATGAAACACTAGAGGGCTTTTATTTTAAAATGAGGGCTCTTAATTTTAAACAGGATGTAGTGGCATTCATTCAGTCACGAACTCATGGACTTTTACTCTAGCGCCAGTAGTGTTACAGCGTTAGATCAGCAGGCGCTGTCTTGTCTGTCTGTCTTGTTAGTTTTTACACAATCCTCCCCTCTTCAGCCCCAGTCGGTGATGTACATTCCTGCGTGACTGGTGAAGGCTGTGCAGCCATCACCCACTATTGGAGGCAAGTTCTACCAGTAAAGATAGTTTGTAAAACATCCTTTTGGCCGATTAGTTGACCAAATCGATAAACCTGTAGACCTTTAAATGCAAGTTTTGGGTTGGACTTGGCATGGGCGGATACCCAATATTAAAGGACATGGATTGGAATCAGGGCCAAAAAAACTTGACTGGGACATCCGTAATAATAATGCTGAGAAATGTTGTTAAAGGTTAAATCAGAAAAGACAGGAACCACATGCACATAACAACTCAAAGATGGTGTGTTTTTAAAAAACTGGGTAGTCTATGCAGTAGCAAGACATTTGAAATTGGTGCCATATGACTAGACATAACAATAAGAACAATATGGCAGTTTGCTGGTAACAAACAATCTGGCATTACAGTTAATCAGAAAAACATTTTAGGCGAGAAATAGACAACGCAGTTCATATTTGATCAGTATTGCCTAGTTTTACTGTTTGATTTAATTTCTTAAGCCTCCAGTTCCACAATATGGGAAACAGTATGGCACTCACTCACTGTTTGCAAACTCCTATTACAGCTAAACAGTACACTAAAATATGGTTCTGAAGGCATTTAAGGTGAGAAATAGACAATACGGGAAAATAATCTTGGTTTATGTTTAATCATCATGACTTAGTTTTAATGTTTGATCTGAGTTTGAGTGAAAGAGAGAGAGGGATGGCTCTCTCTCTCAATCCGCTTCTGTACTCTTTGTCTCTGTGGTGGTGGCGGTCATTCAAAAATGAAGAAGTACAGTCTACAGTTCAAGCAACAGCCCTAGAGCCAGTGATATTTTTGAGCTGGGAGATGAGCAGGGAAATCTGGGCACTGGAAAGATGGAGGGAAGTGTACAGTAGGTCATTTACACATATTACCCACATTGTTATGATTCAAAGGGAGTTGAAAATTGGCAAAGTATCCCTTTAAAGCAGCTCTTCCAGCCTCTGAATTAGTGGCTCTAGGTTTTGTGCATTGTCAGTGCCACAGTTGCTTTCTTGAAACATTACCGCTCAGTTTCTGGAGGTAAACGATGATACCACTGGTAGGTTACCAGAGCTTAACATCCTGTAGTTTCGGCAGCTTGTCCGACCTTTTGACAGTCAGCTTGTACATTCACTGACTCTACTGAAACTGCTGGGTGGTCAGGCCTCAGCTGACTGAAAACAGTGAATCATTCGTCTCCTTTCTCTTCATATTACGTTCCTCTGCTATTCTTCTGCCAAGCATAAAAATGCCTGTCTTTCTTTGTGACCGTGCAGTCTCGCCTCATTCCCTTCCCCTGCTGCCATCTATCTATCTATCTCTCCAGCCCTCTGCGTTCCCTCCATCATAATTTCTGACCCACAAATGACCCTGAGAGACAGTTGTTATTTAAAACATATGCACAGCAGCAGCAGACAGTGTGATGGAGAGAGGGGAAAGAGGAGAGGAGGAGGGGAGGGGTGGAGTGGAGAGATGGAGAGGTGGAGATCCACTCGGCTCACAAGTTCTTTTCTCCTGCTGTGCCCATGTATTATGCATGGGACTGCTGTGCATATTTCAAGGGCCTTCTGGACTTGGTGTATATATACACACACACACACAAGATGGTACTTTCAGCTTGCAGTCATCTGCACTATATGGTGTATGTGAGTGTGTGTGTGTAAGAGGATCATACGCTGTCTGCCAATTGGTGTGGGTGGCTCCCTGGAGCAAGAGGCAAAAGAAAGGAGAGAGACAGTGAGCCAGAAAGGTAATGTAGGCCTACAGGAGAGATGTCAGGGAATGACAAGCAAAGGAAGAGAGAGAAAGCAATGTTGTGTGTGAGATGTATGGAGGCAGAAGAGGGCTTCACCTAGCCCTAAGCACACGCGCAAACACGCTCATGTTTTACTTCGGAATGTGGAAAGCTACTGTGGGTTTGAATCTCGAAACCCTTCCGATTTGATTTATTTGATTATCTTCTGCATCACTTGATTATGAATTTGTGACAGTTGCAACATGTCTGCCATTGTCATGATGTTGTGACGTGATGTCCATTCTGCACAGTGTGACTGATGAATGCCTTTATTTGCATTCAGAAAAATCTGTCAGTTTTGTGGTCAGGTAATATTCATATTTTGTTTAAAAGTACTGGTGGCAAAAGCAACAGTTGGAAAAAACTGACTTGAGTTAATAGCATAAAAAAAACGTGGTAACCACAATATTTAAATTTAAAATACTGATATCATGTTCATTATATCCATATGATAATATCATGTAAATAATCCAGCACCTTTTAAATTAATTCCATTTCTTTCCATTCTCACTTTGTCTCCCTCCCCCAGAGCCATCTGGTTCCCTTATTACTATCCATTAAGTGTAATTGCTCTTCTTGTACGCTTTTGTACAGTTATGGTTACAGACCCTCTCTTCACCTCCCTGCGCTAGTATTTTGAGTGTAATTCATTTGCTCAGAAAGAGACAAAATGAAAAATAAACAAATTTAAAGATTAATTTGACTGATAGCATTATGAATTTATTTATTTTAAAATTTCAATAGAAACTGCGACATATCATTATCATGAACTCTTTTTGCCACGATAATCAAGTAGTAAAAATCTGATACCGTGCAAGTCCGGACTGAAATATCTCAACAACTGTTTCCATGGATTGCCATGAGATTTGATAAGGATGGATAGGATAAGTATAAGAGGATAAGCATGCCTTCATTTTTTCCTCTGTCACCACCGGCAGTGTAGAATATTTATTTATCCTGAAAAATAACTCACCGCCAACTGAAAGGACTGGTACAAAATTGATGGCATTCACGACATTCATGGTTTCCAGATGACATATCCTATCAACATGAGGTTTACATTTGTGGTCTTGAGTGAAATGCCTTAACAACTATTGGATGGATTGCCATGAAATGTAGTACAGGGATTTATATTCCCCTCTGGATGAATTCTATTAACTTAGGTGATTCTTTCACTTTTTCACTAACGCCACCGCCTGGTCAAAATTTTAAAAGGACTGCCCCGCAAAATCAAAGATTTGAATTACACCCCTCAGTCGACAGAGATTCTTCAAGTTGAGCAGTGTTTTTTTTTCTTCTTCTTCAGTCAGTGTGCAGTCTGTGGGTTTTGTTCTCCAGATGTAGCGGCAGAGTTAACGCTCCTTGCTTTCAAACTGCTTTCTAGTACAGGCAGCTGAGGACTCAGACCTAGGGTGACTCTGAGTGTGACAGAGGCAGCTGCCTGGAAGAGGAGAGGCTTTGCTTAGTTAGGCTTTGAGATTACGTTACGTTCTGCCTCCTGCTAAGAGGTGGTACATTTATAGCTTACAGCAACTTCATATGATACAGTCTCTGGATTTTGTTTGATATCTAGTGTTGGCAGAAAATGTTGCCGTCATTAGCATTGTTAGCATGCACTAGCTCAGAGGGCTAACTTGTTTACTATATTATGTGAACAATACTGTCACCCTGAACCCGCTCACACTCTTAAACTATGAAGAAAAAAGGAAGAAATAGTTAAATTTGGTATAGAACAGCCAAATCCGATTCAACAGATAATTCTGAGTTGGGTACGGCCCTAGTTTTTGTTATTTTTTTAATCCCATCAAATGTTTGAAAAATTAATTCCCATCAGCCTTCTGTGTGTACTGCTAATTAACAAATGTTAGTAGCATGTCAACAGCCTAAACTACGATAGAGTACACAGTAAACAATACCTGCTAAACATGTGCATCTTTGCATCTTTGTGCTTTCGTATTAACCTCTAAGCACAGCTGTACCTAGGCGCAGCCTCACAGAGCTACTAGCATGGTTGTAGACTGTTAGTCTTGCTTACTGATATGAAAGTCAAAAGTACCTGATTATTAGTAAATGAACTAAACTTCTAATTTCTAAACTAAACTAATTTCATATTGCAAAACACGTTGTGTAGATACACAGGACTAAAGTTTTCACATTAGTGATGCCTGTGGTCTTACGTTTCATTGTTAGCAGCATTACAAATATCTGGAAAAGACTTAAAATTTCCCTTGATGAATATTTTGTTACCATAATATATTCCAATTCATGCCTCATGTTGCAAATTAGCACAGGATGTCCTTGGGCATCACCAAAGACTTTTTTCAACTAGGAAAACCTGTATAATTTGATACTTGTGATTCCTGAAAGGAAATTCTCTTTTCACTTCCCTCTTTTTCACTGAGAGTCCAAAGGTCAGAGCCGGCTACAGAGCAGCTCTCTGGCTGCTGATTGAGATTCAGTGTCTTGTTCAACAACACTTCAATAAGGCTGGTGATTGCTGACACAGAGACTTGAACCCAGGACCTCCAGCTGAAGGACAACATCTCTACTCACTGCATCACCCAGTGTGGAGCCAACAAATCCTGCTCCCTAATAAGGAGCTCTGTTTGGTCTTGATCAGAGCAGCCTCCGTGTGACGGCTTCGCTGACATAATGATCATTGACTGAGTCACTCCCACTGATGAATGAATCAGACACCATCTGCCTTCTCCATCTACTACCATCTACTTGCATTCATATGATTTACTTACCAATAAATTATGAAGTATCCAAAGTTCTAAGATCAAACAAACTCATAGATCAAAGCTGTCGTGGGTGATGTAGCTCACTAAGCTGGGAGGGGAAGTTGAAATTGAGAAAATGAGGATGTGCACAAGCAGAACATACACACACATTGACTCACATATATACACAGGGAAGTGGGAATGTCAGCAAGCATGTGGCCATTAAAAGTGTAGCCTGGTGCAGCTTGATGTTGCCAAGACATCTGATCAATCACATAGAATCTGGGATCTTTTAATTGACACGTGAGCATGTGTGTGTCATCCTTCCAGTGTGTGACTGTTTTCACATGTCAGGGCTATCAAGTACTGTACGTGTAGGGTTGGGTATCATTTTGATTTTAACAAATCTGGTTTTGAGTTTTTGAGGAGCAGGGTCAAAACAGATGACATGTTTTTTTCACAGAAAAATAAGTTTACACAATTTATATTTATGTATTCATTTATATTCATAATTCAATTCATACGGTTTGTGGAACCTCACAGTTTAAAGGGGACCTGTTATGCTTGTCTGTATTTTGTGCTATTTTTAGTGTTACAATAAGAATGGCCAAAGTTGCAATAATTTGGTTAACATATGTAAAAGTAGTCCCTGCAGTGAGCAAAAACCAGATTTCTTTATATGGTTATCTGCTCCAGGCTCACTACTGTTAAATGTTTATATTACGTAGCCTAAACTGCTACATGCTAACATCAGGGGCACACGTAAACTCGGTTGCCGGTGTTGTAAATTTCCCCCCAGCATGCCTGGGTGTGTGAATTTCCATGGTACAAAGTGCCTTGGTTCTCCTTTACAGCCATTCCCCAGCTTCAAGTACATTGCTAACATACATGTCGCTACATACTAATGTCAGGAAAATGTGTGATCTTGGTTGCTGATGTTGTAAATTTCTCCCTAAATTCAGATCATATTCCTGCTGTAAAATGTCTGGGTGTGTTTATAAGTCTTTATTGCTGATTTTTAACTGTACGAAGTGCTGCTGTGAGATACTAAAGACCCTGAAACGCTGACCAATCAGGGCAGACTGGGCTTTTCAGATGGGGGGGCTTAAAGAAACAGGCTCTAAGACGGAGTATGAGACTGAAAATGAGCATAATCTGTCCCCTTTAATTTGGTTGCTGTTTTGAAATAATACAATTCAATAATAATCTGTTAATTTTTGCATTCACTGTACTGATGAGCGTCTTTGCCTGGGGCCCCCCAGAGTCTAGGGTCTCCACTGTGCCTGTCTCACAATTCCAGGAGTGTGAGAGGCGCACAAAGACAGATGCAGTCAGGCTTGTTTACTTCATTGATGAAATGCCAGTCAATCCATAAAAAACATATAAGTTGAAACACAAAAGAACATTCATAGCGTCTTGGAGAAAAACAGAAGACTGGGTTGAGAATGATGACTGGTGTTATAGGAGTATAGCTCAGTGTGTGCTGTAGCGAGTGTGTGGTTGGGCAACAGAGAGAGAGAGAGAGAGACGATGGCTGCATTGACAGCAAACAGGTGCTGGCAGTTGGAACACAGAAGAAAACCTGCGGTCAGCGGCGCACAGCCTGATCCAGACTCTTGTGGTTGTAACTTTGATGAATCTTCTACACAAAACAAAAACCAAATGTATCACATTGCGCAGCACGGTCCAGTCTAGAATGAGTGCTTATGTGTAGTTGTTTCGTAACAGATAAGCAGACCTGAAATTCAATTTTTTTTCGAATTTGAAATCGAGTTTTAATTTCCAACCCTATGCACATGTATATGTTTACATGCTTTAAACATATTTTATGCTATTGTATATTTGTCATCAGCTGTGATCATCCTTTTTGTATGGCCTTTTGCTCTGATGAAGATAGCAGTCAGTTCATAGAGCAATATTCTGCTGTGTGGCATCAGTCTGTGTGTGTGTTGTAGAGCGCTGCTATGAGCTGGCAGAATGAGTCATGCTGCAGAGTGTGACTGCACCCACTGCCACCGCACACTCCCTCTGTTCATGCATACATCCACATGCATGTGCACGGAGTGCCTAAATGAACACTGGATAGACTCGCAACACACAAGAGACTTAAGAAGACTGCATCTCCTCTGTCTCTGTTTCTTTGTATGTCTCTCTCCATCATCTGGTAAATGCGGACATCACTCAGTGTCTGTAGGAGAGCTGCCATTACACACATAGAAACACACTTGATACTTCTTTCTAATGAGTCTTCATGGAGAGATAGACTTCATATGCTTTTTGTGAGGCATACTACACTGCTGAGAAGCAGCTGTAGAAATATCCTCAATCCGTTTTTTGCAAAATACTTGAACTGCTGCACTGTGAATTCTGCTTTCACATCATTTTAAGGAACTGTATGAGTCATTATACATGTAAAACAACTACAGTTGCAACTAAGTATCCTTTTCAGTATCAGTTATTCTGTCACTCAAATAATGCCCATCAAGTAGCATCTTTAAATTGCTTGTTTTATTGAACCAATCATTAAAAAACAAAAAAAACAAAGATATTCAATTTGCAATGATGTAGAATAGAGAAAAGCAAAAAAAAAACTTAAAGTTTGAGACCCTGAAACCAGATAATGTTTGGTATTTTTATTTGAAAAAAAAAATATTAAATTATTAATCAGTATCAGACTTGTGTAAACATTAGGGATATCCTAATCCAATCTCAAAGATCGGTATTGGGCCAATCAAGAGGTTTTTTTTTGTTGTTGTTTTAATCTGGATTGGCTATATTGAAGAGACACTGTAGAGAGATCCCAATTTAATCCTTTTTTTTAAGTCGGCTGTCACTCAGGTGTTTTTACTTGCAAAGCTTTCATGCACAGCAACGCAGGTGCAGCCGCCATCAGCTCTCCAACTCTCTGCTGTCTGTCTGTCTCACCACTCAGTGTATGTGTAAGAGCAGGGGCTGAGCCCCTCCTGCCGCAAAACACCACACAACACAAACAACACTAAAATGCAGTATGAGACAAAGTTTATTCACATTACTACAGTTATGTGCTCTTGTTTCATTTCAGCTCAGTGTAAGAAAGTATCTTTGTTTGTTTGTCATCTATGGTGTGCAGTGTTTCACTGTAGACACTCATGACACCACTTCAAGTGCAAAAAAATGCAAACGGCCAATAAGACTTGATAACAAGACTTTATTAATGTAATCTGCACAAAAGGTGTACAGATGACAAAACTGAACACTCAACGGAATATGGTTCATTTAGGTAGCTTGGGCAAAGGCTGCACTGAAGCAACAAACGTTGGATACTATTCTCTAGATAGAGAGGTTTGCTATTTTATACTTAATGATTTTGTAAAATATATGAACAAATTATAATATATAATATAAAAAACACTGAGAAATAGCTTGGATGCAGGCAATTTTTTTTTTGTTTTAGGAATATTGAAATATCGTATTGGGACTATTAAATGACTCGGATAAAAAAAAAAAAAACTTAGGGACATCCCTAGTGTATATACTTTATGTCAGTTAATATCTCAAATAATCATTTCAATATATGCGCAAAAATAAAAGCACTCAATGGCATGAAGACTGTCAGCTACTCTGGACTGCAACTTTTTTTTAAGTTTGGCGCCATTCCTGACGCAGCATCAAGAAGTTTATGCTGACATATCTCTTGAAACATTACCACTAAAATAGTTATAAAATAGTAAAAACAGGCCCACATAGCCCACATGATTTCTAGTCTGAGTTTGCACTCTTCTGATTTTTGTATTTGATATTTCATTTGGACTTATCTTTGTAAACTAAGTAAGCAAAATGTGGCCATATTTTACTCCTGGTCCAGTTTGCATTGACTGGTTTTAAATGATACTAAGTTTTCAGCTGTTTTACTCTGTTAAAATTACTGTATGCATGCAGTGAATCCCTCTAATTCAGTTAATCTTCTTCTTTGACAAAAAAAAAATAGTAATTCAACCTTCTTTGAGCTTCTTTCCAACTTGTGTCTATTTTAGAAAATGTTTGGTTATTGAGGTTGGATGTTATATAAACTGAGTTCGGATAGCTGTCCTGGCCTCCCCTCTACTTCTCCCTTTGTCTTCCCAGTGACCTCTGTGGTGTGGTCAGCAGTGAGCTAGTCTCTGGCTCAGCACCACCCTGGGCTGGCCTCATCTGTCTCTCTCATTAGCAATCACCCCCCCTTTCTCTCCTCCTCTCCCCCTCTTTTCCTCCTTCTCCTTCATCTCTTTCTCCCTCCCCTCTGTACTATCCACAAGAGACTCTAACCTCTCTTTCCTCCCACAGTGTGATGCTGTCTGGGCCGGGGGCCAGCATATATATATGTGTGTGTGTGTGTGTGTGTCTGTGTGTGAGAGCGAGAGAGAGAGAGAGAGAGAGAGAGAGAGAGACCCACCTTGGCTGGGTCAGACAGACACACCCCCATAATCACTGCAACGACCCAGCTGCTGCATCGCACTTTGATATCATTGCTGTAACCTTTACTTGTCATTATCGTAACCTTTTTACATAGCTGTCATTTCCTCCACCAGTTACACTTGCGAGCCAGGGTCTGGGTAATGCACCGTCAGCTTTTGTAGTGCTGAAGGGCATGTTTAAACCTTAGTGGTGGTTGTTTTCACCTTGCTCTGTTTATGTTGGCAGCAGCCATATGCTCAGACCTATTGTAAAACTACAGAGGGTGTTTAGCCTGTTGGTCTGCCAGCATAAAGGATCATTCCAGTTTATTACAGCTTGGGTCTTGTTTTTGAATTTTTTGCCATCGTTCCTGTTGGTGATCATAATAATGCACTTATGAAGTTATTACAGTTAGACTGAGATCTAAAAGTGGTTGATGGTATGCTACATTTGTTTTATTGGTGTATGCCGCTGCAGTTTTACTGGCTTATGGCACCTATGGCACACAACAGTGTGTGTCACTTTTGTTCCACAGGCCCATAACCACTCCCAAATGGCATATGGCAATTCTTACTGTAACATGCCACTGACTGTTGGTGTGCAGCTGCTCTGAGTCAGATGAAAACAGCATTCCACTCATGTTCAACAGGTGCCACTTTTCACCAGCAAGTAATGTGTTAAACTGGTAGGTTTAGCCAGCCATGCTGTTAGTCTGTCCACCACTTTGGTCCAGACTGAAATATGTCAGTATTACCACCACTGGATGGATTGCCATTAAATTTGTACACACATTCATGGTCCGCAGAGGTTAAATCCTGCTGACACTGACGATCTTCTGAATCTTCCTTGAGCACCACCATGAGGTTAACATTTTCAATTATAGTGAAATGTCTTGGCGACCATGTAATGGATTGCCATGAAATTTGGTACAGGTATCCATGGTGCCCAGAGGATGAATCCCAATAACTTTGGTCTTCCTTTTACTTTTCATCTAGTGCCAGCACCAAGCCAAACTTATTTATTATAAAGTGATATATGATTTGCACAGATGGTCAAAAAGGTGTGTGTTTTGGGGGTGAAGTGGGGGGGTCTGCGTCCATTACACCTTACGCCCACTTCACACAGTGATTGGCCAGATGTGCAGAGGTGAGAAGGCATACGGGATTTGAACTTTTCTCTCAAGTTTTCTTTTTCATTCTTCACAGAGTCTTACTTTGGTTTAGTTTATGGACACTTGGAGACAAAAAAACTCATCATAGTCTTTGTGTGCATCATTATCCCCATTTGGATGATTATCACCCCTTGCCCCATCTTATATCCAGGTTAAATTTGTGACTGTGCATACCATGCACGTATACACGCACATAGCAAGGGCACCAATTACACATCGCCTAGTTTGTCTATGCTTTTCGATGCTTATCATCTCGTGCACAAATGTACTGTATTCCTCGTCCCAGGTTCTACTCCTGCTAAGCAGTCGCACATTGCAGTTTCTGTTTTTGCATTTTTCCTGTTGTTAAGCCAAAACACTGGAGCTCTTCTTGCTGTCGTGAGGTCGCCGTTTTTGTTACTGATGTGCATGCTTCTTCTTGATTTTCGTGACAGTTGGCAAACGGCATTATGACACATAACCGCCACTAACTGGAATGAATTATGGATCAGGAAGTGTGCATGGGTGTAACGCCAATGGATAAGGACCCTCATTTAAAGAATGAATGGAACCATATGACTGGTAAAAGTCTGCAGCTGTCCAAGGACATGAAACCTAGAAAGTATTTCCAAGCCTTCAATTGTCTGACAGGTGATGTTTCTACCACATCAGACTTTATTGCAGTGATGTCACTGTGTTCCAAGATCTCAGGAGTTACTTTTAAAAGTACAATATTATAAAAACTGCTAGAAATGATGGCCGACAGTGACCTTACCAAATCGGTCAGTGTCAACTTCAGGTCTAGCAGTACTTTAAAAACTTACTGTGTGTGTGGTATTTTGTGAGTGGTTGGATGTGAATCAGGCCTTAGACAGAAGTTCTCTTTAACGCAGGCTTCAGCAGCACTCTCGGTGGAAAAGGGAAGTGGGACATTCTGTTATTGTTGACAACCAAACCATGAAACGCTATCCAGTAGCCCACTAGTCAATCAGTGGTTAATATTGCCCAGAGGAGCATCACTTAGAACTTGGAAGCTGTGTTGAGCCATCTTAGGGAGTGTTATGTGGAGTTCTCTCACAAGCCATGAGCTAGTGCGGTGTCTTCACTTAATATATTATGCCAGTTTGTGTCTCAACGTCTCTCAGTGATACTGTTTGAAGAGTCCAGCGATTGCCTGTGGGAGACAAAATGGCTGCTGTGTGAAGTTCATATCAGTACAGTAGCCAAGCAGGCCGTCCTCCAGCTTGAGGGCAATATTCTGTAAAGTGTCTGTAGACCAACTACAGAGGCATCAAAGTAAAGTTAGCCACTGTTGCAATGACTGGCATGCACTTTTAGCATATTACAAATGGGTTTTTTTCCCATACCCTCTGTGTAATCCAAAATGCCAGGGCTTAATTGAAGTAGCACGGGAGCTCCCTGTGTTAACCAAAGCTGGTGTGAGGAAGCCTTTTTAAGTCTGATTCGCCTGGAGGCTCCGGGTCTTGCGAGAGAACAAGTGGGCGTTCGTTTGTTCATCAAGCTTTGTTATGCAGGTTTTTTTTTTTTTACTCACCAAAGGAAAGGCGCACTGAACTTCCGATCTTCAACACATTTTAGAAGCCTCACCCCTTTTAAACTCACGACGAGACTAATTATGTATAAGTGTTTGTGTGTGCACGAGAGATAGAGGAAGTAATGTGTGCACATTTTCAATGCACACATTTGTCTGAGTGGGTGTGAATATGTAGGAGTCTATGCGAAGCATTGAAACACTACTGAAGTCAAATTTGTCAAATTCAATCGATGAAGTTTTCTGTAATGCTGAACATGCTTTAGGCATGTGCTCTCTCTGAATTTAAGATATTTCTAGGTGAATATCAACAAGCGACGCAGGTCTACTTGTCATCGATCTACAGCTCGCTTATTTGTTAAAGTGAGAGTCTACAGTTTGCCTCTCTGTTGCTCAAAATTTGAGCTGCCTCAGTGGTTCTCAGTTTTGAGCACTTACTTTGGGAACCATCTTGAGCACCACATATCTGTGGGGTCATATCTGACTTCTCCCCTCTTCCTTTCTCTCCTATCTTCCTTCCTTTGTCTGGTCTGTTTGTTCTGTGTGAAACAAAGGCAGGTGTGGTATCCACTGTCCTAATAAAACAAGCAGCAGCAAACAAAAGAAAATGTCCCTTCCCCACTATCCTGCTCTAGACATGCCTACACAATCCCCAATACACACTTCTTTCACCAACCCTCTGTAGTCAATTCCTCATTTAATATCACTGGCAATAAATCACCATGGTAATGCCTCCTCATTTGATTTGGGGGGATCTGATTATGCCTTATTGCGGAGTCATTTGAGCTGAGCTAAATTATTAATCACCATCAGCCTATTGTTTTTCTATTTTTATGTCCTCCCAACGCCCTTTCTGTGTTAATTGAAATCATTCAAACCTGGGGAGTGACAGCGTGGTTTGTATGCATGGTAGCATTCATGACAGCCTATCATAAAGCACTTTGTATGTCCTTAAATGACAAATAAATTCACCTGAACTTTTTAGCCATGCTAGGTGCAAGGCTCTGGGGATGGTAATGTCGGTGGGTTGGTCCACCACTTTGGTCCAGACTGAAATATCTCAATAAGTAATAGATGAATGGGCTTCAAATTTGGTACTGATATTTATGGTGCCCAGGGGATGAATCTTAATGTTGCTTGCTCTTCAAAGTGTCATACTAGATGGATTGGCACCAGCTTTTGTGCAGATGTTCATGGTTCTCAGACAATATATGCTAATGATTTTGGTGAACTCCTGACCCCAAGCTAGCACCACCATAAGGATGAAGTTTGTGGTTTGAGTGAAATTTCTCAACAATCATTGCATGGGTTGCCATGAAATTTGGTTTACACATTTATGCTCCCCTCAGGATGAAATGTAATGACTATAGTGATCCACTGACTTTATCATTAGTGATATCATCAGGTAATTGTTTACTTACTCCAGAAACTTTGCTTCATGACCAAAATCCCTGCAAAGCCATTGCTATTCCCATCAGCCTTTTGCTGTACCTTGTTTTAAGTGCTAATTAGCAAATGGTAGCATGCCAACATGCTTCACTAAACATTAACTGCTAAATATGAGCATATTGCATGCTTAAGTTTGGCACAATCGAAAGCACAGAGAAAATGTGTCTACATCCATACTATAGGAATGAAACCTTTTTGGATGTTCCTTAGTTCAAAGTCATTTGCAGCTCTTCATCTAGCCAGTTTCTTTTTTCTTTATTACCTGCTATATTAAAATAAACATGCTGACCAACCAGTAGGGATGCCTGACATTGGATTTTTTTGTCGATATCTGATGTGCCAATATATAACAACTAATTTGGCCGATAACTGATACCGATATCTACATATCTGCTTTTTTCCCCACCTAATTTTAGTGATAATCAGGTCTCTTCTGTAGTGGAATTAGCATCATATTATAAGGATCGAGGCATGAAATAGAATACTTTTCAATGTATGTAATATTCATTCATTGTACAAAATAATCAAAAGTATTTTGGGTAATTCTGATAGTTCATTTTAAAGCCAATATTGACCAATCACGATGACCTGGTGATATTTTTATGCATCCCTACCAAAAAATGCTTAATATGTCCATATGTTTTGTGCAGACCAATTGATATTGAGCAGTAGCTTTGCTAACAAAACACGGCAAATCCCAGTGGGCTAAAGAATGCATTTCCAAAAGGTACTTCACAATAGATGGTGTATTGCATGCTACTGTCTGTATGTCGACTATATACTATCAATTAAAGCCAAACATGCCCCTAAAAAACAAAACCTTCCAATGGATTGCTCATAGAAAGCTTTTAATTTGAAGCAGCATCAATTGGGTTTGCATTAGTAGCAACTGAAGACAGCTCAGATACAACCAGTAAACAGTGTGGCTGATATCTGTTAGATTAAATTACAAACATAAGAATAAAACTTCTCTCCACACCAGAGGCATCAAGAGAGGTAGTGTGTTTTCTCTAGTCACCACCCTAACCGTACATGTCTGGAGCCAGTCAGTGAAAAACACCGCTTGGTTTGAGGGAGGAGACTGTCACGGGTTAGCCCCAGTTGGCCCTGCCATCACATTAGTAGTGTAGCTACTGGTTGAATTAAAGGTTTTTCAAATATTTGTATGATTGAATTTGAGCTACTTTAAATAAAGTGTAATGAAGGGCATAATTACAAGTTATTTTTGATAGTGTAGATTTCTTTGTTTCCCTGGCACAAAACGGAAAATAAATGACACCATAAACAAAATAAACATAAAAATATCGGCACATGCCTAGAATTTCACAATCTGTGCATTTATAAATGGGATTTTTCAGTTGGATTTTGGATTATAACGGAATATAAGCTCTGTGGTAAACACAGGTTTTGATTTTTGAAGTGTAAATGCAATTGCCAGAAATAAAACTACACGTTAGGCTCTCAACAAACTACGAGGCGGTTGTATGACTTACTTGTTAGAAACCGCCTTTTTTAAGACACCTAAAAGCCGTAAAATTCACGAGATGGGGACTTTACTGGTTTACAGTACTTTATGTCGTAAAATACAATGTAAAATATTCTTAAGCTTGTGTTAACCACAGACGGCAGGCATCTGACAAAAAACCCATTGACTTCAAGACGAGGGAACTGGGAGTGCAAAAATGCTAACTCATTTCTGCCCCATTTTATTTATTTTATTTAGTAAGGTACAGTGTGAGTGAAGCGGGCTACACCAGGTCTTTGGAAAAACAGTACTAGACATAAATTGAAACAGTGAAACAAAAAGATATTAGATTAGATTAGAGTATGCATTTCAGTCATTGTATACTGATGGCGATGGAGTAAAGACTGTACATTCTAAATGTTAGATTAGCATGTTGAACACAGTCTGGTCTGTAATTGGTCTCGCACTTTTTTCATCAGTGGGGTCAGAGCTCAGGTTAAACCATTCGAGGTGACAGTGGAACAGAGACAGCCGTCATTATCTCGCTCAAGGGCGCTCACAATCACATTCTATCTATAATGGAGACCGACCCTGTGACCTTCTGGCCACAAAAGATCATCTCTCAAAACACAGAGCCTGCCTGCTGTCTGCCCAAATCACAGCTCCTGTTTTACTGTATGCCTGTAATGTTTGGTTTGGATTGGTATGGTCCAAGACCTAAAATTATAGGCTAGTATAAGATAATATCAGACCATAAAGATATGCGTAGCAGCGATGCGGCATTGTTACATAAGGCCTGAGCTGAAGTTCACTTTTCTAGCTTTGTGGGTTTTTTTCACTTTGGCTCCTCATGGTGCCTCTCTGCAGCTCCCTTGGCCCTCAGCTCTCTTCTCCTCATCTTCTGCTCTCCACTCTGCTACCCACTGCTCCTTTTTTCTTCTTCCAACTCTTTTGGCCCAGAGTTGCTGCTTTTTTCCACTATGGCCAACTTTGACTTCTGTGCTCTTTCACTACATGTGGGCCAGATTCCTTCCATCCATATCCTGCTTATCCTCTGTTGAAACTCCTTATCCCTCTGTGCCCTGTCTCAACTCTGTGTACATATACGTGTGTGTGTGTGTGTGTGTGTGTGTGTGTGTGTGTGTGTGTGTGTGTGTGTGTGAATGCAACTACTGTACATCACTGCTGACTGTTCTCATTTTCCCTTCTCACGCCGTATCCCAGTCTCACACAGACACCCAGAAACACACACTCGCACACCTGTCTTCTTATGCCCTGTGGCTGGACAGCGGTGTACTGTAGCATACTGTAGGATATGTGTGTGTGTGAGTGACTGCAGCTGCTTTTGGCCATCCAGGCTGCCTCCTCGTTTTCAGCTTCATTTCCCCCCCTAATGAAGATTCAGAGGCAGCGCAGCTACTGGCACAGGGCAGGAGAGGAGAGGGAAGGAGGGAGGGAGGAAAGGAGCAATAGAGGAGGCAGCAGCAATGACAGCGGGAAGAGAAGGGAGGCAGAAATGAGAGTCGGAGGGAGGGGAGGAGATGGAGGGAGAGGAAAGAGAAGAGGAAGCGTCAAGATGGAGGAAGAAGAAAGTATGGGAGAATCCTGAGGAGGAGAGAAAGGCAGCAAGGCAGGCAGGAGGAAAAAGGAGGAGAGGAAGGAAAGAAGATGAATGGGGAAGAGAGGACAGCTACAACAGAGAAAAGAGAGAGAAAAGGGTGATGAGTTTTGTGATAAAGATGACTATAGAGAAAGTAGCCCTCTCTCTTTCTCTCTTCCTCTCTCTCCTAATTAGCTCCCTGGCTGTGATGAATGGCACAGCACTTAGGACCCAATCGGCGAGCCGACCTTGTCATGTGTGTTGATGGGGTGGGGTGACTCTACACCCCCCCACACACACACCCCCACCTCCCCACCTCTGTCCCCCCTCTTACCTATTGTACCACCTCCTGTGGAAGCAGATGCTGCTAATATCGAGGTGTGTGCGTGTGTTTTTGTGTATATATGTGTGTGTGCGCACGCTCACTTGTCCACCGTGTTTGTGTGAGTGGGCGCTTTGTCCTCCAGGCTCAATGGCTGGCAGTTCCACACATCGGTGTAAACACTCTCAGTTGTGCACTTACACCCACACCTGCCTCATTTCATATGTAGTGACTTTTGTTTTGCAGCATAGATTAGTCACATTATCAGTTTGCAGTTGACACCGTCAAATAAGATGATTAGTAAGATGATGGAACGTCCCTTTATTTTGCATCTGAGCTGCTTCTAAATGTTATCTGCTGTAAATTTGAAGGTGCTTGCCTTTATGTTTTTTTTTTTGGTATTTTAGAAGTCCTGCTTTTTTCTTATTGCGTAACCATTCCGCTGAGAATTCCCTCTGTTCAAATACGTCCTGCATTGTTGTTTTTCCCATTGGGGATTTGTGGTTTGATATTTGACATTAAAAACTTTGGAAAGATAAAAGTATAAAGTATAGATGGATATTAAGATAAAGTACATTTTGATTTGGGTTTATTACAATGTGTGTCTCATTTTTACAGATTTGGCCATCAATCCTTGATCGATTTTACTAGTTAGGGCTTTGAGAAGATGTGCCTTTGCAGTATTTGTTTGTGGCGCTAACCTAAAGTTCTAGTAGTTCCAACATTGAATACCCAAAGGTAAAAAGGTAGCACACACACAGATCTTCAGATCAAAGTCGACTAAACTCAATTCCACCAATTTATTCTGGCCATGTCAAACAAACTTGCCAATGTTTCAGCATGGTGACCTTTATCAGAGTGATAAGATTGTTCCATTTGGAACTGGGAATGCTGCAACATTGCAAAAAGAAAAAACAAAGACCACAGGAAAATAGAAAGGAACATGGAGCAGATAGAATTAATTATAATTTAACTCATTTATTGAGCAAAAACACAAGCATTATTTGGTTCCAGATTTTCAAATGTGAGGATTTTTCTGCTCCCTTCTGTTTCATGTCACTGCAAAGTAAGCATTTTTGGGGTTTGTGTTGTTGGTTGGACAAAACAGGCAACATTAAGGTGGGCTCTGGGAAATTGTAATGGGTATTTTTTGCTAGTGTGTGACATTTTACAGACTCAATATTTAATCTTTGAAAAATAAGTGATAGATCGGGTCTGGGGACCTCCAGGGGTCCTAGAGGGAGTTCCAGGGGGGGTCCCCAAAAATAGGGAATAGTTACTTTTCACTATTTAATTCACTACATAAGTGAGCCCAATGTGACTAAGAGTCATAAAAGTGAAGTGACTATTCTGATCACAGGCTTCACCTTCTCCACACTTATCTTTTCAACTGTAGTTTACAACTATCGAATTCTGGTCTTAATCGGATCTAAGAACCAAAATCTTTCAGGTGGAGGTCCCTGAAGCAAAATCTTATCAAATATGAGTCCTGTGGCCTAATGTGTATTTAAGGGTCCTTGACATGAAAAAGATTAAGAACCACTGTGTTAGTTGCAGCTTTATATGAGCAGTCAGATAATCACACAGGTTGTAAACAAATCGCAGTGTTAGCCAGACTTATTTGGAAGAGGACACAAAGACAAACAGAAATTTTATTTCCCAAACTGTCCATTGTAAACTTCCATCAACAATCAGGTCAGCAGTTCCATCTGTTAGGTTCAGCTGTGGCCAATTGTATGTGCCATAGTTCAACATGCAGTAGTTGTACTGAACACACAACTTTCGTGTGCAATAAGGAATTACTTCTGACGCTTCAGGTGTGCTTGCATTTGGGTTTACCTCCAAATAAAGTGGTTCATAATTTGTCTGATAGTCTGACAAGTTGTTAACCAGTTGTAGATTACTCAAAGCCCACTTATGTGCCTGTTCTAGAGCTTCTGATTATATTTTATAGTCTTCATCAGCGATGAAGTTAGCTCAGTTGTCCTGGAGCTTTCAATTAGCGTGGCACTTCATGAGACTACATTAGGCTGTATCTGAAATTATTCCCTTATTCACTCATTTACTGTTTGCTACATATGGTAACACAACAGTCATAGAACAGTCATATCAAGTGTTAAAGATTTCTGTGTTAACAACTTAACACTCCTCCCCCATGTGTGCCCAAATCACATTGACTCATGAGACAGCTGGATTCATTAGATCCTGCGAGAATCATAGGATCATGTGAGACGTCAGCCTTGATTTGCCTCATAGCCTGTCTCGAATAGTCACAGTATTGCCAGAGCTATACTGGTGGAAACATTTTTGCTGTTGCAAGGTATACACCGTCGCACAGCCATAATCTATAGTGAGCAGTAAATTGAGGTTGAGCAGTAAATTGAGGTTTGACACAGCATGAAGAATCACCATGATTTTGAACCGTCACTGACAGCCTTTTTTTTCTCAACTGGGATTTTTGCATTATAAAAAATGACATTGCATTGCATTGTGGGATTGTTAGCAAAAAGTAATGTGCCACTAGTTGGTCACTACTTTTTTTGCTGGAATTTTTGCACTGTAAGGAGCATCCATTTCATCTTCATAATTCAAACACAAATAGAATAGTAGATGGTAAATAAAGTGATGTCTGAGTGATTTCAGACTTAGCCTCAGAAGTTTATGTAATGTTCGAACATCTGCACATTCATAGCACTAAACAAACTCAATGTGATGTTAAGGACTGTGTGAATCAGCTGAAAGCTCCAGAACAACGAGTAAGAGGACTTTGAGTTGAGATTGTTTTGGAGTTGCTGTTTCCAAGGTCAAGAATGAACTGTCAGGCTCATGCTGTAGACTGATTTTTGCCCTCTCAGATCTTGTTGCAGTGATTTTGCCACATTCCCAGAACTCTGCAAATAATTTGGTGAATAAAATATTATCATAACTGACAGAAATGATAGCCGGAACTGTGAATTATAAATAAGACCCAAGTTGCAGGAATTATTTATCAAGTGATGTGTCCTTTTGAGTGTGTTTGTGATTATGATAGCTGGAGCCACATTGATATGTTTTAGCCCCAGGTCTTCTTCTGTGTTTCCGTCAGTCAGTCATGGTGTGTGTTTCAGATCCAGTGTGTTGTGTCTTTTCTCCCCTGCAGAGCAGTAAAAACTGGCGGGCTGCGGTGGATCTGACGGGCCGGCTGCTGACAGCTCATGGTCAGGGATATGGAAAGGCTGGCCAGCCAACCTCCCACACCACCGACTCACTGCAGGTAAGACGCCAGCGACTTTCTCTTCATCCGTCCATTCATCTGTCTGTCTCTCTGAGTGTTGGTGGGTGTTTGAGAGTCGAGCCAAAGCATGTCTTCTTCTACAAATTTAATGTATTAATTCCCAAATAGCACTTGAAAATGAAATACATCTTCAGTTAGTTGAAAATAAACCCAATAATGTGCCTGCACTTAAAGAATTATATAATGAAATGCCCTAACTGATGTTGTATAACAATTTCACTGATTATTTAATACCCTATCATTTCGTTATTAGGAGTTCATTACATTTTTGTCCATTTTTTTCTGTTTCCAAACTGATAGAATTATTTTTGACATCTGTAAGAAAGCACACTGAGATATTGTTGGTTAGTTTGTTGTACTGTCCTTTGAAATGTTTTGTCAGTGTTGCTGCTAGCACTTTTTTCTGCATGTGTTTGTTGAGCTCTATCCAGAAGATGGATGGCTGCATAAGCTCATTAAGAAGGCCACCCCAGTGGTAGGCTCTGTGCATGAGACTTTAAGTTAATCGACCATGTTGTTGCCTCATGCTGCATATTACTGTTTGTTTTACCTTCTTAAACATCCTGGCACTGTTCTGAAGTCCAGCTTTTAAATGTTTTTTTTTTGTTGTTGTTGTTTAGTTGTGGTCGTTTTCATAATGTAATTAATAGCAATAAGCACCATAACAAAATGATGACTGTTGGGCATCTATGGTAACCTTTTACCACCCACAGTTCTTCCCACAGGACTATAGCACAATGTTTAACTTTCACAGACAGCAAGTACTTTAGAAAGTTACATAAATATGGACATGTTATAAATGTATAGATAGACTAACCTCTCATCCTACAGATGCATGGCAGAGTATACAACTGAAACCATAGAAATATTGTTTCTGCCGACCTTCATCACCAGGGTCTAAGCTCTGGCTCTCAAACTATGATACACGTACCACTGTTGGTACATGAGCTCCCTCTAGCAGTACACAGAGGAATCTTTAAAATATTTTTAAAAATTGAATTAATTATTTTAAAAGCATTTAATACTATCAAATTACTACAAAATTGTGAATGAAAGTACTTAAACTTTGAGATCACTGAAATGTACTTACTTTGAAATGTTTTGCTTTTCCTGTAAAATGGTTGTTTCTATATCAGCCCGCTGCATTGTCACATTAATGAGTGTAACACGCGCATAGTTTCATGATTAGTTAGGAAAGTAAGCAGAGGAAGAATGAATGGGTTAAAAACACTGCAATCGTGGCTCCAAATGAGAACAATTAGGAAGAGAAGTGCAGATTAGGAGGAGAATATTTTTAGCAGCCCTGATGACACTGAAGCAGACGACACTGAACCAAGAGCTAGTGGCTACTTAAGCAGCGGCAGTGGAGTCACCACAACACCTGCAAGCATCAAATGGCGTAAAACAGCGAGTAGATATCACTTGAGTTGCCTCCATAACTAATCATTAGGAATGACTCTGCTGCCCGACTGAACTGTCTGTGGCTGAATATGGTAGACCTATGCTACATATTTTAATGTCAGTCATAATGGGGGTACTTGGAGACCTTGATGTTTTCTGAAGTGATAGTGAAGTGACAGTATTAAAAGTTTGAGAACCTTGGTCGAATAAAAATAGTTTTAATGTGGGTGTACATCCCTATAGTAGGAGTTAAGGGGTTATAGTGTCTTCCTTCCGAATGCATGTGGAATATAAAAAATCTTGGTAGCTACTGTCATGCCTTATTGAAGTGTTCTTACAAATGACAATGCTGTGTTCCTAACTTTTTGTAGATGGCCCTTTAAAATGACTATGGGTTCCTGTGGAAAGTATGGTATTTGATTTAAGTCATTTACAGGTTTGGAAAAGTGTGGAAAAAATAAAAGAGGGTATGGAAAAATGTCTGTGTTTCCAAACTATTGCCCCTATTCTGTTTTCTAAAAAATGAAATTCTGAATTATAACTGTACTAAATCCAGACACTTATGACCAAATTTGTTTGAAAGAAAATATAGCCATTTGAATTGCATACATACAAAAAATAAACGGACTATCCTTTCCGAGTAAGGAAACCATACCTTTATGGCTGCGTTCATCGCAGTTTTTCCATGGACACAGATTTCTTCACCTATTATAAATAACTTTCAGTTCATATTTATAATAGTGACTAAAAATGTGGGGGGAATAAGATAATTTATTCAACACGTTCAGCTACATTACCTAGCTACAGTCTTCAGGTAATTATCTGGCAACATAATAGCATACATAATCAGAATGTAACATACTTGTTAACAGTTGGATTTTAAAACCATTAATTTCCCTAAGAAACATCTAGCTGTTTGTACTCAGATATGCTTGGAAAAATCTACACACAAATTCAGAAATCTGAGTTTGGAAAAATCTGGATTTTTAAGTATGGAAAATATGTAGGAACTCTGAATATGTCTTAAAACAAAATTGATACAAAACTTGCACAATCAGTCAACATTTTCTATAGACTCTCTGTTTCTCCTAAAGTCCTCTCCTAGTTCTAACTTCCAAGTATATCGTAAAGATGTTAATCTGTAAACAACTAACACCGCTCCACAAACTGTGCCAGGCTGTGTCATCACCACTAACAGTGCAGCCCCAACCCACACCTGAGAGTTGGTGCTAACGAGGAGGCAGTGTTGTAGTGCTACAAAGTCAAGTTAGGGGTCGAGAGAACAGCTTCTCTGGGGGCTCCCATGCTGCTCAGGAACTTCTGGATCTTTCCATGTTGTTGTCTCACTGGGAGGCAGTCCATCCCCACTCTATCACTTCTGGGCTTCTGTCCAAGTGCATATTGCCTGTGTGCTGTCAGAAGCTCATGACAATTTACACAACATGATCCTGGAATAGCCTCTGCCCTCCAGATGTATAGAAGCTCTACACAACATATATACACACAGTCATGTTCAGTGTTTAAAATGGGTTGTTTTATTTGACAAGATGATTCAAATATGAAATGTTCAGTACATACAATATCTTGGTCACAATTCTTTAATAACCAAATTTAAGGCATCCCTATCCTTTATTTATGTTTTAAAATTAATACTGGACATTATATAATATTTTTTTATTATTTAATATCAATAACAGTATTGGCCTCAAAAAATCCAATTACCAATCAGTTGGTTGAGCTCTGGAACGAAACATTGCATCAGGATTGCAACCACATAATGTCAATTTTATGCCTCCGCGCTGGCGATAGCCATGGCCGGAGGCATTATGTTTTTGGGTTATCCGTCCATCCCATTCTCGTGTAGGCAATATCTCAAGAACGTCTTGAGGG
The DNA here is from genome assembly GCA_019142605.1 of Cephalopholis sonnerati. Taxonomy (NCBI): domain Eukaryota; kingdom Metazoa; phylum Chordata; class Actinopteri; order Perciformes; family Serranidae; genus Cephalopholis; species Cephalopholis sonnerati. Next base: position 12,085,976 of record JAGQAX010000015.1, on the reverse strand, counting down.
AATTTCTTCAAATCTAGCACAAATGTCCACTTGGGCTTAATGATGAACTAATTAGATTTTGGTTGTCAAAGGTCAAGGTCACTGTGAACTCATCTGTCTCATTCTCGTGAACATGATATCTCAAGAATGCCTTCTGGGAATTTTTAAAAATTTGGCACAAACGCCCAATCAAGGATGAACTGATTAGATTTTGTTGGTCAAAGGTCAAGATCATTTCGAACTCACAAAATACGTTTTTGGCCATTAACTCAAAATTCATGTGCTAATGGTGACAGAATTCAGAATTTCAGAAGTGATGACATTTTATATCTAAAACGACAAAGTTCAACTTCACTGTGACATCATAATAATCTGCGTAAAACAGTTTTTGGCCATTACGCAATGTCATATCTTATGAACAGAAGGGGAGACACTTGTTAAGTTACTTGGGTGCCCACCTTAAAACTGCTAAATGTATGGATCGTCTGTGCTGACAGGTTGGAGATGTGTGGAAGCATCCATGTTTTCACACACATGGATGTAAATTGTGACTGCAGCTTGACAGGTTTGTGGAGGCAAACAACCGCGAGGCAGTAATTTTAGTTTAATAATGTAAGAACTTCAGATGATTTAATAAATACTGCACCAGTGTAAACCCAGTGCTGCAATGGCGCATTGCATTATAGATAAAAATGTTTTGACTGTACAATGAAAGTCAGTACATTTTATTACATTATTGAGCATGTTATTGCATAATTGGATTCTGACCAAATTAACTGGAAAATATTTACAGCTTTGGGACTAATTAAGAACGTTTGAGTTGGAAGACACAGACACACAAAACATGGAGACATAGTCTGACTGGAGTACAGCTGTGACCAGACGACATAAGAGAATTTGCATGATGTGTGTATTTTTTTGTTTTTTTCGTACTTGAAATATTTGATAAATGTCTTATTCATTTAATAAACAGAGGGAGGTGTGTTTGTGTGTGTTCCAGCTCTGGTTTGTGCGGCTGGCCCTCCTGACCAAGCTGAACCTCTTCCAAAACGCTGAACTGGAGTTTGAGCCCCTTGGCAACCTGGATCAACCAGACCTCTACTATGAGTACTACCCCACTGTTTACCCGGGGAGAAGAGGTAACACACACACACTCCTTTAGGGTCACTGTTATTGATCTTTAATGCAGGAGGAGCACTTTTGGTATTGATCACAAAAACTTTTATCCAGAAACTCTTCCATTGTAAAATCGTGCATCGTTTCTTATCTCTCTTCAAATTCCTTTTGTCCAAAAGCTGCTGTATGAATTCTCCCTGAAAGCAGACTGAAGGTTGAATAGTAGTATTCATGATAGTGCCGAAAAGCTGCTCTGAAACTCTTATCTGTGAGTTTTGAATGTGTTATTAGCCTGCTCTCCAAAAGGATTTTGCATTTTACCCACGTTTTTTAGGATACACAAGCATACCACCACTGTCCTATTAAATATTCAAAGGAAAGTTTCTGCCAGGAGCTTGATATTAGACTGTATCGTTGAGAAGCTCCAACAACGCTACTTGTCTCCAGCAGTTCTTTGGTTTTGTTTTTCCTCTTTTTACACTGCATGAATTGCTCTCTAATGTATTCCCATTACTTTGGATCTGCTTCGCCCCTCGGGCTACCACAGTGAAGGCAGTAGCAGAGACACAGCTGCACGCACGCACACACACACACACACACACACACACACACGCACACACACACACTGCACACATTCGTACAAAAACTTTCCATTGCTCAATTTAAACGCTTTGTGCCCTGCTAGGTGCTCGCAGACAAACTGGCACGAGTTGTGTAGCCTGGCATCAGAAGTCGAACATTTCTCCGGCCCAACGCCCGCATCGACTATCTATTACCCATGATCGCACTCTTTGAACGCCTTAAGACACGACTGCCCATGTATCACTCTCGGAAAAATTAGGATCGACTTGGCGCTCGAGAAGGAATCAATGTTTGTCAGTTATTACTTTGTTTGCCAAATGAAAAGTTGAGTCCAATTTGGACTCAGAAATATTAAGACCTGAATGCCACATGCCTGACAAGTAGCATGTCCCTTTTCAAGCTGTATCTTGATACTTAACTTTCAATCTTGAGTCCTTTCATGTTGTAATCAATAAAGTAAGAGAGACATGTAAAAGTCTTCTTACAGGCTGAATAAAATGAACTTGGGGTCAAATGTTAACCTTTCCAGCTGCTTTGAAAAGAACGCCTTGCTTTTTTTCCCTCAGCTGGATGAGAGAATCTTAGCCTCTGCATTTGTGCTCTAAGGAAAACTGGTTTAACGTCAACTGGTTTAATATCAGCCAGACAAAGAGCTGAACATGCATACTCGACTGGGACATTAGAAGAGTTTTTTACAGTCAGTAACCCACATTCCTCTATACTGAGTTCACTTTTTTAAAACTCTCACACAGTTCTCTTTACTAATATGTAGCTCAGCATAAGGCTGGGCGATTATGCAAATTTTATTTTCAATTATGTTTTTGTCTTCCAAAGATTATGAAAACAAGATCATTGAAATGAAAGATTATTGTGCTGCATTCCATTTCGCAATGATGTTCTCGTTTTGTCTTGTTATAAATCCAGCACACCCCTTTCCTTTACAGCAGTGCGCTCAGTGTTGTCAACTTGGCAACTTTCTTGCTAGATTTAGCGACTTTTCAGACCCTCTTAGTGAATTTATTTCTACAAAGCCACTTGCGATGAATTTAGCAATTTAGTCAGACCACCAGGGAGAGTTTGGAAATATATTTCATCGGAGACCATCTTCTGATGGCATCACTGTAGCTGTGATACAGCAATCCATGGTATAAAATGAATGTTGGCCAGGGGTGCAAAGTGGGGGAGCTATGGCCCCATCCCCACACCCTACCCCCTTACTTCTGACCCACTTGCTCAGACCACACCCATCTTCATACTCTGCCTTTATTTCAATCTCAACTACATACCTGTGAAGTTTTGTTACTGCATCTTGCACAGTTGTGACATTATTGCATTGACAAAATCTGTCCATGAACACCCAAACAAACACATAAATATCGGGCAAAATACTCAAAACAGCTTCTGTGGTAGTTCCCTCTGCAGTTGGTGTCACCAGGATCACATTTTGCCATGATGACACACACACACACACACACACACAGACTCAGGAGGTGAAAACAATACAAGCAGTCACTGTCATGAGCTTACCAGGTAGAGCGCTTACCATTAAGGCTGAGTCCTTACAGCAGGGACCTGGGTTCCAGTCTTGCCTGGGCTCTTTGCTGCAGGTCTTTCCCTCTCTCTCGCCCTTTCATATCTTTCTCACTGTCGCAATAAAGCATAGAAAATGCCAAAAAAATGATCTTAACAAAGAAAAAAGATGTGTAGTTGAGATCGAAATGAAGGTTGAGTTTGAAGATGGGTGTAGTCCAAGCAAGAGCACCGGAAGTAGGTGGGTACAAAGTTGGGAAGGGGTCATTGCCCTCTACCCCCACCAACCCACAATTTATTCCCCTGGCTAACATTCATTTTAAGTCAAGGATCATTGTATTGCAGTTGTAGTGATCCTATCACAAGGTGTGTCCAGTATTCATTAATTTATTTAGCATAAACCAAGGCAACAGAAAGAGAAGGGTACTTCTTTACTGCATTGAATGTACCACTTTACAGTAAATGTCATAGAAACGAATAAGCAATGCTGCAGTATGCTTTACAGGCTTTATTGTTTTTGCCATTCCAAGAAATTCAATGTGCATAAAATGAAACTAAAGTAATGCAATTTAAAACGTGCTGTACATACTCACTATACATACTTGAATGGGATGACTACAGATATTGTAAGCAATGGTGCTAGTCAACCCTGTCATCCACATCACACTTCCTCTCTTACAATACACCTGCATGCCTCATCCATCCCTTCCAATCCTCTGCAGATATGTCCAGACATTCAGCCTTCATTGTGTCAGGAGGGACATCTGATCATGTAGCTGGTGGTCATTAAAATTCCACCTTGAGGAGTTGGGTGGAAGGAAAAGCGGCACCATCTTGGGATGGGCTGTAAACCACTCTGTGACTGGAACGGAGCAGTATAATACAATATTGTCCAGTACAATTAAAAAGCATTTTGGATTCTGCCGTACCTGCCCCCTTCTCCCACCTGACACGTCTCTCATAGAAGTTATCAAAGAATGAAAATGGGCACTCAGTGTTATATGTCCCAGTTAGGATGTGTTTTTGTTTCTCTTTTAAGATGGAGATGTAGCAGAATAAAGCAAATTAGAGTCTAGTTTACAGTCAGTTTTTGATGTATGGTTCTGAACATACATTTTAACAGTTTTTGCAGTAGTATGTTAACATGTTTAGTTGTTTTGAAAAGTGATCCACAGTTTAGTCCACATTGAAAGTCCAAGTCCTCAACATATTTAAATGTCTGAAATTGAATCTAAAGGTCTGAGATGGCATTTCAAGAAATCCTGAAGTTGCCTTATGAAGTTTTCTGGTAACCAAACTCAGTTCTGCTTACATTCAGTGTTTCTCTCCAAAGAACATTGAATGTATCTTTCAGGTGCAACAAATGTGCAGAAAGGGTTAATGTAAAAATGTGTACAAATAAAATATGTGTAACTGTAGAATAATCCCATAAATCAACAGAAATGCTGTTATAGATTCTCAGTGCTAGCTATAGCACAATTTGTGATATAGTTAGCAAACTTTGCAGCTGGCAAGCTAACCAGCAACATATTAGCTGGCTTGGAACATGCTCTCTAGCAAACCACAATAGCACACAAATAGCCACGAAACTTGTACTCCTAGCACAGGATACAGAAATACTTTTGAGTCTTTATTCTGAACAGAAAAAACTGGTGTTGAGTTGAGATAAATAATAAGAATTTTAAAACAAAACATGCAGAATGTTCTCTGCTGTATATGCAGCGTCTTGTAGATAAACCAAATCAGTACCACCTGAGGACCCCCGTCTATACACTGTAACACTTACACCTATCTAGTCTGGTAGGTGTAGCACCTAGGATCTTCATTGTATTCTAACCACAGGTGCTAAAACACCCACCACTAAAGACTTCACAGAGAAGTATACTAAAAATGTAAATGTAAAAATAACTATAATGGCTCATTCTTATAACACAAAGAGTCCACAAAAATTCACAATCTTACATTCATAGACTTGTATTTTTACAATAAATGTGTAGAATTCAAATATACACTAACATATTAACAAACAGAGTGGTGGCAGACACTCCACCAATTACATGGGTTCCTCTTAAGACCACGCTCAACACTGTTTGCATCTGTCAACATCCAACAAATACACATTAGTGTACAACATTTCACAATCTTTAATATAACTTTAGGTATCACTTTTAAATGTCTGTCACTCTGTATTTCGTACTTACAGTCACATTTTACAAGATATCTACCCTCAAAAACAGCCCATAATACCCACAGAAAGCCTGATCTGAAAATTGAAGCTAATGTAGAAACGTCACAAACTGCCTTTCTTTCTAATGGTTGCAAAAAGAAGGTTGTACAGGAGTCTATGAGAAAATAACTTTACTTCTCACTTGATTTATTACCTCAGTAAACATTTTGCTAATTAGTTTATGGTCTTAATCAGTAGTTTCAAGTCTTCTTCAATACCACTTGATTTTAATTTTATAAATGATGGTCCCATTCAGAGTAAAGCAGGGTATGCTTTAGGGCAAAGCTAACTTGTGACTGACAAGTTGCTATCATTGTAACCTGACAATCAGGATAGAGGCGTAGCAATGCGTATCTTCTCTAGCTCCCTCCTCTCGTCCAAATATGATCAGCTCAGCTCACTTCTGGCTCAAAACCCAAAATGTTGATGTTAAAAATGCCAAACTCAAGCTTCAAAACAGGAGTCCACAAACCAGTGGGTGACGTCTGCACGATTATGGCCAGAATAATAATCACAATTATTTTAATCAATATTGAGATCATGATTAGTTACCACAATTATTCATTGTTGTTGGTGACAAAATATTTTATTGCATGTTTTAATATTCAAGTAAATAAACTTCCATGTTGTGCTACATTCCTGCTAATATACTCATCTTTGTGTCAAAATAAGACTTAAAATAAGATGCTTCTTTTACTGAATTCAGTGCATCTTGTATGGATATTTATCCGCCACTGTATTTATTTTTTTATTTATTTTACAGCGATGGCTGTTTTTTCAGGTGGTTTAATAAGTGCAGAGCAGACACATCTAATTTACTCTTTGCATATGATATTTTGTCAAGAGTGGAGCACGCATTTAAAGCATTAGCATCACAGTCTATCATACTCATTTAAATGTGGGAGGCCAAAATTGTGATCATGATTAATATTCCATTAATTTCGCAGCCTTACACGGTGGCCACGTCCACTTCTCTTACACAGTCTGTGATAATACCTGAAAAAAAATTGCATGTCCACATTGCGGTAAAACAAGATGGCTTCCCCCGTGAATACCTCTCTCTAAGCAGTTCCCCATTATCCTTGGCGCTCACGTGGGGGGTGCCATCTGGTGGCGTTAATAATTACTGTCGCATTTTCCCACCCTGCTACATTAATCGTCAAGGTCTGTACAGTACTGTGGTTTCATGGGTTCTTTTCCTTCTCAGTTACAAACACTTGATTTTAACAGAATCTTTAAAAGTATTGAGTCTTAATTTAAAGATAATGAAACTTGATGACACCTAAGAGAACGGAGTATAGAATCAAACCAAGAGAGCGCTGTCCAGTCAGGATCAGATAAAACATTGTAACAGAGGGCAGTAATACAGACACTGGGGTAAATTGGGAAAATGAGTGTGTATTCTGTACTGCAGATGGGTTAGATAGACGGCACAAGCAGATAGACTTGAGAGATAGAAAGTGAGATCCACAGATTTGCAGAAGCAGCAGCCAAAGATGGACCAGCTAGCTGAGCTTCAGGTCTGATGACAATATCAAAGAGACCCTGATCAAAGCCTGGGAACTCACCTGAATATAGGCTCTTCCTCAGGGATACGTGTGTGTGTGTGTGTGTGTGTGTGTGTGTGTGTGTGTGTGTGTGTGTGTGTGTGTGTTTGTCAGGCAGTGTGAATGATGTAGAGGCAGAGAGAGACAGAGGGATGAGGCAGAAAGATGAGTGATGGAGCTGTGCAGCACACACAGAGAGAGAGATGAGAGGGTTTAATAAGCAGCCATACGTAGCTCAATGCCATCTGTAGGTTCCTGCCTCCAGGGCTGTGTGCTGTCTGTGTGTGGGTGGATGGGTTTATATTCTCATCTCGCGCTCTGTGTCTTTCTGTCTCCCTCTGCCTTCCCTCTCTTTCTTTCTTTCTCTCTTTCTCTCTCCCTCTCTCCCGCTATGTCCTCATCCCACCCTGTTTCTTATTTTCCCCCCATTTCCCTCACTCATTTACTCCCTCTGTCTCCTGTTTTCTTCTTGTCCTCCCTCTCCCTCTCCTTCCCTCTCTCCCTCCTGTCCAGGCTCCATGGTGCCATTCTCCATGCGGCTGCTGCATGCCGAGCTTCCCCAGTACCTGGCCAAGCCCCAGGAGGCTCTGGACCGCCTGCACAATCTCAAAACCGTCTGCCTCGCTGTTAGTATACACACACACACACACACGAACACAGCCTCTGGATGAACATAAATATATGCATACTCTGTAGTATTCACACAATAAAACTACACACCCACAGAAAAGCACATACAAATCCTTAAGCCCACCTGTGTAAACAGCCAAATATGGTTGGATTTTAGAGTTATTGAATATGCAGATTCAAATACAGACACATTAAAAGCCTTCAGCGCTGGCAGGGATGCAACTTCCCCCTCTGAAGTTTCATTTCCCCCGCCCACCCCCCTGTTAACAGATTCTGGAGAACTTGGAGAAAGGCTTGGCTGAGGATGGCAGCATGTTCACCATAACACAGGAGAACAGGCAAGGTAAGCACACACACACACACACACATGCTCAGGCACACAGACACTTGGCTACAGACCTGGCCCCAGTCCCAGACTGCATCACACTGTGGGAGGAGAGTGAGGTCATGGGCCCCAGTGGGTAATACACACACACAAGCACTGAGTCAGAGGCACACCTGGCGCAGGACTGCAGCATACCTCGGCCACACATACACTTTCAACCACACAAACACACCAATGCGGTGCTCTAAAAGTGTTTAGCACCTCGCTGCTTCGGGTACTCGCGCTGAATATCAAATGGTCTCTTCAGCCCTTCACGCCAAGCAGATCAATACAGATCAATCCTATCCAATCCACTCACATCTGCACAAGTGTGCTGGGGAAATAGGCAGCCACCTTCATCTGAAATTCACCAGTTTTAGGGAGACACGCCTCCACGCGACCTGATGTAAATAGACCCTCTCTTCTTTTCTGTCAGACTTTCTCAACACAGCAATACATCTTAATGCAGTGCTCTCTGAGTCTTATGTTTGCGAGCCCTGTGACCACTAATTTAGCAACTTCTCCAAAGGCTGTCAGTTTTTTTTTAAAGCGACTACAAGCCATTTAATCAGCTAATTCAATGCAATAAACAACAACAAGCCACTTGGTGAAGTTGAGCTAAATGTACCAAGACACTTGCTTATAATTGGGAAAATTGGCAGGGTGACGCTTGTACGAATGTATGTGTGAGGGTGCGCCGGTTCTGGCAGTTTCTCCCCCCTTCTAAAAGCAGTGTAATAGCTGTGCCCTCTGTCTCTCCTCTCTCTACCCACGCAGACAGTCGACAGTCAAGTCAATAACGCAGGGCCTTGCCTTCACACATCAGACCCCTACTGAGTGATTAGCTCTTCTCCCCAACACACACACACAGACACACACGTGTGCAGCGATGAATACTAATAGGCCTGCACACTAACTCTTCCACAGGGCGCACTGTCTGAGGGAAAATAGGAAAGCGGAGTGTGCCGCAGTGTCTTCCTCACCACCTCGCCTTAAAATAAACCCTGGTGTGGAGGGGGAGGAGGGGAGCTTTAATGAGAGGGATGGAGGGATAAGAGCAATGCATGGAAGAGTGGGGGAAAGGGTGCCGTTACAGGGACGCCCCCAAAAAAGCAGGTGAAATGAAAATAGGAAGTCACCCTTTAAGAAATAAACCATCTGTCTGTCATCTTCTTCTCCCCCTTTTTTCAGCGTCTCTTAAGCTGTGGAGGTCTCGCCTCAGCCGGGTCATGTACTCCATGGCCAACTGTCTACTGCTGATGAAGGTATGTGTGTGTGTGTGTGTTTGTCAGCTCAAGTTTGTGTGTTGCGGTGTGTTGGAGTGAATGTGTCCCTGTATGCGTGTCTATGCGTCTGCCCGGATGTGTGTCTGCGGGAGCGTTTCCGTGTGTGAGACTCAGAGATCTCTGATGCCAGGCTGGTGGAGGATTCACAGTGAAATCCCCCCAGACTGACCACTAATTGGATTCTTGGTCAGTAAGAGAGAGAAGGAGAGAGAAGGAGAGAGAGGGAGAGAGAGAGGGGTGTAGATTCGATCAGACTCAGAGAGAACCACAGTGCCATCTACTGGAGAGAAGTTAGATTACAGTATTTTTCAATAGCTCTGGCTTAGTTTCAGTTTCAATATGTCTAGATAGATCGAAAGATTTACTGACTCACTGGCTTCATTTATTTATTGACTTATTTATCTATCTATCTCCTAAGAAAATTTCACATCCCTGCAGCAGTACACGAACAAAACCAGACTGAACAAGGAATAGTGCAGAGAATGAAATATCAAAACACAAGTATGAATATGAGTTAAAAAAAAAAGAACTTACCTTTTGAGAATCATACCAGTAATTATACATGTTGAAGCACATTAGCTACAAATCTTAAATCCTTAATGTTACTATTTATGAAAAACTCTAAACACTTGTACTCTATATTTCTGTTTATTTCAGGTAGCCACTACATTCTGTTCATTACTACATGGTATAGATTGTTGAAACATGCTTGGTTTGTGTCCACATTTCATTATCTGTGTGAGGAGATGCTGTGCAGACTTTTCATATCTTTATGCACTTAAACAGGAAAAAGTCTACTGTGTTAGGATGTATGGGTATTTATTGGCAGAAATAGTATAGAATATTCGTTATAAGTTTTCATTAGTTATGATCGTATAAGTAGTCATAAGCACCTGAAACTAGAAATCATTGTGTTTTCGTTACCTTTAGACGCTGACACACCAAGCCAGCGGTCAGCTGATGGTCAGTGTTGGGCCATCAGTGAGCATCTGTTGCCCTAGTCACACCGTTGCCCTTCTTCAGCTCCTGTCTGCCTTTTCTGGGGGGGAGGGGGGTGATTCAGCATGTTGAATCGGTGACAGCAGAGCCCGTCGGCGAATGAAATCACTCTGAGTGGTACTTAAGCTCAGTGCACAAGAAGAGAAACAGAAATGGGGAAAGTAAACAAAGAGTTAAAGTCAAGAGGGAGTGAGATGAAAACAAAGTTGTTACATAAGGTAAAAATGTGTTTTTGCTGTTGAGTTTTTTAGCAGAAACATTTTGTGATGGTTTGTGTTACTGTTCACTGGCGCGCCTTTAAATATGCTCTGTTCTTTGAACATTGGATTGTGCTGTTATTGTGTTTAATGGCTAACTAGAGTCAAGATGGTTATCCGGTTTCCCTTTTTGAATGACGAATACAGACTGCTACATCTGCTGGTGTGGAGAGTTATTTCCTGTCATGCAGGTACAAAATGCACTTGGTAGTTGGCTGTGGGCTATAGTTGTACGAGTAGGCTTCGAGTTCTTTGACGTCAATTTGGTGTGTCTGGGCCTTCTACAGTAGCCCAGTACAGACAAATCAAACACTGACTCTTTAAAGGGTAATTCGCATTTTCATACTTTTGCGCTTTGTCAATGGCCACTGTAATTCCCCAACACGCTTGGCACATGGGAGAAGTTTCACTTCAGCAACCTCACCACTAGATATCACTAAATCCTACACACTGGACCTTTAACACGCCACTGTATTGAAACTCCAAAAAAACAATACGATAGATATGATGTTCAGTGTAGTGGTAGACCGATTAATCTGTTGGCTGATGAGTCAGGACATTTTGAGATCATTAGCATCGGCTGATGTCTGCGCTCACAAAACCAATAACAAACAATTTCTGCAGACACATCTCAGTCTGTCTGAGTGAGTCTGCTACCATTACATTTTTTTCCCTGATTGATTGATCAGGAATTATTGATTTTGCCCTTTTGTTTTTTAATAATAAATAAATATATAGTTGTTGGGAAATAACCTGACATTTAAAGTGAAATAAGGTCTGTTAAGCATGTATAGTTCAAGTATTATAACAGATTATATGTGTTAAATAAATGTTAATTTAAGTTAAGCAATTAATGTCTCAGTTGTTATCATTAATAACAATAACACCAACATGATATCACCATTATATACCAACCACTGGCTGCTCTGCTCTCTATATATCAGCATCACCCATTAAAAAACCCCAAATCATTTAACCACTAGTTCAGTGTGATAGAACACATCTCAAGGAAGTTTCAAGAGTGGCAGTTAATGGAAACCAATCCCCTTTTCAAGAAGAAAAAATCTGAAAATCTATTTTATTTTTTTATTTATTCATTTATTTATTTTTTTTACTTTTTTGTTTTATCATCAACAAATCTCATTAAAAGAGATTTTTACTATTTACCAGCATATGTTACTCAAACAGGAGGAAATGCATTTGTTGGGGACTATGTGCAGCGGCAGATTAATCCACATTTTGAGTTCTTGTGGGTACTTGGAACAGCAGGATGGTGTATGTGAGATTGAGCCAAAATAAACTACTGTGTGTGTGTGTGTGTGTGTGTGTGTGTGTGTGTGTGTGTGTGTGTGTGTGTGTGTTCATGGTAATAAAGGAACATGTCACCTATTGCAACAGTGTGGCTCATTGATGTGTTTTTAATAGTTTTGGGACAACAATGGGCTCTGTGGCACAGAGGAATAAGATATATCAGGCTTTGGAAACACAGTAGCAGGATCAATAATTTTTTGTTTTGTATGCTGTATAAGACTTAAAGTCTAGTTTTAATAAAAGTTTTGGAAACTGAAAACTGAGGCAGGCCATATGTTACAAACATATATTAAAAAAAATAACAGTGCCATAATGCACATGTACAATACTCACTTTCAGTACCTTGTCCCAACCCAGTAAACACACAAGCTCTCTCTGCACACACACACACACACACACACACACACACACACACACACCTCACTGACCTCTCTCCGTCGCCCGGCTCAGCAGTCCAGTCACCATGTGAGCGATGTGTAGCAGTGCAGTGTGGAGGTGGGAGGAGGGTCACATCGCCCTGCTAATACTCCATATGTTTGATTAATGCCCTCTCTCTCTCTCTACGCCTCAACTCTGCTCTTCTTTACCTCGCTTGCCCTCTACCTGTCTCTGCCTCCCACTGTTTACCTTGTTTTACCTTACTCATTCCTAACTTCTGTCTTTACTTCTGTTGCCCTCTGTTCTTCACTTTCATATTTTTCTATTCCCTTTCTCTCATTAATCTCTCTCTCTTTCTCTCTCTCTCTCGCAGGACTATGTTCTGGCTGTGGAGACCTATCACTCCATCATCCAGTATGAACCCCAGCAGAGAGTGCAGCTGCTCAGTGGTATAGGACGCATCTTCTTGCAGGTCTGCACATTGACACAAACACATGCAGCGCAGGTACAAAGGCTGTGAACCTTTAGAATGTTCTGTATATCTTCATTAATGTGACCTCAAATGTGATCAAATCAAAGTCCTACAACTAGATAAAAAGGACCCAGTTTAGAAAGTAATACAAAATTATACTTATTCATTTATTCATTTAGCAAAATAATGATTGGAAAAAGTATGTACACCTCCAGGATTATCAGTTCATGTATAGGGGTTATTGGAGTCAGGTGTTTCAGTCAATGGGTGATAATCAAGTGGACATTTGCTGTCAAAGTGTGGCCTTCACCACACAGGTTTGTGGAATTGTGCCATAACTCAATTGGACGAAATGTCTTCGGAGCTCAGACAAAGAGTTGTTGATGGTCACCAGGGTGTTAAAGGTTACAAAACCATTTCTAAAGCAATGGCAGATAGTGTACAAATGGAAGCGATACACCACTGTTACTCTCCTCAGAAGAAGGCATCCATTAACAGTCACTCCAAGGGGAAAGCTTGAGGTCACAAAGAACCCCGGGGTAATATCTAAGGATCTACTGGCCTCTCTTGCATTGGCTGATGTCACTGTTTATCAGCCACCATCAGACACTGACTATAGCATAGCATGGAGAAAGACACTACTCTCCAAGTTGCTGCCTGTCTAAAGTTCGCTGAAGGTCACATGGATGAGCTATTGGAAGAATGTCATGTGAACGGATGAGTCCAAACTAGGCTTCTTAAGGTTAAATGAAAAGTGTCTTATTTGGTGAAAACCAAACATTGCATTCCAGCATAACAACCTCATCCTGACTGTGTAACACAGTTGTGGCAGTATCATGGTTCTACAGGGTTCCTGCAGAGCCTTAAAAAGTCTTAAATTCATTCATCTAAATGTAGGCCCTTAATTATTATTATAATGCCTTAATTCAATCTTTCAGTTGCTTAAAAATGCTCAGACATGGGAAGTAGATTTTTTTTATGGTGTGGCATTGTAAAATCTCTAAATAATTGGTACATTTTTTTTTTTTTAATAATTTACCAAAGGCCTCTCACATTAATGTCACACCAATCAGGATAGCAAAACCAACAACATTCATATTTTGTTCCAGTTGAGATGCTCAGAGCAGAGGATCCACTATCTGCTAGCTAGCTGGCTGTCACTTTACCCTGGATGACATGGGGAAGTGCAGATTCAATGACAGTCTGCCATTTAACAAGATTCGCAGCATGGTTAAAACTGATACAACGCAATTTATTCGAGGCTTGGTGTATTTTATGCAAAAAATATTTTTCAAACTTGTCATGATGGGATTCGAGAGAGAAACAAAAAAATGCCCAGAAAACCTGTCAAAAAACAGCAGATATTTCCCAAAATTCATGCGTTAAGTTACAATAAACATTTCGGCAAAATTGTCCCTAATCTGAAGGAACTGATTTCTTTTTTTTTTTTTTTTTGTTAATTTTGGCTATTTCAAAATTGGTTTCATACTTCATGCTGAGTAGTATTTAAAAAAAAAAATCCTTAAATCTATCTTGCCTCAAACTGCCCCTGGTTTAGGTCTGCTTTGCTGCCTTGACACCAGAGCAGCTTGCAATCATTGACAGAACTAGATGTGGATTGTACCAGCAAACTCTACAGGACAGTGTCAGGGTATCCGTTCATAAACTGGAGCTCAACAAAGGGTGGGTCATGCAGTGTGACAGTGACCCCAAACACACCAAAGAATGGTTCGAGCAGAAAAAAAACTAACGTTAAGGAATGGCCAAGTCAAAGTCAAGAACTTTATTAAATATTAATGTTGTGGAAAGGCCTGAAGAGAGCCATTCATGCAAGGAAGCCAACAAAGTCACCAGAATCGCTGATTTGAAGTAGCTTTAAAGGAGGGACAGGGCAAAACTCTTTCAAGCCAATGTGTAGGACAGTTAGAAAAAGAGTTTGGTTGAAATGATTGCTGCTTAAGGAGGTCACACCAGGCACTGAAAGCAGAGGTTCACATACTTTATCCAGCAAAGATAATGTTTGATAATTTTGCCCAGTGAAAAAATGAATCATGTTTTTTTGTGTCATTTGTTTAACTGGGTGCTCTTCATTTTTTTTAGGACATGATGATGATCTGATCACATTTGAGATCATATTTATGCACAGATACAGAAAAATCTGAAGGGCTGACAAACGTTTGAACAGTACTGTATACACACTATGGGTAGATCATGAGACACTAATTACCGAGGCACAGTTGCAGCCTCCCCAACTCCCCAGTAACCAGACAGTTTCTATTTTTGGTTAATACAGCAAATCGAAAACCCGACATATTAAGGTACTCCGCCAAATTGTTAAAAAAAAAAAGTCCTATGAAAACTCAATATAGCTAGAAAACAGTCCTGCTCTATGTTATGCAGCATTCCCTACAATGGTCCAATACCAGCAGGCATTTTAAAGACTACCATGTCCGTGTGTTAAGAACACAGCTAGGTCTATTAGCCTAGCTTAGCATAAACTAGGGGTAGGCAACCTGCGGCTCTTGAGCCACATACCTCTACAGAGGTTCCTTGTGGCTTTGACAATAAATTATATGGAAAAGAATAATGGTTATTTTTTATGAATTTTCCAGGCCCAAAGTGACTCTTACATTAAATTCACAATTGAAAAAATATGCAGCCTATACTCTTAATAAAAATAAAAGTTTAATAATTGTGGCTTGTCTTGACTCTAGCAAGGCTAGCTATGTATTCCAAATCCAAAAAAGGACATGTCTTGGAGGAAAATAGAGAATTTAATAGTGCTTGGACAGATTTGTTTGCTTTCACCGCCAATGCAGCAAAGTTAAAGAACCAAATAATCACAAATAACACCAATAACACAATAACATTTAGACCCATTAGTAATGTTGATAGGATACTGTAGACATAATAGGCTGTGTTACCTTCAGTATAATGCTCAAATATGTTTTGAGGCTCCAGACAATTTTTTTTTTTTTTTTTTTTTTTTAAAATGGCTGTTTTGATAGCAAAGGTCTCCGACCCCAGCACAAACATTGGAAACAGGGCGAAAAAGGCTTGTTCAATAATACATTAGCGATTACATCTAAATTTCCTCATTGACACATTGTGTCATGTTTTGTTTAGTATGTCCAAAAGCAGAAATGTAAAAATGGGGAATTTACACTCTCCAACTATTTCTTAACAAACTTGTCTGTTCACCAAGCACTTTTGAAAAGCATCGCCTTCCACAGCACAGGTTGCCTGGCAACCTTACGGTGATGATAACACACTGGAAAGGCATTGCGTCTCGCTGTTGTGTTTTTAAGGAATCGTTAAAGCACATAACTCTCCCCAAAGGCCAGCTATTTCCCTCTGCTTCCAGTCTTCAGGCTAAGCTAGGCTAACCATGTACCTACCCCAGCTCTGTGTTCTGTACTCTGTCAGCCTATTGCATTTAACTCACATCCAAACATTCAAAAATTGGTCATAGTATGTACGCTATTTCTTCCAAATGCTATTTTCCCAAGCCCTTCTATAAAAGTTTTCCCACGTGACCTGACAAAGTTTTCTACATGATAACGCTGCTGCATATAAACTAGCTCACCTAATGAGCCCAGGCTTCTTTTAAATATTGCATTATTAATCCTCCAAATTAGCAATATTCCTCTAACCTCCTAAGCAGCACTGAAGCTAAGCAAGGCACTGCAGTGGACGCCACATTAGTTGGGATCTGAAAGTCACACAATAACACAAACAAAGAGATCATGGCAGCAGTAGACCAGCAGCTTCCATGTTCTGTGAGGTAAAATTACTGTTTTTGTCAAAGGAGTCTGGCAGGTTTGAAGAGAGCAATGTAACTCTGTCAGAAGGGGCCGTCTGACAGCAAAGGGAAAGCAGTGAAAATATTCTAAATATAGTGTACACTTAAACTGATATTGATTTCTTGAAGTGGTCCCTTCAGTTATTATTATAATTATCAGCACTCTAACCTGCGTCACTGCTTTTTGGTAATGACTGAGTGGGTGTTTCCATTTGAAAAACCCCTAGAAGAACGCAGCTGGAGTCAACCTTGAGTAAGACATGTTGGTAAGAATGACGATAACACTGGGCCTACACACACACGTGTAACAAAATGATGAAAGTGCTCCAGCTGCCTGTCACCTGGTATTGTCTATGCAGAAAATGGACAGGACTTTTACTTCTAGAAATCTGGATGCTCAAAATAACCCCTCCCACTTTGCTACTCCCTCTTGTTGTACTATCATCAGAGACATATTTGTTTTGTCATCATTATTCCCTCTTGTAATGTTCCTGTATGTATTCTTTGCTGATGCAATAAGTCAGTTCTCCCTGGGAGATCATGAAATCTAAGCTAATATATTTGTGCTTGCCCCATTTTACAATATACACACACACCAGTGGTTAATGTGCTTTGTTCTTGGCCAGATCGGAGACGTTAAAACTGCAGAGAGGTACTTCCAGGATGTGGAGGAAGCCTGCCAGATGAAAGGGAGCCAGCCCAGTCACACCACATGCGTGCTGATGAACAGGTACCCATGTGCCGTGCATTTGGCACCTCCGTACAGCATGTTGGTGTGCTTTATGTTGCTCGTGATAATTTTCGCTCCATGGTAGCGGAGCTTCCTTCAGGGCTTTTTGCAGGTCTGTGTTTCCTTCTGGCGTGTGATTAAGCACAGGAGGTCACACCTGTGTAGCTGTGGCCTGAGGAGATGTAGAGTATGAGGAAACCTGTCTCAGGCACACTTGGTGTATTGATGCTCACTGCACAAAGGCAGGTGATTATATTGTCATGCAGTCATGCTTTTTGCTCTTTTAAGTTGTTTTGTTTAAAAAGTACTACTGTAGAAGTGTACTACAGGACAAATATGGACAATACAAAATCTAAGCAAACAGCAGTTTGTTATTCAGGAAAATCAGGTAACCTTATCCACTAAAATTAAAAAAGTATCTAAAAAATCAGTGAAATTGTCTTGACTCCACACACCTCAAGTACAAGGCAACATCCTATTCAATCCAATCTGGGCCACAACACCAATCAAGACATATAAATACCGAAATCGCAGCAGTGTGGAGAGTTTTATTGTATTTTTCCTGAATGCCACAGATGATTGAAATCCATCACTTACTGACTGTTCTAAAGTGCATTAAACTAGTTACATACATAACTCTCATTTTAGTTGTAATTTGTAAAGAGATTGTGAGATTGTGTGTGCGCAACCCACAACAGTTGGGTCGAAGTAACCTGTGAAATGTAAGCAGTTATGATGCTAGTGTACTAATTAAAGGGACAATTCCCTTCAAAATCCAAAATACATATTTTTCTTCTTTCCTGTAGCATGGTATTCAAATCACCAAAAAAAATGGTGCTAGGTGAGCTAGCAGTAGATGCACGCTTCCTTCTGTGCGGTGATATGGTTTGAAGGTGATGTAATGTGTTTGTAGATGTAATAACTGTGTGTGTGTGTGTGTGTGTTTGTTTTCCAGGGCCTTTGTCTACCTCAGTCAGAACAACTACGCTGAAGCTCATGCATCCTTCACTGAAGTCTTGAAAATTGACCCCAAAAACCCTGTTGTAAGTGCTGCCACATCCACTAAAGTAATCACTTCAGTCATCTCCATGGTAACCAGAGACCCCCTGCTTGTATTTTATGGTCAGAGTCTATTTCTATCGCATTCAGTGAAGCGTAATCTGCACAGACAGCTGTTTAAAATCACAGAAATATCCCGCAGTATGTGTATTACTAACTTACTAACCGTATCAGCTCCCAGTCTGTGAACGGTAAATTCCCCTCACTCGCTAAGTTGGTCTGGGAAATAAAATCAGTGAATCAATATATACAAACACTGCTGATTTCTTCTTGAGCTGACATGAAGACTGGTTTGGTTCAGTAAATGTTTGGTGTCAGTCAGCCTGGTGAAGGCAGTTTGGCTGGCCGCTGTGCTCACAGCTGTGCAGGAGCTGCTGCTGACAGATGGTTGCTTTTGTGGACAGAGATGCTAAACGCAGGTCAGAGTCACTGTGGATTTTGAACTACTATTTCCATGGCGACAATAATAATACTACCAATCACATTGCGCAACAGAATTTGAAGTTGTCTGTAACATGGCTAATTTTTTTAGGTGAGTGAAATGAAGGAAAAGTATGGCTTGACACTTTTCTCTGTCGAAATTACATCATTTCTGTCAAACAACACTTATTACAACTGTCGAGGGCCCTACTGTAAATTAGGCTTCAAAGAGTAGAATAGAAACATTGATATTAATTTTGGTGCTGTGCGCTAAGCACAGAGCAGGGGCCAGATGTATAAATGTACGCCTTTTCCCACTCATTAACTAGTTTTCATAAAAGAGGAATGTTCGCATCTCACACATACTTGCTACTATTTTTGCAGTCTACACAGCGCTCTGTGAAAGTTCAATCAAAGGCACATTTCTAGAATTTATTTTGAGTGATTTATTTTATCACTCTTCTTACCTGTGTTTAAGCCGTCGTGTCCCTGTCAATGACCTTTTCATTTTATCTTGAAGTGTGAAGCACTTTGTAAAGTTGGTTTCAATATGAGCACGTTTAATAATGATGATTGAGATATCACTGCAGTGATGGATTGCAGATACATGCGATGAACTAGTGGTATGGGCGCTATAAATAGCCACAGCCGTGTAATGACAGCTGTTCTGATGCTGTTGGAGAGTCTCGGCGATGTAACACAATCTGTGAAATTGCATGTCTTCCTCGCTGTTTTTCTAAATGGCAGGTCTTATGAGTGATGGAGAGGGCACAAGTATCAATATGCTTGAAAAACTTGACTTTTAAAGGCGTTTTTTTACATTTGTTTATGGCAGACTTGTAGGAGTAGAAATGAGATGTGTGCCCACAACGATTGAGATTTATAAAACAGAATCAGGCATTGCTGCAGCTTTATAAATGTGACCAAAAGAATGTGTATGCATTTTTCTGTTTTTGTGCGTACACAGTTTTATTCATGAATCTACAGACTTTTATCTGGCCTCTGGAGTCAGGACATGCTTAGCTTAGCATAAAGAATGGAAGCAGGGGAAAACAGTTAACTGGCTTTCTCCAAAGAGAAACATTGTGCCTACCAGCACCTCTAAAGCTCACTTGACTGACATGTTATGTCACATTGAATGATGTTTAATAAGCACGCAAACAGACGTGTATAAATACCAACAGGTAGTTTTACGTGGAGATGCATGTTGGAACTAGCCTTTGACCGTTTATCCATCTATCCAGCTCTTCTGTGCAAATAATGGGAGCTGCTTGATTCAGCCAAGGTTTTAAACTTGACTGTACTGTAGGTCATACCAGTACATTGTACTCAATATCATTTGATTTGTGAAAACGTCAGCAACCTCATACCAGGCATAATAATGCAGTTGACAATAAGTTCACATTCAAACTCTTCTCTCCTCACCCATGCTCTCTCCCCTCTGTACATTCTCAGGCCAACAACAACGCAGCGGTGTGCCTGCTCTATCTAGGCCGTCTGAAGGAGTCCCTTGGCCAGCTGGAGGGCTTGGTGCAGCAGGACCCTGCACTATACCTCCATGAGAGCGTCCTCTTCAACCTGACCACTATGTACGAGCTGGAGTCGTCTCGCAGCACCCAGAAGAAGCAGGCTCTGCTGGAGGCCGTGGCCTGCCGCGAGGGGGACAGCTTCAACACACAGTGCCTCAAACTGGTCTAAGAGGCAAGAATATGAACTGGGAGGGGACAAACACTATTGCATTCTCATCCAGTGCGACAGGGAATAAAAGCCCAAGAGTAGAGTAGGAGAAGAAAGCTCTAGCTCCAGTGAAAGTGAGGTGACAGAGACGTGTTTAGTGCTTGTTTTGGTTTCCCAGAAGCAGGTTGATACAAGATCTTTCTGAACTGGTTTTATACTTCTAAAATGGATCTGGGAGGCCCAGGCACGCATTTCTTTCCACATCAGCCTGCAGGGGGGCTCGGCACTCCTCTCCTTGTAGAGGGTGACCCAGTAATGAATCATGCATTTACTTACAGGAACAGAAATGGTGGCCAGCTCACACAAGCTGGTGGATTGACATTCTGGAAAAGAAACAGCCCTACAAAAAAATCCTGTGTGCGCAGAAGTCAATGTTCATTTTACTTTACAGATTAAAGGAATAGTTTGACATTTTGGGAAGTTTTGCATATTTGCTTTCGTGCTGTAAGTTAGATGAGAACATCGATACCACTCTGTTTGTACCGTAAATATCAGGCTTTAGGGAAAATTCTGTTAGCGATTCAGAAGGGTCTTCAAAATCTGATCAACTGGATGTTATGTCTGTATGAATATTTATAAGGGATATGCATTTTGTAGGGAGGTTGCTGTTTGCTTTAGTTTGCTCCTCTTCTTTTTCACCTGAAAATGTTACACTCATTGCATTTGAATCGCAGGACCTGTACACAACTGTTCTGTTGCAGCAGGTTGTTTAACAAGCTTTACCAGCTGTTTACCTCGCTGTAGGGAGCTTTTAGAAAAATTTCAGTGACAGTTAATAGTTGCTTCCAGTCTAAGCACTAAATTAAGCTAACCAGCTTTAACTAATATTTAGTGTGTAGCAATTATGCTAAATATGACGCTACAGGCAGGAGATTGCCATTAGCCTGAAGACTGTTAACACGGGGAAACAGCTAATGTTAACCTGTTTCTTCACAACCTGCCAACATGTCTAAAGCTAACAAATTAACAAGTTTGGCAGATTTTTTTTTACCTCTACAGGTTGCTGTTTCCCCATGCTTCCAGTGTTTGAGCTAACCTTCTCCTAGCTCCAACCAATATTTCGCGTGCAGGAATTATGCTAAATATGAAGCTACAGGCAAGAGACAGCTAGCGTAGCTTCAAGATTGTGAACAAGGGGAAACAGCTTGCCTGGTTCTTTCCAAATGTTACAAAATCCACCTACCAACATGTCTAAAGCTCACAAATTAACGTTAGGCAGATTTTTTTAACCTTTGAAGAACATGGCTAACTGTTTCCCCTGCGCTTTCAGCCCTTATGCTAAGCTAAGCTAATTGGCTGCTAGCTGTAGCTTTATATTCAACGTACAGACACGAGAGTGGTATCAATCTTCTTAACTGAATCTCTGTAAGAAAGCAGAAGTATTAACCAAAAAGTCAAACTGTTCCTTTAAATATTTTATCAAAGCTATTCGAGTCATACTAGCACAGAGGAATCATTATATTCAGCATTGTGAGATTGGAAGAGACGTCAGAACATAGATGTACATTGCACTACAGAGCGGTGGCAGTTTTAAGGGAGTTGCAGGCTCATAATGCGAGTCTTGACACGGGCATTATCCTGAGCTTCAGTGTGCTTAAAGACTAATAAACTACCACCGAGGTCCAAAGCCTCTTCCACAGCAGACACCTGTAATACTGGATTAAAAGTCAAAGACCACTCGATTTCAGCTGCCAGGTTTATTAACTCATGCAGTGAAAATAGATAAGCCCTTCAGATTGCATCGTAACCTGTTCACTAGACAAAACTAAAAAGTATAAAGAATCCAAAATTGTACATATCAGAGAAGCTGTTTTTTTCTGTTTAAATGATTATATCAAAAATGACTGTCTTGTTAAATCTTTTATTGATTTGTTCTGGTGGATCTTTAATTATCACTGTTTACATATTGTGTTGATCATATTTATGTATATTAAAAATTGTTTTACCCTAAATAAAACTGTTATTTTAAATCAACTCATCTGGTTTAATGAAAAGATAATAAAAACCAAAGCCCAGGTTGAAAATAGAAGCAGCTTTATTTTTCATACAACAAACAATTTGTATGAATATGTCAGAAACAGTCAACCCCATGAACACAGACTGGTAACATCTCTAACTTCTGATTCAGAGAGATTTGAATATGAAATTAGAAAACAGTCTGTATTAGTTGCGTATTTCAACATCCTGTTGAAATGCTGCAGCTGCTTTAAGAGAATAAGGCACTACAGATTGTCCTGTGGTGAAACAGCATTCAGACGGAAGTGAAGTCCTGCATTCAAACTCATACTGAAGTTAAGTACATATTAAATTATGCTTAGGAATCAAAAGTCAAAGTACTCATGCAGCATGGCCCCTTTAAAATGCTATAGGATGCTAATTTTAGGTACTTTATATCTTGTTGGGTAGTTTATGACAGTGCACAAGATTTTATTATCCGATCATATTTGTCAATCTATATAATCTAAATCTAACTGGTAACTGAGATCTAGAAGTGTAAATTAGGATGAAATGAAAAGACCTGTACCTACGAGTAAGTGTACTTACTGAAATTCCACCTCTGAGATTTTATTCACCAGAAGGCATCTACAGGAGATCGTTAATGATCCACAATGTGTGTAAACCTACTTCATTGTCTCTACAGAATCACATTAGAGGCCCTGATTCTTGTGGACGTAGTGGTCATATGCAATCACACAGCTCTCTCTCTCTCTCTCAGGATCCCTGCACAGAAGCGACGTAATTCTTGCGGATGTCAAAGTCATCAGCGGGCCGGTTGTAAGCTTTCCACACAGGCTCCCCCACGAACAGCCTCATGGCTTTAGTGTAGTTCTGCAAAAACAAACAGTGTTGAGATCAATCCAAATGTGGCTAGATACTCCCTGTGTTAAAAAGAGTTTATTATTTGATCCTTTACCGCAATAAAAACAGCCTGTTAGCTTTCCTTACAGAAACCAGTTCATTTGGCCAGAAGATAATGTTAAAGGAGTTCTATACAATATTCAGAGGGTATCCGTGGTAAAGTGGTTGTCTGCACACGGCTCTCAACATCGAGGTGCTAACAGCGCTAACAATGGAAACAGTGCTGACAGAGCTAAAGGTGTTAACTGGGGGGAACCAGAGGGTGGGTGCTATGATTCTACGACGACACCGTACCGAAATCAGCGGTAACCCCCATGTCCACACAGTGCTGGGTGCCTGCAATTAGCTAGCCAGTGGGATATACACACACAGGGACCATATGCACTAACATGCACGTGCAGCCAGCATCACCACCACAACAAAGATCTGAGAAGCTCAAATTACAACACACACTGAGGGAGTGTGACTTCATTCTCTGTTCATGATGCCATTTTTCCACCATATCATTACAAAGCAAATAGTGGTTTGCTGCCATATTAATGCTCTGAATATCGTATAGCACTCCTTTAGGTAGTTTGACCCAGAATTCAGGTTTTTAGACCAACAGCCTCAAGAAAAACAAAACAGACTTTAGGTTGTTATGTCAAAAGTAAACTTACTGTTAGTGCAAAAACAAACAAAGCTTACATGCTAATGGAAACAGTCATGACAGCAGTAACACATGCCACAGCTGCAACACCATTAGGACATAGTAAAGTATTTATTCTGTTCATTCTTTAAATATGTAAATTATATGATTCGTTTGGTAATATAAATACTATCTGACAATGCACATCTGCACATTCTGTGTTTGTATTCTGCTGTATGGAAACACCAGGCAGGTTGTGCTCTCAATATTTGCTCTTGTCTTATTCAAATATTCTTTTCCGCATCCACAACCCAGTTTCTCCTCAGGCGTCATTTATTTTCATCTCATCTAATCCACTATTCTCGAGTGGATTGTTAACACTGTCAGTGTTAAACATCTTCACCTCCCAAGATAACCAAAAAGCAGTTAACGACTTTCAGCTTTTTAAAGGATGTGGCTTCGCACCATCAACAATTACACATGTATGCTACATACAGTCTCATCCAGGGTGAAGCGGTGGTAGATGCCGGCCGGCAGGGTGATCAGGTCCCCTTTCTGCATGGCAATTCGGATCCACCGCTCATCCTTGTCCCTGACGTCAAAGTAGGCCCGGCCGTCCAGGATGTAGCGGATCTCATCATCCAAGTGCAGGTGCTCCTCAAAGAACATCTTCAGCTGAGACACAAAAAGACAAAGAGGCTTGAGTTATGGTGGTTTCTTTCTTGAATTATAAAACTTTACAACCAGTTCAAGTGCTAGCTGTCCCGATGTGTCATTGTCCTCACCACTGACTGAGAATGATGATCGTATAAATGTCATAAACCACTGCAGAGCATTATTCTCATCTCCCAGAGGTCATAAAATCTTCTAATGCAGTGGGGACACTTCAATATAGTTCAGTTTTAACACTTTAAAGAATCCTCTTTAACAATGTGACAGTGTCTCTGAATAAAAAAACACTCTTATTAGAAAACTGTCTGATTTAAACTAAGGAGCTTTTCTCATGTACAGTGCTTTGGTTACCTTGTCCTCATAGTTAGGTAGTGTGTCCTTGTGAATGGTGATTATGTCCATATAGGAGTAGCCTTGGTCTTTACGGATCTGCTCCAGCTCTGGATCTGCTTCATAGATATCAGCATTCAGCTGCAACAACAGAACATCAGCTCTAATCAGTACACAGTCTCATCTGTTGTCAATTTGGTGATTTCATATTTTCACACAGCTAATCCAATGCTAACAGTTAGCTCCCTTTGGGCATCTTATGTCATGATAACATATGGTAGCAGCATAAGTGGGGCTAGTTAGCGGTATAAAATGCATCGCAGGAACCTAAAAGAAAATAAAAATAAATAATAAACTTACTATACGTAGCATGTTTCCAACCACAGTGAACTATAACAGAACTACAACAAAAATGTCGGCACATTTGTTGTGGATTAATTAGGTCACAGTGGTTACGTAACCCCAATTAGAGTTTACAGACGTGTTATTAATTAATAAAGTGCATATAAAACACAAACTTTGACTCTTGGTGGCTCCTAAGAGTACAAATTATTGTTAGCCGTAGATAACCTGACAGCTAACTGTGTAAACTTACAGGCAGCAGCTAACGCGGCGGTGACTTTACCTTCCAGTGAAACACCCCCAGCTTCTTTAACTCCTCCAGGGACACGGGCTGGTTTGGGTTCAGTCTGTGCGGCTTCCTCTGGTCTTCATCAGAGCTGTCCATGAACCAGGCCTCTAACCCCATGATGAAGATCACTGCTGCACGTTATCACAGCTGGACTCTGAGGTGAAATCTGACAGACACTACTGTCGCCGTTACATGTCACGTGACTGCGGCTTCACTTCCTGTAAACAAAGGTGACATACGGTGCTCTCACGACAACAACTCAGTGGTTTGGGCGGCGAGGGGGTCTGCTAACAGGCTGTATGCTTATACCAATGCTGATAATGATAACTATATTCATAATATACGCTTACCATTGAGATAGACTTATTAGAAAAACACACAGCCATCTAATTTGGTACTTTTGCTTTGAAGGCTACCACCGGAAGTGTGAGTTGCTTGTCTTTACCACAGGCCAGGGGCCTGTCAATTAACAAACATCCATTTTTATCTGTATATATAAGAAATTAATTGCCTGTTTTCAACCTTTTGATGTTTGCTGTCCTCACTTATCTTTGCCAAGAGGCAAATCCAGGTCAGGCGTATGCAGGAGATGTGAGGATTTGAGGACATTCTAGATGTAGCAGCACCAATTTGGCACTTAAAAAAATCACCATGTAAAGGAACACTTCACTCACAAAATGCCCATTTGTAAATCAATTAGTCTTGCCATGTTAACTTGAATTTCCTCATGTGCTTCCACAGAAAACAGCAAACATATTGATTGATTAGGAGCCATGTTTAACAACAGCAAAACTAAATCAAAACACACATTTACAATCTCAGTCAATTACAATTACAGTCTTATGCTCAGTACTTCCTAAATACATGCATTTTAATGGAAAAAAAATCTTACAACTGGAGTCTAGCTTTAAAGAGAGCATAGCCAACACTCACTTTCAGTTCAGTTTAAAATAGCAAGGTTTTAGATCTTTACATTGGGGGCAGTTAACTACAGTGTTATCATTATTACATATATATGTATTGTTATTATTATATCATTGCTATGTATTGCAGGTAATATTATTACAACTTCTACTCATTATAATAATAATAGTATTGGTTCCACAGTATATGTACTCATCATTTATATTTTGGGATTAAAAGAATACAAGAAACGTGTTGTAGTTTTATTTTGAAAGTTGACACCATAGCTTTGCTGTTGTGTCTGTCTTGACAGCTTGACACGAGTGGAGTTGATTTATAACCTTTTTATTCACAGTTAGTGTCCATGATTTACATTTACGTGGTGTCAGAGTTGGAAAAATGTTATATAGACGCTTTACATGTCGCTTCATGTTTGGCTGTTTGTATTTATCGTGTCTGTGTCTGTCTGCGTTAGTATTCGGATGCTTGCGGTCACATTAGCAGGTCAGGTTTGCATAACTTTTCCATGAGCCAACAGAGGAGCGTGACGTGAAAATGGTTCACTAGCGACGAGGATGGGATTCGAACCCACGCGTGCAGAGCACAATGGATTAGCAGTCCATCGCCT
Source organism: Cephalopholis sonnerati (assembly GCA_019142605.1). Classification (NCBI taxonomy): domain Eukaryota; kingdom Metazoa; phylum Chordata; class Actinopteri; order Perciformes; family Serranidae; genus Cephalopholis; species Cephalopholis sonnerati. The sequence continues at coordinate 12,058,899 of JAGQAX010000015.1, read as the reverse complement.
TAACCACTCGGCCACCTCGTCCGCTTGTGCCACCCTTAGTGCGCATGGCATCTCCATATACAGTGGGTGTGATCATATTAATGGCTACTAGTCTTATTTGGGTCTGTTTAACATGCTCGCTGACGTTGCAGCTCCTACCTGAATGTGCCGCTCAGCACGTGTGTGCCCAAATCTACTTTCACACCCCATTAAAACGCAGCATAGGTCTCACTAAAGATTAAAAGAAAGCTAAACCCTGACTGATCCTCAGACACATACAGACATGTGAGTGTGGTGGTAACGTGTTTACTGTGAACCGAGGCGCAACAAGGTGCAGAATCACAGCCTGCAGTACATGTTACTGTCCAGCACATGGAGCCAGACACCAACACATGACATTAACTTCAATGCCTTCTTTCTTTTTTTTCCCGAAGCAAAGCCATACATTCAATATGTATGCATGTTTGGGTAATTAAAGGAATGTATGTTTTTCCTTTTATTTTGATGTGTGTGACATTTTACAGTCTATAGCCTCTATTACACATCCAAATATCACCTGAGACAGCACAAAAAGGCTAAAGGGAAAACAACAGAGGTAGAGTGTTATACAACTGCTTTATGATATGCTATGTGTACCAAATAGTACATCATATCATACAAACTAAATACTACCTCAAATTCTACATATTATATAGTACATATATGACGTTTTAATTAACTGAAAAGGGTTACCTTAACAACAGGGCCCTGTATCTAAATATAGAAACTGTATTTTCTATCCATAAGTCTATGACATAATCTTTTATAGAAGGAAATTTTGGCTATTTGGTCCATACATTCCTTCACTGATATATCTCCTTCAGTTTTCCAGTGTTGAAACACTGCCCTGCATCCAGAGATGCGAACTATTGTACACCAGGGGATTTGGTGGCCATTTAGACCACCAACAGGCAAAGCACTGGCCCCTGCAGCAGTGAAGAAGTCATCTCTGTATCAATGAAGGTAATACTCTTGGGCCATTTAAGATCTATCATGGGGCATGGACACACCATGTGTAAGAGAGCGCCACAAGTAGTATCACATCTCCAACACAAGCCAGAGCTTCCAAGTTACCTGGGGTAACCTCAATTGATCATTTTATTATTAATCAAATCTGCCTGCATTTCCCTTGACACTTGATCCAATACATTTTCCCTGTGTTTTACAAGTTATCTCTGCCCCAGTGTCCCTCTCCCAGCTTCTCTTTAAACCTTCAAATTTGAGATTTCCTCAATAGGTTATAAAAGTATGTTTTATGTGCCAGTATGTGCCAGTCTTGTTCTAGCATGTGTCTTATCTCAGCTCTACATATAAGTGTTAATTTAAGGCACACCAAGATACAACTCCACAGCTGGAAGTACTTCCAAAAATCTTTATGTGGGAGTGTATATTTGTTCCTTAATTGTTCAGAGGACATCAGGGTGATCTCTGTCATATAATCCCTAATATAATCAACTCCCAATTTCAATCTCCAGCACAGAAAAAATGTTTACTTATTTTAAGGGTTGCATTATGCCAAAGTGTAGTTTTATGTGTAGAATTGTGATCTTATGTAAGATTATTGATGTTTCCTGTGAAAAGCTGAGGATTGGATTAATATAAGAGATAATAATAATAATAATAATAATAATAAGGGTTTGAGTACAGAGGCCTGGAGTAAAATTAGCTACATTAAGGATGTGATAATAAATTGATTATATAAATGGGTCTTACTGTAACATCTGATGACCACATGTTGCCATAATGAATTAATAATCCAAGAAAATCCATTATTAAACTTAATGCCCTCTTACCCTGACACATATGCCTGCAGCTGTATGCCCACACTATCCAATAGTTGGATTCAAAGGTTTATTTGTCACTTACACAGTGTGTAGTGACATGTAATGTGGCATGTTCTTGATGTTACTAAATGTGACAACAATATATCTAAAGGATAAATGATTAATATATGCAAATATTTGTAGTTATCTCAAATATTTATTAGCAATACAATATTGCTGGGCATGACCTTTATTGTATGTAGAACATGCGTGAATCAGGTATGACTCAGGCTCATGAAACCTATAATGTTCATGTTCAGTGTCACTTAAAACTGGCTGATACAAATGAATTTTACCACGACAGTATGCAGTCTTCTATCCAGTTTTTATTATATAACTGATTGTTTTTGTGTATGCATGATGTAATAACAGACTAGTCTCAAAATAGTCTCACCCACCTACTTTATGAGTGTGTCTTGAGGTGTGAATCACAAGGCGTAACACAGACAGAGGGGATCGAACATTTATTTACCCTTATTAAAAGTTACAATAAAACCATTAACATCTTCAAACGATAGCAAAATAAAGAGAACCAAAAATATTGGCCAAAACATATTTACAGAGACAGTTTGCAGATAAAAAGCTCACATTTTGTACACAATCCCAACCCCTGCGTCATAAACTCTGAAATGTGAACACTGCAATACTCAAGAAGCTTGAATGTGGTTTTAGCCAGAAAAAGAATCAAAATGCACGAACAAAGACATTGCTCTTTTTCCACCTCCCCTCCTCGATTTTCACTTTTCTATACATGACAAAATACTTGAAATTTGGGGGTAAAACATAGGAATGTAGAATTCTAAAAATTAATAAGATCTTTTTTGAAAGGTTTATGTGTCCATATAACAGTCATTTCGAGTGAAGGAGATGGTCTGCCCCGCTCCGCAACGGTGACAATTTTTAGATCCCAAAGAGATGAGAAAGAAAAATAAAATGTTATAGGGCTGCCACGCTGTTAAAAAGGATGCTTCTCCATGAATTGGGAAAATAAGTCAGTATTCCTGATTCGCTCCACATCCAATCCATTACCTTCGCCACACGCCAGTCCCTGTGTGTACCATAAGGGGGCGACACACGCCGACACTTTCATCATGAGAGGGCCCGGTGAGATTCCGTCTGTCGAAGAACTAATAAAAGGCAGTGAACTGGTGGTTGAATCAGCAAATGTGATATATCCTTCGTCTTCTTTTCTAGTTTTGTTTATAACTTTAAGAACGTGGCACGAGTCTCTCATATATATATTTATATACTTTAATCTTGGAAAATCAGTTCAGGTGCCGTGGCGGGGTGCAGTCACTCTGCGTTGGCCTCGCCCTCAGAGGCTGCAGGTGTCGTGTCCTCGGCGGGGGCAGCGGCGGCGGCTGCCTCAGCGGGGGCAGACTCTGTGGGTGGGGCCTCCTCCGCCGCCTTGGTCTCTCCCTCAGGTGCAGCCTCAGCAGCAGGGGCAGCCTCCTCGCCCTCAGCGGCCTCAGCGGCCGGCGTCTCCTCTTTGGTTTCCTTGGCTGCGTGGCCGTTCTCCTCGGGCTTGTCCTCGGTCGTGGGGGAGGTGACCTCCTCCTTGCCCTCCTCGCTGCCCTTCTTGCTCTTCTTCAGCGAGATGCCCTTGAACTTGAAGGAGTTCTTCAGGGAGAACTTCTTCTTCTTCTTGCCTTCCTTGGCGGCCTCGCCTTCTGCTTTGGCGCCCTCGCCTTCGGCCGCAGGAGCAGGCTCGATGGCATCCCCGGTGCCGTTTTCGCCCTCCTTGGCTGGTTCGGCTGTTCCATTTCCATCTGCAGCAGCCACTTCCCCGTCGGGCTTGGCTGACACATCGCCGTTGGTTTTGACATGGCCGTTCTCCTACAGAGAAGAGGACTCATTAGTCATGGATTAAAATAATCAAACTGGGTCAAAATAAACATGTTGCCTCTGGAAATGGAAAATCAGTCAAACATACAGATGGATAAACTGTAGATGAAATGTGTACAACGTTCCAAATAAATCTAAAGAGATCTGGCATATGACAGATTAGCATTAGCCCATTTACTCCAATAGTTAATCCATGTTATACTTGAGGAAAGCTGCTTGCCCTGACAGTGGTTCAGGGGAGGGAGGGAGGGGAAATCAACAGCTGTTTGCATGACTCTAGGCTGACACATGGGGGCAGTAGTGCTGCATCTAAACGTCAACAGAGCCAGCAAGCTGGGGGAACAAAGGAATCCCCATGAAACCTGCTTTCCGCTCTCATCCAAGAGCTGCAGCTCACATCTAGCACTGCTCTCTGCGTGAGCTCTGTGTGGCCAGAATACAGCCAGCACACATCAGTCAGGACACAGACAAAGCCAGTGTCACTGAGGAGTTATATTCAATCAATCTGCTGCACTCATGAAGAGGGAGAGGGGTCTGTAAGTCGGTCAGCTGCCACGATTCAAGTTCATCAACATGTACATCACATAATACATCTTCTGATCTGAGGTCAGACTCAGACATTTAACTCTCACAACAATCAGCTACTAACACACTGCTCATTAAACCTCATTTTAATTCCCTCTGTGTTCATTCTGGTCAAACACAATGAGAAGAGGCGCATATATGTATGATGGTTGGGGACAAAGAGGGCTTGAACTGGCGCCTGTCCGCGCTTTGTTTGCAACTCCGCAAAATGCGCCTCCAGCAGAGCGCATTTGCATCCTTTGCACCGTTTGCCTCACATCTTTTGTTCGACGCGAGAGCGACTACCTCCTCGACTACAGCCAACTCATGACAGAGAACACGGTCCAAACACACATTGTGAGCCGAATCTGTCGTTCTTGCAGAAAATTTGGGGGTAAATTGCCCCCGTGGGACCAGCGGGCGGAATTAACAAAGGCAGGTCTGGTGCGCGCTGAGCGGGGACGAGCATGGCCACTCGACGGCTGCTCTGCTGGAGGTCCCCTACATTCAACCAACCTGTTATGATTTCATTCAAAACTAATTTGCTCTACAGCCATGGGGTTAAAAGAGGTTTAGACCTGCTCTCAGTGCACAAAGTAAAGGAGCAACAGCTAGGCTCCGATCGCAGCCCTGAACCCCGCCGTGGCACCCATGCTGCCAGTGGGCGTTGGGTGCCATGTGGCTCCCCGCTGATGCTCGGCACGTCAGGCCCGCTTTACTCACCTGGCCGTTGGCTTTGGCAGCAGCAGGGTCGGCGGCGGCTTTGCCCTCAACAGCTACTCCACCCTTGGAAAACTGGGCTCCCATTTTTTTTTTCCTTTAGGTGTTCTGAACAAAAAAGAAAATCGAAAAAGAAAAACCTCGAGGAGTTTTTGAGATTTAAAAATCCAGATCTGGGATGGGTAAGGTCTTGCCAAAGAGGTGAAAAATCCGACCGGATCTCCTTCTCCCTAGCTAGGTTTGGAAACAAGAAGATCCCCCTTAAGTGAGTGTGGACCCCACGGCGGCTGAGCTCAAATTAAAGGATGTCGGTGATGAGGCTGTGTGTATTTCAACCGCGCCTCAAAGTCGACCGGAGTCTCCTCCCATGGGCGTGTCAGCCGGGATCTGTCCAATCTGCAGCCGGGGGACGGGCCTCCTTCACCCCCTGTCACTGCAACAGTCTGCTGCTCAACTGGATCATCAGCAGGACTTTTTCCACTGTTTCACATGTCTGGAAGATTTTCTTTTTAACTTTTTAAACTTTGTTCATTAACTTACTCAGCACTTGTTGCACGACACAGATCATACAGGTCACAGATAATATTACTCTTTGAAAATAATCACCAGGATTCCCACAGTCATGAAAAACCTGGAAAAGTCAAGGAATCTCACAATCACATTTTCAAGGCCTGGAAAAGGCTTGAACAGTCAAGGGATTTTGTTGTGCATGGTGAAGTTGTTACAATAACTCTCTGTGGATAATATTCCACATAACGTAACATAACAGTAAATCTAATTTATTTATTAAAAAGTCATGGAAAAGTTTGAGAATTTTGTCCATGAAAATGTGTGGGTACCCTGGAATCACAATCAGAGAAGACACATCTAAAACTGTGGCATTAAAGGAGAAGTCCAGTATTTTGCACTTTGAGCCCCATTCCTGGTTGTTTATGATGAAATAGAGTGGTTAAGACCAAAATCTTGACGATTGCTCCTTCTCTGAGAATTTGAGAGAATTTGGCCTTCCCCTGCCTGGCTTAACAATGCTGTCTATGGCCATGTGTAAATCTGTCCTAAAACCACCTTAAACATTCATTTTCAAAGCCATGAAACTCACCGAGTGGTCAGTGGTGTTCGTTGATGTTCCGACATAAAAATCGTAGCAAACTGTGGTTTCTGTGATGATTTATTTCACATTTTGTACATGCATTGATTTTCTATAGGAAGCCTCATTGTCCGTTGGTAGTAATCCACCATCAAAAACGGAAAGGGGGTTGTTTACGACAAGGTTGCAGTCATTGTAGTCTTATAGCTCAGCGAAAGTGCCGGCTCGACAGTGCTGTGTGCGCTCCTCCTCTTTGGAAGAATTCTCCCACAGTGGCTGACCGCACAAAACTTGCCCATTATTACTCGCTTGTAAACAACCTTCGCTGTACGATGCCTTTGAACACAACGCCAGCCTTCTTCTTCTGCTTCTTTTCTGTCTCCCATTACATTGCAATGGTTTCCTGCCGGCTGGCGACACTCACGTAAAGGAGCATTATCGCCATCAAGTGGGCTGGAGCGTATAACGAACGAGGATCAAATGAACATTCGAGCAGAAGTTTACACACGGGTGTGAGGCAGCTGAAAAAATAGTTCCACAATTGAGATGAATAGCGAGAACACGGATGGAAACCACAGTTTGCTACGATTTTTATTTCGGAACATCAACAAACACCACTGACCACTCAGTGAGTTTCATGGTTTTAGGACAGATTTACACATGGCCATAGACAGCATTGTTAAGCCAGGCAGGGGAAAGCCAAATTCTCGCCAAATTCTCCAAGAAGGAACAATCATCAAAATTTTGGTCTTAACCACTCTATTTCATCATAAACAACTCCGAAATGGAGCAAGTGCAAAATGCCAGACTTCTCCTTTATGTTGCTAAATTGATACCATAAAGAAAAAACATAAATGTTATAGCTGAGGCTTGAAAAACACTGATGATGACAACATACACACCGCAAGAGTATTTATCATTGAATCAGTGGTTCTCTACCTAAGGTTCAGCACCCAAATAGGGAAATTAAAAAATGCTTTTATGGCTTTTCTTTAAACTCGCCTTTTTCTTGTAAACTATCAGAGAATTTGGCCTCTTCAGGTCTTGAAGAACTGTACAAATCAGCCTGGATAATGAAAATCACTTTTTGGTTTAACTGCTCACAGATCCAAGATACACGTATGATAAAGGGTTGTGAATAGCCAATGGTCAGCCAACGGTCAAAGTCGGTCCGTCGGTGAGCGTGTGTCACCCTAGTTTTTGTGGTGGGTCCCACACCACGGGCATTACTCTGCCCTTGTTGGCTGTTTTTCGGCCAATTCAGCACGTTAAGGCAGGCATCTGAGACAACAACGAGTGAAATCCCTCTAACTGGCAGTTCAGCTGAGGGCACGGGAAGAGGAACAGAAGTGAAGAAATCAAACAAACAGCCCAGACACACCAAACTGACATCAAAGAACTAGAGGCAGTGAAGGCCGACTGTTCGTCTGAGTCTCGGCCAAAAAGTTGCACCTGAAAACGTTGCAAAGACTTTACCCAGCGGCCAATGACCACTTACATTCTGCGCCTGCACAAGAGGAAATAACCCTCTATAGCAGCACACAGCGATAGTCTGCATTTGTCGTTCAAAAAGGAAAACCAGAGGACAACAGGACAAATTCAAGACACTAGTTAGCCAGTTAGCACATTAACAACACAGCCCAATGGAACAAAGGATATTTGCTGTGCACTAGTGGACAATAACACAAACAACTATGAACAGTTTCGGTGCGTTTCAGTGCAACTTTTTGGCTGAGACACAGGTGACTTGAGGTGACGCAGCAGTCGACCTTCATTGCCACTACTTCGCTGATGTTGGTTTGGGGTATCTGGGCCCTAAAATTTTAAATAGACCGGAGACCAGTGCAGTGTTTATTCCAAGCTCGTGATTTTCACACTTCACTGTTGCACCCTCATGTACACTTTGTATGAAGACAATGTCAAGTTTAACTTGGCCGTAATTTCAGTGACTTCCTGGAGCTAAAATAATCCCTCAGATGATCTTGATGATCAGATTTTCTTTTTGAATGAGCACTGAAGAGTTCTTTAATGGCCTCTGCTGGATTTTGAGTGACAGGCCTGGCTTTCCAAGAGTAAACTCGTTACATAACACGCAGCCAGCTTTGCTCTCAGTGGAGACCTTGCGATGGCACTGGGGCTGCTTTGTCACCGACACAGACAGGGAGACAGTGAATCAGCCTGTCAGCCAGTAATGAGGTCTCTTGGCCAGACAAGCGAATCCCACGATCGCAGCGATGACACCTGCATTTTTTTCGGGAGCCCAAAGCCGATGGGTTCCTCTTGTCATCCAGCGAGGTCAGGGGTCATATGTTTTAAGCTGAGTTATGAAAGCCTTCCACAGACTGGCCAGTCGTGACACAGGGTCGCACATGCGTTTATAGATGCCAGCTGCCTCATTTTCAAGCCGTTACTCTTAATTGTGGCAACCTTAACCAAATTATCCCCTTCTTCCCCATCAGCAAGGCCCTCATTTATCCCGCGGATGAACCCATGTTAACAAAATGGTGCTCTGTCTGCTTGTCATCTTTATGGGACTTCATTAAGTGGAATTTATGATTTCCTCTTAATAAAGGATTCTTCTGAGGCATCCCTTTATAGCTCCATATGCCTCTCTCTCTCTTTGCCTCTCTGTCATTGTTTCCACCCATCCGATGGCACACAGAACGACCCCCTCCACACATACACACTCACACAAACATGTCACAGCCATGGTATGCGAGGCATGCATACGCCACCCAGAGAATGATCTCCATCCATTCAGTGGGCTGAGCTTCCCACAGTGGAATACACCCTCAGGGGCTCACAATCCGCACCCCCCTAACCAACCACCAGCACCACTCCATACATTCTCCAAAACTGAGTCAAGAAGGAGAACAATATGTTTTAAAGATGTTTTTAACCCCCAGTCTCACCATCCAGTGCATGCGTAGCCCAATCATGGCTTTGGAATTCCTCTCTGATGTGGGACGTCTGAATCGCGTCCACGTTCTGATGAGGTCTATACATTAAGGTTGTCAGATTTCAAAGGGATGTTCCTAGTTTGATCAGCACAAGAAAGAGTTGTCTTCACAGCAGGGCATCCAAGCCTCTGTAGAGAGACTTGGTTAACCTCAGGCTGGGATAGGGCCTCCTTCACCCCCGTCACTGCCGCAGTCTGCTGCTCAACTGGGTGATCCGCAAGACTGTTGCTACAGTTTTATACGTCTAGAGGAATTTAAGCACAAACTTCTTTAGCACTTGTTGCAAGAAACTGAGATCATACAGCTGACAGACAATTTTATTCTGATAAAGACTTATAATCATTCAGAAACGCCATGTGTGTGTCAAATTGATACCATAATTTTGGGTTTTGTACCTCATAAGGGACATAAAAATACCTCTATGCCAAAAAAACAATGGTTAATGGTTTTTTTCTTGTAATGCACTATAGAGTTTCGCCTCTTCAGGTCTCAAAGAACTATTCAAACCTGCTGATTTGGGAAGATAACACTTTCTGGTTGAAGGATTCACTGCTTCAAGATATATGCACCTATGGTAAGAGGTAAAAGGTAAAAACATGTTTGTCACTCAAACTTGGGTGATGTCTTTGTGGATGTGGATCAGTTTTCTTGACCTTTCTTTAGTATTTCTGACCAGAAAACATGTTTAAAAATCTTCCTTACAAGTGAAAAGAAAAAGAAAGAAAAAAAGTTTGACTTCTGATTGTCAAGACTTATGAGCATCTTAATTTACTGGGACCCGCTGTACTTTGCGTTGGTGCTTGCTGATAATTGTGTAACTTCTCTAGCTAATAGGTCTTTGCAACGCATTGGAAGAGATTTTTGTGTTTTTTGTTCTACTTAAGCATTTCAGTGTTGTCAGTAAAGTTTAGCAAATGATCTGTAAATGTGTCAAACCTTTCAGCACATATCCCTACAATCATTCATCTTCATCATACAGCCTCAGTCAGGCCCACACTCAGATAAGGAGTCCATTGTGCAACAAATTTCGGCAACTAGCAGACGTATGAGAATAGTTAGTGTAGTTAGCATCTTTTATTTACACTGTTTGTTAGCATGTTAGCTTGTAGGCTAACTGGCAGTGACTGACACAGCATTAATGGTTGTGAAACACACAATAGCCTAATATCTGCTACGATGGAGTTTTTGAAAGATAGTGGAAGTTCCAGGGTCTGGTTTACATCCACAAACTTTACTACCATGTTTCACAACTTTTACTATGCTAATGCTAACTCTGCACTGCTGGTTTCATGTTTCTTTGGCGGTGTTGTGTTAATGTCTGTTCCTATCGATATGCTTTTCCTATATTAGACAGCAACTGCCATAAGAGACATCTATAAAACTGTTGACTGGACACCTCAAACTGCAAACAAGGTCTATTATGATTTTTTTTTTTATCCATAGAGGTTTTATATTTGTAAAACAAGAAAAGTGATTTAAAAATGTGTGACATGATTACAATGTAAAGTCTATGAGCCAAGCAGGGATTCACGGGCAGGGCCAGTGGAAGAAACATTACTGCACATATTCAGTGGGCCGCATACTGCGAGAGTAAACCCGGAAGCTAAAACTATTTTGGCAAGCAAAATGAATGAATAGGTGCCATTTTGCCGTTCAGTATCTGGGTATTATTAAAATATATGTTAGTGATGAGCCTAATTTAGGTTGGCGGGGGTACGTCTGAATCTCAAATTTTAGGAAAGTGAGCTGACATGGCCCCTTTTGAAAAAAGTGTGAAAAAACCTCTCTAGTGACAAACTTTACATGGATACAAGTCAGTATAGTCAGGGTCAGACATTTTAGGGTACATAAAGAGAAGAAATAGGGTAAGAAGTAGGGTAAATGGGAAGCTAGAACCAGCAGCCAATTAGCTTAGCTTAGCATATAAACTTAAATCAGCTAGTTTTGTTTTTACAATTTAGCTTTTGTGCAAACAATAAAAGATATAAAAGGTTTATTACTGAGCTTTAGAGTTGCTCTTAGATGGATGTTGTTACCTTTGGACAAAGCTAGGCTAGCTGTTTCGCTGTTTCCAGTCAGATAAGCTAGCTGGCTGCTGGCTGCAGCTACATTTTTAGCATACAGGCATGAGAGTGGTATCAATTTTCCCATTTAACTTTTGTCAAGACAGTGAATGCAAGTGTATTATATTCTACATCAGCGCCTTTATTATTTTCATCTTCACCAGCTCAGTGTTTAAAACACAACTCATAGTACACATATTGCAACGAGACAAGGCCTGATTTCCTTGAGAGAAATTAGACTGTGGCTGGTGGGCTTCTTCTGTCCTCTACCTGCCTACTTATTTCTGTCACGTTTAACGCGGTGCTTCTTCTCCTCTTCACACACTTTCCCCCCTCCGAGCTTGTCAATGCCCCTGTTTGTGTGGTTGCCCATTTTTCATGCCCTGACACAGGATGAGTTCTCAAATACCGCTAAAAGCCTCCATTGTCTCTCTCCTGGCGAGCCAACTGATGAGCATCACAAGTAGAAAGAGAGAGGAGGACTGGAGCGAGGGAGAAGAATCAGAAACATGTCTCTAGGGTTCCTTCTGCTTCAGGGAGGAGAAAAGTTATCTTTATGTCAGTCACCTTGAACAAATTACTTGAGCATATCAGCGTGATGAGTATATAATTTCCCAGGTTCCTCTGTTCATCAGCAATTCATGCATACACAATTGCAAAAACAAGAGTGCAGGCTGTTTCCTGTCTGTTTCCTATGGTTTTGTGACACATTGATGGTTTGAAATTTGTCGCAGTTTTGCACGGCTAATGGCTCAAAATAGTTTATGACAATGTCACCTTTTAAGATGCAGATATGAGATAGCTCATATACCAAGAAATAATGTGAGGAAAGAAGTTAGCCAGAAGTGGATTATATACAGCTACAAAGTTCCAAGACATTTCATTTTAATGTATCACAAATTCTCAAAAGTGGTATCCAAGCAAAAGTGTAAAGTAGACTTTATGTGTCTGATTCAGTCTGGCATAAACAGAACATTTGCATCGCCAAGCACCTAATTACAAGGAGAATCAGGTGCACAGCCCTCTTCACTGCCATGAATAGGGGTGCGTAGACTTAAAAGAAAGCCCTTTGTAATGCTAATTAATTCGATCAACTGGCTTATTGACTGCGAAAAGGCCCTCACCAGCAGGCAACCACAAAGCTGCACATGGCAGCCATCTTGGCCGGGGGCTTGTGCAGATGTATCTGTCTGTCGGGCTCTGGCAGTGGCTCTCAGAGGAGGAGGAGGAGGAGGAGGAGGAGGAGAGAGGGATAGTAGTTGGATGTCCAATGCTCGGCCGAGCTTGCATGTTTCCATTGATAGAATAGTCGTTCACATCACGGGGGCGAGCTTGGAAACACAACCTCTAGAAAACAACAGTAATCATGTTGATGTGTGTAGATTTCCCTCACAGCTCCCACCCCCCTCTTTCTGTGTCTCTGTGCCTAAGGTGGCAGACATGACGCGACACACCCCTCCCTACATTTCTGCGTGCGTGCAGACATGCCACAGAGCCGGTTACCATGGCAACTACTGCTGCTATCGACTTCTCCGGCTGATGTTAAGGGTTGGGGGGGATGTGGTTTGGTGGGAACTCAGTCAAGAGGAGAATAGAAGAGGATATGGCTTTGGCGTTGTTTTTGTTTGCCTTATCATCTCTGGCTTGTTTATTTGAGATGACTTTGACTCCCACAATTTATGCAGCCGAGTCTCTCAACCTCTGTGACCGTAGGGAAATGCAGCGTGGTTTCCTTTTAACCTTTACCCTCGCCATCTTCCCGTCAGACTCCATTTTTTTTTCTTCCTCTTTGTCATAAATTCTTTCTCCTTGTATTTGTCTCTGGCATCAAAGCTTGGGTCATTATGAGCAAATTCACCCAGTGGTGCTTTGTTTCCATCTGTTGTGATAACACACAGGCCAGGTGAGAAGGCAGCGAAGGATAAAACAGATGGCGAGACAAGTGAAAGGAGAAAGTGAGGGGTTAAGGAGTACAGAAAGCGTTGATGAGTGGAGCAGAGGGAGAGGATAGGGGCTGTGCAGAGTCCATGTGTGTGTGCATGTGCGTGCGTATGTGTCAGACAGGGGCGTACAGTAGTAAGGCAGCTCATCCCCGCTGCCAACGGCACTGCGGCGTTACTAGGTCAGTGTGCCATCATCTCATTCATCATTATCACAGCCTGCTCTTCCTCGTCCGCTCTCCCTCTTCATCCCTCCCACGCTTTCTTGCAGTCGCTCTCTTCTTCCTAGCACACGCTCACCACAATGAGAGAGATGCCGAGCTTCAGAGACAGAAGGGAAAGTAAACCCAAACAGACTGGTGTGGCTCTCAGTCTTGTTAAAACATAATTTATGAGTAAAAACGACATCTGTCCAGAACAGCATTTGAAGGTTGTTTTTGTAAAGATCCTTGTACGCACTGACACACCTGAGCAATAAGAAAAGAGCTAAATCCTCGTCCTCTTATCAGGAGGCAACAGCTAAACCGTGCATCACAATGTATGCTGAGAGTTAGATAAGATCAGCACCACTCTCATATCTGTGTGCCAAACATGAAAATTGGGCCAGGAGGTGGTTAGCTTAGCTTTGCATAAAGACAGGAGACAACAGCTAGCTATCTTTTTAGTTTAATATGTAGTTGACAAGAACCAAGGTGTGAAAAGCCAACCATTTTTGGTTTTATGGGTAACTGTGCGCTGCACAGTTTTTTGCCAGGTCAGAACCAATGACTTCCTGAAGACTTTGTTGACGCCCTGTCAACAACTTTTGCTGATTCAGTGGAGAGGGATGGAAAGTGGGAAACCTGTGACCCTTGATCACTGGCTGGTGAGTCGTTTTGAGTGTGTATGCGTGTGTGTGTGTGTGTGTGTGTGTGTGTGTGTGTGTGTGTGTGTTATCATAGCAAAATGTGATCTTGGAAACATCTGTTGTAGCAGTACCTACCACAGCATTGGCAGTCTGTCTGTGGACAGATTTCCTCACTGTGATAGTCACACAGCCATGCGAGATGCAGTTACAAAACTGTACAGGTGTGTATCTGAGATCACAGTGAAGGCAGAGTTCGAAAATGGGTGTGGTCCAAGCAAGGTTGCTGTAAGTAGGGAGGTAGGCAGCCTAGTTGCCAGAGAAAAATATTGGCACTGTACGTTTCTTCAAACCAACACTATGTTGCATTTGCGTGTCTCATATATATCACAGCAGTGTTTTTAAAGCGACGTAGTATATGAGCTGATTTTGTCCAAAAAACAACAAAACAGGTTGTGTGTTAGTGAGTCATTGCTGTGGGTTCATTTGGTTTTTGAGGCTCCAAAGTGGATGTTTTATAGTGACCCATCGTGTTTTTCCAGTGGCTTTCTAGGCTTCAAATGTGGATGTTTTGTGGCGACCTATCTGTGTTTTTCTAATGGTTTTTTAGGCTCCAAATTTGGATGTTTTGTAGTGACCTGTCTGTGTTTTTCTAGTGGTTTTTTAGGCTCCAAATCTGGATGTTTTGTAGTGACCTGTCTGTGTTTTTCTAGTGTTTTTTTAGGCTCCAAATCTGGATTTTTGTAGTGACCTGTCTGTGTTTTTCCAGTGTCTTTCTAGGCTCCAAATGTAGATGTTTTGTAGCAACCTGTCTGTGTCTTTCTAATGGCTATTTAGGCTTCAAATGCGGATGTTTTGTGGCGACCTATCTGTGTTTTTCTAGTGGCTTTTTAGGCTTCAAACGTAGATGTTTTGTAGCGACCTGTCTGTGTTTTTCTAGTGGTTTTTGAGGCTCCAAATTTGGATGTTTTGTAGTGACCTGTCTGTGTTTTTCTAGTGGTCTTTTAGGCTCCAAATTTGGATGTTTTGTAGTGACCTGTCTGTGTTTTTCTAGTGGCTTTTTAGGCTCCAAAGCTGGATGTTTTGTAGTTACCTGTCTGTGTTTTTCTAGTGGCTTTTTAGGCTTCAAATGTAGATGTTTTGTAGCAACCTGTCATGTGTTTCTGGCTGCTTTTTGGGCTTAAAACATAAATGTTTTGTAGCAACCTGCCAGTGTTGTTCTAGCAGCTTTTTTGGCTCTGAACGTGCATTTGCCTCTACACTTTACGGTCCAACCCACTATCATTTTAAGTTGCTGTATGTATAGCTGTGTCATGTCTGGAGTGATCCAATCACAAGATGGTCTCTAGTTGACATTAATACTAGTAGAACTGAAGTTTTATTGGGAAGGTGGACCCTTAACCCATTAAATAAGACTTTGTAAAACCCTTAAAGTGTGTCTTATTAAGTGGCACTGCTAACAGCAGTATAAGCACCACTGAATGAATGTCAGTATCAAAAAGTGAAGAGAGCCGCTATCACCGCAATTGATCAAAACCATGTCTATCAAAAACTGACAAACGTCTGTGTTGCACAGAAATTAATCATCTCTGGTAAATTCAGTTTAATGATCACAGATAGTATGATAGTCTCCAGACCAATAAAACTCAAAGGGCTTTCATTCATGACTACTTTGCATCCTTACATGTTACAAAAGGGCCTGAGTGATGTAAGGCCACACAGACATCCCCCATGCTGCTCAGAAATAGCTGGCAGCATAGGTGTCGTTTGTTTGGTATACACAAAGACATATATACGACAACAACCACTTGCGTGCAGCCACATGCAAATAAATGTACCCCCCACCACCGCTACACACACACACACAGGCTCATTAGCTCACTTCTGGGTTGTCTGCTAACTGGGGCTTTTTTTTTTTTTTTTTTGCCAATCTGTGAGGTCATCACTCTCTCTGAGTCCCCGTCTCCTTTGCCTCCTCAAAACCCCCTGCCCCAGCTTCTGCTCCTCCTTCTCTACCATCTTCATTGTAATGCAGATTTGAGGATCGGGTGGGGGATGGGAGCAGGGGGAGGGGATGGTTAGAGAGGAGGTTTGTGGAGAGGCTGTGGTTGGTGTTAAGTATGACCTGGCAGCCCTGCTGTGCCTCAGCAGGCGGTCCGGCGTGGGCTGGGGGGAAGGGAGCCCATGAGAGAGAGAGCTTTGAGGGTTATCCCCCAGCCTGTACATGACTCAGACATCAGATATCAACATCCCAGCCTCTTGAGATAAAAGATGGCAGACACGCCACTCGGATCTTCACTCGACATAATCTCATTCAGGAGTGGAGCAGAGAAGAATAGGATGTTCAATGACGTTTTGTTCTGTCTAGACATGATGAGCTTAATGTCACTGAGGTTGTGTTGTTTCCTATGTCATAGACAAATATCATGTAAAAAATACCTATGAAAGTGAAGAGGGATCACAATTTGAAAATGGCATTAATCTGTGTATTCATCTGTGTGGAGGCAGTAAAGCCATTACTGAAACATCACTAATTTGCCCACACAGATATTTCAGCTGTTGTGCTGTCTGACATGTTGTGGTAGGTTTGGTTTGTTTTCTTCGGCAAGTGTGTCAGGGTGTGAATTAGTATTTGTGTAATCACCATGTGTGTCCATGTGTCTGTGTGTGCATTTGGGGCTCTCATGTCTGCAGCTTAAACTCCGGCCACGCTCCATCCCAGCTGTCGGAGAAGTCAAACTATTTACTGAGCGCCTGTCCTCCAATGACAAGTCACCCCACCCCTCCTACTAAACACACACTTGCACGCAGGCACACATATACACACACACACACCAGAATGCAGTGGCGGATCTTCCTACAGGTGACATAGGCAGCCACCTAGGGCGCCACCCAGAAGGTGGGTGTTAACAATAAAAATAAAAATAATAATACTGACAATAAGAATTAGAAATAATCAGAAAAAAAATTAATTATAAATTATTTTTTAAAATGCATTAATGAAAAAAAATAATTAAAAAAAAGATTTTAAAAGAAATCAAATGCCAATGGTTAGTCTGTGGATGTACCACCTTGACACGTGGCAAGAGAGTTTAATGTGTTAATTAGTGAGTGATCATCAGACAGAAGAAAAAAGAAGGTACCTACTTACCATTTTATTTGATTGTTTGTAAATTATTATTAGTGTTTGTTAGCTAAGTTATTTATTTGTACTGATATCACTTGTTTTTGTTTAGGGGGTCGGGGGGTGCCCTGCCCATAGGAAGTCAAATGTGTTTGGTCCGGCACTGCCGGAGATGGTAGAAAGCAGTCGAGAGTCTGTACTTTAAATAGCCATGAGTGGGATGGATTCATTGACTCTGCACCCCTTTTTGTGCTGGAAAACAGTCATCCAGCTCACTTCTGTTATTGAGTCCTCATTCCCCATCTGATTACACTAAATTGCACTCTAAACACACAAGAACAAAGTAGCACACAGTTACATGCCTGTTTCAATTAAAGCACTGCTAACACGTTCACACAGACATTTATTTTATTAATAACTATGTAATCATTTGTTGTTCTAATTTCCTGGCCCTCCTCCACAGTGCAGGTTCATTTACAGAGCAAGTGATTCAGTGGCATGCTCAATGGCACATAAGGAAAGTGGACGTTTGCCAAGAAGATGCAGGTCCTCCAGCTGAGGGATGGCTTACTCAACTCCAGTCAGCCATTTTTGTGTAGTTCGCTCAGCTTTGGCGTGATTCATTATTCGGTTGTCATTTTGCTCCAGTTTTCCAGTTTCTCCATCTGCCATTGCAGCTGTGTTGTCATGGAGCATCATTGCAGTGTGTTGCGCTTGTTTGCGAGTGACCTATTTATAACCCAGCCCTTCAATCTCTTGCCCCCAATTCCCTCTCTCTCTCGTCCTTCTCCAGTTTATCAAAACACGGTTACGTAAAAAACAGCTCCCTTTGAACCGGCACTGGGTCGTCACAGTGGCATGAACATCTCTGTGAGTTATTAAATAATTCAGGAGACGGGGTGAGGTGTTGAGTCTGGGTTATTTAAATTTCACTCTTGAGAGATATTCTTAGCTCAAGAGTGGCATAACGGAGACTCGAGTGTCACATGTTTATTTGAAATATTGAAAGTCACTGGGAGACAGAAGCTAGAGCATTTTCATCTTCCATAATGCGGAATGCACACACTTACATTGTCAAATCAATTAAAATTAGAACAAACACCTCCTGCTGCAACAACCAATGAGCTAACAGTCACATGCAGTTTTATTTGAAGGATTGGTAGTCCAAACTACATTTTGATTTTGGATAAGTTTATATATAAGGTAAAGAGGAGTCATCAAAATAACCAATCAAAAATTTATTTTTGTGTTCGATGTCTTTGTCTTGGATTCTAATTTTTCCATTTGTAGTAACATTTTTGGATGTAGCCAGAAAATAAGAATTTCATTGTCAGTGACTGCTCATGTTATTGTTTTGCACATGAGGAATAAAGAGTCCTATCTATCCATTATGTGTAACTGCTCATGAGGGACCCAGGGGTGCTGGAGCTGATCCCAGCTGACACTGGGTGAAGGTGATATACTGTACGTCCGTCAGGGCTGACGCATAGAGACAGACAACCATTCCCACTCACTCACACCTATGGCAATTGAAGCATGATTTGTGCTCACCGTAGTGTCCCTGGCGCAAGGTTTGCGTGGCAGGAAATGACATAATTAACCCTCTGCTGGTACGTCGGTGCTTACAACTGTTTCCAGGCAGCCTACTTTTCTGCTAACGCTCTACCACTAACACTTATTGACGTCTTGCTTCCACAAAGTATTTGTTTGTAGCCTCCCTGGTGTTTAGAAGCATATTTGCAATGAACAACACGTTGAGCATAAATACCTCTGTGCAAGCTCAGAGCTGACGCTATTTACAAAAGCCCACGCCACAGGTCTTAAACAAGTATAAACAGAGCTTTGGAGTTAACAGTTAACCCAGCCCGTGTGTCTTTGGACTGCGGACAGAAGCTGGAGAAAACCCAGGCTGATAAATAAAGACTGTCTTGAGATCTTGTAACATGCACAGCTCCCTCTCTTCTTTTCAATAATGACTATAAGGCTATTAAGACAATGGCTGCCACTTGTCAAAATCTCGCCCAGCCTGCTAACATTGACCTCTAGCCAGCCTTCACAACTTTATCATCACGCTGTCAGTAGCGTAGCACTTACCAAGACAGCTGGCAGTCCAGCTCGCCTTGTCTCACATTGAGCCAGTAATGTTTCCCTCCCTCTCATCAGTGCTTTAATTGATCTAGAACTGCCCGACTGTGTTTGCAGTGCACTGCCGACCTCATCTCCACTGGTCTGCTGAGACAGCTAGCATTGATCTACCCTAGATTCACCAACCTGCCCAGTTGAGTCTGCATTAACCTCCCGCTAGTGTAGGTCTGGTCAGCCCCTAGCACTCTGGCAACCCCCTGACAGTGATCGCAAGTGATTGATTAGAGATTGATTGGTGAAAGCAGGGGGAAGGGAGAAAGGTGGAGGGACATGGGTGTAGCGGCCGGTTATTTACGTTTGCATCTCATCAGGAAATGGGTGCAGTCGAGTTGGGCCAAGATTTACTGTTAATGCCCATATTATTTTCTCGTACATTCACTCCCTGTCAGAGCTTTGACAGAGAGATACATTAAAAACAAAACAGGATGGATATATCTCCTGGTGACTGGTGCAATATGAAAGACACCTGCTCCAACAAGGGGAGCAAAAGCCATTTGTCAGTTCTAAAGGGAGACGCTTCCTTTGTGTGTCTTCACCCCCTCAGGGTTTACTAACAAGGTTATCATGGGTCAGTGATGAGCTTGGACTGGAGATCAATGGCAGCAGTTAAGAGACCCTCTGTATATGTCCACAATGGAGTTCTCTCCATCAGTAAGGGACAGGGGCACGGTATTAGGGTCAAGGGCATCGGTTGGCCACAGGAGGTAGTGCGTCATATGATCGGGTGCTCCTGGTGGACCTCCGTAACATCCTCAAATACCCAACATGTAAGCCGATCAGGCACCATTCAGGACTGTGTGGGAGATAATCTGCTTGAACTCAGTGACAATGGTTTTGATACATATAGGAGGCCACAATTTTGATGAGATTGTCAGTTCTTTATTGGTGTCATCCAGGATTTAAGCCTATGGATGTGTAACATAAGCACATTACCTGTGTCACAGAGAGATGACCACAATGATGTGGGGCATGCACAACAGGAGCAATTTGATCACTGTCCATTGTGGCCTGATTTCTGTCGCCTGCTGGTGCAAAGTGCCCTTGGGGATAGTGGGGGGGTTCATTATGGTGTTGAACTATCAAGGCTATTTGGTGTCAGGATTTTCCCCTGCAGCATATGACAGATCTTGTTCTGCCCCATAACCAGCTCCTTTTTCATTTGCTGAAGAATTTGCCCAAAAGGGGCTCATTCCTGAAACATTCCAGGGTGTCCGATATTCTCCCTAAATTTAAGAGTGGGGAGATAACCAAAACCATCATATTCTTACATTCCAGCGGTCAGAGAGTGGACAAAAAAGGAAAGTTCATGAATTCTGAGAATTTCTTATCCCAGGTTGACAGGATTTTGTCAATGGGCAGGTAATAAACGGCTTAAAATGGCAGTTAAAATGCTGTCTGGGTTTACGCTCTCCACAGAACATTCAGAGGATTTTTAAAGGGAGATTTATGGGGGGTGTCATGGGAAAGTTGCCTGGGTGGAGGCAAGTTGTCCTTCCTAATAGGGCCGAGTGACCCCGGTCTCCTCAAGGTCAGGCTGATCCGGAGTAATTAACGACCGGGCACTTTGACCGGCGTTATCTTGGCTCCTGTGGTATCATCAAACACCTCAAACCTTCAGAGGGTCCTGCTTGGCTCCAAGCTAGCACAACAATCCGCTGCACACCTGTGTGTGTGTGTGTGTGTGTGTGTGTCGCTCACACATCCCTGCTCTCCCACAGACACACTCAAGGTTGTCCAAGGACGCAGTCTTTAGCTTGATCGATGAGTGTGTCACATGTGTGTGTGTTCCCAAAGTGCTGTGTCACAGCACAACAAGAGGTTATTTCAGGGCAGTAATAGCTCGGCTGTAGGCAGGGGTAAAGCTTAATGAGCTGGATGCCTCGGTATTCACAGCTGAACATAAACATGACACAGAGAAGCAGCAGCTCTCGCTGCTGGGTGTGTTTCTAATGTCCCAACCTATAGACCCATCTCCTTCATCTTGTCCAACCACGGTCTGAATCACCTTATAAGGGCTGAAAGAGTTTGGAGCCTCAAGTAGTTTGGCAGCGAGCGAGTGTCTGTTGGGTCTGATGTATGGCCTTGTTATTCCAAATAGAGAAGAGGGAAACGGCTGATTATTGATATCTGGTAAGTGTCCAGGATGAGTAATGTGGCTGTCCAAGCAAGCAGCTGTTCACCAAGCTTTTGGCAGGTGGAGGAAATCAATAGCAAGACACACCTTTCAGATGAGGATAACGGATGAGAGGGGGGCATCGTAATGGAAAGATACCCATCTTCGCTTTGGGCCTGGGCCTCTCCAGCAATTGCACAGACAGCAAAGACAGTAATGACACAGCAGTGATGAAAGCCAGTTGTCGGACTTTCAAACAGGCTACATGTTTGACCGCCGGTGTCTGTAATACTGTTGAGGTTTGCAAACAGACACAGAGGCTTTCCATATTCCCTTAATCAATTCACTGTCAGAGGTAGTAGAGCCATTATCGTTCTCAGAATGGAATCAGCCAGTGTTACTCTCCTTGCAACTGTTTTCCCACCTCCCATTGGCTCAGATGCATCCTCATATAGATTAAGACAGCTCTCATCTGCCTTTGGTATGCTCCCTGCAGACATTCCTTTGCTGAGCCCCTTTTCACTTTTTCATCAGCTTGCATCATTACACGTCACATATCATCCATTGAGACATTAAAGATGCGGCCATGCAGTTCTACACGCACATAAACAAGCGACAATATCTTGTTTTCAATCTGAGGAGCGTGTTAATATTCCAATTGTATATAAAATGCACATTTGCGGTGAGTAAGATGTAAAGTGGCGCCCAAGGGTCCCTGCACTGCCTGACAGTCACTGTATATGTGTAAAGATACAGTAAAGTCTTTGTCAAATTGCAGCTAACACCACATGACTCTTTCTCTGCCTTTTTCCCCTTCTCTTTCTCCTCATTTGGGTCCCTCTGGTCGTTCCTCCCTCCCCTCTGCTACTGTGCAAATGGATTAATCTTGTAGCTCCCAGTCTGAAGGGAGGGTAGAGTGGTGTGCTTGTGTCAGGGCACAGTGAAATATGCATGTGTGTGCGAGTAAGAGAGTGAAACAAAAACGAGACAGAGAGAGGAAAACAGATGGAGGAAGGAAAATTCGGCGTAAGTTTGACTGTAAGACTGTGTGAGTAATGTTGGGGAGATGGGGGAGGAAGTGCGAGAGATGAAACCCAACATGTGGTTATGTGATGATGAAATTTGCATCTACTCTGCATGCTTATACTTCTGTGACATGACACCACTGAAAAGCAGAAGAATGGCCTATATGCCCTCAGATATGTAAAGATCAAGTGTGATCTGTACATATTTTGTCCTTTCAGGCAAATGTTCCCAAAATAGAGTCATATCCATTAATAAACCATATACCTGCTGTGCATCCCAGCTTTTTTTCCATATCCCTGCAGGAGAGAGAGAGGAGGGGACAGTCAGTGGGTCTGCCTGTTAACAGAACTGGATCTGTGTAAAGCCGTCAGTCACTAGTAACACTCATTTCAGCCAGTGCTTCTCTACATTATTAAAAATGCTTTAATGGTCAAATCGCATGAAATATTTATTCTCGTCTTGTCATTCGCTGTAAATCTCCCCCCGTCATTTCTGACTCCACATCTTCCTCCTTCGACCTCCCGCTGCCCTCATATTGCTTTTCTCTCACTCTCGCTCACCCTGTTGACTGAGCAGCGGCATCAATGACAGGGTTTTAAGTGGTTGCCATGACAATGCCATGACGACAGTGATGGAATTCATTTGGCATGGCAGGGATCACATGAATGGATGAGTTTGAACCTGAGGAACCTCACGTCTGGTAACTGTCTGGGGACAAAAAGAAAGTCCCCCCAGATATAATGCACACACAGACACATTATATCTCCATTCTGAAAGCTCCAGCTGCCACGAAACTGAGGTTGAAATTGGTTTGATTGTCAGAAACCATGGCCAGACAGTGAGAGATGGAGTCAGCATGTTGCCATTTTAACTTGGTGTGCTCTGTTGCATATTTATAGCAAGACTACATTTTGAGTGTTTGACCAACTCAATTCAAGACAGCAATGTCAGTATTGCTCCTATGGTATGGTTGATGTTGGTGAAAGTTTGCGGCTATGGAATAGAAGTTATATCTACGTTATGGTTTAGGGTAAGCATCTAAAACTTGATTAAAGGAGTACTTAAGCAATTTAGCACTGCACTCCCATTATATTGTTGAACTCTTCATTGGGCAGTAAATAAAAAATTACGAAGCAGAACCAGAGATGTCATCTTTTTTTATTCCATGCATTTTTCTTCCTATTAAAACCAGGTGCCTACTTTATCCACAATGTTACTCAAGCCCCGACAGTCCAGTCAGAAGCTTGGATGCATTATGCTTGTAGGAGCTAATGAAACATACATAGATAGCTTTTTTCTACATGTTTTGGCCTTTCGTTCACACAGAAACTTTTGCAAAACTCTGTCCAGAATGAGAACTTTCTAAAACTTTTCCACGCTGATGTGTAGACAGGGAAAACAGAGTTTTGGGCTTGAGACATCATAGTGTGTGTTGTTATCTCCTTTCAGGCATCACTAATGAGACGATATTTTGTACAATGGCGGATGTTGCCAGTGCTGGCTCCAACCTTGCAAACAGGACTGTTAACATGTTTACACATAAATGCACAGTTACACTTCCACTATACTGAGGAACACAGGTGTCAGAATGCACTTCGGAGGTCTTTGCTCCAGGTGGCCTTCGCTAATAGCTTTTTTTTCAGGCTTCTCTCTTGCCTTTTCTTCTTCTTCTTTGTGTGACTTTAGGGTAACGGTTATATCGTTGCCTGCTGGCATGCTCTTGACAGTGCTTCAGTTGTGTTTTTTCAAATGTCAGTGCTTTTTGTAGCAATGCTTGTGTGGATAGAAATTTTTCTGAGAACAAAGAAGGGAAAAACCCCATTTAGAGAAATCCCTGTCCATATGGACTTAGCTATAGCAGGTAGTGGCTATATAGTGCTCACAACTATGTGTTACACCATAGACTGTGTAACAGTATCAGGTGTAGCCAATATGACATCACTCACTGGTTTGTGGACTCCTGTTTTGAAGCCTCGAGCTTGCCTCAAGGCATTTTAACCATCCCCATCTTGGATTTGTGAAGCCAGAGGTGACCATATTTGGAGAGGGTGAAGCTGTGGATGAGCAAGGGGTGGATCGGACTGAGAGCCCTGAGGTGACGCCAAAGAGACAGCCTGTCACTCAAAACAGTCCTGGCTTTAATTAGGCATAACTTTGTGCCTTAGTAAAATTTAAACGGGTGAGTTATATAAAAATTAACTTCCTTTGAACAGGAAAATTAGTCATAGAGACCAAAACTGATTTTGTACCAGGCTGTAAACATGTTTATTTCTGATGTAAAGTTGGGCATTTTAACATGGGGGTCTATGGATATTGACTAGGATCGGGACTGACTACTTTTGGAGTCAGCCTCAAGTGGCCATTCGAGGAACTGCAGTTTTTTGCACTTCCGTGTTGACTTCTTTTTCTAGCCCCAGAGGCTGTCGCTTGGTTAGCACTTAGCATAAATCCTGAGGTGTATGATTGTTCACTATGAACGTGAATGAGCTGGTTTGAACAGTGAGGTTAGGAACAGAGAGGGGGGCAAAGTTGGAAGAAGCGCCATGGACAGACTTGATAAACTGAAGCAAAGAGATATGACAGATACGGTGGGTCTTCTCTGGGGAAGAAAAGCAGGTTTTGCAGTGGATGATCTGCATACCACAAAGCACTCACCACTCATTTTGCCACACTCACCACTCTCCTGGAGCCTGCAGCAGATGAGGAATCATGGGAGGTGAGGGTGGGTGGGAGTTGCAATATGACATCACATCCATCATGGCCGCCACAGGCCCCAGCTGCCACCAGCTGTTGTACATTAAGCAAAGTGCAGTAGGCGGATTTGGCTGAGCCAGTTATGGGATAACTCAATAACATTACTCTGTTAGGGGCTGCCTTGAGCTCTTTATTTCATAATGCATCGTGGTTTTACCGCCCGACCTGCCATCTAACCCTCAGGAGCTGTCGTGAACTTCTAAGCTGATTACCGCGCCCTGTGCTAAGTTTATGGGTCATTACGATTGGCCTCTGCTCATCAGTCAAGTCTTACCACACCTTGTCGTCTCTATCTATGAAAACAGTGTTAGCATTATGTTATTGTACAGATGAAAGTGCTGAATTTCATCAAACAAGGCCATCAAATCAAACGCTTGATGTTTTCCTGGCCCCTGGCTTACACTCTCAACATGACTGGGTCTTAATGCTTTCATGGAAGTAGGTTAAGTGCCTTGTGCCAACAGAGTGCCACACAGCATGCCTGCATTAATCTGACCCACCACAAGTGCCACACAAGTGTTCCTTGTTGATTCTGGGAGCTCACAAAAACTCTCCCAGACTACAGAGTGTTGTGAAAGTGCAGTTGAAAAGGGACGAATGAATTCTAAGAAATGCCAACATTTTTTCAACCCCCTACTGGTTTGCTGTTGGTCTAGGTGGGTGTAGATGTGTGTGTCTGAGAGAGAGGGGGTGCAATATGTAGCGGGGCCCTTTGACGGTAATTGTTTGGGATGGAGGTGGCAGCTGTGGGAGAACTGAGGGGCAGAAAGGTGATAGTTTGACCCTCCCCACCCTCTGGGCTTTACTCAAGCCGTGTCCGCACTAATGGAGATACATTTGAAACAGCATCCTTTTCCTTCCACTTTGGCCTTCATCCACACTAACTATCAAAAACAGCTTCTCACAAAATGCTCTTTGGAGAGAACATATTTAATAAGCTCTTTAGAAGATGAAAATGTTGCTTTTTGAAAATGATTGTGAAACCTTAACAGACCTGGTCGTGTATGTCTACATAGCAATAAAGTTAAGAGGCCAATAACCTGTCCTCTCAGTGATCACTCATTTTATGTTTATTGTAATGCGTATGCTGTTAATAATTGTGTTGGGCCTGATTGACTGTACACATGCAGGAGTAAATTATCTCCCAATCGCATTATCTGGGTGTGTTAGTCTGACTTTGAGAAATTTGACTGAGTACGATTTCAGTCCAACTAACATGTTTACACATATTTCAAAAGTCGGGTTTTGATCGGACTTACACAATAAATCAATTTTCTCTAATGTCATGTAAACGCACTGACTGACTGTACTGGAGCTTGACTGTGGAACCCAGTGTTAAACTAACATCAAAGATGGGGGACTCGAGTTACATTATTTGACTCAAGTCAGACTCCAGTCACAAATTTGAGGTCTTTAGACTTGCTTTACTAACACTGATAAAGACTCAACTTGACTTTGACGTGGTATTCATGACTTGAGACCTAACTTAGACTTGAAGGGACTTCACTTTTCTTTAATCAAATATTTGCATTAGTGGTGGGACGCGATTAAAAAAATTAATCTAATTAATTAGAGGCTTTGTAATTAATTAATCGTGATTAATCGCATTTTTATTAAATAGCAATATTTGACACAGTAAGCACTGCTTTTCAATTCAGATAAATTCAGACATCAAAAATGTTTATTTTTCACTTTTTATTTTTCAAGAGTTTGATAATTTGTCAGACGTAGACTTACTTATTTTGGCTCTGAACCTCGTCATCTGGTCTATTGTGGGCCAGAGTGTGGATAACAAATCAGAAGTTTTGCTTGGGTTTGGCCCACTTGACATGCTGCTGTGTTGTGCTATGGCCTGTTCAAGTGCTGGAATTTGTTATTTACATGATAACGCCTGAACGCAACACAGTGCGTGTGCTGCGCTGCACTGCTGTACGAGCGGCGTGTTTGACTGTGAGTATCAGCAGCCTTTTGATGGTCATTTACACACTGTCCATGTGTGATCACGGTAAACAGGCAAGCTGTAACCATGGTAACAATAACTATGTCAGGTAACAAACTGCGTCAGGCTCGGGTCGGGTTCACGCTTAAAAATCAGAAAGGCTGTGGGGTTTGGGCCGGGCTCAGTTATAACTGTCTCGGACTCCAGTTGGGTTTGGTCAGGAATATGTGGCCCGACCGTTTGCCTGTACCAGGACTGTCATAGATAACGTTAGCTCTGGTGTCCGTGCTCGCAGCACCATGTTTTGCATTGAGCTGATACCATAGGCTTGAAGTGTGTGCATCAGTATTAGCAGTGTGCCCGAAATTAGAGAACTGAGAAAGGTGCGATTAAATGCGTTATTTTTTTTAACGCGTTATTTTTCCCGTAATTAATTAATCGAAATTAACGCGTTAAAGTCCCAGCCCTAATTTGCATGTCTTTAGATACTGAAAAGATATGTATTGCTTTTAAAACATGATTGGGTGATTTCTTGCGCAAACTTGGCAACCTACTAAGACGTGGCAGTCCAGCAGAGGCCAACACATGAGGCAGCTATCATAGAGGGGGCTACTCCAAAAATAATGAAATTTGGATTCAAGGATTATGTTGCTGATGACAGTTGGAAGAAGATAACATTTGTATGCAAGGTCTGCAGCTCAAAACTCAGTGACACGACCACCACAACCTCCAACTTTATCTGTCGCTATAACACCAACAAAGAAAGGTGTGTGGGTGCGTCTTTTTAGCTAAGTGCAGCTTACTGGCCGACCAAATCATCAGAATTTCACATGACTTGACTTGTGACTTGCTTGACATGAGCAATGACTTGACTTGACTTGATACTCATCACAGTTACTTGAGACTTGTGTGACTTAGTACTACTCCCAATTCTGGCTAACATGAATGAAAAATAATGTTTAGTGTAATTCAGTGCCAATGTTGGTTAGCAAAGCTAACTAAGCTTTTACTTTCTGAGTGAAAACTAGTTCGCTTAGCTGGCTAGCTTCTACTTCCCAAATGGAATACAACAACAACAGCAAAATTGGCTTTGGATGTTGTACAGTAATGGGACAGACAGCTAATATCACACACAGACAGTGCATGGTTCATGGGTCTTGTTACATTTCTTGTGCCATTCATGTTATTCAATAATAAAACATTTTTCCACTAGTACTGCCCTTTCAAGAGCACACAATTTCTTTATCCTGCTGCCAACCTAAGGCTCGTAATCATAGGTTCTACTCAGTATTTGGTCCATAAAGCATGAATCACATTAGTAATAGTGCAGGCTTGTCCTTAAGCAAAGATTTGATCTAAGCAAAGTAGTTTAACAGCCGCAAAGTGTACCAATAAAATGTACCATAATACCAATGAAATGTATGATAAAGATTTGAAAGTAGGGAGTTGTTTTATAAGGCTCTGGACTGTTGCCCTCTCCAGTCCCAAGCCTCATTATTGCCATCTCCTCAAAATAACAGCTCCCTGTGTTAACTATCACCTCTTCCCTCCAGACTGTATCAGACAGCCTTTACCTGCCCTTTGCTGCAAGCATCTGTTACATGATGTCTGGCTTTGGTTCAGATCACAAAGGCTTCCTCAGCTATCTAAAAATTTCATCCTTGGATTTTCCATCTTCACTTTTGATTGCATACCGTCTGGTTCAGCCACCTGGCTTTATTCCTCTGCCTCTATATTGGCTGTACGCTTGTTAGTCCGCCTCCTTGTCTGTCCTCCTTTAGCCGACTCAATAGGAGGGTATAAATACCTTTTACAGGCTTCCCTCCAGTATCTTTCTTTACCTCATCCTGTCCTTCACATCCTTCCCTCGGCTTGATTCTTCTTTCGTCTGCCTTCCTTCCTTTCTAGTCTAGTTTTTTTTTCTGTATTGAGAAAAACATGTAGGAGGTTTGGCAAAACATAATAAACATTCTATATATATATTACACACTATATTTTTGGGTGTGTATGAAAAGACACAGTGCAAAGCAAAGACAGACTGCAGTGGTTGACATTTTTACATTACGTTAAGCCTGCAAGCACGGCAGTCTGCAGCAGCATGTGTGAATGTCATCAGTGGTTATGGTTGCTCGTGGACAGTGAAGTGGTGTTCAGTGACAGTTTTTACAACGATAAACCCAGTGGGCATGAGTAGGGACGGAGGAGTGTGTAGCTCACATGCAAGCCTGGGAGTCACGCTCTGTCAGTGGCGGTGTGTGGGGGGGGGTTGGACCAGAATCTGCTTTGGCTGTTACAGCAATCTGGGTCAGTCAGAGGCAGGCAGAGAGTGACCTCATCGAGCCTGCATTATCATTATTTTCCCAGTCATGCACTATGCTGGGACTCAGGGAGACCCCGCAACAGGAAATACGTCCGATTTCCCCTGTGACAGCAAATGTGCGCACACACATGCACATACACACACTTACCCAGGGGAGAGGAAACGTAGTTACGACAGTCTTGAACTGAGAGGTCAAAGGTTACCATTACAAATGGCCCGCTCTCACGTTCAGCCATTCAACAGGCACGCTAATCACACTCACACACAGTGACCCTGAACTCGTCTCTCCTGCGGTGCTACATGATCACACATCTCACGGGTTGGGATTTCATTTGTGGCCATGAAGTGGGCCCCATTTTCTCACCATCTAAGTGTTTCCTCTCTAATCTCTCTGGTTCTGTGCATGAGCACAACAGTTTGATGAAACACCAAAGCCATCACTGAAAGAAAAAAAAAACATGCCACCTCTTAAACAGCACATCTGTTAAGATCTTGAGGACACAAACCAGCAACCTTTTCCTCTTTCATTTCCTTGCTGGCACTCTCTTCCTTTTCTTTTTGCTCCATTTCTCCCAATCCTGTCTCTCCCTCCGGAGCCCTGAACTCCTGCCAATGACTGTTAGAGGAATCTGATTTGCGTTGATTACATTAACATTCTCCAGATGTTCATAGTCAGAGATCTGACACCTCTGTCCCACATCAACTGTCTCGTCTCGGAGAGCAAAGAGATGCAAGGCTACATCTTGTCAGAGCTGTGAGGGAGTACTGTTTCTCAACAGAACACGAGCAGACGTATAAGATGGACTTGGATTGGGTTCAAAGAAAATGAGGTGTGAGCTTTAAAGAAAAATATAGCTGAGGTGTGCAGGAGAAGGAGAAGCAAAAGACTGAGGGAGATGGATGCAAGTGAGTGATTCAGAAAATAAATGAGCCTCATGAAAGAGAGAGAAAGAAGCTGAACAGAAAAGTGTGCAAGAAAAAAAACCATAAAGTAACCTTGATAGAAGGAGGTGATTTTGTGCAGAGGAGAAGGAGAAGAGCTTCACTTTGAGAGGAAATACTCATTTCCCTTGACTCTGCCCAGTCCATCTGTTTGGTCCTGCCTTTACAGGATTTGTGGCCACGCTTGCCGCATGGCCACAGGAAGTAGTCAACCCCCCTGGGTCTTCAGAAGGGAACGTGATCTTTTTAATAAGCCCTGACACGGTGCTCCAACACTGCCCCCCCTCTTCAAAAGTCCCCGTAGGCTCTGCTGTAAGCCTCAGTTTGGCCCTCAAGGAGGCTTGACACTGAACATCACATGGGGATAATGCAGAGGCCAAACCCAGCCTCATAAACAAAGCCAACATTTTGGAAAAAAGAATTACTAGCAGCAAAACATGTTTGATGATTGGTTACTAAGGGGTTACAAGTTTTATAGATTGTGGAGGAACCTGGAAGCTGCATTAGGCTTATGGATCATAGCTTGGTCAGCTTGGTGTATGACCTCAAGTTCACGGGTGCTGACTTACCTGGTTTGTTTACATGAGTGCACAGCTGATAGGTACAGTGGTTTGTTTACATGAAATTGCAGATGTGCATATTTAATGCATTCACTGTGGACAGAGAGGCTATTGCTCTCCGTTAGGACATGGTGTTAGGCCTACATTTTTGCAGAGGGAAATATTTTTACTGGGCATTATGAACAGAAAGATTTTGATATGTCAGACTTCAACAGATTTTCCTGAGTGCAGCAGTGCTGTTGATAAAGCTGCTGCTGTAAGAGACAGACAGAGAGAGAGAGAGAGACTGAGAGAGGGGAAGAGAAGGTGGAAGTTGGGTTATTGCCCAAGGTTTCTGTAAGTTATTAATAACTTGCAGCTTTGTCACATTTTGACCCGCATGCCTGAAATGTGCAATAACAAGCTTACATCACTATTGCATCTTAGTTTAGCATGCTAACATTTGCGAGTTTGCAATAGACACAAAGTGCAGCTGATGAGAATGTCATTAGTTTTGATGGTATTTGTTCACCTTAAGTTGGGATTGTGACCTGATGGTGGCACAAAATGAAAAGTCAGAGGATCACTAAAGTTATTACAATTCATTCTGAGGGGGGCTTGAATGTGTGAAGCAGATTTAATTCATTCAAACCTCAGACTCGGCAAATCAATTGAGGGCGACCCTCATTGCCAATGATGCTGAGTATTAACGAAGACATTGAAATAATTATTAAGCAAAGAAAGAACATTCATGCATATCAATTAAAACAGAAATGAAATAATTCAAAACAACAAACAACAATAACAATATATGAGCTCTGAATAGTTAAAAGGATATACACTCAATTAAAACAAGATCAGAAAGAAGGCACTTAAACACTTTACACATTGCAGTCTATTGGGGAGGTAGTTTCCAAACCACAGGCAGCTGACAAAATCAAAACCCATACAGGACAGTTTCTTTAAAAGTAACAAATGGCAAACTGTGTTGAATGCCGAGTAGTAGTGTAGTAGTAGTAGTGTGTAACCCACTGTTTCTTATAAACACCAAATCACATTCCATGCAGGTTTGAATGTTTTTTTTCTTTCTACATTATCTTCACATTGCAATATGGTATGGTTACGTTTAGGGGAAAGAGTGCGGTTATGGGAAAAAAAAACCCATGGTTAAGGTTAGGCAACTAAAACACCAGTTAGTTTTAAAAAAAGAAAAGCCAGCTTTTTAATTAGATTGTATTGGAAACCAAACCCAGAGTGTAACTGTGGGTAAAAACATACAGTATGGAATGTAGGGTTTGATGGTATGGCATGGGCACAGCATCACTCATGGTAGGAAATCTCCTCCATGACAGAAGTTGCCATTTGTCACCGTTGAATAGTCCAAGGATTGAAACAGTTTGGACATTTTTGCTGACACCCTTGACGTGATGAAATGTGTGTGTGTGTGATCATGTTTCCACCACATTTTCCTCTCAGCACATTCCAGATTGTCCTCCATGTGTTGTGCATGCATGCGTGCCATGTAAAGGCCAAGTGTCACTGCAGAGCATCCTGTAGTGGAGATCACATTACTGAAGAATCAGTGACAAGCTGCACATAAAGTGGGAAGATTAAATAGAAAGTTAGATTTGATAAATCCAGCTACTTTCATGAGTGTTTTGAAAGGTATCACTGTCTTCCCTTTTAATCCACTCTTTTCTTTTATGTTCTTTACTGTAGTCCCTGACTGGGACCCAGACCAGCACATCAGATGCTGAGATGTTGTGTTTCATATTTGAAGTTCCTGTATATACTGGACTGTGCACACACACGTGCATGACTTTCTGTGGAATTCTTTTGTTGTTGCTAGCTTTAACTGTGTCCCGAGAGCTCCAGCTCAAACACTATCATCCTCCCTTGTGGTGGTTTAAAAGAGGAGAAAGACAGTGAGGTGAGGATCAGAAAAAGTACATGGGAGTGAGATAAAAAGCAAGAAAACAAGTCTTGTATGGATTCTAACCTCAACTGGACTGAAAAAACACCTGCAGAAAAATGTTAGTCGCTTGGCATCCATGAAAACCAAAGCTCACTAGCGTCAACATCTGGTTAAATCTCTTCCTTATCTAAACCCCAACATTCTTTAGCTCCATCTCAGGATGGAGGAAGACACTCAGAGGAGAACCTCTATCTGCTATTTGTAAACATGGACAACCAGAGGAATCCGAGCTATGAAAGCTATGGGTTAGGTACTGTTTACACATGCATGCAAACGCACACAAACACACCACACCACATACACACACTGATAACAATGTGGTGCAAACAATCCGCCACTTTCGGGGTACCAATTTTCACAGCGGGCATGTGCGTGCCTGACCGCATTCTTTTTCATGTCTGTGTCAGAATAAGTGTCATTTTTGTGGCACTTCCTCTGCTGAGAATGGAAATGTGTAATCTTGACTCGCTCAGTGAAGATTTTCTTTCACAATGAAGACGGGAGGACACTTGTTGACTGTGTGTAGTAATTATACTGCGCTGCTGTAAGTGCATTCTTTCTTTGTTTTGGATTTCCAGTTGACAGGGCCTGAGAGAAACAACAGAAACAACACTTGTGGTTGTGGTTGAGCTGACCCTGAGTGGCTGGTTAAAGGTGTGAAGTCAGCTGCTTTGTTATTAGATTATCAGGTTGACTTAAAATATCATCATTAGGAGTTATTGTACAAATAATTATTGAATTATTACAATTCCAAATTAAATGTAGTCTGATGTTTTATTATGCTGGTAAGTGTGTATTACCCTATAGTGGGACTGACTTACCAATATATCACAATACAAACGTAGAAAATAGCTTCACATCATAAAAAAAACATCAGGTCCAAGGAATAATTCAGAATTTGGAAAACATGGCTTTGTTTTTTTCTCTTATATGAGTCCAAATGTGCATCCACCAGACTGATGGACTAAGCCTTCATTGACTTTTGACATACTTACTGAGACATGTTCACAATCATTAAGTCAAATCAGAGAAATGCTCCATGAGACCGGACTTAAGGCCTCCAGTGTTTCCATGGAGATGAGTTGAGATCCCTGACTAATGACTCAATGTTAAGTATTTTTACAAAAGGTTCACGACAGTATTGATTTTCAGTTTATGCACATGATACGTGCAGACCAGGGTTTGTTGCATGACATCGTAGCTATAACAGATACTTTCCCTCTTGAGCTGCCAAGTACAAAATTATTTCCACATTAAAGCTAGAGTTAGGCAACTTTGATGAAAATAATTTTTGGTCATATTTAATGAAACTGTAATTACATCCACACAGTACAACATGAGGCAGATAATCTGTGGAAAAAAAATCATGTTGCCCCTCTTCCTCTTGGTGCTTCTAATGGCATTTGCTAGAGTCCACCACAGCCTGGTGGATGGTGCTTCATTTTGGCTTGGATTTTTTTAACATGGCAGCAGGGTTACAAACTGTTCTCAATTTACAGCTAAACAGTACACTAAAATATGTTCCTGAGAGGAAAAATAGTCGATGCAATAACAGAATCTTGATTCATATTTGACCAGCGCTGCCTAGTTTGACAGTTTGACATAACTGACAGCTGCGTCAGAGACTCCTTTGCTCTTACTGGCTGTTCATTTTTAGATGTGGGGAATTCTAGCAAATGCCATTAGAAGCACTTTGAGGAGGAGGAGTGTCTTATGTGATACTCTGTGGATAGAGTTACCCGCTGTAACTTAAAAACCTCAACTGAGGATCCTCACACTGGAGAAAACTGACAAAAGCATAGTCTTTCTGTCCAGCTTTGCAAAATATAATAAACCAAAACAAATGGTTCATCCTGTGCATATTCTGTATGGGCATTATGCAGCCTTGCTACATCAATAATTTGGATAATGGCAGAAAGTCTGCTTGAGGCCTCTTGTGTGGATTTGGCAGCCATCCGCGCTTGCAGACTGCCTGGAAAGTGCTTGTTACGGCCATGAGTCTGCGAGTATGGCAAAGTTTGGACCGTTAAATTCAGACATACTGTACTGATGAAAGCTTTGCCTCTAATAAACAGTCGGATGTGGATGTCTGTCAAACCATCCATGTAGAGGGATCTTAGAGACACTTTGAGCCAAGTCTCACACTCATTCTAAATAGCAGAAGAGACTGCAGCTTCACACACTTTCTTTCTTGCACCAAATGGGGCATATAACACAGAAACAGGTCTACCTATAAGTTAAGGTCAATTTGCTGCCGATCTTTATCAGAGCCCATAATTACCATGAACTCTGTTCTGCTCAACAAAAAACAACAACAAAAGGATCGTTGAATAAAGATGGTTAAGGTCATTTCAGCTTCTCAGTGTTGGTTTGTATTTGTTTGCTCATAGAAAATAAAGGAAAAAGCCCATGTATACAATTCACCTCTGCAATGCCTTTTGATTATTTTATCAAGACATGTCTCACAATACGCTTATACACTCATACTGTATATGTGGCAATAAAAGAGGGGATTGAGGAGGACTCTTCATTTGTTTTCTGTGGGTGTTTTTATGGGTATGTGGATCTTTTAGATCAGTATGAGGACTGTCTATGGTTTGCATGTTTCACATTTTATCTAAGTGTGTCATGCAGTGAGGGACTCAAACTGGTCTCTGGTCTCAACCCCTCAACGTCTTGGTCTTGTCTCGGTCTGGATACAATCTGGTGTTGGTCGTGACTTGCTCTTGGTTTAGGTGGTCTTGACTAAAATACTAGCACAAACAGAAAACATTAAGCAGCAGATTGTAACTGCTCGGGATGTGAGTTTGATGGATCCTACAACAATATTTTGTTACATTTCAGAGACATTAGATTTCACTCTGACAAGTTATATTACAGTATTGGATAGTTAGTAGAGGCTGTGTATTTTCCTCAGCTGGAACCATTTTGATTGAGTCTTAAAATAGCTCCACGGCAGCTACAAAGTGGGACAATATAACCACTGTATGGAAATTATCTGACTAATGACTTGGATGTATGTGAATGAGGAGCCACTGCTAGCTCATTAATTTCAGTCTCAGCATCTCTGGGGCTTTCTAAATGATCCCTTCATCGTGTCTTAATGATGATCTGTATGCCGACTCACCCAACACCTGGGATGCTGCTCACACTTTGAATCTCGTTTATGATTTTACCTCTTAGCCAGTTTCAGTTCCACTCCCCTCTGCCCCCGGGTCATACAGGAAGTGACAGTACCCTGCTGGGTAGCAGAGCATATGCAGGATGTCGAGCCAGTCATCCCACAGGAAGAGGAAGAGCCTTTACATGTTTTCCCCAGAGATATGAAGGGATGACACATGTGTGAAGGATTGTCAGTGAGAGACAGAGGGAGATTTGAAGAGTTGGAGTGGCAGGCTGATAAACGTTTAAAGAATTTACAACATCTGCAGGAGCTGGGACCAGAGGATGTTGGGTAATAGTGGCTGCGCCAAAGTTGAGTCACAGACCACTGCACTCCAGATACTGATAGCAGGCATGGGCAGATTATAAGACAAAAGGCCCCTGGGCTGAGATATACATAGGAGCAAGACACACAGACCTTGTGATTGTTTAGTCTCTTTTTTTTATCTCTTTGTTGTCATTAAGCATCTCTTTGTACTCATTTTGTGTCTATTTTTAGTTGTTTTGTGTCTCTTTG
Source organism: Cephalopholis sonnerati (assembly GCA_019142605.1). Lineage (NCBI taxonomy): Eukaryota > Metazoa > Chordata > Actinopteri > Perciformes > Serranidae > Cephalopholis > Cephalopholis sonnerati. The sequence continues at coordinate 12,022,479 of JAGQAX010000015.1, read as the reverse complement.
CAGTAATTTTCGATGTCTTTGTAGGTGCTCTTTATTTGTATGTAGTCATTTTGCATCTTTGAGGGTGTTTTTTGTGTTTCTTTGTAGTTATTTTATATCTCTCTGTAGTTGTTTTGTGTCCCTTTGTAGTCTTTTTGCAACTCTTTGTCATCTTTTGTGTCTCTTTGTTTTCATTTTCCATTTTTTTTGTGGTCATTTTGAGTCTCCTCCTAGTCTGTACATGTCTCTCCAAATAACATTTTGTAGGCAAAGGCCAGGGGGGCCCTGACACTTTTGCACCTGGGCGTGTGCCCAGTAGGCCCGTTTAGTAATCCATTCAGATAAAAGGCCATTCATTCTCAGAGACAAAGGGAATGAACCACCCAGATAAGTGGAGTCAATGAAGTAGCAGATATGAAAGATGAGGATATGCAGTTAAGGTTGGACAGAATGCTTCCGGCCTCGGCTCCTGGGAGGAAAGAGGAAATCCTTTCATAACCAATGAGCCTCCACTTGAGACTAACAACACTGTCTAATACCTAGGCGGCAGATTAATCAGCTCGCTTTATCATTCCCTGACTTTGCTGACTCAGAACCTATCTAAAATACATAACCTTTAAGGAGTACAACTCTTCAGTTCAGCTGCTTGCGTATGTGTTTCCCCTTTTACAGTTTAGAAATGTGTTGTCCCACCAGGTTTGACACCTCATATAAACTGGCAGTTTTTGCTGAAGCGTTAATGGCCCTGTGACACACTCATCCTTGGGGCGAACTGGCTGACCAGTCAGTCTGTTTGCCTGATCGTGCCCCACTAACCCACCCCCAGGAGAGATCACAAGAGTGAGTTTCTTGAATGTGGCCCCATCCCGGCTGCCTCCTGAAGGCAGCCCTCCACCTATTAGGACCTCATAAATAACAAGAAGTATGGGGGTGTGTTTGAAATGATAGAGATGAGGGCATTGGGATTGTAAGATGGTTAGGAATGTGGTGTGTGTGGTGTGGTGTGGCAAACAATCTACACTTTGTGTCAAACTGAATGATGTCCACCACCCTTAAAAATAGATAAAACAAGTTTTTCGATTAGCACAAGATATTCATCTTATCTTATTTTTGTCTGAGTGTCCCAGCTATCTGCGATCTTTAAATGACCGGACTACATTCTTTCACAGTGAAAATTACGCGGCTATCACTTCAGTCATCTAAGCACACACAAATACACACCCAATTCAGTTGAGATGAATGTTTAGATATTTTTTTATCTGACTTTTCTCCAAGTTTTCCCGCAGGTTTCCTAAGGACAAAACACTGACGCAACAGATAAGGGTCAGTGGACTGTTTAAATGAACGCACGACTAGCTTACAGTGACGGCCCAAAACAACATACCTTTCAGTCAGTTTACAAGCCAGGAACAACAGCTGTTGAAGAATTGATATTGACACCAGAGAGGCAAAACTAAGCTTTTGTGGTTTCATTAAACTCCGAAGTGAGCTGTTTTTTAAGACTGACTTGTTTAAACTGTCTCCATCTCTCATCTCATGTCTCTCCTCTTCTGTCTCTCTTTACATTCCTGACATGCTTGAGTAGAGCGATGACACGTGCCCATAAGAATGCCTGGCTGAGAGTTTAAAGGACTCCTGTGTTTCGCACTCCTCGTGTACCTCCAGGCCTTTAATCAGCACAAGGAAACACCAAGAAGGGGACTCAGCATTTGATAAATGGGAACTTTTGGTGTTTATTTCTTTCCATTTTACAATGACTCCTTCAAACAGGAATGTAAAACTCATAATATCATAATATAATGAACATATGGGATGTTTAGCTCATGGTGCTCCTCCAAGCATTCCCTGTAGCAAAGGGTGTTTTCCCAAAGCACTTCACAGCCCAGCTGCGATAGCACGGGAAATCACACATCTTTTGACAGGAAGTTCCATCGGCAATCACACGCCAGCAAAGACAGGAAGCTCTGTCAGCTCGGCCCGCCAGGTTCATTCATAAATCTTGACACACAAGCACGGAGTATAACCAGTGATCCAAGCAGACGAAGCTATGCGTTTCAGTCAGAGATGCAGCAACTCCTGACAGGATATGAAAAGGTCGAAGGTCAGCAGAGAGCAGGGTTTAAGTTGGGATCTGTGTGGGTGGTTTTAGGGGTTTACAAATATAGCAGCTGGATCATCCTTTGACATCGGATGTATCCTCTTCATCTTCAGATGGAGCTGAGATAGGCCGTAAAGTGGAGAGGAATTTCCTGGAAAGATGCAGATCATATGTGTTGATAGCTCAACTTTTTAGTTTCCTTTCTTTCATTCTCTCATGCACAAAGAAAGTAAAGGTACCTTAAGGTGACCCCTTAGATGAAATAAATTTTTACTGTGCACACAGGGCAGTTGATCATAATAATAAAAAGATTCCTATCGCAAAGGCCCTTTCAAAGTTATAGTGCATTCGGGAGCTCCTTAGTAATTTTATTTTGACTGGAGTCTGACCAGCTATTAAAGGAGGCCATAAAGGAAAGATATAACAAAATAACCTCTATCAGAGGTGAGGAAATATCTTCCTAAAACTTGTACATCAACACTCACATACAGACCATCTTTCAAAGGCGACATCACAAAATGTTTTCCACAAGAGCCCAATTTTTCCCAGAAGGTGAGAATAGTAAGACAGACAGTGAGAAGTGTAGCGGAAATGTCAGAAGAAAGACTTATCTGCCTGGGCTTGCCCTTCACATGGCCTGTGGTCTTGAGTAATGAATGGGCCTGTGTGTGTCAGGGTGTACAGTATGTGTGACTACATGTGAGTATACGTGAATAACATCTGTCTTGTGCTGCCGTTGGACGACTGATTTTCAGGGTAGGAGGGGATGTTTCTTGCTAGTTGTAGGAAATATGAGTTAAAGCTGGGACACAAACAGGAGGCTCCTCTACATCCTCCTCATGACTTTTGACCTTTAGTTATCCCATTCAAGGTTACACATGATCTGTTGGCCATGGCGCCAGAGTGTGCCTCTCATTTAGGCCCATTAAAAGAGAACTCCACCAAATAGCACTGCACTTACACAAAAGTGTTATTGGACAGTTTTTTAAAAGCTGCAGGACCATGTTATATTCCACTCATCTTCTGTCAAAACCTGGTGCCTACATTTCCCACAATGCAACTCAACCATCAACAGTTTGTTCACATGCTGCAATTCATTTACCTGCGGAAGTAAGAGCTGTGAATGATGTCACTCCTGAGTGACCCTGTTCCTGTACACCAAGTTGGAAAAGCATGATGTTGTTGGTAATCAGTGTTGGACTGTAACGTATCACTAGTAACATGTAATATTATTACTTTTCCAGTAACGAGTAGTGTAACTAATTACTAATGAAATTTCAGTAATATTATTACAATTACTCCACAACCAAACAATTCATTCCAGCCTTACTTTTGTCATCACATCACTACTGACTTGAAATACAACAGTCACATCAGCAGACTTGTTTTCGTAATCGTAAATAAAAGCAGCAAGCTGGTTGGAAATATTCCCATTACTTTGGTTATGTCACGAGGAAAGATGACAAGAACACTGTTGCTGCAGGAAGTCGGACTAAAACTTTTTCCACTGCAAAAAACATGTCCCTCAAATCTCCAGTCTGAAACACCTTGGCTACTACGACCGAACAACACAACAACGTGAAGCTCCAGGAAATACACCTCACCGAAGATCAGCCCTCCTCGGAGGCTGGCTGTAGCCCTACACTGGCAAAACAATCAAAACTGGATTTCAATCGTGGACAGCTGCAGCTACAAAGAAGCAATGAAGCTTGTGGCTGAATATGTGTGGGTGTAATGTTGCTTCATGAATGACTCTCCGTCTTTCAGGCGGAGACAGTTTTTACTACTGTTGCTGCACGGAGCAGCCATTTTAGATGTTGTGGTTGGGGCTTGTGAAGTTCCTTCAACTTTCTGAGTTAGACATCTGACTTCAGGGGGCCTTCCAGTTAAAATTTGCAACTGGGAATCTGAAAATTGCGAATTCCCCATGTAAATGGAATGCACCAAGAGATTCAGGTGTGTTACTAGCGCTAGTGCTAGTAGCGGCTAATGTAGCCTCAAGCATTGTCGAGGAGTGAGCTACAGAGGTCTGTTGAGCATAGTAGCCTACTTAAGATAGGTCTGGGTCTCAAGACCACTTTTTGAAGGTCTTAGTCTTGGAATCGACCACATTTTTGGTTGGTCGTGTCTTGATTTTAGACAAATAGGATTCAGGATTTTATTTGGAAACCAAGGACACAACTGTGGGGATATCACTAAATTGCTTGTAACAAAAAAACTTGTTTGTTTTATCTCTAAAAAGACTACAAGTGCAAAATTTTCATGCTGTGGTTAGGCACTCATAATGTTTGCACGCATTAAACTAATTCGAAACAACCTGTTAATTAGTGAGCTTTAGAGATGACAGTATTTGGATTGTGGTACCTTTGGAAAGTGCCTGGTCTTAATGCCTAGGTAAACTAACCAGCTGCTGACTGTTGACTCATATATATATAACCGACAGATATGAAGATGTATCAATCTTAAAAGCAGATAAGCGTAGCTCTTAAAATGTCGATCGATGGCTAAACTGTCATCCTGTTTTGTGACCTTTATATTAAGGTGATTGGTAGGTTCCAAAATAAAGATGAACTTCAGACAAATCGTGCTGGGATTTCCCTTAAAACTCCCCCCTGAAAAATATAAGATTATGACTGTCTTTTGTGAGTGCCTGATGTTAAAAAAGACATCACTACCCAGTCTGAACAAGGAAAACAAGCTCTGATATGATGCATTCATGCATCCGTGGTCCTCTCCCTTATTTCCAGGGTCATCACCTCCTCCTTCCACCTCTCCTAGCCCACTGTGACCCCTCCTGCCCGGGATGCTCATCCTGTTTCCTATAGTTTCCTCTTCCCTGCGGACAGGAAATGGCTGGAGCCCACGGATACTCACACAGGGGGGAGCCGGCAGGAAGTGATCTCACTGCAGCACCTGCAACCAGGAAATAGAACAGCCCCAGCAGGGAGGTGGAGGAACAGGCCGAGTTCACTCACACACATATACACAAACAAGTGCCTAACCCACAAACACCCTTTTACTTCCCCTACAGCTGTTGGCACTGGAACCACAACACAGGAAACAGAGTGTGAGCAAAGTTCTCAGACGCACAAGCGCAGCTCCTCTGTGCTCACATTGTGTCAAACTTACACAGCTTTGACAACAACCGGTGCATAAAGGGTAAAGATAAAGAAACAGTTTGTGGTGAGTCTTTATTTCTACTAGAGCAGGGTTTTCTGTGCTCTCTTGCTCAGGCTGAGGCTGAGGTAAATAACTTCTTCATTAAAGCTCTAATTCAATTTGGGGCATGGGGGGGTTTCTGGGGAGGAGAGTGTGTGCATATAATTGTGTTTGTGCCAGGGGGATATTCCCCTAAGCGCTGTTGATAATCTAAAAAGTTTGAAATTCCATTACCTATTCAGGAAATACATTCCAAGGTCTTATTGATCGTGCAGACGGTCGAATAATTTGAGCTAACGAGGAGCGGCGTCCCGCCTCATCAGGCTTGTGGTGCCTGTGAATCCATGCTACTGTTGGATAAATGTCCCCTCTGACTCCACTGTCAGTGTACAACAGGACATTTAATTATTTCTTCTCTTTTGTGCATCCATCTGCTCAAAGAGCTCATCTGCAATTGCCTTCTGACATACACAGAATAGTTTGACATTTTGGGAAACGTGCTTATTCACTTTGTTGCCACGACTTTAAGGAGAGCAGTGACACCACTCACCATGTAGTAGATTCATATTTATAGTACACACATAAGAGTGGTAGCAGTCTTCTTATCTATTACTCACTGTTGTGCTTTGTATAGCAGTGTCCTTCCAGCTGTGTAACAGCAGTTTGGGGAAGCCCCCTTCCTGTTTCAACACAACAATGCCCCCCTGTATAAAGCCAGATACACAAAGGAATGATTTTCCCAGTCTAGTGTGGAAGAACTAAGACCTTTGGGATGAAGTGGAGCACCAACTGTGAGCCAAGCCTTATCGTCCAACATCAGTGCCCAACCTCTCAAATGCCCTTGTGGCTGAGAAAGAGCAAATCCCTGCTGCTAGGTTCCAAAATCTCAGGGAAAGTATTTCAAGAGGTGAAGAGGATGTAGTTGCAGGCTGTTTAATCAGTGTTAGGGAGTCGTGAACTAGGTGTTATTAAACTTGTAATTTAACTACATTTTGCAGTAGCTTGCTGGTAGTTAACTGCATTCATATCTGCATAGTAATACAAAAAGTCAGTTACTTTTTTGCCTTTTTTGGGGGGCAATAAAAGGAACAGAAGGATTTTTTATTCTTATTAACCATTACTTCTCTACTGTAATTGAGCCCCGTTAAACCTAATTATTTAGAAATATTAATTATTGCTATCGTTGCATTTTCCTGTGAATAATGGGGTATGTTAGTTTTTTGGTTTGTCTATGACCCGTGAACAAGTGGACACTTTGCAATTAATTCAGTTGAGTGTCATTTTTTGCTGGCATGCAACTTTTTTTGTATTATATTTGTTATAAATTCACATATACACTATCAATCTGATCACTTTTACTAAGTAGTTTAAACAACTTTTACTAAGTAGCTGTAGTTAACCAAACTGTATTCCTCCCTAGGATCAACGTAACTTCATACAACGATCCTATGACATCTAATGAATTAGAGCCCCACGAATGGCATCATCATGTTGCATACTAAATGTTAACTTACATAGGTTAAGTTTACGAAAAGAAACATGGTTGGGCACCATAAAGTTACATGGGTTAGGTTAAAGCAAGTAAAATTACATAGGTTAGATTTATGGAAAGAGACATGGCAGGGAAAAGGTTGCGTATTAGGTTTAAGCAAATAATGTTACATAAGTTAGGTTTAGGAAAAGAAACGGTTGGGCATTGTAAGGTTATGTAGGTTAGTTGTATGCAAGTACAGTTACACAAGTTAGTTTTAGAAAAGAAACATGGTGGGGCATCATAAAGTTACATAGGTTAGGTTTAGGCAATTAAAATGATCTAGGTTAGTTTAAGTTAAAGAAACATGGCAGGGAAATGTAATGTTGCATATTAGGTTTAGGCATGTAAAGATATATAGGTTACATTTAGGAGAAAAAAAATGGTTGAGCATTGTGAAGTTACAAAGGCTAGGTTTAGGCAAGTCAATTTATGAAGGTTTGGTTCAGGCAAGTAAAGTTCTGAATGTTGGTGAAGACATACCTAAAATAACTTAAAGTTCACTGGTTTCACACTGTCCCAAACACCAGTCTCCAAAGGGGAAAGTCTATGTTTTGTCAGCCATCCTTCACCCCAACCCACCTCTTTATGAGGACTCTTGGTCTGTATACTTCGTCCTTACTCCCGTCAGGGCATTGGTCATGTGATTGCAGCCATCCCGATGACACTGGTTTATACACAAGTTACTGGCTCATGATTACGCAGGTTATATATGAATTGTGGTGCATCACTTCTCACAGGTAAACATATGCACAGTGCATGAGAACAGCCAGCCAGGGTGGCTTATAGTTGAAGTTCTGTTAGTCTTAAGTAATTGGTAGCTTGCCAAGGTATGCTTTAAAGTATCCTCCCCAACACTGCTGTTAATGCTCATGATTTACTCATTACTTAACTCCCTTATAGTATCTGAGTATATGAAAAAAGATTTTACAGTCGAGCAACTGTGACTTAATGAAGTGAATATGTGCTGCCCAGATAGACCTCTTCAATTCGCCCATTAGCCAGTCAATGGGAGTGTGCAGTGTGTGCTGTGCGAGAGTGCAGAGCACGCACTCTGAATATGAATTGGCTGCATTGGCAACAGACTACTGTACTTTACTGCACTGAATCAGTCCCACTCACAAAGGCTGAGAAAGTGAGAGAGAGATGTGGGCCAGGCAGATAGTGCAGCCCACTGACATACATTCTCCAGATGGAAAAATGGAGATTTACTCCTTTCTCTCTGTCTGCCCACCTCCCCCACCGTTTAATCAGACTTACTACAGCCAGCTCATTCCATTCTCAAGTGTGAGTGAACTGTTTTGTATTCTGCCCAGGAAAAGCTTCATTTCTCTTAAGTGTTATTGCTTGTAGTGTATGTCGGAGGACCACAGTGGAAACAAATTTCTCTTTTTCTTCTTCCTCCTCTCCTCACCCGACCTGCTGCTTATCTCTTCAATAAATCTCTACCAGTCTCCCCAACAGCACATTTATTTTCATTGTAGCACATTCTGTCATCACACAGTCTAAAAAGTGCAACAACAAGCCTTCTTCTGCTCCGGAATGCTGCATTTTAGTTTCGTCCCTCCCCCCAAAATCCCCTCTGCAGTCCTCTCCTCTGTTGTCACAGTAAGGACCCTTGTGATTCCTGAGATTCCACACTGAGAAATACAGAAATATTTTTCCACTAGAGCTCTCGTATATCGGTATGTATGTATTCTAAACATGCCACTGTTGTTTCTACACTGCAGGCAGAGGAGTGAAAGAATAGCGTTGCGCTGCCAAATAAACACACTGCGGATATTTATAAGATGGGTCACCCAGTGTGTTCCCTTGACGTCGCACACAGGATTAAACGCTAACACAAGAATGATGCTGCATCAGGAGAGTAGGCGATTTACTAATCTGTTGCCTTTGAAGGCTTGGCACGCTGGGCCTCTACTTTACAACACTGTGAGTTCGTATGAAGTGGTGTCTCATACTTTCACATGGTTGTTAAGATGTAATACCAACTTTATCTTTGCTAATGTAAACGTATAATAGCTCAGCATCATCAAAGCATCACTACTTTATAATGGTGTCCAAACTGATTCTTTGCTCCGACCTGGCCTGCTGCAGTCTGTCTGTCAGCAGGATGTTTAGTGAGGCAATGCACCCTGGGACAATCAGATCTACCTTACATACACCTCTGTGGCTCCACAGACACCTCCTTTTTGTGGTGACTGTATGTATGATTGAACATAAGGAGGAGGTCAGTGTGGATGGATGCATCAACAAAACAATGGATATAACTGACTTCTGCCAGTTTCCTGTTTTCTATCAACTGTCAACATTTCGCTGTCTGTAAACCACAACCAGGATCACTCTCCAACCATGACACAGATACCCTGGCCAAGCAGTCAGTTTAACCCAAATCATAATGTTATATCATAACCTTAACTATGTAACTTTTGCTTAAAAGCAGTTAGTGTGGCTACAAGTGTTGATTACATAAAATAAATTGGCACAATATATTCTCTTCATACTTTACTTTTTTTAAAAATAAAAAACACTTAATGCCTAACATACAATAAAAGATTTGGGGTGGCAATAGCTCAGTTCATAGGGACTTGGCTTGGGAACTGGAGGTTACCAGTTCAAGTCCGTGTTCGAACAAAGCATGGAGCATGGACTGGTAGCTGGTGAGCTGCCCGTTTGCCCCCTTTGCACCGCTGAGGTGCCCGTGAGCAAGGCACCAAACTCCCAACTGCTCGGGCGTCTGTTCAAGGCAGCCCCCGCACTCTGACATCTCTCCATATAATGCTGGCATGGGTCCTGTTTGTGCAGGTTATCAAGACTTTCAGAAGACTTTAAAAGACTAAAATCTGGCACCCTCTGACATCTAATGAGTTCTTAGTTACAGACTTTAAGATTTTGCAAAGATTGGGGATCTTGCAGGGTCACTATTTTCAAGACTACAACTTGATTCATTTTGAGATTATTTCCCATCCTGCTCCTGGTGGAAAATAATATGCTAAACTCCCTTTAAGAAGTATGACCTCCTTACCTCCCTAAATCCTTACATGTCCACAACAACAAGTAACTCTAGAAACAGAAGATTAAAGGCATCATATGTCGACAACATTCTTGTCAATTCTGCATCAGTATAATTTCTTAAGGTAAACTCTATTTGCATACCAACTCTACATTTTGGATTTTGTCCTATCAACTCACCACCAGCCTCAGCCGGTTAGCTGGGCTGTTTTAGTGGGAGGACACCATGGGAATGACAGGTGAACCCATAGTATAAATAATGGACATACAGTGGCGACTGTGACATCACCCGTTGGTTTGAAGACTTCCATTTTGAATTCTCAAGTGACCATATTTAGATAAGGGGTTGGAGCTGTGGAGGAATGAGGGTTGGATTTGACTCATACACAGTGATTACACTTTGCAGACAGTCTCTGAGGTGGTCCTAACTTTGGGCCTTAATAAAATGTAAACGGGGGAGTTATGACCCCCCAGTTTTTTTTTAAATAAAAAAATGGCTGGTGAATCAGATGCACACCAAATTAAACACAGACATGTCTTAACTACACAAGTCCACTAGTTTCCCCCCCCTTTCCACAATACAAGAGAATACAGACTTGCTCATGTTCTTGCACCTCCCCTCCATCTTTACTGTCTACCCGGTTTGCTGCTTCCTGTTCGGTGCTGGAGAAAGTGCAGCTTTTGGTTGTTGACGATGGTCAAGTCTCTGGACTTCAGTATTTGTATGATTAAAACTTACAATAAAACAAAAATATATAGGAAGGAGAAAAAACTGAGTTAAGACAACTCTGAGTTTTTTGACCACCTTACACCAAACGATAAAGGTGACAAAAGTACGCCCCAACTGAGGTAAAACACTCATGATTTTATTCCAACATTTGAAATCCCTTGAAAAGTCATTCAGTGTAAGGCCAGCATAAATGTTTATTTCTGACATGCTAAAATGTAACGGAACAGTAGCACCAATGACGCAGAGTCATAAAGTCAGTCAACTAATTAAAATCAGAATTTGCTCATCTGTGTCATTTTGAGGGGAGGTACAAACAATGTATATAGTCATTTAATTTGGAGGACTTGCTTTGGGGATAATGAGCTACACTCCAGCAATGAGGATCCTTCCGCAGTCTCTCAGCATGACACAAAATCCATCCTCTGATTATTTATTTCCTCCTGTAAACAAACAAAGGTCAATAAAACAGGGCAGTCCACTCAGAGCGCTCTTTCGAAGTGGACGCCTGTCATGACACATGGCCACCTGCCAACAGAAAGAGAAAAAAAGGACCTACAACATCTGCAAACCATATCAAGTTTAACAAGAGACCAAAGTACAGGAATAATTTGAAAAGGGGAAAATAAGAGAAGTAATCTTTCTAAAGTTAAAGGACAAAAGGTGCTCTGCCACCTGCTTCTTCATGCATTTTTTTTTATGTTGCATCACTCCTTTATGTTGTTTATCTGTCACACTATCATCGATTTCCTTTGCTACCTCTGCAATGCTATGTGCAGTCAGAAAGGTGATATTGGAATTTTTGATATTTATCGACCGCTCTCCCTCACCCGTCTCGCCCTCCCCTTTTCTCTTTGCCCTCTCTCCTCCACCGTTTATTTTTCTCTCTCTTTCTCTCCGCCAGCTGTCAGCATTGGCAGAGTGCCACACAGGCGCTTGCCGCTCGGCTAGTGACAGATGCAGCAGCAGTCAGGCAAACAGGAGAGAAGGAACAAGAGTTAAAACAGGGAGAGGTCGAAAGAGAAAGAGGGAAAGAGCAAGAGAGAGAAGAAAGGAGACGGAGAAGAAAAAGGGTAGAAGAAGAAGAAGAGGGACGAGCGAGACAACAGAGAGTTGGCCCTCCCCATTGTGTCAAAAGGGACACAGTGCTGGATTAGGCCACGGCCAATAATCACAGCCAGATGGGCTGTGGAGGGGCGTGGACAGAGAGGGAGATTGAAAAACAAGATAGCCAGGGACATTTTCAGAGTTAGGTTACAGCACAACTTTATTCTGACATTTCTATTTACAACCTTGTGTACAGTCCACACATAAAGTTAACAGCTTTCAACACAAAACTGCGGCTGAAAGAGTTACAACTCATTTCCTTGCTAGATTGCATCACTGATAGGCCACATCTGTGTGGCATTTAAGTCGTGTTGCCCTTTTTTCTCCCTTATTAACATTCCAGAGCCCATTCCTGAACCACTGACACTGTGAGATTACCTTGACCAAAACATGGCTGTTTCCCTCCAGCCTCAACACAAATTGCAGCAGTCATTTCTGTTTTTGAAAGAGCAACTTGTCACCCGTATAATATGTAAGTATCAAGTGTCGGGCCTCTACGGTCACTGTAAGTTTCAAGAAACCTCATAGGACAAGAAAGTTACTGGAAGAGAAAAGAGAAAAACATCATATTAGAAACAGGTTGAGGAATACACATTGATTTTCATTTTGGGGGGGGGAACAAGCTTCAGTTTCTTACTCTCGTCCTTTCAGCACTTGGGGCACCCGCTCTCTCAGTTTCTGCCAGCGATACCTCCACCTTTTCAACCACAAAACAAAACACAAATTAGCATGTTTGAACAGCTTTGCTTTGCACAACACATGTACGATTATCATGAAAATGAGAAGTGTTACACATGAGATCTGGCCCATTAATGAGTCAATGAATGGGTATAATCACCGTCCACAGGCCCGTGAACTTGGCTTAGGTTCACATTGGGCCAACAAAGGCACAAACACACACAAGCAAACAAACAAATGAGCTCATACAAAGCTGAACTCCCCCTACACCCCACCCCTTCTCCACCTTGGCTGTTCTGTCTTTATGTCATTGTTTTTCTCCCCCAGTTTCTTTGTCTCTCTTTCTACCCCCATCTGCTGTGTGTGGACACGGCCTCTCAGTGCTAATTCACTTCCTTGGACACCATCTGCTCTGTGACTTTCTACAGTAAACTGAGCCATGGCTGGCCGTCTCAGGGAGGGACGGGTCTGTGTTGTCACCTGTTCAGCACGCCGCCTTCTGCCTCCCAGGCATCGTCTTTCAGCGGAGGCTCCACGCATCGGCGGAGAGGGTGTGACGACAAGGGTGTTTGTCAAGCATTAGCACTTCACTTATCTGATTTTCAGTCCTTAATGACTAACTCATGTCTCAGAGCACCCAGGCAGAATCATTTGTCTAAACCTGCATCTATTCTGCTCCACGAGGACAAGTGTTAAAATGTCCCTGCATTGACTTTTAAACACTTTTTCCTCCCAACATGAAACAAAAGTCTCTGCTCATTATCACCCTTATATTACACTATATCATGTTTTATGTGGTGAGGCTGTAATTGCTGTGATGTAATCTTTTTTCATTGCCAAGTAGTGTTATGAATTTCATTTAGAAATGTAGTATTTACCCTACAGTTACTAATTACAGCAGCATTACTCAGATAATTTGGGGGTCTGCTTGTTTGCTGTGTTATTTATGCTGAATTCTTCCTGCATGGAACAACTCGGCTTGACTTGACTGGTCTCGGTCTCGTCACCAGGTACTTTTCTCGCTTTTGTTTTCCATTGCGGATACTATCATAGTGTAGCTGATCGTCACATCACACTACCATGTCATCATCTTCAACGCAACATACAAACACAGTGTGATCTCTCGCTGGATCCTTCAATCATCAACCAAACAGAGGAACGTCTGTAGCCTTCTTAGTCAGTTGGCCATGGCACAGTTTTGCAGGCTGCTATTTTTTAAAATCTGGGCAGGGTAAATAAAAAACTGTGGTGACTATTGGTGGTAGCTTGGCTATTTAAAAATGGAGGGCTTCTGCAAGATGTCCTGTTTCATGGAGATGCCAATCCCCTCTGTCTAATCAGTGATCTTCAGTGTTTTATTGCCATCCTCTAGTGTCAGCTCTGCTTGCAACTCCAACCCTGGATGTATAAGGAGAACTGGATACAGTGTCAGAGGCGGAGCCTTGTTCATTCCTATCAAAGTTACTCAGTGATGTATGAAGCCGAAAAAGTTTGGTATCCGAGTATACAGTTTTCAGGATCTTCCACTCTGCTGCTACATCACTGGGCCTATAGAACGGGCGCACTAGAGACTTTGCTGGCTGAGTCATCTTCTGGTTTAACACCCGCTAACTTGTAAATGGATACAATGATTTGACTGTGTGGCTTTTCTAGACTTTTGAAATGTTATCAGAGTGAATGGATCCAGTCAAGATTGGAGATGAGTTATTTAGTGGGGGTTGTGATGCTTAAAAATATATATATCCACAGATTTAGTCAATGGGATCCTGTGGGCTTGTTTCAACTGAGGTGATACCAAAAAAAGGACCAGGTACTATCCACATCATTATTTTGATGGGTAGAAACTGACATGTTAGCTTGGGGCATGGTAGGGTTTGGTAGACCTCTTTACCAGGAGAGAAAGAAAACCTGGTGGCTCCAAAATAACCTCATTTACTTGTTGAGTCTTCTTAGTGGGCTTGCTAACAATAGCAGCTAAAAAGCCTAACCGTTAGCTGGCTACTTGTGAAACCATCTGTTTTCCTATTTCTACATATTATTATTAAATACCAAAGTTGTAATGTGCAAGTGAAGTTGAAGGAGCTGTGTTGAGAGGTACGTAGTAACGTAACCAGTAATGTTGTTGTGTAATGTTGTGTAAGTTAATGGTATCGTAATGTACTTACTTTCTCAGGTAATCATGTGTCACAACCAATTTATTATATTTTCCAAGTAACTTACCCATTATCAAGGGCCACAAAGAGGAGATATTTCATCTGCTGTAAGACCAAAAATGTCTGAAACACAGACAATCCTCACGACTATTCCCTGTGAATTTAATTATATATCAGCTCCCTAATCAGCTAACTTAATTACCAAAGACTTCATTATTGAGCATGTCAGCCTCTCAGAGGTGAACCGGGATAATAATAGCAGAACAGCGCTATTCAATTACCAAGCTCAGCAGGTGATTTTCTCACAGCACCGAGAGGCCAGACTTTGCTTTTCAATATGTCAACGGATTAGAAGCTTCTTTTCTCAAAGGTGCTATTCACAGCTAAGAAAGACATATAGGAGCATTTGTGATCTTACCAGCATACATCACCGCTAAGTCGACACTGTTAAAATTTAACCCTGGAAATTATGAATAGGTATGAAAACGAATATGCTTTGAAAGAATACCTCATGATCTGTACAGCAACACAGTTTCTGGCTTAATCCTAATGGATGTGTTCCAGTGTGTGCTGGGTTGTGGAAACAAACGGCCTGTCTCTGCTCAGTTTCCTCCCTCGTTTCCAGCCAGATCCATTTCTTTTTCCCCTCTCTCTGCCTTTTCGACCTTCTAGCTCTCCAAACCCTGTGCAGAGTTGGATTTCTCCAAGCTCGGCCTGGGTTCTGCCATCTGTGGCTTGTGCTTTGACCCTTTTCCATGGCTCAGGAAGTAAGGGATCTAAGCCCCAGCGGAGTCTAGGGGAAGAATTGCATTGCTGCCTGACTGAATGTCTTACCTGACTGACTGACTGACTGTTGACATGACAGCTGGGTGAGGAAAACAGAACCGTTCCCTTGCAAGAGGATTGCCAAAAGACGGAACAGACAACACACTGGATTGTATAAAGCGCTGATTTAGTGCACACAAAGCCAACACGTGAGTGACACATGCATGTGGGCATAGATGAACACACATGCAGAGGCAAACACAGGAACAACTGGAGTCTTGCAGCTGTTGACATTGCAGCATAAGAGGCTCGGATGTCTGCGAGTATGACCCAGTGGCAGCATCCCCGCTGATAGTGAGAGCAGAAAGTGACTGTCTGCTGAATATCTATCAGTGGAGACCTCAGTGCCGTCCTCCTCCCCCCTCCTGCTGTCCTTTAGGAGCTGATAGCAGCCCTCCATCCACCCCCTGTCCAAGCAGCCTGTCACTGGATTGCACTTTCTTCCCTTTAATCTTTTTTAACAGGGCCAGCAGAGTACAATTTATGACACTGCTGTCTTGCTTGGCCCTGTTTGGTTTCAGTACAAGATTGTAAACAACCTGTAATGTCGGGACTACACTTGTGATGCTGCAGGGGAGATAGAAATATGACATTGTTAGTTGTGTTGCTGTGTTCCTAAGGTAACACTGTTGCGACAGGGGCAGTTGCTTCATCGTGGATTGCAGCATTTAACATTGTTTCAGTATTTTTGAAAAGTATGATTTAACCTCCACAATCCCTGTGTATTCAGTAAGAACTACACCATCTACAGACTCTTTAAATAGCATCCATTTTCCCTTTTTTCCATTCATTATCCTCTTGTCCATTTCTGTCCACATGCTGTGGGTTTGCACAGTGATGTGGAAAATGTGTGTCTTTCTTGCTGTGGTGGCACATCACTGATTTATACAGTAATCTTGTATAAATGGAACTGTTTCCCCTCTTTCTGTTCACTGAGGACAAGTGTACAAAAGTCAGCCCAGTCACCAGAAGAAAATGTTGGCATTGTACATTTATACAAACCACAGATACGTTACATTTGCATGTTTCATATGTATCATATTAACGTTTTAAAGTGACGTAGGATATGAGCCGACTTTGTCTTTCGGAGGAGGGAATGGTGGACTGTGCGACACATAGGCGGCACGCCTGCCAAGCTGCATACTGCCGCAGACCACTGTTTAAGACCAACAAACAACAAAACCAGTTGTGTTTCAGTCAGTCATTGCTGTGTTTCCAACAGCTTTTTAGCTACCAAACATGAGTATTTTTTGGTGACCTGTCACTATTTTACCAGCAGGGATGATTCCAATAAAAAACGTTTTTTCCCAAGACATTGCAGCATTTTAGTGGCCAAAAAAAGTGCCACAAAAAGCGGTTGTTTAGGTTTTTTTTTGTTTTTTTTACTGAGACATTGCTCCATATTCTGCAGAGATAGTGTCACAAAAAAAACAGTTATTTTTTACAGAGACGTCGCTGCATTTTCTGCTGGGATAGTGCTGCGTAAAGCGATTGTTTTTCAGTGAGACATGCTGCATTTCCTGTTGGGATAGTGCTATGAAAAGTGATTGTTTTTTACCGAAAAATTGCTGCAGTTTCTCCCAGGATAGTGTCACAGAAAGCGGTTGTTTGTACCAAAACTGTGTATTTTAAGCTAAAACATGACCTTTACTAACTATAACCAAGTGGTTTTGTGCCTTAACCTAACCCAACATTAACCACAGATTTGTTGAAACATAAGAAACATCAGCTTTCAGCGTATTTGCTTCATAATAATGTTTAAATGTAACGTATCTTTTTCAGGAGTTGGGTTGCAAAAGTACCATGTGGCTGCCTGAGAAGTAACTCACTCACCCTCCACCCCACCTATCTCCAGCAATCGATCCCAGTGCTCATTTAGTCCAATCAATCCTTATGGAGAATCAATCTACAACTGATGCTGCTCTCATTCAAACTCATCCACGTCAGGAATAACAGTATGGACCCCTGATATGGCCGTTTCTCACATAATAAATGGATTGGCAGATGCGACAGACCCTGGCCGGGCCGATTCCGTCTGTGTATGTGTGTTGCATGTGCGTGATGTTAGATGCCCTCTGGGGGTGGGATCAGCGGGGTGGGTGCTGATGTGTTCCTGTGCGGTGAGTTAGGAGCTGGGGAGTCAGGGGAGAGCTAAAGCAGAGGGATGGTCTCCATCTGTCAGCCTGGCCCTCTCTAAAGTGGCCATCACTCAGGATTGATTAGCCACGAGCCCATTAGCCCCCTGGCTTTTTCTCTCTTTCCACTTCTTTCCTTTTTTTCACTCTCTCTTTTTCCCCGTGACCATCAATCTTTCTCCCTTTTGCTCAAAACCGTCTCTTTCCATTTCAAGTGTCTACTTTCTATCTTTCTGCTGTGCTTCTCCCTGGCCTGTATCACATCACTTTTTTTCCTTTTCTCCCAAGGTAGCAACTTTCTCTCCCTCTCTCTTTCTTGTACTCTTATTTGTCCTCTTCCCTTCTGTCTCCATTTTCCGCTGGGGAGGCCTTTTTTCTCTGTGATAGGGGGTGTTCACCTCAGACCCACTAGTACATCACCCCTCTTCACACCTCCCCAGACCTTCCTTCTCTGCTTTTATACCAATCGCCTCAATCGACAGCACAGTGAAAATCAGATCAGTGCGAGGGAACACCCAGATGCTCACAACCATTCTGCTGTCATGACAACAAGATGCTCTGGGGCATGGAGACCATTACTCTGCCCATCCATTTAGGTCAGTGTCCTCTGGGTTATCAGCCTCCTAGGGGGGTGTGGGTGTGATGTGGTGTAGCTGGAGGAGTAGAGGTTATTATATACTGTAGATTAGTTTGGTGATGGGGGAAGGGCTGGGAATAGACTCTTTACTGACAGAGAAATGTAGGTATGGGGTCAGTGCAGATGCTGTGATGTGATGGATTTAAGCTTTCTTAAGCTAGCAGCCACCATGAGGTTGATGTTTGCGGTTTAAGTGAAATATATCAATCTTTATTGAATGGATTTCCGTGAAATGTGATACAGATAACCATGGTGCCCAGAGGATAAATTGTAATAACTTTGGCGATCTCCTGACTTTTCATCTAGTGCCATTATCAGGTCAAAAATTTGATTTCCCTAAATCTGCTCACATGATTTTGACTCTTAAGGCCTTTCACACCAAGGGGCGTTTTTTAGTGTGAATAGTTTGGACGTCAGTGTATTTCTGAACTGGCATCAATCAATCAAGTTGCAGCTATACTTATGAGGATTATAAAACAATAACCGATGGCTCTAGAGTCCGAATCAAGATGGCAAACTTTATTTTCCCTGTCAATCGTGACGAAGGCAGTGCATACCTGATCCACTCCTTAAATTCTTACCTTTCACAATAATAGACCTAGACACAGTGTTTACCAGAGGCAACACAAATTCAGTATTTCACTAAAAGGAAACTCAACAACATAGCTTACAGTATTTTAGGCTATACAACAACTTACCTCAGACAAAATGCCTGATGCTGATGTGGATCAATAGGATCAAGGTAGCTGTCGCCAATTCGCAACGCTGCTGGCAAATCTATCTACATCAAAACCCTTTACTGAATAAGTGTTGCAACTGTCACAAATTTGCATCGCTGCCTGTATGAATAGTTTGTAGTGTCATTTATCTGTCATGCCCCCAGTGTGTTAAGACTTTTAGTCTTGTTGAAATCCTGATCCACAAAGCTATGACTAACTGTAACTGTCTAACTATAACTTTGCTCTGAAATGTAAAGGATAATATTATAAAGTAATCTGGAAAACTCAAGTAAAGTACAAATATCAGTGGAACTGATGGTGGCTGACTATATAAGGCACACAGTATAAAAGTATCCTGTTAAATTCACTCCAGATTCTCTGTACATTACTGAACTCCTGTACTGTAGATGTAGTAGGTGAGTGATGACCACAGCATTGACAGGCGGTGGGCAAAAGGCTCTAAGATGATGAGGTGACCCTATAGGGTTGCATGCTTTCTGACAGGCCTAATGGCCCCTGTGTGAAGATGTGGTCTTGGTGACAAAGAAGCAGGGTGACAGCGTGAGGAGAGCTCCTGACTGTGGCTCCATGCTTGGCCTCTGATAAGCCGGCAAAGTGCTGATTGAGTACTAACCGATCTGTCGTCTGCTTCTCCCAGAGTGCTGACAACCAACTTCTACTTGAGACGAGGCTTGTCAAAAGCAGGCCACACGAGCACAATGTCAACACACACACACACACATGTGCAAGAAAGAACGCTTGTAAACTCCAACAGCCAGTGGCTTTAGCCGTCCACTTACACCAAGGTGGGGTGGATGCGGCAGTAGCCTGCATACAGACTTGAGGGCACATCAGAGAAGCCAGTGTTCCCAGGGATGACCACTCGGCGTCGGCGTGTGTCCCTCCATGTAGTCCCCACCTCCTGGTACCTCTGGGGACTCCACCAGTACCCACCTTTCCCCTGGTGCGGGGTGGAGAACTTGGGCAGCTCCGGCCTCCAGTAGCGTCTCACGTAAAGGGGCTCGTACAGGTTGAGATTAGGCTTCCTTCATGGAGGGGAAGGGATGGTGGAGGCAGAGGAGAAAGAGAGGGAGGCAGCGACAGAAAATCAATATATCCACAGCATTACTCAGTGTACTCATTTCCTCACTGTGCGGCCCTATTTAATCACAGACATAAAAGCAAGGGCATGCACACCGAAAGGTCTTTACATATTTCAATCTAGTTTTAGGAGATAGAAGGATGTTGATGGCTGTGTTTTTGAACATGAGTGCAAGTACAGGAAGCAACAAGGCTTCCCAGTATGACTCATATGCCAACAAAAGAATATGAACCCCCCTTCTTCTCCTTCACCCTTTTCCTTTATCTCTTTTTATAGCGTATTTCTCTTGAAGCACATACACAGGCCGACATTAGCAGTGCTGTCACAGTGCCAAGGCTCAAGTAGTGATAAGTGATTTACCTTGTTGGCACCTCACATCTCTCATTAACCACACTGGGCCTGTAATAAAGCGGCCTGTACTGTGGTATTGAGGAAGAGGATTAGCAGTGGTAAAAGGAGCTGAAGGAGTAGAGGTGAGAGGAATACATAGAGAGGAACAGACTATATGTGTGTATATGTGACCGCACACATGCCGACTAAAATATGACGGTGATGTGGGTCCACTTAAAGCTATCTGGTTACAGCCGAGCTTTAATGAACGCCACCGGCCCCAGCCACAGACAGTGGGTAACTTTAGAGGCACGCCTTGGGATACGATGGCATGGAAGGGGCCCCAGACCCCCACCCACTCCCCCCTACCCCCTTCCACCATCAACCCCCCCGCCCTTCCCTCCATGAGGCCTGTTTGGCTTGACCGCACTCCTCCACGCACACATCCTTCCTTCCCTCCATCTCCTCCTGATGAGAGAGGCTCGATCCATCCACATCCACCCGAGGCGAAGCAGAAAGCCATTATAAAACCACTGGCAACACAAAAACACAGGAGCCGGCTGCATGGTATAGAATATGCATGCAGTTTTAGCATGGGAAAGTCTAGTGTATTTTGACTGGTATAGTCCCACGAGGCACTGAATACATTACATCAAAACATATTGCTGGGAAAGCACAGACATACAGTGCCAGACCTGACACATTCAGCGCCCTAGGCAAACTCCCCCCAGCACCCCCCCATTCCTGGGCAAAAATATATTATTATTATTTGTTCTCATTACAAATAAGAACAAGAGATAATTGCAAATCAACACAAATAGTATTAAATAAGTTAAATAATAATTGTTTGATCATTTTTTCCTAAAGTTAGATTTTTTAATTGAAAAAAGAAAAAAATAGAATAAATATGGGAGGGGGATTATGCCTACTGGACTGCTACGAAGTCCCTTCTTTAGGCCACCTTTGCATTTTTGCACAGGCTCTGGCACCCTCTGGATTGTACCTTTCATAAAGAACGGCGGTATAATGACGTGACATTCTTGTAAAAGGGGCTGAAGTCACCCATAGGAAGATCCTCCACTGCAGACATGTCAGCATGTCTCCAGCTGCTTTGTGCCTTTATGGATGTTTGAGCACATCCTGTAAGAGTGCTTGTTATCATGTCCCAACTATGATGATGATATAGGTCCAGATATCTGATTCCAGCAGGCCTCTTGTGAACTGTGTGTGTGCTCGTGTGTTTTACAAAAGAATGCCTGAACCAGTCCCACCAGGAGAAGCTGTAATCAGACAGCAATCAAATGCACGGCGAACAGCATCCATCTTTCATTCTCTGCCTCGCTACCTGGCGTCCCCTCTCCTCTTCCTGTTCACCCAGGGTGAAAATGACAGACGCCTTTTAAAGTCGACGTGATGAAATGCATTTTCATTTTAGACTGAGACGGGGAAAAAAAAACACATATTGACAAGGCCTTTTTTTGACACACAGATGGAAAAAGAAACATTGGGTTTTTATGTAACAGTGCTGGTTTGTCATTACATTTCATATGCTAAAAATCATAATTTTCAAACATGTCTGCCTCAAAAAATGTCTTGTTAACTTCTTACATTTAAACCAATGTCATCCCAACCACAAACCACAATGTTCCACTGATTCCCTGCAGTAAGAATGTAGACAAACAAATTGACAGCCACTCTGGAAAATTCTGCCTTATTGACACCTATTGAACAAACATCCAAACATCCATCATGTCACCACTCGCCGTGCGCAGTCAGTAAAACACAGTGACCTTGTTGAAAACAACCCATGTCCTCAATTATAGACACAATGACTTGGTGTAAAATCTGCTGCGAATGGTAAACAAGGTCTCATGAGGGAGCAGTGACCTACCTCAAGATGTAATTAGCCACATATTCAGCTGTTTCTGGATACATGGCTGCCCGTATTGTCTTGATTCTGCACTGAGGCTGGTGCAAACAGCTTCTTAAGTATGTGCACTTGCTGTGAAGTATTTACATGTGTGCCTATTTGTATGTGGGTGTGTTCTTTAGCCATACCACACACTCAAACCATCCCTTATGAGTGTGTGTGCCCCTGTTTTAGCAACCAGAATCCCCCCAGGTGAAATAAGCTTGAGCACATCTCTACTAAAATAGAGTGTCTTTTCAGGGCTCTGTGGTTTGATCAGAGGAAGCCATGTAGGGACTAGTGCCATGGATCCTCAGGCTGGTTTGCCCTTAGGCCCAATGATCATCTGAAAACTTCTTTTGTTGTCACTTTTGCAGCTAATGCTAATTACACCAGTTAGATTTCCTCCTTTTTTCATCCCAGTTAGTGCCAGACCTAGGACATTCAGAAATCAAATCAAATAAAAAACTCAGCTGACTAACAATAACAATAAATGACAAACAAGCAAGAACAAAGGTTACAATTGTAACCCTAGTTCTATTGGACTTTATGGGCAATACTACTCCTCCAATCACGAGCATGTGTTCACACACTGAATCTGAATAAATGTAGCTGGTCAATCAGGGCATGCCTACCCGAATACGTGTTAAACCCACAGTATATAAGAAGTGGCTCACTCAATATCCTACAACCTCTTGAGCAAGCGCTTGTGCTAATAGAACTAGGGTTACAATATTGTAACCTTTGCTCTATCTCACACAGGCTCTGCCCCCTACTGGACTCTATGGGAACAGTGGGTGGAGCCCAATCATTAAATGCCCTGTTGCGAAAAAGTATGTGCAATTTCGCAAATTTTGTCTTCTTGTTTTTGTATTGTGCCTCCGATGGATTTTGCCTTGCACATAAACTCCACTCCAGTATTTCGCCCAAGGCGCATGCCTATGTCGCCTGTAGGAAGATCTGTCATTGATCCCGGTGCAAGTTTTCAAGTATTTTCTTCCCCACAGATCCCAAATATGAGGACAATTCTTGAGTTAATGACATTTGAATAATTGTCCCCCAACATTTCATTGTGACCCAACCAAATACACATCGGAAATGAAAAAAGGGGTTGGAGATTTAATGCACTGTAAGCCTTCTCAATGGGATTACATTCTAAAAACGATCAAACGTGATCACGGTGACATGCAGTAGATGGAACTCATCTCTGGCCTCCATCCTGCCATCCGTTAAGCATCCACAAAAATCCACAATCGAAAGAAATGGTACGGGATGGCCTCAATAGTGCTGAGTTCTGTGGTTGTATGTCAGCAGAGAATGGAGTCTGTCTTTTGAAGAGAGTAGCTCTGCTGGAGGAGAAAACATAAGCTTGTCATACAGCGCTTTTTTGCCTCATTAAATCTGCAGACGTGCCCTACTTTCCTCTTCCTCCTCCATTGGACTCCCGCACTAGTGAGCAGATTTGGTGGAGGATGAGAGTGGGGGTGTTTCATTAAATATCCATACACCCCGAGCCTTTCTGCAGTGTTACTCGACATAATGCGAGCATGTGTGTAAGAGAGACAGGAGGTACAGTACATATTATATGTGTGTTTCCATGAGCTGCTCCGTTTCTCTCTTTGGATTACTTCTCCATCCTGTTGTGGTTCATGCAGCCAGCCTGCTCCCTTCTATCTTCACAAACACACTGATAAGCCTGTCCTTCTAACCTCCCCCATCCCCTTTCATTTTCCCTGCAGTCCTCCCTAGTGTGACATTGAGCAGCCCAGGATTCCTTCTCTGCCACACCCACCTCCCCCCACTCCCCTTTCCTCTGCCGTCTCTCTCCCTTTGCCCCCCTCTTTTTTTTTCTCTCCATCACAGTCTGAAAGCTGTCAAAACACAGTGCTGCCTTCTCGATATCAAAGCCCGCTGAAAAACACAGGCGCATGTACTGCAGCTTAGATTGAATTCCAGTGCGATATAGAAACATGCAGTAATGTTTTGACTCCGCCAACTAGTGTTAAAATAAAATATTCACAGTATAACCACACCGAAAAGCTGTCACTCTCCCGTAGTCATACTCCCTGCAGAGCTTTGTCATGGCCTCATGGCAGCGACTACAGTGGAACTGTGTAAGAGTCTCACCGAGAGTAGGAAAGAAAAGTTGTATCAAATCCTCAGAGACGTGTATAAAGCCACAGACAGAAGAAGCCTGACAGCTGGCTTGGTCAGATAAAGGCTGATGGAAACCCCAAAGGTCTTTCTCCCCTTTTCTCTGTCAGGTGCAGAAACACTAAAATACCACTTTCTGCTGCAACTATTCACCCGGACTTTTTGAAGTGAGACAGAGGAACACAGAAGAAGGAGTGAGGAACTACTGAGGTCAGTTTCGCTCTGTATTTCGAAAATGGAAGAAAACCACAAAAATGCTCAAAATGTCTCAATGTGATAGAGAACAAAGTGTTGTGATGCTGTTTTCTTTCTGTTGTGTTTTCAGCCGTGCTAGTGGCGTGGCTCTGTGGATGGCAATAACTGTCTGTGGTTTGGTCGGTCCACCACTTTGGTCCAGACTGAAATATCTCAACTTAACGGATGGATTGTCTTGAAATTTGGTTCAGACATTCATAATTCCCACTGACTTTATTGATCCTCTGACTTTATTCTAAAGCCACCATGAGGCTGACATTTGTAGTTTTGAGAGAAATGCCTTGATTGTTATTGGACGGATAATCATCATATTTTTGGTAAACATTCATGTTCTCTTTAGGATGAACTGTTATCACTTTAGTGATCTGTTAACTTTTCTTTTTGTGTGTGTGAAGGGAAAGAGGGGACACTGGGCCACTTAAAGGGGGGGCGGAATAACCCTGAGATGTAGCAGGTTATTATTATTATTTTTTATTCTATATACCCTTAATAGTCCCGCAAGGGGAAATTCCAAGTTTTCACTCTGTTTTTACAAATACACACAGGCCTGAAACACACACATGCACAAACAGGGCTTTTTACATGCATCAAATGGAGAGATATCAGAGTGAGGGGGCTGCCCATGGACAGGCGCCCAGAGCAGTGCAAAGGAGGTGAACTGACACCTCTCCAGCTACCAGTCCACGCTCCATATTTTTGGTCCGGTCGGGGACTTGAACCTGCGACCCTTCGGTTCCCAAGCCAAGTCCCTATGGACTGAGCTACTGCTACCAAGGTGCCCCATCATCAGGTCTAAATTTTAATCAACACTTTAGTTTATGATCAAATTCCTGCTAAACCAGTACCATTCCCAGCAGCCTCAGCTGTAGGGCATGCAGGGTCATTCAGTAAAAAAAGTTTAGTTGTGCTGTAGTGGCCAATCTAATACATTAAACACATAGTCTTGGTAGATTACTTTGTTACATAAGCGCCATAGTTCTACCTTTTTGTCCTGCTGTTATCACATGATAGGTAAGATGATTGCTGCCGGTATAACTCTCCAAATCATGCTCAAACTTCTTGGATCATATTTTGTGTCTCACCATTGAAACAACAGACCCTCACCAACACTTGTGGCTTAACAGTGGTGGAATGTAACTAAGTACATTTACTCAAGTACAAGTTTGAGGGACTCTTACTTTGCTTGAGTATTTCCATTTTATGCTATAGATAGCAAATATGGTACCTTTAACTCCATCGCATTTACCTGATAAGTTTAGTGTTTTTTTTTTTTTTCATGTTTTTTTTCTTTGATAGGGAAGATGCAATTTAACATTGTTCCAATACAGAGTATGAGACTGACGTGTTGCACAGAGAATTTATAGCTATTGCCAGTTTTCGACTCTTGTCCCTAATTGAGCTTTTACATGTAGACCTACAATGTTATTAAAAATGTACATTTTTAAACATCATAAAACCACAGTACACTGCGACCATGGGAGGCACAATGAAATATGTATGTATATATATATATATATATATATATATATATATATATACCACTTTCCACACACTACAATACACCTATCACAGTACATATACCACAATACACCAATTACAATAGACATACCACCACACACATACCACAATACACCAATACACTAGTAACACAAAACTTACCAGTTATTTTGAAGCTATAGATTATTAGTACAGAATATAATCAACAAATCCACTGATATATTATTATAGATTACAGTAAATTACCAAGCAGTATATAATATGAATGAAATTCGCTCTCACCAGCTTCACCATTAAAGTGATGAACGCATAAGTAATATAATAAACATTATTCTGAAATGGGTCATTCTGCATAATGAGTAATTTTACTTTTGGTATTTTAAGTATAGTTTGATGACACTTATGTTCCCTTTACTTAAGTAAGATTTTGAATGCAGGACTTTTACTTATAAGAGAGTAATTCTAGACTGTGGTACTGCTACTTTTACTTAAGTAAAAGATCTTCCTCCACCACTGCCTGAATGCAGTCTCAGAGTTGGGGAGCAGTCTGTGAAAACACACAGGGACACTTGACACGAATCACATATCCATCCTGTCCTGCCATCAGGGGTCCTGCAACACCTTTAAATCCACAAGGTTTGCTCTGCTGACTGCCAATATGATATTTATGGTATTCATGGTATTTTTTTAATGGTGCAATTTTCAAAGCCAACTTCATCCCAGATCAGTTGCCACCGTCGACTGCAGAGCTGCGGGCCTTTTCTCACTTAGCACTGAGTAAAAACCAGTTCCCTGGAAACATTCATCACTCATGACGTAGAGAACATTTGAGGTGAGCGATGACTGCGGTGTATTTTAGTAAATATTTTACAGCGCAGCACTAGCACATACTTAATCATGGCAGGTAAAATCGTATCAAGGAAGAGATTTTTATCATCAAACAGATAAAAAGTTTTTTTTTGTAGTGCTGCCAAAAACATCAGAGGCACCAACCAGTTACAATGTATATATATATATATACTGTAACATAATGGCCAGTTGCCTGAAGCTATTCCAATGCTTATCTAAGTGTGGAATAAACAAGTTTTGATAAATGCCACATCAGTGAAAAGTTTTAAGTGAAGTTAAGCTTGAGCTTAGATCAGTATCAATAAAACAAATCTGTAGTAAACATTATATTCCAAAGACACAAACAAAATAGGTAGTGTCTGGTAGTGAGACTACCAACCACTTTCTGTTCTGCAGGTTTGTTTGGCATTTAGGAAGTCAGACTGATATTTTTCAAAAAGTCCATTAAAAACAGCTGACAGAGACACAGTGCTGTACTAACAGATGCCATCAATCCTGTTAAACGAGACAACTAGTAATTTCTCCCCAAAGGACTTCACCAACCTGCTAATTACCACACTTAATAGGACTAGTTTTTCATTGTCAATAATGGCCTACTGGTACATACACTTTTGGTGCAGTGAAGAGGCAACAAGATAAGACAGATAAGATTAATTTCTGGGCGAATTAAAACTTGCTGTTGACAGGATTATAACTGCAATCAATGTTGTCTTATAAAGTTATGTTAGGGGAAAAAAATGTGAGGAACAAATTGAGTTGTCTCATTTACAGTGATGGATTATGTTCATCAGTGCAGCAGTATGTCTCTGCAAGCTGTTTTAATTGATTTTTGAAAAGAATGGGGAGCTATGATTTCTACAAGATGAGGTGAACTTGCAATAGAAAAGACAGCAATGGGTTTAGACTCTTTGTAATGTATATTTCCATCCATCTGCACAATTTCAGTTTGCATGTAACTAAACTTGAGTGGAAATGTCGGGAGTTTGAAAAAGATGAAACACTGAAATATCACAAAAAAGATGTGATGAAGGCAGAATGAATAGACCTTGATGTCAGGGGTCCTTATAGCATGTCATCCACTTCTTTATCACCATAGCAGGCTGATAAAAACACCCCAGGGAACACATCAGAGGAGAAAAATTCAGTCATTAAAATAAAGCACAGGAGCAGTGTGTATGATTTGGTGGCATCTAACGGTGAGGACTGCAGATTGCGACCAGCTGAAACTTCTCCTGTGTTTGAAGCAATAACTCCCGATTAGTATTCCTTCAATGTTCAGGTTTGTCCATTTTGGGCTACCGTAGAAACATGGTGCTGCAACATGGCAGAGTCCATGGACAAGGACCTGCTCCCTATGTAAGGTAATAAAAACATAATGATTCTTATTTTCAGTTGATTATAATATATATAACAAAAGTTATTATATTCCATTTCTGCATATTCCCCTAAATTCTACAGACTGAACCTTTAAAGAGGAAGGAAATGCCACAATTTATTAGAGGTGCTTGTGCTCGTTTAATATGTTAGCCTGTTACATCCTTGAATATTTGCATTAAGGTTGTTCACTGAAAGCACACACAGGTTCATATTATTTTGCCAGAAATTAAGAAATTAGCTTCAGACTTGTGCAACATGCTAACATAATCATAGACTTAAGTTGCAACACAAAGAATACACTGGTATGATCAGAAAACAAAGTTGGTGAGAGTGAACCAAAACAGCAATGCTATGGACCGTCAAAGCAAAACAATAAGCTGAAAGACATTAAAACTCCATAGAATCAGGTTGTAATTATTTGTGGGTTCATCAAGCAACCCCTTACACATCAGACATAGTTATTGGATCTATTGTTATTGTGAAATAAATCAGTCATAACAGCTCTAACTTTCGGTCATTGCTGTAGCAACCACTGAGGACACCAAGGTCATATCCTTGTTAGTATTTGGGGAATTTAAGGGCTTTAATAAAACAAAGAGAATCTCACATTCTAGGATTACACATGTATTACATATGTTGTGTTTTGTCATTGCTGGTGGTGTATTTTTGAAGCAAAATACTAAATGGAAATAAAAGGAATCCAGTTTTCTCCTACTGGTATTAATAGATTCTTACCGTCTTTGAGCTGTCAGAGGAGCTTCACCCACCACCGGCTTCAATGCCAGAGAGCTGAGTCAAAGCCTATTCGCCAAACCAACATGAGGACATGCAGGTCTCCTCCCCCAGTGCCCACCAACCAAACTATCTATCACCAGGCAAACCAGTCTGCACAGAGGCAGGGCAAGGGGGGGGGGCGTTGAGTTTAACTATGACATGACTGTGTTTGTATATATGAGTGTGTGTGAGACATGATTGTACCGTCTGATGGGATTTCACGCTCCTTCTTGTGCAGTGGGGTCGGTGCCAGGCAGTCAGACGTGTTAACGGTAATGTACAATGACTAACAGAAGCCTACTCTAAAGCCCTGTCACTCACCCGTCCCTGACTTACCACACACTGTGCTTCCCTCAGCCCCCAACAATGGCCGCTCTTGTGAAATGTGGGCCGAAATGTCTGTCACCATCTAATGAGCAAAGTCTCTTTTCTTTTTAAAGGTTTGTATTGCACTTGCTCACTGTTAAACGCCCCCACTAGATTTAAAAATACTGAAAACGAAAGCAAAAAGAGGAAGTGTAATTTCTTGCCTGTCTTTACGGTGGCATTTCGAGTTTGGTACAGTGGTAGGTGCAGGAAAAGTCCCCAACTTCTCCAGCCTCCACTGTGACGAAGACATGGGTAAATATCCAGCTACGACTAAGAATAAAAAGTCCCTAAGCTAACAGAGCTTTAAACTAACAGACAATTTAATCTTTCTTTGTTGTATCAGAGGAGGAGACAGAAGCACACACTGGCTTACCAAAATCCCCAAATCCCAAATGCCACTTTTTAAATGTGTGTGTCAACGGCAAAAATGTGTCAGAAGGACTTATGGATTTCATCACTTTCAGGTCAAAGATGTCATGATTTGAAATTGGAAAGATTCTTGGAAAAAAATTAGGATCCTCTCTTCGTATTTAGGTCTGAGCTCCATATAGCGGATAGTAGGTTATAGACTTTAAAGAAACTACGCTGCCCATTGTCAACAGTCAGTAAAAACAGTATAGCTAAGCCTTTTGTTCCTAACACAGTCAAGTTTAGAGAAGGCTTAACCCCAAGAGTCTTTGTGGAGTCTTACAGGGGCCGCTGGGACAGGCTTTTATCCACAACGCTAAAGCAGTAAACGTGGCCTCCTGTTGTGCTCCCTGGGAGTTTTTGTGGGAAGCTCTCCAGGAGTCTGGTTAGTCAAAGTTTGTTAACCACTATTTCAAAGACAAATGATTCATCAATGTCATGTTGAGAGGGGATTGAGTTTTTCTTTCCCTGATGAAAAATCAAAAAGATCTGAATGGAAAACAGACCCACTTTAAGGGGATCAAAGTTTTTTGGTTTTTTTTTCTTCCAGGAACTGGCTTGTGAGGAGCAAACTAATAAGGAGGGCTGCCCATCAAGAGGTGACTCACTTTTAACATCTCTCTTGATGGCTTAGACTTTATTCACTCAGCTGAACCACAACAGGGCAATGTACACACACAGTATACAAGAGCACACACACATCCACTGTACCCGCCGCCCCCCCCCCTACTGCCAACCTATGTAGATTATTGCCTGAAAAGACAGAGGGAATGTGTTAAAGGCACAGCTCAAGGTTTTAGAAAATACCCTGACTCCCCAGGAAAACCCCAATTTGTTGTTTTAATGCATTGGTTTTTTTTTTGGTGCAGATTAAACAAACAACATCTAATATGTCAATTACTTAATTAGGCAGATTTTGTTACCGTTGGACAGAGCCAGGTTAACTGTATCCCTGTTGTTTGTGCTAAGCTCAGCTCATGTGCTGCTGACTGTAGCAAGTGGTATCAATCCTCTTTACTAACTCTGCATTTCCCAAAATGTTGAATTATTCCATTAAAGCTATAGTGTGGAATTTAGAGAGAAATAGTGGTGAGGTTGCAGATTGCAACCAACTGAAACTTCTCCTGTGTGCCAAGTGCAGCCGGTGCAAAAGCACAAATGGCCCTTACTAGAGCCAGTGTTTGATTTGTCCGATCTGGGCCACTGTAGAACAACATGGCGGTATCCATGGGTGAAGACCTGTAGATATAAAAGCTTTATCCTAAGCTAACAAAAACACAACAGTTCTTGACTTCAGGTGATTATAGGATGATATTTCTGATTTTTATATTCAGTTTCTGCCAATATATCCCCCTAAATCTTGAGAGTTAAAGCAGTTGTTTCCAACCGTTTTCCTTAAAGGACTCCTTTCTATCATGGATATATTTTATGAATATTTCATACAATATTTAATGCATAACAATGACAAAACAACAGTTTAACTGTACAATTAACTCAAATAGTAAACACAATAGCTGCAGGACTTCAAGGTGGACACTAATGATTAGTATCACCAATGTATTTGCTGAACATTATGATGTCACAGTGAGGCTGACCTTTGACCTTTGGGATATAAAACATCATCAATTCATCACCAATTCAAATCAATTCATTCTTGAGTCAACGTAGGCATTTGTGCCAAATTTGAAAAAAATTTCCGCCAGATGTTCAGAAATACGGCTCTCACAAGAATGAGAGGGAAGCAGAGTCGCAGTGACCTTTGACCTTTGACTACTAAAGTGTAATCAGTTTATCCTTGAATCTAAGTGGATGTGTGTGCCAAATTTAGATGTTTCCTTGAGAAACTGGGTTTACTAGAATGGGATGTATGTATTAATGCATACAAATCTGAAAATGTATCTGTGTTTAATTAGAATTTTCAAAATCGGGAAAGATCTGAGTGAAAAATGATGCATCAGTGTTTCACTGCTATTTAAATTCAATTTTAGAGTTCTGGCAAAGAATCTGACGCCTTTTTGTGTTTTCTTCACATCCTACAATGTCTGTTACAGGGAGAGAAACACAATTACTAGATGTGTGACATGAAATATGCATGGAAAAACTGCTTGTTTAATTTTTTTTTTTTTTGGCAAAGCAGTAGAGACAGTCATACACCACAGTGCGTGCCTGCTGGCACAAACTATAGACATGTGTTTTGGGGGTGAAAGCACACCACTCATACTGTCAAGTCATCATAAATAGTGGAAGTAAGAGTCAATAAGAAACAGAGACCCAAAGCTCAACCACAGCACATTTTTTATTTACGACACAACGTACTCTCAGCTGCTTCACATCCTCTTCAGCATATGAGCTTCATGGAGTAAAAGGCCACATCGCACGTCGCATTTGCTGAAAGCTGCTTTGCTTTGTGTGGTCTGTGTGTGTCTGTGTGTGTGTGTGTGTGTGTGTGTGTGTGTGTGTGTGTGCGTGTGCGTGTGTGTGCGTGTGTGTATGTCAGTGTGTGTAAATAGGATGTTGCTTTAGAGTCATCCAGGCATCTCTCGGCCATTGGCTAAGCTCTGCACGCTGATGTCACCTCTTGGCACAACTTTGTGATCTTTGGACCTGATCAGCAATTCCACCACAGCCAACCAATCGGCTCGCAGGGTTCTGACCCCGGGCGGTGATGTCATGTAGCAGGGAATGCAAACAAGTGGACTGATGGGGTGCATGTGTGTGGGTGTGTGTCAGTGTGAGTTGGAGGGCAGTGGCTGTACTGCAGCATTGTTTATAGAGCTTGACTGTTGTCAGGGCAGTGCAAACAGCCTGCCAGCTGTGACACTGTTGATTTTTCACTGGACAAGCTGTATATTTAGTGCACTCACTGGTGGCTGTGTGTGAAGTTACTGTGCCAGTGTTTGTTATGGTTACTACACACTGCAAGTTTTTGAAACTCCCCTGCATTGAATTTAATCTGTTTTTTACTCATTTGAACGACAATAATTTTTTTCTTTACTATTTTTACACCCTGGTTAAACAACTGATAAATGTCGCCATAGTAACAATGCCATTGAACTTTATTCTCCTTTGAGTCACTGCTGTGTGTGCCACTTCCTGTCTTGAGATTGTTGCACAAATATGACTCAGTTGCTCAGCAGCAATGCAAAGCAGCATTTAATGACAGTTTTGAGTTGAATGTGTGAAACTCCCCCAGTGTCAGAGATAGGGGGTGTAGATGAAAGGTGTTGGAGCGGAGGTATCAAGATTAAAAGTGTTGATATCGTGTCACTGACATCATGAACCCGGCAGAGCAAAATGCTTCTCAGCTTACACTGTTTATTTTATGGCTGCTTTACTTGACACCCCGTGTGGGTTATGGCTGAACACACTGGTTTTGAGGTGGGAAACCAAATCAATGATGTTACCAGAGAGCTGAAGAAGCCTCAGGGAAATACCTAAACAAAGTAGGAGAACCACATGTTTTTTGTGGCAAATACAAAACTATACACACAAAAACCACTGTACTTTACTTCCTCTGCTCGCCTTGGGTTATTTGAGGTTAAGTTCAAACAATATGTGAAAAATGCTTCCTGACAAAGCCTGCGGTCTCTCCCCACACTTCTCAAAAAGAGTAATTAGCTCTCTGACTAATCACTCTTGTTATGCATCATAAAATACAAGCTATTTGTCACCATGTGGACAGCGCTTGCTCTAACTGAGGAGAGGACTTGCAGCTCCATAGGCACAGGGGACCAGCAGGGTGGAGCAGAAGGGCCCTGCTGTTACTGGACGTTGGGGCTTTGAGCCCAGAGGAGACAGGGGAGAACCACAGTCTTTGGGTTTAAACACTGAGACTGTCTGTACCCTGTCCTCATTTGTGGCTATTCCACATTAGTGGTGTTCTGCTTTGGAAAGTCCTGCTGCCTGCAGTTTTTGACTCTTGGAAGGATTAGTAAACCAGAATCACGTGACCTCGAGTTTGTGTTGGTTGGCAGTTGCAGCATGCTATCTGTGGTGTTAAAAGTATATAGCTTTGAAGGCTGTGCTGTACTTAACTAAATGACCGTAAAGAGATGTAGCTTACAATAAACAGTACTACGGTTATATTTAATATTTTTCGCCAGCTGCATTTTTAAAGTCAAACTCAAAATTAAAATTCATTTTTGAGGAGAAATCAGTGTGTACAGTACCCTGAGTGATTTCACTGACTTGTGTACTAATTTGGTCAGAATTCTAATTACAAAAATGAATGAATTAAAGTTTTATTTATTTTCATGCAGTGACAGTGCCCCTTACATCTGTGCAATTGCAAATTGCATGGAGTACCTCTACCTGAGGTTTTTGTTCAGTTATTACAGATATTTGTTTTTATCCAAAAAAGCAAGCATGGGTCAACTATTATTGAGACCACTACATGCTCTTCTTTCTTACAATGTTTCACTTGACTTCCCCATTGTTACCTTCTCCATCTCCTCTTTCCATGGTTTGCAGGCTGTTCTTATTCACTGCATGTACATTTATTTATGAAAAGTAATGCCCCACAATTCATATATAGCACACATGATCATGTACCAGTAATTTGTGTATAACCCAGGTAACTGAAAAGGCTGCCATCATGTGACCTTTGCACTAACAGGAGTAAAGAAGGAGTGTAAAAACCAAATGTCCCTGAAAAGAGGTAGCTTGGAGTGGTCGATGGATCAAACAAACACAGGACTTTCCCCCAGGAGACCAGTGTTTGTGTTATTTTAAGGTACTTTGTCACCATGTTTCTTTTCCTGGACCAGGCTTCAGCAACCTTTACTATCAAAAGAGTCACTTTTGGCCAAAAAAATGTGGAAAAATTCTGTCTGGAGCCGCAATACATGTTTCTGCCTTCTAGTGACAGCCTATTTAATCT
Source organism: Cephalopholis sonnerati (assembly GCA_019142605.1). NCBI lineage: Eukaryota > Metazoa > Chordata > Actinopteri > Perciformes > Serranidae > Cephalopholis > Cephalopholis sonnerati. The sequence continues at coordinate 11,987,816 of JAGQAX010000015.1, read as the reverse complement.
AAAATAGCCTATAAACAATCCTAATAGGTCTAAATGAGCATTCATTATAGCAACTCTGCAGTGGGCTATTTATGATTATTTGGTACTTAAACTTTGCAGCGTTAGTGGTAAAAGCAAAGAAATCTGTCCACTCATTATGACATGTTTTGTTTTCCTCTGAGACATCTTCTTGTTTGGATTTGATATCAATAGATTGCCTCACTAAGGAGACTCAAGACTAGCCATCACTATTGCCATTAGGTACATTTTAGGAAAAGGCTTCAGGCCATAGATGTATGATGCACATAGCTGATGAGACGTGGAAATGTTTTTTTTAATCAGTGTATAGGCTACACATTTATACAATTGGAAAAGGTAACAATCACTTTAGGGCTACAACAATGATAATGAAAATTAAATGTTAAGAAATAACTGTCAAAGGAAGCCACCAGAGAAGGACTAAAGAGCCATATGTGGCTCCTAAGCTGCAGGTTGCCCTCCCCTGTCCTAACCTCTGTAATCTTACATTAAATACGTAATGTCATCTGTTGTTCGCTAATTTATTAAATATCATACACACCGTTGCATGAGGATACGTTGGCAATTCAGGTCAAGGAAAATCTGTTTTTTGGTTCCAGCTGGGAGCCAGCTTTTTGGCTTCTGAACCTTTTTTTTGTTTTTTGGTCAGAGTGCTCAGAACAGTTCAAAATTAGCTGTGTGAAACAGAGCAGCAACTCATTCAGGTTGGTGGAAGGCGAGTACAGGAACTGGAGGTGTTGATGTTTGGTCCCTCCTAACTGCATTTTTATTGATGCAATATCTGAGCAGCTTCAACTCAGAAAAGGGGAGCTAATTAGCCTAGCATGCTAGCTTTCACTTATCTAACCACTTTGCCAGCTGGAAACTGAGACATTCCCACAAATACGTCCAAAAGTGAAGCTCAGTGTAAGTTCAATCAGTAAGACTGTTTTTATGCTTTATTCATTCACAATTCTCTGTCTCTATCTTACTCCCCCTTCTTCCAATCAGCTGATTATGGGTGTTCACTCTTACAGTTAAACCAATCCAATTTTTCTACGATCTCTTTCAGCCAATCATGTTGCTGCTTACAACCTTTAAATCTACCCCCCCCCCCCTGCTGTCAGCTGTTATTTTAGGTGGAATCATCTCACCCTCCCCAGTCATCCAGAGTCTGGGATGATCTCATCAAAAGTCATTACATACTCCTCAGCACCCTCTTTATCTCATCACCACCACCTCCATCTGCACCTAGACTAGGGGGTTTCCCCATTCTTCTACAGTGAAACCCCACTGAAAATATATGACATCATGATGGGGTCTAATTGCCAAAGATTAGTCACATTTCTCGTATATTGTGGAAATGTTAACAAATGTTCTTGTTGTCAGAATGAGTCTCTTTTGATTCAAATTGTTTTATCTTCTTTAGGAAGTCGAGTACAGTAGCTGCAGAATCATTATAAAAATCATAGTTCAACTGTAAATTTGTAAGATAACAGCCTCTTTTGGCAAATACAATTCTGGACATTACTGTTTAGCATAAGCAAGGTGTTCATACAAAAAGAGCAAAAATGGCACTTTTATGACTCAAAATCCTCACTAACAAAGCCCTGCATAATCCAGCCCCCTCCTACCTCACCAACCTGCTCCACCTCCCCTCTCCAGTTAAATCGCTAATCAAAACTCACATTTTCAAAACTGCTTTTCATGTGTGAATAATGTTGTGTGTCATATATTTTAAGTATTCTCTTTTTATGATTATTTTAACTTCTGTAAAGTGTCTTTGAGTAAAAGTGATAAATAAAACACATTATTATTATTGTTATTATGATTACTACTAATATTATTATTATTCAAAATGTAATCTGAAGATAGATTTTTAGAGGTACAGAGAGAGTGAAAAAGACGAGGGCGAACACATAATTGGAATGAATCAGTTATAAAGAAAATCCCCCTGAGTGTCAGATCTCAATGGGACTTTGAAGTCCTCGGGAGTTAGATTTACTGATTTGTTCTGCTGAGGATCTCAATCATATCCTCTGTGTGTTTATGAAATATGGCATTCATAGCAATCCCACACAAAAAACCCTGTCAAAAGACATAATCTGATCTTCTGATGCAAATCTAATTTAAAAAGTTGGTTGTATTGACATAGCTATGTAGAGATTTACATCTTTTTTTGAAAGCTGTGTGAAAGGTTAACATTTAATGCTTTGTCGAATATCTCTGCAAAGCCTTATTAATCCATTATTTCTCAAGGTCTAACATCTTATTAGTTAGCGGCTTGCCAGAAATGAAGCATTTTTAATCTGATTGCACACAATAACACTGAGCGACCTTGCAATTATCCCTCCACGACTAATTACACAAAGCAGTCATGTCTATATAGGCATTGTTTAAGCCTGATTTAATGGGCATGTAAACCACTACAAGGTTAGTGAATGGCTTCTCAGTGGCTTCTCCCACAGCATTCACAAGAGGCCAATAGAGAATAGGCGCAGGCTAGCCAAGGGGAAAAAAGCATGCCAGAGTAGGCAGCACCTGGCAACCCAAATATTAAAAAGGCAATTAAGGTTTTATTTTGCCTTATAAAGACAGTGGCTTCCTGTTTGTCCACCCTTGCCAGCCATAGGAAAGGCATGCTGAGGATTGCTTTTTTTTTCTCTCCTCTGTGTGTTAAAATGTCCTGAATCATTAGGATGAGTAAAGTGGCTGTAAAGCCATCTGTTTTTACAGCCTGTCTTTAAAAGCAGCAGGGTTTGAGCTCTTTTTTGTCACTTTTATGGACTCCCTTACCTCATAGACCAGGCTGTTCAGATAAAGAGAAAGCACTGACTGGTGGTGCATTTTGACTGAGTGACAAACAGCCATTGATGACTCACTCATAATGGACACTTACAGGGTCACAGATAATCAAAAGAACAGGGAACAGTCATCGCCAGAGACTCTCGCCAAGTCTGAGGTACAAGTCGCCTAAAAATGTGTTTTATATACCAATAATTTGCAACAGCAAACACATTTTGAAAAACAATTTTTCATCAACATAATGAGGGAACATTTTTTAATTAACTCAGCCATAAAGACGTCTGCAAAAGGCATAAAAGTCCTGAAGACTGGGGCATGCTTGAAACAAACTATTTTGTATGAAATGTCCTCTGAAGATGTCTGAAGGCGAGAGTGTTTATTGCTGTTCTGAGCAGCCACATTTGAAGCCGCGGTAAAAAGCCTGCCATCATAGAGAGGGCCAAGACATGATAATTGCCCAAAAGGGAATAATACACAGTCTGGGTCGATTTTTCCTTAAAGGTGTTGTACTCGGTTGTACACACAGAAAGTGAAGAAAAGGCATACCTGGCCATTCCTGCATGCTATGCTTGTCCGATTGTCACTTCTTCAAAGCTACAGAAATTGTTGGACTATTATTCTGACGTCGTAATGGTGATGGAGGGGATTTCAGAAGCTGTTTGACAACCCAACAAACACTTCAGATAAAACATGTTGACACAAACACTAACAATGTATTTCATTTGTTTTTCTTACAATATCTGCTACAGCACATTTAGCAATTTAAAGGTTATGTATAGGAAACTCAAAGTACGTACAAAGTAAGTTTGTTCATGTAGGAAATGAGGATTATTTATTGTAAGAAGCTGACTGAAAAAATATGTTTTCAGGGCCTTAAAGGTTAGGAAAAGATAAAATGTGAACACACTGATAAAATAGCTCTACCTTTTTAATTTAACCAAAAATCCCTTAGCTTTAACAAAACACCAATCTATGCTTAACCTTAAAAAATGCTCATTTTCTGGTCCATACCTGTTCTAGCAGAAACCCACAATACATGTTTACATGCTTGAATGTTCAAAAAACACTTTATTTTCCTTATACTGTCTGTGCAGTAACGCCTGTACTCACTTTAAGCTTTTCGCTTTAAGCGCTTGTCTCCTTAATACCGCCTCTCAAAAAGCACAGTCTGCTCTGATTGGTCAGTGTTACCGGTGTCTTCCGTATCTCGCCATTTTTGCATTATCACTGCAGCTGAGTAATGACTGTAACAGAGAACAGCAGCACTTTCTACTGTGAAAATCACCAATAACAGCTACGAAACACAACCTGACATGTTCCAGCAGGAATAAGATCAAAAACCAGGGAGAAATTAATAACATCAGCAACCAAGGTTACAGGTTTCCCTGATGTTAGCATGTAGACATGTAGCAGTGTAGGCTACGTAATGTGAGCACTTACAGTCGTGTGTCTGGAGCAGATGACCATGTAAAGAATTCCTTCACAATCTACAAGGGTTAGGACATAGCTTAATTTTTGGGAGACTGGGCTGCAACCCTAGCAGAGCCTTTGGAAGTACACTTCTGGGTATCAGTAGAGTGACTTGTCTTACCAAACAAAATGTTTGCCTCTGTTTATCCTAAGCCCACAATGACTCCTGTGCATTTGACCAACTTATCAAATATAATGTTTTCAGCTTCTAATTTAGGTATTCATTTCTTAGTCAGGTCCTTTTTGTTCTCTTTATATTGCTTTATAAAGCCAGCAAGAAAGTTTAGTTTTAGGAATGAAGAACCAATCTAAAAACACTTGCTCCATGAGAACAGGGCCTGAGGGGATTATTCAGGGGGATGTGTGCAGGGACTAGGGTCATCCAAAGACTCAATAGCTACCATGTTACAAACCCCATGTGGAGTGATGTAGAGAGGAAGGAAGACAAAGGTATAGTAGCAGGGGAAGCCCACAAACCCAATCACAACTTAAACAGCAGGACTTCCACCCATCAGCATCATCGTGGCTCTCCCTCTCCTTTTTATTGTCTCTCCCTCTCTTTCCGTGTGCACAGACAATTGCTCAAAGAGGTGCCTGCTTGCAAAAGCAACACAAAGGAGAAGAAAGAAGGTTTCTGCAAGTTCTAATCCCGGGGAGCTGGAAAAAAGGGTCGGCTGAGGTTTCTCTCTCTCTCTTTGTGCCTGTCCAACAGCCCTGTTTCTTGATGAAAATGTCCCGCTGGATGAGGGCATTAGACGCCCGCTCTAATCCCGTGTAATTTCCCACAATCCCCTTTGCTTGCATCCTGCCAAGGAGGCCTTCGGCGCCCCGCTGAGCCCCTCGCTGCTGGCTTTGGCGTTCCCACACCCCTGCTCAAGCAGTATTTCCTCTGCTGGCGGAGAGGAAACAAGACACTCTGTCTCTCCTTCCCTCCTCCCTTTCATCTCTCTTTTCATCAGAGCCAAAACAGCAGCAGAAACTAGCAGCCTACTGATGAGTGTGTCCTCAGATAGTGACCTTTGGCAGAAACCAGCCGTGGTAAAGGCCACAGAAGAGACAGACAGGTTTTAGTCATTAGCAGAATTAAAACCTTGGTCCACTACTGGTTGACCCAAATCACATCTGTGTGTGTGTGGCCTTGTTGCATTGTTGTCCCCCACTGCTGACGGTGTGTTTATGTGCAAGGCTGTGTACATTTGCCATAATCCTGTCCAATCTCCTTCTTACGTAAAATGCTTTATTATCATCTTTTTTTTTATCACGAGGCGCACCAGAGGGTTGGATAGGAAAAGAACCCAGTGACACACTGTCTGCGCTCTTGTCCAAATGTCTAGTTCAGAGGCATCCAGCACAAGTGATAAATCTATTATACATGCTATGGCGTTCTCAATAGTCGTGTAAGCTGGTGCTGAAAGGGGCTTTGGATGAAACACATGATTGCGTAAAAAGCACATTGGTTGCTAATCAATGACCCTTTCAGAGGACGTTATCCATGCACACTGAGGAGAATTCCACTGAAGACTTAGATTAAAGTCAGCACTTCTTATCTTGTCCAAGACTGATGCCTCTGTTTGATGCTGAGTTGGTGTGGATTAAAACAAAGGCACATACATTTTCAAGCAACTTCCTCTTCCTGTGTTTAAAATGGATAGGTCAATTGAGGAAGGTACTGTGATGCTCTTTTTTTACTAAAAGTTGGTGAAACTTTTCTGACTTGGTGAAACAACATTTCAATGTGAAAAATTAATTGTTTTTAAGGGGTTAAAACAAAGCAGACAGACAAATTTCATTGCTTACATGTTGATGTTATGACCACCACCATTTAAGTTTATTAGTTAGCATGCTAACATTTGCTAACCAGAGTATTACACAAATCAAATTATTTTGGTGATTGCACTGGAGGAATATTGAAGTTATTCCAGTTTATCCTGTGTGATGGTATTACATCCAACAGTTGTGGAGAAATGTAACTAAAACCCACATATCCTCATGCAATGGTTCGTATGATATCAAACGCATTAGCACCCTACCAATGACTTTATGTACTCAGTGTTAAGTTACGTAGGTTTGGTTTCAGCAAGTAACATTACTTTGGTTAGGTCGAGCAAAAAGAACATGGTGACAATGTTCCTTAAGTTAACTCAAAGTTCACTTAGTTTCACCTGATTTGGAGACATAAACATCAGTCTCCTGGGAGACAGACCTGTGTTGTTTGACCCTTCAACCACCCCAACCTGCCTACTTACACCAACTTTCAGTAGGTGCATACTACTGCCGTCTTTACTTCCGTCAGTGCATTGGTCATGTGATCACAGCCTTCCAGATTACCCCCCAAATTACTTACTCATGGTTACATGGGTTATATTGGAATTGTGGTGCATCACTTTTCACAAGTAAACATTCGAACAGTGCATAAGAACAGCCTGTGCTAGAGGAAAAGTCTGGAGATCACCATAATCAGTAGGTTTCCTTCTCTGGAGACAATGCATGTCTGTACAAAATTTCATGGCAACCCCTCTCCTAGTTGTTCATATATTTTAATCTAGATCAAAGTGGTGGACTCACTAGATAGAATGAGGATGCCATCCCCAGAGCCAAGATGCTAGCATAGCTACACATATGAGCAAAAACTGACTTGACTTAAACAATTACAATTGAGTTAGACTAGGAAAGTCCTTTGAGTTTCAAGAGTTTCCTAACAATCATTGATGCCAACAAATCACTTTCTGTGCCTGTGTTTGGCAGGAGAGGTAATATTTCAGGCTGTCCTCATGCACTGCACAGTTTTCATTTAACCCATATAACCATGACCCCAGTAATTCATGTATAACCCATGTAATTGAAAAGGCTACAATCAAGTGACCAATGCATTGATGGTAGATGTAGATGAACCCAGGGGATATTATGTATCTTTATGCTGAAAAAAATTAGGCATATGGCTTCAAGCAGCCATCAGCCTGCATTAGGATTTTGTATTTGTCTGTAACCAAATGTGCACCTGCTTATTGTAAAAATTGTTTCATTTGCTACTCTAAAATAGGGAATGTTCCTTGGTACTAAACGTCTTCTTATTATGTAATGAAAAGACCATGCAAAGTTTCTTGTGGTAGCAAAGTATCCTTACTTGGGTGTGCAGTTATTCTAAGAACATATGTAGAGCTGGCTGATTGTTTAAGATGTATCATTATATGTGTGAATCTCACAAGAACAGAGTGTGAATGTGTAAATGCAGGCTCTGCATGTTATACGTATGAATGCGTGTTTGTATCTCACAAATGTGTGCATGTGACTGCTTTACTTTCATTCATATCTACAAATGTGTGTGTGTACATTTCTCTAAATGTCAGTCGATTATTTGGCATTTGTATGTGAGTATCACAAAATTCATTCCCAAACATTGCAGGTTTTGAATTTTGGCTGCATACCTATTTGCGTGTGTGTGTGTGTGTGTGTGTGTGAGTGAGTGGTTATCTGTGTGTGTGTTTTGATCTCTGTGGCAGGCAGTGACACCTCTGCTGCCTCTGAACTGCTGTGCTCCTGTAAACACAGCGGTGACTGCTCAGTGTCACACAAAAAAAGGAAGGACACAAGCAGGCCAGCTTCCCATCAACGCTATATTCAACTATTCATGCATATGCAGTGAGTAGTCACACACACACTCACACACACAGGCCCATTAGCTTGCCCCCAGCTGTTTTAAACCTGACTGAAAACAATTTATTCATAGCTGAATGCAAACAGAAAAAAAAACATTGGCTGCAAGTTATTGTTTTGTCATATCTGTAGCTCGTTCCATTTCCTAATTAGTCCTTTAATCACAGAAAGTGAATGTAGATTAGTAATTACACAGAAAAACTCTGACTGCACAAACAGTTTTAGGAAGCCTGCATCACAGCTCTGACAAACTTCTAACTATTGTTTAGTTTCACCACCAGACTGAGTGTAAATAAACTGCAGGAAATAGTTGAAAGGATATTGCTGGTAAGTGTTGACATACCAATGTCCAACCCGCTGCTTCCCATGGATATGAGGTTTTAATGACTACAATAACAAAAATAAACGACACTGCGGTTATTGCCAAAAGTGTAGTCATTGCCAGTTATCCTCATGGATTTCATCAAACAATGAAGTTTGATTTCAAGCACCTCAATGACACTGATTTCCTTAAAGACAAAGTTAAATGAAAATTCATTTTGTGAAGAAATCAGTGTCTCTATGTTGGGTTTGTTTTGACACATGTGGCTACATATTTGGTTTTCTGTGGTGATACAACCCCTCACATTGGTGGTCTCCAAGGGGGCTTCAGTTTTTGGTTCAGACTGACTTGTTGGTCATATAATTGGTGCAATATCTGTGTGGGCAGGCAATAAAATTAGTTTGACATTGCTTTAATTATGATGGCCACGCGGGCAATTAACCAGCTTGAAGTTGTTGCTTTGTGTATCAGCACTCCCTAAACTCTGTGTCTTGATTCAAATCACAGGGTTAAGTAAGGAGTACTGAAGGTTACAGGGCTTTCCATTGCTGAAGGGTTTTTCTTACAGTCTGGTCATTATCACCACAACTGAACCAATTAAAGATAGATAACGCTAGCTAGACTCCTCCTTTGTAACAAAAAGAAAACTAATGACCTTCCATTTTCTGCATGACAGCCTTGTTTGCTAGTTTCTACTTTCTGAGCAGAATACAATCTTATTGGAACAATGGGTCTTCACACGTGTTGAATGTTGGGAAAACAGGCGTCATAACCAACACTGGGAGTTTTATTAGCATTTGTAAGCCATACAGTATGACCTGCTGTAGTCAGTGGCGTACCACAGAAGGTGACAGTGTGTCCCTTAAGGCAAGTTCACATTACACAACTGGCCGACCAGTCCTGAGTTGCAGAGACTATCGTAATCTTTTGAGTGTTCATACCTGGCGACGTGTGTTTCTGTCATCAGGAGTCTCGCCAACTGCGTTATGACCTGTGTGTGCACACCACTAAGCCTTCACCGACAGAGCCCCAGATAACGTGGTGACGTCACCAAACTATGTTTTGTCACCTGTGAACAAAACAGGATATCATGAAGTTCCCCAGTGTTAACTGTCAATATGGATGTCCGACAGCTTGGAGCTCTGCAGGTCGTTTGTGCCCTGCTCTGCGCTGAGAAGAAACAGGAAAAGAAGAAAAGGATTTGGGTGAAGGAATGTGTTGCTGCACACAGATTGCGCGGGTTGTCAATTCTGCAGAGAGCTGGAGGTGAGTTCTATGAATGAAACTTGGTTGCCACTGTGGCACTAGCCTATTAGCTTGCATTGTACTGTCTATGTAGTCTATGCATGTATTCTGACCCAGATTATTGTACCTTTCATAGCTGAATGATCGAACAGGTTTTCAGGAAATGCTACAGATGACAGGACTTTGACTTCTTGTTGGGGCTGGTAGAGCTGTACATCGCATCGCCATATCCCACCCCTCATTGGCTGATGCTCTTTGTCAGTCGTGTCAGACTTGTTCACACATGAGGACTTGTCGTGGCAGACTATCTGCCGACTCACCTCCGACCCAGGGACTTCTAAATGGCTCTCAAGATCCTCTGCGACGTCAAAATCGGGGTGAAAATCATGTAATGTGAGCTGGGCTTTAGCAGCACTGGATCTGAAGTGTCACTGCCATAGGATATGCCACGCAGTGGCTTGAGGCTTGAAGGAATACTTCACGTGCAAAATGACCATTTCTATATCAATTACTCATCACGTGTTACAGTGAATTTGTGGAGAAAACTTTGTTTTTCTTCCATGCCTCCATGGTGAGTGGAGAATCCAAAAAAGCCAAACATTCTTCATGAGTCGAAGTTATCCAGGTCAACATTTAACATCAGCAAAACCATTTGTTTACAAACTGTTGGACAACTTGCACAGTATAATCCAAGTCTCATTTATCCAGTCGTGTGATGAGTACTTGCTAAACACATGCTTTTTTGCTAAAATGTTATAATTTAAAACTTGTCAGTACAAACAGTCTCAGGCGCAGACAGGCACTATTCCTAAGTGTTTCATTTTGTAACATTTCAGCAAAAATGCTTGTGTTTGGGAAGTACTGAGCATACGACTGGATAAATAAGTCTTGAATTATACTGCATCACTTGTGTAAATGTTTGTAAAGCAGATGTTTTGATTTGCAACCCCAATTCCATAAAAGTTGGGACGCTGTGACAAATGTAAATAAAAACAGAATGCAAACATTTGTAAATCATTTTTTGTTTATATTCAGTTGAATACAGTACAAAGACAAGATATTTATGTTCAAACTGACAAACTTTATTGTTTTGTTTCTTTTTAACAACACTCAGTAAGCATTTGGGAACTGAGGACACTCATTGTTGAAGTTTTTAAAGTGAAATACCTTTCCCATTTTTGATTGATATGTGACTTCAGTTGCCCCACAGCCGAGGGTCCCTGTTGAAGCATTTTACATTTCATAATGCACCTCACATTTTTAGTGGGAGACAGGTCTGGACTGCAGACCCACACTCCTTCACTACGAAGCCACGCTGTAGTACAACGTGCAGAATGTGGCTTGACATTGTCTTGCTGGAATAAGCAGAGACGTCCCTGAAAAGACGTCGTCTGGATGGCAGCATATGTTGCTCCAAAACCTGTATGTACCTTTCAGCATTCATGTTGCCTTTACAATGTGCCAATTACCAATGATGCCATGGGCACAAACACACCCCCAAACCATCACAGATGCTGGCTTTGAACTTTGTGCTAGTAACAATTTGGATGGTCTTTCTCCTTCTCAGCCCGGAGGACACAGTTACTAAAACCTATTTAAAATGTGGACTCGTTTTAACTTGCAATTTTAGATGCACTGACAAACTGTGTTTACAAACAAAGGATAGTATAGATTGTATATGGTGAAATCCCTCAAACCTGTGTGTGCTGAGAGAACATTGTTCTTTAACTGTAGGACTATTTGCTCATGCAGTTTCTGAACAACGGAGCCTTTTGAGGATGCCCCATTTATACCCAATCACAATACTTTAATGAGTCACCACTTCAGCTGTTTACCTGTGGAATGTTCCAAACTGGTGTTTTTGAGGATTGCACAACTTTTTCAGTCTTTTGTTGCCCATGTCCCAATTTTTTCAGAACATTTTGCAGGCATCAAATTCAGAATGAGTGTATATTTAAAAAAAACAATCTTTTTTGGAATTCAGTTTGGAGTTTTGCTGTTATTTAATGAAGACCCTCATTAGCCCCTCTTCAGTTTAATGGAGGATGTTGGCCTTTTTTGGATCCTCCATTCATGTGGGGGTAGCAAGAAAAATACTTCATAAATTCAAGGTAACATATGGTGAGTGGGCTAATGATGTACGCTCATTTTGCAAATGAAGGAAACCCACTTGCCCACTCTTTTCCAACTTAGGAAACTGACAAAGGTTAGCAAGATAGGCTAATGAACTTCCACTTCCTTCCGTCAGTGGTAGCTAGTTAGCCTTGCTAGCAAGCTTCCACCTTCTGAGTTCAATACAAATTTACCAGAGCAATGGGTCATCACAAATGTTAAAAGTTACAGTAAAGAGACAGACATCATGACGGTAACTGTGCTATGTGGAGCTACTACAAAAGGAAGATTCTATTTACACACATAGGCTATACAGTACGATGCGGTCCATTCAGTCGTGCACCATGAAAGGTGACAGTACTTCTTTTAGCATGTGAGCTCTCAGATGTCAGTCAGCCGTGAAGGGAAACACCTGCGAAGAGACTTGAAGGTTAGACGCTGTCTCCACAAGCGTGTCCAAAAATGTCTTTATCCCCTTTTAAAATAACATCTGCAGTACCATTAGCGTATTACTGTATTTACTCACACAAAATGTTAAATTCAGTCACTTTCTGGAAGTGGTCAAGAAAAAATGCTACAATTTCACAACATACAGAACTCCAAATACATCCCGTGCTGTGCCGTGATTGAGCAACTCTACATGACTGCCATCTGCAGATCAATAGAGGATAAGTGTGTTGCCCTGGACTCCCTCACTTCACACCAATCACCACAGACAACTAGGGTCAACCGCGGGCAGTTCTAAATGGACGAAACTAGAGGAAATCCACTCGAATGAGACTGCAGCAGCTGACTCAAGTAAAGAAAGTTTCCTCTGGAGCAAGTTCACTGTCATCACTTCCTCCTTGTCTTGAGATGCTGTTTCTTTCTTTAGACATGTAGGAAAATCTTGAGCTCAGCAAAAACTAAATGTGGTGCTCTCATTTCCTTCCAGATTGGCTGCACCGGTGGAATGAGACTGGAATAGCGACTGTTTGCTTTGGTGGTTTGAAAATCTGTATCATAATAGTCCCCAGAGGAGGGGGAGGCATTCTATGCATGCAGGACAAAAAAATTGAACAACCGCTGAGAGGATTCATTTTGATTTACAGCAGATGTACAGTTAATCAGCATTTCAGCGTGTTAAATGTTCTTTCTTTGGCTTTCAATTTATCCACGACACACTTAATATAAAGTTCCTTTCACCTCCTGTGGTGTGTGTGGCTGCTAACAGGGCTGTTCTGTGGGAAGTCTTCCCTGTGAGATGTGGCGATAGCTGAGAGAGTTGTTGGAGCCAGATGTAATCACACAGCCATCGTGTCTACTGTGTGACCATAAATCATCGAAACCATCTGAGCATTGTGATCGCGCCGGGCTCCACATGTGGATCTTGTTCGGCGGCGGTGGTGCAGCGGGCAGCCAGGACACTCGTTCTCACAGGGGGTGGTGGAAAGGGACTGTAGCGTAGTTGTTTTGTGATAGTGACTCCTTGAAGCAGGTTCGTTCCCCATCATGCTCTGCTTTGGAATGTAAAATGGCGGTGGCTGGGACGGAGGCCACCATGGGATTGTCTCTGTGGTCTGCCGCAGCGGGAAAGACAGAGAAACATTGGGAAACATGAGCTGGCAAGATCAACACATCTTTAGGGGTGGCTACTCTGCCTCCAGCCTCTCATCCAAACGGACAAACAGCTCTTTGACGGGATTTCGACACAACCGCCACTCTGCATTATGAAAAAGCATATTTCGCAGCACAGCCTGGGCGATTCCTGTGGGGGGAAATTGATTGAAATCCATATTCGAAAGATCACTCAACCAGTGACACATTTTGACCCACAAAAGCAAATCCCACCATCCTCTCATCAGGCCATCTTTTATCTTCTCCATCCTGTAATTTCAATCAATCATCCTCCCACATCTTTCTCCTTCTCATCCCTCCATCCTGCTGCTCTAACCCCTCCTCCCAGCCAAGTTGCTCTGTCCCGAACCCTGTAGATAACAATTGAATTAAATTGGTGGCTCTTGTCTCTAAGCTCTGGGACTGTTTGCTGTCTTTGGGATGTATGGTATGTAGCTAACCCTCTAACCCTATCTGCTTTCTGATCCTCTCCCTGGTCTGTCAGTCAAGCCTGCAGAGGTCAGGGGGTTCAGATAGCGCTCAGCAGCATCATCCATTACCTCACTGCCGGCTGCCGGGCTTAGAGCACGATCAATGGACTGTACACACACACACACACACACACACACATCAGTGCACGCACACATGCACACAGAAGCTAAAACACTTCTCAGACCAGCTAATTACAGCCTCACTGCAACCTAATGAAACACACATGCATCAAAGCACTCATATATGCAAATGAGCAGCAAAGACATATCTGACCTCCTTTTGGAGGAGACGTGCCGCCATACAATGCCTCTTAAAGCTTTCTGCTTTGTCTCGGCCTGTCATACAGTAGATGATGATGAGTAGACACTAGGCCCTGTCTGTGTGTAATGGGATGAATAAGTCTGTCCGCGCTCCAGTGAATACTGCTGTCTCTTTACGTGGAGTACACTGTGATGATTCCTCCTGTTTAACAACAGCAAGGGAACACCTTGATACTGTGCTGTAACAAGCATGAAAGGGAAATACCCTGCAGTTCACAATGTGCAGATGTTGTTTCTCTAGTACAGGGCAGCAGAGTCAGCATTGTATGCATTTGTTAACATAACACTTTCTTGAGAATCTAAGCCTCTGAACATACACTAATGTTTCTTCACTGTTTATGACTGTGACCCATACAGAAATATAATATATCACCTATATATGCCCCTTTATCAAGAGTGATGTTGCCACATATGTTACCTTTAAGATATCTTTAAAATATCCATAGTAAAATTTATGTGTACATCCATTAAAAAATATCTTAATGATGAATTTTTATGCAATATTGTTACTACCATATACATTTTTATTTCTATATATGTACATTTATGAAAACAGCCTATTTCAAAATTTTGTGTGCTTTTATTATTCATTTTTGACATACATGACTATCTTTTAAATTTACATATAACATATATTGATGGGCTTTGGGATGGATGTATGTGTACATAACATATATTTCTACAATATTAGCATATATGTTATATGTACACATGTTAGAAATATTTTGTATTATGTGTTGTGACCATATATGGTAATGTATGTTTAAATATGCAAATTCAGGAAAACGACATAGATACAACATTCCTGTATGCATATAAGTTTTTCTTATACATCTTTAATATACATGTCTACTGTTTATATTTATACTGATGGGCTTTGGGATGGATATATGTGTACATAAAATCTGTATCTACAATATAAGCATATATTTTTTTACATGAACATATTAAAAATATCTATGAATAATTTTTGTATGCTAAGACCAAATATGTTAATGAGTTTATGAAAACAACATACATACAACAATTCTGCATGCTTATATGTTTTTCTTCTTAATGTTTAATATGCATGTCTACTTATTATTTAGATATAATATCACCATATATTCTACATCAGTTTAAAACTATTTTATATTTGCCATACATTTACACAGCAGCTGGATAGCTCAGCAGGTAAGAACACCTGAGTACTGGGGCCTGACTGAGTGATTTTTCCATAATGTAAAATACTGTGTTAAGAACTCTGATGAGATAAACTAGAGTACAATTATTCATTCCTTGTGGAGAAAGAGGCGAATCTGAGGGGAATTTTTAAGGTTTGAGAAAATTATGTTATGGATTGTGCAAAGTATGCTGCAAGGCAGTGCAGAATAATGTTGCTGATATTTTGTACATTCATTTGGTTTCAGACATCTGTTATCGTTCCCTGAAAATGAACCTGTGGCTGTCACAGTTTCACTAAAATATTTTCATAGCAGGGACGAGGCGACTGCAGAATATATTCACTAACAGAAGCCAATCTGTCTGGGGGCAAAAGCAAAAACATATATCACGGCTGAAGTTTGGTGGCAGAGTGGACTATGATTAATAGCATTTCAAGAGAGAAAAATAGTGCATTAAAAAGGTTCTTTTGAATATGTTACTGAGCTTATGAGAAATAAAGTGTGGACCTTCTCTGTAGGAAAAACAACATATTTAAGGAGGATATCTCAGGACAGACATAAAATATCAACATTAAATGTGATACTGAGGGCCAACATTTTGGAATGTCGCTTCCACTTAATTTTTGTTCACAATCTAAGTATCATTAGCTCCTGATTTACAGAGCAGCTAATTACACAGTCAGCAGCTGGGACTGCCTCCTAGGTGCACTCTGTGAGTAAAGGAGTGAAGCTGTAACAGTATCTGAAAGGAGCAAGCTCAGAAAAGAAATGGAAATTGTCATGTTGAAGTCATTTGATTCAAAAACATTTACTGCGTTCGCAATAAAACTTTTATTGAGGAAACTATTTTGGAGCCTTTTATGTAAAAATATCTAATGACACAATCCCGAAGTTTTGTTGTCATTAAACAAATGTAGGAAATAAAAAGATGGAAACACTAACTTCTCAGCAGAAGAAAACAATTACCAAAGTGATTATGGTCAGCAGCTCATCAGGCATGATATATCTGTTCATTAAATATAAGGCTACAGCAGCAGCTGGTTAGCTTAGCATAGCACATAGACTGTAAACAGGGGGAAACAGTTAGCCTACCAGCACCTCTAAAGATCAATTACGTGTTGTATCATGTTTTTTTAATTCATACAAAATCCAAACTGTAAAAACGACAATTAGCTGTTTTACGGGGATTGTGTGTCGGACGATTTCTTGGGGCAAAGCAGTTGCTAGGCAACCAGCAGAAACAGGAGACGTCCCAGAAGTAGTCCAGCCAAGGTAAGTTTGTTTTAAAGAGGAGGAGGGGGTTTGGCGTCCTCCCCCAAGAAATTTTAAGTGTCAAACACTTACTTTCCTGCATTCTAGTGAACTTTTATGCATCAGTTTTTCCCTTTACTGCATTACTTTTTGGTGGAAATGTCTTTCATTTCATCAAAGTGAAAGTTCTCTGCTACTATTATGGTTTTATTACAGGGGGACAAATGCACATACTAAATATTGAGGGAGACATTTCCCCTGCGGCGACTCGAAATCTACGCCTCTTAGTCCACCACAAAACCTCACATAAAAATGAGAATTATCCTGTCATCTGACTCTCCATCAGAAAATAATAAGCATATTTCCTAAAATTTCAAACTTTTACTTTTACTCTATGTTTAATATGAATTTGTAGAGAAGAGCCTACTCACACACACACACATTGACTTCCAAGCCCTAGGTTATATAAAGCTCAGAGCCATTTTTTATGAGGTGACTTATCTAAAGATGATTGTCCCTGAGTGATCTGAAAATGATTGTTTAATGGGAGGGAAATTGGAATTAATCAAGATTAAACTGGTAGTTCCCCATAGGATGAGCTCAGGAGGTCTGTATGGAAATATGTGACATGCTATCTTTTTATTGGCTTCATTACTGTTTATTTATTGCACCCTATTAATTCTCACTCATTTATCACATCACATGCCACCCCCCCCCCCCCCCCCCCCCCCACCCCCCCCCACCACCACCAGCTTTGGCTGTCCTCCATTTTGGGGCCTAATCTTAATTGGAAGCTGCTGTATGAGAGATTGGGGCTATGACATAGAGGGAGAAGCAAGGAGGGAGGGGAGAGACAGAGGGAGAAACGAGACAGACAGAGGGATGACAACATAATATATCAAATATGAGAATATCCGTTAAAACCAGACAAGCAGCAAATCACTCGTACTCCACTACTCTCTGTTCTCAACCGCTCTATTATTCAGCAAGAGTACAGCTGTGTCCTGTGACTGCATCACATATTTTATAGATGAAGGCCTGGTAGTGTACGTGCGTGTACGCACATAAAGAGTGAGAAGGTCAAAGGTCGTCCAGTCACTAAAGGTCAGAGAGGAAGCCCTGTTTCACCGGGGCAAACCTGATTAGGTGCTGAATGCTCAGACAGACAGCAACGTAAACAGAGATTAGAACAGGGAGAGAGACTCCCAGCATGTCAGCAGCAAAGTGAGGGGAAGGACAGTGGCCACAGACACCATGACGAGCACAGAGGTCTGGAATGTCAGCATTTGGTTTGGTCTGGACTGATTTGGGGCTTTTAATCTAATTAAGCATGAATTTTGTATGTTAGTTGAAACTGAAAACATTTTTTGACAACCTTACCATGACAAAGCATTTAAGATAAGCTAACTTTAACCTTAACATATTCAAGGGCTCTGGATGAGGATGTTAATATTATTTCACTTGGCTGGTTTTTATGCCTTTAGGCTTCTTACAGGCTTCTTACAGATGTTTCTTAAAACTGCAATAGTTTATATTTTGGTCACTTTGGGGCAGCAGAAACAAGCTGTGACCCCAACACTGTGTTAAAGAAACAGTTATTAACACATCTGGCAAATATGGAACAACATTAGCATTTTTTAAGGATTTCTGTGCTGTGAATGCTGCCAGCTGAAGCACACACAGCCCTATGTAAATGTAGAGAGTAAACCAACCACCAGTAATGTCAACTGGAAAACCAAAACAATGAGCTGAAAGAAAAAAGTGTTCTGCAAATCTGAGGGGAACTACAGAGTTGTTCTGTGAGATCATTCTGTGATGGTACATCACATCAGAAATATATATGACAAATAATATGGTTTAGCTGCTCTATTAATGAAAGTGAAACTAGTTTTATTGTGAATAAGTCCCTAGGAATAATATTTGTAGTTATTCATAAGAGTGACTGTTGCATTTCTAAAGAGCAGACTGACACAGGCACTGTGTGTGTAAATCTTTACAGTGGGGCTGTAACATTAGGATGGACCAATTTCAACACCTCCTGTGCCCCAACTCTCCCAGGGGATCTTGGGGAAATTCCCCGCAGGAGAATTTTTTAGAAATTCAACAGCTAAAATGATCATGTTAGAGCATTTTGAAACAGAAATCTTAGATCAGGGGTTCTCATCGTTTTGAAGACGGAGTGCCATTTCAGGGAGCCGCAATGGAAAAGCACACACTATGACTTTTTGTGACATATATACTATGATTTTTATTTATGACTATACTATACCGACTGTTTTTGACTTTTTTATGACATAAAATACTGGGACTTTTTATGACTTTTTATAATATACTATACCATGACATTTTCAACCACTTTTTTATGACATAGTATGACTTTTTATGACAAGTGACTATTTTATGACTTTTTAATTACTTTTATATGACATACTATATTATGAATATTTTTATGGCTTTTTTGTGACATACTATACTTTGACTTTTTTATGCAATACCAAACAATTACATTTTTATGACATACTATAAATATTTTTTATGTTTTTTAAGACATAGTTTAATCTGATTTTTATGTGTCAAACATTACTATGACTTTTTTTATTCAATACTGTACAATGACTTCTTCAGGACATACTATACCATGGCTTTTTTAATGACTTTTTTCTGACTATAAATTGTTGGGGTTTACAAAATGATTAGATTACAACATTATTAGGATATTGGGTGGAATGTGTTGCCGATAAATGAAAACAACACCTACAACTATTGTAAGTATACACATCAAAGATTGTGACAGCCATCAAAAGTAAAATGCTAGATGAATTATCAACAATTATCAAATCACTCAAAACATGTACATTTTTTTATTAAAAGATAAATAATAGATCAAACTTAGGTGCCAAATTGAACACTGTCCCACATCAATATGATGTATAGTAGTAGTTTGAGGGCTTTTGAGTCTGTAAAACGTATAATGACACCTGCTTTACCATAAGGAGCTCCTAGCCCAAACTTTTTGCTGACTTTCACTAGAGAGTTTAAGTGCCCCGTGACAGCCCTTAACACTGAGATTACTCCAACCTTAGAGGAATAAATTCATTTGGGGACTATTTTGCAAGAAACCATGTGTACATTCATTGTTTAATGATATAGGTGTGTCAGATACAGACCATATGAAAAAGACTTCAGGGCAGCTTTAGAGCATCATCTCACACATAAATGAGCCTTTTATTAGGGTGTGACAGTATCACACAGCCTCAACATGACGTGCCCTATCTAAACTCTGTGTGCAATGATGTGTGTGTGTTAGGGAGGGGACTCCTCAATCTTCTGTTTCATATTACCCTCAGACCTTTATGAGATCATGCCTCAGCCGTACCGTAGATATGATCATGACTGACAGACTCTGTTGCGCAAAAAGGAAAACAGCATTTAAGATCCATGTTTTTAAATCAAACTGTTATTCCAGTTTACGAGCTTCGGCTCAGCTTAACAGCCACTGACATTCAATCACACTCTCTTTAATGGAAGAGAGTTTGTGAGCTAGCTGACGCGGCCCCCTCTTGTCCTGGCAAACACACGCCACAGCAGCTTGTGTTAACCGCCATCTGCTTTGAATTGTGAACAGTTGAGACAGGGCCGTGGTCAGGGGAGGCTTGGGTCTCATCTGGATCTAATAGGTGATAAGAGGAAACTGAACCATCCTGAAAAGCGCCTGAGGGCCTGATGCCAGAAATGGTCAGCTAGGGAGGGCACGGGGGAAACAAGGGGTCACTTTCATAACACTGACGTATGCCTTATGCGTTACTACATGAGATTTTAAACAACAGGGAATTCCTCTTTAGCCTGCATTAAAAACATTGGTGACCAACTGTACTGTAAGCTTATATAACTTCTCTCTGTACGTGCAGTATTGCCCTCCGCTCATCTCATTAACAAAGAGCTTACTGCAGGAAAAACAATGTCACTGCTACAATAGAATGAATACATCCACAAATTAATTTGCTGTCTGGTTTATACAATAGATTCACAGTTTAAAAGCTGGCTAGAATAAACACTCTCTTCTTCCATTCAACAACAAGTTATCTACCGCTCTATGCCAACTAATTTTCCCTTTTAATGGCCATTGCTTTGGAAATGAACAAATAAGCATCGGGGAACAGGGACAGTGGCCATTGCATAGTCTGCATCAGCGGGATATACTATTCATCAGTCAAAAAGTTCATCTCCATTAGTCAGCATTACCCTGCTGCCTCAGCTCAGCCCATAGAGTAATGGCCCATAGATACAGCCCATTCACAGTCATTACCAAAGGCAGCTCACCCAGGATCATGGTGCAATACCTCACTCTGTAGCTGGCAGTGTGCCACAGAGACAGATAGGCTCCCATCTGAGCCTGCCGGGCTACCTGTCACGTCAGATCAGAGTCATCATCTTTCTGACATTCATTCAGACTTTGAGTTGTGTGATTACATTGTAAATTTACAACAGTGAGGATAAAAATCTATATACACTGCACATCAGAGGAGTGGACTCAAGTTACATGACTGCAACTCAAGTCATTTGACAACTTTAGACTTGATTTGACAAGGTCAAAAAATTTGCAGCTCAATGTAGACTTTAACACCAATGACTCACAATTTCACTTGGACTTGAGCCTTTTGATGTGAAAATACTTGATACGTTTCCACTGAGTCCAGATGAAAATAGTGTGATATTGAGTCAATTATTGACTCAGTTGAGACAATTAAGTTACTGAGCACCAGTTGGAAAAAATTATACCAAAGATAAATCTGTTCAACATTTGAACTTGCACAAAGTCATGGCTAATAATAACATAGTTAGCAAGCTAATGCTAGCTAAAGAATTTTTTTAACAAACTTGTTTAACAAATAAATGCACATTTTCCAAAGCATTTTTGTAAATTTAATAATGGTTTGTCAGTCTTGACTTGGGATTTGAGTGCAAAGACTTACTTGTGACTTGCACAACAATTTGAATCCCCTTCTGCTGCACATCCATCCACATGTACGGATGTGTATGTGGAATGATGAGCAGTGTGGTATAGGTCACAGTGTTGTTTCACAGGCTCCACTCCATCAGCTTGTGACCATCACAGAGCCCTGCTGTGGCTGCGGCTGATGGGACCTGAGAAGGAAAACATTCCTGACAGGTCAAAGGGCAAACGCCCCGCTTCCTGCATGGTGGGATTGGAGCAGCGTGAAGGGGAAGGGGAGTCACTGGGCGTGGATTGTGGATGGGAGGGACGTTGCTTAGATATTTGGCTCAGCTGTGACCATGTCCCTGTCTTTCACTCTTCTCCACCCATCCTGCCCGCTTCCCTCTTCTCTGTCCTGCTTGGAAAAATTAGCTGGGGTGAGCTGAAGGGTTTGGGTATTGTGAGTGTCCTCTTTCTGCCTTCTGATCTCCCAGCAGCATCAATCACTTGCAAGGTTTTTCCTTGGCCCTGTGAGTCCTGCTCCCTGGTTGCTGTTTCTCACAGGGCCTCACAGTGCTGTCCAATCCCTGGTGAGCTGCTGCGGATGGAGGTGATTTACTGGTGGCCCCTGTGTTTGTTTTCCCTTTCCCTGCTGTTGGTTCTGTTAAGCACCCTGCTTAGCTACTTAGCTGCCGAGAGGTACCTTTGTGTGTGTGTGTGTGTGTGTGTGTGTGTGTATATGTTTCAATGGTCTCCCACCCATGAGCGAGCCCATGGGTGTATGTAGCATTGGCATCCCCAAAATGGTCAAAGTGGGAGGTATTCATGTTTTACTGAAATAGCCTGTATTAATAGAGGATCCATGGAGCGTGACAAATTAGATTTTGCTGACAAAGCTGGCTCACAAACTCCACTGATAGACCAAAGGCTGTGCCTATGTATCAGCCATAGAGTGCCAGTGGTCTATTAGAAGTGCAATTGTCATCATTTGACACACGCTGCCCTAAAAAAGCTTCCTGAGCAGGTGGCGAGGGCTCGGCCTCCATCAGGGGGAACATAAACACACACACAAACCCACACACCCTAACACTGGTATGAATGTAAGCACTCTATCTGTTGCACACAGAGATAAACAAAGCCACCGCTGTCATTACCCAGTGTTCATCTAATTGGCCCCGTTGCTGGAGGGGAGGGGCTGTGGGGTCACGCTGCTCTCTCTGGCCGCCCATTACTCGCTCAGTTAAGCCTGGCGCCGCGTGGCGTGGCCCGGGGAGGCTGTGGATACACTTGTCATTGAGACAGCCTAATTAGAAGCAGCAGTCCAGCGCCTGACCTCTCTGACACCACCTGAAAGGCAGAGCTCAGACCCACCTGTTCCCTGTGGATGCCTCAACGAGAATTAACCGTCCTCACAAGGATCCTCTGTCTCACACTTTCTGCCTCACTGATATTAAGAAGGGCTGAAATCTGATTAATGCATTCTTACTGATGCAGTGCTGACATATTTGCTATCACTTCTTAATAAATCATACTTTACAAAGGCTTTATAGGTTATATCTAATGGACTTATTAATGCTCATGAATGATTTTAATGTTTTATAGATGAGTAATGAGTCATTCATGAAAACAGTATTTGTCATGACTGGTTGTGTAACTTGCTCTGTTTTTCTTTTAGCTGTTTCATTCATATTAATAATTTATCAGGGAGTTGGGATTTGCTGCTTTTCTTAGTTTTTGTAAACTGAATATCTTTGCTTTTCGGACTATTGGTCAGACGAAATCTGAAAAAATCTGAAGACGTCACGGTGGACTCTGGAGATTTGTGATGAGCATTTTTTCAAAGGTTATTTTTTGGGCATTTGTAATGACAGTGAAGACAGACAGGAAATGTGAGAAAAGGGAGTAAGGGAATGATGACATGCAGCAAATTATAGCAAATATGATGAGCTTTTTTGGTTTTTAACAGTTGTTTTTTTTACATTTTGCAGACTAAATAATTATTTGATAAATAGAAAACTAAAAGGCAGATTAATCAATAATGAAAACAACAATAGACGCTACTCTAAAATGTTTTTAATTTTTTAACTTCATAAGCCATCTGACCTACAGTTGAAACATTAGGCCACATCCATACTAATATGTTTTTTTTTTTAAATACATAACTTCAGTGTTTTGTAATCCCTAAAACGGTGACTTTTGAAAAATCCAACATTGCATTCATAGTCTGGACAGGTGAAAATGGAGACTAAAAAACCCATGTTTACTTCCTGATCTGGTCTTATCAGTCATAACGTGTCATTCCCTGATTCCTCATGCTTCACTCACGTGACCCTTTTCCCGAAAACAACAAACAGCATCAGCCTTGACTACCAGTGGTTAATTTAACATTGATTTGTTTTAAGTAGAAATTAAAGGCTCATTCTATTCCATTTAAATTTTAACCTTTATGTCAACCTGGAGGAGGAGTCCTCAGAATGCTCAGAATAAATGAGACTTTTAACTCGGCCATCTTCTAAGAGCCACTAGTGAATGTTGTGGTGAGTTTGTTTTACGAGTTAAATAAAGTTGAGTCCTGTGATGAAATAGACAAAAAAAAAAAAAAAAAGAAGGTGTATGATGAATATTCCTGCATGATGTATTTAAGAACTACAAAGAAAAAAAAAACGCATAAGTAATTTTGTTTATCACTGACCCATACAACATCATAAATTATCAATTAACCAATAACAGAGCTACTAGTAACACATTCTTAATGTATAAAGTATGCCCTATTACATAGTGATAATACAAACTAAACTGGTGTCAAACTTTGATGCTGTCATGTGGTGTTGAGAGCAGAAGAGTAGAGTGCTGTGATTGCTGCACAAATCCACTCCCACTCTGAACATGAAGCTCTTCTGTCAGACACAACAGCGAGGCAGCAGACTCCACTCTATTTTGCATCAGAGCATTGTTTTTTAAAAGCCCGAACCGCAGCTAGGCTTTGATTCCCTGACGGCAGACACTACATTATATGGGGCACGGACGGTCAAACTAGCTCCCGCCGTATAGAGCCGCACTCCGAGGACTGCCAATTACTGATGCATGAGTCATTTCTAAAGGAGCACTTTGAAATAATGCCAAACATGAGAAACTTTCCCCTGCTCGGCGGAGCGCACTCGATGCAGAGGCACTGATGCATGTGGGGGTAAAGTTGTCTCTGTTTTTGGGTTGGTTGGATGAGACACAGGAAGTAGGGGCTGGCTCTGGCACCGAGTCAGCTTTGTGTAAACGTTGCAACGTGCACTCACATGCCAGCAGTCAAACATATATTCCAGTGTTAAAAGGAGTACAAACATGAAAACACACTTATTATGCTGATGCATATGAAGCATTCATGTGTGAACTCAATGTACATAATGTCCCTAAAGACCTGCATATATTGTCTATAATTGTGTCTCACTCTCTTCCTCCTTCATTCATCACCCTTTTACAATCACACAGATGAGCAAAAAAAACCTCTCACTCTGTGACTTCATGGGGACATTCAAGGTCTCACCTCCTCCACAATCCTTTGCTTTGCATCATCACTTGCCTCTTCTAAAGAAAGGAAGCATGAGAGACTGACACAAAGAAAGGTGTCAGTTTGTGTTTTACACATAAACAGAGCACATTTGAATTAGACAGAGGTTAAAAAAGGGCCAGCTATGTTGCATGGCGGAACAGAACGAGGTAAACCTGGAAAAAGCCAAAGAGGATGGCAACTTAATTGCACTGTCATCTTGCTTTCCTCTTTCCATCGCTCTGATGTGGCTTTATATCGAAGATTGGTGGGGGGGGCGACACTCTGTCTGCCCCCTCTGCTCTCTCTTTCTCTCTTTCCTTTTGCGTCTGTCTGCTCCGCAGATGCTGCTCTGCTTGATGTGATGTGACATTTATTAAAGTCCAGCCTTCAGGACTGGTTGATGGAAGGAGAGATGGTAAGAGGAAATGGGAGGGAGGACGAAGAGGAGAAGGAAGGTGGCCAAACAGCCAATCTTTTCCCGCGTTTCTAAAAAGGGTGAGGAAGAGGAAAGACTGACGAAGGAAAAGGGAGCAGCACTGGTGTCAGATTTGAATCTTGCATCAAAAAAAGAGGAGGACAAAGAAAAAGAGGAGTGACGGCTTTAAGATAATAAGAGCGAAATGGAGGAAGAGGGGAAAAAAGACATCTAATTCTTAAACATAAAAAGCTTGGGGCTGAAGCTGGAGGTGTGTTTAAGCCTCCTTGCGTTATTGATGAGTCTGTCAAGGCCACTCGTCATCAGGCAGTGGGAAGCAAGAGAAGGGAGGGATGAAGGGGAGGAGAGGGATGGAGACAGGAAGAGGGAGGGGTGAGGTGAGAGGACGGGTTCGACTCCAGGTCTGCTGAGCCTTAAAGCGGTTTCCCCAGTAGCAGTGAATAATGAACAGAGACAGGGAAGAAGAGGGAAAGGGACAGACGAGTGGAAGCCAGACTAAAAGATGGAGGGAGAGGAGATTAAAATGAGAAAATAATAGTCATGTTGAGGGATTTGAAAATAACTGAGATAAAATCTGATGTGGCAGCTACTGGTCGTAGACTTTAATGTGGCTCAGCCGATTTTATGCCCTGGGCACCTCAACCATGTAATATGTTATAGATTTTTTTCTATGCATGTCATATCTTTTTATGTGCAAACTCATTTATAAGCATCTCCACGAGCTGAATAACTTGGGCTGCATCCCTGTGATTTTCTGCTATCTGGGGTTTATGTTCAAGCCAAGATGGAGTGTGTGACTCCACCAACACTCGCCACAGAAAACTGAGTCATCCCTTCAGCCAGTTGGCTCGTCCTGGATGACCGAGAGGAGCGGCAGTCCGGCAATCTGCCTGTCGGATTCAAACATGACCGTGATTATTTCTCCTCAGCGCAATCCAATTCTGTGGCGTGCAACTGGGAAATATGTGACCTATTTTTTTTTTTTTGTTTTGTTTTACCCCCCACATACATCCCTCTCTCCCGCCCTCTCCTCTCCCCCCTCACTCCCTCTTCTTTAGCTTGATATTTAGGTCACGAGGGGACAGGGTTTTCCAGGCAGAGGCCGAGAGCTTACTGTCCACTTGCTCCCCAGCCCCCGATATGTAATTGAAAACATACAAATGGATTAGCTGGAGAGAGTTCAATGCCAGTGGGTCTGTTGGGTTTGGAGTGGTGGATTCGGACCCTCTAATACGGCAGGGGGGGAGAGAGAGGAGGGGAGGGGAGGATGATGGACAGATCCAGGGATTTAGGTCCTTGTGAGACCAGTATTAAAATCAACATGCCCTCTGAGGAAAACATGCAAACACACAAGAGTAGATAGGGAAAAGGATGCACACGCATGCCCGCCTGCTAAAATATGATCTTTATACTGGCTAGTAGCAATCATGCGAGCTCTCACACACACAAACCTCACCACATACTTACCCTTGAAGAGGATATAGGATATTTCTGGTTTATTACAAGTTGTTTTTTTGTAGTTCAGGCCATAATTCCTGTAGGTAATAACAATATTGTACTTGCCAAAGTAATTACTGAGATAGGGGAACACAGCTAAGACTGATGGGGAAAGAAACACGAGCTGTCAGGCAATTGGACAGGTTTTAAACAAGCTCCCAGGTTAGCCAAAATTACACTGAAAAGAAAAAAAGACAGTAAACTTGAACATTTTGTTTTGGACCTCCTGGATTAATGTGAACCTACTATACATACCGTTGTGCGCACACAGTTTGCCTGTGCAGTGAGGGATATTAACATTACAGATGTGTGCACTTTGGATTTAGCTCCAAAGAAGTGCTTTGGATGATCTTTACATCCTTTCTGACTAAAGCCTTCATGCGTCTTACCCCATTGAGGATTGAAGTCATGATGGCACTTCCTGTCTTGCCCTTTTTCCATCAGATGCCTTATAAAGAAATAGTAACAGACATTTTGAGTCCAGTCTCACTCAAAAGTTGTTTAAATGCGGCACTTGGGCAGTGACTTGTGGCGTCAGAAACCAACAAAAAAAGGCAGACGTCGGCATGATACGCAGCTGTTATAGTTAAACACTGCCTGGTGGCGTCAGGGGGAAACGCGGCAGAACAAGGATGAAAGGTAAGGTGTTGAAACTCCAAGCGGGGCAGGTTTAAGGTGTGGCAGAGGGGTCCAACAACCACTGACCTTTACCTGAGAGAGTGGTGTGCACGTCCCGTAAGATTCTAAAGCCAAACCCTGTTCTTTTTTTCTAAGCCTAACCACATGTTTTTGTTGCCTAAACCTAACCACATGTTTTTGTTGCCTATACCCAGCCACGTGTGTTTGTTGTTGAAGGAAAAAACGTCAATTCGAGGTGTTAAATTTCCAGTGAAAATGGAAGCAGACAATATATGTAGCAGGCAGAACTTGACATGGTGTCCCAGAACATCAACAACCAACACACACAGGGTACCTTGCACGTCATATGAGAACATGGAAAGTTCATGACCAAAACATCAATATGTGACGAGGTTGGCGTGAGAATGTGTTGACATTTTGGAAAGCACACTAGTTAGATGAGATGATTAATACAACACTCATAACTGTATTTCAAATGAGCACTTTACCCACAAACTTATCACTTTTATATCAATTACGCACCATGTGTTTTGTTGAAGTCAAAAACAATGCCTCCCACTGCCTCCACAGTCAGTGGAGAATCCAGCCCTCTTGTATGCTCAGTATTTCCCAAACGTGTGAATTTTCACTAAACTTTACAATGTGAAATTTTTCCACCTATGAGCTCCACTTGAACAGAGTTAAATACATACAGACTACTTGTCTGTGCGTAAGGATTCTCTGTTCAGCAGGAAAAACTGTTTTTTTTTTTTCATGAATTCAAGTTAACACAGTGAGTATCTGACATACAAATGGTCATTTCGTGTGTGATGTATTTCTTTAAAAATAAGACTACAGCCAGAAATTAGTTAGCTTAGCTTAGCTTTAAGACTGGAAACATGGGGAAACAGCCAGCCTGGTTCTGTCCAGATGTAACAGAATCTGCCAAACAGCCTCTCTAAGGCTCACTAATTAACATGTTACATGTTGTTCAATCTGTATTAAAAAACTCTATAAAGTCATGACAAGACTTGTTAAGGAGCCAGGCTGTCTGTTTCACCCCGTTTCCTGTCTTTATGCTATGCTAACCTAAGCTAATTGGCTACATTTAGCGCGCAGATGCAAGACACATGTCAATCCTCCTGTCAAACTCTGCAAAAAAATGAAGTGTATTTCCAAAAAATTTCATACGATTGCCATGAGCATGTCATTTATCAGTCATGCTAAAAAAAGGAAACATTTTCTTAGGGTCAGTGATTATGCTCAACAGCACATTAGAATATGATTTTAACAAATTTAAACAATTATGAACTAATAAGCGTACAAGAATCTATAGCTCTCATGCAACTTTTATCAGAGCATGCTTGCATCTTTGTAACTCGTGTCCCCCTTAACCACCCACAGTCTTTTCTAATGTTTTTTTCCCCAACATTTCAACTAAGACACTGTCATCTCTGCTGTTTTTAAACCATTGTTTCACTCTGTCTGTCCTGCTGTTATTACAGTCATGTCTGCTGCATCTCAACTCAACCATGGATTTCCTCACTGTCAGGGCAAACTGGTGATGCTGGTCTGAGGCTTGTGGGATGGGGTGCATTAAAAATAGAAATATTACATAAACTGCACTGTTACATCATATAAAAAAAAGACCCCTGTCTAGACACATTTAATGAACTGCATGAAGTGATGTTCTAAAGCTAGAATTTTAGTTTCTCCTTTGGACTTTGTTTTAGCCATGTCGCAGTGATCCCAGATCTCAGCAGATACTTTAGTGGCATGTTATCATAATGGACAGCAATGACTGCAAATATTACAAATACACATACAGACTGTAAATATCCTCGAAGGCAGGCAGATATTCCTCCTTTTGAAACATCTCTCTCTTCCTGATGTTTCTTTAGCAGTGTCTGTCTCCTCCTCCCTGCCACTGTGGACACACTCACAAGGTCAACGCTCTGCTAATGTGTTGCTCAGTGCACCACAGTTGGCTTGGAGATGGTTGTAAAAGCACTGACAACATGACCTTCTCCTTGACTGATGATGGTCAAGAGGGTCATTACTATGAGCTATTGGCTAAGCTGTCTGCAGGCGTTACACTGTGGTTATACGTGGATGCAGACGTGGTTTAAGATCTCCTAAGATCGATGGCGATAATGTTTCAAAGACCGCTCGAAATATGGTGTGTTTTCATTGAAGCTGCACTCCAAAAAGGGAAAAAGTATGGTTATAGGAATGGAAAACACAAGGTAGAAGAGGGTGGAGCTATGGGGAGATGAGAGGGTAGAAGATGAGAAGAGAGAAGGAGTAGAGGAATACAAATGAGAGGAGATGAGGAGGGGGGTGTAGAGGAGAGAGACAGGAGACGAGGGAGTGGAGGAAAGAGGGAGAAGACAAAGAGGAGACTACAGAGTGAAAGAGCGGTTTAGAAAGAGAGAGCGGCGTACTCAGCGAAGCAGCAGTCTCAGAGACTTGCCAGCGCATCCGTGACCTAGATTCTCTGCTTCTCCCTAGATCCCTCTCCCTCATGAATGTTTGATTACGCCTCCAACAATAGCAGTATTTACACCAAACGCTTTTTAAATTACAATTCGGCTGAAGCGGAGGAGAGAGGGAGAAAAAAAAATCCAATCCATTCGAGGTGGAGGGAAAATGGCAGAGAAATTGATTTGAGAATTCTCACCTCAGTGGAGAGGCAAGATTTGAGTCTCTTAAGACCAGACAGCGCTGATTGGTGCATAGTCAAGCTGTCTCGAGCGCGCGCACACACCACACACACACACAGAAGTGAGCCTGTCTGACACACAGCCAGAGAAAGACAAAAATTCACCTCCACTCATGCGTGCATGTCCCCACTGCCGTTAGGATAGAAACCACAAGCAGATCAGACACAGACCGGCGTGCTCATGAATCAGAAGGAAATGAGGAAGAAGAATTTTAAATGTACACCTTGGATCTTGGCGCACACACCATTTGACCATCACCCTCATTAAGGTGTGGCTGCCATCACCAGTTCTCCCTCCCTCTCAACCCCCCCCTACACCCCTGCATCCAAAAACCATGGCAAGCCACATCTCAGCGCATCAGCCGTCGCCATGGCCACTGATAAACCTCTGTCGGTGTTGCTATGGTAACCATTCTGGGAAGTTAAGCCGCTATGACTGCCATGAGAGAGATAGAGAAGAGCCATAGACACCAGACAACAAAATGGCGGCAAGATTAAACAGACGATTCTGGGCTAAGCCACATTTATCAGGCCAGACAACAAAGGATGCTGGGAAAGCACAAACACACACGTTATTTCTCTCTCTCTCTCTTTAACTCGCTCTCCTGCTTTTTCACACATGCACATATGTGCATGGGTACATAAACATGCACACCAAAGGCACACACACACACATACAGCTGCAGCGGTTAATCCCATTCCAGTAACCAGGGAGAACTGGTTCAGAGTCGGTAATCTCCAGAAAGCCCAGTTTTTGGATGCCGTGTGACATCCGGCTCCAAGTAGAACAAGCCAGACAGCCAGATAGTCAGCCATTACAGCCCTGTTTTTAAAATCGACTGTTCGAAATGAGAAGGAAGAGCGATGTTTTGGACAAACAACAACACAGTTTGTGACAGAGACAAGGCAAAGGCTAACGGAATCTTTACAAAATCGAAGAAGAGAAGAGTGCTGAAAGATACGTGTTCACTGTCTGAGCTAAATTTTTTAACTCACACATCGTCTGTGTGGGTTGTTTACTCACTAACCTGGATGTCATGATACTTCAAATCCACAATTTGATTTGTTTTTCAGTGTTTGGGACATTATTCAATTGAATTTGTGATTTAAACTTTTTTTTTTTCTTTTTTTCAGCACTGATGGCTATGCATCGGTTTAGGGCTGCAGCTGATGATGATTTTCATTAGTTTTGGCAGTTATGTGTCACAAATTAATGAAACTGATCTGTCATTTTCCGCAGCCTAAGGTGACCTCTTCAGTTATCTTGTTTTGTTCAACCAACAGTCCAGCACTCAAATATATTCAGATAACTGACATTTATGACAGAGAAATGCATCAGATCCTCACATTTATCACGCTAGGACTAGGAGATGTTTGGCATTTTTGCCTAAAAAGGGGAGTTCGCCCAAAAAATGTTTGTCACTTGCTGTGTGAGTCACTTGCTCATCCAGTGTTACGTGAAGAAAACATTCACGGTGGGTGGGAAATCCAGGCACGGAAGGGGTTCTTGATTTGGAAAGATCAACAGATCATTGCTTTTTTTATTGCCCTGACAGCTGTCATTTACATTTTCAAATTCTTCTTTAAAAAGACTACATTGTATGTGAATGCCCAGGTGCGATCTAATATATGTAATGTCATATTTTTTGTTTTAGATCGTAAATAATTTATTTAAAATGTAATAATACCTTATTTCATAAGTCAATAGGGAACAAACTATTAATCACAAAAGTTCCTTTATGTGCAAAAAGCCACTAGATCCTTGCTTCACTTGTAATTTTATTTCAGTAGCATAGCCTGCAAACTGCAGTTTTTCTCTTAACAGTGTGTTTGTTGTTTATATAACTCACAGGGGAGGCCACACCTGTGACTTCTGTGAAGTAGGAGATATCATCTCTGACTCTGGCAGTGGCCATGACGTCTGAAAATGTGCAGCTACTGACTATTGGTAAGCTACACTGTGTCATCTTTGCAGTGTTGTTTTTTCCTTCTGATAGGTGCAAGTAGGCAGTTGCGGTGAGGATAAAAATACTGGGGAAGTCACAGATCCTAATTTGGATTTCAATGATCAAAACTGAAAGCTCATTTCCGTTAATTTTCAATTTAGACCCAACATCATGACACCTCTATTGTCCTTTCATATTATTAAAATGCACAGTTTAGATGCCATCCACATTTAGGACCTTGAAATGAGCTGAATTTACTAT
Source organism: Cephalopholis sonnerati (assembly GCA_019142605.1). NCBI lineage: Eukaryota > Metazoa > Chordata > Actinopteri > Perciformes > Serranidae > Cephalopholis > Cephalopholis sonnerati. Next base: position 11,955,429 of record JAGQAX010000015.1, on the reverse strand, counting down.
TTGTATGTATTCTTACATGCATACAAATTGCCCAAATTGTGATAACGTGTCAAAGTTTAAACAGAATAGCAGGTGGCAACTGCTGTGCATGAATGTGTGTGTGAATGGGTGAGTGTGGCATGTAGTGTAAAGAGCTTTGAGGGGTCAGAAGACTAGAAAGACGCTATAAAAATGCATTTACCATCAAAACTGTTCACAAATCATTTCATTTATTGAGCCTAACTTGTCTCCTCTATCTGTGCCCCCCACCCCTCGCTCTCTGGTGGAGGCCTCGTCCCCTCATCACCATAGTCTGGCTCGCTTGGTAGACCAAATCATTCTGTCTACCCCCTGCACCACAGTTGCCACGGAAACCCTGTGTGAGTGTGTGTATGTGTGTGTGCAGTACTGCTGGGGGATTGGTTGCCGGGGGCTAGATGCTTTCCAATCAAACCTGTTACTGGGGGTGTGGGAGCCCCCCTCTGTGAAAAACAGGGTGAGAGAGAAACAGAGAGTGGAGGAGAGAGGGTGCTGCCTGTTGGGGCAGGCTGTGTTATCATGTTATGGTGATGTTTGGACGGCACTGTGAACAGTATTAGGGCAGGTAGAGCAACATTCATGGTGAAAGTGCATCTTTGTATTTCTGATATCAGAGAAAATTTAAATGGAAGATTTTTGTTGTCTGTTACTGAGCTTGCCGTATTGATCCAGCTCAGATACTGCCTAAATACTGACAGATGTGTTGTGCATATCAATACATTTACTGCACTGTATGAAAGGTGCCAAACTGTAAATTCACATATATATACCAACAATGGTGTTTTCAAATAAATGAGTTTCTTTATATGTGTGTACCACCTCAGCTCCAGTCACAGCACAACATGACAACATGTCCAATGTTTGATGTCATCACGGCCTCAGCAGACAGGCCGCTGGTGTTTCTGGTGCTCTATACTGCAACGATCCGACAGCTTCTTGTCTTTGCCTCAGAGTGACGCTGACGATGATCTCGGAGCCAAGCGGTGCTGCAGCGCGATGGGACATGGCCACAAGACCCGTTCTCCAACTGTTCCTATGTCCCAGCTGTCAGAGACACGCAGCGCTACGACAGAGTGATGGGCGCGCTCAGTAGGACGCCATGCTTCATGGGCCGGCAGAAGGAGAAGCAGAGCAAGCCACTTCAAGCTGTGCAGGTTGAGGTATTGCGGTGGTTGTCTGAGTGGGAGCCTGCTGGCAAAACTAATGCACCTGAACAAACCCGATGAGTGCACCGTGCTGGTTTAATAGGGGAGTCATTCATACCTGTAGCCTGATAATTAGACCACACTACCATTTTGTTTCACTCCATTATTCTGTCTGACACTCATCATAACCAATCAGTAGAGAGTTGAATAAATATGCTAATTTGAGTCAAGTTTTGTGTCTATATACCAATCCTCCAGCTGATTTATGTAATGTGCTCCCCAAGTAAAGAACAAGAACTTCAAATTTGTCCTTGAAGTTCTCATGGAAAGGCATTTTGAGAGTTTAAATATGGAGCTGTCTCCTCAAAGTGAATAAATTCTAGCCTGCAGACGTATAAACACAATATTTTGGGGAAACAAAGACACACTGACATACCATGCTGTTGCTAGCTAGCTAACTTAATCATAGCTCTGTGCGGCTATGAGTTGCAGATTGATTGATTGGTGGATGCCGTGATATTATTAGTTGAAATTGATTTGTACCAGCTTACGTAAGCACAGGAAGAAAATGATTGGATTTTGATAAAACATCCGGAAGTAACTGATTTTTTTTGGTAGTTTTTTTGGCATATATTGTTCAATGAGGGCACAGAGTGGCCAGAGCTTTGATCTAAAAGGGTTAAATAGGCTTTTTTTTTTTCATTTCAACCTGATTTTAGGCAAAATACATGAGTAATAGGGCTTTCATATCAGTGATCTGGGCCCAGAGTACAGTACACTTCACCCCAAAGTCCAGTTCATTTGATTAGTGTGAACACTGTACTCTGTATCTGGGCCAGTGCGGTCCGTCTACTTGAAAAGGTGGTCTTGAGTATGGTTCGCAGTGTACCCCAGTACGGTACCGTCAGGTCCACTGAACCAGTGGACTGCTATCTGACCCAACTATAAGGGGTGTTTAACCAGTTATTAAACACTATCAATTTAATACTGATGCCTCTATATCAGATGGCAACCGAGATCTGGCTTTGCTGTTACCATTGACCTGTAGTCGGAGTTCTAGTGGGAGGCAGAGAGCTCCACGCCCGAGAGCAACGGCTCCTCTTGTGACGGTCCCGGGGCAGCAGTGTCCATCTGTGGCATCCTTTCCTACACTGCAGCACACCAAAACTGTCATGTGGATGATGACGTACTCAGGTATGGAACAATATTACTAATGTAAAAGATGAGTGGCCATGAGGACAATTATACACGCATGGTAAGAATCAGTCATACCGGAAAACGCCCTACTTGGTTTCATTCCATCATTAATAGCAGCTTGTTTACTTCCGAGCTTTGTTTGTCCGTGAGTCAACCAACAACAACCTGCACAACTGTACTGATCCCCTCTGTGCCTTCACCATGGCAAATTTTCTTTCACTTTTCATCTTTAATGAAGCTTTTTTTTTCTGGCTATGGCGCGAGAGGATGACTTGCCCATTCTTAATAAGCTCTGATTGGTTGGACAGTCATCAAGGAGCATAACACCAGACCTATTTAGATCACTGAAAAAAGTGATTCAGAGGAACCAGACTAACATAACTGATGCCCACATTAAATTTTTCTTTCTGTAACCCCTGACCCAGTGGGGACTCCGTGTCTTGTTGTCTAACTATGGCTACATGACCCTGCTGATGCACCAGTTCCCTAAATTAAGCTAAAACTGTCTGGCAGTTTATTTCAGGACGTTTAACTTTCCAAAGCAGTGGGTAGATGTTTCTCCCATCTGTAATGTCCGTTATCATCATATGATGTTGTTTACAGTCGTAACCCTTGTATCCTGTGTGACAATATGGATCTTGTGATGTTGCGCGCCTTGGGCCAAGCATCTGGAGGGCCCTCCAGGAGAAACCGTATGATATCTGATTAACAGAGAGTCTTTTAAGACAAAGAGGAATTGAGTAGCTCTGGTCTAACTTTGTCCCCCTGGGCCATTAACAAAGACTGTCTGTCTGAATCTATCGACGTTGGTGTCCATCTCTTTCTCTTAGTGTACCTCTTTCTTCTTTATCTGATTCACTTTTGCCTACTATACCAGGAGTTCTGAAGCCATCAATCTCTTCCTGTCCTGTTTCTGTCTTTGTCTTCCTTTCTCTCTCATTCTCTTCCTCTCTTTGTCTCCCAACTGCTGTCTCTCTCAGGCCTGCTGCCTTCAGATACCGTATCTTCTCTTAATCTACTCCTGAGTTACAGCAGAGCCAGCATCCCAGAGGAGCGCTTTAGATCGCTTGCAGAGGAGAATGGGATAAAGAGAGAGAAAGTGAGAGAATGAGGTTCAGATAGAGGGAGGAGATGCCATTTGCAACAAAAGATGTCTTAATGAGATGATTTATGTCGTACAGAGGAACAAAAAGGACTTCATTGATCCTCAAGTCAGCAGAGGAAAATGCACCAGATTATTAAATGGCCCAAGAGAGATTTACGTGGAGAAAAAAGCAAGCGGAGAGATTGATAAACGCAATGGCATATCGTATTTCAACTTTCCATTCATGTGCAAAACCTGACAGCCTCTTGAAAAGAGGCACCATTATCAAACTGATTGATGCATGACACGCAACATACGACTAACGCGCTTCATTTCCCATCCTCACGCCTTCTCGCCATGTGAGATGATGCAGGAGATAATTGCATTGTTTCTAGCCATGTAGTCTGTTTGCTCCGTCATAATCAGACACCCGGCACCATCTCTCACTCTCCTGACATTCAGGAAAATCATGTTGCTAGGAGCAACCGCAGGAGGACGGTAGCGATGCTCTGACGTGTCACTGTAGCACCTCGACTTGTTATTCCAGAATGAAACGTGTCTATATTTGTAACACACACTCTGGCAGGAGGACTCTTCAGTCAGCTCTGGTGCATAAGAGAGCAATGATAAAATCAACAGCCACTCAATGAATCTTCATAGTAAAAAAAAACCAGTGGGTTGATAGAATCCAAAAACAGCTTGTTTACACTCATTGCTGCTAAGTGAGGTCCAATAGTGCCAATTGAAATGCTTTGACAGCTGAGTTTTCTGCAGTGCCAGTCTAAAGGCGCACAGTGTGATGCCCAGAGTGGAGCAGCAGAGACACCAACATGTCACTAGCATTTCCCTCCAGCCCTGAGGTCAGGTGTCAAATGTCTATTCACTACGTGTGAGTCACAGTGTGTTAAACAGAGGCAAGACTTGTCATAGCAGGGCGCCCACGCAAACAACTATGGATAGCACATCAATGAGCCTCAAATCTCTGGATAGCCAGTTATTCTGTGGTATGAGAATGGTGACAACTACAATAAGTTAGACACAAGCGAAGTGGCAGCATTGATAAGTGTCAATCAGAAATGTCACGGCGTGGCAGGAGAAGTGGCCGGGATGTTCCTCAGAGACATGCAAAGTGTCAGTCCTGCTATTCAGGCCAGTATCTTCCAGTTATTTATATTGTTGCAGAGCCACTGAACTGATCTGATCCAGGGTGTTACAGTCGTCCCTGTGTTCTCCAGTCTGCTTCACCTCTGGCTTGATGCTGTGTCTTCCAGGGCCCACAGTGCCCAGCCGTGCCATATGGCCCTTTGCTCTGAGCCAGGGAGTCAAGGAACACCAAATTAATTCTACGCACTGAAGGATTAAATCGCCCGGCCTCTATCACACTAAAGCCTGTGAAAAATGTGTTGCTTTCTTACAGTTTCCCAGGCACAGACAGATGTCTTTGCTCTACATGCACATGAGCACATTAAATACTGTGTATGTTGTAAATGTACACAACCAAATCTATAGATGGTACTCAAGATGTCTTTATAAAAAGTATTGGACATACTGTATATTAAAGTTCATAGGAATGGCACATTGTATCAGATACAATATCCAATACTTGTATTAGCCTTATTGAATTAGGTCCTGTCCACAAGTATACAAATGTTTTTGAAAATGGAGTTTTAGGAGTCTTAGGTCACTAAAACAGAGATTTTTAAGATTTAAGAATAACTAAAATGTGATTAAAACCAATAAGCATTTTCATCTAAAGGCTATGGCTAAATCTAAAATAGCTGCCAACACTGTTCTACACACATTCTCAATGCAAAACTGTTGCTTAAAAGTCTAATTCGCTACATGCATATGCCACTGTGTCACAGGGAAATACTGCCACACCAGAATATTTTTCGTGCTTGGACAATTGCTTGGCTCCTGTTTGGCATAAAATACAATTAGCTCAAAACAGCAAACACCTAATGAGGTTACAGTTTCTGTCGTGTCGGGCTGATTGATGATCATCAGTGTTTTTGATATTGTTGAAGGAAAGTATCCCCAAGCATTAGCATGCAAAACAAATGGGGCCCGCACGTCTGACAGCTTTTGGTTACACGTCCTGAAGGAGACACGACAAAAACCTGTTAGTGCACCCCAGAGGTTATGTGGTTTCTGTCATCTGAACAACTTTATCCTCAGGCAGCGTACACACTGTGAGTGAAACCAGGGGTGTCTGTAAATAAAAAAAGGAGTACGGACAGGAGGAACCAATAAGCAGTCTGACTGCAGACTCATCAATCATTGTTAGAAGCCTTGGAGGTAACATTATAATGTCTTACTCAGTTATGATGTAGCGAGCTGCTGTCTGTCTGGTTTCAGTCAGTTTAGATGTGAATTACAACATGTTCAGTACATGTGTGTTTTACGTAATATTTACCACTGGCATAGATGTTACATTTACAGACATCTGAGGATGTAACTTTTGTGTGTGATACTGAATAAAAGTCCCAGAAGAGAATTGCATAGGCAGAGGAGAAAACATCAGGTGAGTATCTAACCCAGCTGTTTCACTGAACATCATTACTGGACAATTCTGCAACAATTCTTCTTTAAATTACAGTTAGGGTGAGACAACTACAGTTCTTAAAAGCTCAGCTGAGTATCCCAAAAATTACATCTGCTTTGGATAATTCCATACTTCACAATTTACATTCAAAGTCAACATTCGACGCCGGTGCAGAGGTAATGTGCCTCGTGTGTAGTTAAGTGAAAAGTAAGGGTGTGGAGCTGGAGGTGATGAATGAATGTGTGGCATGCCAGAATTTGATGCAGGAGACCAAGTCTGTGTCGAAATCAGTCACTACTTCTTACTTACTATCTAGGCAGTTCTACTGTATGTAGAGGACTATGTAATGAGCTCATCGGCAAAATGAAAAAACATTTTCAGACACCACCCAAGGCATTTCCTCTTGGCCCTTAATTGGATCATTTCTGTCACACAATTAAAAATGCGCTGCATCAACATCGGCTGGTGGACCATCCATAAGTAAGTAAATATCAGAGTCAGTATTGTCATACTGAGTGCATTTTCCCCATTAAATCAGTAAAATGTAGTTTGTGTAACTGTATTTTCATGTGCTGCTTCTGCTCATGTTTAACATATCTTTGCACCACAACTTGTGGATTTTGTCCCATACCTGTTGACATTGGGAAAAACAAACTATACCAAGATCCAAAATACTCTCTCTCTTTATGAAACAGCTCAAAGAGCTCTCTGTAAATGCCACCCAATATCAGCCTTTCTTTGTTTGTTCTCACAATCATCAGTCTGCCATTTTTCCTTCAGCACAGTGGATGATGGTATATATTGGCTAAGGACCATCAGTTGTACACTAATTTTCACAATGCATTTTGAGATACCGTGAGACAGAGTCCTGCACCGGGTTAGATACCCACAAAAAAACTGTGTAGTGGGTAAAAAAAATATACATATTTATAAATTCACGGGCACAGGTAAAAATGAACTACACAAGGGTGGGCAGTGGGTGAGAACAAAAATACTTGTATATATTTTTCAGAATAAAGCAAAAGAAAAAGATGTGCAGTATGTGTGTAATATTTTGACATTAAACCACTATTATCAAGCTGCTATTTCTTTTATTTTGAAAGTCAACAACAGAAGTTGAACCTTTAGAGCTTTGCAGCTTGAAGATGAGGTGGCAGTCTACATCAAGTTCAAGACATCCAAGGAGGATCCTTTGAGGTTTCATGCTGATGGAAGGAGCATGCTAAAATCTGTTTTCTAACCTGGCAATGATTGCGCAGAATGTTTTTGCCATCCTGGCATCGAGGGCAGCCAGTGAAAGAGACATTTCCTCCATTGGATTTTGAATTCCAGAATGGAGAACCAAGCTTAATGCAAGTGACTGTAACCAGTGTGTGTTTAATCACAGACGGGGGACTTTTATTATCGGGTGTGGGCACGTCCAGCCTTGACTTAGACACAATGACAGATATGACAGTTCTGGTATTGAACTTTACTGGTATGGGCGGGTGCAGGTTTTCAAAAGGGGACCCATGCAGGATTCTGCTTTGAGTCCACTATATAGGGTATAATAATTCTCATGATACATTCTGACAGTACTACAAAATGGCAAACTCGCTATGTAGTGGACTACATATTGAGTAGTGACTGATTTTGGACATAGACCAGAATTTACATCCAGCCACAGACCTGGCACATGACTTGTAGTACCCTAACCATAATCATTCCCTAACCTAACCCTAACCATACCCTAACCCAAATGTATTTGCCAGTGGAATCTTTTCCTAACCTTATCTATATCATCGACCTCCACACCCTTATTGTCCCCCTTTGCATAAAGGATGCACTACCTCCTGCATTCTGAACATTGGCACAAGATGTAAATTATGAGGCACAGGATCATCCAATATGAATGTAATTTCTAGAGATACTGAGCTGTCTCAGCCTAGTGTTTCTGTCATGGCCCTGTTGATGCCTATGTCAAAGAACGCCAGATTTCTGCAACCTAATCAGGCCCAAACAGGTCATTTAATTGCAGTTTTAAAAAAAAAGACATCACTTAATGTCTACCTTGCAGATCTTTGGGGCTTTGAAAACAAAACACAGCCCACGTGAGTCCATCATTTCCCACTAAGGCAATGATTTGCAGCTTGTGCCCTACATCGGTGCCAGATCACAGAGGGAGCTGTGCAGAAGGTGCAGATGGTATTTCTTCTCCTCTGGCAGACAGAACGGGCCAGAAATTGAATAACCAAATTCTGAAAGAGTATGCCCAGAGCACGCCCACCGGCCAATCAACGTAATCCAACCCAGTGGACGGCTATAACCAAGTGTTATTTGTTTTTCATTGCATCGTGTAATTACTCCCCTCCTCCCCAAAGAGAGCTGGGGCCAAGACAGCTGTGGCTGATAGGAGAATATAGATAGATAGATAGATAGATAGATAGATAGATAGATAGATAGATAGATAGATAGATAGACTCATGGGTGTGACAGTTTAGGGGAACAGTTGGGTAGGGGCCGGTGTTTTCAGATCAGGGACTGAGGGAGTTGGGAGTATAGTATGGAGAGATTGAAGGTGGGGTTGATCTACTGCGAGGGAGACTTCCTGTGCACATTGGAGAGGGCTCATTACTCACAGTTGATAAAGCCATCCAAGTCACCTTCTGCACTCTCCATGGGCCATCCCACCCGCTCATCTCAGCTGCGCACACCAGCCCACAAGCCAAGAGAGGACCGGACCGGGGTGTGGTGAGCCTGTTGAGAATACAATAACACTAACAGTATGAGACAGTTTGGCTCGAGTCTCCCTGACACATTATTATTCTTTCCATTTTGTTACAACAGCCCCGAGTGAAAATTATGTTAAATAAACTTACTTTGTCTGATGTGGGTGGACGTGTGGGGTCACACTGATCAGCTGGTTTGCGAGGAGAAATGTTGTATCCAGGATGTTGTAGAGCCTTGAATGTGACGAAAGGACATCACACACTCTCTCTCTCCAGCAGCGGAAGACAAACTAAAGGTCATCGGAGCTAATCAGTTGCACCATTCCAGCCACCTCAGTTCAGTAATGAGATCATGGAGATTCCCGGTGAAGAATGACACACTCAGTCAAGGCTGTTTTGAGACAGGCTGAATGTGCTCCGTGGGCGAGGAGACACAGGTTGAACAAGAAACATGTGGACAGCTGGCTAATGTAACTGCAGCTGATGTGGTGGCGAGTCTGTCTTCACCCAGCTCGATGATTTCTCTCCTGCTGGGGGGAATCCAGATAGCAGAGATAAGTCATGGGTCGCTCCCCACACCACATAAAACACAATGAGGACAGCTCTTTTCATTGAGAGACAGAGAACAGGACAGGAGATAAGAGTTGTCTTTTCGCCATCCATTTCTGCAATCTGTGTGTGTGTGTGTGTGTGTGTGTGTGTGTGTGTGTGTGTGTGTGTGTGTGTGTGTGTGTGTGTGTGTGTGTGTGTGTGTGTGTTGGGGGGGGGGGGGGGGTGGAGAGACAAAGGATGAGGAGCAGGGATATGAAATGTGATGGAAAAGGCAAATACAGATGCATTTCTCAAGTTTGTCATCATGATGGTCACGGATGAGCACATACCAGGTGGCGAGCAGCGAAAGTGAAAATAGGGGAGAACAGAAATTACAGAGGGGGGGTTGTAATGCAGAACACATGCTAGTAGAGGGATGCGGTCAGAGGGGAACTTTGTCTTTACGAGCACATCATTCCATCATTTTTGGTGCGAGTGTGAAAAAATGCAGCTTTTTCCAACATCCCACATTCGATCCTGTGGCCTCGAGTGGCTCAGACCCGAAAACTGTTTTTTTTTTTTCTTTTTGCTCTGCTGGATGTAAACACTTCCATATGTGTGTGGAGCATTTTAAGGAGTGGACCTCATAAGCAACCATAATTTTCTGAAGCGTGGACATCCAACAAAACATCTGTGATGATTCATAATCCAAGTTTTCATTATGCATGCAGTACTGTACACATGGGGATGGATAGTTTGTAAGTGAGGAGATAGAGAAAGAGAGGGTTGCAGTAAAGGGGAGTGGGGGGGTTGTTGGAATGAAAACTGTCTTGTCGACAAAAGTGAAATATCTGAGGCTTGGCCAGGGACCAGAGTTCGGGGTGGGGAAGTTTATTGTGATACTCTGCGTTGGAACTACAGTGCTGCCTCTTTGCTCTGGAGTGTCGAGTGGTCAGGGATGTGAGGCCCTGGCGATTACAGGGCTACACGGGTTTCACAAAAGAATACTTTGATTCTTTATACTGGGAGTGCTGCGGTCTAAAGTGTGGAATGTGACATGATAGTGGGCAGGGTTGCTTTGATGTCAAGTGAACTGAAACCTTTTGGGGTGGATGTAAAGCTGAGGAGAGAAGGAAGAAGGATGCAGTTTGATCTGGTGAAGGCTGTTCATGAGCAGGTGTAGGCGGTGGCTTTGAGTGACAGGGGAAATTCTGGGTCCTCTTATAACAACTCATTAAGACTACATTCACAATAACTCGGCAAAATCTGAAAAGCCATCTTTTTGTGTTTATTTTGGCCTTAGGTGCACACTAACTTCTAACGTAAAAACAAGACTTGTTGCTGCCATTTGCTTTGTTGGACTATAGGGATCTTTCATGTACGAGTATGCCCAGAGCACGTCCACCGGCCAATCACTGTAATCCAGGTAACAGGCTAAGCGATGTGTTGCTTGCTTGAGAAACTGCTTGCCCTTGCAAAGCTTCACACATCTCCAACCTATTTTCAGAGCAACTGCAGGCTGATCCCTGGGCTCGATCGGGGCTCAATAGGCTCCCCGAATGTTGTTGCCACTTGTAAAATATCCGGACAATTTTTTGTGCTCCGTCTGCTAGGGTTTGCTCGCTCACTGTATGTTAGGAAGAGGAGTTTGACTGCAGAATGTTTTAGAATTGCATTTGATTTCTTTTAAATTTCTTTTCTTGTAATGCTTTACGTACGTTTTTAAAGACCTGAAGACAGAATTGTTGGGGTGTAGTTGCTTAAACTGATATTTTGGATGTGTGCTATGTACCACACTTTGTTTCTCGGGATGTTATATATTGTAGTATGTCTCTTCTTCTGTTCCATGTCTGTGTGAAATGAAGTGTTTTATCTTGTGCTGCTGCCTATCGTGGCCAGGACTCCCTTGAAAGGGAGATTTATTAATTTCAATAGGATCTGTCCTGGTTAAATAAAGGTTCAATTGAATTTGAGGTAGGTAAATAGAGGTTTTTGGAAGAGATCTCCAGTGGATGAATGTTGCTCTTATTGCTCATTTTACAGTATGTGTCAATACAGTGGATCACATAATAGAGGTATGGTCATTAACCTGTACTTTTAGAAATTATAAAAACAGTGAATTGGCTGTATTACAATACAATACAGGTGATCACAAAGACAGGGTGGGATAATGAGGAGTTTCCCCAGGTGACATTCAGCAAAGTAACCCACGAGCATGTTTCAGTTGGCTGTGATGCACAGTTATTGTGTGCTGCTGGAAAGAGGATAGAGAAAAAGTAATTTCAAAAAGTGTAGACACATAGTTTTATAAGTGGCATTTTCCTATTTTAGGTATCTTAGTGTGGATAAAGTCTAGGGGTGCTGAAACAGTACATCTGTATTGCTAGTGCTAGTTAAGCTCTGTAGCCCTGAATCCTTCAGGGTCCCTTCTCCCCACTGTGTGCCCCTGATTGGGACTTCTCGCTGCATGATGGATTGATTGTAAATTATCAACTCAAATGACTCAAAGTCATTTTTAAACATCATCAAGAGAAGGAATGTGCCTTTAGAACATTCTGGATTGACTACAAAGCTCGGATTTGGTTTGCTGCCATATTTGTTAGTTATTAATACCAGACAGTAACAATTTGAGCAAAAGAGGGAGAGTCTGGGTGGATCTGGTGGTGTGAGAGGCTGAGATACCAGCACACAGAGCTCTGAACATATCTCCATGTAGAACTTACTGCCTCATAAATGGAAGACAAAATCAGAAAGTGGGGGGTTTGACACTAATGTGGTCGTTTTTGTGGGAGTCAGCAGTCATTCGAGGAACTGCACCATAAAGCACTTCTCAACTGGCTTCAGTATTGAGCCTTGTGCTTGATTGGTGTGAATACGATTACACTTCACTTGTTAATCATATATTAAACTCACTAATCAAAGGCTCATGAATCCACCAGGCGAGATTAAGGAGTCTGCACTTCGAGGAAAGAGGTGAAAAATCAGAATGCAGAGATATGGTGAGAGTGATTGATGGCTCACTGGCCCGTGTTTGCATGTGTGTGTGTGAACATGTGTTTGTGTGAGTGCCCATGTGGGAGGACTGATAATGTGTCTGTCATGTGTGTGTATGATGGTTTTGGTATGTGAGATCTTTGCAGGGAGGAGAGTTCACACGATCCTGGCTCCCATCACTCTTTGTTTTTCTCCTCGACTTTATCTACCACCATGAAATCTCACCACTTCGAGGGGGACATGGAGAAATTCCAACCTCGTCGGTAAAATACTTCACAAAAATATTACAGCTCATGTGTACATCTGGAGCACAGGGGGAACCCTCTCTGCAGAAAGTAAGTTAACACTTAATGTGATTGCACGGGCCATCTGGGATGTAATGTGGTTTCACTTTGAGCAACGATTCCCAAGCAGATGTATACACACATGTTCTACAAGTGTGTGAAAACTAGTTAGCAAACGAGCAGGACAGGTGGTTAAAATAGTTAGCTTAAGTAATGGATAAGTGTTTGAAATAGTTGGCTAACAGTAAAATAAATAGTTGAATGTCCACCTTCTGCCACTCCAAGTAGTTGGAGGAAAAATGAAAACTCAACCAGACTGACACTGATAGTACAATTGTAAGAAAAATGTATTTCCACCATTTAATTAATATTAATTAAATAACCAGTTATTATATTCATAAGAATTATCCTGTTTAAAATACATTTGAAATAATCCACATTTGTAACATAACAGATGGCAATGGTAAAGGGTATGGGTGTGCAGGGTACCTCCTAAAGTGGGGTTAAATGAAACATAGATCTTTATATAGTTACATCGAGCCCCCAGGTACAGCGCTGAGCTTTGAAGCCAATTTTACATAGTGGCCACACATGGAATTACAACTTCCACACCCATCACCTGATGCCATGGGCCCCAAAAAGACTTTTTCCCATAGACTAAGATTGTGAAAGAGATGTCTGTAGGTCAGTGGATACATTTTATTGAGCGTCACACCCCTATGAAAGGACTTGTTTCACTATCAAGATTTAATCCATTTGCTCCGATAACATCTCTGAGTGTAGAGGAGCTGCACCATTAAATCATTTTTATCCTCATTTAAGTTAGCAGAGGGATATACTGGAAGTTGGCCGCTCAGTCTTCCACAAGTCTCTAGTACACCTGCTTTGTGGGCCCTGCAGTGAGAAAGATCCAGGTAATTTCATACTGCAGAACCTTTTTGGCTTCATGCACTACTGACCAGCTTTCTTAGGAATGAAAAGGGCCCTGACTCCAACAGTTCTATGAGCAGTGTTGGGGAGTGACTAGTGATTAGTGACATGTAACTTGTTACTTGTAATTAAATTACAAAATTAACGTAATTGTGATTAGTAACAGTTACTGAGATAAAATATGTAATTAAATGACAGTCCCTAATAAAAATGTGGGTGATTACAAAGAGGTTACATCCAAATATTCGTATTTTTTAGCAAAAACATCAATATGTGCAGGAAAAAGATCTTTAAACTATTCCAGTATTTGACCGAGGGGAAAGGGAAGGAATGAAAATGAGCAGCCTGGCTCATTTCAGGGAACTGAAACCATTCTGAGCTTTCACAATTATTAAATATTTCATTTTTGCCTAGCAGGTTACCACTGTTTTGACCTGTTTGCTATGGTTTGTCAGCCAATATGACATGAACTTTGTGTTGCTGCTGACCTATGCTGTTTTTACTTAATGCCAGCTTGTGAAATAAGAATAAATTTGGCAGTGTTTGACACAAAGTCTCATGTCAATACAGTATCCACCTAAGTTGTAACATGTTTCTTCTGCTACTTTTGGTGGAATTAACAGTAGATTGGTAGGTCCTATAAACACATTTTTATTTGTAGAAGAGATATGTATGTTGCATGTATGAAAACATGATCAATCTAACTCAGATAGTTTTGTCTAAACATGTCAGGTTGTGCCTTCCTTTTCCCTACTTGAGCTGACAGGGCTGTGGTGTCACATGTGACAAATAAGGTTTGGAGCCACTGGTGTCGAGGATGGCCCACCATCCTCCTACCTGAGCTCAAAATCCCCCTTCTCCCCCTGTTGTCTCCACCCTGCACACATACACAGTAAACATGCAAACAATGATAGAATGTACTGAATAACAGATATTCACTTTTCCCCCAGTCCACCTTTTTTATTTCTTGGTGGAACATTTCCGCAGAGCCAAATCCAATCAGACATGCAGGAGGGCTGCATGGGGGTGGAGAAAGAGAGTGACAGGAAAATGCAAAAAGAAAGGTCGCATTTCACGCTGCCATCCATCATTTTTACAGTTGGGGTTGCAGACTTTGGGATTTGCACGTTTTAGCAGTGTGGAGTGGGTGGTAAAGGGGCGGTGGAGGTGCCAAGGGAGTGTGTGTGCATATGTGTGTGTGTATGTGTCATACTGCACAAGGGGAGTGTGCACTTTTAAGATAAACTGGTCTGATGAAAGAGGAGCCCTCGGCCTTGCAGTGGCCCCCATCATCCATCTGGTGATGTCACCTGTGAGTGTGTGTGTGCGCCTGCATATGTCTGTTGGTGTGTGGAGCTTCAGTCTATTAAGTGACCCCGCAGTAAGGCCTTTGGGAAGGAAGGGGGGTGAGTATGGCTTGTCAGGTGGAGGGATGATGCTTCTCAGCTCTCCTCAGCCCCAAACCCATTTATGTAAGTGCGTGCACGCTCACACGTGTGCACCGCAAGTATAAGTGTATTGTAGTATGAAGCTCTTGTCAAAGATAGACCCCATCCACATGAAGAGGGAACCTGAAACGTCTCAGAACATGGCAGGAGGAAAGGAGAGGGAAAGAAGAAAAAGAGTGAAGGAGACATTTAGGGGCCCAGAGTGCCAGAGGTATCATTACCATTCCATTTCACTTGATGAAACCCATTTGGCTGGATTAGTTTCACACTCTCAATGGGACCCCGAGGTGAAGGGAGCCTCCCATCAGGATTAGCGAGCTGCAGTGAGCTGCAGACAGCCGGGTGATGAAGAGGAAGAAGAACCTCTGTGTACTGGCTCCGCCTTTCTCCACAACAAAGGGACACTGCTTGTTTCTGCAGACTAACAGAGGCGGGGCTTCATGCTTGGCAGGCGACAGACGTGTGTGTATGTGTGTGTGCGTTAACGAGAGAAAGTGTATGTGGACTGAGAGCCAGCCAAGTTGCCAGTCTGAATGAGAATGAAGGACGTTGATTGGACTTGCCAAATTGGAGGGGATATTAAATCTAGGAAGCAAAACCACTTGATAATGAGTTTTTGTGGCACTGTGTGTGTGAGAGTACGCATGTATAAAGGCATGTGTGTGTGAGTGCATGTGCAAATGTGCATGTGTAAGTGTATGTGTTTGCGTGTTTGTGTTCACACCTGTGGGCTCTGTCATCTTTGGTCCTAATTATCTGCAGCATAAATCAACGGTGGGTGCGTTGCCATAGCAGCCAGCGGTAGGCAGCGTGCTGGTGATGGTAGCAGGAGAGCGCCAGAGCTATTTCATTAACCTTTAAAGGACTTGGTATTTATTTTAGTAGCAGCACTATGAATATAAATTTGTCATTTTGAAAAGGGAAATTACCAGGTAATAAAAAGTCTGAGGACTCTGCTGAGGTCTCTCTCTCTCTTTTAGCCACACTAACTGCACAGCTCTGGGAATGGCAGTGTCGTAAGTCTGTTGGACAGTTGGTCGTATAAATATTTCAACAACTATTGGATGCGTGACCATGAAATTTGATATCAACATTCATTCCCCCATCAGGATTAATTCTGAAAACTTGGTGACTTTTCTGACTTTTCATCTGGCACCATCATCAGCTCAAAATTTTAATTAATCCAATACTTTGGCTGACAGTTTACATACATCATAGCTACACTCATAGATAACCAAGCCTCCTACCTGCCTGTCAAACAGAAATAAAACATAAACCCTCTCAGTACAGTCCAGATCTGATTGGAATCCTGTGGGAATCAACAGATTGGAAGTCCGGCAGCTGCTCTGCTGCTTTTCAACAGGTAACAACAGAGTTAGCTGCTAACAGCCACTGATGCAACCAACAAATTCCACAAATACACTCAACAGCCATGGCCAGACACACGACTGCTTATTTACTGCGGAGTTACAGCTCACAACTCATACCAACGGCTGACACTGCTCCGGTGTGTTTTGCAGACTAGTGAAACACTGGGGCACTGACTATTTATCTAATCTCATTTTTAATGTTTGATAGTCCACCACTAATATTTTTGTCCCATTCCGTCTTGTCAACAAAAATTAAAAATACTTTTTATCATAGTTTTTAACATCAATTCTCTCTATTAGCTTGATCTATTTTTAGCTCGTCAATGTCTCATCTCCATCATGTAAAAAATGGTTGTTGATGAACATTTTTTCATCATAGTTTTTGTTAACAAAATGAACACTGATCAGCATGCTAACATGTTAAACTAAGATAACACATAGGGTACACATTACCTGCTAAACATGAGCAACATAGCAATGAGTGTGCTGGGTGAGTGCTAATGTTAGAATTTAGCTCAAAACGTCACTGTATTGAAGTACAGGCTCGTAGAACTGCTGGTGTGGCTGTGGATGTCTTGAAATTAGATTTGTCAGTACACACTAATGTATCTGACCACTTGAACCGGCTGGATAATATACATCATGGGATGCCAACCCTCTAGTCTTTTTTACTGAGGTAGCTGTCCACAGACATATGTGAAATGACTACAACCTCTTTGCACCACAAAACATCGTGGTGGCACACAATGTGTTAAAATTATGTGCCGGAACAGTCACACATTTGAACACATGGTTAATGTTGTAAAACAGTAGCAATTTGGTTAGGCTAAGACACTTAAACTACTTGGTTAGGTTTGGAAAAATTGTGGTTTTACTTTAAAGAAGTTCCTTTGTTACATAAGGGACGTAAGTACGTAGTAGCATGACAAAAGTATCTACACGTTAAGTTAAAATAAATCTATGTTAACTTTTGGTTTTTCACGGTACACAAACATTGGTCTCCTGCATGAAAATCCTGTGTTTGTTTGACCTGGTCAGCACCCCGACCTCCTCCCCATGTGGACTTTCTTGCTCCTTATATTACCTATGGCCTTGTCATTAACCACCATTGCATGACACTGTTGACCCAGGGAAATTGTGTGTCCACCAAACAAAGGACCCTAATTAACTTTTCACTGGCATTGTTTCTGTGGTGACAGCATGTAATTTTAACACACAGCCATGTAATGCAGTGTTAAGAGGTCATGGTCAGTTCATGTATTCCTGTGAAACCAGACTGCAGCTGTCTCTCTACGGTACCAATGAGTACCCAAAGTAATGTTGTGTATGAGCAAGACTGCTTTATGGCAATTATGTATTCATATGGCTATTTTATATATGAACAGTTCCTCAGGTAAATATACTGTCACAATATTCTAACACATTCTTACCTGACTAAACCTTATCAGACACCAAATTTTTTGTGCACAGGCCTGAAAATGAGAAGTCTCTCAAATGATGACTGTTCCCTCATGCTTTCAATAACACATATGATTCCAGCGTCTTCTTGGAGGTCCAGTGTGTAAAATTTCGGTGGACATATTGGCAAACATTAAATATAATACTGATAACTATGATTTCGTTTATAACCACCTGAAACTGAGAACATTTGTGTTTTAGTTACCTTAGAATGAGATGTTTAAATGCTCATAGGGAGTTGGTCCTCTATAGTAACCTAAAACAGACAAACCAAACAATGGTTCTAGACAAGGCCATTCACATTTTCACGTTTTTGCATTGGCCACAGTAGTTCTCCGACATGCTTGGCACACAAAAGAAGTTTCAGTTGGTTGCTATGTTGCAACCTCACCACTAGATGCCACTAAATCCCACACAATAGACCTATAAAGAAAACTATCAAATATACATTTGTATTTTTAATTTCTCATCATTTGTATATATTTTATTAATCCTACTGTTGTGGTTTGTATCCGCTACTGATGAAAAAAAACAAACTAGTGATACTGGAATATTGAAATGGATGACACTGATACTGCAGAATCGTGAGGCTTTGTGCATTTAAACAGAAGATAGTTTGTCAGGGATGAATGAGGATTAAACAGGATGCCATCTCAAATGAGATAACAACCTCCATACCAGCCTGTTTTCAATTGCTGCCGCTTGTTCAGTGTTCCCTGAGTAAAGTAATGGCAAATCTTCTGACTATCATGCAACCACCTGGACTCAAAAGGGTTGAGAGACGTGTCTTGTGAGATGCTCTGCCAATGCGGTCATGAGTTTTTCATTACATGTACAGTATACAAAGCCGCATGTGAAATCTATATGTTGAATTCCTTTAAATTAAACATCTGCTCAGCCATGGACAGAGGCCAATCAACAACCACTGTATCCTGTGCTGTTGAGAAAGAAGAAAAGACAGAAATGAGAGAGAGGGAGAACATTGCCTCATAAAACACACCTGAGATTCATCATTGAATGTGTAAAACTAAAATTGTATTACCATAAAAGTAATAGTAGCCATAACATTATTTCCTGGGCTCTCTGCAGAGTTCTCTTACACGCCTATCAGATTCTCCTGTCTGGAAAGAACATCACCAGGAACAGACAAAAAGCTGGCGTTTGCAGTAGCAGCCTCCGGGGCAACTAGGGCAATGTAGAAGGGTCTCTTTGTGTGCTGGGATCATGGACGTTTGGCTGCCATTGGCTGGTTAAAAGAGCATCCTCCAGATGCCTCAGCAGTAAGTGGAGCCTCTGTAACCACTGGTAATTCAATTGTGCCACATGATTTCTTGGTGAGTAATCCACAAATGGGCACTCAGTGAAAACAGCTTGGCATCCAGGGCTTATGAAGCAGAGGTATGGAGGAGGAGGGGGGCAGGAGGGGAGATGGGTGAGGAGGACAGAGAGGGGGCAATGAGGGGTGGGGTGGGGGTGGGGGGGTGGGGGTAATGCAATACATGCTGAAAGTGAAGAAAAGAATGTGAAGGAGAGACAAAAAGCTGTAAAAAAAAAAAAAAAAAACCCAGATGATTCACATCATTGCGGCCTGTCGAAGGAACCGCATCAGTGGCCAGCATACAAAACGAGTCAACTAAATAAAATACTTTTGTGATGAAACCTTGGTATTGTTTTCATGGGTGTGATGCAACAAATTGGCATTGAAAATCTGAGCAGATGAGACACTCATGCTCACCCGGCGTGAGACGTTAACTGACAAAAAGCATGCACAAGCACACACTGCTTCGACCGCAGCTATGTGTGGAGCTGTGGATCTCTGACTGTGAAGGTCACGGCTGTGTGGATCTGGATTGTTTCAAGCTAAGTGAAGAAAGTGCCTTCTGAGGCGGCCAAGAGATGACACCCCCTCCTTCATGGTTCCACTCCAGGCACATTCAGAGGCTGACGAGGACTCTCATTCATACGACGGAGAGAGGAAATACAAAAATGGGCTGTGGAATCCCATGGAAATGGTTGACATTGCTGACTACTTCAGATAGACCTTGATGAATTCAGTGTTATTGATTTAGAAACTCATGAAATGAGACAGAGATATGTAAAGAAAGGGAGTCCTGACTGAACTTATTCAGTAACTTTAACATTGACAGGCTTCCCAGTGATGCTTCTTTCAAATCCAAGTCCAATTTCCGAGTGATCGCTCCAGGGCTGTGTGGAAGAATACAGGGGGGTTGGTGGTGCTAATTTGTACCCACTGTTACACGAAAATGTGCAACTCCAAACGGACCAGAGGAGAGGAAAGAAAGGCACAGTTTCCATAGTAACCATTTCCAGACTAAGTGGTTATCTTCACTCGCTCTCAGTTTTCTGTTGATTTGCTCTCTTTTTCTCTGTTTCTCTATTTCTCTCACAGTTTCTTCTTTTTTGGAATAAATCAACCACCAGCGAGTTTTAATAAATAAGCAGTGCAAAGGTGGGAATTGGACTGCATTCATTAAAAAGAGAAGAGACAGAGGAGGATCAGGTGTTGTACTGTGGGATTCAAACAAATAAACACAAAAGATGGAAAACAGAACAGAATAAAAAAAACAAAGATGAACAAAAATCAACAAATGAAACAAATAAATTCCTAATCCAGACACACACCTGGAAAAAAGCTTTCAGTGGCACGAATATGGAGGGGCAACATGGCACAACTAAATCTAGACATGCAGCGGCACAACTATTCCTGCCCTATATTTCATATTTAATCTGCTGTGCTGGAGGATTTCTTGGCCCAGTGCACTGTGTAATCTTGTCGAGGGGCAGATGGCACACTCGCAGTGTCAATCGGATCCTCTGGATTGGGGCGGTGGAGGAGTAGAGTTCTCCAGGGGCCGCCAGCCGCCGCGCCAGGATCAGCAGGTTTGGCTGACCAGCAGCAGCATCAGCAGCATGGAAGCAGACAGTCCCTTCACCTTTTTTTTTCCAGGCTAAGCACAGACCTAGAAATGACTTTCAGCACCGGGGTTGACATTGGACACAATTGCAGGCTAGGATTAGGATTAGCCCAGGATTCTATGTAACAAGCCTGTCTTGTTCCCTTTTCCTTCTTACACAGGCGTACACACACCTCATAGATTCTCCCTATCTCCTTTACACACATTTACACTGCTGTTTTGCAGCTCGCTGCTTGCCCCACTAGAGGTGCAGTTTCCACTCCAGACAGAAGAGGAGATGAAGCTGTGATGGCAACATGCCAACGTCTTGTGCCGACCAAGGAGCCCTTCTTATGAGAAAGGAGTTTAGGTGTAGATATTTGCTTAGAGCAAATGTCAGATGTATGGAAGAGATGAACATGTACACATGCACATGCTAAATGCTAACATCAGCATGCTAACTTAGGAAGTATACAGAGAGCTGGATACAGCATTGGAGGCAGGAGCCTGTTCATTCCAATGAAAGCTGCTCAGTGGGGCAAGAAGCCAAAAAAGTTAAACTGCCGCGTATGAAATTACCCAGATGTTCGACACTGCTTCTGTACTGTATGGCCCAAAGAGAAGGCCTGCTAGAGACTTTGAAGCAGGCTTCTTCCGATTTAGCACTCTGCTAACTTGAATGGAGATAAAATGATTCAGTCATGCACAGTGGTGAAGTGGAGGGTATATGCAGGTGTACGGGATGGATGTATACTCACCTCTTTTTCTGGCTGTTTACACAGAAAGACACTGGAATATATAGAAGAGTAGACACACCTTCTCAGTCTACCCAGTAGTACCAGGCCCCCAAGAAGTGTGCTGGGCTTGGAAGCCAGTTTTCATAATGGCCAAACAGTTGA
This sequence comes from Cephalopholis sonnerati, assembly GCA_019142605.1. NCBI lineage: Eukaryota > Metazoa > Chordata > Actinopteri > Perciformes > Serranidae > Cephalopholis > Cephalopholis sonnerati. The sequence continues at coordinate 11,933,903 of JAGQAX010000015.1, read as the reverse complement.
ATAACAACTCCACAGTCCGTCGTATGATGACATTGGGCCCAAAAAGACTTTTTTCCGTAGACTTACAGTGTGAAAGAGATCTCTGTAAATCAGTGTATAAATCTTTTTAAGCGTCACAGCTCCTGTGAAATGATTCGTTTCACTATCGTGCTTTAATCCATTCAGTCCTATAACATTTGGAAAGTCTAAAAGAGCCGCAAGATTAAATCATTTTATCACCATTAAAGTTAGTGGGGTGCTAAACCGGAAGCAGCCTGCACAGCCTGTGGAAGTCTGTAGTGTGCTTGCTCTATGGGCCTAATAGAGTGCCCCATGAATGACTCCTAACACCCACACATAAGTTACCATTTTTGCTATCCTGGTTACCTCGTCTCAAAGTCAAAGCGTTTTTTTTTTCATGTTTTTTGGTTAGATGCGTGAAATAAGCTCTGATGTTAACACAAGCTTAAGAGACTTTAATGTTTTGTTCTGTGACATAAAATACATCAGTAAATACCCCACTCATCAACACTGAAGCTTCTACAGTATATGTCTAAAAAACAACGGTTGCTAACAAGTGGCTAAATGAGAATACAGAATGTCATCACACCAAGCCGTGCTGAACACTGCCCTATAGTCTGGTTTTGGTGGTGATATTAGCTCATGCATACTTCTGGCGATTGCATTTAGGCTTTAATAATCATGGAATTGGTGTTCATTTGTGAAGATTATCTTGCTGAACGTTTAAGTATTATGAATGAGTGTTTGCCACGGAGCTTTTTTTTTTTTTTGATGAGGGAACCAGTGTGATGCCAACCTCCCTGTTGGCCTTCAGAAAAATGTCAACCCTGGTGCTTTCTATGATGCTGAAGCAGCAGCCATCATCCAGGTGATTTCATACAGTGGAAATAAAGCTTTTTTTGGTATACCTGTATCCAGGTGTCTTAACACTACGGCTAACCTACTCCACTGATCATGTGGCTCTTTTAAATTGTCCAGATGTTATTAGAAAGAATGGGTCAAATTTTGATGGCAAAACAAGTCATATTGCTGAGGTTGTGACTCTCAAAAAAAGTATCCATTAATTTACAGATGTCTCTTTCACCATGTGATACTTGGGGGAAAAGTCTTTTTGGGCCACAAGGCATCATGTGATGGATGTAAATCCTCTGTTTGGCCACTACAAAAATTGTAAATGAAAAGTTAAGGTATCACCAAAGTGATTAGAATTCACCCTGAGAGGGAAATGACGTAAGACGGGCAGAAAAATCAGATCCCCAACAGTAGTATCTGACTGGTCTTTTTAAAATTACTAATCTTAGTCCAACAGAAGTCTTTACCAGACCCTTGTCTCATCTCCAAGGAGCATTCTGCAACAGTTTCCCTCTTGGATGCTACAATTTACAAGGCAGATTTATGTAACAGGCTAGCTAGTGTCGGCTTTTATTCATAGAACAATGGAAGACTACCGTGAAGTTTTGACAGTCTAATTTGCATGGCTGCAGACAGTCAAACTCGGCTCGGCCTCGCCTCTCCTCCACCACCAAAACAACCTCACCTTCAATTACCAGACATCAGATGAGATGAGGGAGTGTGTGGTCCTCTGATTAGACCAGGGAGGGAGGGAGAGTGAGACACAGGGAGCGAGAGATGAATGGGTCCGCCGGTGTCCCGGAGCAGTGGAGAAGACTGAGAATAAATGAATGAATGGGACAGTAATGAAAAGAGGAGGAGGTGGAGGGGAGAAGGGGCGGAGGGGAACAGGACATTCAGAGTGGTTGGTCTAGCTGTTAAAAGAATTGGAAACGAGGACAAAATGAACACAGCTGAGTCACAGGCTGAGGGCTGTATTTGCAATTGTGTCTGTTGGGTTCATCAGGGAACAGGTGAATTTTGAAGACTTTTTAAAAACTTTTAGAGGAGTTTTTAAAGTTTTACCCCGCTGTGAAATAACTCACACATCACACATTAGCAAGGAAGAATTTAAGGCAAATCTGAACATGATATTTCAGCAGGTTGAAGACAGAAATCTGAAAGCTGCATGTTTGTCAGTGCCTGTTGTCTGCAAATCAGTGTTAAAGTGGGGAACATACTTGTGGCAACCCAGCTGCTGGCATTGTATCTTTCTGCAAATCACTGATATGTTAAATTTGTACGTTATTATGCAGGCGAATACACTGAAATTGCATATTTCTTTCCATTTCAACAGCTCTGTGGTTAACAAATGGTAAGGTTTAGGCACAAAAACCACTTGGTCATGGTTAGGAATAGATCCAATATGGGGTAAGATACAAGGTTTCTGTGCGACAATCTCTGTTGGAAATGCAGCAATGTCTCAGTAAAAAAACAACTGTTTTTGGTGGCAAAAAAAAAAAAAAAAAAACGCTGGAAATGCAGCAACAGGTCACTGAAAGTAACTGTTTTGTTGTTTGTTGCTCTCGACCAGCTGTCTGTAGTTTGGCAGACATCTTACCTATCATACCATCCACTATGCGCTTCACCTCACGATGACAAAGTCTGCTCATACAGATGTAATTTAGAACTACGTCACTTTAGAAACATTGATATGATACATATGAACTTGCACAAATGTAATCTATGCATGTATAGGTGTAGATTTTTTGGGGGGACGCAGGGCACATATCCCCCTCAATATTTAGAACATGTATTTGTCCCTCCTAATAAAAACATAGGCATTGGACTTTTATTTTGACACCACAAATTGATGCATGAAAAATAACCAGAATGCAGGAAATTAAGCGTTTTATGTTCAGAATATTCTGGCAGAGGACCCCCAAACCCCTGTTTAATGTGCCCCCTGCGATGCTGAAACAAAACCTACAGCCTCGTATCCATGGTTTGAAAAACGAAAAATCTCATGTGAATGATTGGACAGGACACCTTTTTCTGAGTTAACCAGGTTGATGCTACATTTTATTCAAATTTGTCCAGATTGTAGGTGAAAAATACAACAGCAGCTTGACTCTGTCAAACAGTTACAAAATTCCCCTACAAGTGCCTCTAAAGTTCACTAATTATCATGCTACATCTCGATTGCTTAAAAGTTGTGGTTTGAGGGGCTTTATGTGACTGACTATTTCTTGGCAGGTAGCAGGGACTTCCTAAAGCCTTTGGACAGAGCCAGGGTAGCTGTTTCTGTTTTCAGTCTTACAGTAAATGAAGATGACTGGCTGCTGGCTGTTGCTTCATATTTACCATAAAAACATAAGAGCAGTGTCAGTCCTCTCATGTAACTCTCTGCATGCAAACTAAACAACCTCTTTTCCAAAATATCAAACTATAAGTGGAAAAAATAAATCATCAGACCTATTCAAACCTGAACTACTACGGACCAAACACTATTTTAATTTGACCTGTACAGACTCTCCGCAGCCTTGAGAATCAGTCATCATGACTAACTCTGGTTTATAATCAGGTTTAAAACTCAAAACCACATACTACTGGAGCTCCTGTTCTCACAAAATGCAGACTGAAATATGAACACAATTGTACTGTGTTCAGTACTGAAGAAAAATCCTCACTTTTCCACCTGATGGTAAAGGAGAGACAGAACTCAGAGACAGAGAAGGATGTAAAGAATAGCGAGGGTTTGTTCAGCTAAACATTTGCTTTGGCAGGCCCGGAGTAGAGGGGCGGTGTTCTACTAGTCCCCTGACATGCATCCAGAGGAGCCCCTCTGTCTTGACCATAAATCTGAATGGAGTGGGAGTTATCATACTTTCCCCCTGCCGTCCCCTCCCCGGCTAAACCCCGCATTCCTCCCAGACACCGCTTCACACAAACAAAGTGGCCTGTTCCCACCGCTCGACATTGGGAAAGGCGATGGTTTGTCATGGAAAAATCCGGAGGCATCTCAAGAGTCCTTTAGAGGTTGTTTTTTCTTTTTTTTTTTCTCTCCCCCCCCCCACAAGGCTCAGCAATGGATCAACGCTTTAGCCTGGTGGCTGCATTTTCTCTCTTTGTGGCAGGGAGAAAACTATGTCAGACATGTAGTTAACACATAGATGTCACTTCCAATGAGATAGAGTGCATAACTAAATAAACTGTGAGCTGTGAGAGTGAGGGAACTCCACATACACAATTTGATGTGTAGAAGCTCAATGAAATACGCAGAGAATTCAAACCCTGAATAAAAGCTCAAAGATGCAGGGATGCTCACACATACACACACACACACACACACACACACACACACACACACACACACACACACACACACACACACACACACACCCACATATGAAATGAGTGTGCATTGGGAGGCAAGTCGTTATAGAAAACCCTGGTAACACATTCCATAGGAGTCTGCCTCAAAGGGAGTCTTTTGTGCTTATTGAAAGGCAGAGGGGTTACAGGGTTTCTCCCTTTAGGGTGCCGAGAATAATACTCGCTCTCAAGACAATGACCTCACCCTGACTCTCTCTCTGTGCGTGCATTTCTATGAATGTGTGCCTGAGCGACGTTGGGAATGACTGTGACTATGTCTGTGACAGTATACAGTATATTTGCATAGACCAGGATAGCAGAGAGAGAAAGTCGAAGAGGCAGAAAGAGAAGCAGGAAGTGTTCGGTCAAGGATGGATTACGAGGGGAAGGGGGGACGCTAAATAGATCCTCAGGAGGGAAGTATTTCTCTCCCCTGTCTGATTGGCGTCCACCCCCCTCATTGTCTGTCCACAGTGAAATGATCTGTAGATGACATTGGTGAGAGCCAGAGGTAATGTAAAGCACACACACACACACACACACACACACACACACACACACACACACACACACACACTCACAGCCAGGCCCAGCGAGCGGTGAGCTTTAACAGGAAATTCCTTTACAGCCTTTCTGCTGACTAAGGCCTCCTTGTAAGAAAGAATGTAATGTATATGGTGTCTGTGTTATTTGGGGTCCGGTTAGGGCAGCATATGCACAAGCCATTACTACACGGGTGTGAGGGTGCCGGTTTCAGCATAAAAGAGCAGTAATGTCATTCCTCAAATAAGCAGGTAAAGTTTCAATGCAGCCACAAAAGCACAGCTCAAGAGTCAAAGTCTTTATGACCCTTAGATGATGAATTTTATTCACCTGAGTTGCCCATCTTTTTAACAGAAATATCCATGAGCATACTTGCAGGAGATCAGGGTTCAAAGTTCTGTTAATTTGTCCTTAAATTGTAAAAATTTTAAAGGGAGATTTGAGCCTCATTTGAATTTTCCTCTGTACTGATGCTATGTTAGCCATGACATTGGTGCAGTAGACTGATGCTCATACATCCCCTTGTCTGTTTCATCATCCAGTCACTCATCAAGCCCCCCAACGACCACACCCACCATACACAATCAGTATTGTGTGGGTACCTAAAGCCAGACAGACACAGACAGTAGCCATCTTTACAGGCAGCAGCATCCATGTTGCAGAGCCAGCCCGCTGCACAGGTGTCCCTCCACTGTGACCTACATTAGCCCAGCTGATGCCACCACATAGACCATATAAACATTTCATTGACTGCCTGCTGCTTCTCCTGAGGCATCCAGTGAGAGCACGTTAACAGAGATTCTGTGCGAAAATTAAAGAAAAACACAGAAATTGTGTCAGTAATGCGACTGATGATGAACAATGGTGTGTCAAAACATGTGGCCAATCCATGTCTGTGAGATGGATGCTGCAGCTGAAAGAAAAGGAGTGGCAGGTTGTGATAAGGGCAGCCGAAATGGAGCAACAGCGCCATCAGGTGAATCGCTTCTGTATACTGCAGGCATTTTTACAGATTTTCACATGCACAGACACTGCTTCCATATTTATACTATTCCAAAACATTCACAGTCTTGTACACATTCACATTTGAAATTTAAATCTCTCCGACTCAGCAGTGGGCCATTCATTACAAACACATGCTGTGCAGCCAAACACTGTTCAAACCCACAGAACTTTATTGTGTATTCTAGTGGAGGTCCCAAAGTTTCCAAAGATACCAGCTTTGAATGTGTATGAAATCATGGTAGTCTTGAATATTTCACTCCTATAATATATCAGTCATTCAGATCAGTGTATAGGCTGCTATATATGCTGTATATACATACACAGGGACAAATTTTAAAGTCAGACAAACCAGAAATGTCCTCCCACACTGTTTCTCCAAACTGCTGGTTCATACAGTAACATGAACCAAGGGTGTAGGTTTCGTTTCAGCATTGGGGGGGGTGTATATGAAACAGGGGCATTTGTGGTCCTCTTGCAGAAAAAAAAAAAGTATCTAGCACTTATTTTCCTGCATTCTGGTGAATTTAAATGCACCAGTTTGTGCCCTTTCTGCATAAATTTATGGTGTAAACGTCTTTAAATCTGTCAAAATAAAAGTGCTACTTTTATGCCTTTATTGGAGGGGGGAATGCACATGTTCTTAAGACTGAGGGGGACGACTCCCCCGCATCCTATTCTGCTGATTCCCATTAAATTCTAAATCTAAGGCAAATTAAATTCTCCATATTAGTAGCTATTTGGTTTATAGAAATGACTTCCTCTGCAAAGTCCCCACCCACAGACAGCTATATAATTCTGTACGGGGGCACAGATGGCAATAAAACTCCTCTGTAGTTTCAGAAATAGAGATACTTAGAGGAAAAACTTAAAAAGGTGTACCGTCTCAGTGGTTCTCTGCGGTACGCAGTGGCACTTAAAGGTGCAGTTACAATTCTGGAGAAGATAGCTTATTGTTAGTCTCATTCTCAGGTCAGATGACCTTAGGGTTGGTAGTTCGATCAACAACCAACCCAAAGTGTTGGAACCTGGAATGAGATTTAGCCATCAACTGTGTCTCCAGAGTTACTGTACATATGGCATCTTCAGTATGGACCAAACTTGGCTTTGAAAAATTCTGTGGAGCATTTACTTTTTTATTACGAGATTCCACTTATTTTTAGTTTAGTTTAATAGTCCTATTATTTCTACACGGTAGCTGAAAAACTTGGTTGCCGATCATTAGATTTACAAGCAAATGGTTTTGGTATGAGTGCTGATTTCCTGTGCATTGCTTTAACTTTTAATTGAAGGTCCTCAACACTTTGCTAACTGTATAATGTCTTTGCAGCCCCGTCTGGTTTAAACAGATCTGTCCGTTTTTTCTTCTTTAGTAGCAAACTAGCCATACTTCATTATAATACACAACACTAAGGCCATTAGCCATGAATCCTTTAATGACAATGATCATTTGAAAAATATAGTGACATACTTAATAAAAAAGAAAATGACAGCTTTGAAAACAGATGTGTGCAGAACAGCTTTGATTAGTTCAAAGTATGAATCTGAAGGGAATACACAGCCGAGAATTATAGACATGCAACACGTCGTCTGAACACAAAAACCTGAAGAACAGCCAATGTGTTTACCGAAAAACATACAACTCAACAGTAACCATCTGCACAATGTTTTGCATGTTATTGCACAGACATGCAATCCAAAGCACATTATACAATAATTAAGCATTTATTTTAGTATAAATATTACATCTCTAGGATTATTTTTCTCGGTTACATTACAGATGATGGAAAAGGAAATCAGACAAGCATGGAGCGCGCTCACTTTGCTCCTTGGTCTACTTGGCACACTGCCTGCTGAGCCATTTTGTTCCAAACATGGGCCGACAGAGACACTTTAAACTTCACCGATTTGTCCCATTTTTCTATACAAGTGAACACAAGAGAGGCGAGCCTCGATTTCAGGCCAAAAAAATCCAGTATCATGACACTGGGACCAGTTTGAATTGATAGAACCTCTCTCTTAACGAGTCATAACTAATGAATTCCCTCAACCCAAAGAAGACAAACTCATAAAAGTGAAACACTTAGAAGTGACAGTTACATGTAGCCTGCAACACGCTCATATTTCAAATGAATCACATATGACAAAGAGGGGAAAGACCTAACAGTGACACATTAGCTGGTTGTGTTTAAGATGACTGACTCGTAACAAAAACATTTGGATAACATTATCACACTACTGTGTGTTTTGCAAGGCCATATATCTAGAGTTGGGAATGAATCCAAAATGAAAAGTGCTCCATGAATGAAGGCCAACATATTTTCTGTTTCCATTTTAAGATCCACTTGCATAATAAAGATGAGAAAGAAAGAAAGGGGCACAAGTAGAATTAAATCAATCGATCATCGTCACTCAAAAATCACTTGCAAAGTATTTCATCTTAGAAAGGTGACAAGCAGCATTATAGTTTATGGCTATTTTGCAGCCTGCAGTTAAGTCATTGCCCAACTTGCAATGCACTCGCAACATACGTGATGTATTTAATGGCATAAAGAAAAAGGGGAAACAGCTCCTCCCCTGCTGCGGTGATACCGTTCACTTTCTGACTTGTCACTGCCTGTCCTTAAGAATTTAAAGGTAGCGACTAGTGTCATATGCTCTCTAAGTCAGAAGTTACTCCAAGAAATAGCCAAGACCTGAGTCATTACCATCGCTAGCGGCCTATCTGTACTAAACTGACAGCTGACGGAGCAGTGTAATTCTTATTGCCTTGGTCTTCCCGTTGCTCTTTTCAACGGGTTTACCAATATGGTCCAAACCCGCTGGAAAATCCCCTACTGACAATCATGACATGGTGACAGTGTGGACAAAGAGTTAAAACACATTAAGCATGGTTCGTCTGCCGAGAACTAGCTTTAATGGCGGGACAGAGTTCGTGTTGAAGTGGCTCTCAGTCCCAGTTCTCCCAGTCTTCGTCCAACTGGTCATAAAAAAAAGTAAAGGAAAGAGGGTTAGTAAAACAATTTTTAATATTCTAATTTAACATTCAGAAAAATGTCACAACACTAACCTCTCCAGAGGCTTCTATTTTAGAGAGTGCCAACTGTACTTCTTCTTCAGTCATGTCCAGGTCAAAGTCTTTCTCCCAGTCCTCACTCACATCGGTGCTGGACCCTGGAGACCGAAAGACAAACTTGGAACTTTCTAGGACATTGACTTTGCTGCTTCTTCTAAGCCTATTTAGTGGAAAACTCATAACCACATCACTGAACTTAATCCTGTTTAGAATTATACTTCCCAAACTGGAACATTAAGAACCTCACTGCCAAATGAAAAAACATCCTCAGGTCATCCTACCTTTCTTGCCGTTGTTAGAGGGCGTAGATTTCCCGCTGTCAGAGTTGAGCTCAAACACTCTCAGGTCCTGCGGCCCCTCCTCTTTTGCTGTTTCTGGTTTAGAGGTGGGAGCAGAAGCCCGCGCTGACGCCCCATCAACAGTGGCCTCTGGCTGGGTTACAGCTTCTACTTGAGCCTCGAGAGGTAAGTCACTCTTTCCAGGCTTTTGCTCTTCTCGTGTCTTGTCTGCAACATCTTCCAAGCTAGCTTCTGTCAGTTTCTTGGCCAGCTCCGTGGCAACAGGCTCTGGCCGCACTTCCACCTGCGTTGGCAGGCTGACGCTGTCGCTGCTGACTGAGAGTGTGTTGTCGCGCTCTTCGCTGGGAGACAGGACGGGGCTCAGCAGAGTGGTTCCTGTGGGAGCTGTTGAGGTTGTGGGCAGCTGGGTTGAGCTGTTTTCCAATGGGGGTGTAAAGTTAAGTTGAGATGATGATGTGGCGCCAAGGAAATCATCTGACAGGAACAGCATGAACATCAGAAAGGCAGTGTCAGTGACTTCAGGCGTCAAAGATGAAGGAAGAGGTTTAACATGCTTCAACAGACTCACAAGGAATTGCAGGCTTGTCTGGTGTTCTCAGCAGATTGTATGTGAGAGACTTCTGAGATTTGGTTCAAAGTATTCTGGATCACACAGACTTGAGACAACAAACTTTATTGGAGGACTAAAGTTTTAATACCAGGTGTGTCCTCATCAGAGATGCACTTGGCTCAGTCTCTGATGAGGACGCACCTGGTGTCAAAACATTAATGTCTAATAAAGTTTATTCCCTTAAGTCTGTGTGCTAGGGTTGGGTACCATTCACATTTGAACCTATACTGGTACCAATTCCAGGACCTCAAATTTGGTACCATTACCCAACAGTTCCTTTCTTTGGTCCCTTACTTTCTTGGTAATAACAAAAATGCAATTTTCTAAAGAAGCTGTGGGGGTGATGTAGTAGACTAAAAAGCAATTCTGCTCCTCTGATTTTGTTCTACTCGCACAGAGAGCTGATCTTCTGTGTGAGTGTGTGAATGTGTGTGTGCTCATCTAGCAGTGATACTTGGCTATTACTACAATAACATTAAAAAGAAAATAGACCAGAAACAAACTACTGCAGCATGTCACTGCTGCGGCGATAGTTTTGGAAAACTGAGGGAGTGGCTGACAAAATGGCCGACAGAGTGGCCAACGGCACTGCTGCAGAACTCGGTGGCCAGCTTCCCAGCTTAAAGGCACTTCCACCTCGTGTCTGAAGTTGTAACTGTCAACTTCACATAGCCCTATTGCCGGCCTCGGAGCTTGGTTTCTGGCTTCCAGCTGCTTCGCAGTACTTCCGCCTCTTGTCTTAACAAGGCGTTCTCACCCAGATACGCTCTCAGGTACCATCATCAACCTAATTTGGTCGGTACCCTTAAGAGTACCGAGTTCGGGATCCAACCCTATCGTCAGCTCCAGTATACTTTTGACCAAATCTCTGACATCTGAGTGGTTTTAAAGTGTAATACTGCAGATATCATACCCTCTTCCTCCTCCTCCCAGCCCAGGGTCTCTGTGTGTGTGGTCTGCTCTGCCCTCTGCTTCAATGCCACTCTCCTCGCCTCCTCCTAGAAGACACAATCATTGTGTTGTTGACTACAGAAAGATTAGGTTTAGTTCTCCTTGTGAGGGCCTTGTTGCTGTGTTTTCATATACAATGGAATCACAGTCAGAGACTGGACTGATTGAGGGGCTGTTGTGCTACATTGCATTAGCTTATTCTGAAGTTACTACTTTTCTGGTATTATATATTTTGAAAAAGATATGCTGCCTATAAAATTGTACTGTAATATTCATTGTCTAACAACATTGTAAATACTGTGTCTATAGAATGAAAATTTAAACATGTTTAAATCCAAATCACAATCACTAGGCAGATGGAGCCACTGGCAGCAACTCAGGACCTTGAGTATATTTCAGCCAGCAGGTGGCGCCCAAGACAATGAATTGAGCTGAAGGGAGAGACATCTTGAGGACACTTTGCAGCTTAGAATACACTGTATAAAACAGCATCATTACCTGGTCCAACTGGAAGACTCTGTAGAAATACCTCTGCCAGAATTCTGAATGAGCTACAGCTGCTGGCACCTGTGAATACAAACAAAACAAAAGTGCCCTTATCTTGTTTACTGCACTTTCAAGGCCTGATGACATTGTGTTCTTTTTGAAAGCACTTATTGTAGGTTGCTTTAGATAAAAGCATCTCCCAAATGAATCAAATGTAATGCATTAGTTTAAAACAAAACTGGAGGTTGTGCTACGTAACAAAAAGTGTTGATAAAAGCATCAGCACATACCATTTTGGTGTAAAGGGCTCGTATAGAGGGACTGTTAACCAAGAGCTCTGAGATTTCTCCTTTCTTGTCTTCCAAACTAAAGCTGGACAGCCAGTTGTCAAACTGTTCCGGGGGACCTGAAAAAAAGACAGCTTCTATTTAAAATACACTCAAAAGACACCAAAGACCATCTACAAATAGGAAGTACGCATTATCCCATCCATCTTACAATTAGCCCATCTTGTGATTATTATATTTTGAATTAAATTGTGGGTCGCCACACAAATCCAGCAAACTAATAATTCAGCACTGACCAACAGTCCCACTACTCATTACCATTCAAATTCTAGTAGTGCGTTAAGAAAGGTTATCAAAAGTGCCTTTAAATTGTCAGGAAAGCTTTTGAAGGCAGATAACAGAATTATTAATTATTTTGGAAGGAGACTTGCATTTAAATTTTTTATTGAGACTATATTCAACTCAAGCAAAGAGCCCTTTGAAAGAATAAGCACAGTACATGTTAAGTATCCAAAAAGTGTCTGTATGTGATCAGCACAAAGAACTCCAGTCTTTGCAGAGAATATAGTGTTTATGATCCAACACAGGGATATTCATGTGTCACAGCAGCAAGAGGAAGTACCAGCACAGATGTGAAGTATAGACAGTATGTACTCTTAGGAACTAGCATAGTATACACGGTGAACAACTGTACACATTCAGAAACACAACAAATTGGAGAATGTCTTACTTGAAACTGGGGCTGTACTGCATAGTTTAAAGCTTCATTCGTAACATTGACATTCAAATGCTAATTCAGCATTTAAATGCTGAACGGCTTTTTTTCTTTGCATGTCTATTAATTCTATTTAAACCTGGCATTTTTGCACAGTTGCAGATAAAGATAAGGCTATACCAATATTATTAGTATTAAACTATATGTAGAGTTACATTCCAGTGGTTATTGCATAGGATCGTTCGGAGACATGTAATCTAAACATTCCCAATAACTCCAGAGCATTCTTAAGTCTGACAGTCAAAATTTATCGAAGAAAAAAGACAGATGTAATAATATCTGAAATTCACATGTCATCTAACAAAATATTCTGCTTCAGTCCATGTTTGTTGGCATTTAGCCTTTCAAAAACATCTTCACAGCAGTTACACATCTGTTTGCTCTCTCACTTGCTGCAAACAAAGGGAGGCATGCACCTGTATTAACAGGGCGGTCTAGCAGCAGTCTAGCAGCACCATAAATTACATAAAGGATGTTGATTTAATTCAAAAAGACTAACTCATATAGTCTGAAGAGTCACTGTATTCAAACTGAGGACTTTGTTCAAGGGTTTTTTGTTTGCTTGTTTTGTTTTTTTAGGGTGATGATGACATCATAAAATATGACAAGAGACATTCAAAGCTTCATTGACAAACCTCAATAGAAGCTCTGATTGTTAAAACTGACATTCCGCACAGCCCTACTTCAAACACGATATGTCTAAAACCAGTCTAACATTCTGGTGCAGGCCTTGCACTGATTCGCTACTGTCTTACCATCAGGCTCATTGCAGTATGTAGCAGGGTCAGCTTGCAAACTGTAGAGACGTGCCTGCAAAACAAACACATGCTTAGCTGTGGTTGTTTTGTTTCCACAAGCACATCATGTGCTCACAGTCCTCTTAAGACAAAAGATTAAAAAAACTAAAACTGCGTTGGATCAACACTTCGTTCAACAATTTCAAGGAGATTAACCTGAGAGTTACACTTGACATTTAACTGTTTATTACCAGGAACTGCTGCACTAAGATCATGCTTAATGCTGCTGTTTTGTCATTTAGAAATTTCATTTGTGATATTTACCTGTTGTATGTACAGGTTATGCTAAAGTCGATTTTTCAGCTAAAAGTAAAAATACGTTGCCTACCTTAGAACTGTCGTAGACCTCTGTAGTTCCAGCTGGCGTCGCCACCAATGTGATTACATCACAGTCAATGGTTTTATCAGGGGGTGGAGCAAGCGTGTCTGTTATCACCCCTAAGAAACTAGACAGGCTTTTCTTCACCTTTTCCGTGGTCTCAGAGGAACCTTCCACCTGGAAAGCAGCATAAACAAGCTGTTAGGTTAGAGCAGTAGGTAAGTTAGATTTGGTATACAGCAACTAATATGCCATTCATACAGGAGACATGCATATGACATGGCTCTACTGACAAATTCAATCTGCGTTTCACCACTGTCAGGACATACTTAAGATTTAAAAAAAAAAAAAAAAAACAAGGTGAAAGCTTCAACTTACTGCAAGCTTGTTTCTGACAGCAGTGGCTGTAGCCACAATTGAGCAGGTTGTGTCATGTTGCACCACAGTGGAGAATTCTGTCAGATCTCGCTTTATGAATTCTAAGGCCTCAGATGACTGCAAGGAACAGAATCAAATAATCAAGATCAAAATCCAGATTTAGCTGCATCATCTCCATTAGGAAAATTCTTGTTTCAGACAAGTGCACATGTACATAAAAACCTAACATTCAAATAACACATGGGAAAGAGTTTACTGCAGTTCACACAGGCACTTATTTTTATTTTCTTACAATTTCTCCATGCCTACATACAGTATGAGAGCAACTGTAATATTTCCCAGCTTCCCCCTCAGGGATCAATACAGTATTTCTGATTTCTGAGTAACAGAGTTTAACAACCCACGGATACTGTGAATGAGGCACTGTGAATGAATCAGCCTCTCATCCTACTTGTTCTACAATTTCTTCCAGGAATGTCAAGGCTGAAATTTCTTAGTACAAGGGGCGTTCTGAGAATTGAACAGCTTTAACTTCCTGGATTACCTGCTCATGCTAACAGAAAGGTGGGAGCCCCTGGGATAGTTTGAATCTGGCCTTTTACAGTAACAATGCTGTGCAACCAGTTTTCCCTGACAGAGGTATAGGTTCCAAAATCATACTACCACTGAAAGCATTTAAACAGATTTGGACAGGGAGCTTTTGTGAGCCTGGGGGGCCTTCAATATATTTGTGAGAAACAGCCTCTGCCGACTTTTTGTGGACCTCTGCACTATTATGCCAATTTTACTATTACTTATAACAATGCCTGGGTGTCTATATGTTTCATCTCTGATCTTTTATGACAACTCTGTTGATACTGTATGTTTCTGACAAAAATCTAACAATTGTTTTATGCATCTACTGAATCACTTTATGAAATCTAAACATACCGGGGAGAGGTGTGGTTTCTGTTTATGGAATATTCCTCAGAGTAACATCAGACAAAACACTGTAAATACTGAGCACCAGCAGCTACTAAAAACACAGAAAGAAGTACTAATTCCCATTATATGGATGATTTCTTTACGTGAATTACCTTTTCTTTGACGGCCTGGAAGCTCTGCTGAAGCCAGCCTCCCCACCAGCCTTCTCTGTAAACATTACAGACCATTAAAAATAGCTAACGTTACTTTACAAAACCAAAACAGCAGAGCAAAGACATGCACAAACATACACACCACAAGTGCACGACGGTGCAACGTTACATTTGTCAAATTATCAAAATGGCTTGTATGTGGCAAGTCTTCTGACTTATTGACGTGTCAGCTGTTGACTCTCTCATCACATCTCTAGCTAACTTACACTCACACAGCCTAGCATGCTAACCGAGTTAGCTAACGTCAGATATCACTGCCATACGCGCTAATTTGCCGAAATAAGCCACAAGAGCGATTGGTAAGGCTGTTAGTAAATACAAGATGTAACATTTAAGCGTATATACAGTCTACTTGTTATAGCTACGTGATTTTAGATGCTCAAACGTTACACCTTAGCTAACCAGGCTATGCTAACGCTAGCCAGGCTATGTTTTGGTAAACAAATCCACTTCCTGAACTGATTCCGTGAGCTGCAAAGTACAGCGTCTACACAAAGTAATAACCCCAAATCCTATTAGACACACAACACAATAAGGAACGCGATATGCAAATGACGTCGGTGCTCTCTGCTATATTACATTTTAAAACAAAAAGTAATTTGCGAGTTCACTCTCACCCTTCAGCCATCTTCAGACGATGACATCATCAGTATTTACTGAACTCTAACCCCGACTGCATGGCTTTGAAAAAATCCACACGTGATGCAAAATGACGTCCCTCCTGAGATATACAGATAGTTATATTCCCATGTGCAGACAGATATTATTGATTTCAATACTCAGCTTTTACAGTTTGCTACAAGGAAATGTATTTCAGGTTTTGCACTAGCTATGGTGGCCGCAGAGGATCAAATAGGACGGCAACGCTAAAGCCTGAGTGGCAAATGATGCTGTAGTTTAAAAAGCACTATGGACTATATGGTCTAAATAAAAGGTGAAAGGATTTTCAGTTGTTGTTTCTGTTGTTTTCATGTGTTGTTAGAAACAAAAAATAATCAATCTTTGCATGTGACTTGATAATACAGTTGGTCATTTTTGTAAAAAAATGAAATTATATGTGCTGAAACTGTCACTATATCCTGACAGACGTAGCTACACAAGACAGATAGTCTGTGGAAAAATACTGCTCCTCTGCCTCCTCTTACCACTTCTAATGGCATCTGCAAGAATTCAACATGTCTGAACTAAAATAGCCAATCAGAGCCAAGTAATCTCTAACATAGCTTTCAGTCATGTCAATCATTTCTCATGAACTACTGTCAAACTAGGCAACCCTGATCAAATATGAATCAAGATTCGCAGTTCAAAAGCGTTGAGTGACATTATTGACAGCTGCATTATAGACTCCTCAGCTGATTGGTTATTTGTATTCAGACACGTTGGATTCTTGCAAATGCCATTAGAAGCAGTAGAAGGTAGCAGAGGAACATAATTTTTTTATATCGGACCCAACAGAAGCAGATTTGTTTATGAACAAGACTGAAAATATCATAAACAGAAGATCTGAAATGCAATCACTGTAGGTACTGTGTTCTCTGCTCTGCAAACCATGCTTTTATCTACTAGTTGTGTGAAAAGAGAACTGTGTGATAAAAAATAGAAATCATCAACAGTTAAGTAAATGCATATGAAGTTACCATCACACAGTTGCATCAAAGGGCATCAAAACAAAGGAGGACAAACTGCAGCACAATGCTTCCATTGGGGAGTCTGACAATATAAGCATATGCAAGTTGTTTTCTTTTAATTGAAACTCATTTAACCAAT
Organism: Cephalopholis sonnerati; assembly: GCA_019142605.1. NCBI lineage: Eukaryota > Metazoa > Chordata > Actinopteri > Perciformes > Serranidae > Cephalopholis > Cephalopholis sonnerati. Next base: position 11,917,271 of record JAGQAX010000015.1, on the reverse strand, counting down.
AAGCTGCATATGAAACCAAACAAATGAATCCAGAGCAAACCTCTCCTCCTTGAGCCATTATGTTGGCTAATCAGTGTTTAGCAATTCCAACCTGAATCCCCTCATCAATCTTCTGCTCTCTGTGCATCTGTGGATGTGCATGTGAGCGTATGTGCACACCGTATTGCATATGCACGTCGACCCCCAGCAGCTGTGCTTTCCCCTCATCAGTATTCTGGGTGAAAAGGGGGCTGTAGGCTTTACTGAGCACAAAATGAAAAAGAACAGGCAACAAGCCTCTGGAAGTGTGTTCTCCCTTAATTGAAGTTCCCCCTGATCCAGACGTTGCACAATGTGTGCGTATGTCCCTCAATATGTCTCCCCTGTCCAGCCCCTCAATCCTCTTAATTGGGTCTTTCAGTCCCCTAATTAACTCTGTCAATGCAGGTTGTGCTGAGCCAAGTTGGGACAAGTGCTCCTCTATTGATCAGTATCTGAAGCAGTTAACTTATCCATCTGTCTACATGGCCATGTGTGGTGTTTGCATGACATTTCATGCACAAAAGGGGAATGTGTAGTATTATTACTACATCCTTTCAGTTGTTAAACTTTTGTGTCTTTGATTTTTTTTTTTTTTGCAATTCTTCTTCACATATGTGATCAAGTAAATTCAATTTTTACTACTTTATCTCAAATTTTGGATTATTTCATCTGACGTCCAGGTGTTTGTGAAGAAAATATAGTTCTATGTTGGTTATGAGCTGTCACTCTCCTCTGTATAAGAATCTGTGGCTTTTCTATCAACCATTATAGTTAATATGAATAGTAAGATGCAGTGGTGGAAAGTATTAAGTATTGTACTGAAATACATAGTGCTGGACCTACTGCATTTGATGCCTATTTGGAAATGTCAACTCCTTTTCTTTTTCTTACAGGTGCCAGATCTGCCAATGTAAAACTGTTAAATGTATTTTTTTCTTTACTTAAGTATCTACATTTTATGCTACACTTCTTCTTCCGTTTATTTTAGAGGCAAATGTTTTTCTCTTAAAAATCTGCCAGTGTTGTAAATTTCAACTTATTTTCAATACATTTTAACTTCTGTCAAGAATTTCCCACAATTAACTTTATTTAACTTAATTCTGGTGCCATAACTAACTTTATTCTCTCTTGTTTTCAGATGCAAACGGTGGTTAGTGAAGCATTTTGAACATGTGATTAAAAAAACATGTTGAAGTATTATTACTGCACTGCAAAATAGGATTTTAATGACACAACTGACCAAAATGTATGTGTTGTAGATTAAACTGCCCAACATGTAATTAAGTCACACATCAATGAATCAGTACTAATAATCCTGTGATATACATGTAGGCTATATGACACTATGACAAGTACTGTTTGGCAAAACAAGTGTATTCATACTTTGTTATTTCAAGCACATTTTGCTGATAATACTTATATACTTTCACATTTTTTACAATGTTGTATTACTTCTTTTACTAACATGAATGTCCTGAATACTCCATTGCTGCTAAACTGAGCCTTTTCTGTATCACTGTGTCTAATTTTCAGAGGTAATTGTGCACAACATTATGACTTAAACCTGAGCTGCCACTGCTGGTTAGCGTATGCTAAAGAGCACCATGATGACAGCAGCGGCTGACCATAATGGCACACAGAGGACCTGTCCATATTGTATGATTTAAGAAGCATATCCATTACACACCACACATATCACACCCACACACACACACACATGCTCCAGACTGCTGATGCCACACCGTGGGTTAACACCATCTGGTGCTGATCAGGAAACACCAGCTTTGCACAAGTCAGTGTCTCTAATTATCTACCTAGAGCAAAGGGAGGCAGATCCCCTCTAATCTCCACAATGTGTTCTGCTTCCCATTCCCACCTGTGCCCAAGTAAAGGGGGGCCTTGTGGGAGGATCCGAGGTCTCTGTGTCAAGGGACCAGGGACCAGGTGACGCTGCAACGCCGGTCCCCACGACAGAAGCTCCGTCGCTTGGTTTGGCTGGCAGCTGCCTCCCCCCACTGAGACATCCCACAGCTGACAATCCCCAACTACTGACAGGGGCTCTTTTCAGTGTCAATAGCCTCATATATTAGAGCTAACCGCCTTTGTGGTGAGTGAGGGTGTCAGGCCTTTTGGCCCGACAGCGCTTGTTACCATGATGAAATGTAGATTGAATGGAGGGGGTCTGTGTCTCAGGCACGAGAGCTTGGACTCCCCCGGCCTTTGTGGCCCACGCATGGCTATTGTTCAAACCTATTCAGTGGCTCTCAGGAGGAGGAGGTGGAGGAGGAGGGAGGTGGGTGAGAATGAGTTACATCTCTTCATTTCTCCCCTGATCTCCAACTCATCTGTCAGCCGTGGGAGGATAAGCATGTATTTTACACGCTTGATTTGTTGCTAAGTGAAGGCCAGCCATTGTCGGGTTTGTTTGACTAAATCATGTTCATGGCAATCAGTGTGTATAATAGTTATGTTTGTGGTTTAGTGGATTAATCATTGTTATGAATTAGCTAGCACTTGATTTTTAACACAAATGCAACAAAATGTGATTGCAAATATGTGTTGAAAGTGTGGAAATATTTTAAGAAGAATATCCTGTGTGCTTTCAACTTTTTTTAGACTGACCGCATTATGTCCTCTGCTTTAAATTTGCCCTTTGTGTGCTTATATCCATGTTCTCATGAGACAGAGACAAATCGATGGCCTAGAGCTAAGGACATGGCTATGTCCCTCGCCTGTGTCAGACAAAAGTGACGCGCCTTCCTGGCGCCTGTGTCGTCCTTTCATCTCCTACTCCCTGTTGAGGTGAAGATGGATGGTCCCCTGGCTCAAGAACACCACATTCAGCCACTGTGCTGGCGCATTGTCTCATCCTTCTGTCCCTCTTTAGCTCTTTAGAGGTTAGTCTGTCCAAAGCTGGTTAGCAACCAATGACACCCTTTCCTAAATATCCATTTTTACACTGCTCGCCTGTCCTTCCAAAGCACCAATAAAACCCCTTCTGTTTAGTTAAAGGAGGTGCGGCTGTATTGTTTTGATACAGCTGCTGTGTATTTGTCAGTATGTGTCTAAAAGTCTTGCAGAAAAGTAGCTGCCTTGTAAAAACAACCTGGCAGACATTGTTCGTTTTTTAAAAAATATGACTTGTGCAGACAAAACTACCAGACAAGCAACCAGCATCACAGAAAAAAATGCTAGTATATCTTTAAGATCATATTCATGAAAAGAAGTAGACAAACAAGAGATTTTATCATAACAAAATTTTAATTTAGGAAAATAGAAATCCTGCACAATGGGAAACACCAGTTCCATTTCTGACAACATTTCATCACCACAAATATCAGATAAATTACTGTATTTGCTACTCTGGTAAAAATCCTGCGTGTATTTAGAATATTTCTTTATAAACAATGCAGAAAAGACAATTCATAAAAATAGCAGCAGTTTGCATGGCAGAACATATATACAGTATGTACAAGCTCTGGCACCAGCCATCATTTCAACAGTTTGTTTAACAGCCTTTGAGCTGCTTAGTTCATTGATCCAAACAGCAGAGGTCAGTTTCTTAAGAGAGTCCTGCTCACTTGGTCATAGACAGGCTGTGTAATGTGGAGGTAGTGGTGGGCAAAGGCTGGCAGAGTGAGCAGGGGCAGGGCATGCCGGGGAAGTGCCTGTAGGAGCTGGCTAGGTGGAGGGGGTCCTTCAGAAGGCCCTGGACTGGAGCGTGAAATCCCAGAAAGCTGGTGGATGGAGGGGAGTGCGGGGCTGGGGCTGCAGCAGGAGAAGGTGAATGGTGCTGGAGAGCTGAAGGCGTGCTGGCCACCAGAGAGTGCAGAGACTGGGCCAGAGGATGCAGAGGGAGGTGGGCAGTTGGGGCTGCAGGGGTGATAGCGGAGTGGGCAGCAGTGCGGCTCTGGGCAGCAGCACTGCCTCCGTAAACATCCCCCACCAACTTCTTCATCTCCTCCAAGGAGCTAGACAGCATGAGGATGTAGTTGCGTGCTAACAGCAAGGTGGAAATTTTTGACAGCTTGCGGACTGACGGTCCATGAGCGTAGGGCATGACCTCTCTCAGCCCATCCATGGCCTGGTTCAGGTCATGCATCCTTTTCCTCTCCCGACTGTTGACTTTTAGTCTCAGGTCTTGCATCTCATCTTTGCTGAGCTCAGACCTGTTCTTGGTCTTACCGCCCCCACTGCAGCGCTCCATCCTGCCCTGGCCGGCCTCGCTGTCTGCTCTGTTTTCTTGGCAGTATGTCTGGAACATCTTGTTGGAGAAGAAGCTCCCGGCAGAGTCGTCCACCACCAGGTCTGGGGATGAGGAGCGGCTGCAGATGGAGCCAGAGTCAGAATCCATCTTGGTTCAATTAAAATGTGGCACAAACTTAAAAAAAAGGTCCAAAAATACAACTGTAAATGCTGGGAGCTGGAGTTTAAATTCTACAGATGCTTCCTGCTTCTCTGCTTTGAAGCTGTTCCAGTTCCCTGTAGTGTCACCACAGTCTCACTTCTCTTAGAGTTTGTGCTGTTCAGTCTGAGATCGGTCTGTCCACAGGAGTGAGTCTGTCTAAACTGTCACCCTCTGGGCCCACTGGGGTGTATTTATACCGCCGGCATAACAAAGGAACAATAAAGCTGCATAATGAGACACTTAGAGCCACAACCAATTGCAGAAGGGACACACTTAAACCCCCCTCCAACACACACACACACACACACACACACACACACACACACACACACACACACACACATACACCTCCTTCCTGCAGCCCCCACTTCACCTTCCCACACCCACATTTAACTCACCCAACCCTGATCAGCCCCCTACACATTAACCAAAACAGGGGTATGTTCACATGTTGTGTTAAGCTGTACACCCAGTTATCTAGGACTATGCTAATACTTCCCATTAAAGATACTGGTGCATGTTTCACAGTGCGTGTGTGAACATAAAATTGGATCAAGAGTATTGGGAGTATTTCTCTTTATTCTTTCCTTAACAATAATAATAATAATATAACCACATAAAACCACTACATAAAAATATAAGTACTTAGAACTTTTATTTTGACAAAATTAAAGACATTTGCACCATAAATTGACGCGAAAAAGTCAAAAATTGATGCAGAAAAATTCACCAGATTTCATTTAATTCAGTGCTTGATCCTCAAAATGTTCTGGTGGAGAACTCCCCCAAACACCCTTAGATTTAGGCAAATGAAAGTCAGGCAATTCAAGTAATACAGAAAGTAAAAGAAACTAGAATTATGCTCTAACATAGGATTTTACTCACCATATACAGACTTCTAAAGTGAAGTAAAGCAAGAGTTTGAACCACAGATCTGCTGAATAGTGAAAAAAAAACATTTTTATTGCCCTTTCCATAACACCAGATATATGATGCCTTCAAGGCCTTATTTACATATGGTATCCATGAGACACTCTGGGGAAAGGTATGAAGCACCATATGAGGTACTTAAACATGTAAAGAGCAGCGTTAATGGCAGACTAGGTACAATTCAACCAGGAGCTCGAGACAAAAGAGGTCAGATAAATTTGACTTGGCTCCCCAAACAGTCTGTGAAATCACATCACTATCACTGGAAGGGGGTCCTTCAGATGGGGAGGAGGTAGTTAAAAAGATACTAAAGAGTGGGCACGGCATTGTCTTCTCCTAATTCAACCGTAAAGCTACTAGCACTTTCTCAGGTTTTTCTTTCACACTTTCTTAAAGTACTTTTTCTTTCTCTTGATATGAAACGGCGGCTGTCAGGAACACCAGACAAACTTTACAGAAGCTGTATCTCAGGTACAGAAGTTTCCATTCTTGACATATAAATTCCTACCTGACTTCATGTCCAGCATGTATCTGTTGATCTAATCTTGTGGCTGGATCAGGCTGACTTTTCAACAGCTCTCTCTGTGGTGTTCAGAGGCTGGATTTCACCGCTCGGCTCAGGAATTTCCTGCCGCTTTCTGCCAAGCAAAGCCTCCAGTGAGGCCGTGCTGGAGGGCCAG